>CM076713.1:41603658-44103658 GCA_038501285.1 Penstemon eatonii
TGAGATTCTACTTTATCAAGTAGTCTTTTAAGATCATCCACATTCAGTTCCCGAAGATATGTCTTTTTGTATTTTTTCAAAATGGTTTTGCAAAATTGGCGCAATGTTTCACTTGCAGTTGACTCTCCCATATGGAAGGGTTCGTCCAGAGCATCAGCGGGGCTTGCGTAAGCTAACATACGCAAAGCGATGGTCACCTTCACTAGGGGTGTGAACTCTAAATGTCCGGCCCTGTCAAAATATTTATTTTCACGCTCACATTCTTCAACCAAACGGAGAAACAAAGGTTTTTTCATCCGAAAACGCCTTCTGGAGTCCTCGTCGTTATGTACAGGCCTTTCGACGAAGTAATTGCGCATGAATTCTTTCTATTTCTCTTCACGGTTCCTCGGTTTTTCTTTTCGTCCAGGTTTAGAGCCACCATGGACAGGGGCCACATCTACGGGCTGAAGATTGAATTGCCAATACTCTTCAATTTGTTTGAGGAATTGTTGATGGACCATTTCTCCTTCATTAAGGTTAAACAATGCATAATCATTGAAATTATTTAAGAAGTGCTCGGTGGAACCCTCGTCATAAGTTGGGAAGTATGAACCCGAACCTTGTTCAAAATGGGTTCCCGCCTGAACCTTCTCCCGGATTTGAGTACTGATTACTCGGAGGTTGTTCAAAATTTGGGTAACTACCTGAACCTTGTTCAAAATTCGGGTAGGAGTTACTCAATTCTTGTTCAAAATTCGGGTAGGAGTTGCTCGAATTTTGTTCAAAATTTGTGTAGTAATTTGGGTTACCGTCTCCCGAATTCATTGTATGGAGAAATTATAGATGTAGAGAGTAATTTATAAATTATTAGATCGAGAAGGTGATGAAATGCAAATGACTCACCTTCTATTAAATAGAAATTTTCAAACTGATGAAAACTTATGACGCTATTTGCTAATTCGGCACTACATGACGCTATTTGATAGCAATACTTAGGTTCACGAGATTCTTGCAAATAGTATCAGTGTAATGTCACTTCAATTCTTTTGCAGGTAAATGCACTATACATCTTTTCTTTTGCAGGTCTGGAGATATTCATAGACATTATTAAAGATTTTGTTCACGGGATTCTTTACTTTAATTCTTGCAGTTAGTATCAGTGTAATGTCACTTCAATTCTTTTGCAGGTAAATGCACTACACATCTTTTCTTTTGTAGGTCTGGAGATATTCGTAGACATTATTAAAGATTTTGTTCACTGGATTCTTTACTTTAATTCTTGTAGTTAGTATCAGTGTAATGTCACTTCAATTCTTTTGCAGGTAAATGCACTACACATCTTTTCTTTTGCAGGTCTGGAGATATTCGTAGACATTATTAAAGATTTAGTTCACAGGATTCTTTACTTTAATTCTTGCGGTTAGAATCAGTGTAATGTCACTTCAATTCTTTTGCAGGTAAATTCACTACACATATTTTCAGACCTGCAAAAGAAAAGATAGTACACATCAGTAGTGATAATTTCTACTAATTATAATACTATAGGTTCACGAGATAATAGTACATTTATATAGTACTTTAGGTTCACGAGATAATAGTACACTTTAGGTTCACTTTAATAGTATACATCAGTAGTGATAATTTCTTTACTTTAGGTTGAAGATTTTTGAAAACTTATGACACTATTTGCTAATTCGGCATTATATGACACTATTTGATGACAGTACTTAGGTTCACGAGATTCTTGCAAATTGTATCAGTGTAATGTCACTTCAATTCTTTTGCAGGTAAATGCACTACACATCTTTTCTTTTGCAGGTCTGGAGATATTTGTTGACATTATTAAAGATTCTTTCACCTACCAAAAAAATATCATCTACCAAAATTTCTCTATTTAAATCAAGTTGAACCTTCAACATTATTCATTCATTTCTACACTCAGAGCATAAATCACTCATATCAATTCTCGCATAATCACTCATCTCTCTTCGAAAAAATGCCTCCCAAACAAAACTGGACCCAAAAGGAAGATGAAGCCCTAGCCAAGGCTTTCCATCAAATCGGAGAGGATCCAATTAAAGGGTCTTCCCAACGAATGGGAACAATGTGGGAAGCAATTTCACTCGCTATGAGTGCATTCCTCATGTCAGAGGGAATAATCGTCCCAACGAGAGGTGTTGAAGCATGTTCAAGTATATGGAAGAAAGGAATAGTTAAATATATAAGCAAATGGCACGAAGCAGTGCTCGAGGCTAACCGTCGATATGTCAGTGGCGCCAACTTGGTTGACCAGGTAAATGTTAATAGTTCTATACTTACTTAATAATTTTAACATTATCGTCTCATAATTTCGGAGCTCATAATATAAATTTTTAATGGTAGGAACATATGGCTATGGAATTCTACCAGCGTGGAAATGGTACGGGGTTTCATTTGATGCACGTTTGGAATGTTTGCAAGGATTGGCCCATCTATAGAGTGATCTCTTCAGGAAATTCACAAGTGGATCCCCTCCATACGCAATCGTCTCAGGCGAATGAAGGGGTGGATTCTGCACAATATTATCGTCCAACCTTCGATTTTCCAGTTGACGTAGACAATGTATTTGTGACTCCTGAGCGCACTCCCGTGTTAGAACAACCTAATGCAAGGCCAATTGGAACAAATGAGGCTAAAAAAAAGAAGGGAAAGGGAAAGGGAAATGGGAAGGCTACGACAAGTCATTCTGAAGATAGTGTGCGTTCGGAAGCGAATCTTATATATGTTGAACGAGCCGCTAAAATCCACGAGGATGCACAAGACCGTAGACATGCTGCAATAATGGCCATCAAACATGAGGAGATTGAAATGAAGGTATTCTCGATGAATACATCTAATATGACTCCTCTATCAAAGTATATCATCCGTAAGAAAAAAAAAAGCTAAATTTCGAAGGTTCGGTTGAAGGGGGAAGCAACCTAGGCATTTCCGATTTTAACTGTGATTTATCTCCATAGGCCCATCCAACTTGTTGTAGTGTTTGTTTGTTGCTTTAATTATGTTTAATTGTTGGTGTTTCCCTTGAAAATTATGTTTGTTTTAGTGTGTAATAGTTATTTTTCTTTTCAATCTAAGTGCATTAATAATAATTGTTGTTGTTTTTTGTGAATTATGTTTGCTCTTTTTATTTTTATGAATTATTATTATTATTATTATTATTATTATTATTATTATTATTGTTGTTGTTATAGTTAAGTGAGAGTGGAAAAAATTTGAGATTGAAATAAATATTTTGAATTATTAGTTGGACGCGAGATGACTAATTTGATAAGGCAGGCAAACACATGAAGACATGCAAGAGGGGCATTGCCTGCCTGGAGTTGAATTTAAAGTTAATTTAAATTAATGCTCCATCATTTTGATACCCGCCTGATATTATTGGATTAATGCGCCGCCTGATATTGATCTTAACCAGTATACAAAGATTTTTCTACCTCTTTCTAAATATAGCATTAAAATCAAATTTCATCCTTTTATTTTGGCATTTCTTTCCTTGTTCGAGGTACCTGCGGAGTTGCAAGAAAAGAGTTTAGAAAAAAGAAAAGAGGGAGGAAAATCAATTTCCCTCTCAAATCCCCTCTTCCCTCTCAAATCTGCAAACCCTAACCCTAATTATTACTCCCCAAACCCATCTCACCATGTTTAACAACTACGATTCGAGACTCCAGGATGCCGGCTCCTATCGTCAGCGCCGAAGGTACTTCATTCTTGATGTATGCATGTTCGCATCAATCGTATGTATGTCTCTATATGTTAAATTAATGTACACATTGGGTTTGTGTATGCTCATAGCAAATTATCTCGATGTAATTTAAACAAAATTAATTTATAGGGCTTCCAATTCTAATATAACTGCATAAATTTAATTCCCAAGTATCATCAAGGAAAAAATGTCGCTGAACAGAATTTCTTAAAATCCATACAACTAAGCACATAGAGATGATAGAAAGGGAGAGCTGGAAAGAGAACATGATAGAGAAAGAGATTGAGACCAAATTCAGAACTATTACAGTTGAAACTGGAAATCATTTCCGCATGTGCGCCTTTTATCTATTTTGCAAAACCTGTTACCAAAACGCCCCTGCAGCCACGCGAAGCTCACTTAGTCCATTTAATTGGTAGAGTTAATTGCCACTTATTACGATTCAATCTGGCCTCACGCACACGTCATTGCATTGTAAACTTCTAAGTTTTATAATTTATGCTTTATTTGTCATGATCTGAATCGTACTTTCTTTGTTGTACTGTAGTGATTTAATGGGGCAGCCGCCGCTAATGGTTCCGCCTCATATGCCAGGTGGTGCTCCGCCCAGCTATGTACGTGGCGGCCCAGCTCCTTATGGAGGTCTTCCCGTGGCACCGCCTCATATGGCGGGTGGTGCAAGAGTTGGAGGAGGTGGTGTCGGGTTTGAGGCTGGTCATGGTGGTGGTGGTTTCGCTGACCGATGGGAAGGAGGTGGGGGAAGAGGGTTCAGTGGTAGAGGATTTAACAATGGTGGTATTGAAGATAGGAGAGGTGATGGTAGAGGCCGTGAAGGTTGGAGAGGAGGCAGCATTTCTGGGAGGGGTTTTGATAGGAATGGTTCCAGTAGGAGTTTTGGCAGCACGCGAGGTGCAGGTAGGGGTGGGTTTGATGGAGGTCCTGGTGGTAGAGGGGGTAGGCCAAGGGGGGATGACTTAGATAATATTGCTCTTCCTAAGCAAGATTTTGGAGGCTTGGTTTCTTTTAAAAAGGATTTTTATGTGGAGAGCCCATCCGTGCGGGCAATGACTGAGCAAGAGGTTACGATGTATCGTGCAACGCGGGAGATCACTATTGAAGGCCATGATGTCCCAAAGCCAATTCGGATATTTCAAGAAGCAAATTTTCCTGGTATTACTTTGATTCTTTTATTTGACATGTTATATTTAACAAGGACAACTTCATTATGTATATCGTTACAATTGCTAGTTTTTTTTTTTGTGCCAAAATCTGGTTAACTTACAATTGCTCCTTCTGAATCGTTTATGATATACCATTTTGTATCAACTGCTGCTTTAGTTAGCTCATGGAGTTACTTGCTTTACAGATTATTGCCTGGAAGTCATTGCACGATCGGGCTTTGTCGAGCCAACTCCTATTCAGTCACAAGGATGGCCAATGTCTTTAAGGGGTCGGGATTTGATTGCCATTGCTGAGACTGGTTCTGGAAAGACTTTGGCATATTTGCTACCTGCTTTTGTTCACATTAGTGCTCAACCCAGGCTGGGTAAGTTCTTGGAGAAATCCTTTTTTAATGAGATATTTCTTTTATTTATTTTTTCTTGATACCCTCCAATGATTCTTATACTGTCAATGTTGTGGTGAATATCATATAAAACCAGCACAAGGTGATGGTCCCGTTGTGCTAGTGCTAGCACCTACTAGAGAATTGGCTGTTCAAATTCAACAAGAAGCTGCAAAGTTTGGATCATATGCAAACATAAGAAGTACCTGCATCTATGGAGGTGCACCTAAAGGACCACAAATTCGTGATCTGAAAAGAGGTGCTTCACTTTGTCTATTTCACGCATCCTTGTTTTTTCTCAATCGATATTGTTGAAAATTGTTGTAACCTCATTTGACTGCCAGGTGTTGAAATTATCATTGCCACACCCGGAAGATTGATTGATATGTTGGAAGCTCAACATACTAACTTGAAAAGAGTGACATACCTAGTATTAGATGAGGCAGATCGTATGCTAGATATGGGATTTGAACCCCAAATCAGGAAAATTGTTTCTCAGGTATTGATTTTTTTCCACCTCATCTCTTTCACTGTAATATTGAGTGATATTTATGCGTGCTTTGGCATTCATAACTTCTTGCGAATGAAAATTTGTGGGAGAACCTCTACGGCTCTAACACATTGGATATGGAACATGATATCTGGAATCTGTAGGAGGTATTAATTTTATATTTATGACAATTCACTTAGCTATATGTTCTTTTTTTCACGATATATACTTTTTTTGAATGACTGATATCAGAATTTGTAGATCTTGATGTTAATAGTCAAGGCAAATCATTGATGGATTTGAATGTTTCACTACTTTAGATAATTTTTGTCCCTATTTCAGTGTCATGGTACATATTTCTACCATCTCGCAAAACCTAATTATTTTCTTGTTGTAGTTGGATTAGAAATATGGTGGTACTATCAGAAAAATTAAAAACATATTCATGGGCACCAGCAATACCAATTCTTTAGAATCTGATTTTCTGGTCTCTAAGGAGTAAGTTTTGTAGGGGGTTGAATGAAATTGATGCCGTAAACCTATTAAGTGGCTTAATCTTTGGTGTGGCCATTTCAGAGCTAATAAATGTTATTCTTTTCAAATAATTTATTTCTGCACCATCTTTCCTGTACTAGGCATTTTTTGAATCTAGCTTTCTTTTTCTGTTGGATAGAAAACCTCCAGCCAATAAAGTTCTGAGGTTTAATGAGATTCTAACATGCAGATTCGTCCAGATAGGCAAACCTTGTTCTGGAGTGCCACATGGCCAAGGGAGGTTGAAACTTTAGCGAGACAATTCCTGCGCAATCCTTATAAGGTTTGTCCTAATACTCCTCTCTAACTAATTATGCTTTCCGGAGAGCAATATCGATATCGCCCTTAGTGCACTTGCTTAGAGAGAGTGCAGGGAAGTTCGTCTTTGATATGATTATTATGATAACATATATTTATGAAATCTCATTATCTTTAACTTACAACATAGGTTATCATCGGTTCCCCATATCTTAAAGCAAATCAATCCATACGCCAGGTTGTTGAAGTTATGACTGATTTGGAGAAGTATAACAGGTGACATCGGTTGTAGAAGTTCCGATCTTCTCTATTACTTTAACAAAGAAGAAGTTCAGGTCCTCTGGTTACGTGTTTCTGGTTTCTTACCCATACAACTTGTGCAGGTTGATTAGATTGCTGAAAGATGTGATGGATGGAAGTAAAATTTTAATTTTTGTGGAGACAAAGAAAGGTTGTGATCAAATCACTAGACAATTGAGAATGGATGGTTGGCCAGCCTTGTCCATCCATGGTGATAAAAGCCAGGACGAAAGGGATTGGGTTCTAGCTGATTTTAAAAGTGGCAGAAGTCCTATAATGATTGCCACTGATGTTGCTGCTCGTGGGCTTGGTAGGATTAGTCTCAAAGTTTAGGTTCTAGTATCTCTTTTATCCAACTAGCTAAGCTAGTCTCCCGGCTGTTCTCCAGGTTCCTGATAGTATTGTGGTTGGGTGCATAAGGTGTTCGTCCTATTATGCCAATTGGCTTCTAAGTAACATTAGAGGAAGGATTACAAACAGAATAAATACGCTTTTGAGTTTCTTGTATCCTCCTTGAAATACTAATTTGGCCTAGTGGTGACCTAGACGTAGCTGTGATGATGCTTAGTTATTTACTCGAAATGAAGTGACGTGGCATATATGTAGACTTGAGTTTTCCCATAACTAGATATCTTTACATAATAGTGTGCTCCTTCTATGTGTCTGAGTAGCATAATTGAAGCTGAATTGCCCATCCACACTAAGGGAGCTGGTAGTGACGACAGCCGGATGACTCGTGCGAGATTGTTCATTACTGGTTGATATTTGAATATTATGGTGGAGGAGCTGCTTCTTATCCCTGCAAAGTTAGGTATGCACATTTGAAAGATGTGTTATATCTTGGGTATGGTCAGTTTTGATCTCATGAATGCAGGGATAAGGTGGCTATTTTACGTATTAGTTCCATTTGTTTTAAATCTCGTCTAATGCCAATTCTCTGTATTGCTTGTAGATGTGAAGGACATAAAATTTGTCATCAATTATGATTTTCCATCAAGCCTCGAGGATTATGTTCACAGGATTGGCCGAACTGGTCGTGCAGGAGCAACAGGTACCGCTTTCACATTTTTCACCCATGGAAATGCAAAGTCTGCAGGTCAACTTATTAAGATCTTGCAACAAGCCCGGCAAGTCGTCCCTCCTCAACTTGCTGCTATGGCTCGATCCAGTGGCTCTAATATGGGGGGTAAGTATTGTTGAGTCCATCGTATCATTTCATAATAGTTATAGTAACATTAAAATAATCTTCGATATACTTGCAAATTTGATGCTAAATTATTTTGATTTGCCCTATGTGTGTCTTAGTCTATATCTTTGAAATACGATGGTAAATTGGTGAGAATTGTTTCTTAATGTGATCAAGATACCTTTCTCAATTTATCTCTTCTGTTAAGATTAACTACTTCATGTTTCCGGCAGCAGCTTCAGGAAGAAACTTCCGGTCCAGAGGGCGAGGAGGTTTTGGCAATCATGGTTTAGTTTCTGGTTCGAACACTATTCCTATTGGCGGCAGAAGGCCTTATTAGTTCCCACGTAGTCTTGTCAGAAAATGTGCCCATGTTTAGTTTTCCTAACGCTTAATTATGTGTTATTTGAAATGTAACTCTAGTTTGTTTGAAATATTTTTGTTGCTATTTATAGCAAGCCTTTTTTCTTTGCCTCAACTATGTTTTGATATATTTAAGTACAGTTTTTTCTGGAGATGCTAATTATGTAGTACATGTTGATTGTATAATTTACAGTTATTGAAATTTTTGAGAGAGAAAAAAAATGCTTGTCAATGTTGTTTATGATATCATATTTGCTCCGTGTACTTTCATGTCTTGTGTCCGTGTGCTATGTGCACCTGTAATTCTTGTACGAATGAGTTTGGTCTAGCCCAAAACATTCCTGCAATATATTTGTTATACTATAATTTAAATACTTGGAAAGAAGAGAGAGAAAAGGTATCCCGTGGTTGGATTGAGAAGCCCCGGTAGATGATAATTCAAATGGGTCTTGTTTGGCATCTGGTTAAATCCTAGTCACAGGCCGGCCCAGACCCAGACAAAATGTCGGGATAGTAATATGGGGTTTGAGCCTTAAGAGGGCTTAGATACATGTTTTCTTTTTTGAGATAAATAGATACTACATGTTTCGTAAAGTACTTGTTGAATTTTGAGTTTGAGTTATATATTGTGGATCAATAAGCCCACAATAGATTTAGATTTAACGGAGTTGGAATTATTGACCTCACCAAGAATTTACTTTATTATTATTTTTTTCTAAATTCTGTTGCCTATTTAAAAATTAACTCTAGAAAGATTCTGTTTCCTATTTAACAATTCATTAATACTGAAAGTTACCGTTTGCAATTAAAGACAAGTAAAAAGACAATTCAATTCTGTTTCCTTAAGGTATTAGGTCTTTTAATTGCTTTCCTTTAACGCTTCGGTTGATTAGTCTCTCTATATATAGTTATTATTAGATTGTATTTATAACTCTTTCTTCACTTTTTCTATTCAATATTCAATTTTTTTTTTCTCTATTCATTATTCTTTCTTTCATTCTTTTTTTCTCTGCATAGCAATTTTATTCATTAATCAAAATTCTTTATACATGTATCTTCCGGCAGAATTAGTATCCATAGTCCTCTCCAAATTGCAAGTGAAATCGCTCTTACGTTTTAGATGCGTATCGAAATTGTGGCTTAACATTATTGATAGTTCATATTTCCAATTAAACCACACCAAACAAAATTCCAACAAAATTCTGTTCGTAGCAAAACGTCATGATGAACCCTGTACTTTTCTATATGCTTTGGATTTTGATAGTGAAAACAATGCAAAGTTCGAAAAGCTCGACTATCCAAGCTATCCATCTTATATTCAAGTCTGCAATGGCCTAATTTGTTTAACTTTCGAATATGGACATAAGTTTATTATTTGGAATCCGGCAACTCACAGATATAGGGAAGCGTCGACCCCGGCTAACATAAGGTCTGATCGAGTTGGTTTCGGGCACGACTATAAAACAAACGATTACAAGTTGGTGCACATTGAGCATAATTTTCGTAAGAGAAAAATAGTTTACTCGTTTCAGGTTTACAGCTTGAAATCAAATTCCTGGGGGGACTATCGCCCAACGTTGTACAACTTGGAAAACATCGAGGATCCACCGGTTTACGCTTGTGGTGCTCTACATTGGACTAGTCACCTAATCGATAATATTTCACAAGGTAAAATAGAAAAGAAGTATCGAATAGCTTCCTTTGATTTGGCTACAGAAGAATGGTGTATGACTCCACTGCCAGGTCAGATGGATGATGTGGATTCAGTATTTTTGAGCAACCATAGTGGGTCCCTCTGTGCTAGTTGCTATAAAGATCAAAATTATGTTAATCTTGATTTTTGGGTTATGAAAAGTGAAGGGATAAATGGTTCTTGGAGTAAGTTGTTTACAATAAAGCAATCTTATTGGTCCGACGAACTACCAATTACTCCTGTAGGGGATTTGAAGATGTTGAATCATCAGAAAATACTAACCGAAAGATTTGCATCTTTAAAGTGGTATGATATTGAGAAAGAAACAATGGAATCCTTTAATATTTTTGGTGTGGATATAAGTAGAATTTGGGTAAGTTCTACTTTTTCTGAAAGCCTTGTTCGAATTTAGCCTTTTAATATAGACAATGGAGTCCTTGTTTTAATTTATTTTTAAATTATTTAATTATAGAAATATCACTATACCCCTATTTTGTTTTGTACTACTTTATGGAATACTGCCAAAACAAATTTTACGATATGATCCATTTATCCCCGATTGAGTGACTAGTTATTGAATTCTCGTTTCTTTGTAACACTAAAGCTTTTTTAATTCCGTCTTCCCAAAATCTCCAACAACTCAAGTGGAGCACTGGAAGGAAAAACATCTTTTCCTCCAAATTTGCCTCACCACAAAATAAATGAAGAAAAACTCGCTTTTGCCTTTCTATTCTCAAGCGAGTACTACCAGGGGCAGACCTAGCCGATATTTTTATTTTTGTTTAAGTTTTTTGATAACAGACTCGATATTTTTATTTTTGATAAAGTGTCAAAATTAATTTAAGTAATAATATAATTTTACTCAATAAAGGATAAAGAAATACACAAAACAATTTTCTTTAACAGTATGAATTTTTAAATACTTAATATATATATTTAAGTTGCAATCAAGTTGAATAGAAAAAAAATGCAATAAATAAAAAGAAAAATATGTCAGTAATACGTGTAATATCAATGTAAAACTATGTTTTTGACATATGTAATTATAATTATAGTACAATGTTGGTCTCATAATTCAACACAAAATCACATTTGTTTTTTACATATGTAATTATAATTATAGTTTGTTTTCTTGAGGTGGCTAATTGGGTGGGTGGTAAGAAACAATTACTTCATTAAATTGACTTCCAAAAAATTTAGGTTATCGTTCACAAAATAAATAAGAACTAGTATACGCTCCGTGCTATGCACGGATTTTTACTAAATATATTTTTATCAACGAACTTGCATGATATGCTAAAATTGTTTAATGTATGTCATAGTTAAAACGTATAAAACCAACATTAAAAATGACAATATTTATTTACAAAGAAAAAAAATCCTACATGTTAAATATCCTTAGAGTTTGGTAGAGGAAAGAATTATAATATCTACCTATACAATATATTGTCTATATTGCATTTTATTGTTCTTTAAATTGTATATTGCAATTTATACCACATTGTCTGCCTATTGTGAGATGAAAGAAAGAAATAGACCTTTGGCTTTGATTGTAACATTGCATGATCCCAGTTTTTTACAATTGAGAATCTAGTTAGGTTGCTGAAAATATTATTTCCCGCATTTAATATTTTCATTTTAATAAAAAAATTAAATTCGAGTCCTCTTTCTTATAGTTGAATATAAAATGAAAAAATATACACTTCTTGAATATCACAAATCAGCCATCAAACAACCATCATATTTGGTCAAAATAATCACATAAACAAAAGTATTTTCGTCATCTTGGATCCGTCTTTAAAATAAAATAAATCATAAATTATTGTCACGAAATTCCAAAACTTCTTTGATAGAAAAAAGAAGAGAATTGGACAATATTTATATTTATGAGAAGAAAAAACAAATGAAAAAAACCACTGGGTCATTCTCGTAATATACCGCAGCCAACAAGGGTAATTTTGTAACACCAGACCTTTCCCAACACCCTTCACCTCTCGAAACCCTCAGCAATTATATAAATTCCAACACTACACCAAACTCCTCAAAACCCTAATCCTCATTTCCCCTTTCAAACGCCGCACCTCCAGAAATGACTACCCGATTCAAGAAGAACCGCAAGAAGCGCGGCCACGTCAGTGCCGGTCACGGTCGTATCGGAAAGCACCGCAAGCATCCTGGAGGTCGAGGTAACGCCGGAGGTATGCACCACCACCGGATCCTCTTCGACAAGTACCATCCCGGTTACTTCGGTAAAGTCGGTATGCGGTACTTCCACAAGCTGCGAAACCAGTTCTTCTGCCCCACTGTTAACATCGATAAGATCTGGTCGATGATTCCACAAGAGGTCAGAGATAAGGCTTCGAAGGACAATGTGCCATTGGTTGACGTCACTCAATTCGGGTACTTTAAGGTTTTGGGGAAAGGTTTGCTGCCCCCTGACCAGCCAGTTGTGGTGAAGGCCAAGCTCGTGTCGAAGGTCGCTGAGAAGAAGATAAAGGAGGCTGGTGGAGCTGTTTTGCTCACTGCTTGATTGATTTGGTTGAGTTAGGGTTTTTGTTTTAATTACTGTTTTTATTTATCTTTTTGAACTATGGTACTGTTATTATTATTATTGTTGCTTGTTGGAGTACTCTTGATATATTTCTATAAACGTTTTCAATTTACAGTAATTTCCTGATGATTGAATCCATACGATTTTGCACTATCTTAATCTTACACTTACAAAATGATTTGTATGTCTGAGTTTGATGTTTATCTTTGCGGGTATAGGCATTCATTTACTCAGCATATTCAATTGTGTCGTTTATATTGTTTCTGATGGTGTTATGATGATTGTGCTTGGAGTTGTCTTTGTATTCTGTTTACCGAAGTGTATTTATATGTTATGAACATTACATATTTAGGTATCTGTGGGAATTATATTAGATTAAAGATGGTTTGTTGTTTATATGGATGATCCATTGAGGTGTTTAGAGTCTATTTTGCTAGGTTATTGTCCCACAATTGTGTCATGGATTAAAATAATTACAAGAAGATATGGATTAAAATAATTGGTGTATATTTGATGTAATGTTTTAGTATCATTGTTATTTCATGTTGTAATCAGTTGATAAATTTTTTGATTGATCCTATTCAAGATGTTTACAGGGTGCTTATATTCTTGTGTGTGCACATGCCAACATTATGTTATTAGAAACGAGATTCGTTTGTTATTTAGACACTGAATCCGTTTATGTTGATTATGTTGGAAATTTGGGTCAATTGTTATGGAGTGTATGGGTCTTGGTACGTAACTACATACATGATATGATGCATTGTTAGCTAATGGTCTGCTTTTATGTCTGCCGTATTTTCTGAATTTGCTCCCGTTGATCTCATTAATTGGTTTAGTTTGAAAATTTTGGTATTTAGAGCAATTCCATCCATATTATATAAGTAGTTCATGATCGTGTGAAATATTTCATTCCAACCATTGTGCTAAATGAGTTTTCATATCGCCTTATTCAAATTTTGGTATGTTGCCCATTTTGGTCTGTGCTGTTCATTCCTTCTATGCCCTCTATTCTAAGAGTGTACACCATGCAAAATAAAAAATGTCAAATGCGTACTTGTTTGCGAATGAAAATTATATTATGGATAAAATTCAGTTTATTACTTATGCTTGGAATGAATTATATGTGAACCGTCTATTGAAACTTCTTTATTAGACGGTATATAGCATTTTATATCCTCAATTTTGCTTTACTTTCTTAGAGTAGCTCTTACGGTGTTATAAAGAGGAAGTTTATGTTCACGCTTTGCATATTGACTGTTATTACAACTTACAAGTTACAAGCGCTAATCTTTATTTGGGTTTTGGGCTTTTAACTATATCCTATTGGTCTTCAACAATGCAGCAATTCATTATACTAATCCCTAAACAATTACAAATAGGAGAAATCTTGGCAGTTAATTATAATTCAGTTTAGCCACTCACTCACTTGCTATCAACTACAATATGAAGAAATAATGAGTGCGCTCAATTATGTACTTTTTCTTGGATCGTTCTATATTGTTCATGTTCAATTGTGAATCGCTTTGTTTTTATGCCTCTACTGTTTATAAGGTTTTCACATTCAAGGGTATTAATCAATCTATTTAGTTATGTTGATTATTCTAAATTTATAAATAATAGTAATAGTTAGAAAAGACCATTGTAATAGTATAATCGTTTTATTAGATCATATTTGCGTGTAAATTGAATGAAATTTGTTGTCACTACTAGAATTTAGTAATTCTGCAATAGTTTGAAATTTAATTTGGTTTGTGATGATGTGTTATTTCTTTATCTAAATTGTAGAGAAAAACAATGTTTAGATCATATTAATTATTATTATGATGTGTAGACGATAGTAATTCATTATTTTTATATTCACGTTATATTTTAGTTGGAGAAATAAGAAATTAGGAATCAATGAATTACTTTTGCAATTTGAATTCGATATATTTATTGCATACTGAATTTATATTTTGATATATGCAATTAAAATATATAAAATAAATTCTATAAGAAATCACTAATTCTTTTCATCGCTGAAATTACCATGACCCTGAAAAGCCCCAACCAACCAAATACATATATGTATTGAATTGTCAGTCTACAAATTCCCAATCTAAGCAGTGATTAATATGGACCGTGATGTTAGGGGCCCTTTTGGAAAAGGTTAGGCACATTCTGGACTAACTTAAACTAGGCCAAACTTTATTTGAGAAGTAACATGGATAAGTTTTGGCCCAAATCTAAGATTTCAATTCCAATCAAAATCTACGTAGTTCTATTTGATGAGAGATTATTTGGTAAAATCATTGTATGGATGATGTGGTACAACAAACGATTGAGATTTGATCAAATTAGTGTATGCATACTCGTACATGATGATGATGAGATTATGAAGTCAACTTTCCCTTTAATTTTGAAACTGGATTTAATATTTTCCTTATGTTGTGCCACGTCATCCATACAACAAGATGCACTAAATAATTTTACCTCTGAAGTTAAAGACATGTTACCTACTTTTTACATTTATAATCACCTACTTTTTTTCCCCATACTCCAATCACAAAATCTTAATTCAAATCATATATAAAATTTACAACCCATTAGTTATTATTTTATCATCGCAGAATTCGATTGAAACAAATTTCTTAATCGATCTACATAATATTGTAGAATACTTCCAAACCAACTTTTGAAATAAAATTCAGCCAAAACTCTTCCATAATAGTCTTAGGAGCCTTTGGCCAAGGATAAGGGGTAAAAAAAAGAAAAATAAAAAGTAAAAATGTAAAGAAAAAGTAAGTGAGGATGATACCAACGCGAGTTAATAAAGTGAAAGGGACACACTACAAGTCGTCACGCTACAAAAGTTGTATTTATATGCTGACTTTATTCAGTAAATTAACAAGAATACAAGATATCAAATTTCTGAGGATTACATCTACAAGACTACAACCCCTCTAATTCTCAGCTATTTCTATCCACCTTCTTATACTGCCATTTTTTATGGAATATCAACGAATTTTTGTAGCTGATTTTTTTGGAAAATTTGGAAATGTGTGCGTGTAAGATGATCACATAAACAACTTTAATTTGCAATGGATAATTGTACCCACTTTCCCTTGATATTTGTTCAAATTGTGACATCTCAACTGATTATAATGATCATGGCTACTACATTTAATTCTTGAAATTCTTAAAAGCTTATGAATCACTAATGCGTGTTAGCGTTTTCGTAAAAAAATAAAAAGAGAGCGAAAATATGTAAAAGAAGTCGAAGAGTATTGGAGTTATTTTCAAAATGGGCCAGTAGTCTTTGTGGGAACTTGTCCCGCATTGAGAAGATAAATAATTTTTGAACTAAAAATTGTAGATAGTGTTCAATTAGACAAAATTTGTTAGACCGATTTCCTACACTTTATTTAACTCCCAAAAAACTTCATGGGTTATTACAAATATATAGGGGTAATCTTATCATTCCGTCAAAAGTCAAAAGTAAAATTCTACTTGGATTGAGTGTGATAGTTACAACCAAACACAGGAGATTATTTGGGCGTTAAAATAACACAATATTTTTTGGGATTTAGAGAAAGTATGGGATGTGTTTTTATCTTTTTGTCAAATTTGTTATGTCAAGTGGAAGTTAAGACATAATGGTTTAATTTTTTTGAGATCGACATAATGGTTTAATTATGTGAGCGCAAAATATAATTAAACATTGAGTAATCCCATTTCCTATCGATATCTAAGTTTTGTGTCCTTTCAAATTATCTCATTATTAAATTGGTCTGCAAAAGCATGCTCAATAATTGTAGAAGAATCCAGAATATGTAACCATGCATAAATATATTGGTATAATTACAAAATAATAATAAATAGCAAGTTCACACTGAACAACCTGCTCCTTGGAAGTACTTGCAACTTGACATATAATTAATATATAGGCATAAAAAAAATCTAAGTCAGTAGGCCTAGTTTGATTAAAGTATTAATTTCACGTTTGCCATGTCAATCGTGGATTAATTTTGTTTGCTCGGTTGTTTTGATCAGTTAGATTGAAATTACAGACTTTTCGATAATTTTAAAAAATAAATTGGAAATATTTGAAACATGCAAATATAATAAAAACAAAATATTGAATATAAAATAATACATAGTTTAGTTTACATCGACCAAAAAACTGAAAACTTTTGGTATATTTGAATAAAATATGGAAGTTTTGATTCATAATACCAACACCTTATCTGTCGTTTTTGTTAGTAAAGATCAATGGCAAGGAAACTACTTAGCTACCTTAGTGTCCTAACTAGTAACATAATACTAGAAGTGGGCACAGGCGGGTTTGGTACGGGTTCGAGGTTAAAGATATGGGTATAATAAATTTTGGGATTGACATTTTTCATCTCAAATCGGTCCTGTAATAATTCGGATACTCGGAAATGGGTATCTGAATTATTGCGGGACGGGATTACGAGTCCCATATTTTTTTTATTCATCAATTCTTCATCCACCGATAAATAATATTACAATATTACGTAATTATATTTTGTCATTTTCCTTTTGCTAAATCGTATCACTTTTAACTTATTATTACATAAAACATATCAACAATTCATCATAACAACTATTTCAAATATATCCAATACGATAAAAAAGTGAAATTATATAATGAGCAAATGATAAAATACGATCGACATTGAGTCTCAATAAAAAATATTCAATCCAAATACTATCTATAGTTGATAACAAAATAATTTATCCAAGCCAACACTTAAATTACACAAAAAATTTTAATTTTTAAAACAACTAAAGTCTAAAATCATATAATGACCCATAATATTAATTACTAATAACTAATGTAAGATTTAAAAGGAATATCAGGGTAAAGTAAGAAAGTTCATTTATTATATAATGTTAATTAATTATATAAGTAAAGTGTACAAATTATATAATATTAATATTATATAGGCGGGTTCGGATATTTGGAGTTGGAGAGACCAATCCCAAACTCATTCTGTATTCCCGCAATAAAATACGAGTATTCAAGTTCGGGTACCAAACCCAAAAAACATCGTCCCGTTTGAATATTTTAAAAACGAGACGGGTCGAATTTGGGTTACCGAACCCAACGCCCACCCCTACATATAATACATCATAAAACTAATTACCTAATTAACGGATTTGCCAAAAATTGCATAATTGCCCATTGGACAATTAATTTGAGAATTTTGCCACATTGAACAATTAATTTAGGGATTTTGCCAAACTAGACAATTAATTCGGGGATTCATGTACTTTATTTGTAAAATTTAGAGCATCAACTTAGGTAAGTTCTTATTTATAGAATAGTGTTCTTTGTTTTCAATAGTTGTACTATTTAATGTTATGAATGAGTTAGAAAGCGGCGTATAGCCATTAAATTGAATTTTTTTTCCAATATAGCCTTTTAGATAAAAGTATTTTCCAAAATGACTCAAACTGAAAAGTATTTTCCAAAATGACTCAAACTGAAAAGTATTTCCCTAAATGTACATTTTATGAAAAATCGCAGTTGCCAACTGCGATTCTGCATTTTTACAAAATTATGAAAAATAAAATAAAAAAAAATTTACCAAAAATCGCAGTTAGGTAAATTTTTTTATTTTTTTTGGTTTTTTTTTATTGTAACTTAATATGTTATTTCCATATGTAGATTAATCTGGATATTGTGTAATAACTATTAGGTTAATATTTTAAGGATAATGTGTAATTTTTAGCATATTAATATGTCGTTTGAATGAATTCGTCGGTGAGATAAAATGATTAAAATAATTTTATTATAATATTTTTAAAAGCAAAAATCAACAAAATGAAAATTAATCTACTTTATTTTTTATTATTTTAGAAAACACAAATAACTAATTACAAAATATTATTTATCACATATATTACATATAATATATACAACTCAATTAATTAATTATATATAACTAACTGATGTGACATAAAGTCTTACACTATTCTTACACCTAATTAATTAATTCAAACCTACAAAAAAAACCTACACCTACTTTTTTTCCCAAACAACTCTCCCAAAACCCAAACAAACAACATTACGCAAATCCAGATTATTTCCCAAACCTCCACCACTTTCCCAAACCACTCTCCGAAAAGCGAGACAAACAGGCCCTATGTATTTAATGTTTACATAATTGAAATATTATGTATGTCTCTTATAAGTTGTATGATTTATTTTATTTTGTGATAGTAACTTATTAATAAGCATTAGCGATTTTAGCGAGGCAGTTCTTATTATTTCTTTTCTTGATAATTTATAGGCTGTTCCTATAACAACTATTAGACTTATGCAAATATATCAAAAGTAATATGATCGATCTCTTATGTATATATTTTCAGCATATCCTTTTCATCGTTGACTAGCAAGATAATTGGAACGTGGAAGTCAGAGAATAATTTAATTGATCGACTATTGAGTTATATTGACAAATATATAGTAAAAAAATATCCACAACTTTTCATCTCAATAAATTAGGAGACGTAATTGAATTGGAGCAGATCGACAATCTCTTATTCACTTGAAAATTGCCTATTTATGAAAATGTTAGATAATCTAAAGTCAAACCATTCTGTGATTTTCGGTGACATTTAAAAGATCATCCAAACAATTAGAGAAACTAATATTTTTTCGTGAGCTGTATAACTCTGTTGTCATTCATTTAAATCGAGTTTTTATCGCCCTATTCATTTAAATCGTGTTAGAAACTATTATAAATATTTTCTTTGTGTAATAAGATTTGATAAATCAAATTTAAGATAAAATATTTTTCTTAATAATTTTTTAATATACATATATATATATATATATATATATATATATATATATATATATATATATATATATATATATATATATATGTCAAATGACGTTAACATTTCTTGCGTGTACTTGATGACATAGTTGCAACGACTACACTAGATAATTTCTTGTTTAAATGACACCAAGAATAAGTAAAACCACTATTATTAATTTATTTAATTTGCCTGTATTAGCTGTAGGTTGGTATATGACAGTGGTTTTTATTTTAATAACACATCATTTTCATTTAAATTAGTTAAAGCGACATTACTTCAAAAAAAAAAAAAAAAAAAAGTTAAAGTCACATCACAAGGACCAATTGAAAAATTCATTATGAAGTTATCATCTCTTCATAAGTCATTATCAGAAAGTGTGATAATTTTTCTCGTTTAAGAACTTTCTGGGTATTTTGGAGATTAATCCATCCAAAAATACTTTCGATTGAAGCAAAGCACTTTCACCATATCAAGGCAGTTAGTATATATTTAAATTTGCCTAAATTCATCTTTTGACCTTTAATAATAAAATCAATATCTTCACTTTGTTTGAAAAATATACTCAAATTATAAGATACATAAGTATTATAGAATAATCTCCAGAAGGATTGGTTTCATTAGTAAATTTTCTCATTGTCAATTTAAAAGATTCTTATATATTGAAAAACTTTCGGGTGTTTACAATAATGATTAACCTTAATTTTCGCAAATTGAAAATTACGACAAGACCATAAAAACTTAAAAATGCTCTAGAATAATATTAAAATATTTTTGGCATATCACGCAAAGTATCAAAAAACGTACGTTTTAGAGTTCTTATAAATAACCACTCATGTGTTATATCAACTGGTGAAAAAAAAATACCAACAGGTGATTGGTTTAGTGGAAGGGATTAGTCACTACAAAGTAGCGGACTGATGTTCGAATCCCTGTTGGGAGAGGTTCCCACTTTATGTGTCCGATGCGCCTCGAAAGGAATTAAACCCTTGAAAACCAAAAAAAAAATTGGTGAAAAATCCTTTCTGACGATTGTTTTAGTAGAAAATATTGTTTGTTAAAAGTGTTTGTTGCACCAAAGTTAATAGATATTTTTTTTTTTTTTTGGCATAATGTGACAAAAATACACTTATTGACTAATTTACCCCCTATCATGTAAAAATAAGCCGATTATCATCATTTGAAAACAAAAAATGCGCATAATGATTCCTAAGACTTGGAAAAGTGCATCTAATTAAACTTGATTTTGAGGAATGAAAATACCATAATATCTTTCTCTTCATATACTAGGGAAGATGGTAAGTTGAGATTTTCTTCCCAATACGTAAGCAAATACTAAATTTAATCAATTTTTTTAAAGGAACGATCATTACATTAATATCATTCAATCAATATTATTAAATCAGAAATTTATAGAATTACAATCAAATTACAAAGAACAGTAATCAATAAATAATAGTATTACACTATGAGAAAAAACTCATATTAGTGAAAAGTGAAAATTGAACTCATGACTTCTTGGTTCTGGAGCATCAGTATTGTTTTAACTCATATTAAAAGAGTTTTAACCATCGCTGAGTTTTTTAATATGAGTTAAAACGAATAAAACTCATAGATGGTTTTAACTTTTCGCTGAGTTTCATTCGTTTAGCCCAAACTTTATACGAAAGAGTTATAGACTTTTAGTCCAATTTCACGGAATCCACAAAACTGAGCCAAAACCTTTTCAGACAGATCATTTATTACAAAATCTAATATAGTAAAAAAAAAGTAGCATCCACAATTATCATTCTATTCAAACCTATATATCATCATTACATCAAGAATTCATTCAATAAAATAAAATTACAATAAAAATCTAACACTAATATCAATAATAAAATTGACCAGTAGACTACTGACCTGATGGGCTAAAAGCAAATGCTCATATCACTCCTTTCTCTGCGCACTTATCTTAGAAAAAGCACATGATAATAAGATCATATCATAAAAAGTTAAAAAATAATCTCAAAAATATTTACCAAAATTTCTCGCCTTCCCAAAAGCTCCCATCCTATCACGTGTCCCTATAAATCCCCTTTCCCCTTGCTCTCTTCTCCCCATTGCTATTTGCACTTCTAAGTACTACCAATACTATACTTACAGGTAGATACAAACAGAGGAGGCATTGTTGATCGAGTGTATCTATACATTTTACAGGTGGTGGTGGCGTTTGTGGTGGTGTGAAGAGTTCGAGTCTTTGCTGTATGTCAGTGGATTGCGATACACATTACGGTGGATTCGGCGAGCTTGCTAACCAGTTACAATGGCCACAACTCCGAAAACGACGTCGCTTTCTCCTCCTCCGAAGGCGGCTTCCTGTTGCGTCTCAGCCGATTCGACCGCCGTCGTCCGCCGTGAGCCTGCATCTGCCTCCGCTAAAGATCAGCAGAGCAATAAAATTGCTTCCTTAATCAGAACGGAACCTTCTTCTAATGTCTCCACTAAAGGTTTTTAACGTTTTCTTCCCCATTTAGTGTAGATGTGTTCTGTTTTTACGGAGAAATATATGCATGTGATTTGCATGGAAATTTAACTCTTGATGTTGGAATTTTGATATTTGATCAGTTGAGAGGATTGATTACTCTGTGTTTCTGTCTCTATAGCTATTTGATCTATTATTGTTTTATTTTGTTTAGAATGATTTTTCAGTATGTGTCTGCATCTGTGCAAGTAAATTGATGAATTCTTGTATGGTAGTACTGACTAATTTTATTGAGGGAGATATTTCTTCCCTGTGTTACATGAAACTTTGGAGGGTTTTTTTTTTTTTGGTTATAAATGTCTATATACTTTAAGCTGCAATGTTTCAGTGGTTAGAGTGAGTATTATCATTTCATTGGTTCCTAATAATGATTTATTTATGTGTGACTCATTTTTTCTTAGTATTTCGCAATCATTAGTTCTTTATAGTTGAATTTGACATGTAAAGTAAAACATCCTATGCAGAGTTGGGGTCCTTTCCAGAAAACCAGTCTTATTGTTCCATCATTTTGAGGTTCTAAATCATCATGTCAGGAAATACTAGCATTTCTATTATATAAGTTCTGATTATTACGAAAGTAATAGTAGGGATACCTTATCACATCGTTGGAAGTACATACTCTTTTTATGAGAGATTTTGTCATTTTATCATGTTTGTTACGGAACTCATCACCATTTTTTATGGATTCATCTGCTATGTATCCATGTTTTGTCTAGTGTTGACATCAAGAAGCAGTGAATGATTGAACTTAATTAGTACATTCAAAATTTAGATGCTATTTGCATTTGGTGCAGTCATTCCTTTTTTTACTATCCCCTCCATTTTCTAACATGGTCATTGCTGTGCGGATGCATAAATTGTAAAGCAGACAATGCATGTTTAATCTATAAGTGGTGTGTGTAGCCACATTATGCTTGGTTGGGTTATGAACTTCTATTGCACAATTTTTGGCTATATTTTCCATGAAACCGCGAAATGTGATAAATTAATTATTTGGTTCGCCAGTAGGAATTAAATGTTTCTTCTGTATTTTTCTGATGTCATATTTTTGAAGTAGTTTTGTCTGGGATTGTTTATGAGCTGTACAGTAAGGGAGTGTATTTGATTCGTATATTACTTGTTTATGTTGCATCTACCACTCACTTTCTGGCATACAATCTACTAGATACTTGCATTCTTGGAGAGTGTTCTCTGGTAGTTATTTCAGCATGTTGAGTTTCATGTGCTTAGCTTTGTTTATATTGGCTAAGAAAATAGATTGATGAATCTAGAACCCTACTTAATTGTTCTTTTACATTACTCTGCATAGAAGTTTCGATTGTTAACTGGTGCATTTCTTATTTAGGGATCCAGGTCATGACAAGGGCTCAAACAAAACATCCTTTGGATCCTTTATCTGCTACTGAAATCTCTGTGGCCGTGGCAACCGTCAGAGCAGCTGGAGCCACCCCTGAGGTTCACACTGACCCTTATTTTTCCTTTCTTTACTTAGGATGTGAAGCATATGCACTTAGTACAGAGAGTTATCAGACGAATAGTGTATTTGCATTGTAATTTGGCCATAATTCTCATAGTTTCCATGTTTCAGGTCAGAGATAGTATGCGATTTGTTGAGGTGGTTCTATTGGAACCAGAAAAACATGTAGTGGCACTGGCAGATGCTTACTTCTTTCCTCCTTTTCAACCATCATTGTTGAATAGAAATAAAGGAGGACCAGCAATTCCTAGTAAGCTCCCTCCAAGGCGAGCTAGACTAATTGTCTATAACAAAAGGTCCAATGAGACTAGCTTGTGGATTGTTGAGCTGACAGAAGTACACGCAACAACTCGTAGTGGACATCACAGAGGAAAAGTCATATCCTCTACAGTTGTCCCTGATGTTCAGCCACCTATGGTACCTCATCCTAGCTTGGAACTTATGCATGATTTCTTTTTTCTTGTTCTGTAACATCTTTACAACTTGAAAGCTGAACACAGATCATAAGAACGAAACATAGATGATTGAACCTTGAGTGTATTGCTTTGATTCTTCTTGCATATCACAATAGTTCATCAAGTCTTTTTCACCTACTGTACTGTCATATTTGGGCTCTAATGCACAAATGTACATAAAATGCTCTTAATTTCAATTTAGAACATGTTTTCATGCATCTGTTGAACTTTTGGCGCATGAGCAGCCTGCATGGGGGAGAAGCTTCTCTTTTTTTTTTTTTTGGGGAGGGGGGAGGGGGAAGAATCTCTTCTGGAAGCTAAAACTAGGAAGATTTTTATTTTTCCTTTTCATTTGAGAAGTTGGAAATTAAAAGGCTTGTTTTAGGTTCAATTAGTTATACATGGACTATCATGTGTTTCCCATTTGGAACTTCTATTATGTTTTTGTCTGTTTACTGAACATGCACATATCAGCAAACATTTTCCATGATTGCTATGCCATATCTTCATGATACAGAGGTGCTTCTAGAAGTTTATTTATATGTTTGGATAATAAGGGAGTTACATTCTCTATATACTGAAAATGGAAAAGAAAATGTTATATCGGTAGAGTTGGTAAATTTTTCTGTCTTCATCCCCTCATTGTATAGAAGCAAAAGGAGTCGTGCATGCTAAAACTCTGTTGTGTATCCATATTTTCCACGCCAATCATCATTGAGTAATGGTCATGACTCTTTGGTAGATATTTTGAATGAACTATTCACAACTGGCTTTTCTGAAAACATTTTCAACCACCATTTTAATCTGGTAACTGATAATACTATGTTGCACGGATACAGATACAGGGATACGGATACAGTACAAAACGGATACGGCGATACAGATTTTTGAAATTTATTGAATACGATACGGCATAGACACGGATGTGAAAATATAATGTAAATTTATGCATAAGCAAGTAGATCTTTCAATTCAAGCACTAGAATAAAAGATAATCCACTTTAACATAAACAAAAGTTACATAACTACAAAATCAAACATAAATTTATTCTTAACATATCGCAACAATGGAATAAATTCATATTTGAGATTTCATGACCTAGGAGAGAGACTTGAATAAGAGAATGAGTAGTGGTACTAGTCGTTTATGTTTAGTCCTAGAGACTTTATCATTTTATTTTATTTTAAATGTGACCCATAATATTATATATAAAGCCCCCCGCAGTGTCCTAATGTCCAACTAGTGTATCCGACATGTATATATTTAAAATTTTTATTTATTTTTATTACCAATATGCCATGTGGCGTATCGGATACGTATCCCACGTGTATCCTTTTCCCCTGTGTATCCGATACAGTACTTAGTATTTTTTTGGAGTATCCGTGTATCATATACATGAAAACCTCAATGAACTAAAAAATTGTTATTTAAGGTTCATTAATCTGCTGGTATGTTTTACTGCACATGAAGTTAATTTCATATGGTTGTATTGATGTACTATATTTCTGTTTTTGTCATCTATCGTACAATTGTATATTATTTCATCTCTAAGTTTCTGTTTGTTATATCAATTGTAGGATGCTGCAGAATATGCTGAATGTGAAGCTGTCGTCAAAGATTACCCTCCATTTATGGAGGCAATGAAGAAGAGGGGTATTGATGATATGGATCTAGTCATGGTTGATCCTTGGTTAGTCAAATAATAAAAAATGATGTGTTGTGGAATTAATCATGTTAAGTATATTAATTATGTAGTGGTCTTATTTCTCTCGTTTACTTGGTTTAGGTGTGTGGGTTACCATAGCGAAGCTGATGCTCCTAGTCGTAGACTTGCAAAGCCACTTATATTTTGCCGGACGGAGAGTGACTGCCCTCTGGAAAATGGTTATGCACGACCTGTTGAAGGAATTCATGTACTAGTTGATATGCAAAATATGGTAGTAATTGAGTTTGAAGATCGTAAGCTTGTTCCCTTGCCTCCAGCTGATCCACTTAGAAACTATACTTCTGGTGAGACAAGAGGAGGGGTCGATAGGAGTGATGTAAAATCTCTTCAAATCGTTCAGCCCGAAGGTCCAAGTTTTCGTATTAATGGGAATTATGTTGAGTGGCAGAAGGTACTTACTTTCTTAAGCTAATCATTTTATTTTTTATTCATAGTCAACTCTAATTTAATCAATTGGCAGTGGAACTTCCGCATTGGTTTCACTCCAAGGGAGGGTTTGGTCATTCATTCTGTGGCCTATGTTGATGGTAGTCGGGGTCGGAGACCTATAGCCCATAGGTTGAGTTTTGTGGAGATGGTTGTACCTTATGGAGATCCCAATGATCCACACTATAGGAAGAATGCATTTGATGCTGGGGAAGATGGCCTAGGGAAGAATGCTCATTCTCTTAAGAAGGTTTCCCCTCAGTTTTGAGTGTTCATTGACTTTATTCTATTTTAACTGCTGCATACCGATCTTTCAGTATGAAATTCTACTCTAAGGCACTTTTCCATTTCAGGGATGTGATTGTTTGGGATATATAAGATACTTTGATGCTCATTTTACAAATTTTACCGGAGGAGTTGACACAATCGAAAATTGTGTATGTTTGCATGAAGAAGATCATGGGATCCTATGGAAGCATCAAGATTGGAGAACTGGCATAGCAGAAGTTCGAAGATCAAGGCGGCTCACTGTTTCTTTTGTCTGCACTGTGGCTAACTATGAATATGGATTCTACTGGCATTTTTATCAGGCAAGTGAAATGCAGTAACTACTGGTAGATTTCTTAATTACATATTTCAAAATGTGAGATCAAAATTGATTTTTTGACATGATATTGTGTAACCTAGTTTATACTTTAGTTTTACTAATACATAGCATTAATTTAGTTTGTACTATCCTCCTTGCTTGCTTATAACTTTATAAGGAGCTTAAATAAAAATAATAACAAGATAGTGGACACAAATATTGATGTCAACCTTTATTTAGGAAGCGAGGGGCGAGGGGCCTCTACCCATTGATCCAACTGAAAAGTATTTGTTTATTTTACTGCAACTTAAGACAGTTTACATGTGTGCAGGATGGGAAAATTGAAGCGGAAGTTAAACTTACTGGAATTCTTAGTTTAGGAGCACTCCAACCTGGAGAATATAGAAAATACGGTACGACAATTGCACCAGGATTATATGCCCCAGTTCATCAACACTTTTTTGTTGCTCGTATGGATATGGCAGTTGATTGTAAGCCTGGAGAAATGCATAATCAGGTATGTCATTTGTCATTTCTAATAATAATGACATTGATAAATTGGTAGATAGTATCCTGAATTTGACATTTCTTCTGGACTTTTAATTCCTATTTAAAACTTTGTTTTTTCTGATAGCATGATAAATTATGTAGATTGAGATGGTCTCATGTTACTTTTATTTCTTTCTTCTGCTACTGTTCCCATTTGCTTTAGGTTGTTGAAGTGAACGTCAGAGTTGAAGAACCTGGTCTGGATAACGTTCACAATAATGCATTTTACGCTGAGGAAACTTTACTTAGATCTGAATTAGAAGCCATGCGTGATTGTGATCCATTAGCTGCCCGTCATTGGATCGTAAGTATGCTCACCCTTCTCATATTTTAATATATGTTTTGTAATGTTCTATGCAATGTTGTGTTTTTCCTACCATATTTGATTTAAGATTTGCTAGTTGAGCACTTAAAGATGTAGGAATTTCTTATCCTAATAGTGGACATGTTTCCATCTATTCCCAAACAATAAAATCCATTATTTTGTTGTAATCTGTTTCTTGTAGTAAATCAATAGTTATCTCTATATACTGCAGATAAGGAACACTAGAACTGTTAATCGGAGCGGACAGCTGACAGGCTACAAATTGGTTCCTGGCTCAAATTGCTTGCCACTGGCTGGTCCTGAGGCTAAATTTATGAGAAGAGCTGCATTTTTGAAGCATAATCTATGGGTTACACAGTATTCACGTGGGGAGGATTTTCCTGGCGGAGAGTTTCCTAACCAGAATCCACGTGTTGGAGAGGGGTTGGCTTCTTGGGTTAAGCAAAACCGTTCTCTGGAAGAGACTGATATTGTTCTCTGGTTAGTTTTTGGTATTCCTTTAAGAAATATGCAATGTTTTTTTAGATGACATGTTCCTAGTGCATTTTATGTTGTCTCATTTATTTCTTTGCTGAAGTTAAACTGTTTCTAAGTTTTATTTATTTGTGATACAAATACATATTTTTCTCTTTTTTTATTTCGTAGCATCAAACTTTAATACATCATAGTTATTGATATATTTTTCAGGATAATGACAATCATCTCTCCCATGTTTCCACTTATTTTTTGCAGGTATGTTTTTGGAATTACACACGTTCCTCGGCTGGAAGACTGGCCTGTTATGCCAGTTGAACACATTGGTTTCGTGCTTCAGGTACGTTACCTGGATGATATTTTTTGGCCACTCAGTTGAAATAAACACTTCTGTTTTATTTTGAAATAATATCATATAGAAGTTCTGCTCATTTGTTATTATCCACGTTGAGATTTCAAAGAATTGTTTTTGCTACTTATTATTTGCAAAATTAACATGTTTCTCACTCTGTTTCTCTCAATTTACTTGAATAACATAGTTGATGCCGCATTTCCTTCTTGGAATAATATCTACGAATCTAAGAAAGATTGCAAATAATGTTGTTGCTTGTGGGTGCAGCCGCATGGATTCTTCAACTGCTCTCCTGCAGTGGATGTCCCGCCTAATGCTTGCGAGATGGATGCAAAAGAGAATGACGCGAAAGACAATGTTGTAGCTAAGTCTGTTTCATCTGGTCTTTTAGCAAAGCTCTGAAGGATTGTAAATAAGTCACTCTCAATGTTATCTGCATTAAGAAAAATCTCGTGTTTTATAGAACTTCTGGAGTCTTCTTTACATTTTCGTCAAGCATACTGGGCTTTGGTATGCGTGTGTGAATTGGTTTAGCTTGTTATTTATGAACATGCAACCTAGGTTAATTTCTAATGTTATTTAGCCTGTTTTCAGTGTGTGTAGACACTAATACTACCTGTTGAGTTTACCTGGCTGTTCTTATCTTAATATCCAATCCGATTCATATAAACTGGAAAACTCGTACCTTAATTTGAGTCTGAGTCCTGGACATTAATACGAAAAACTTTTGCCTTCATTTCTTGTTGGATGATGTCTATTTCTATGGGTTTCTTCATGGATCATCATTAAGGCTAATTAATTAGTGCCTCCAAAACTGGAGAGGAGAAGTTTTAGTGACAGTCAAGGTTCTGATAATGGGTCCATGTGAA
Source organism: Penstemon eatonii (assembly GCA_038501285.1). Lineage (NCBI taxonomy): Eukaryota > Viridiplantae > Streptophyta > Magnoliopsida > Lamiales > Plantaginaceae > Penstemon > Penstemon eatonii. The sequence goes on from CM076713.1 coordinate 41,632,920, forward strand.
AATTCGGTCTGTATAGTCTGTATCATCACAAGAAATTCCTTGACAACATAGGAGGGAGATAAATTGATTCAATGTAGCTTATCATTTACCAAACCATAAACAGTGTTGGTTCTTACAACTTGGTCTGTTCTTTTGGGTATTTCCTGGTAGAACGGGGCTTATCAAAACTTTGGTCTAGGCGTTGATTAGACAGGTTGAATATGGATCTATTTTGATTCCATTCAAACTTGGCTCGGTATTTTCACACCAGTCGGTAGGAAAAAGTTTGGTCAGTGTCGGTTAGACTCAAATTTTATCTTAACTCTTCTATTCTTAATCATAAATTTGTTTTAAGTTGAGCCAGGATAGATCCATATTAAACCACGGATTGTTGTTTATAATAAGGTCTAAATGTATTAAGGTCGTCTTAATTAAGAGAGTGCAATTTATGAAAATCAAGAAACTGGTATTTCTTACAGTGGGCGTCAATTAGTTAGAAACTAAAGGCACTTAACAAACGGTTTAATATAAGATGTGGCATCAATTAGGTGGATTTTATATATGATTATATTTGATTGACAACAAGTAACTAATTCATGCAACAGCTTTGATTAGATTATCTGGCCGGATAGTTGAATCACATTGTCATGCATAATAATGCATTTAATTAACACATTATACTTTTATTTAGATACATATAAGAATAAATCATTACCAACGGGTGATTGGTCTAGTGGAATGGACTAGTTACTACAAGTTTGAATCTCTGTTGGGAGAAGTTCACACCTAACGGGTATTTTATGCAGGATTTTTTAAAGTACAAGAGTGTTTAGTGCAAAAAAAATAAAAAATTACAGAATAATTTTGTACAAGTTACGCATAATACATGATAGTATCATGCATTTACCCCAATAATAATATGGTTTACATTGTCTTTTTACTTATTACCTGCTAAAAAGGTAATTGAGCAATGACGAGCTTGATTTTAGTGGTCAAGGTTTTAAAGCTAGATTTGGACCTTTCTATATCTTGATTTCTAATATATCTAACTCAAATGAAAATCTATTTTAATCTTTTGTGATTTTTGGTGGCGTTATTATAATACTCTTAGAACGTTCATACACAAAAATTCATAACATGTAATTTTGTTTTGTTTGCAATTGCAATAATTCTATAAAATCAATTCTTCTAACACTACATTGTTTTCAAAATCAATACTTCTTGTACTTTTTAATTATGAGGCTGAACTGGTCTAGTGGTGGTTGCCCTCTTTAAAATTACTCAATAGTGGTCATATTTTACTTGTTTGATTTCAAGGGGCCGACTAAAATCTCATACTTTGTAGATTTTTTTTCTCAAATTTCGAGAATCACTCATTGCTGAAGATTCTATTGCTTTATTTCATGCAACAATTTACTTGAAGGTCAAATACACTGTCCCCATGGCAGATATAAAAGGCAAACTATTAAAATTTGATCAAGATTTGGGATTAAATAATATCAAAGTTGAGTTGATCTTTGCCTTCTCTTTCTATTGCTTTAACTCTTGGTCTTACTATTTCCCTTTTGATAAATGGATTTCCTGCAAGATGCTGTTCTCCTGAAGTCAGATGTTCCTCTTTATAGGGCAGTTAATGGAGCGGATTTTAATATGTATATGAATATGGGCTCCTCCAATCAGCTCCGCTTTATTAGAATCTTATCCCATGAATTTAATTGGAAATTTGGAATACGAAGTTCGTAATATGAGATATACGAAGTCAATACAGATTTATGTGACCGGGAAGATTAGAGTCCGATAATAAATCATTTTAACATGATATAAATTAATATTTTATTTAAGACCTCAGTTTTAAGAATATTTTCACCCAACAATATTAAATGATTTTTACATATTAATTTTGATATTATTGTTTTTCGATCTGAATTTCCACCGTACTCGAGTAAGATTCAATGGTCGCGGATATTTAAGAATTTAACATGATTTGAGTGTAAACCTATAAAAATAGATAATAATCCGAATCTGAGCTGATCCGACCGTATTCGACCCACTGACAGTACCTACACTATATATCAAATCAAATTATTTGAGATTCGGGTCATTTGGCTCTGGCCCGCCTTCTATCAATAAAATATTGTTTTAGTTCGATTTGCTATCATATCTAAGTTTGCCCAAAAAATATTTGTTTGATAGATTAAAAATAAATAAAACATATATCAAATTATTTTAAGTTAGACTCATAAAAAAATTGTTACACCAAAACTCAATAAGAAAACCAAATCTAACTTAAACTGTTTGATTATCCTCAATTTAAACTCCCCCGCCGCCTGCATAATTATTAATTCAAGGATTATTTACAAGCCTTAACTCTTATATTACACGCAATTATAAAGTTTAAGACATTATTAAGCACTGGAGACAGCACAATTTCTTTGGTGAAACTTTCACTTTCATTTGAATGACAGGACACTAATTGAGCACATTAATGATAATAGTTGTTAACATCATGTTTGGCTTCTCATAGAATGTTTTGGTCCACAAGAAAAAATGCACTCCCAAAAGAAAATAGACATATTTTTTATGAGTGAAGTACATCTTTGACAAATCATTAAAAAAGAAAAAGAAAAAGAAAAAGAAAAAAGGGAACATCTTTGACAATAACTCTATGCCATTAATTGAATCAAGAAATGGAAAATCAAACAAGGAACAAAAAGACTTTCACCTGAAAACTTCCCCTTACAATTTCTTCATAACTATCAACACGTATGTATAATGAATGTGTATATTCTATGTATTTGTAGAGGGTGAAAAACCAAGCTTCAAAGTTGGAAATCATCCAAATGAGCCCTTGTCAATTCTTGAGATAAAGATGTCAATGGGAAATTACTATAATCTTCTGAACTTTCTTCTTGCCATGGATTTGCCTTATTAAATTGAAACACTGATTCAAATTTGCTTACTTCATCCCAAGAAAATGTACCAGGATTCTCCACCATGTTGTTTATCGCAATCGATGTCGTATTCGAGCTATTGCTTGAGCTTTCTTTTGCTTCATTCATCATAAATGCACTCAACTTTGAAGCTGAACTTTCACAATAATGTGTATCTATTATGTTCTGATGATTAAATTTTGTTAAATTTGGAATTGAATTGATCAATCCACAGCTGGGATTAATGGGATTTCCCTCGATCTTCAAATTTTGAGGACAATGATTTATTAAATTTGAATGATCAAAGGCTGCTTGGAACTCAGACAAAAACAGAGGATCATATACTAAATTCTCTCTTGAATCCTGAATTTGCCCTCCTAATAATAGAGCTGAATCCATACATTCTTTCTCATTTTTTCCGATTATCGGTTTGTGTGTGTTTGGATCAATGCCTTGCTTCATTAGCTTCTTCTTAAGGCTTGAGTTCCATAAGTTTTTAATCTCATTATCTGTTCTTCCTGGTAATTGTGCAGCAATTTGAGCCCACCTGCAATTTTTAGGCCAAATCACATGAAAAAAAAAAAAACCAAAGCTATGAAGATTAATCAATACCCTTTTCTTGAAATTACTATACGACTATGTTTGATTCTTGAATTCCAGAGCCTAAAATGGCGATGAAAATAGAAAATCAACAGAAGATGAAGCTTAATTATCTATCAGACATTTTTCTTAGCGTTTTACTCACTAAAACCAAAACAACTGAATAAGATCAAACCTGTTGCCAAGAGCTTCATGAAGATTAATAATGAGATCCTCTTCTTCTTGTGAAAACATTCCTCTTTTAAGATCAGGCCTTAAGTAATTAATCCATCTCAATCTGCAGCTTTTTCCACATCTTTGCAAACCTGCATTAATTCCGGCCCACTATTAATTTCTCATTATTATTATTATTATTATTATTATTATATATAATGCATGCTCAAATAAAATTAAACCTGCTAATTTAGGAACAGAGCTCCAGCAACCGACACCGAATCTCGTAATGTAATTGTACAATTTCTCATCTTCTTCTGGTGACCATAACCCTTTTCTCATCTTCTGTTTCACAGAGCAAGAATGGCGCCCCATTTACGGAAGGATGAATTCAATAGTGACAGCAATATTTATAGCTCAAATGCTTTTGCATTTTCATTCACCAAGAGATGATTAAGAATAATAAACTACTTTAATAAAATTTGAGATGGTGTAAAGGGATTTAACTGAAAATCTTCATGCTTAAAATTGAAGTTATGTTAAATAGAGGGAGAGAGAGAGAGAGGGGGAGAGGAAGGTGAAGCAATCAAGTGGTTTTTGAGCAAAATTTGGTGCTGCTGCTTTTTACATTGGATTGGATTGGATTTTAAGACAACTCTCTGTTAAGGAAACAATAGTGAATGTTTTAAATAAGAAAGGATTAACTACATATTTATCTATGAATGTGATGAGGACAATTTTACACTTGAGGACATTTTGGTCATTTTCTTTAGGGTAAATTACGAATACCCCCCTCAGGTAAGGTCGAATTACAAAAATCACCCTCACGTATTGGGTATTACAAAAACCCCCCTCAGGTTTGTCACCTTCTTACAATTAACCCCTTGTCCCTAAAATGTTCCAATTTTGCCCTTGGAATTTTTTTGTAATATTTATAATATGTTATAAATTTTAAAAACTGGGTGTTAATTGTTATATCTTGTAAATATAAAAATAATAATCATATAGGAGTATTTACTACCAAAATAATTGATATACTTTATAATTTCTCAAAAATTTCAATAAATATTTCGATTTATAATACAATATAAACTTTAACAAATTAAAATATTTTATTTAAATACAATATAATTTATTAAATTTACTAATTTATAAAATAAATTCATTTAACTAATGTGTAAACAATTTATATTTGTAAAGTATATTATTAAAATTCTATTTAATTTAATATTTTACAATTTAAATTGCTAATAAATATATAAATACCCTTTTTTGTTGCAATTTTATTAAAACTTATGGGCAATTATTAATTTTATCAATTATTCTAGTAGTAAATATATAATTATCTTTTTTCCTAATTTATAAGATATAATAATTAGATCCCAACTTTTAACATTTATAAGACATCACAAACAATACAAATAACACCCAAGGGCAAAATTGGAATATTTTAGGGACAAGGGGTTAATTGTTAGAAGGTGACAAACCTGAGGGGGGTTTTTGTAATACCCAATACGTGAGGGTGATTCTTGTAATTATATCTTACCTGAGGGGGATAATCGTAATTTACCATTTTCTTTATTTAATTATTGGAAATAATAATACTAACATTTTTTATATTCTCATAATACCCCTCTTACACTCATAAACATTTTTCTACCATATGTTTCTCAACTTAAAACTTGACAATACGTTGAAGTAGAACTTATATATTGTTGCACAATAATGGAAAATTTAATTTTTTTTTTAAGATGGTGAATATATTGTTACATCAAATACTATATCGAATCGAAACATTACAATAATATCAAAGTAAATTAATTGCTAGTATGAAACTAGAGAAAATATCCATATTCGTTGGAATTGAACTCATGACCTCCTGATCATGGAGCTTCATCCTTAACAACTCGGCTAAGGCCTCATCGGCAATGAAAAATTTAATTTAGGATAACTAGAAAATGGGTTGGCTAATTAATAGATGCATCATTTTCTTGGTTAAATTTGATTAAACACGCGTCGATTCTGACCTTTGATCTGGTTTGTTAATCTTCAAAAGTTTACTTTTAAAGTTAAGACACGTATTCTAGATATTGTACTGGGCCAATTTATATGTATATGGATGAGCATTTTCTTCTTAACTTATGTTCAACACTTTCTTCCATTAGTATACAATCTACATTCTTCTTGAAAAGTAATCTGGTCCACGAAAAAATTAGTATCCGAAAATTACTCATCTATTTTTGTAAGGAAAGCTATTGTCTTCCTCCAATTCTTATATGATGCCAATTGAAAATATCACTGGTTAAATATTCATTAGAAATATCACATAGAATTAAAATGTCCATTAAAAATATAAAAAGAGGTGAAATACTCATTTAGGTATATCACATACACAAAGTGGTAAGTGTAGTGAAAATATAAGAATAAGGGAAATAATAATCATTTGATGGTAAAGTGAAAAAAGTATGGTAGTAAAAAATAGTTAAGTTGGTCATTTTCCCTCTTATACAAAGACTCGCTAGCAATTTTTTTTTTTTAAAATTCACAATGACATAAAGTTTTTAAACGATAAGTTGCAAATTTTCGGTTTCTTTCCTCTTCTTTTTCACGGATCGTGTTTGTAAACCCTACAAGAAAAAAACTCCTAAAATTAGATTAATTGCAATGCAACAACCTTTTAGGAAGACTCAAACTCAAAACTTTATAATATAGCACGTAGAATAACCTTTACCTTTTAATTGCCAATTTTCATATCGTCACCGCAAAAGCAAAATAAGAATTAATTGCAATTTGCAATTTGCAATTTGAAGAAGGACGTCTCTTTTTTTAACTTCTGGAAATTTTTATACTGATTATTTTATTATTTGATTTTGGATGTCTACCGACACAAGTGTACTAAAAGTGTAGGGTCCATGAATAAAATTGGCTTTTAAGAAAAACTCACAAAAGGTAATAAAAGTAGTAATTATAAAATGAGAATGATGATGCAAATGCTCCTTTGAGCTGACGTTGAGTGTGCTTATTTCTAGATAGTTTTTCTAGCCCGAGGAAAAGTGTGACCAAATGCTATCTCTATGTACATGAAAATGAAAGACCCACTTAGACCCCACCTTCACAACCTTTTGGGCTACCGTCAGTTTGGGAATATTCTTGCATAGACCCGATCTATGAGATTTTTATAGACTTTGTGATGGTAAATAAGCACATCATACATTTTGAGAACATGACATCATTAAAATGTATGATGTGGCTTATTTACCATCACAAGGTCTATGAAAATCTCATAGACCAGATCTATACAAGAATTTTTCGTCAGTTTGGGATAACCTTGATCGGTAAGGGCATCTCTAGTGTATCAAAGGGAGAGTGGATTTGGAGATTTTTGGATCTAGGTGAAAAAAAATGTATCAATGGAAAAAAAGGGATAAATCCCTTCAATCCATTGTTGGACCGCTTGAAGCGGTGAGGCGATCCAACCTTGGATTGCCTCACGGCCCTCACCGCTTGAATTATTCAGCTGCTAGGGCTGGCAAGTGCATTGCACTCGCCAGCCCAGCCCAATTTTTATTTTTTTATTTTTTTCTTTTTTAAATAAAAACCCTTTTAATTTTAATTTTTTTTTTAAAATACCTTATTAAATAAAATGTAATTCTTATTTAATCTTAATTTTATTTAATTTGTGTACTATTTTTAAAAAGTTAATTTTAGTATAAAAATGTAACTTTTATTTAATAAAATCAAATTTAATGTAACTATTATGTTGGAAAATTTAATGTCAATATTAAATTATTTTTATTATTTCCAAATCATGTCAATCAAGTATTTAATTGTTGTATTATTGTGCACCAAATTTAAAATCCCTTTAAAAGTTAATTTTTAAAAACTCAAATTTAATTTAATTAATAAAAATGAAACCTTAAAAGAACTTTTTTTTGTTTGATAATAAACTTTAAAAGAACTTAATGAACCTTACATATGATTCGTTAAATTAAAAATGATAAACCCTAACTTAATGAACTTTATTATTTTTTAATTATTATTATTATTATTATTATTGCTATTATTATTATTATTATTATTATTATTATTATTAAGTGAGAGTGGGGAAAATGAGAATTTTAATTAAATGGAACTGATAGATTGATTCATTTTAGATAACTTATGAAAAGGAAAGGGGAAGCTGGACTGTGTGAGGGAAAGTTGGACTTGGACTGAAGCAACACTGGAGATGGCCTAATAATCTATAAAATTTCAATTATTTGTTGGATTGAAATCGAAGGATTCAGCCAACAACGTTACCCAGATCGAACACGATTCGAGCTCAAAGATCCAAAATCTTTGAGTTTTTTATGGATATGTGGTGAAGACGATGCAATTTCATCTTTGTTTCTTTTTTTCTTAATTGAAATATAAATAGAGTTATTTTGTTTATTTAATTAATTAAATAGATGAAATTAAGTTTATGTCTCATGTAACACTTCTTTTTAAAATTTAATAGAATAGGGTGAAATAATTTTTTTTCGAGGAACTTTAAATAAAATATAATATTGGATAATATAATTATGTGCATGTTTCTCATACACAAAGGGGAGTGTCGTGAATTCATCCTTTTAATATACGGTATATACATTTTATATATTCAAGTACCATTTCATATATACATAATATTAAGTTGCACTTTCGATCTATAAAAAAAATAATAAGTTGCACTTTAAAATGGTGATGACGATATGTCATATATGTATCCTTAATTACATTTAACTTTCTTCATACAGTAATGCATACACCAATCAAATAGTTTGTTAGAGTGTACGTTGAAGCGCGTAAACAAGAAAAATCCATTCTTGAGCACTAATGATTAATGTATGGAGGTGTAATTATTTCGCATTTTTCTTTATTTAAATAATCATTAGTGTTTGATTCTTCATTTTCTTTATAATTTGAGTGTGATACAATAGATTTATGATTAAGTGATATTAATATAACAATAATTTTTATATATATAACAAATGAGAAGTTAGCAAACATGTAGTATTGTGACAATTTAAACTCCAAAACTCATTAGGATCAAGAGTCAGAACATCAAATTTCTAATTAAATTTTTGTAATATCGATCAAAGAGGTATGAAGTAATTAATTATTTATATATCAGATTTTCATTAGTAATATCATATTATACTAATAATTAGACAGAGAATATATTGAACTCCCCCCCCCCCCCCTCTTTCCACTCGAAGCTTTGGTTAAATGAAATCAATCACAGTGAACAAAGAAGCCAATAAGATCTTGAAAGACATGAAGGATTTAATTAAAGAATAATAACTCCAATTTGAAGTTAAGCGCAATTATGTCACGTTGAAAAGATAATTCTAACTAACCAACTACGAATGAATCAAGCATCATGATATTTAAGACTTCCATGTGCATGAAATTGACCATATTTAGGTCTTAGAATAATAATAATACTAATACATAGTTATAGTTGTTGGGTCTAAAATTTGATCGATGGTCGGGAGTGGTTAACTAAAAGCGTGGACGTGCTAGTATGTTTGATGAATAACGTACAACACAATTAACGACTTTTGATAACTGTGTAATACACCTATGTGAAATTAATTAAATCAAAGGATTGACGGATTAATCCAAACTATTATTCCTTATGGTTCTCTATGCCTGCATGCCCCATGACTTAAAAATTATTTTGGTGTCGTTAGATGTGGATGAAAATATTGCAATCGAAGTGCACGTTAAACCAATGATGGCCGTGTAATCGATGCGTTGAGTGTATGTGTGTGAATGTGTGATGGCTAAGAAGAAGGCATAGGCATTATATCAATTTACTGAATAACAAGTCGATTACACATTATTAAAAAAAATTGTTATAAATAATTTTAAAATTGTCAATGTGTTATTGTCAATGTGTTATCCTACTACAGACTATTGATTCATCTTAAAAGATAAATAAGAATGCAAATCGCCATGAGCTATGATAAGCTACGATGAGTGTGAAGTCCACGTAGTGAAACTTTTAAAAGCAAGTCGTTGATGTCATGTATGCTTGATTGATTCGGTGAGAGTGTGATTGTTTGTGTGGAGGGTGTCCCTTTTTCATGTTGACTGATGATCTCTATTTAATAGACTTTATGGGGAGCAGGTCTGGCTTCCATCGATGACTTTTGAATTCGAGCATTGAGCGTGGATCGGTGGTAGATGCAGTTGTAAATCTCTTTTTAATCGTGTGTGCTTTTAGGAAACTTGGTCAACATGTTTGTTGCATGCTTACGTGGCCGAGTTATTTCATGCTCAACACATTTGATCTTTATTTTTTTTAGCATTAATCTTTTATCTTTATTATTCAACGCATTTCGTCATTTACCTTTAGGATTTACATTTAGGCCCTATTTGGAATGATTTTTGCTTAGTTTCATGGATCTCGATTTCAAAAAAATAGTTTGGGCGGTTTCGGTGAAATCTTTGAAACTTTGTTTGGTTAGGTTTGGGTGTTGAGTTTTGTGGCTTTGAAAGAGTTGAAATCCCATTTGAATTGATTTTGAATGTTAGAGTTTGGGGAAAAAAATAGGTAGTATGTGTTAAATCAATATTTTATGGGTTTTGGGAAAAAAATAGATGACAGATGTCAAATCAAACTTTTATAGGTTTCAAGAGTTTGAATGTGACTGTCTGAATAAGTTTGTTATGAGCTTCACGAGTCTTACGAAAACTCATTTGAAAGAATTTTGGTTCGATGTCGCGAATCCCACGAGATCAGGCCAAAATCCATCCATATATGACCATAGTTCTTTACTCGACACTTCCTCTATGTTTTGAGTCAACTTAATTTCTACTTTAAAGCTACAATATCATGAATTCATGATGTGTTGAAAATGACTCTTATGTAGTTTGTACTAATTGATAGAGTCTATAATAGAAATGGTTTTTTTTTTTGTTTATATAAAATTAAAAGACAGCGGACTAAAAGTGATGGTAGCATATATATATTGACAAGACTAAATATGCTATCTCAGAATTAAAGATAATTTAAGAACCAAATATGCTGAACCCAAAAGATAAATTAACGATTAATTTGTTGATCCTGGTATCAAATGAGTAGATTCAAAAAATAAATCACCATTTTTGTTGTCCAAAACACAAAGTAACTTGGCTCATAGAATTTTAAGCCAATATTTATATAAACTAGTTGGCTTATAAGACCGATCCGAGAAGCAATAGCTCTACACAAAGGCATGTCATTTGATTGAACGTTGAAAGATGAAATGAAATTAAAGGGAAAAAGAGGGTCCTACTCCTCCCCAAAGAAATTAATTAGCCCTTACATTATCATCATTATATAGAATATATACCATCATCATCACTTGTAAAAGAAGCATATTAATTATTTTTGGTAAATTGAGACTTTGGAAAAGGCAGTGCCTTTTGTAGGGAAATACCGCCACTGCCTTTTCAGTGGAAAACAAACATGCACCTGATTCATGTGATATTGTACTAGTGTGCCTCTGTTAGACAATGTCCCCGACAGGAGCCGCAAGACCAGCACTAAGTTGAATTATTTAATAAAGTATATATGTCCGTATGGATTGAAATTGACTTGGTTTAGCTCTGCTTCGATTTTAAAATTTTATTTGATAATCTATTTTCAGGATATTCATTAATATTATACTTGTTAATAAAATCTTCAGTAAGGAACAAAAATGATTGGAAAAAGCAACTAGAGTTTTTATTCCTTATAAACGACAGGAGATATCTAGGTACAAAATTAGAGTTTTTCATAATTCATAATCTGGTTAAGTGAGGATTCGATAGATTTTGTAGATGTGAAACGAACTTACCGACGCCACCTAATCTTATTCTAACTTTTATATTCCTGCTTACGAAATTATTTTGCAGTTTGCACGTACATGATTTAATTCCAAACTTATTATTTGATGAATGAATACCTATTAAAAAATTAATGATAAAGCAAAGTTGCAAACAACATATGTACTTCTTACTTTAATTACAGGTATTTTCTGTAAGTCTTCGTTATATAACTTTTGGATACTTCAATTAATTTTCAGATGTTTTATATTCTGTATGATCTCATCTGGAGTTCTTCTATTACATTAAAGATCAAATTTAACTTTTAATATTTATTGATCCCTATTCTTTAACATTGATCAAATTTGAGACTAATTACTCACGTGTTATAATTAATCAATGGATCAATATCGAATCTGATATTGGTGGATAGATTTGACTAGGCCCAAAAACTACCACCGAACTCATAGCAGAAGAGCCGGAGCCCATTACTAGAACTCACATTATTTTTGCATAAGGGCCTAGTTTCCTGAAATTTTTTACTGAAATCCATTGCAAAAAATATTTTAAGTTGGCAATGTTCCACACTTAATAATCCATCAGTTTTTATTTTTATTTTTAAGGGTAAAAGTGACAATCATATAAAGGGCAAAAGTCCTCTTTTTTTCAACATCCTCCTCCTCACCCTCCCTATCTGGCTCATCTCATCCCATGTACTATTCTGATGTAGTTACACATGGGCACGGATTTTATTTGTGCTCGACATTGCGATCGACGACATTATAGTTTAAGAAAGAAAAAAAATTGTAAAAGAAACGTAGAAGGCATGACTAGAACCATTCCCAATACGTTTTGAACCCATTAATATTTTGTATTATTTTGATGTCAAGATAAATTTAAAATAAAACTTAATTCTAATTGGACTTAATGTGTTTAAGTTATATTTGGAACTTAGAATTTTCATTATATAAAAGATTAGGAAAATTAGTTTATGTTATCAAGACATAGAACATTCGTCTTTACTTTTGAGTTTATCAAAATTTATTATTCTTTTTCTTACCAAAAATTCAAGTTCTAAACATAGCATATATATATTCGCCCAAACTTCAAAATACTATAATTTTTTGTGTTAATGATGCATCATTATTATATATATAATGAACCAACAGATGATTGGTTTACTGGAAGGGACTAGTCGCTACAAAGTAGCGAACTCAGGTTCGAATTCCGGTTGGGAGAGATACCCATTTAATGTGTCCAACTCGTCTCGAACGGGATTAAACCATTGAGAAACTAAAAAAAATTATGTATACAACGAAACTTGTATCACCTCATTGTTAAGAGAAATGTCTATGTAAATTGTTAAACAATGCTTCAAAAGTAATTAAGTCAAATTTGGAAAATTTAGATATTTTTATGAAATAAATATTATAAGTGAGTGTGTATGCAAGGGCGGACCTACATAGGGGCTAGTGGGGTCTATAGCCCCCACTCAGGTATATATTCAGATTTATAATATATACTTAGTATTAGTACTCCTCCCAAAATTGATTTCATTGGCTCACTGGATAGGACTTTCCAAATTTTATAAGGTGTCCGGAGTTCGATCCCAACTTTGATCATTTTATATTTTTTTTGTTTCCTAATAAGCATTGTTTGAATTTATATTAGTTTTTGTTACATAAAAATCGCATTTACTCATTAGTACCGTAATGCATGATTATCAACACTGCCTTGAGTTCAAAACTTCAAATCTCAGGATTGCCATTTCCTTTGTTATTTTTTTATAGTCTTTTTTTTTCTTAACAATTATTCTTTTAATCTATTTTATTTTCTCAACAATTGTTCTTTTAATTTCTTTTTCTTTCTCAACAATTGTTCCTTTAACTTCTTTTTCTTTCTGAATAATTGTTCTTTGATTTTTGTTATTTCTTAATATTTTTTTAAATTTATTATTTCTTAATAATAATCAAAGAATTCGATTTTTTGTTATACGGTTTATTTAATACATTACTACATAAACACCCTCCCTCTCCCTCCTCTCCAAAAAAAAGTATTGATCTAGCTCCCCTCCTGGCTATTAAGGACAAATTTCAAAAAATAAAAAATCGGTGAGATTAATTGTGAATATAATTGGTGTCATCTGAAATTGTATTTCGATTATTAAATTTATCGTAGAACCTTATAGCACCATGTATTAAAGTTTCATTTTCAACGTATGTTTCGGTTAGTTGTATATTATAAACTTTTCGAGATATTTTGAAAATTATCGAGAAATCTTTGAAAAAATTGTAAATGAAAAGAAAATATGTTAAAGTAGAAACTACTTTATATTCTCGTTTTGATTAACTCAAATACAAAAATATTTTGTTGTTTTCAGGGAAAATTTATCAAAATTTTGATCTATACTTAGCCCCCACTGGCCCGTAATCCTGGATCCGCCCCTGCTCACTATCTAATTTTCACAGCGCTGAAATATGGTCATCGACGAAATTAACCATATACAGTATGTTATTGTCTCAGGCTTCAAGAGCTTAATTAGCATGTTATGATGCTTCAATAATGTCGTCTCATGCTTTAGTCACCTTCTCAAACTATGCAAACCTTCTATATTAAAATTTTAATAGCTCATAACCTCTTTCTAAAAATCATCACCCAATCCTCAATCTTTTTATCAAAATCAAAAGTTCAGAGTATTAAGTGATAGAGATAGATTAGAGAGGATTTTTTTTTTCTGCAATAATAGTGCATTTTATGTGGTAACGCTAATACGGTAATACCCCATAATTTGATATATTGGGGATAACGTAATCATCTAACCTTGAAAATTAAAAACATTAGTTACCAAATACAGCAAAGAAATGATGTAATAGTGTGACATCCACAAATACAAAGATCTTCAGAATCTTCACCAAGAAAAAATTATCTCATCAAGAGTCTTCTAGTTCATTTCATATATTTATTACAGTTGAAGAATCGCCGAAGTTTGTGAATGCAACCGAATAGGAAATTAGGGTTCATTCCGATAATTAACACTAAACTGAATCAAACTGGATTTCTAAACAGCTCAAGTAGAAGAAGAGGTATTGAACATCATGATCTCTCGAATTTACAGCATGAATTTGAGAAAGAGAGTAAGGTAAAAAGCGAGGGAAAGTTCAAAAGAGGAAAAGAGGGTTTGGGATTCTGTTTATCCTAGTTTATTTATTCCGTCTTTGACCCTTTTACATATTTTTATTATTTGTTTTTTTTTTTGTGAAAGGCCCTTTTATTAATGTTGGCGTTTTTATATCACAAAACCAATGTCGCACTCGTCTTGTATTTCTATTTATTTTATTATTTTAAATTCTTTACCTTTGTTTTAAATTTATTCAAAATTCAGCCTAAATGTGAAAGATCTCCAATTGAAGGTCAAGAGGCCCGTAAGCAAAATTGTCAAATAAAAATATTTGGAATCTCGATTTATTGTAAAAAACAGTGTCAACCTAGTCTAATCGTATGTAGGCTAGTTTATTGAATCTGATCATTGCGTGAAATGTCATCTAAGTCAGCGAGATATTTGATCGAAATCCGACAGCTCTTGCTCTAGGAATTTTAACATAGACCCTCATATTAGAAACGAACTTACCCCCTCCCCACACCTTCTTTTTTCCGAGCCTTGGATGAGAATGAGGATCACTGATTCGGTTTTGATCCCCCTTTCTCTACTGCATTGTCTTTTCGGAGTTTCCATTGAAATCATATGGGTTAAAGTTGCCAAACGCAATACATTATTGGGCCAAATGTAGCTTTTCAACCCAATAACCACATGCATAACTTAATACTACTAAGTTACAATGTCCATTAGAAATTCACTTTTTTATTTTGGTTTTTAAAAACATGGGAAAATAAATGGAAACTCCAGAAAGACATTTTATTAGTCGCTTGATCGGATAAATAAGAGCGAATGACATGTAAGGTTATTAATCCCAAACACTTGAGATAGGTTTAATTACATGAAGAAATAAGTCTATGTAATCATTCTCTTCCAAATTAAACATAAATGTACAAAGATTAGCTTTAGCCGGCATGCTGAGCTATCTTCTTTTCGAGTAAATTTTTGTCAGCCCCAACTACTTTATCAATCTCCTTACCGTTTTTCATAAAGAAGAAACATGGTACACTGGTAACATTATATTCCGCAGCCGCATCCCTGGCATCGTCTATGTCAGATTTCAAGAACACAACTTTCGGATACTTCCCTGCCAAGCTTGTGTATACTGGAGAAACATACCGACATGGGCCACACCATGTTGCGGTGAAGTAAATGATTGAAAGGCGTGATGACTTTGAAGCAGCATTCAGTTTAGTCTTCAATTCACTAGCAGAATGAATTCCAATTACTTCTCCTGGAAAAAACATAAGTGAACAACATAAGTGAACAACCAGACGAGGCTCACTATATCAACACACTAAAAATCACCTCCATTCAAGAACATAGGTCATGTTATTTTTTTTCCAACTAATAGGGCATGTTTGGTTCAAGGATTTCAGTGAAATGCAAAAATACTCCCTATGCTTTGCCTAATTAGCAAAATACCCCTTGTGTTGTTCTTATTACCAAAACCTCCCCTGTGATATTTTTATGAAGGAATTTAATGGGTTTTTTTGCCAAAATATATTTTCACATACAAATTTGTGGGGCAGATAGAAGAACTTCTGGTACCTTACGTAGTTTTGAATTTTGAAGCACATCCTCATTTACATTAAAGAACCGGAAAATGGATGAAGGTTTTTAATTGTGAATCAACAACTCAATTAGATTAAGATCAATATACTTACCATCCTTTAACAGAGAAGCAGTTTCAGCGTCCTGCAACAAAATCAAACTAACTAGTTTAGAGGCAAAACGACGGGACAAATTAAACCACGAGAACTAGGGTAAAGAAATAAAGGCAAGATATATAAATACATTTCCAATTTTCACATCATCTTATTAATATACTTCTCCGTGAAGAGAGTACTAGTACCAGTCTATTTAACAGAAGAAAGAAAACCACACAAAAGAGAAAATTGACTATGACTTCACTTCTAGTATCCATGTGAGAAAGTACCTGAGATTTAGGTTGATGCCTCTTCCTTTCAAGCTCAATTTTCCCTTGTTCCTTTTCAAGTACTTTATAAAAAAGGGCCTGAACAATCTGCAACGATATCAAAGAAAGTAATCACTACAAAGAAGCACTTAATGAAGTACTTAAAGAAGGAAAAATGAAATCAAAGAATGATTGCCTATAAAATAACAACTATACATAAGATTAAATTTGCTTATCAATGAACGAGCAATCGCTGTACAAAAGTAACCAGCCAATGCTGGAAGAGGATGACTTCATGTACAGATAATCCATCGCATATAAAGCAGTTTAACGCTACAATCAATATATCTAGTACCTTCTCAATATTCTGCCTTTGAAGCTCAAGTTTCCTCTGCTCACTTACTCTATGAAATTGTTCATTTCTTTGTCGAATCTTGTTGGCATTTGGCTCAACCTGAGACATATTAGGAAACATTTTCAAGGTAATTTACTTTTACAACACTTATACAAAATATTTTTCTTTAATTTGTAATAGCCAAATATGCGAATAAACATGCACATTACCTTTTTGAGCATCATATAGGTCTCCTTATCAAAATCTAACTTTAATGCCACTTTCAAGTTCGTAGCTGCCTCTTCCCAAAAGCCCAACATTGCCTTTGCCATCCCCCTTGCTTTATATCCTCTTGCTAACTCAGGGTTCATCTAACATGCCATTGTAAAAATTATTAAATTTCAAAGATAAAAAATAAAAATTACAATCATCTCAAAGTCATCAAGCTCAAACATATATTAGCATCAATTATTCAAAGTCTGTCTGCCTATAAGTAGTGCAATAAATATAACTGTAATGCAACATCAGCATCTCGGATTGCAGCGTTTGGTTTTTTCAGTTTGACATAACAAGTAGCTGCAAAAGAATAATCAGATGACCACAAGAATGATAATAAAGTTTAACACGGTAATTGTCTCTTGAAAAAACTACGGTGGTCAACATGTTTCGGAAAATTACCTCTACTTGCAAATAACAGTGCTGATTTTGGATTCAACATGATTGCTTTTGTTAAATGAGCTTTGGCTTCAACCAGCTGGCCTGAATTTCAAGAGATAATAAGTAGATAAACTTTCCGAGAAAACAATAGAAAGATCTATAAATGTTGCTATATAAAATGTCTGAAAGGTACATACCTTCACAGATAGCATTGAGGGCATATGATTTCAACACTTCGGCTGCTTCTTGATTTTCTTCACTTACTTCAACCGTAGGGTCTCCCATCTGTAATAAAGAAAAAATGTTTACAACATATTTCTCAATGCACATACCAAGATATAAATTTCACCAATTTTTGCAGTTACTCACTTCCTCAAATTCATTGTCAGGAGCCACAACATAGGATTCATCCAGCTCAATATCAGACTCTATGGTGATCTTGTCCGAAATATTTTCTCTCGACATGTTGGGTCTTTGATTCGAATTACTCATTGCAAATTTACCTCATATATAGGAACAAAAAATTTATGACCGTTAATATGGCTAACGGCACAATTTTGAATTCATAAAGCAATTTTTCATAATCATACAACTTGCCGTTTGTACCTCTTTGATGGAAAGCAAAAATATGACCATTCGGATAACGACTCAATTTGAATTCATAACACAATTTTTCCATAATCATACAACTTGCCAGTTGTACATCTATGATAGGAAGCGAAAATATGACCGTTTGGACAACGGCTCAATTGAATTCAGTATTAATAATCCGAAACAAGATTCTCAAAATCGAATAACAAAAACATTATAACAGGGCCAATAAATATATAGAAAATACACAACACATAACGGTCAAATAATTATGAAGCTAACAATAAAATGAGGCCACAAGTGGAAATAAATCCGACATGATTAAGTAGAAACTAGCATACAATGAGATAATTTAATGGCTTATCTACAAATAACTTATGTGAAGCACATACGAAGATATATCTAACATCACTTCTTTAGTTACCTCGAAATAATTCCTCAAACTCTCCAATACTAATCTTAATTCATCAAAACAATGGTCCTTTTTAGATTCAAAATACTCTCATGTCTCACTATCAAGGGCGGACCTACATAGGGTCTAGTGGGGTCTATAGCCCCCACTCAGATTTATAACATATACTTAGTATTAGTACCCTTCACAAAATTTGATTTCATTGGCTCATTGGATAGAGCTTTCAAAATTTTATAAGGTGTCCGGAATTCGATCCCAACTTTGATCATTTTATATTTTTTGTTTCCTAATAAGCATTGTTTAAATTTATATTAGTTTTTGTTACATAAAAATCGCATTTGCTTATTAGTACCGTAATGCATGATTATCAACACTGCCTTGAATTCAAAACTTCAAATCTCAGGATTGCCATTACCTTGTTATTTTTTTATAGTCTTTTTTTTTTCTTAACAATTATTCTTTTAATCTATTTTATTTTCTCAACAATTGTTCTTTTAATTTCTTTTTCTTTCTCAACAATTGTTCCCTTAACTTCTTTTTTTTTCTGAATAATTGTTCTTTGATTTTTGTTATTTCTTAATATTTTTTTAAATTTATTATTTCTTAATAATAATCAAAAGAATTCGATTTTTGTTATACGTTTTATTTAATATATTACTACATAAACACCCTCTCTCTCCCTCCTCTCCAAAAAAAAGTATTGATCTACCCTCCTGGCTATTAAGTACAAATTTCAAAAAATAAAAAATCGGTGAGATTAATTGTGAATATAATTGGTGTCATCTGAAATTGTATTTCAATTATTAAATTTATCGTAGAACCTTATAGCACCATGTATTAAAGTTTCATTTTCAACGTATGCTTCGGTTAGTTGTATATTATAAACTTTTCGAGATATTTTGAAAATTTTCGAGAAATCTTTGAAAAAATTGTAAATGAAAAGAAAATATGTTAAAGTAGAAACTACTTTATATTCTCGTTTTGATTAACTCAAATACAAAAATATTTTGTTGTTTTCAGGGAAAACTTATCAAATTTTGATCTATACTTAGCCCCCACTAGCCCGTAATCCTGGATCCGCCCCTGTGTGTATGTGTATCGTATCGTAACATTATAAACAATGCTTCAAAAGTAATTAAGTCAAATCTAGAGAATTTAGATATTTTTATGCAATAAATATTATAAGTGAGTGTGTACGTGCATCGTATCAGAACGTTATACGTGTCGTTATAACGTTGTACGTGTCGTCGCATTCGTTCCGGTGCATTTTAGCAATTAATTAACCACAATAATTTATCCTAGGTAAAATTGCAGAAAACGTCCCAAACTAGTTACTGATTTTGGATTTTCGTCCCGAACTATTTAATTGACGAATTTCGTCCCGTAATTTAATATTTTTTTGGAATATTATCTCAAACTAATTACTAATTTTGATTTTTCGTCCCAAACTATATCAACTCATCAAATTTCGTCCCATAATTTACCATTTTGTATGAATTTAGTTCCAATATTAAATTTCTAATTTAATGAAAATGATGTTCAATCTTGTATTAATTTGAGACGAACTCTGCAATATTATATAATTATTCATATTAGAATTTACCATGTCATGACACTTAAGGAGTCATGTGATAATTCATTGGCAAATGCGCAATTCCATATTATAATTATGGTGGGACGATATTTCAAAAAAATATTAAGTTACGGGATGAAATTCGCAAATTAAATAGTTTAGGAAAATCCAGTTTGTGAAAGAATTTTGCAATTTTTCCTTTATCCTACGCCAAGAATCCCTAATAAATTCCAAGCACTATAGAAATTTTATAAACCCTTGTTCAAATCATTCAACTCCAACTCCACATCCACCCCATATCTTAATACTAATCCCATTTCCTCCCAATTCTCTCCCTCCTTTTTCCTCTTCGGAGGAACTAAAATCAAACAAACAAACAAGAACTAGAATAGAAGCACATAATGGATGCCGACGCGCGGAAGCGGCGCGTGTCTTACTTCTACGAGCCAACAATCGGCGACTACTACTACGGTCAAGGTCATCCAATGAAACCCCACCGTATTCGCATGGCGCACAACCTCATCGTACACTACTCCCTCCACCGGCGCATGGAGATCAGTCGTCCTTTCCCCGCCGCACCGGAAGACATCCGCCTCTTCCACTCTCCGGATTACGTCGATTTCCTCTCTACTGTTGCCCCCGACGCGCTCCTCGACCACACACACACGCGTAAGCTGAAGCGCTTCAATGTTGGCGAGGATTGTCCTGTTTTTGACGGATTGTTCGGTTTCTGCCAAGCCTCCGCCGGAGGTTCAATTGGCGCTGCGGTGAAGCTGAATCGACAGGATGCGGATATCGCAATTAATTGGGCTGGGGGTTTGCATCACGCGAAGAAGAGCGAGGCCTCGGGTTTTTGTTATGTAAACGACATTGTGTTAGGGATTTTGGAGCTACTTAAAGTCCACAGGGTAATCATTTTACAGTTTTTGTCGTTTATGCATTTTTTTTGTAAGTTAATTAAATCCTTGAGCGCCAATATCCTATTCAAATTGATCAGTCTATACTCTTCTGTGTGTCGGTGGTCATACAGTAACATTTAATTCTGCTGTTGTGGTAACTTTAATTTAAATAAATAGTATAAGTCAAGAGTATTGATAATTAATGTTAGTTTCCAGATGATAATTTGATTCTATTTGAATCCAACTTCTATACTATTACTGGTAGTGCTACATATTGATTTGTACATTTTCTTTTGGCAGCGTGTACTATATATTGATATTGATGTTCACCATGGAGATGGTGTTGAGGAGGCCTTTTATGTCACTGATCGAGTAATGACTGTTTCATTCCATAAATTTGGTGATTTTTTTCCTGGAACTGGTCACATTAGAGACATTGGGGCAGCCTCAGGGAAGTACTATGCTCTTAATGTCCCCCTCAATGATGGATTGAATGATGACAACTTCCGTAGTTTGTTCCGCCCCGTTATCCAGAAAGTGATGGATATCTACCAGCCAGATGTTGTTGTTCTTCAATGTGGGGCAGATTCTCTAGCTGGTGACCGGTTAGGGTGTTTTAATTTGTCTGTAAAAGGCCATGCAGATTGTCTTCGTTTTTTGAGGGCATTCAATGTTCCTCTCATGGTTTTGGGTGGGGGAGGGTATACGATTAGGAATGTTGCCCGCTGCTGGGCCTATGAGGTATCTCTCTCTCTTTCTGTGTATTTGTGTCTCATATGCATGAACATCCATTTCTCTTTCTGATTCACTCTGCATGTTTGTTTTTTATTCATTGTGTTCTGTTTTAGAACGTTTTTTAAGGTTTCCAACATGCTTTGGATATCCACTGACATATACGTTTATTTGCTGTGTGGTAGACTGCGGTGGCAGTTGGCGTGGAACCAGATAATCAATTGCCATACAATGAGTATTACGAGTACTTTGGCCCAGATTACACTCTTCATGTTGAACCAAGTCAAATGGAAAATCTGAATACAGCCAAAGATTTGGAGAAAATCAGGTGAACTCTTGCACCAACTTCATAGTTGAATTTGTTAGAAGGATCTTGAAATATTAGTTCCTGCTGCAGAAGAGACTTTAGCACATTGGTGCCTTTTGTTACCTTACCACTATTCACCATAACCAACCACCAACTCAACCTCTTTACACACCCGTGCCAGTGTAAATATCAGTGTATTCTGTTACTGTACTGCACTATGTGAGCCCCCCTACAACTTTTATTAATTAACATGAAGTATATCATGCGATGACCTCGATTACCTCAATTATTGCCAAATTTCAAGATGATAGTGTGATACTTCTATCCCAATTTCATGACCACCATTGTTTTTAATTCTTCTGAACATTGGAGCTAATTGCTTCATACATATTAGAAATAGTTCCATCCATACAATACAGGGACTTTAACATATCATCCTTCTTCATTGTCATTTTTATCACCCCTGTCCCCTTCTCTGCCATCTTTTTAATTTTTTCATGGGTCAAAGTCTAGTCTAGTTGATCTTGTCACTATTATATGCATCTCTCATGATTAACTGAAATTGCAGATTTATGCTACTTGATCACCTTTCTCAACTACAGCATGCACCTAGTGTCCCGTTTCAAACTATGCCTCCAACCACTGAAGTCCCTGAAGAGGTAAGTTTTCTGGGGAAAAACACACCTCAGCTTATATTCAGTGCCCTTGGCCCTTGCCTAGATTGTAATCTGTCTTTTTTTCCCTCTTTACAGAGAGAAGAAGATATGGAAATGAGAGCAAAACCCCGGATATGGAATGGTGAGGAGGATTATGAATCTGATGAAGATGAGAATGAGCCTCGGCAGCGAAGCTTGAACAGTGATTCTGCATATGCAGCAATCACTGATCAGAGGTAGGTCTGAGGTTTTCATGGTACCTGCTCAAGTTTTATATGGTCTTTTAAGGTAACTGTCATTTCCAATGGGGGGTGAAGTAGTACTTCTTCTCTAAATAAGGAAAAATTATTCAAATTGATATTGTACTAAAGGGCCATGTGAGGTAATGATAATCTCAAACATTTGCCATATAAAACTGGTATTTTAGCAAAAAATGGTAATATTCAACATGACTAATTTTTACTGGTTTGTAGCATTTTCTTTTGCTTGTGATTGTTATAGTTTTGAACCAAATAGTCAGTGGATTATTAGAGATTCATTTAAAGAGGTATTCCGTTCATGAAATGAGTATTTCTGTGAGATGCTCGGTTAAATGTATTCCAGAAGTGTAAATATAGCTGTCAGTATTATTAACTAGAGTTTCAGTTTTGTTTTGTTTGGCCTATAAAAAAGATGATTCTAAGTTTGTCAAACTCTGAGAGACCACACTTGGAGAAAAAACCTATTATCGATAATTGTGCATTTTTGTCAAAAATCTCTGTTGAGAAATTGATTATCGAACTAGTTCTGTTGAAAGAAGGTTACTGGTGATATTTGTGAGAAAAACTCAAAAGTCTTAAATTATACTATCATTTGAAGTTGATATGTGAAGAGACACTTCTTTGCTCGAGTGGCTACACGTACACTGAGATGCTATTTGAAGACTACCTTTTCTTTAACATTCTAAATGTTGTCATTGTTTCATGAATTAAAGTGTTTTTGAAACCTGGAGAGTTAAACACAGGTACGCACACATGTAGTTGGTGTCTGGCTGCCTGCAGTTATGTGTGCACATATATATGGTCAATCTGTGCTGCATAACTATTCAAATATTGATTTCTGATTTAGCTTGGGTTTGATCGATTCTCTTTTGCTACAGAAATATTTTTTTTCCGAGTCTAACTAATGTAATTCTATTTTTCAGGGGTAGTTCTGGCTCAGTGAAATAGGAAAATATGCTGCTATCATGTACTGGACAACTGCTTTGGGTAGCTTTCATTGCAGATGTTTGGAATGGAAGCTTTTGATGGAGTTTCTTATACAGATAATAGAAACAACAAAATGTTTTATTTGATGATAGTTCTGTACTTAATATGGCTTTTGTATTACCTATGAAGTTGAGGAGTAAGGTTGTTCAGAAGTGTATGTATGGGTGGGGGGTGTTTTATAACCATACAGTATTGTGCTAATTACCCCAATCAAACTAATTCGTACCTGTGTAATTCAGTGCTAATACTCTTCATGTAGTTTTTTGGGTAAATACTGCATGTCAAATTGTAGTTTTTCCAGCTGTCAATCGACCTCCGATCTAATCATGTTTGAATGGCTACCAAGAAGCATCACATCCGCTGCTGTGTCTTCACTGACCTGAAGCCAAAATGACAAAATCTATGTTCTTTATCCGGTAAAAGTTTTGACTTCGATTTTATATATTAGTTTGGATGGTGTCATTGAACATTTTGAAAATAATTAGAATTGAATTTGAATGTGTGAATTTTATAGGTTTCGGAAACTGTTAATCTAGTATGAAAAGTGGGTTTGGAAGGAAAAGGTAGATTGTTAGGTGTCAAAATGATTTTTTAGGATTTGAGGGAGTTGTAATATTATTGTCTTAATATTTGATGAATATGAGATGATGGATTGGGATGTGGTTATGGTCGGTTCGGGATAGGGTTGGAGACACATTCTGGATTTGGTTTAAACACGATCAAATGAGACCTGGACCAAAATCAATCTATATTCAAATTTTTTGGGCTAAAATGGGTTCATAAAGAAATATTTATGCAAATGAAATACCAACTAAAAGAATACAAAATTTGATCGTGTAAAATAAAAAAATATGTAAGGGCCAAAAATACACTTTTACCCAATACATTTGTATAGTGTTATAGAGCACCCACGAAAAATCAAGCAATTGCAAGCACTAAAAACCCTCTTAACAATGAAATCAGTAGTTGCACAAATCTTCTCCCCTCAAATACATATCCCCATCCTCCCACCAGTGCCACCACCACACTCTCTCACCACCGCCACCCTCCGCCGCCGCACACTTCCCCTCAAATCCCATCAACCCCACACACTCAATCCCAAAACCATCACCTCCCACTACGACGACGGAATTCCAATCCAACACGTAAAAACACTAGCCAAATTCAAGTCCAGACACAACTACATTCGAGTTATCCAAGTCTCCAGAGCCGCCGACCACCCCTTAGCCGGCTCAAGGCTCCTCCTCCTCGACGCACCCGGAAACATCCACAGCATTTCCTACCTCTTCAAATCCATAACCAACACCTACTTCGACGTCTTCGCCACATTACCCCCACTTCTCCCCCCAGGACCCGTATCAATCCTCGGGTTCGGAGCCGGAACGGCCGCCAAACTCATCCTCGAAACCTACCCAGATGTCGTAATTTACGGATGGGAGCTCGACCCATCCGTAATTGCAGTCGCTAGAGAGTATTTCGAGCTCGAAAAGCTAGAAAAGAAGTACCCGAATCGGCTGTTTATTAACACGGGTAATGCGTTGAATGCTAGAATTAAAGATGGGTTTTCTGGGATTTTGGTTGATTTGTTCAGTAAAGGTAGAGTCATTCCAGAATTACAGGATGCGGCGACATGGGAGAAATTGAGTAAGAGTTTGAGGAGAGGTGGGAGGATAATGGTGAATGTAGGAGGGAGTTGTGTGGAGCCGGAGGATGTAAGGAAAGATGGGAGTGCGATAATGGAGGAAACTTTGATGGCAATGGAGAAAGTTTTTGAAAAGAAGGTTTATGTTTTGAGTGTTGATAACAGGAAGGACGATAGTTCTGTTGCTGTTACAGGTGGTGAATTGCCTGACCCTGGTGAGTGGAAGAAGTTGCTTATAAAGCCTTTGAGGTCCTATGTTGATATGTGGAGGCCGTATAGTGGATAAAGTGTTTGATAATATGCTTCAGAGAAATCTTTCTTTCTTTCATTTTCTTTCTGAATTAACCAAAGAAAATGGTTAGCAGTATTTCAGAAACTATGTATTTAAAATCTTGATTCATTGAATCATACCCATCAATCAAATACTCCCTTTCTCTATAACTGTTTATGATGAAAGAATGGTGCTGTTGTTTCACTTTAATTTTTTTCCATTTACAAGAAAAGTTAAAAGGTTATTAAATGCTGTGGATAATTTTTATACTTGAAGTAATTCTAGTTATTTCTTTTATTTTAGGTGATAGCAAACAATTAAATAATAGTAATATAATTAGCGGTATTTATGGGAGGATCATTTTATTCGTCTAATTTGTCAAATACTTTATATAGTATGATGATATAGCTAATCTACACTATGAAGCTGTGTACAGTTACGCATTTGTTTTTCTTTATCTTCTTGCATGGAGTACTAATAGTGTGACTTTAAATTTATGAGGCTATTAAATTTTTGTTTTGAAAATAATCAAATGAAAAATAGAATAATTTTATTTCATTTTATTTTTAATTTATAATATTTTCAAATATTTCTTAATAATTTCCAAAAAGCATAATATTTAATTTACTTGAAACAAAATTTTAACCCAATGCTAAGATGTGAAATTTGGAATGTGAAGTTCAGTTTTCCCAGTTAGAAATGATGTATTGCGACTTAATAGTAGTATGCTTAACTTTAAGAATGCTATATTTATTTATTAAATTATTTATTTATTTATAATGATTTTCTTGAACTGGCAACCCACAAAATAAAGCCAAGACCCGGGTCAAACCGGGTTATTATAAAATAGCAGTATAAAATTCCACTTTAAATAGTAGTAATTAATAAGAAGGAATTCCAGACGCGTCTCCATAAGGTGCAACAATTCCAAATCTTCATTGACTGCTGCAATGGCTGCTCCGTACAGATCAAGGTATTTCCTAATCTATCTTGTAGCATTAGTGTAAATTTTCTCGGAGTTTTTATCCCCATGGCTATGGTTTTGATGTTAGATTTACTGCCAACAGCGATGGATTAAGCACGAGGCCAGCGGCATATGGCAGTAATTCCGATGAGATACAGCTGCGGATCGAACCCGATTTTGACGAGGATGTCATGGGCCTTCGAAACCAAGTTCGACGATTACGCGATGTAATATACTCCATATACTTTGTTTTATGAAAGTTTTTTTTTTTTTTTTTTTTTTTTTTGTGGGGAAATAATAAACAGTTATGAATGTTTAATTAGAGAAAAGTAGTGTGTTTTGATCCTATGAAATTTTGGTATAAATTTAATGTCAGTTGATTACTTATTTCTCATGTTACTGGCTCTGGATTTTGGATTTGTTCAAAGAAGCAATAAGATGATTGTTTTCTTGCCTCAATTGATAAACTCTCCGCGATTTTTTTTTTTTGTTTTAACTATTAAGTTCCTTAGTAAATTTAAGGTCCAGAAATAACCTTCTAAACACATGTGAATTAACTGTCTGGTATTTTAGATGATCTTGATAAATTTGCGAACTGGAATTGGGATACTGCTGAAGACAGAATATTATAACCTAAAAATTGTTTTTCTATAATTTTGGTGAAGCTAGTAAGGCATAGCTTGCAAAAAAATTGCCTCACTGCTGCATATAATATCCTTTTACGCATTGGTGAAACTTATGTTATGTTTTTATAAATGTACTTGGCTGTTAGAATGTTATCACCTCGTACACAATTTGCCATTGACAGGCGTTTCTTCGTTATTCTTTTCACAGCAGTTTTTGTAGTTTGTAAGCATTCTCATATATTTGTATATGAGTGCAAAATGTAGCTTGTCTTGAAAGTGGTGGAGATGGACATGATAATAGTATCATGTTGTGTATGTAATGCATATTTATAATCAGTGTCTTGGAATGCAGGCCCCACTTATATCCTTGCTAATCCTAAACATACTAGAACTGATTTCATATCCAGGTCTGATTTATCATTCCTCTACTAGTCTGTTGATGAAAGTGCTGCTATTAACCTTGTCCATTTTATGGTTATTCATCACAAAAGCTTTCGTACTGTTCCAGTATGCAAGTGCCATACACTTTGATCAATTTTATACCATAATATCTATTAAGATTTTTTGATAACCTATGAACATTGTGGCTTTACGCCAAATTATGATCTTCTGCTAATCCAAACCTGTAGGATTCTGCCATGCTCGATAATTTAGCATTTTCTTTTTGCTTTCTAAATTTTGCTTGCTCTTATTTTATCTGACTACATAATTTTACAGGTAGCTCAAGAGATTGAGTCAGAAGCAAAGTACCAAAATGATTTCCTCAATCAGCTGGTATGTTCTAAGCTCAGGTTTTGGATTGACCTTCACTAATTTTTTTGCGTTATTACATAAATTTATTATAGACAAAAGAACCCGCACAACCATTTTGAGTGATGAGCTGAAGTTCTTTACTGAATTGTAGCCTCTCTTTTCAGAAAAACTGACACCCGTATAATTGCGTAATTTGCGTTCAAGTCAGTTCTATAAGGGTGGGGTGGAACGTGAACAAATGTTACAGTTTTTTTGGGAATTAACAAATTTTACTGTTAATAATTTTTATTTGAAACTATGCAGTTTTTTGCACTTTCCGGTCTTATTTTCAATGGATTTTTGTTAATTTTTCAACTCACAGAATTTGATCCCTCCCATACTTGAGAAAACTACAGAATATACTTGTTTCCATAGCTAGATGTAGTGTGTGTGTTTTTATTCTTTTTTTTTCCAACTGGATCAATTTTATCACTTCTTAATAGAGTTGTAGTACAACTGATAGACAACTCTTTTCTGCTATCTCCAATACAACTAGGTCAGAATTAGTGATTCTTCAAATTGAGCTCATATATGAGGGTTCAGTGTGAATACAGTTTGGGTAATACCCTAAGTACTCTTATTTATGTATATTTTTTCTAATTTCAAATGATAATAAGTCTCCTTTTCTTTCTTAACAAGGAACCAGGCTTTACACTCTACCTCCTTACAAAAAGTTCCAACCTCAAAACTCTAATATAATACATACCTTATTCATATACATAAAACATGAGTATACCTGTTTCTCATGTCCTCTTCAAGCTTCCAAGTAGCTTAACGAGAAAAATGGGTTGACTATTGAACATTTTACCAATGGGATAAAGTCATATCTTAAGACTTGTTCCTCATGATCAACGGCAAGAATTGGAAATTGTACATATGTGAAATCCTTTTGCAAAATACCCCCCCCCAAAAAAAAAAGCCTTCTCTAATTAGTATAATTGATATGTAACCATCTTAAATGATATTTCTGTATGATTGCAACACTAAACAAGTGAAGTTCGACGATTCAGCTAATCTGGGATAAATTGGATCAGTAACTTAATCACCAATCAAGGTTAAGTGGAACTCATAGTTTCTTCATGGTGCAATGGAATTTATCCAAGAACAAACAAATAAAATACTAAGTTTCTTGCTCAAGTAATTAGTGTTTTTCCCTTAACAAAGAGTGGAAAGAGTTCTGTAGTTTTGGGCAGTGTATTTTTCATTCCTCAGGAGAAAAATTGAACTTATTGATGTGCTTTTACATAATAAAAGAGTTTGTTTTTGCTTTATATGCCCCTTAGGAAGTCTTTAACTTTTGAACTGATTAACAATTTAATAAATATTGAACTGTATGAAAGAGAAGGACCACAGAGAAATAACCTTGCTCTGTATCTTTTGTTTGTATAGCAAATGACATTGATCAAAGCTCAAGCAGGGGTGAAAAACAATATGAGGAGACTGAACAAGAGCATCATCTGGGAAGGCTCTAGCCATGTTCTCCATGTTGTCCTGTTTGCTCTACTACTCTTCTTTGTAGTCTATTTGTGGTCCAAATTTTCACGTAGATGAGGATATCACAGAAATTTATTCATAAAATGTTTTTGCCGGGTGTCAAATCCCGGGTCGCTTGTAAATACCCGCTGTTTGCTTCTCTTCGTATAAATTTACGACAACTGACAGGCACACTTGTGGTTTTTCCCCAAATTTCATGTAAGAATTTGGATATGTGCAGCTTGTGGTATAATCAAATTTTTCTGCTTTTCATTTCAGTTTTCTTGTATTCATTTATTGGAAATTAGTTAAATTACCATTTCTTACATGTGAGAGGTCTATGTAGTAGCTTTCTTTTCAATTACATCAGAACCTTGGGCATATGCTAAGCAACTGGCCCAGAACCCTACTCAGCATTATGAGGAAACATCTAAAGTGAAAGTTTGAGCTACCTAGTTTAATAGCTATGTACATTGTACTCATTTTGTCACTTTCAATTGATAAAGTTATTAAAATATAGTAGTACATGTAAATGTAGAGTGAATAGGAAATTAACTTTCTTTGTTATTTTAAATAGTCACTTCAACTCCATGATAAATAAAAGGTCAAAATACCTTCATGTGTTTTTTCATTTTTACAAGGGGTAAAATGTCCATTATGAAATATCGCAGAGAGTTAAAGTGCTCATTTACGCAAATTACAAGGAGAATTTTTGCATATCACAGAGGTGCAAAGTGAAGTGAATATGTTGTCAAGAGTTAGGTTTAAATGGTCATTCTTACATGAAAATGAAGTTTCATTTGCATTATAGAGTGTTACACCTTCACTAGCAAGGAGGTAAATTATTCATTATTTCATATCACATGGAGGTAAATTGCTTATTTTCATTACAAGAAGGTAAATTGCTATCATATAAAGTTAATTTGCCAAAATCATGTAAATGTCTGCCGTGTAGAGAGTAGAATGAATTGGTCAGGAATGATTCTATCGAAATTGGATAAAGCCCTGTATTATTTCAACTTTTTCTCAAAGTGAAACTGAAAATTTCCAAAATATCCCAAAACATTCCTATAATTAGATAACCAGAAATGTGAAAGCTATTGGATTTTATGCAACTTGCCCCCAAAGTGGTAATTTCATCCCTCCAAGATATTATTGCATGGAGCGAACCTTTTGATTTGATGCTAACAATTTGATAATTTTGATTACATGCTGAGAGGGATGAGATCTTAGGGTATAAGTATCCTTAGAATTTTGAAAATAAAATATTTTAATGGTCTATTGCATCATAAGTATGTAATTGTGCACAATGCACAAAATAACTTTTCTCTCTCACTAGCCAAGATTCTCCATTGGATGTTGTAAGAATGAAAAGAATGAAAAGAATTCTCGAACATGTCATTTTGATGTTACATGATTGATTCACTTTATAAGTGTATGTGTGGATCCACATAAATTTTAAATTTATATACATGTCAATAGATCTACATGTTTGACACCAAAATGTGATAAAAGATTCACCACACGATATTGCAAAATAAAAAAAGTTACTTAACTGCATGATTTTTTTTTTATGCTATACGACTTGCAATGCATGATGCAATACAAGTGACATGTTTCCTGTTCAATAACTATTAGTATTAAATATATAAGATTTTTAAGAAACAAAAAGTATTAGACCTTTGAAGGATGCGCTTATACATTCCGAGTCATGTAGCATCTACAAAATGTTCGATAGTATTCAAGTAAAATAAAAAAATTAGTTTACACATAATCTATTATCTAGTATTTTAGACTAGAATTTTTTGTCCAAATCTGATTCATCAAATTCATCTAAACACAAGACAAATATATTGGATATATCTTGTGGTTGGTCTCCTTCAATTCGTACGAGTCTTAATTATCTTGTCTTAAAACAAGTGTGCTACGCTTGACATGTAAGTAGTTTGAATTATGTCAAACTCGTCAAGAATTATATTTAGCCGATATAAACAGAAAGAGAGAAGCACAATTTGAAAAAAGAAAAAGGAAGAATGGCGAAGATCCTGCATCCCACGGAACTCTTGAATATATGTTAGAGTCATTGCTGAAATAATTTAGAAATTAAAGTAGTGTCGAAAACGAAAGAAGAGGATAAGATATTTGAGATGACCTTGGTAGTATATTTGTATATTGATTCTAAGTAGGAGGAGTTGATCCGGGAATTTTAAGCTGGGGTTAAAGTAAATATGAAAACAAATAAAATCAAACAGTCAAACTTAAATTTATTAATTATAATAAAATATATGAAGCGATACAAAACAGAGGAGGTGAATTTGGTCCAAAAAATGACCCCTATAAATTATTTTAGTTACATATGATACCCTGTTATAACGAGAAAACTTTATTTTAAAAAGAATAAAATATTGTATTCTTTTTAAAATTATTGAGAATTTTTTATTCAAATAAGTACATCGAACTATAAAAACAATGATAATTCATATTGTTTTTGTTTTTATTATTAAGGAAAAAATTTAATAAACAGTTCATTTCGAAACACTATTAAGAAGAAAAAAAATTATTAAAAACACATGAAACCTTGAAATATTATTGAGAAATTCTACATAAAAAATTGAAAATATTATTAAGAAATCATAAAATATTGAAAATAATATTGAGAAGGGCAAAGAATTAAAATAACACAAAGAATGGTTCAGCATGGGTTGAACTCCATACCTAATTCTATTACTTTCACCACTATCACCAATTGACAAATACAATTTTTATATAAGAACTTAATCCTTAATACTATTTAATCAAGAAAATAGGAGGGAGTCTATGCCCCTCTTTAGATCCACCCTTGAATTATTTCTAAGGAGCCTAGGTCAAATAATATTAATACATGTGCAAAGTAACCGAAACTTAGGGTTCAAATGCAGAAATTATAATGGGCATGACACTAGAAAAATGTAATGGGACAGTTTATGAAAGATTCTGTCGAGATAATATATATAGGCTGTTGAATTAACCCTGGATAATGGAGTATATTTTATATTCAAATATGTAACTTGGAATATATTAAATTTACATATATATATATATTAAGAATGTGTAGTTCAACTTTCTTCCTTAATTAATTGGAATACGAAAGATCGATGATTTTTCAAAAAGGCTTTATGGATAAAATACCAACATAATGTTAATATTTGTAGTTAT
The DNA here is from genome assembly GCA_038501285.1 of Penstemon eatonii. NCBI lineage: Eukaryota > Viridiplantae > Streptophyta > Magnoliopsida > Lamiales > Plantaginaceae > Penstemon > Penstemon eatonii. The sequence goes on from CM076713.1 coordinate 41,665,840, forward strand.
TTAAACCATGTCTATATATATTGTCAAAAATGCCCCTATTTTTTGTAGTGTATCACAATCAGATATATTCATTCAATGATAAGTAATATATACAATTTTATGATCAGGAATACAACATGTGTATAGCTTCTGAATTTCTCTGATTTGTTTGATTTTCCCTACATTCTCTCTTTCTATATTTCTATATATTCTATATAAGAATTGAACATTCTCTTGCAATCTGCTCCACTTGAATTAGTTGTATACTAGCTGTAGGCTAGCTCTTTCTGAATCACTCCTTGAAAAGCATTGGACAAGAATATAATAATATTGCTAATTGAAAAAAAATTAAATGCCTCTCGTCTCTAAGCCTATTTGTTTGGTATTTGAGAAAGTAATGAGATTTATACAAATTGTGTAATGTCATTTGTTTGGATTTTAGGAGAGAGTAGTTTAAGAAATAATTAAGATATGTGTAAGATGTGTACATTTTATGTTAAATCATGATTGTTAAGTGATATAAGTTGCATAAGAGGTATGGTATTTTATGTCAAATCAAATTAGAATTCATGTAAAAAATTTATAGAGATGAGAAAAATATTGTTTGTTTTGCTTTTAGGAGAATAGTTTGGAAAAAATGATAAATTTACTTAAAAAAGTAGAAATTATGTTTCTCGTTTTTCACAAACACAAATTAATTTTGAAAAAATAGAGCGTTAAACTTTAAGATGAGTTGGACATTACTACCTCGGTTTGAAACTTTAAGAAGATTTTTTGGTTGGGTTTGTGTGAGAGTGCATGAGAAATAGGGTACATACATTTCTAAGGAAAAATGGAATGGATGACATCCACCACACCACATGAATCAATAGATATATAAAATATAAAATCTATCTATGAAAGAATAATTATTAGATGCAGTGCAGGTGCAGCAGTGTCATAGTCATCTTTTTTAATATGTACCCCAACCCCTGCTCTCTCATTTACTATATATTATTAATTATTACCTTTTGTCTTTTGCCTTCATTCCCTTCTCCATCCACTCAAATTCCCTTTTCCCCTATATATATATATATATATTCACAATTCACATTCACATTCTCTTCTATTCAATTTATTTATAATTGATCTCCTCAACTTATATATATACTTCATATATATCTAGGGTTTTCCCATTAATTAATAATAATGTGAGCTACTACTGTACATGTACTTTCTTTTTACAACATTTAATTAAATCTCTGTGAAGCATATATTCATTCTGTTCATCCATTGGCCGGCTAGCTAGCTCAAGCTGCACTTGTTTCAACCAACCAACCAACCTAATTAGCTCCATCAACAGATAATAAAAAAGCAGGTAGCTCCCTTTTTTCTATTTTAATTTTTTCCGTCTCGTTTTCTTGCTCATACATACATATATGTTCTTCTGAAAAAAGGTAATTAAAAAGCTTTACAAAATGTATATATATATATATTACCTTTAATTATTTAAGTTGCTTGATCTAGGGTTTTTCTCTGGCTTGTGCAGCAGAGATTATTATACGGATACAGATGATTAATTAATTAATGCCATGTATATATAGAGAGTTATATAATTAACTTGATCGATCAAATATGAGATACTTACTTCTCTCGGGATCATAACATAACATGTTCTGCCGTATTTATATATATGGCCTTGGATCTCAAATTTAAAATTTCAGACAAAAAGAATCAAAATTATTTGCAGGAGCTAGTACTACAGTCTTCAAACTGTAGGACAATAACAGGAATCCAAAGTTATATTAGCTTATAATCATATATATGATGACCTAACTAAACAATGTTTTAGCAGATCGATTAATATTCGATCAAAAGTATATACACACCAATATTGAAAGAAATAGTTGTAGATCAGGGTTTTGGCAGTAATTGTTCCATTGCACGATTTAAGTCACAGTCGAATGTCTTGGACATGCTTCTCTATGTGAGTGCACTATATTTGAAGTTATAGTATACGACTATAACAATACCATCTAACTTTAAGATAAGTCGTGGTTGCGTCTGATGTCCTACAATAACCAGTCAAACAATTTACTTGTTATGATGGTACAGGAAATTAATTGAATGGCTTCATCCAGCTCCTACAACTCCCCTTGTGCAGCCTGCAAGTTCTTAAGAAGAAAATGCATGCCCGGATGCATATTCGCTCCATATTTTCCCCCCGAGGAGCCCCAAAAATTCGCCAATGTACACAAAATATTCGGGGCAAGCAACGTGACTAAACTTCTAAACGAACTTTTGCCCCACCAACGTGAGGATGCGGTGAATTCCCTCGCCTACGAGGCTGAAGCTCGCGTTAGGGACCCCGTCTATGGTTGCGTAGGCGCCATCTCGTTCCTGCAGAGACAGGTGGAGCGTCTACAGAAGGAGCTTGATGCTGCCAATGCAGACTTGATTCGATTCGCGTGCAATGAGATTCCGACAGCCGGGATGCAGCCCTCGGTTTACGCAATGGGGCCCCTTCGACAACGGGCGGTGGAGCTTCATAGGAGGGTGGGTAGTGAGGGGGGTGGTGGTGGATATCATCAAACAGCACCTAGCTTCACATTCCCATATTCTTTACATGAGTGGAATGATGTTGGTGATTATAACCCTAATGGAAGAGGGTTGGATGGAGGAATTTGAGATTCTAGAGGGGGCTCATGATCAATCACCTATATATAGATCTAGGGCTTCTCTGCAATTCTTTCCCCTTTAGTGTGGTATGCTATTTATTTGAACTACTATTTATCTATTTACTCATAGAGGCCTCAAGAACATTATTATTTGATATTTTTGTGTAAAACTGATAGAGTTAATGTGTGTGCATATAGAGGCCTGATTTGATGAGAAATGCATGTGAGTCTTGATTGTGCTGTGGGATTCTTCAATTTTAATTTCTTGGAATAAAAAAGTGATATTTGGGTTTTTTTTTTATCTGTAAGAGAAGAATTTTGTGTCTACTTAATGCATATGAATTAATCCTCCATATATTGAGCTACTTGTATTGATTTTAGTTTTATAATTTGATTATCCTTTTATATTGAATGTTCAACTCTTCCTAGAACTTAAGCCGCAAACTTAATATTTACACATTCCATGTCATTATTTTTGTTCTCTCCACTTTTGATATCGAGTTTTAGTTAGGCGCTTGAATCAAAAAAGTTTTTGATATCTTTAGTTTTGTGCCCTAATTAAAAGTATGGGTTGAATATAAGTCATGTCAAAAGCATTAGCTTTATCTTAAATGTTTTATTCTAAAAAAGAGAATCTTGAATTGGGATTGATATCTCAATAAGAAAATAGAAGTAAGAAATATGAGATCGAACACAATCACGTTTAGGCGAAAGTCTAACAAATGGAATTTATAAATTGGTAACGACTAGATTTGAACTAGGAGCTCTTTAATTTCTGGGTCTAACAAGTGGAATATGGAATTAATATATGTACTCTAAAATTAAAATCTTTAATGAATTTCATTAAAACAAGAAATTAGAGCATTTGTTCATGATTCTAACTAGAAGTTTGATCAGTACTCTCCTTTTTTTGTTTACTAATTAAGGCAACTTTATGACTAATCACACACATATACATGTTCTAGTTCAAATTCAAAGAGACCATAAAATATCAAATTTGTTCGTACCTGTGTACAAATATATGCAATTAATTAAGTTACCTAATAATTAAGAAGATGTGTATATATGAGTAGTTTTGCTTGTGTGTAGAGCAGTGTAAAGCTGCCCTTTCTCACAAACACCATAAAACAAAAGGTCCTGTACGTTGCTTCCCCAATATAGTACTCCATCAATTAATTATTGTCAGAAAATTAAACTGTTGAAAATTTCTTTTGCAGTCTGTTGTTTCATCATGTCGTCTATATATCATATCTTCCTTCAAATTATACATTGCATTGTCTTCTCGAGATCATCGAATTAATGATGAGCCCTAGATTCATGTCTGTCGGATTGTATCATTCCATCATGAAATTAATAATCTTATTATTTGATCTGCCAAAATATTTGGAGGAACTTGTAGTGCAGCAGTAATTAGAGGAAAAATTGCAAAAAATTCACAAATTTATTAGTGACTTTGGATTTTTATCTCAAGCTATATCACTTTGTCCATTTAGTTCCGTAATTTTATATTTTTTTGGAATATCATCACACTTGCCATATGGATGCTTACATGTCATAACGTGACAAATTTTATCATAAACAATTATATATGATTGCAGAATTCGTCCCAAACTACTTACAAATTTTGATTTTTCGTCCCAAAACTATATCAATGAGCCGACTTCCGTTTCGTAATTGAAATGACATGGAAAAAATATTTGTTCCAAACTAATTATAGATATTTATTATTTATTAATACGAAAAAATGCACAAATTTTTCCTAATGAACTGAGATAGGATTTTTTCCTCAAAAGCACACACATGATTTTAAAAAATCAATACTTTTTTTCTCTTAAAAAAAGTTTATGGCAATTTACTTCCATGTAATATTCATAATATTCAATTTACCTTAAATTGTTTCTTTTCAAATTATAAGAGGTAAATTGAATATAATGAATATCATAGCTAGGGGATAAATTGTCATTAATCCCTTAAAAAGTAAAAGATAAATCGTTATTTTTATAAAAGAAATTTAATAATGGACTAAATTCATGCCAAATAATAAATTATAAGATGAATTCGACGAATTAATATAGTTTGGGACGAAAAATTAAAATTTATAATTAGTTTGGGAAGAATTCTGAAATCTTATTTAATTATTTATGATAAAATTTGTCACGTCATGACATGTAAGCATTCATGTAGCAAGTGGGACAATATTCCAAAAAAATACGGGACTAAATTGACTAAGTGATATAGTTTGAGACGAAAATCCAAAATTACTAATTAATTTGGGACTTTTTTGTAATTTTGCCGTAATTAAAAGCTTCCTTTTCTTTTCATTCTGACATCTTTATTCATTTTCTACTATATGAGACATTATTTGGTGCATAATTTAAAGCTGCTTTTTTTTTTTTTTCATTCTCTCAATCTTTAATTCATTTTGGTCATTGTTCGCAGCAAGTGTCAATTATTGAATCTAGCTAGTTTATGAGGTATATTTAAAAAATAATGCGACAAATTCGGTTACTTGACAATACAGGGTGTAATATTAAAGTGCAACATTTTTTTGTAAGAAGTAGGACGGATACACATTTATTTCTCCTTTTTTAAATAGTGATATACAGTAATATTTTGCCATCTTCAATGATGTATTTTGTGTGTTAAAAGTCGCTCCACACATTTGCTTGGCTAGCCAGCCAGTTTGGTGATTTAGGCAGTGTTTGCTCTTTTGGAGTTATTCATTTATAATTTAATTGAACTCAAACTTATACAAGCTATATTAAATAAAAACACTCCGGATGCATATTTATTTATGTATTCACATTCACTTGTTAACTATTTCTTCAAAATACAAATTATTCCTTGAATCTAAGTGACTGACTCTTCAATTAAATTCATGCATTGTAAGAATTTCAATTATTTTCAATATATATACATATGTACTAGGTATTGATTGCAGAATCAAATCAATATTATTGTGACATTTGAATATTTCTTATGTCCCAAATATTTTATTCTTATTTCGTATGTGAATGTTCCAAAATAATACACATTTTCCTATTTTTAATGTGTTACATAAAACTGTGGGTTTAAACAAAGTGAGGGAGAGGGGAGTAATTAATTTAGATAAATGGAAGGGAGGCAGGACAGTATACAATACAGTAGTCCTATAAAGAAAAGGAGAAAGCGTGTCATGATTCATGAGATAATATTATCCTATCCTAATTAATTGGTTTGTATGTATTATATTGCGCACGTTATATAGTTTGTAGTACTTGGAAAATTTGCACCAAAAGCATGAAATGTAAACAGTAAGAGCCTGTTTGTCTCGCTTTTCCGAAAAAAATTTCGGTTTTCGGAAAGGCCAAACAAACAATCTAACCACTTTCCCAATTAATTAGCTACAGTAATTTTTTTCTCAAACCACTCTCCGAAAGACCAAACAAACAGGCCACTTTTCTACTCTATTTCTATTTCTCTCTATATTAGAAAAGTCAAAAATTGCGGCTACTTTCCCAAACAACTCTCCCAAAACCCAAACAAACAACATTACGCAAATCGAGATTATTTCTCAAACCTCTACCACTTTCCCAAACCACTCTCCGAAAGGCGAGACAAACAGGCCCTAAGTCAGCAAAGAAAGACGGCCCACTTCTTCTCATAGAAAAAGAAATTAATTAAAGTGAAGAGACATTATTATATATTAATTTTAATTTCATACATCCCTCCCCATATATATACAGTATATAATTAATTACAAACATATATATATATATATATATATATATATATATATATATATATATATATCTGTAGTTAGTTCTGTACACAATGGAAAATTTGAAAGACAAAACGAATTATATTTTTTAATTGTTTTTTTTTAATTTAGTAGAATATATATACAGATCCATCATGTTTTCAGAATCCATCATCAATGCAAAACACATCAATTCAATATCCATCCATCTGCAAGACGTGGAAAAGAAGCAAAAGCTAGCAGGTGAAATTTGGCAGGAAATAAAAAAAGAAAAAGAAAAACCTTTGTTATATATGTGCAGAGGACCCCTTATGTTTAAACATATACCACATGTTAAAGTCTACATTTTACACATTTCATGCAAAGAAGGCCAATATACATTACCCACTATGTAGGTACTCCCAAATCGTGCAGTATAGTATGTTAATCGGATATATGTGCAGGTACTGGTCCCAGTGTTCTTTGTATATATGACCCCACCAAATAAACAAACATAAAAAACAAAAAACCAAAATAAAACAAAACAACTTTATTCTTCTTTTTCGTGTTGCTCATCAAGTGATCACTCGATCGTGTGTTTCTTCATTCTTTTTATGTGGATTTTCTTTAATTTACTGCAATATAATTAATTCTCCCTTTCCCATTTCCCTTTTGGGATTGGATTAAAAAAAAAAAAAAAAGAACAAAGAAAAAAGGATCAAAGACAATACGAAATATGCAATTAAACAATACTCATATATAGCCTCTCAAAAAAAAAAAAAACAATACTCATATATACTAGCTAGGGTAGCAAGATCAATTGCGAATTAGTAGTTAATGGACCAGTAATTACTCTAATCTAGGCGGAAAAGACAAAAACAATTAAACAATATATATGGAGTATGGGCCAGAACAGAAGGGCCACTGCTCTGTGGTTGGTTCGGCTATTGGAGTTGTAGGCCCAATTCATAATGAAAGTTTAATAGAGACCTCCGTACGTGGATCAAATCAAAATAGACATGAATTAAAATGGGCCAGATAACACCGCTCATTCTAAAAGCCAAAAGCATCATTATTAATTTTGGGAATTTTGCCAATTGGGTTTCTAAATTGGCGTTATTTTCCTTTTTAGTAACATTTTAAAATACTACTGATATTCTCTTTTGCAGAAACCACCTCTCATTTACTCTCTCTAAATTGAAGATTACTTACTTGGAATTCTCTCACAATTTTTTCTTCGCACTTTTCCGCTAGTTTTGATCAATTTAGTGTTTGGGTTCTTAGACTATTTAAATCCTCGCACAATTGTAATGTTCCCCTTAATTTTGAAAAAAAAAATTGTTAGCACTTGATCTGGTCAAACTCAACCAATCACATTACTATGTATTGCATTTTCTGAAAAAAAAGATTCTTAGCACTTGGTCTATCAATCTCAAAATCAATGATCACATGACTAGGGTATTGCATTTGGTAACTCTCTTAATAATTCATTTAATTTCAACACAAATGCATTACACTTGCTACTTATTGGTTATTGAATTTGACCAAACTCGATTTAATTTAAATCTTCCTTGAATTGTAAAGTTACCTATGTTTTTGGAATGCATTTGTTGTAAAACATTAGATGATTAGACATATTATTATTCTTGTGTCAAATAACATAATTATATTACTTTATTTTCTTTAATTGAAAGAGAAATCTGTAGGCAATAGAGTCGTGACAAATTTGAGCATCACACAAAATAAGAGGATCGGATCAGATGAGATGAGATCTTGCATGCATAGGTAGCTGATATATATTATTTCTGCATGTTTGGCAACGCAAACATCTGTCACCTTCCCCTTCCACGCGTCCAATTCACCACTTCTTAAGTACACACCTCCCCCCCTCCCCTTCTCACTATACATTTCTTTCTTCACACACAAACACACACACACACATTCCACCATGGCAGAGCAACAACCCCACGCGCAGCACCAAAGAGACACCCTCACGCGCCACCTCCAAGAGAAAGGTCCCTCCACCTCTCAAGTCCTCACCGTCGTCACCCTCTTCCCAATAGGCGGTTTCCTCCTCACCCTCGCCGGCCTCACACTCGCCGGAACACTCATCGGCCTCACACTCGCCACCCCACTCTTCATAATCTTCAGCCCTATTCTAGTCCCCGCCGTACTCACGATAGCGTTAGCGGTCACGGGGATAATTACTTCCGGCGTTTTCGGAATCACGGCGCTCTCCTCCGTGTCGTGGATTGTCAATTATGTGCGGAGGATGAGGGAGAGCTTGCCGGAGCATTTCGAACACGCGAGGCAGCGCGTGCAGGAAACTGCCGGTTATGTGGGCCAGAAGGGACGAGAGACGGGCCAAAAGGCACAAGACGTTATGCGACCTTGATTTAGAGAGTTTGGTGTTATTGGGCCTTGATGGCCCGTTAGTGTTTTAACCCGAGTTCTATTTTGGTTTACTGCTGTGGTAGACTTAAGTTAATAATAAGTTTCTTGTCTGATAATATAATAAGTTTTCTCTCTCTCTCTCTCTCTCTCTTTTTTAATTAAAATTATAGTAAGTTGTAGTCTTTTATTTTTGTATCGTATTTTTTACTTGGTTGTTAAAACTACTAACCTAAACTATCTTTGAGTTTTAAGTTTTAATTTTATTTTGGACGCAATGCCTTAGAGGCTTAGAAGCAGACATGATCCGAATCCTAGACGGTTGCAATTGAAAATCAGGCCAATGTTTAAAATTTTAGGTTCAGGCCAAAGTTCAAAATATTAAAATTTACTTTTTTATGCTTTTAAAAATAATATGATAAGAAGATATTGAAAATACACATTCTCCTTCGTCAAAGCGATGAAGAGTGAGAAGAGAAGTGATTCATTTGGATCGTGTCGTGGCTGCTCCGACCAGAAAATTCTTGCATAGACCTGGTCTATGAGATTCTTATAGACCTTGTGGTTGTAAATGCACCACATCATTGGTCTATGAGATTCTTATAGACCTTGTGGTTGTAAATGCATCACATCATATATTTTGATGATGTCATGTTCTCACAATGTATGATGTGACGCATTTACAATCACAAAGTCTACAAAAAGCTCATAGACTACAAAAAGCTCATAGATCAAGTCGAGTTTTTTTCCTATATAGCCTATTATATAAAAGTATTTCTCAAAATGACCGGAACTGAAAAGTATTTCCCTAAATGTACCTCTTTGTTAAAATCGCTATTGGCAGTGTCGATTTTACCTAAAATCGATGTTGCCAATAGCGATTTATCAGTCATCTCCGAAAATTTTTTAAAAAAAAATTTCACTTAAAATCGATATTGGCAGTATCGATTTTAATTAATATACTGTTTAATTAATATACGGTCTAATTAATATACGGTTTAATTAATATACGGTTAAAATCGACACTAGCAGTGTCGATTTTAAACTTTTTTTTTTTTAAATGTGAATAACCCCTATCTTATTTTTGGTGAACGAACCTCGATTTGTATAACTCAAACAATAAAGAACAACTCAATTTTATAGGAAAATTGGTGAAGGATCGTATGTCACAGATATTCGTGCAAGTCAAGTTCAATTGTCTGAGAGTGACGAAATAGGTATAGGCTTGCTTTTCAATGGCGTGATGAAAGGTGCTCGTGGTATGCCTATTACAACAATTATTGAGACTTCATTTTATAGTTGTGTTTATTACTTTCAATCTAGACTTGGTATTGCTGAACTTGCTCGTGAAAATACTGGCCTACCAAACTCCGAACCCCAAAATCGATTTAGTCCCAAGGTTTACCAAATGCTCCTCCACAACACCTCGAAGGTTGGGGGTATGCATGTAACAATCTTCAGCAATTCTATACGTGGGGGCGGTGGGGTTTATTCTGTAATCACAGGTCGTCGCATGTTCAAACTGTGTGCATTGGCGAAAGGACATGCACTTGTGGTAAGCAATGTTTTTAAAACCGGACCGGACAGTGAACCGGTGAGCCGACTGGTTAGTGGTTTTACTGGTCGAACCGATCGGACCACTGGTCGAACCGGATGACGTAATAATAATATAATAAATATATTTAATTTTAAAGTATATGTAATATGCATAAAATTTAAACATTATCATACAATTGATTAACAATATAAAAAAATTATAATATTTTAAAATTAAAGCATATAATAGTTATCTAACTTATATCATAACGGTAATATGGTACTAATTTGTATGCTCATATAAATATAATGTGATTATATTTCTTTTTAAAAATTTAAAAGTGTAAGTTAAAAATACAACAAACTAAGATATTCATAAATTTTAAAATATGGTTATGTATAAAAGTCTAATATTCAAAGTTAAACTTGCATATATCGATTTGACTCTTTATCCTAAAAATAATATTGAAAAGAATATTTTATAGAATAAATTTTAATAAAAAACTATTATTTGAGTATTAATTTTCATTCATAATGTGTGAAATATTTATTTAAGTTAATTATCTAATTTATAAATAAATTTGGCTACAAGTTTCTATAATTTATAAATTTTAATTTGTACTAAAATTTCAAAAAAAATGGTGTGGCTTAAATGGTAAGGAAGTCATGTTTCATCCTAGAGGTTAGGTGTTCAAATCCCACCTTGTACAAGAATTTCTAGTTTATTTTTAATATTAAAAAAATAAAAAATAAAAAAAAAAAAAAAGGAAAATTAGAACCGGGTTGAACCGGTTCACCGGTTTTGGACCGGTTCAACCCGGTCCAAACTGGTTTTTGGAGATACTGATTTTAAGGGGTAAACCGGACCGGACCGACCTCCGGTTCGCTGTCGAACCGGTCGGACCGGCCGGTTCGGTCCGGTTTTAATAACATTGGTGGTAAGTGAGTAGCCTATCATGTTCCTTGTTCCCACGTTCTTGCTTATTGTAGTAACCAAAATGTTGATCCTTTATCTTTTGTATCATCATTTTATACCGTTGAGAATTATTCGAGGACATGGAGTGGTAGATTTGAACCATTGAATAATGAGTATTATTGGAAAGAGTATTATGGTCCGGTGTTCAAACCAAACTACAAGCTTTAACGGGAAAAAGGTTGACCAAAATCAAGACGCATTCGCAATGAAATGGATTTTCAAACCGACAAACGGGTGATTCATTGTTCTACTTGTGGGAAGGAAGGACATACGCGTCGCAAATGCACGAATAATAGGACATAATTTCATATATGTTATTGTAATTGAGCTATTAATGTGGAGACATTTTTATGTATTGAACTTGTTATGCAAGTAACATTGTTATGGTGAATTGATTATGTTATTGAGTTGTTCTTTATTGTTTGAGTTATACAAATTGAGGTTCGTTCACAAAAAATAAGATAGAAGTTATTCACATTTTAAAAAAAAAAAAAAAAGTTTAAAATCGACACTGCTAGTGTCGATTTTAACCGTATATTAATTAAACCGTATATTAATTAGACCGTATATTAATTAAACCGTATATTAATTAAAATCGATACTACCAGTATCGATTTTAAGTGAATTTTTTTTTTTAAAATTTTCGGAGATGACTGATAAATCGCTATTGACAACATCGATTTTAGGTAAAATCGACACTGTCAATAGCGATTTTAACAAAGAGGTACATTTAGGGAAATACTTTTCAGTTCCGGTCATTTTGGGAAATACTTTTGTATAATAGGCTATATAGGAAAAAAACTCGACCAAGTCTATGTAAGAATTTTTCGCTCCGACTTACTCTGATGTGGTTTGGTGATCAATGCGTTAATTATGCTGTTGTGGGTCAATTTCGAGACAGAGTGTGAGATATAATTTGACTGACTTAATTTAGCAATGCACATCTAAGTTGAAGTTCGCAATTTTGATTTTTATTATTATTTATTTATATTTTTCCCATAAAATCCCTAATAATGTAAAAACATAAACAGAGGAGTTTCTAGGAAAATTTACTACGTATAGAAATTATATAGAGACGATGCAAAATATCAGTAGTACAAACCATGACCATGTTACCTACCTAAAACATGCACAATAATAAATAAGCATAATAATAATAATCTTCACTACTACAAAGAATTAATACTACACAATCTCTCCGTAAATTGATCAAATATTTCATCCCGTGGTAAAACACTGATCCTGACGTACTTCGAGCTCTCACCAAAATGCTTCCCACTTCGTGTTATGATCTTATGATCACGGAGAAAGCTTTCACAATCCTCTATCTCACCTTCACATTTCAGCCAAGCAAAAGCTACAAATGGAAAAACAAACGTACACGCGTATTTGGACTTCAAATGTCAAAACATGCAAGACCGATAAATATAAGGAAAGAGAAAAATTTACCAGGCTGTGATGCAAAAGTACGGCTACTAAACGCGCATTTTCCATGTGAAAACTCGGGCAAACTAAAGAGCTTGCTCTTACTCACTGCATTTCTCAGTTGTTTCCACCTCCTAGCCATGAGGTTGTAACTATAATCGAAGAAAGGCTCACTTTCCTTAAAGTTACCATTGTACTCGTGGGTATCAGACAAAACTTGTAAGATTTTTGCTGCACGAAGCTGTGACTCTTTGGACACCCCTATGGTGCTAAGCACGATGAATTCAGTCATTTTCTTCGCAATCTCTTTATCTTTAACGAGTGCCCAACTGCAAGATATAATCGAACAACTTAACATTTGTACTAAATAATTAATTGATATTTCTAACAACTTCTATATTTTGCTTACCCCAAACGTGTGCCAGCATGGCCGGTGCTTTTGGAGACGGTAAATAGCATTATATCGTAATTTGCAGGTGATGAGATTGGAATATATTGAGGCCAGTAGTAAGCTAAGTCGTGAATAAGTATTCCTTGATTTTGATTCACCACGGGTTCTCTAGATAATCCATCAGGGTTGTTTGGTGACGTGACTAGCTCAACATACGGCTTATCTTTCTTGAATTTACGAGCATCGCCAGCCCATTTGTAAAGTCCAGACTTCAGGAAATCAGTGATTAATGGATACGACTGCAAGCCATTAATAGATCTACTATTGTTAATATGCCTTGAATCAAAATATTTGATAATTCATTAAAGAAAATAACTTAGAGGAATAAAATAATGGCTCCTTATAACTCAAAAGTATAATTTTAAATGCAACACTTAAAATGATATTCAAAGATTAAGCATATTTACAGTAATCTAGACTCTGAAAAGCACGATAACAGAGAAGAATCTTTACCTTAACCAACTCACAGCAATTAATAGCTACTCAAAGTCAACATGCATAAATAAAGATGGTGGAGTCTAAAATATCAAGAACTAAATAGTTGGTTTAAATGTCCTTCAACAAATATTAGATACCAATAATCAAATTAGAAAAGAAAAATAGGGCGAAAATGCAAGATACTCCCCTATGTTATGCCAATTCTGCACGAAATTACCTTGTGAAATGTTTACTGTGAAAATTCCCCAATAATTTTAAATATCCAGCACGGTACAAAAAAGGTTGTTTCGGATTGACATATTTCAGGAAACAATACTTAAAATACTTCATGTTGGTCCTTACAATAAATATTTTAAAATTGGTTTCGCGAAATATGCCGATCCTAAACGAACTATTTTGAACATATGGTCAATTCATGCTGATTAATTAATAATGGTACAAGGGATTATGTGCGATAAAAATTTCACATAATATTTTCGTTCAGGGATCACATAACATAGGGAGAAGTATCTTGCATTTTCTCCGGAAAAAGGACTTAATATAAGACTTTCACTTGTATATAATTCTTTATAATATTTTTGATTTTGTCTCTGTATTACTAGAAAAAGAAGATACGATGATCGGGATGAATGAGCAAAAAAACAAATCACATTGTATATTTGTGTAAATCCATCAGTCTATACATTGCATCGGCTTGTGTGTAAATGACTCGACCAAACTTACAATGCATGAGGCAAGTGCATTATTTGCCTTACACACTTGCAGTGTTTGCTCCCACAATTTTGAAACATTTAACTGCACAAGCATTAATATTCAACAAATAATTGATATAAAATAATGTTCCAATTTCAAAGAGCAAAACATAAAGGGGGCAGATCTGTAAGCAAGCAATTATGATCAGATCACTATGTCTGTGATGAATCTAACAATATGGTCATCAAAAATGTTCCGCCAACGAAGATTGTTAGATGAATTGAATCGATTAGTATAATTTAAAAATAGGATGGCATTCTTTTCAAGAAGAATGCTAGCTGTCAGATGTGTTAAGCAAACATACTAGTTATAAGCAATAAGGAAACATTGATTAATTAAGTGACGATTATTTCATAGAGTTCGTGTAAAAAAATATTGAAGTTCCAAATAAATACAAAAACTCGGTACTTACCGAGTAGAATGGTGCCGCGGATACAACATTCATCGGCTCCGAAGCATTGGGTGGAGAGACAGCATACAACACGGCCTGGAAAAGCTGCGTGGACCCCGTCCCCACGACAATATGCCGGTCCTCAGTTACAGCATTTCCTACCAATTTGTGCAATCTGATAACTGCATTTTCAAAATCTGGCTCTAAAAACCAGCAAAGTTTTTTGACATCTGAAAAATAACTAATGAATTTCCATCCGGGAATTACGACTGTAGTTTTCTCCCCCATCTGTTGCCAATATTTCTCGTACATCGTTGGATCTCCGCTGGATAAACAAAAACAAATTTAAGATTAAAAAGAATCCCTTAAAAGAAAATTTAGAGTTATTGCAGTCAAATTTAACTATATAATGAGCTGTAATAATGGGGAAATTCTTGGTTAGACCAGGTCTTGGAACATCGTTTATTGTGATGATGTCATGCTATCACACTGAATGTGGTGATGCATTCTCAACCACAAGGTCTAAGAAATTTTACTAGACCTGGTGTAGTCAAGAATATCCTGTAAAAATGTTAAAACTTGCATGATATAACATCACCATACCTAGGTATGGACCAGAAACAAGGACAGTGGTCCTCACCACTTCCTTTGGTTTTGAATGTGGGATGGGGAGGTAGGTATGGAATGACCAAATTTGTAGGTCATGATCTATCATATGATCAAATGATTGGGTAAAATGACAAGTAAGTGTCAGGTCCATAATCATTCTTTAAATTAATAGACAATGACCTAAATATGGCTCCCAAGAATTTGTAATGCTATAAAACTTTCCATAAAGTGGTGTAATAACAAATATGGCCTTAAGTATAGTTCACAAATCAATAAAGCATTTTTAACTTTTTTTTTCTTCTTCTATTAGATGTTCCCAAAGGACAAAGGGGGTCTGAATGTAGCAAATGCACAAAACCAAGAATGACCCACAATGATGCATCTTATATTAAGTCACTTTAACTATGGCAAGGTATTTTAAATTCACGTAAGTGGTCGTGTTTAAAGAATGTCTAGATAAGCTTTTAGTCCACTTCTAAACATATATGTTTAGATTCCGAAAAAGTTCAACTTACCTTGACATATTTCATAACAACGCAACACATAACAAGCATGTAATTAACACAAACTATCGAGTGCGTAACACGAGAATGATCATATGGTCGAGAAACGTGGGATATATTAATCCAGAGTTGAATAGCAATTCCAGTTATAATATACCTACTTATTATAGTTGTATTAATTAAACAAGTGCATAACACAAGAAAGAATGATGATGGTGGTGAATGAGAATGAGAGAATCAAGAGGGACCACCATCAATTGTGCCCTTATGATGCATGCCAAAGTGTCTTGGAGTACAACAAAATTAACTTTGGGAACAAGAAGCATGAATTGAAGAAAAGAAGTGCTTTTGCTTGGTTCTACTCTAACATGCGCCATAGAAATTCACAAGCTAGAATGACTTGTCTCTGTCTCTAAACTGACATAACGTGAACCCCAAGTGCACGTTAGGGAATCTCAACAAGTATGACAGACCACTATTCAGAACCATTAAAGTAAAAAATTCTAAACTATTAAAAAAAAAAAGATATCAACCATCATTACTATATTTTATTACCATTATCATTAATCCACTTATCTTAATACATCATTAGTCAACATGCCGCCCTCGCCTTTCCATAACCCTTTTTTCATTTTTATGAGTTCAATTAAATTTATTCCAATTCAGACTCAACTGGGATGTTGCTTAGTTAAAAAAAGATTGAATCTTTGAAAAATATAAGTGAGTCAACATGATAATAACACTTCATAGTGCTTCATAACATTTTTACCTTGGTTGGCAGCAGAAATAATTGAATTTTTTCAAGGTGGAAGTATTTTTTAACAAATTGACTCTTCTGTCATCATTTCATGCACAATCTGAACTTGGAGAAAAATCTCAAGTCAAAAACCCATTTCAAGGTTATTTTTCACTACCCTTTATTTCATATGACCAAATAAAGTAAAAAATAATCAAGAAAACAGTAGAACTAAAGAGGGCCCTTTTCTCACACTCAACTTGAGGGGCCAAAAAGGAGAATAAGAAAACAAAAAAGGAAAATAGAGGTGAAAAGGTGTAAACTACTTACTGATCAAGATCAATAACTTCATTCAGAGCTTTTGAAGAAGAAGAAAAAGAAGCTTTAGTTCTTTTAGGAATATGGGCATCTCTGTTTGTGACTAAAGATGCATTCTTGCACTCGTTGTTAAAGCTGAAAATGTCTTGAGCCTTGTGCTTCCCATTGGAATAGCCTTTGTACAATAGTCCAGCATTCAAGGCCAAAGAAATCACCAAAAAGTGTCCCAAAATCATCATTCTATACTCCATAATTAAGTTTTCACAAAGAAAACAGCAGATAAATATGAAAGAGAAACCCAAGTTTCAGCAAGACTCCTCTTTTACCTGTCCAAATCCCTGATGACAAAAAGAAGAATTTAGCATAGTAAAAAGATAAACTAATTAAGGAAGAAGACAATGGTGCATGCCCTAAGGGTCAATGAAGCCGATATTTATAAAGTATTAAAAGCTATGCTTGTTCTGAAATTTACATATATATTATTGTTCCAAAAGGTGAAATCGCTCACCCCGGGCGCCATATATTATTGTCTCAGAATATTAACACACTATGTATATTGTATCCCAGAAAAGGAAATCATATAAGTCTGTATCACATAATAAAATAAAGCTGAAAAGAAATCCCACTTACAAAGGCTTATAAAGAAAAGAGGGTTCAGAATCTCTCTCTTTTACAGAATCTAAAGTTAACTAAAATCACATTGGCATTTCTGGGCAATTTTCTCTAGAGATTGAGTGAGATAGTGTAGTGGGCAAAGATTAAAAATGAGTTATATTTGTATATGAAGCTTATATTATGAGAATTTGGGCAGAAATTGCAATGGAAAAGAGTTTCTAATGCTTCCGCTTTCCACTAACCAACATATACAACTGTTGCGGGAACTTTTATACTAGTACTATTTTGGAGGGACTGTTTGTTTAGTTTTCATTAATTACTAGAGTTGTTCTCATTTTCTATTTGTAAATGTTATTTGTTTGAATTTTCTTATTAATTGAAAAAATTGAGATGAATAGCATGTTTTAGAGAGTTGTAGGATTTTTTAGAGATTATAGTAAAATTTGTTATATTTGGGTAAATGAATGATAGTATCATTTGTTATGTGAAATTTATATAAAATCATCATGTTTTTTTTTTTGGCACAAAACTCCTTTGTATTTTAAAAAATTATGCATCAAATACTCAATCTTCGTTAGTTACTAATACTGTTAATTTTTAATTAAATTGCTTAAATTATTCCTAGATATAATTATGGTCAATTTGGATGAGTTTGGCATGTTTCACGGTTCAAGATCCTCTGTACCATTTTTAGTGTACCACTCTTGTGTATCACTAATAACTAATTGTCACTTTTACATTTGACAATTAAAAATAATTATCAAATGTACAAGTGGCAATTAGTTATTAGTGATACATAAATGTGGCACACTAAAAGTGGTACAGAGGATCTACACCCATGTTTCACAGGTGTCCGTTTTAAAAAAAATGGTTTGGGTGATTTTAATTAAACATTTGAAACTATATTTGATTAGGTTCTGGATGTTGAGTTTTGCGGTTCTGAAAAAGTTGAAAACCCACTTGAATTGATCTTGGGCATGGCAAAATGGGTCTGAACCCTCGGGCCGGCCCATGACCCATCCAGACCCAACCCTTTAATTATTATGTTTGTTGGGTTGGGTTGGTCTTGGGTAAGCCTTATAATTAATGGGTCTCCTAGTGGGTCTTATAAAAACAAAAGAAAAATATAATTAATGGGTCCAATTTAAAAGCAAGTTGGTTACCATCTATAATTTCAAAAAGAAAATTCTATCATGTCATGTTTGCTATCATAAAATTGAAGGCCTAGAACCAACTTTTCTTATTTTGTAATTACTAATCCATTATTTTGAGGGAAAAAAATTAAATTATTAAAATATCTTAAAATCATTCGTCTTTTCTATACCAATTTTACGGTCGCTTTTGACTAACTAATTATTAGTATCGACTCTCGAAAGGGTTTCTTATATTTTTTTACGCAATATATTTCTTATAATTCTATTCCCTTATATTTCTTAGATATAAGAGAATAACAAAAATTATATTTTTCAAATCATGTAATTAATGTCTCCAAATTAGCATGTTAATTTTATTCTTTCAAATCTCAGCATCAATTACTCTTATTTTTCAACCCATGTTACAACGAATTTTTCTGGAATTTTTTTAAGAATAAAAAAGATGATGAAGCATAAAGGGCCGACCCGGCCCAGACCCGACCCGCTCGTTTGCCATCCCTAAGTTTTGGATGTTGGGGTGTGGGGAAAAAATAATTGGTAGGTGTCAAATCAATGTCTTTTTAGAAAGTTTTGGAAAAAAAAATAGGGAAAATTAGTACCTGCCCCGGTGGATTTAATCCACCTGGGTACTAGATGAATGCCACGTGAGCATGAAATGACAATTTTTGGATTAAATCCACTGGTGTAAGATCTAAGTTACCGAGTTTCATGGGTCTGGGAAAAACTCATTTGGAAGAATGTTGAACCGGTCTAGCGAAACCCGCGAGACTGGGCCAAAATCCATCCACATAGAGCATTAGAGTTCAAGGGAGTCTTGTGCAAACATTCAAAAGTACAAGTGAGTTTTGTGAAAACATTCAAAAAGTAAAAAGTGAGTTTTGTGCGGAAATACATATGCAAAAAATAACAAAAATTGCACATTGTTATAAAATGGACGGAAGGAGCCGGAGTGAGTGTGTTATGCAGGATTTTTGAAAGTACAAGAGAGTTTGGTGCAAAAAAAAAATGCATAGGGTAGTTTGGTGCAAAAAAAATATTCATAGGGTAGTTAGCTGCAGGTTTTGCATAACACAGTATAGTATCGTGCATTTTTCTCGGTATACTTTTTTTTTCCAAGATAAGAGAAATTCTTTTAAGACGATATTATTTTCTGAAAATTAAGGAAAAATCTTGTAGAATTTCTCTTAAAAGGGAACTACCAAATTAGTTGGTTTTTCAGAAAGAATAACAACATCATATGGGTATAATAAATTTCGGGATTGACATTCCTCATCCCAAACCCGTCCCATACTAATTCGTGTACCCGAAAGTGGGTACCCAAATTATTGCGGGACGGGATTACGGGTCCCATATTATTTTTATTCATCAATTTTTCGTCCCCCTAACAAAATAATATTACAATATTACGTAATTATATCTCATCATTTTTCTTTTGCTAAATCGTATAACTTTTAACTCATTATTACATTAAACCATCAATTCATCACAACGACTATTTCAAATATCCAAATACGGTCACAAAGTGAAATCATATAATGAGCAAATAATAAAATACGATCAACATCGATTCTCAATAAGAAAATTCAATCCAAATACTATACTATCTATAGTTAATACCAAAATAATTTATCCAAGCGCACACTTAAATTACGCAAAAGTTATACATTTTTAAAATAACTAAAAGTCTAAAATCATATAATGACCCATAATATTTACTAATAACTAATGAAAGATTTAAAAGGAATATTAGGATAAAGTAAAAAAATTGATTTATTAGATAATGTTAATTAATTATAAGTAAAGTATATAAATTATATAACAATAATATTATATAGGCGGATTCGAGTATTCGGGGTTGGAGAGACCAATCTCAAACCCGTAAAATACGGGTATTCAAGTTCGGGTACCCAAACCCAAAAAATACTTGTCCCGTTCAGGTATTTTAAAAAGGGGACGGGTCGGATTTGGGTTACCCGAACCCAATGCCCGCACCCCTACATATGAGTTTCCCAAACAATCAGATACAGGAGGTAGATTATGTGTTGAATTATGATTCTCACTGTGTGTTTGTTGAAAATTATTTGATACATCTATTTTAAAAGATGTTGTAGTTGGTTCCTAAATTTAATGGGAAGTGGACTAAGATTTCATTCATGTGTATTATTGCACAAATAATTAATTTGATAAAATTTATCTGATTGTTACATCACATTTTCGATGTACCAAATAATCTCTTGTGTTTGAGGTGTGGGGTTGGGTGGGATGTGAGAAGGTTAAAAGCTGGTTATTTAAGTGTTTCGCTTTGTTGGAATGTTGCATTTCCATATTGCCTTTGTTTTCTTTATTAGTACAATTCCAGCTCTCTTTTCTCAAAAAAAAAATAAAAAAAAATGTTTCCAGCTCTCTTGCCTCTGCCTTTCTTCCCCTTTTTAAAATTTTCACTTGGGATCTTTTGTACTTCGCTTTTATATTTCCTCATACTTTATTTTCTCCTTTGGAAATCTTTTGGTGACCCTTTTTTTTTTTTTTTTTTAGTATATTGATTGTGTGGATGGATTCGATGGACCATTTATTTCATAATGTTCTTTATTTCTTTTGGGTTAATGTTTTCTTATTTCGTGGGGGCGGGGTAGGTCTGAAAGGATATCTTTGGGATAACTAAAATTAAAGCAACTCCAATCTAAGGGGAAGGGGGAGAGTATTTGGTCTAAATGATCTATTTAAAAATCATGATTTTAAAAATGACCTTCTTCATTTTTTAATTATTTTAATTTAATTTTTTTTCCATTATCAAGTATCAACTAAATACTTTATTTTCTCTTAAACTTTCTCAATTACTCTTCTTATTTTACCTTCTCACATTTGAAATCTCCCAACTTTCTCTCTCTCTCTCTCTTTTCCACACTCCAAAATCTCTAACTCTTTTTCTTCATTTTCAAACTCTCCCCTCTCTTTAACATCTCTCACACAAATAATTGTGATAAACGGAATACAATCTACAGGCTCGTATTCAATTTTGTTTCCCTGATTTAGAGTTCTTGGCTCTTGGACGCTTGAGATCCAAACACCAAGAGCCTTTGAAGATTTCCTTGGGCACTTGGGAGCCAAGAGCCCAAGTGCCCAAGAACAACTTAAATCATCTTGGGCGCTTACTTGCAAAGAGCCAAAGTGCCTAAAAACGTAATTTCAAAAAAAAATCTGAAAATTTATGGGTATAATTAAAATTTTGTTATAGTTAAATAAAGTTTAACCAAAAGTAACTAATTGTATTTTAAACTAATTAATTAAAATGGAGGTCATTCTTAGACTAAATTTTTCTTCGAGATTATTTTTAAAATTAAAACGTTTGGAAAGGTCAATTTTAAAATTCACTCGGAGGGCCGGAGAAGGGCTTGGGCTTGGGGTGGAGGAAAATTTTGTGCCCAACCAAGGGGGATAACTTGGGGTAGAGAATGAGGTGGATGAGGAGCTTGACTCGCGGGCTTGGACACACTCGTGTTGTGAATGCGCATGTGCAGTTTATCAGGTGGCGCCACTTGATGCTTCCCTTTTTTTTCTTTTTTTCTTTTTCCCTGCTGTGCATTGGCGGTGAATGGATTATCACATTTCTTTATTATTTTCCTCTACAATGTTCAAATTTTTTTTTTTTGGTTTCCCAAGGGTTTAATCCCTTTCGAGGCGCGTCAGGCACATAAAGTGGGAACCTCTCCCAACAGGGATTCGAACCTGAGTCCGCTACTTTGTAGTGACTAGTCCCTTCCACTAGACCAATCACCTGTTGGTCTCTACAATGTTTAATGATAGTTATTTTTCTTTGGTTAATTCATTTTTGCATTTGTAATTTATTTTTTCACATTTTTCTAAATAAGATTTTTTATTGAAATTTGATTTACTTTTTAATAAATTGCACTAAAAATAATCATCATCAAGGTATAATTTGAAATCTTTAATTTTAAATTTAATTAGAATATAATTGAATATATATTTAATACGAATTTTGAAAATATACTTCACTATGATTCAATTTATCGTGATAATACAATTTAAACATTTAGATAAATATTATTATTATTATGGTAAGAGTTGAAATTGAAATTATTTGGAAAGGGAAGCCCTATGATTGGAGAAGACTAGGTAGCCCCTGGGCTTTTAAGTCGAGCTCTGCCCCCAAGATTGGAGATGCCGTAGCTTATAAACTGATTAGGGGTGTATAGTTCAATCTCTCGTTTGGTAACTTAGATTTCAGTATGGATCAAAGTTTCATTTTCGATATATGTTTCGGTCAACTGAATATTAAAAACTTTTCGAGAATTTTCCGGAAACATTTTGAAAAAATTATGAAAAAAATGCTACTAAATTAAGAAAAAAATAGAAAGTTTCAAGGTAAATATACAGTTTCGGAATACACCTTATTTTTGTTTCTATTGATTCAAAAATAGAAACTTTTTTATGTTTTCGACGGAAAAGATAGAAATTTTGATTCGTGGATTGAAGACATGAGACTTAATTTTCATATGAAAATACACTCATTAATTCACTAATATTTCGACTTTACCCAATTCTTCAAAATCCCATTTTCCATCATATGTTTTCTAATATAGACTAAAACTGCCCCAACTCTGGCACATTTTCTATGGGTGTTCGCGGAATATTTGCGGTTTCTTAAAGCTTTAGTTCAAATCCAACTCAACAAGTCTTGAGATTGCAATTTCTGGTTCATTCGATTTGGAACGGGTCGGGATGGTCTTTGATTTTCCAGATTTAATGTAATTTTATTATTCGATAAATTAAATACTCAAATTAATTACCACTTTGTATTTTGTTATCGTACTTTTGTATTTTGTTATCGTACTTTCATCTAAGAATAAATTTCGTAAAAGTGTATTATTATTTTTTATAGTCACATGAACAATGCTATTATTTCATACTTTTTAGCTTTAATTAATCAATATATATTCAAGTCTATATTATATTGTCGCGTCTGTATGCTATTTTTGAAAATACAAACCAAAGACCAATTGCAATTTACGGTCTTCTTTTCAAGAAATCCAAGATCAACCAATTCATTTTAACGGTTTGAGGTTGGTCGATCGATTGGAACGGTTCTGGCGATTTCATTGAGCATCCCTACTTTTTTCTACTATTGTTGCCCAAATTGGAGCCATCAACTATATACGAAAAACTTCATGTTAGGTAGTCTTTTGACCTTTTGAGAACTGAAGGCGAAAGAGAGGGGAGAGTTACTGAAAGTTTATCTCTTATAGTCTTATGATAATCATAATATATTAATATTCAATTTACTCTTATTCAAAATATTGATAGACAGATTATGCATAATGTCATTAGAGAAAGACGTGTATATAGTACCTATAGTGAAACTCTAATCTACCAATGAAATTGCATGTTAATTTGGGGTTAACGATTAACTACAAGCCTAGTTGCATCAATAATATACGGATTTAATTTACCAACTGGTGATTGGTCTAGTGGAAGGGATTACTCACTACAAAGTAGCGGACTCAAGTTCAAATCTCTATTACCCGCTTAATGTGCTCAACCCGCTTCAAAAGAGATTAAACCCTTGGGAAAAAAAAAATATACGGATTTGAATAAGGCAAGGTTAACACTCGAAACCCTAGAGAAAGAAAACCCCCTTCTCAACTAGCTCCAAAATAATGGACAAGTCAGGAATTTATAGTCAATAGTGTCAAATGCCAAACTAGCAAAAAAAAAAAAAAAAAATTAAAAAAATAAAGTCGGACAATATCAAAATCCGTAATAAAATCAGACTAATTTGTGTCGTGTCCAAAATTTGGCTATTGAAGGGTTAAATCAACTTTCTAATTATAATAAAAAAATTACAAAAAATAAAAACAATATTTGAGGGTCAAACCGGTGGAATTTTAATATCGGAAACTTCTACAATTGTCTGACCTTTGGGCTTTCAAATGTTTTTTTATTCTTTCTAAATTGTCTAAATTTGTTACTATTAAAATTTTCTTGGCATGATATATATTTTTTAAACAATAAATATATCGTTACATCAATTACTGTATTAAATATATTTCATTGGTTTCAAAGTTGAAAAATAAACTTATTACTAAGGCTAATATTAACCTATATACACTACAAGAAAAATGAATTTTAGTGTTAAAATATTAAGTGACATTGTTGAAATTGTCACTTTTTGCATGCATTTAGTGATAAGAATATTAGATTTGTCACAATAATAATAGTGACAAGTGCAACGCAGCTGCGCAGTAAGCATAAAGCGAACTATTCTTTCGCCTTTTACAAAAGTGACAAGTGCAATAGTGACAAAATATATTTTAAAGTTGTCACTAATGGCTATTAGTGACAAATTTATGGAACTTAAGTTGTCACTATTGACAATTAGTGACACCCTTTCAGTGACAACCTAGTGACAATAAATATTGTCACTATAATTTAGCGATAACTTTTTAGTTGTCACTATTGGGGTATCACCAAATGTCAATAGTGACAAATTTTTCACATTTCTTGTACTAGTGTGTTATATACATCAGTTTAGTGACAATATTAAAATTCTTGTCACTTTGTCATTTACTATTTTGTCACTAAAATTTAATTTTGTTGTAGTGATAAATAATAACCTATATAAATAATACCCACACTGACAAAATGTTTTTATGAGTAGATCATGAAGTCAAAGTTAAATATGGATAAAGGAATACAGTTATTTTCTATAGTTATATGCCTATTAATGATAAATATGGAATAGAGCGGAAAAGCAAATCAAGCTATAAATATAGATTATGGAATATAATATTGTTTGATAAAATATGGTAATGACTACAAAGATACATTTTTGTATAAAA
This sequence comes from Penstemon eatonii, assembly GCA_038501285.1. NCBI lineage: Eukaryota > Viridiplantae > Streptophyta > Magnoliopsida > Lamiales > Plantaginaceae > Penstemon > Penstemon eatonii. The sequence continues at coordinate 41,691,347 of CM076713.1, forward strand.
AATGTGACTTCCTCCATTTTATAATAATTGAAAAAGATGCTTTAAAAATCTAAATATATCAATTAATTTGAATTTTTTTTTCTTTTGACAAATATGTCAGTAAACATGAAAGGAGGGAGTAATATTAAAAGCATCTCCCAAGGTGATCACCATTTTTTTCACATAATCCTATGTTTGGTGTAATGAAGATGAGTTGATCTCCCATTGTTAGCACACTATTTCACCATTTCACTTTGGTGAAAGCATGGTGTGTTTGGCCTCTCATAGTTTTCATCAAAATTTACACCAAATAATATTTCACCATTTCACCATTTTTAGAGAATAGGATTTGGTTTGATCTCCCATGGTATTTCACCAAATGTGTCACCAAATAATAAATTTGATATTTATCATAATTTTATTTCATTAAATTTTCAACACAATATTATCAATTTTAAAGTGTTATTTACAATTACAAATCATTTTTAAAAGTATTAAATTTTTATAACTATGTTAATTAAATTTTATGCTATAAGTTATGAAAAATGATTAAAATATGTAACACAATTAACTCAAAATGTTATACATATAATAAAATCATAACATAAACAACATTGTCGTAAGCACTTCCATAATTAAACAACATTACAAACTGATAAAGAAAAAACAACATTACAAAACGAAATAATCTTAACTCATTATAAAACATATCACTCATCATCGTCATCATCACCTATTTAGCTACGTTTATCTCACAAGTGTGCAACATTGTGCTCTCCTTGATTTATCAAATTCCGAAGTCGGTCAAGAAAATTCTTATACATCGTATTATTTAAACCTCTCAAAAGCTCAACATGTGGTATAACATGTGAACTTTCATAAATTATTGTATTTATTTGATAAAAATAAATAAATTGATTATTATACAATTAATTAACAATAATATAAAGAATATTTAATTTTATTATCAATAATTTTGTATTAATAATAATTAGTGTATTTATTTAATAAAAGCCATAAATTATTTAAAATATAGTTAAATACATATAAATATTAATAAACATGTCACTACGTTGCTAATCATGCAATTAGATGCTAATTAATCAAATAGGGACAATTACATCAAATCTTATTTCTTTTCCTATATTTGGTGATTAATATAGGATTTGGTGTAAAAAATTGTGATATGGTGGAATGGTAGGGCATCTCCTATGTATCCATCAGCCCAAGTCCAGCTTCCCCTCACTCAGTCCAGCTTCCCCTTTCATTTTAATAAGTCATCTAAAATGTATCAATCTATCAATTTCATTTAATTAAATTTCTCAATTTCCCCCACTCTCACTTAATAATAATAATAATAATAATAATAATAATAGCAATACTAATAATAATAAAAATTAACTCGTATGTGAAATAAATAAATAATTAATAACAATAAGATATAATTTAAGATTGACAATAATAATAACAATAACAACCAATATTTTTTTAAAAAAAAAACACAAGAATACAATAATTAAATAGTTGATATGTAATCGTATTTATTTTAGATGTCTAATTGTTAGGTTTATATGTCGTTTTTTATTTAACGAGTCATATGTAATGTTCATTAAGTTCTTTTAAGGTTTATTATAAAAAAAAAATTCGTTTAAGGTTTCATTTTTATTAATTAAATTAAATTTGAGTTTCTAATAATTAACTTTTAAAGGAATTTTAAAATTGGTGCACAATAATACAACAATTAAATACTTGATTGACATGATTTGAAAATTATAAAAATAATTTAATATTGACATTAAATTTTCCAACATAATAGTTACATTAAATTTGATTTTATTAAATAAAAGTTACATTTTTATACTAAAATTAACTTTTTAAAAATAGTACACAAATTAAATAAAAGTAAGATCAAATAAGACTTACATTTTATTAAATAAGGTATTTAAATTTTTTTTTTTAATTTATAGGATTTTTTATTAAATAAGGTATTCTTATAACAGATTGAGGACACAACTTCTTTTGACAAAAATCATATTTGCCGACCTTTTTTTGGTTCAAGCAAGTTAATACAAAATCCAGATTTCCAACAACTTAGGTATCATTCAATTTTTGGTTAGCAGCTTACATTAATTTCAATCAATTAATGATCTAATCTTTATGACTAATTATATAGTTGTTCCAAATTCCACCTCTGAAACCAGTTGAGCTGTCCATGCGGGCAGACTAATTATATACTTCCCATTCCACAATATCATTTTAGAGTATTGCACGACTATTGGTAAAAAAAAAAAAAAAAAACAAACAAACAAACAAACAAAACAAAAGATATACCAAAAATACTCATAAGGAGCATACGACAACTCATACATCCAATATGACACTTTGTTCGGATTTTATTTAAATTACAAAAAAAAACAAAAATAAATAAATATAAGGAGCAGGTGGCCGACAAGTGTCGGCCACCTGCTGGCCTATGCGGGCGAGCGCGTTCACTCGCCCGCATAGGCAAGTGATGCCTCTCGATTGGCTTGCCTCACCGATTCAATTGCCCAAATGACCCCTCAATCCATATTTCCCCTTTTCATCCCTCTATACATTTTTCTTCACTTTTTTGCCCCTCTAAATCCAAAAACCCCCAAATTCATTTTCCCCTCTTTACATAGGAGATACCTGTAGGAGATGCAAATTTCTTCACCAAAAAATTTGGTGCAAAAATAGGATTTAGTGAAATGGTGATTGACCATCATGGGAAGACTAAAAAAAGTCTCTATATTTTATGGTGTTATGGTTATTTAGTGATTTAGAATGGGAGGCTAAAAACATCTAAATTATGCGGAAAAAAATAGAATTTGGTGAACCCGAGAGATGTTCTAAATCAACTACAATACTATATACTGGAAAAGATCATTCCTTGGCCAAAATAGATTTTGCTACTATAGTATGGTGTATGTAATATAATTAGACACCTAAGTAGGGTACCTGTCAACCTAGTCCAGTGACAGAAGCCCCAACTTCAATTTTCATAAAACCAATAAATGGACTCGATCTGGACAACTTGAGAGGGTCCAGTCTCTTGAAATGTTGCTGCTAAATGAATGGCTGCAGCCTTTTCTTTTTATTCTGAAAAAGGACCACTTTTTGATTTCGTATTAGTCATACATGGACCAGTATTAAATGCGCAACCCGATTAACAATAAATGCCTCCCTCAATTTTAATATTTATATAATTTGGTTTAATCACAAAATAAATAATATATTTATACATTTTTTTTTATGGAATTTATTGTTTCCTAGTTAATTAGATGTATAAATGTTACTTAAAAGCACTGAACTTTATATATATTGGTCAGAATTTATGTAGCATTGTCATGTGACTAGCGGATGCATGGAATCAATTCACGGTCAAATATTATGAACACTTATACGTGTGAATGCACTATAAGACTAAAATATACGTTACCTGACACCAATTGATTTTAGGACAACTTATAACACATGAATAATGGGTGAATTACAACTACCTTCCCCGAACTTTGAATTATTTGCATTCAACTCCCATGATTTTAACAAATTTACAACGATAAGGAGGAGGCTATTACTCCTATAAATAAGTATGAGTTCAATAAAAATGAACATAATTAACAAAACAAAAATTTCCCTTTCTTCTTTGTACGGGAAAAAGATAAATTAACATGACTGAACTCTCATGTACAGAAGAAAAGTACTGGTCCCTAAAGAATGCCTAATAATATTCTAATTGTTTGCAGTAGACATCTGATATTTATATTGTAGACCCTAATTAAGCTTTGAAGTTCCAGAGGATGTGGACAATAGAGGGTTCAGGACTTTAGGTATCATCCTTTTCATTTCAATTTCTTTTGTTCTTTCTTTTGTAAATTTCATTGAACCCCTGGAAAAAAATATAAAAAAAGAATGCAAATAATAATGAAAAGAAGGAGACCAGGTTATGCAAACACTATTGTTTAATGCTCAATCAGGAAAAAAATTTAGCATTTAAAAAAAATGTGAAATTATTGAGACTAATTGTCCCACATTGGTTGAAAACAATAGTTAAGTCCACCATATAAGGACTTGGGCAATCCTCACCTTACAAGCTAGCTTTTGAGGTTGAGTTAGGCCCAAGCCAAATAAGTGGACTTAGTCCAATCTATGTGGTGAATTCTAAAATGGTATCAGAGCCCCAGGTTGAAGTGGGCACCTCCTTCCGTGATGGGCTCTTCCTTGCGCGCATGATGGGATTTATTCTTTACCCACACGGTCTGGAAAATCCGCGTGTTGGGATCCACACGGTCTGGGCAAATCCGCGTGTTGGACTCTTACCCACATGTTAATAATTCGCAAATATTGGGCTTTAATATGTCACGTGTTGGGCTTGTTTCACCCACACATTCAGCCCGCCCACACGTGAAGGGGGAGTATTGAGACTAATTGTCCCACATTGGTTGAAAACAATAGTTAAGTCCACCATATAAGGACTTGGGCAATCCTCACCTTACAAGCTAGCTTTTGAGGTTGAGTTAGGCCCAAGCCAAATAAGTGGACTTAGCCCAATCTATGTGGTGAATTCTAATAGAAATCACAAATTCTTTAAAAAGTAAACACTGAAAACAGATCTCAGTTTAAATTTAAAATTTTATTCCTCTTACCAGAGAAAATAATATAAGGAGTATACGACAACTCATACATCCAACATAACACTTTGTTCGGATCTTATTAAAAAAAATCAGTTTCCTTGAATCTTATTCGAGTTCGATTGGATATCAAATTTTTTCACTACTTTATTCGAGTTCGGAATTCCAACTAATTTTTCATTATTAATATTCTTACCAATGTTTTTTTTCTACAAGTTTGTAAATATTTCATTTTTATTCAACTTAGACCAAGTGTTGAGACTTTTATCACCATAATCGACTACTGCCAAACTTGAAAGGATCAACTCTCGGTAACATATTTAACCACTTACTTCAAATAATTTAATAAATCATGTTGAAAATAGTGCTATTGCGTAAAACTATGATAATGAAATAAAAATCTACTCATGTCATATTAAACTAATGGTTGAATAGTATTAACGTCAATTACAAATATAAATATTATGTATATATGAAAATCGACTTGATTCATATTTGCACTACATATTTTCAATTATGAATATTCTTAATTAGATCAGATCAATCAATTTCTAATTTAATAAAAAAATTAATAAATAGGGCCGAATTGCTCCATTTCACAAACCTAGTTGGATAACAATGATGGCCCTATAATTTTCTTGTTAAATATGTAGCCCAATTATCTAATATTTTCGTAATTTAAAGGCCCAGCTATCTCAGTTGGCCTGAACTCTTCAAGATAGGATTAGGACCCAATTTTATATCGATCTTAATTCAAAAAAAAAAAAAAAAAAAGAAAAAATTCCACTCGTATGTATTGCAGTCTTGCAGATCGAAGGCATGGATTGATCTTGTCTATTAAATTATTTCCTTTTTGTAATTTATTGAATTAATAAACTTTTTCTTTTCTAATTGCAGATATAGAAAAATGGTGGTGTTGAAGAAAATTCGTGATTTCCCCCAATTTGTAGCCTCCAATGGCAAAGAGTTTTGGGGTTGGTTCTTTCTCCTAATGGGTTCTCTTTCGTTTGTGGGTTTCCTATATGCTGCTGTAATATCAAAGCTTCTTCCTCCATCTAATAATGTCATCATTCATGCTATACAAAATGACTGGTATAATTATCTTCCATTCTGATACTATTTTTTTATTTATGTTTGATGAATTATTTTATAACCTCATTGGATGGTTATGCTTCCTTGTGCTTGAACTGAGGGCATTCTATTTTGATAATGATTTTTCTTATTGAGGTGGGAAGTCTTTATTCTCCTTGCAATTGAAGCTCTGTTCCTACTTTAGTTGTATAGAAGTTAAATATCTTTTGCAGATACACATTTAAATGTGTAGATCATGTACAAACTACAAACAAAATGAACTAAAGCTAGTCTTTATTTTAGGGTAATTCACTAAAGGAATAGACTTTAGTTTATTCAAATGAATAGTATATGCACACTATTTCTTCTCGAGCTCCAGGCTCTGCTTTGTTCGAGTATTTGGAAAATTGTGGAAAATGAAATCGAAGAAAACTAGAATTCTAAACTTGTTTGGTTGCTAGAAAAATGTGAGTAAAATGAGTTTCCAAAAAACTGGTTCCTTTGGATTTGTTTGGTTACTAGAGGAAGAGCAAAGAAATGGGAAGATTGGAGTGGGAGAAGTGAGTGAGAAGCAATGAGAGATGAGAAGAGATAAAACAGAATGAAGAAGAAGATTGAAACGTTGCAGAGATTGGCAGTTAGTTGTGTAGGACTTGCATCTTTTCCCTCAGTTCCTTTCCGGAAATTGGATATTCCTTGTTTTAGTTAAAAAGAAATAAGGCTTTTCCTCCAAATTATTTTCCTTACGAATTTACCTAGCAATCAAACAAGTAAAATGTTTTACATAGCATTTTCATTTGTTTCCTCACCAAATTCCATGAACCAACTTAACCTTAGTGATTGAGCCTTGAGATTCTAGTCCATCCATAGTAATTGATTATTTAGGAAAAATAAATTCTCACGTTGCATTAATCCATTATCCCATATCCTTACCTGTAAAAGGGAAATGGAAATAAAAGTAGCATGTGATTGTGCAGGTATTATTGCTTCTTGGTGCCCTTGACACTTCCAATCCTACTGGTTGCAGTATATTTTCATTGGCTGGGCATGAAAATGTTCAAGCATGCATGATCTACCTTAAGGCTTGATGAGGTTTATTGAGCAAAATGGAAACGAATGGTACATGTTTCTTTTCTAATTCATTTCATTTCATTTCATTTGCTTAACAAGTACAGTGATGTTGCAATTCATATATCATTCAATACTAATTAAATAACAATCACAATGGTATGTTTACATGTAATTACTGAAAACCCTTTGGTGATGTTCAGTTAAATCTTAATAGGAATTGAATGTAGTGCACGTGAAGAAAAGTGCATGAGTAGGAGAAATATTTGTATACATTAATGATGTGCATGTTTTGGTTGAATACGTTGAATTCCTTTTGAGAAAGGCATTAAAGTTTAATTTATTTTGTGATCAAACCAATTTTGGTACTTTTGGTTTCTGATACTGAAGGATGATGATTTGCTAGATCTGTAGCTAAAATTTGTGATGTCTAAACTTCTAATTCAAGAAACAGCAGTACCTATTTAGAAGCGGTTAAAATAGGCAGAATATAGAGCAGAAAAGATTCACCCCAGAGAATAGCGTAGGGAATAAGTCCCAAGTAAAAACGGTGCGTGCCACTTACAATTTACAATCTCCAACTTCAACTTATCTAGTAGAGTTTGCAAACACCCCCCTTAAAAAACAGACGAGAAAATTGATAAAGCTGCAGATAAACACTATATAAGGAGTTTTTGGTTTCATCCAGCTATACCATATAATTTCATGAAATTTATTGTTTTTAAAAAGTAGAGAAATTACAGTTTTCTTTTTCTACAGAGTCAATTTTCTGCTTAAAGTAATTTAGAAGTCTACTTAAAGGTGAAACTTGAACTATTTTGAATGTATTGTTGAAGGTGTAACTAAAGGTCTGCAACCCTTACGCAAGGATTCCCCTGACCTAAAGGGCTTGTTTGGATGTACTGTAGTATGATTTCATTGTTTCAGATTTTTGTTGGATGTCTTGAAAATTTCTCTAAACGCGGAACAGTTAGTGAAGGTTGAAAATGCGAGATATGGTATTGGCATATTTGAATGAATGTTGATGTTTTAGGTTAATAGGTAGGTGTGTATGTGTCAAATTACGTTTGTTGGAACTTGGAAGGTTTTGGGTGATGTGTCAGTGTTAAACCGAAGGTCTTTAAAGTTGTATTAGATTGTGTAAAATAGGCAGATATGCCGTTTCATGAATGAATGATCAATCATTGTGGCACAATTGATACACATGGAACCTAATATAGAATAGCATCATATAATATGCTACTTTTTCATGATTTTTAGACCAATTTTTTTGCTCAACTATAAACTCATCACATCATTTGCCACACATCCATCTGTTGCTCCACCTTAGACCCACAAAAAGAAATATTCTTTCCCACTCCAAATAGTTTTGGAATTCTAATTTCCACCTATATAAAGTGACTTGACATTCAAATTTCATGATTTGGCAAATGACTTGAGCCCCAACACGAACTCCCACATTCAACATGCGCGGACCTTATGCCAACCATTGCTTATTACCTTTTAGTATGCTTATATAGCTTCCCAATTCAGAACTCATTCATACCACAAAAAACAGTGTCAAGAAACCTTTAACTTCATTTCTTGTACATTTTTTTTTTCTCAGCCAAAGAAATAAAAAATGTCTCTTGTGCGTAACAGCATTGGCTGCTCGTTGCACAAACACGGATGCGAAGGTGGTGATGATATATACGGTTATGCACCGGTTCCATACACAGAAGGTGATGGGGATGATGATGATGGAGATTACGACTATGCCCCAGCTGCGTAGGGTTGCATACTTAGAACTTAGTATTTTTATACGATGAGTGACTTGTAGCTTTTTCTATTTTTGGTTTTTCAAGGGTTTAATCCCTTTCAAGGACATACGTTATATGGAAAGTGGGAACCTCTCCCGACATTGACTTGTAGTATAATTAGTTGGAAATATATTGACATATCTATGAGTTTTTTTCTTTTTTTTTTATAATATTACGAGAGCTAAATTCAAGTATTGTTTTAATCAAACTATGATATTAGTTATGTTACTCCGTGCAATTTTTTTGGCCTAAATATGTCATCTGGTGGATTAATCGATGTCCTAAATTGATTAATTTATATTACTTGTAACCTAAAATAAGCTACTCAACACTTTTAAGTATTAAAAGTTGATTAAAACTTATTTATGCTCTTTTTAAGTTGATAATTGCAAAGTTTGATATGCATTATAACACAGTCTGCAAGACATATATATCTTCATCATGGATCTTGGGTGTAATCATAGATTTCACTCTAAAAAAAATATCCGTAATCATAGATTGCAAAAACTCGTATCCTTTACTAGAAAATAACATCATAATGATTAATACACATTGAACTCATACACAAGTATAAACTACACTCAGTAAGGAAAAGAAAAAACACCAAAAACCACACGTTAAACAAATAATATGAAAACATTAACTTCAAATGAAAATAGTGATTCAAATGTTGTGGTCAATTCTATTCCAAACTCTAGAGGTTATACATGTAAGCAAGTTTTGCTTCAAGGTTATAGTTGAACTTGAAGTCATCATGCATGTTTATATGCATCATAGGCATTTGCACCATCTATTTGATATGTAAGAATTGTTCGAAGCTACCTTCTAGATAGTGCCTTATGGACTTTAATGATCAACATGTGTCAAGTGGAGGACCAACAATATTCAATTTATTATTTCAGAACTAATTAGACATCAACACATGTTCACTAAGTCCAGTACCTAGAAGGTAGCTCGTAACAATTCGATATGTCATATGTTAGTTTCCACATGATTGTCCTTTCATACCGCATCGATAACACAAATTTTCAGTGGATTTTGAAGGCATTTATGGTACCACCATCCTTTTTTCTTCCCCTTCTATTCTTCTTTTGGTGGCTAAAATATAATTAGTCATTGACTACTGTAATTTTTTCAAGAATACAAGTTTTCTGACACATAAAAAATAAATATTAGCTTAACCTGTTTCATAGTAGCAGTACAGGGAAAAGACAAAATGCGATAACAACACTGAGTTGAACCAAAAACTTCCGACAGAGCCACTTATAATGTATTGCAAAACTAAATATATATGACACTAAATATAACAAAACAAAGATAGGGATTGAGATAAGAAATGTAGTTGTAATTCTCATTCACATCAAATTGTGTTTGCCAGCAGCATTATACATATGCTCTAATTACAGACCTCGAGTGATGAATACATAATAATTAACAGAGCATAATTGACGAACAATCTAAAAATATTTTTTTGGGAGTTATAGAATTCATGCTCATCAATTGAAGAAATTGTATTATATACGAGAAGTAGATGAAATTCAAATATTATTTCGTCTCATGAAACGCTGTGTGCGATTCATACCGAATCTGGTTTCTGACGGCTTTGGATGGAAAACGAATTATATATGTGCAAAATCAGAAAATATGGATAATTACATCTACCTCCCCGAGATTTGGTTAAATTACACATACACCCCTACGATTTTTTTTTAATATAATTATGCCTTGCATTAGGGGATAACTTAATTTACCCTTGTTAATTACGAATACCCCCCTCAGGTAAGGTCGAATTACAAAAATCACCATCACATATTGGGTATTACAAAAATTCCCTCAGGTTTGTCACCTTCTTACAATTAACCCTTTATCCCTAAAATGTTTCGATTTTACCCTTGGAAGTTATAGTAATGTTTATAATATTTTATAAAAATTTAAAACTGGGTGTTAATTATTATATCTTGTAAATATAAAAATATTAATCATATATTTACCACCAAAATTATTGATATAATTTTTAATTTCTCATAAATTTCAATAAATATTTTAATTTATAATACAATATAAAATTTAACAAATTAAAATATCTTATTTATAATACAATATAATTTACTAAATTTACTAATTTATAAAATAAATTCATTTAACTAATGTGTAAACAATTCATATTCATAAAGTATATTATCAAAATTCTATTTACTTTAATATTTTACAATTTAAATAGCTAATAAATATATAAATTCCCTTTTTTTTTCAATTTTATTAAAACTTATGGGCAATTATAAATTTTATCAATTATTCTAGTAGTATATATATAATTATCTTTTTTTTCTTCTAATTTATAAGATACAATAATTATATCCCAAGTTTTAACATTTATAAGACATTACAAATAATACAAATAACACCCAAGGGCAAAATTAGAATATTTTAGGGACAAGGGGTTAATTGTAAGAATGTGACAAACCCGAGGGAGATTTTTGTAATACCCAATACGTGAGGGTGATTTTTGTAATTATGTTTTACCTGAGGGGGATATTCGTAATTTACCCTTTTTAATATAACCATTATAAATTAACATATTTTATTGGTTGTAATTTAAAAAAAAATCTATGTAACTTTAATTTAGGTATTTAATTATATTTTTGACAAAGAAGTGTTATGTTGTATAGTTCTTAATGCTAAATTTATATTTCAAAGTATTGAACTGTAACAAATAAATAAATTTTAATTTAGTTTTCTATTAAGTAGTTATTTTTATTTATCTCTATCTCTATCTCTACAGACTATATATATATTATATTATATTACATTACATTACATTACATTACACTATTATAAAAGCATGAATATTTCTTAACTTTTTTGTACGGACTAAAATACCCTTATTTAAATTGTAAAATAATATTTAATTCAATGGTAAATATGTAAAAGTAATTGAAGAGGTATAATTAGACATGAAGTTTTATTATATTTATCTCCTACACAGACTCCTAAAATTTATAAATTCTCTCAATTTTTATAATTTTAATCTTCTTCTTTTATAATAGATACAAACGAACCATAAAAAATATATAAAAATTATTATATTTTAGCATCAATATTTATTTAAGTAAGAAAATATTAATTTAAAAATTTAATTAGTACAACATAAGTCTTAAACACTCTAAATATGATAAATTATACTTAAATTCTCTTTAATATCATTATGTTACAAAAAAAAAATTAAATTGAACCGCATCTTATTATGAAAGAATAAAAATTATTTATGACTTAGCTAATTACGTAATTTTACTTTGGCTAGAATAAAGAAATATAAAGAATTTTCAATAATATCAAGACATGAATAACATCGAATTTTCATGGAATCCTTGTCGTGAAAAATGGGTGAAAATTGTGGAAAATTGTGAAATTGATGAAAAAAATATCTATGAAATCATTGAAAACGTGTGAATCGCTGAAAATTCGGATGAAATTGGTGAATATTGGCAAGATTGGTGAATTTGGGGTGAAACCAGTAAAAAAGAGCCTCGGAAATCGATAAATACATGTGAAATTCAGGTGGAAATTTGTGAAAAAATGTGAAACGACAACATCAATGAAAAGCAGGTGATATTGATGAAAAATGAATAACGTCGGTGAAAATATGTCAAATCAATGAAAATTCAAGTGAAATTTGTGAAAAATGTGCAAAATTAGTGAAAACGGGTGAATATAACCGACAAAATAAGCTGAAACCGGTAGAAAGATGTTTAAAACGGGAAACACAAAAGAACAAAATCAGAAAAACAATGAAAATAAGTTAAAGCTGATAAATAAATGGATAAAACATTAAACTGGTAAAAATTAATAAAATCATCTAAAGAACATGTTAAATCGGTGAAAAATGAATTAAATTGGTGAAATACGGGTTAATTTGCTTTATTTTATGATAATAAAATTAATTTTACTCTAATTTACAAACAATACCCAGAGTTGATTCTTTATTCCCAAATGATTGACCCATTAATTTATCAAAAAAGAAAAAAAAATGACTGACCCATTAAAATTAGTTTGACCTAATTAAGAACGTTTATTTGAACGAAGGGTTGAGGTGTTGAAAAATGTCCACATGAAACCTTTACCTAAGGAATATCCCCCAATTAAATGAATCTCATATAGCGTAGCATCAATATATATGCTACTTAACTTTTTCAAGATTTTAGGCCACCTCGTTTGTCTCAAATAAAAACCCACAATAATATATTTTTCAAAAATTCAGAATTGGAATTTCCATGTGTACGTAAAATAAGGTGAGTTGGCATTCAATTTAATGCCTTGGCCGTGCCCACAGGTAAATGGCTCGAGCCCAAACACGAACTCCACATTCCCCATGCGTTATACTCCCGCCACTACTTTTTACTCTGCTTTATATAGCTAGTCCATGTAAATCATTCACAATTCAAAATCAAGAGAAAGAAATCCTTTTATAAGCTTAATTTCTTATCCATTTCTAATAGTGCCAATGAATTCAAAAATGAGTATTCTCTCTATTGCCATTGGGTGCTCATGCCACAAGCAACACCACGGCCCCTCCGGGTTTGAAGATGGATACGACTATGTTGTACATGTCGACACAGAAGGCGATGGCGATGACGATGGTGATTACGACTACGCTCCAGCTGCATAGTCATCTAGTAGTAACTTAATTTATTAGGAAGGATCCACCAAGTTTTGTAGAAACTTATGCTACTTATTTTCATTTTATGATGGAGACACTAGTAGTATTTTAATTTATGAGTTTTGGGATGTGATGATCACAACTTAATTTGATTCTTCTTCGATACAAAAATTATTATAATAACAAAAATTGAGGTCTCAAAAGAATTTATAATCGAATTAATATCACTAGATAGTGTCATGAGTATTTCCCTAGATTAATACTTATAAATATAATAGTTGATTTGTTTTTGTATTTTGATAGTAATATTTTCTTATATAGTAACATTGTTTCACTCTTAAAATCAAATCATGATGCTATTAATTTGTTCCACATATCTTGAGTTGAATACCATGTTTTAATACTAATTTGTTTGGAGAGCTTTTTTTACTTTTTGATAATGGACCTATAATACTAACAACTTAAGTTAAGAGTCCAAATTAGCTGGGTTGTATCAGCCCAGACATTTTGAATTCATATTTAGTTGTACTACCTTTAAAAAGGACCAATTACAGGACAACGTAATTGAATGAATTTGTAAGATTTACTTTGGATTTTGGAACCATCTTACGTACGCTGTATTCATGGTAATATTGTATGTGCCACGTTTTTCCTATACTGAATTTAATAAGGAAAATTAGGTGGACGATGATTTCAACTCATGATAACTTGATTTCGTCAAATTATGATATCTTCGTACGACCATTGACAACATTTGTGGTCGTGTGTATGAAGACGTATAGTGTACGTATATCACTGAAAAGAATGATGTTGATAGAATATCTGCGACATTATTTTAATTTGATTTTATGTTTGACAATAACTAATCCTATTATATAAGATCGTATGTTGAATTATTAAGTTCAATATAATCATAGTAAAACTAAACTTGTATCAGACTATCAAGAAATTACTTATATTATCGACGACAACACTCACATATTTATTAATATAATATTAATGTTCATAAATGATATAAAAAGTGATATATATACTTGCATAATATCGCTTAATATTTTATTACTAAAATTCAATTTTTCTTATAGTGTAGCACGTATAGGGGATGCGAATATCATGGAGATTTATGTGTGTGAATACATTATAGTGCATAGAATGCGCATTTTCTAACATTTGAGGGGAAAATGCATTTTACTATTATGTGATATCGAAAACCTGCAAAAAACTACCTTGAGAAATTTATTTTGCACCAGACTTCCTTGTGTTTTCAAAAACCCTGCAAATTACACCCATTCTCCGTTAATGATTGACACCGTTAATTTTTAATTGAATTGCCTAAATTACCCCTTATATATTAATAAAAAAATTATTAACAGGGAAAATTATAGTTTAAAAGTACAAGAATTTTTTGCGCAAACATTAAAAAATATGAGTTACTTTTCTACAAACATTAAGAAAAACATAGAAGTTTTTTGCAAACATTTCAAAGCATAAGGAAGTTTGACGCAAACTTTCAAAAGTACAAGGAAATTTTTTGCAAACGGTGGAAAACACAGGGAACTTTTACGCAAACTTTAAAAAACACAAGGAAGTTTTCTGCAAACTTTAAAAAACACAAGGAGGTTTTTGCAAACTTTAAAAAACACAAGAAAGTTTTCTGCAAAGATTCAAAGGTACAAAGGTATTCTTGTCATTTTGAATGAAAAATTATGTCAGAAACAAAACAAATTGCATTTTTGGCACGTAGAAGACACGCACGTCAAAAAATTGACGGAGGGAGACAGAATGGGGTGTGTAATTTGCAGGGTTTTTAAAAACACAAGGAAGTCTGGTGCAAAAAAAATTTCACAGGGTAATTTTTTTACAGATTTCCGATATCACAGTGTAATAATATGCATTTTCCCCAACATTTGATGGTTCAGGGACAAATGGTTACAATGTAAGTCCTACAACTCACAACTTTCAAAGTTTTACGGATTTTGGGTAATTAATTAAGTAACAATAACTTAAATATTATTACTAAAATAATTTTTTCAAATATACCAACGATAATAATAGTTAAAATATTGTAGCTATTGATGCTCCCTCTTTTTTTTTATTTGTCGCTTTGGCAAAATTTTCTTGTTTACTTTTATTTTTCGCTTTAAGATTTTAATGTAAAATTAATGTTATTTTATTAATTTTACCCTTCTTACTAATACTTGTCATTAATGCTAAGCTTATTTGATTAAAAGGGTATTTGTTGGATTTTTTCCTTCAGAAAAGTGATTATTTATGACATTCCTTAATTTGTGTGCAATCCTCCAAAGTGACAATTAAAAAAGACGAAGGGAATATTTAGTAATATACCAAAAATGACAACCAATATATTATCACTACATCATCTGAGTGTCACTAATTATAATTATCAATAGTATCAACAATTTATTATACACAATTGACACCATTATTATTGAGACAAACTTAATAATTTTTCCACTAAATACACACACAAAAATAACAACTTTCATATTGTCGTTGAACATACATTTTTCTTGTAGTGCGGAACAATTGATGTCAAAATCCTAACCAACATTCTTCCACTCATGTAATTTCTCCCGCTAGAATCAAACCCGTGACATTTGTTTTGAAATCTCACTTACCCCAAAATCAATTAAAGTTGGAAAATGTGCTCCCCTGGACTTAGAGTACATCCATATACATAAATGTCCATACCATGCAATTATGACTTGACCTGCACCAACGCATTCGCTACAAATTAAGCCTTCATAATGGACTAATTGTTGCTAAAATCCTGATCAATAATATCCACCTAAGCAATTGCTCCGCCACTAATCAATTGCTGTCAAAAGCATAAACGAGGCCAAATAGACACTTTTTCCACCAAAACTTTTGCCCAAATTTCTTTTTTTTTTTTTTTTTAGTTTCCGGCCATCTGCTATATATCCGAATTTTCAGCATAATTGGATCATGGTGGTACCACCGTAATCAAGCTTCGAGTTTTCCACTCATTGTATTACGCACAACCACGTGCAAACTTAGGCAAACCATTTTTACCACATTTTCTAACCCTATATGATTGTGTGTATTTTACCCTTCACATATCACACCTACTCACATCATCAATTCTTTCATTTTGTTATTTTTTTTTAACTCAAAATGACAAATAATGTCAACTCTACTCTTAATTGTAAATTAATTACATTTTTGAAGGAATTCATGTTAACTTTTGAAGGGAGTGACAAAATACCCCATCTCTTTGAGAGTGCAAAGTGAAAAACAATATATATTTCTGAGGATGCAAAGTGCCAAACTAATAATTTTTTTGAATGAAAGTGGGATTAAGCCTATTATTTATATAACGAAATATTGTAAGTATTCATAAATTTGGATTAAATGATTATTATTATAAAATATAAAGAGACATAAATGTATTTGTGTTTGTAATTTTTTCTAAAAAAATATTAAGCACCATCTAAATAATAATATTCCTGTTTATATGTTTCAAAATCTTTTAATACCTACACTTATAATATTTTTGTGAATCATACAATATTAAAAAATTCGAATATTAATTAATTGGACACACGCGACACTTGTGCATTAGATTTTTTGGTAATTCAAAATTGATAAAATTGACATTGGAACTTTAAGTAATTTTTTAGTTAAATGAACAATTCAGAAAAAAACGATTTATCTATTTACTTAGTCCCATTTGCTAGCACATTTGTAAATTAGAACAAACATATAACTACCCCAAAAAATGGAACCAACATGTACATGGATATATTTGCAAATAATTTTATTATCAACATAAGCGTTTTCTATATATGTTGAATGAAATCTTTGTCGTGTTTGCGATTATTTTAACTTTTCTTTTTCATAGATCTAATAATCGTGACAAGAATGTTTTGATGTTTCTTTAATTATTATATACATCAGATTCAAAGTAAAGGTAGTAACAGTGGCGGAGCTAGACCGAATTCATTGGGGGGGCGAAATTTTTTCGAGGGATGCATTAAATAAAGTAAATAATTACGAAAAGAATATATTTTTTTATAATTATTGACAAAGAATTTTTTTTGAAATGTACATTACAATAAATAAAGAATATTATATAAAGAAAAGTACCCTAAATAAATATAATTATAAGGAGAAAACCTTATATATTATAAAAAAATGAAAATCTTATTTTTCTTACAATTATTAAGAATTTTTTTGAATTAATGCACTAAATAAAGAAATTTATATAATGCTTGAATTTTAATAACAATAAAATATCATATTCCTTATATAATCATTAAGAAGAAAGAAAAAATTAAAGAAAAGCTTAACTATTGAGAAAAAAAAATATTAAAAATGACTTAAGAATTGAAAATAAAGAAAGAAAAAATTGAAAAAAGGCTTAAGAATTGAAAATAAAATCAATTGCATCAACCAGAATTCGAACACAGGCCTCCAGTCCAAACCTCCAATTCCCTAACCACCCGGCCACCACAGTCATTACTCAAAATCTTACTACTAGTATTATTTATTCCGGATATTTTGGGGGGGCGACCGCCCCCCCCAGTCTACACATAGCTCCGCCCCTGGGTAGTAAGGCTGACATAAGTACACCAGCTGACCCCTTCATTCTTTTATACTCCTATATTCTTAATTAGTTGTCAATTAATAATTTAATTAAGAGGAAGAGAGCATTCATAATTAGATTATAAAATAAATTAATCTTGAATTAGATAAATGCACAGCTCATATTACAAGATCAAGTTCGAAACATGGTTTTGTAGGTGACACTATTTCAATTCATATTTAACTTTATTATCCTTTGATTCAATAATGACCATTAATGATTGAGTTGGATTTTCTTAATATATAGTACACTTTAGTATTGTTTATTTAATTAATTAATTAATACTCTTTGATTCACTAGTGACTATCACTATCCCGGACACTTGCATTAACAATAGACATATATATATACACTTAATCATGGTTTGAATTTTTAATTTTACTTGACATTTTGTCGTTTATAAGTTGATATGGTTGCATTTACTATTCAGATCACGTAGATATTCTTCGCCTTTAAACATGCATGATAGATAGATTCCATAATCAACTACTCCTAATCTACAATTAATTAATAATATTCATACAAGTTTCTAGATTTGTTTAAGAATTTAGCGATAAAGAACCTTTAAACATGCATATAAATTTCACGTTTACGATAATTAAGAACTTCGCAATGAAGATTTCAAGCTGCAGTTGATAAAACTTGGAATGGACATGCTTAAAATGTTTCATGTTTTATTGTATATGTATTGATGTAACTTTCTTCACCTATATATATTTTACGCCATAAAAAAGGAGAAGAGAAAAAAACTTTTAACATATGGTAATTTTATCCCTGTCACGCCATAGATAGATTCCATAATCAAACTTTAACATATAAACTCAATGAAAATTTTATATATCCCAAATTATCAAAACCTGTAAAATTCAACATTCAATTACAAATCAAATTGTATTTCAAAAATTTACCAAAATCAAATCGCTCGAACCAATATAATTTTGAGAAATAAAACACCCTTCAATATATATATGTATATGTTCCACTAGCTAGCCACCACAGTCACAAATGAATGTTCAAATTCTTCCATGTCTGAACCTGAGCTGTCAAGTGGAGTTCCACGGTGGACAAATCGTATTGCACCACGTGTCATTGGCATGGGCTCTTCACACCTTATAGACTCCACACCACAGCCACCACGTGCAAACCCTAAGCAAGATCATGTCTAGCATCAATTCACTTTTTGAAAGGCTTTATATATATGGTATTATAATTCATGGTTTTTCATTCCAACGTCTTTCATTAATCTAAAGTTACCAATAGCTATCCCAAATCTCAGTACGTTTTGTTACTATTTCTTCATTGGTTTTGTATCCGAAGAAAAAAATTAAAATGTCGACTGTAATTCTTTGCAACAACAAGACTAATAATGTCTTATTGCCAAAGAACATTAATATTAATGTAGAAGAAGATTACAAATATTGTTCGCACGAGGTTGATGAAGTTTTGTTAGAAGGCGACGGAGATGATGACGATGGAGGCTATGATTTTGCACCAGCTGCTTGAAGAATATATATAACTATATATACAATCGATACCACCGATCCTACTTTAATTTCTCCTAGATTAATTAACCCAATTTTTTCATCATCTGTATGAGGGGGTATTTCAATATTTTCATGGGGCTAATTTTGATCAATCTTCTGTAAGATATATATATATATATATAGTCTTGCAAAGGTGGAAGTTTTGGAAGAAAGCACCATTAGTTACCACATGGTTTTAGGGCCCTAAATATTTTTCCATTTTTTTTGTTCCATAATTTGCATTTGGAACAAAATGATGTTGAGACAAAGCTGACATACTGTGCTTGTACTATATATATGTCACTTTTTTATATCCAAAAATGTCAATTATGATTGCTCAATAAATACTAATTATAATAATAATAGTTTTAAGTAGTAGAATAGCTAGTAATAATAATAACAATAATATAAAAAATTGTGAAGAGTTAATGGTTTACAAATCTTTCTCGCGCATACACACACACCTATGCTAATTAACTTCCATTGCATTATGCCATGAAATATGAAATATAATATACTAGCCTAAATTCGTGCTATGCACGGACTTATATTAAATAATTTTGTATAAATAATTATATGACAAATTAGTAACCCGACATGTAAAATTAAAAAAAGATTATCTACAATCCTTATTAACGAATGAGATCATAAAGGTTAATTTCAAACATTATCTCTTTGTTTTGTACATAAAAATGAATTAAAAATAAAGATAACGTACTTACTACTTAACGGTTCTTTGGGGTGATTCCATTTTTTCCTTTAAGGTAAAAGATTAATTATGTGTGTACAATATTTTGAGTTATCCTTCTATCAATTTGTGACCTTCTACTCACGGTCTATGTATTGTAATTATCAAAAAGTCTATTTCTAAACATCTATGAATTCTATCTTATGGAGTGACAAACAATGTCATCCGCCTATACACCCAAACAATATTTACAAATAACTCTTCTACATTGATGAATCAAGCAAATTTTTTGCAGCTGAGCCAAGCTTGTTGTTCCATGCTACCTGATCCAAGTTTGATCCTAGCTTTTGATTCCAAATTATTTTCAATCCCCAGCAAGAATCGTTGTAGTGATACCTCAATTTAACTGTGTTGGATATTTGATAATCTCATTAAAATCTGAGAGTTCCACGTATTGATCATGTCTCAAATATGATTGCAACAAACACACCACCAATGAATTGTGCTTGTGTGCAATAAAACTTTGTAATAGATAACAATGAAAAGATAATGAAAGAATAAACAAATAGGCAAATATACACTTTGAATCAGATTAGAGAAGCTATATATTTTGATTCACTGAAACTTCTCGGCACACCAAAATTTTCAAAGGTAGAGAGAAATGGTTCATCACGAAATCTTATATTTTTGCAAACTTTGCAATTCGAAGGGCGGAGAAGAGAATCTTTTACTAACAACAAATATATTTATAAGAGGATGTATACAAACTCCTAACAAAACTATGATAAGCATATTAATTTTTAAAAATAATTTAAAGTCAAAATAAACGTTTCATATATAACATAAAAAAGAATCCTCGCCCTCTGCTCGAAACCTTTTTCCGGCAGTGAAGGAAATGGCGTCTCCGCCGTGTGATAACGCCGTCTCCAATTGGGACTTCGATTGCGCTCTACTCGATGACCTGCCGTCCCTGGACAATTGCTTCTAGTGGGCCCAACCACAGGATGTTTTGCCCCATCCCACTTCTCTCAGGTTTGCTTCTTTTCATCTTTTCCATTCTCAGTGTCCTGTTTAATGAAAGCTATGAACATTAGTTGTTTGTGTGTTTTAGTTTTGTATTTCGTTGATATGTAACGTGATTTCGAGGGTACAACTCTGGAAGTGTAGGGTATTACTTATTCGTAATGGAGGATTTGTACTGACGAAGTCTGTTTTGGGATCATTTGTTGTTCATTAAATGAAAATTTAGTAGTATTTTGTATTTTTTTGCTTTTGTGCAGATATAATTCAGATTTGGTTAGAGATAGTAGGAAAGAGAGGCAGAAGTTACAAAAGTTGAAACATGGAGGTAGTGGGAGATATGGTTTCTGGAAAGAGAGAAAAAGGGGTACAGTTTTAAACTTTTTTGAAAATTAAAAGAACGTATGAAAGGATATGATGGAGTTGTTTCACATAAACTGAATATTTTTATAAATAAAGAAATTCAGAAAAAGGAGAAAAAAAAATTTCAGTCAAAATTGAACTCTTTGACCAAAACACCCCCTTGAAATAATAGTAAGTAAGATAAGATAAGATAAGATATATATATATATATATATATATATATATATATATATATATATATATATATATATATATATTATAACATCATGATCCATGTAAAATGGGATAGGAATTCTCAATTAATTGGCATATTGTCTTTAACTTGCCAATTAAGGACGGATTGGATTGGGGCTGCTGGGTTGTGGGTAGATAATAAAACCGGACATGCAAATAAATTAATTAAGGGAGTGCTGGATATTGGGCCGTTGGGAACCTTGGACCTTTCCGGGCCTGGGTTGGATGAATAATTCGTAAATTTACAGTTAATCCCGCGCAATTTTACGGGCTTTTAAAGTATGGGTACCCAAACCTGAAACAGTCGTCCCAATTTTATCTCGGGAAAACCATTTTCGCACTTAAACCCCCTATAGATATTGTTTTTGCACTTAACCCCCTAAAGTTTAAGCAACAATGACACTTTTCACCTGATCAACATTTTGTAGGTTCTCAATAGGGGTGGGCGTTTGGTATCGGGAATTGGGAACTCGAACCATATCGATCGATTTTTTTCCCAAAAAATAAAAATTTGTGGGTTTTCCGGGTTTTGGGAAACCCGATTTTCCGATTAATAGAAACCGCTCCGGGTTTCGGGTAGAGGTTCCTACCCGATTGGGAACCCGATTTCCCGATTAATTTCAATGCATGTGATAAATAACGCATGTGCATTGAAGTGTGTTATTAATTTATTGAACAAGAATTTACCAATTATATTCATGGCAAAAACAGACTAAATTTTGGTTACTATGGGCCAATCTGAATTTTTTCCTTTATTCTGGGCCATGGAAAACCCAATTAGAAAAAATTAAAAATTAACAATTTCAACACTAATGGGTTCCCCGAACCCATTCCCGAATTCCCGATTTTTTTCGGGAACCCGAAATACCAGGTAGAGGACTAATCGGAACGGGTTTCGGGAGGGAAAATTTGAATCCCAAAACCCGAATACCGTTCCCGAATTCCCGAAAACCCGTACCGATCCCACCCATAGTTCTCAAGGAGCAAGTTCCTGATTATTTTGGTTTAAAGCAGCACATTAATAGTGACCCCTAAGGCCATCTCCAATGGTTCAGGGCTAGCCCTGGGGCTGCCCCCCCGGGGCAGCCCCAGGGCTAGCCCTGAGCCCTGTCGTCGTCTCCAGTGGTTGGGGCTCCGTGGATGAATTAATTTCATTTTGAAACTTTGCCCACTCTCACCTATTAATATTATAGTTTTAAATTTTTTTAATATTAATTTTAATAATAGTAATTATATTAATACTCGTAATTTAATTATTAATTATATTAAAAATATTAATATTAAATAGAATATTTAATTAAAGTAACTTAAGAATTAATACATAATACGCAATACAACAAACAAGGAAATACAACAAACAAGTATTTATCAATATTTGTTCGCTTTAAATATTTAATTTAGATTAAGTATTAATCTAAATTTTATTTGTATGCGTGTTTAATTTTATTTTTAACTAATTCTGTATTTTTAAATAATTATAGCAACCACCAATATTGTAGTTAAATGATTAAATTTTTAATTACAATGAAAGATATTAAACTTAAATGGACTATTACTACATTTATAAGTATATGATAATTTTATGTTTAATTTTAAGGTTTGAGGCTAAATATTCATATTATGTTTAATTTTAAGGTTGATGGCAAAAATTTCGGATTTAATTGGCAATTGATTGTTTTTATGATTTTCTTACCATGCATAATAAAATCATTGTGTTAGCATAAATTACGGGTTTAATTAGGTAGTAATAATTAAAGATTTAACTATAAGTATATTATAATTATATAAAGTAACACATTAATTATATATAGTAGTATATAACATATTAATTAAAATCTATCACATTAATTATACAACTACCTAACATAAATATCACATTAATTAAGGCTCATTAACTATGTATACATATCACATTAACATAAATATCACATTAATTAGGCTACATTAATGTTAATCAACAATCAATTAAAACCACACAAATATTTAATAGAGGGTAAATTTGGTAATAAATTGAGACAAAAAAGTCAAACCACACTCCTCCTTCTTCTCCTCGTCTTCTTCTTCTTCTCTTATCTATCTCTCTCTGCAAATTTTTTTTTTTTTTAAAAAAATGGGAACCAGGGCGCGTGCCAAACGCGCCCCTAATTCACAACCATCTTCCTCACAAACCGACGCGCGGAGCAGGGCTGGCCTGCGGGCTCCAAACAGCCCGCAGCCCCGCCCGTTCCGCCCCGCAACCCCGCCCGGCCCCGGCCCCTCTCCATCTCCAGCGGTTCTCCCACCTCAGCCCGACCCCGCCCCGAGCCCGCAGCGAACCGCTGGAGATGGCCTAATGGATTGAACATTCTATTTTTTTATATATAACAAACACCACACATTATATCAAATAAAACCAAAACCTTCAAAATTTAACAACACGTATCCTTAACGAGTTTCACTTTTTTGTCAATCTAACTTATTATTAAAAATCTGCAATACACCATAGTTAGACATTAGACCACCAAATATTATACCAAGTTCTTTAAGCAATTTATCTCCTTAGGATGGAGAGTATAACTTAATCGTCGAAATTGAGAGTGACATTAAAAATATTTTTGTAACTTAAGGCCATCTCCAACCCGGGCTGAGGGGTGGGTGGATTTAGGCCAGCCCGCCCATTCCGGGTTGGAGAAGAGAAAGGGCGGTCCATTTGGACCACCCAGGGCTGTGGGCTGGGCGATTAATCGCCCAATCGCCCAGCCCACAGCCCATCTGCTGGGACGCGCTGTTCAGACAAGCCATCAGGTGGAGCCACTTGGCGCCACCTGATGGATTTCTTTTATTTTTTTTTATTAAATTTTTAAATTAATATTAATAATAAAAATAGTTAAAAATATTTTATAAATTAACTACAAATTTTAACAATACCTTATTTATTTTAATTAACTAAAAAATAAAAGTTACATTTAATTATAAAAATTGTTGTAGGTTTAATAACAATTTAATTTAAATTAAAGATGTAACATTATTAGATATAAAAATTGCAAAATGAAAATAAAATTCAAAAAAATTATAGTATAAAAAAATTCTTATCCATTATTAATTTTAAAATTATATATATTTGTCTAGGAAGCAATAATTTATTTAGCCACATTTAAAATTTGATTTGATTATTTTCCCAACGCCTTTTGATTATTTTCCCAACGCCTAATGATTGTTGTTTTCATCGTTGCATTTTTCTTGTTGTTTACTTATGTTGTATTTTTGCATTTTCAATGTTGTCTTCATCGTTGCAATTTCGTTGTGATTTTCGTGTAATCCTTGTTGTTTTTTTTGTCCCGAATGTAATATTATTATTTTATTATCATTGTCTCTAAAATTAATTATTATGCATTTTCATATTTAAATTAATATTACTTATTTTTAAAATTATTATTATTATTATTATTATTGGTACTACTACTACTACTACTATTATTATTATTATTATTATTATAGATAATATAGGTGAGAGTGGGGAAGGCTTTTTTTTTTAATTAATTGGAAGAGAACCCCCTCCCGGTTGGAGATGATGCTCAGGGGGGGTGCAGATTCCCCGGGTGGAGATTGACACCCCAGGACTGTAAATAGCCCTACGGTTTGGAGATGGCCTAAGGAGATAATTTATCACGTTTATCATAACATAAAGAGTTAAAGAATCACATTTATCATAACTCATGGACTAAAGTGACACATATAAGAGAGGTAATTTTATTAGTTAGTATTTTCTTAAGTTAAAAAATATCAACGAGACGGCGAGAAATTTTTATAAGATCACATGAAGTAAATTGTTTTTTTTTCAAATTATAGGAAAAATAAATTAAACATTATTCAAATTACATGAAAAAAATTGAATATTATACAAAACACAAAACAGTACTGGAAAAGTTTCACCTGAAGAAAGATTTACATTTACTAAAAAATATTGAAATAAAAGAAACTAAAAAATCTAATGGTATTTCTTTCTTTTCTAAAAATTATAAAAGATCAAAAACAATGAAAGCCAAATCAGAGAAGAAAGGAATTGTCTTGTTTCCTCCAGTGGAAAACTGAAGTTCAATCATGGCGGAAAACATTAATGACGACCCACAGGAAAGTGATTGCACCTTCCAGTGGGACGAGAATTCTCAGCTCTATTACCACTCTAGGTTTTTCTTTTCTTCAATTTGAACTTTTTTGCTGCGATTTATTCTTTATGTGAATCTATCAGGTGTTGTGAAATGTGACTGCTTGATAATTTCTTTATGGTATCAGCTGTTAATATTTGAGCCCATCTATCAAAGTTTCAATTTTTTTTTCCTGATATACTTCGGTAATTATTGTACGCCTAAATTAGGTTTTGTAGTTTAATTTTTGATTAATTTTTTCTTGTCTTATTGATTCAGCACTGGGTTTTACTATGATCCACAAGCAGGCTGGTATTACAACAGCAGAGATGGACTTTATTACAAATTTGAAAATGGGAATTATGTGCTTTTTGAGTCCAATAAAGTATTACTTTGAACTCCTTATCTTTTTCTTTTTTTTAAAACTTTTGTTCCAAGTTATTTTGTTTTTAACTTTAATGGTGGATTGAAAGTTTCTATTTGTCTCAGGAAGGGGATCAAGCTGAAATAAATACTAAGAGTGGGGGAGAAACATCGGAAGCTCAAATGGAAGAAGGAGAAGTTTCTGTTGATCCCTCCCATTCCAAAGCTGAAATAGTATGCTTGTTCTAAAGTATTTATATGGAAGCATGTCATTATTGGAACCACATTAAGCATGCCACAATTTTATTTTTGTGTAAAATGGATCGCTTATCTTCAACTAATTTATGTCTTGGTCTCACGGATTCAGTCAGCTAAATATTAGAAACTTTTCGAAAACTTTTAGCAAATTTTTCCCAAACATTTGGAAAAATTGTAAATCAAAGAAACATGTTCAAGTAGAAACTACTCTATATTTTCATCTCGATTGACCTAAAAACGAAAACTCTGGAAACTTAAGGAAAATTTAGTCCATGGTCAATCTCTTCCTTCCGTAAGTTACAACCTTTAATTTTTTGAATGTTCAGCCTTTCCTGTTCCAACTAATATTTTTCACTGTAATTTTTTTTAGTTAATAACTTAATACTAGTGCTTTACTATGTTAACATATGCGTTCCTTTTTTCTCTATCCATGATGTTCGACTCTGTAATTGTGTCTAGACAGATCCCATGGCATGTGATAGCACTGACCAATCACAGTATCCACCTCCACCATCAGAATGGTGTGCTCTAGCTCAATTATTTTTTATACTCCACTTGTTTTTCCAACTTCATCATTATTGAGTATATAGATGCCTAAACCAAAGTTTTGCTATGCAGGCTGGAAGAAACTCTTATTGACATGTTTTTGTCAGGCTATGCAAACCAAACAACCATTGCTGCTCCTTCTGACATGTCAGTGCCTCTCGAAAGTAATTGCACGGAGAAGTTAAATTCATCAGAACATGGTTGGAATACTTTTCTTTATAGGCGATAGGAGTAAGTCCCTTAGAAGGGTATCTTTCAGAGATCTTAATTTTTTTCAAACTGCAGGAGATGATGATACTGATGAACTGGAAGAAGGCGAATGGATCCCGGACGACCCCAATTTTCTGAGTAATTTGACCGATCACAGTTTAGATGAAGGTATTTACTGCCTCAAGATTACAGGCTAGTTCATTTATATTCACAATGTGATTCTTGTCAAGTAAATAAGTGAAGCTGTTAAATGATGGAATCTAGGACTCTTTATTTTGCTATGTATGTCTTTCTGTTTGAATGTTTTGCTAGTTTGAGCTTAAATTGAAGGCATGTAAAAACTGATCAATCATCTTGTTTTAGGCATCTCTCAGGAAGAAGAAAATTGGCATGCTCAGTACGGTCAGGTGAGTCAGTTAGATGAAGGCAACTGGATGTCAGATCTCAAAGTGGTGGATTTATGGGATTGGGCTTTGGTTAGAGGGACGAAAAAGGATGGGAAAACGGAGGTGGCTAAGCTGGTTGGAAGACTGAGGAAGCTCTCTACCAAGATTCATCCAGCAGTGCCCTCAGGTGGTGGTAAACTGAAAACTGCTCCCGTATGTGAAGTGCACCTTGATATGGTACGAGTGACATCAGGTTTGCCAGTTATCCTATTTGGTGAACTGAGTATGTCTTTTAGGCAGGTGCTTGGAAAACTTATTCAATCTCTTTGGAAGTAACTTTTAGCAATTTATTTTCTTGTTGAATTTAATATGGAATCACAGGAAGTTTTGTAGCCAGTGCTATTCATCGATTTACTTATCTGGATGAAGCAAACTTAGGGAGGATTGATGAGGCTAACAATCATAGCTTTTAGGCACATTTTTTGTTACATTGTTAAAAGTTCCTAATATAGGAGAAGTCCAAGCCACTCTCCTGGACGCATGTAGATTATTTGCCTGAGAAAGATTAATAAAAACTGTTATAAAAGGTGGCTGCTGATGAGTTAGGTTGTTGTGAAGCAGAGAGACAAAAAAAATGAAAGAAAGAGAGGGATGTGGAAGAAAAGGGATACAGTTTGGAGGGTATTGTAAGTAATCTTAATTTCAATTGTTGGGGCCCAAATGTATATGCACACCAAAATGAATGGTGAAAAGGGCTTGATAGTTCTATCACACTCACATCGCCAACTGGAGCCCTTTACAATTTGTCCAGTCACGTTTATTATACTGGGGCCTCTATCAAACAAACCAAAACTTTATATCCCTGAAACACAGGTAACTTGTGCATTGAAGATTGTAAAAGTTTATACTTGACAGAATGTGATACCAGAAACACCAACTTTTCTGAACACCTGACCACAACATCCTTTTATGTTTAAACAATCTCTGATGCAAAAGAGATATCATTTCCTCGTTTTTTGAATGTCCAGTGTCCTTTTATGTACTCCGGGATGTTAACCCACAATGTTCAAGAAATAACAATGTACAATCTAGTTGAGGGAAGAACTGAACCACTTTATATGTGAAAATATGAGGTTAATGTATATACTAAATTTATTGTCCACTTATGGATGAATGAAAAGAAATGGTAATTTGAGCCTTGAAGTATGGAAACCTGTGAGAACTTAAAAACTTGATCTTGCAATAAACAGGACTCATAATGTTGGTTTATTTTTTTATTTTTTTTTAAGTTCTGGATGTAATAATGCATTATTGATTAGTGTGGGATGCACACACAAACACGCACACGCATATGCATACCCCAATTCCGTGCATACATACACTTATACGCATGCATAAGTTCTGTCACACCTGCTCATATAAAGACACTCAAGGCTGTCATGGTTAATTGTTTTTCTT
This sequence comes from Penstemon eatonii, assembly GCA_038501285.1. Classification (NCBI taxonomy): domain Eukaryota; kingdom Viridiplantae; phylum Streptophyta; class Magnoliopsida; order Lamiales; family Plantaginaceae; genus Penstemon; species Penstemon eatonii. The sequence continues at coordinate 41,720,373 of CM076713.1, forward strand.
TCTTTTTTCTTTTGACAGGCAGGATTTACAGACTGAGGATTCCTAGCTTGCAATATTTGGCATCCTTATCAGTTTATGATGCTTCCAATCCTACAAAAGATTGGGGTTTCCCAAAATTGACCAAAAACAATCATAAACAGAAATCGCCAAAGTATGATCGGAAACTGGAATCTCAAAGCTTGGAAGGTCCTGGTATTCAAACAGACAGGTCTCTGTCAACAGTAAACCTTTCCTCATCTAAGAAGGTAACTAAATGAGCTCTTGCAGCTTTCTGACTTCTCTTTATTGTTCCTTCAATAAGAAAGGTTGTAAATCGAGTGCAATAATCAAAATGTCTCTGATTTAACTAATCCTTGCTCAAATTCTATTCTCTTCCCTCCTAATATTTGTTTTTTTTGCGAATATAGGATCATATGTATCGGGATAGAGCTGCTGAGAGAAGAGCATTGCATGGTGGCTTTGGTGTAGGTCCAGGACAAAAAAAGACACTTGACGGTGATGATTCTGCTCCATCATCTCCTACTACTACAAATCCTCAAGTGGCTGCTGCCGAGTCATTGAACATTTCATTTGGAGAAGGAAGTTATGCAAGAAAAATTCTAGAAAGCATGGGCTGGAAAGAGGTAATTTTCTCAAAATACGAATTTGTGAAGATTTTGGATTTGGCGTTGAGAATTAAACAGCATCTGTTCTTTCTCGGACTATAAAGCATCAGTTTACTTTTCTGAATCAAGTTCTTACTTCTTGTACCGCTGTGCTTTACAATCATAGAAGCGAGACTAAAAAGGAAGGATAGTATGAGATAAAACAATCCGTATGAGTGTAGTTTGAATCTTTTTTATCATTTGGTCTTTTTTCTTATTGCTCTTTGCACAGGGAGAGGCACTCGGCTGTAGCATGAAGGGTTTGACTGAACCATTGCAAGCAATTGGAAACAACGGAAATGCTGGTCTGGGCTGGGATGATGGCAGAAGAAGGAACTAACTTTCACCTAAACAGAAAAGAAATTGTAGTTCCAGTCAATACATGTATAGGCTATTTATTATATATAGTTTATAATGTTTTGGTTAAGAGTTCTTGTAACCTTGGTAGGAAAATTTAAAATTCTTTGTTTCTTTTGAATATTTTTATTATACTAGAAAGGTGCACGTACGTTGTACGTGTCTAGTTAATTTCATAAGTAAAAGTAAATTTTATAAATTATAATAAAATTAACTTTGTCATATCACAAAAAATAACACAAATTAATGACTAATATTTAATTTATTTATTATCAAAATTATTAATCCATAAAAAATTATGACTTTAAATTATAATGATCATATATAATTTGATGATTGATTTGTTCATAAGATCTTGTAATTCCTTTTTTTTTTTTAAAATATGATCATAACAAAATTATTTAGTTCATTCTTTTCACGGGTTTAACCTGTCTTTTTAATGATTTCATTCATTTTGCATCGATTTAAAATATTTTTTCATCGGTTTATCCATTCTTTTTTCGATTTACCTATTTTCATTATTTTTTCATTTTTCGTCGATTCCTTATGTTTTTCTGGTGTAAACCTTGCATTTTCTATTGGTTTAACCTAGTTTTTGCTAGTTAAACTATTTTTTATTTTTAAAGATCTCACTCGTTTTCACCTAATTCACACGTTTTTCATTGATTTACATTTTTTTCACCAATTTCACCTCACATCTCATTGAATTCACATATTTTCACCGACTTTACCTTTTTTCCCGATTCAATGATTTCACCCATTTTCAACAATTTCATCTGTTTTTCACTAATTTCACCGATCTTGTCCGGTTTTCACGAAATTCATCCAAAGCTATTCAATTCCATATGCATTTATCAATTTTACATGAGCATTTTCGCCGGTTTTATTCGTTTTTCACCAACTTTACCAGTGTTCATCCAAATTTTTATCATTTTCACATGCTTTAGCCGACTTTTATCGTTTCACCAATTTTAATTAACCGATTTAACCTGTTTTCCATGAAAATTTTGAGCATATATTTAATTCATAAGTTTAATCAATTTTTTCAGGGGCTTAACCCGTCTTTTTACTAATTTCATTAACTTTTCATCGATTTAATATATTTTTCTTCGATTTATCAATTATTTTATCGGTTTAACCAACTTTCGTTATTTTTTTTCCATTTTTCGTAGATTTCTTTTATTTTTTCGGTTTAAACCATTTTCTATCGTTCCTTTTTTTTGTTAAACTATTTTATTTTTATTTTTATAGATTTTATTCATTTTCACTCGCAAGTTTTTTCACTGATCTACATGTTTTTTCACCAATTTCATATCATATTTAATTGATTTAAAATATTTTCATCGATTTTACTTATGTTCCCTGATTCACTGATCTCACCCATTTTAAACGATGTCATTCGTTTTTTTTACTAATTTCATCGACCTTATCCGGTTTTCATGAATTTCATCCAAAGTTATTCCAATGCATATATAATTATCGATTTCACAAACGTCTTTTTACCTGTTTCACTCGTTTTTCAACAACTTTATCAGTTCACCAATTTGACCCAATTTTTTTTATATCATTTTCACATGTTTTAACCAACTTTTATTCGATTTCAACCGCTTTCCATGAAAAGAGCTCCATGAAAATTTGAGTATCACCGACTGCACCAAAAATTTCATCGTTTTCACCAAAAATTTCATCTATTTCACTTGTATTTATCGAATCCACGTGTTCTTCATGTCTTGATTATTCGCGGTTATGCATGTCTTGATACTTTTGGATATTGTTTATATTTAACTTCTTTAGCCAAACAAAAATTACGTATTTAGATTACAAATAAATTATAAAAGTTGATGTAAGAGATAATTTTAGATTTTAGGAGTTAATGAGTTTATGTAGGAAATAAATATTATAATAAGACTTCATATTTAATTATACCTCTTCATTTAGTTTTATATTGAAGTGTTCATATTGGAGTAGACTTCTTTTTCCTATGTTTTTCTTATTTTTATTAATTTAATTATCTTTTAAGTAGGGGTATATTAGTCTTCACAAAAAATTCAAGAAACTCTATTTTCTGAACTCGTACTTTTATTTGTATATAGATATATATATTTAGTTGACTTGTATCCTCTTTTAAGGGTGAATTACGTAGAACAAGTATTACTAACTATTTTTAGTTAATAATCTAAACAAGTAGAATTAGATAGAATTAATGGATAATTTACATAATGAGGCAAAGTATTTCTTGTATAGATGTAATTTTTGTCTGAATGTTAGAAATTGAGACTTCTTTCTTGCACTAATTTAGAGAAATGATTAAGTTGAAATGTTGATAAATGATTGGAGAGCCTTCTCTTTTCAGCTTCAAAAAAAAAAGTGATTTATCCCAAAAAAAAAAAAAAGGAAATTACACAAAAAGGGAAGGTTTTATTTAATTTATAAGCTGCAATAATAGTTACAAGGGCAAATAATGAATAGGGATGCAGAACACACCCATTGATTACATAAATTATTTAAAATTTAGTTTTCCATTTGCTCTTGTTGTATAGAGGCAACTCCCTCGTCATCAACACTAACATTAATCTGCTCCACTATGATGCTGTTGTGTTGCAGATGGTGCTTTAATCGTTGAATCTCATCTTCTTTCTCTTCTAGCTTCTCTTGCAAGATGACCGCCTGCCACATTTAAGGTCAAGCCAGTGTCAAATAGGAGTAGTAAATATATTTCTTACTATGAATTATGAAATTATTTCTTACCAATTCATTTGACCTATCGGCATCACCAGTCAGTTTCTCCATTTGCTTAATTAATCCTGCACAAAACAACAAAACAGTAAATCTCACGCAAGATGCTAAATCTGATCCGCATTGGAAAGACAGACTGAATGAATTTAAGACGAAATCAAATTGTTTTATACCAAAATACACGGCACTTATAAGTTAAAAATGTTACTATGTTTACGTACTACAAGAGTGTCCCCTTTTTCCGCATACAGTGACATGCATTATGGCATTGTTGTAAAATCAGGCTACGACTGCCACGAGAAAGGTACAGAAAACAGGGTAATTCTTACCCACACCAGGTTTGACCGAACCCAAAGTAACTACATGGCAGTTGCAATACAAGTACGTGCTTTGGGATTGAATGTAACTTCCTAGAGAGTGACCAATCACAAAGCAAGTGCAATACATTTGCTTGGTGGTTGGATGGGTTTGGCCAAGCCAAGCTAGGACAAGATTTTTCCCAAGAAACATAGATGCCCAAAATAAGAACAAAGATTTAATATCTGCCAACAAACAAATGGAAGCAGATATAAGCCCATTGGATCTACCAGCATAAATGAGTGGACATCATTGCATTGTAGAGTATCCACCCTAAGCAGATAAATGCTCATAAACAAGGACATAGTAGATGTTGCAAGTAGAATACATCAAAAGAACTATTGAATTTTCTTTAATACAAGAGAAGTTAATCCTTTACAATTTTCTCATACAATGAGTCACAGAAGGAAAGTTATGTTTAAGATTGTGGACTCTTAACATTTCTAAAGCATGTACGTGGATCGACCTCCCTAGGTTTCGGAGCTCCAAGGTTTAATATATAGACGATTTGTTCATTGAGGTAGTTTGGAGATATCATATTTGTAATTCCTTAAAAAATATCGTGTCTTGGTGTTTGATAACAATCATAACTTTCTTGTTTAAGAAAGAATTATTCATCATAGTAAATTACGTGTGGCATAGGCCCTAAACATGACGTCTCGATGACTCACATTGAGATGAACCTGCACGAATTGATTATTTATTCTCTTTGTGTAATTATTGTTTTGTTAGGGCATCTAATTCCTAACAAGTGATATAGGCAACAAGAGAAACAAAAGGCAAACAAGGAAGTATAACATAAAGTCTAACCTTCAAACTGACTTTTGAGTTCAACATTCTGAGATTTTTGCGAAGCAAGTTTCATCGAGAGCTCGTGTATCTACCGTATACAAAAAAAAAATGAAAAAATTATGATTCAATCAATATAATCATGATCCAAAAGAAAAAATTAAAGAGGAAAAGGAACTATTTTCAAGAAAAGAATATATACTACTAAAATACATTATATACACCATGACAGATAAATAGTCTATCATATTATTTTCCATGGAACCAAAATTGAGACTAAGAATTGTATGCTGGAATCACACTCTAATAAACAACATTAAAGATGCTGAACTATCAAAATTTCTCGCAGTTAGGTTGTATAACTGTATTTAAACCACTATATCACCTCCCTAAATAAGTTTGTATGAAACGGGAGAAAAATTATCCCACAGAAATGGATCTCAATACCTTCCCTTCATTAGCTTGATTGCCAATCTCCTCATTCTCTTCCTGCAGAGTCTTGCATTTTGCCATTAACATCTTTCCCATTTTACTCTGCGGTGTGAAACTGACTGCAGCTATATTGTCTTGCAACTCCTTGACTTTCTTATCTTTCTCTTCCACCAAATTCTGACAGAAAAGTTGTTCAATAAGAATCAATTTAATTATACAAAACATGCGCAGACATATGGTTTCAAAAATTTCCTTCTCCTACACCACCTGAGGTTTCGTGAAATTACAAAAAACCCACCTACGGTTTCAAAAGTCTCCAATCCCTCCCATGCCATTACTTGACCGTTATAATTAACCGAATGTGTAAAAAGACTATTTTAGGGAGTCACATTAAAATCATTAAAAAAACTTAATGTCACAAATTCATCATCAAAATAGGTCCCAATCCATATTTAATGGGTCAACCCATTTGCATATTATCTGAAATCATTTTTAAATCTAATAGATAAAGAAACTCGAAAATCCCCCTAACCCAAATCACATCCACCCGCATCCGAACCACCCCCTTCTAATATTTATTAAATTTCACCTATATTAAAAGAATATGTATAATTCTAAAATGTGTAGCATTACATATATATCCCTCCATTTTATTGTAAGTTTGTAACTACATATACATCCCTTCTTGAAAAAGGGTATTTTTGTCTTAGAAATGGTCAAAGTAAAGTCAATATTCTACAGGAGTAAAATAGGTATTTCATAAGAATTTAAGGGATGACATCACTACGTTAATGAGACTGACGGCAAGTGGTATTGTAACCTTAAAGTAGAAAAGGTGGTGACAATCACTAATAGCACAGGGGGGTGTATTTTGTTATTAATCTAACCTTAGTGGTTGAGTAGGTTATTATCTCTAAGAATCAATCAACTTTCAGAATGATGGGAATCCAGAAACAACATGAATTGGTGGAACCAAGTAAAAATCAGTCAGACAAAAGAAAAGAGAAAAGAAGTCTAACATCTAACATTTACAAAAAGCAGTCAGCTGCAAAAAATTACACTTGTGTCGGCAAGGTTTGATTGTTTATTAGATACAGTAAACTGATTATTATCTGCTAAGGTTTGAGAAATTTGAAATCATAGAAACTGCTGGCAAGCTAAGTTGGTTCTTAACTGTATCTCGATATATTATAAACTCCCTTTGTCCCAAAAGTTCACTCAATTTGCTACAGAACGGCATCAAATTTTTTGACCTTTCTAAGTGACTTATCATGTTGAATTTTTTTTTCACATTTATGATGTATTAAACTTTTAAATGTTAATTATATAATGGAATTTTATATTATCAAATTGTCATTGAAGTAAGTTAATTAGATTATTTATTTTAATATTTTGAAATTTATTAAATTGACTAATCAACTGTAGCAAGGGATATAGAATAATGGGGGGAGGGAGTATTCAATTATCACCTCTACAACTGTTACAAAATCTAAACAACAAAATATCATAGTAATACTTTCACCAATAAACTAACACAAAAAACTTAGAAACAAATATGATCTCGTCATCTTGAATTTGCATCATCAAAAATGTGAATTTTTTAACTAGATGATTACTTCAAGTAACATAAAATAACTCCTATGTTTCATTGACAATAATTTAACAAAGAATCTCCTCCATACTAAATCCTGTACTTCTTCATTTGTATTTCTCTACCATGTCTTCAAAGTTCAATTGAACTCAAGTACTTGAGAAGTATTACGGTTATCATGTCAGTGGCACCATTCAAAAGTACAGGCCTATTTTGTCAATCAAGTACGGTTCACAGGAGTTTTTGCTGTGTAGGGGATGGTCTAATGCCACACGGCCTAATTATATACTTTTTCAGACGAAGGCATTCAGTACTATTCCAAAACGAATCAACCCCAATGCATGTTGTTAACAGCCAGTTGGAAAAATGATAAAGTCCAACAAGTAATTCAGGTTTAAATTGAGTGGGAGTCTAGAAAACACACCTTTAATCGTGTGAACTCTTCATGGATAGCTGGATCCAGCAATAATCTTCTTGCCTGTGGGTTTATGACTACAGTGTTAAAAAGTAACAACAATAAAGAGGAGCAAACGAAGCTACTTAGATGATACATTACTAGTCCATAGACGTTTTTATGTACCCTTTTGACACTTTCCACAACTCTAGCAAGGAAACTAGCTTTCCAGTTTAGAATACAGGAAGGTCCATAATTAGTTTTGCTCGTTATTGACACAAACCAGCAAGTTTAGGTTTAGAACATTTTGGAGCATCTTGGAGAAAAAGAACTTGAGGTGCACAATTCCCATAACATACTTTGATTTTATACAACGAGAAGACTATTTAAGAAATATCAAAATCACTTAGTAAGATCAAGGATTATAACATTGTACCTGCATCGATGGTGGTTTAAGCTGAGCTCTCAAATCACGAACAGCAGACTGTATAAAGATGGAAAAGGAGAGTAAGAACACAGACAAATAATACAGGCAATGAAAACTTAGGTCAGAAATCGACTTTATGCATAGTTATATATAAAAAGAAACTGAAGCTGATGCCCTAGAGAGTTTATAGGACATGATCTTAACAAAAAATTTCATCTTCACCAACAAAAAAAGGCTTCAACAGCAACTTCAATGCAACCAAAGGGGCTCCTTGTCCGTAGACAAAGCGGATTTGTATATGAGGAAAAACCATGAAATGTATATTTGAGCTGCAGTTGATGATGAAAGTGCAATTGATAACTTCTTACCTTCAATTCAGCTATCTCCTGCTCTCGTTTTGCAAATGTCACAATGAAAGCAGCCTCTTTTTTCTTTGCTTTTTCAAGCTAATAACAAAAGATAAAGAGAATTAAATAAATCATCATGCACAAACTCCATAACCAAGGAGAAACATATTCAAAATATACCTGCTCCCGTAGTGACTCCTCCGAGGACCTGAGGTTCTGAAGGTAGCTGACCACCAATTTTGGTTCTAACAAAGAAAAAGAAGCAATTCCTTGAATGAATAAAGATAAAGCCGAGAATTGCATAAAGTTGAAGATACAATATTCATAACTACAGGAGGAGGAAAATGGCATAGGTCACCATAGAAACAAACCAGGAATTGTGCTGGGGGACATGAAGGATTCATTTTTAAAAGAGGAACGCCATTTTTCAATCTCAGAATTTGCATCTTCAAGTTCTGTCTGAAGGAACAGATCAAGATCATCAAACGAGTTAGTAGCTAAAACAACCATCATCATTAAGCAAATAAATGGTTGATATCAATCTTATACAGTGCAAATCTACATTCCCAACTTAGGTTTGAAATAATGATATACTATTCCAGTTTGACCCATTCTTTTCCCCTACTGATTAACAGAGATGTCAAAAAGCAACTTAAATAATAGCAACCGAGAGAATAACAGTACAGATGGAGAGATGAAAGATAGCATAATAGTAGGATAGTGTACCTGAGATCTTGTTAATTCATCTTGGCAATTCTTGAGACTGCAAATGACAACCCAAAGAAAGATCCAATAAGTATTATGCAGTGGTAATAATTTGGTTATTCGGTGTAGATAAAATAGTAATAATTTGGTTATTCTATTATCTATAACCACTTACTGTCAATTAATATGACCTAGCACCACAAGTTTCTTGAATACGTTATTCATAGAAAACAAATGACATTTCAATCAAATAAGAACAATACCTTTCACGAAGAGATAATATCATCCCCGTTGCAACTCCTGGCGCAGTTTCCTCTACTTTCAGGTTAGCCTAAAGTGTCAACGAACAACAAAATGACACAATAGGAAGTATTAGAACAATATGCAGCGCATTAAAATTAGACCACATTGCATCTGATTTAAACAAGATACTGGATAACAAATCCCCCAACAACTCAAGACCCCAAAGATGCCTATCCTTTATTTATTTTGTCCCCGCACAAAGGAGGGAAAGAGTGATTCTGAATCGCAAAAAGAATCTAGAGTAAGTTATAGCATTATTTTAATCAACAAACACCAATTTACAAACTCAATGACAAAACTATGGGTGTTTTTCAAAGAAGTAGAACATAGAGTTTCAAGATCATATTTTTTAAGGGCAATAAGTGAACAGATTAACAATCTCAGCCATAAAGGACAGGCTGAAGGTCTTCGGAGATTTTTGTCAGCAAAGTCTCTGTAGTATGGTGACAAACTTTATATTGGTACAGGAGGTATTTAAATAATCAAGAAATCCATTTAGAGAAGCTAAAACTATTAGCCCCTACAAAGAGATGTCTCAGGAGGCCATTTTCCAATCAATTTAACACAAGCTGTTCCAACTTTAATTTTGAAATACATTGAAAGGATAATGTTAAGCTTTCCTTTTCCAGCCCTTGGCTCAGTTATTGAAAGACCTAATCCATAGAGCCACAATTAATGTTGCTCAACTGTGACCTGATGGTAATTAGTTAGCGTCTAGAAAACAGCCCTATGTAGATGTGTAAGGCTAGATATCTGACCCTCTGGAGAATCCTCGGGCACTGCCCTCAATAGTCCGTTGTAAGTATTCTATTCTATTCTAGAGAGTCAATTCTAAATTGCCAACATGGAGGGATTAATGGGTGGTCAGGGGGAAGTCTTAGACTCTTGGCTCCCTTGAGGCCACAGTGCATGTCATTTTGGACATGAAACCGCTGGACTATATGTTAGTTTAACATTGATGTTTCATGTGCCAAATAGCACTATAGTGCACACAAAATGGCAGAGGACTCACAGCACACACCAGGGAACAGGGGTTATGCCTCGCTGAGCTCCGCGCTACTAGTATGAAGTATGAACCCATCAGTCACTTTTCGGATTTAATCTCATATCCTTAACTAAGAATCTAGATTATAATGCCGAACACAATACACATCAATACATGCTAACCAGCACTCCAAGAAAGAGAAGTTATGCTAAAATGATGAACCCCTAATGCAAACACATACTCATTATCAATAAGAGACAGAAGTAAATTTCTAAGAATGCACATATCTAACAGCGGTAACAGAAGTAAATGAGACCTTTTTGGAGACAAATATATCATCATCGTCGTTTTCCAGATCTCCGAAGCTTCTCTTGTTACCTAATAATAAAACCCCATTCTTAATTTTAATAACATAAAAAAAAAAATTACATACACAGTTTCAACTCAAAACAAATTAAATGTTTGAAGAACCTGAACGCCTGGCCGCATTTCCTCCCGAAAAATCGCCTCTAAAATCATCTTCCTGTAATATGCCAATTACAAATTAAAGGCAAAAATCACGATAAACAAATAGAGATCAAACGCAAGGAATTGCGTTGAAGAAAGCGTTCGACTAGGGGTGAGCTTACGTCATCGATGTGGTCACGTGACGCCATTTGAATCTTTGAACTCTGAAATCGTGACTGAAACTGAAACCTAGTTCGAGCGAAATTAGAGCAATGTAGGACTAGAAAGTGGACAAGTTCGTGTAATTGTTGTGCAGTTGTACAAAATAAGGCGGAAATAAAGGGAACTGGAGGAGGGGAATAAATACTCTCTTTTATTGTTTCTCTTATTCACATATAAAATATATCATTCCTATTTATTACAAGAATTAAAATCCTAATTTTTTTGAAAGAAGAATCCTAATCTACACAAAACTAGATAACAAATATATTTCCCATCTTTAGCTTTTTTAGGATAATCCATTTATTTTGCCAACTAAAGAGTTATAATCAAGATTCCAATAATTATTCAGGAACTTTTGTTGAGGGGCGAAATAAAAATGGAACATTTATTAAAATTTACAACATAAATATTAATAAAAATATTTTAAAATAATTATTCCCAAAAATAATCTTTATTATATCCTTCATTTTGTTATGATGAATGTAAATAATATAAACATATCAAGTGAAAGAAAGATATATATAGCGAAGTATATAAACTAGTTCATTGAATTTCAACTCTATTTTCTACCGGGTCATTCTATATCATTATCTATTTTTCGTATCATATTATTTTAGATCATATATATAGCGAAGTATATAAACTAGTTCATTGAATTTCAACTCTATTTTCTACCGGGTCATTCTATATCATTATCTATTTTTCGTATCATATTATTTTAGATCTTTATCGGTTCTTATAGTTTATGTTCATAGATAATTTGGATACACAATTTGATATTATTGGAGATTACACTCTTAGGAATTACTTGCAAAAATCTTAAGAATAGAATAACTAATCGATGATCTCAGTTTATGAATTATTTTCCTACTCATCGAACTTGCTTGTACAAATTTATCTACTAAATTGAAATGTTTTTAGAATACATTGTAAATATAAACATGGGTCGAAAAATCATGATAATTTGCGTTCTTTTCACAATTATAAAGTTTTTTTTTTTTTTTGCAATAACGCATTAAATAAATTAATTAATAAAAAAAGGTATTATAAAGACAAATAACAAATCATATTCTTCTTAAAATTATAAAGAATCAAATATTTAAAAGAACATATATAAAATATTGCAAATAAGATAAGTGACAAAAGGGTTCAAACCCTGTTCCTCATGGTTATGGTTGAACATGCAAACCGGGAAGGTTGTGGCTTTTGGGAAGGGGGGACCCCTCAAACGCTCCGTCACTGAGGTTATCTTCAACCGACGGGCAACCGGGCAAGAGGGGGAGGTAGCCCGTCGATTTCGATTGGAGACGGAAAAAATGGGGCGGTGGAGAGGGCAAAAGGGCGAGACGGGTAGTGGACGATCATTTTTTCTCGACATTTACCAAGAAGCATATTCAGAATCAAAATGTCTTAAATTCATCTTTTGGTTGCAAATTGGTGAAAAATATTTTTACTCTTTGAAGAGGAAAATCATGCATTCAATTATTGTAAATTCAAGAACCGAGATTCTCATTAATATGATTTTCTTTTTTTGTCATCAGTTAAGTCTTGGTTTTGAGATGATTTTAGACATTTTGGCAAGAAAAAATTGAGTTTGGCTTCAACCCAACATGAAAATTAAAAAAAAGAACTTGATTTCAATAACCGTTTTGTTTGTCAACTGAACAAAAAGAGGTTTAGATTCTCATGCTTCTCTATAGCTTTTAACTTATTTTAGAGATTCTTATTTGTAAGCTAAAGTACAAGCAATTGAAAACACCCGCTTAGAATTACTATATTAAGAGCTTACGTCATTTAGATTTTTATCAGATGGGTGTTGCGGACGTGTCATATTGTGGTTGATAGTTCGGATCTTATTGGACAAGTGACGATTTTATTATTATCATCTTCGATTATTATTAATATTAATTATTATTAATATTATATTATTATTATCATGATTATTATCATTATTATTATTAATAGTGGAGAAAGTTGTGAAATTAAATTAAATGGATATTGATTGTTTTTCAGTTGGAGATGACTTTATAGATAGGTGGAAAAGAGGGTCAAGAGTGCAAGGACTCCTTATGCTTCCGAGTTTAAAGCCTAAACATCGGGGTTTTGATTATCTTTCCGGACGTTTTAAAAGATGTAGTATATGTTTTGGGGTAGCTCGTAACTGAATTCGACCTTCTCAATTGCAGCAGCTCAATTTGGCTCCGAAGTAACACTTCCGCACCAATGACTTGTGCAGCAGAGAAGCCGCGTTGAGTCCAGAAGGTTGCAAACCCCTTGGACTTTTAATTTCTTCTAGGAATTTTTGCACATCATCCTCCAGAAAAGTTTCATTTTCGCACTTTCCCCCCTATAATTAAAAAAACATGACAGTACCCCCTAGAAGTTGACAAATGAGTGCACTTTGCCCCTTGATCATTTTTAAGTAATTTTGAAAGGGTAAAAACGTCAATCAAGGGGTTTTGTGCAATAAGAAAAAAACTTTTAGAGGGTTAAGTGCACAAAATTTTGAAATATCCAAATATGACTTGTAATTTGAAAAAATCAAAAAAAATATTTAGTTATATTTTTGTACGAAAATTCGAATTTAGAATTTTAACAAAATTTTCATTAGACATAATTATTTATTTATTTATTTACAAATAAAGCATCTCTATATTAAAAATATTTTAATCAAATCAAAGAAATTTGAAAGTAAAACAATTAAAAAAAATATGTTATAAGACTAAAATTAAATTACGATTATCAAGGTAAGAAATTCTATGAAAATGTGCTTTGAAATGTTATTATTCTAATAACTTGAATTCATAATATTTTGTGCACTTAGCCCCCCAAAAGATTAAAATTATAGCACTAAACCCCAAATTTACATTTCTACCCTTTGAAATCCAACATATTATTGTCCAGGGGCAAAGTGCACTCACTATCAATATCTAGGGGGGACTGTCATGTTTTTTCAATCATAGGGAGAAAAGTGCGAAAATAATTTTTTTTAGGGGGTGACGTGCAAAAATCCCTTTCTTCTAAGAAAAATTCGTAAAATTAAAGAAATTGGATTGTGAACTATTGAATCGAATTTGAACTAATGTAATTGTAGTACCAAAGGGATTTTACGAATCCTTATTAATTGAGATAATGTTATAGTTTTAAATAATATTGATAAGTTTGAACTAATGTTATAGTTTTAAATAATAGTTGAGATATATCTTCCATTGACGGTTATAACCTTCCATGATTAATATCGATAGGAGAGAATTGCAATTGTAGTACCAAACTATATATCGATTCTCACTCGTGATACCCTAAAAATTAAGGCCGACACATTTGGTACCACAATTAAAAAAATTGAATCACTTTTGGTACTACCTTAAAACTGGACGTTAATCGATGACGTGTCAATTAAGAGTTATTGTAAAATTGATACCATTACTTATATTGACTGACAATTCTACCTCATAACATTTTAGGTAATCAAAATAACTCCACATTTTCAAATTTAGTCCACATTGCTGCCAATTTCAAAATTGGCTCGAATAAGACACGTGCAAACCAATTTTGATATATTTACATAATTATTTAACTAATTTAATTTTATAAATAATAATGTAAATCCAAGAAAATATTAAAAAATAAAATATATTTTTTTAAAATCTAAAAATAATATATATAATATTATTATATTTAATATTTAATATTTATTAAAAGATAAAATTATATATTATTAACAAAATAATAAAAATTCAAAAAAAAAAAAAAAAACTTAAACTAAAACCCCAGCCCCATCCCTATCCCCTCCCCCCGCCCGTAAAGCCCTCTCCCCCAACCCAGATCCCAGGCCACCGGTGGCCTAGGATAATATTAATATATTTAATATTTATTAAAAGATAAAATTATATATTATTAACAAAATAATTAAAATTCAAAAAAATAAAAAAACTAAAACTAAAACCCCATCCCTACCCCCTCCCCTTCGCCCGTAAAGCCCTCTCCCCCAACCCAGATCCCAGGCCGTCGGTGGCCTGGGACGGACGATCTCAGGCCGGCGGCGACCTAGGATCTTGGTTGGGGATAGGGTTTAGGTGGGGGGTGGGGGGTGGGGATGAGTTTTACTTTATTTTTTAATTATAATTTAGTTTTGTTAATTATATATATATATATATATATATATATATATATATATATATATATATATATATATATATATATATATATATATATTTTAATAAATATAAAATATATTAATATTATTATATAATTTTAGCTTTAAAAAAATATGTTTTATTTTTAATATTTTGTCGGATTTATATTAAAGTTGGTATGTTAATATTATTTATAAAATTAAATTTATTAAATAAATATGTAAATATCATAAATAAAATCTCCAAATTGGTTCGCACGTGGTTTATTCGAGCCAATTTTGAAATTGAGCAACAATGTGGACTAAATTTGAAGATGTGGGGTTATTTTGACAACCTAAAATGTTATGGGGTAGAATTATCAGTCAATATAAGTATGATATCAATTTTGCAATAACACTTAGCTGCCACGTCATCAATTAACGTCAATTTTTAACGGTGGTACCAAAAGTGATTTAATTTCTTAAATTGTGGTACCAAATGTGTCGGCCTCGATTTTTATGGCACCACAAGTGAGAATCGATAATTAATTTGGTACCACAATTGCAATTCTCTCATATGGATGTTTGTTGGTGTAAACTAACTTGTTTGACCAAATTACACAATCAACGACCGAGATCAGAACGGGATAAATACACGGTTGGATGAAAGAGGTAGGGTTCAATTCGTAAAATCGCAAAAGATAGGGGTCAATTTACAAAATTGTCAAAGTCAATTATTATCAAAATTGGGGGTAAAGCGGTCTTTTAATATGAGAACGGTTTTTATATTTTTTTTAGAAGCAAAATAAGTGAAAGGGTAAATTAGGCAAATTAGAATTTAATTAAATTCAATAGTTACAAACTAATTTTAACCAAATTACCTAATCAACGACCCAGATCAATTTGAACCAAATGAACGGCATGATGAGGCTTCCCGCATGTGAGGGCGTAACTCACATGCTGGCACCCCAGAAATATCCTAGTTCGTAGTGACAACTATTAGTGTGACAGGACCACGATTTATACCATGAATTATATATTTATTCCTAAATTAAATTGACAATGATCTTCTTTGAGTAGTGACTACTACTTCGTGATGGTCTCATGGAGTATGATTTATACCAAGTAAGAGCATACGTTGTGACTTACATTCATGGATGGACGGCAAGACACTGTAGAAGAATATGATTGAACCAAAGAATTTTATTTTTTGGTCGGCTAGCTTTTCTGGACTGCATCAATTCAGGTTGTACTAATATCAAACAAGAGGAACATATATTAAAATAGCTACAAGCCTACAAAGCTAGTTGTTATGTTACATATATTGTTGTTATTCTAAGTAAATGCATTAATCTATATTTCGTTTTTTTTTTATAAATCTAAAATGATTGTATAATTATGGTTAATTAGGATTGTGTTGGAGTTGAATCAATTTTGTGTTTAATAACGTACATTCATGATTTATCATTAATTATAATTACCAAATATTTATTTTGATGATTAATTACTTATAATATATATATATATATATATATATATATATATTGTGACTTTTATCATAATTTGTTATATTAAATTAATTATTATTAACATATGATCGATGTTGGGTGTTTGTTCTTAAGAAAAATGATCATTCTAAGAAAAATAATTATCCCCAACATATATCGACATGATTACTAGTTTAAAGGATAATTCTTTCATAACTGATTACACGGTTACTTAATTGTGGTTGGTACATACAATTAATTATTTAATTTGAGATAGATAGAAGAAACTGCAATGGTTTTTCTTTGAGCAAGTTGTTGTTAATGTAAAAATATTACTTTTATTGATGCATTAGGTAGGTAATTGTGATTATGATCCGTTATATGGTATAATCTTATAATGTCAATTTCATCTAATTGATGTGATTTGTCGGCATATTAATTAGTGGGCTATAATTAAAACTTAAAAGTTAATCTATTGTCAAAAAGTGAGTAGACAAGTGATGGAGAAAAAATGGTTGGATTTCCACCGTGAACTGCTCCCATGACTTTCCTACATAGTTGGCTAGCAATTATCTTCACAAATTGGATCACCAAAGTAAGTTTCCTCTAGATAATAATGATAAAAAAACAAGCATTTCTTGATTTTCTTAGCTTCTCTTGTTTATTTTCTTTTTTTAATCTTATTGAAAAACATAACTAGCATATTTGCAAACATTGCTAATATTGAAGATTTGTTGAAGCTATACTCGCTCGTATTGAATCTTAATATGTTCTTGTATAATATTGTTCGAGGAAATCTATGCCGTATTCAAAAAACACTCTTAAATAATATCATTAATCACATATTTTGTTATATATGGTGCATGTAATAGTTATAAATGACCTTTGCTTCTTGGAAATGATAACAAGATAAGTAAGTTTCATCCAATGAAATGAATGAGATTTTGAATAAGAGTACTAAATTTGGTCGACCTTTTCATCCCAATCCCATGAGCTTTTGTATAGAGAGGAGAGGACGGACATATTTGCTTTGTAATAATCCCACATCGGTTTCACATTCACTTTTCCATCTTTCTGGGCATGCAAAAACTGCAATATAGTACAATGAAATAATACGAACACCATAAATAAATAAAACAAAAACAAAAATACTTATAAAAGGTAGAAGATCACATGTGAAATATAGTAGCATGTTGATGAAAGATGTGCACCAAATGGGGGACAAATGGGTCCAACGTGTACAATTCCATTGTTGAGGAGTCAACCTCAATGTTCTTT
Source organism: Penstemon eatonii (assembly GCA_038501285.1). Classification (NCBI taxonomy): domain Eukaryota; kingdom Viridiplantae; phylum Streptophyta; class Magnoliopsida; order Lamiales; family Plantaginaceae; genus Penstemon; species Penstemon eatonii. The sequence continues at coordinate 41,737,988 of CM076713.1, forward strand.
CCAGCCCTTCATATCTCCGGCATTGGATTAAATCATTTCTTAAAAGTGAAAAATGAAATTTGAAAAGATAGAGGATTTTTGGGTCATTTTAATGGATTTTGCTTGCACGCATGGAAAAAAAGCACTTTTGTTTACCTTTAAAGGCAAATGTTTAGTAAATTTCACAACAATATTTTAATTTAAGTTTGATTTGGTCAAACTCATTCAATTATAAAATAAGTGTATTGTACTTGTTTTGTAAGTTATCACTTTCTTAATTGTACTTATCACGTAAATTTTTTGAATTCGATCAAACTCGATTTGAAATAAAATTTCCCACAAAGTATCTGAAAAGATTAACTATTGGATTTGAGTCATTTGGCTAAGTTTTTCAATTGATATGTTCAGCTTATAATCTCACCCTTACTCTCTTATTATTATTTTCGGATTTAAGAGAACTCATAAGAGTGAAATGCAAAATCAGTCTATGTGCTTAATTTGTTTCTCGGCAAAAACTCTATATTATTTTTATAGCTAAAAAGTCAATAATTCTTTTTATTATTATATATTTACTTTCCTTTCAAGTCGCACCGTGTTTCATTAATTTGTTGTAAATACAAGTGCTCTTTTATATTTGTAGTGAAATCGATAATTATACCTTTACAATAAAATGTGAAAATGTTCATGTTCACTTAAAAAATGAGATAATTACACTTTTAATACCACAAAATTACACATTACATACCTTACTTTAAACATTTATTATTAAACCTTCTAAAAAACACATTTAATATTACAATTTGACGCTCCTTGGCATATTTGTCAGATATTTGATGCATTAAATTATTTCAGATGGGGACAATGCCTCAATGTGCAAATAAACATGAAAAAAATTTCTAGTAAAAAAAATACATGAGTTCTACTTATCAATTAATAAAGTATAGGGGTGTTTTCGCATTTCACGACAAATTGTAATTATAGGTTATCTAGATGAACACGTGTGAGAGGTAAATGTTGAATCTACTCCTCTTAACTTTTTTATTTTAACTTTTTTTTTTTTAAAATCAAACATTATCATTTTTTCAAGGCTTTTAACCAATTACTCGAGTGAAAGTGTATACAAGCTAAAGGAAAGTCCAATAAATGATAATTGCATATGATATTCCCTTTTCTTTTACTACTTATTTTGCCTTTGAAGCCACTGAAAGTTAAAGTATGTATTGGCATAAACACCTTGAACTCAATGAGTATGAAGAAAAATGAAAGGGAATAACCTTCTATTTTTACTATATATCATTATATTAATATATAATATTGGATACCCTGATTAATAAAATATATGTTGTCAAGGATCTCAATGTAAAATTACTTTGATCATTTTTTCGTTAAAATGAAGAGTCGATATTATTATAGAATGCATGTGCAATGTCTCTACGAATATAAAGTAAAACGTTTAATATGGTATATCACAAATATTTTGTTTCTCTAGTTGATATAAATTTTCCATTAGGTATATAGATGATGTAACTTGCCTATCTCAAAAAAAAAATTGATAAATAAATAAATAAATAAATAAATAAGACCAATGCGCATTACCATTTATGGCCTTAAGCATAAAGTTAATTTTGTGGCAAGAATCATTTTGAACAGGAAAATGTGCCCGCGAAACAATAATCTCAATATCCCACTAAAAGAAGAAACACACCTACTACGGGGAGACAATAATAATTACTAGTAGAAAACTGACCACAAAAAACAGTAAACTTTCACAATTACATATCTTCAAAATCATTGACTCGATCACAAAAAGACAAACATGTAAATTTAAACATTTAATTAACTGGCCAAGAACACACACGCTTACACACACAGTTTAATACTACTAATTTATAAGAGAAAATACATAATACAGTATAAATACAGTAGCTAGTATTTATTATACGTGCATGGAACACCAAAAAGTTGATGTATTTTACTATATATATTTGGCTTTCTAGTATCATAGCTTCAATATTGGCTGTGTGTAAGGCTGTTATTATTATTATTATTAATATTATTATTATAAGTTTGGTTCCTTCAATGAAGGCAACACTGAAATACTTAGCAGGAATTAGAGGTCCCAATGGCTATGGTTCTAAAACAACTGCCGAACAAGTTGTTGAAGATTCCATGAGGCCATCACTAAAGCTCACTGCTATAGTCACTGGTATGTTAATTAATTAATTTATATATATAGTTGAATCAAATTTTTAGTTAGGAATTGCTGAAAGTTGATATCTTTTTTTAATTTGAAAACAAGGGGCGACATCAGGGATTGGAGCTGAAACCGCGAGAGTGTTGGCAAAGAGGGGTGTGAGAGTTGTAATTCCGGCAAGGAATTTGAGAAAGGCAGAAAAGTTGAAGGAGAGTATAGAAAAGGAGAGTCCAGAAGCTGAAATAATCATATCAGAGATAGATTTGAGTTCATTTGCTTCAATCCAGAGATTTTGTTCTGAGTTTTTGTCTTTAGGATTGCCTCTTCACATCCTCATGTATGTAATATTAATTTTAACTAACTCTCTCTCTCTTTGTGTTCTTACTTTTCATGTTGTCTCTTCTAAAAAGTGGTGGTGGGTGGAGACAACATAAAAGAAAATTAAGGAATGCATACGTACAGTGCCTAGATCTCGTGGTCAGGAATCCATCACATTATCTATGTTGGAAGTACTATATATGACTTTAATTACCACATTTGATGATCTGATTAATTCCTACCCACCAGGTCTAGGTAAGAATTTTCCTCGTGAAAAATATTGGCATGCATCAATTTGCTACACTATATATGTGCAGAAACAATGCTGGCAAATATTCACCAAAGTTGGAGTTTTCTGAGGACAAAATTGAGCTGACTTTTGCTACAAATTACTTAGGTACTTATTTTCTTTCTCTCATGGTCTTCCACTTTCAAATATTTATTTCAAACTTGTGTTTTACTTTTAGTACATGTATATGAGATATAGATGTGCATAAATTGTTATATTATCAGACATCAAAATATATATAACAAAGTAGATAAGATGATCATTTTGAAAATGGGCACTAATTTATTGAAAGGGAATAATGAACTCTTCTTTCATTTTTCCTTTGGGTAGGCCATTTTTTGTTAACAGAAATGCTGTTAGGGAAAATTGTGGATACAGCATCAGAAACAGGAATTGAAGGGAGAATAGTTAATGTTTCTTCTGTAATCCATAATTGGGTAAATACAAGAAACTTCAGCTTCACTAAATTGCTTAATCCGAAAAGGTAATTAGAAAATCCATATGTAACAATGTATATATATTAGCACAATATATCTGAAATTATTCACTCACATTATAATATGTACATACGGAATATGGATGCGCAGTCATAATGGAGCTCGCGCTTATGCTCAATCAAAAGTAGCCAACATTTTGCACGCCAAGGAACTATCAAGGCAGCTTAAGGTAAAATCTAAATCACACGTACAACTCTTCTTTAATTCGAAACCAACCTTATAAAAGGGCCGGAAGTTAAAAATGGACAAGTTTAGTCGTCTGACCATATAATGTTTCTTTTGAATCTAACAGGCAAGAAAAGCAAATGTAACTATCAATGCTGTGCACCCGGGAATCGTAAAGACGGGAATAGTCCGGGATTACAGAGGCTTTATCACAGGCATGCTAATAAATATATCCTTTTTGCAAAAATCCAAGTAAATATATATATACAAGCTAATTAATCACTGCAAAACTAATTAATTTTATCAGATTCTCTGTATTTTATGGCATCAAAATTGCTGAAATCAACATCACAGGTTTGTCCATGCATCCTTCTTTCACTTAATTTTTAGCTTTTCAAGATTCATATTTATTTCAAGCAGTAGTACTAGCTAGCTAGTTACAAATTAATGGATGGGGGTTGTGCAATATGCAGGGTGCAGCAACGACGTGTTACGTTGCATTAAGCCCAAAGGTGGGTGGGCTAAGTGGCAAGTACTTTGCAGACTGTAATGAGAGTCACTGCTCAAATCTAGCAAATGAAGAAATTGAAGCTCGTAAACTATGGGAGCAAACTCGTGCTTTGATACAGAGGCGATTAGTACCCCAAAATGTCGAGTTCTCTGCTGCAGAAATAATCCTAGACTCCTAGCTAGCTAGATAGTTTCACACATGTAAATATATATTATTACTACCATTTTATATCAAAAGCACAAGCACAAGCACGAAGAAGACAATAATCAGTACTCTCTCTAAGAGATAAATTAAATACCCATTTAATTTCATGACAATAATATATAGAAACAAATGCTGCCAACAAATTTGTTAAATCTTTACCAACAAGAGCCTGGATTACATGAATCATCCTCAGTCTCAGGTAATTCGACTTTAAGCTTTTCCAAAGCTCCCTACAAATATTGAAAAACAGGCATTTTTAATCAACTTCAGTTATGGTGTTATATAAATTTTATTAAAATACTGTTGAAATAAAATTAATTAAAATATTTATTATAATTTTATTAAATTTGATCAAGTTACTATTCAACAGTATTAATGAAGTAAACAAAACTGAGACCGAGGTAGTATTAAATTAAGAAGAAAAATAATAAAGCTTCAAATTAAAAAAAGATAGATTTTTAATTTTTTAAATTACGCTTTATTTTCGTTTTCGTATTCGAAAATCGAAAAATTTAGTCCATGAAAATAGCATTATTTTTGTTTTAATCATCTTTAGTTACTTATATTTTCTGTGCCTAATTGCTGGGGCCTTTGCTCCGTACTTCTGGTCCAAAGCCCAAAAGTGTCAACCCCAAATTGGGAACTTACAAAGCCAGAAGTGTTGAATTTCCTGGCCTAAATTAACGGCACTTGGCCCATTTGACTTTTAAGGCCTAAATTGACCCATTATACATGACTAGCAGCTGACCTCATTAATTTCAATCTCATGGCCCAACTTGAGGCATATGTACCTCAACAAACTCAGAAATTCAATTTGGAACCAACTTTTACGAAGAGATATAAGTCTGCTTTGAAAATATTTTTATTTTTGGAATTTTTTTTTTAAGAGTGGCAAATGAGCCTTAACCAATTGATATACAGTCATGTTTAAATTTTTTTAAAATCAAAAGCTGTACACCTTAAAAAATAGCAACAATTATGTAATTTTACTAAGAAAATAAAACTATTTTGACATTCACGTCTGACTAGGAAAGTAGTTGGTTCGATGAGCTAGTACAGAACTTGAGGCCCGTCCTCATTTTGATTTCGAGGTATGTGAACTCTTTGTATAAAAAATATGAAATCAGATGTATTGAGGAAATAGTTTGATCCAATTTGAACTATATAGCTCGTTTAAACCCTTCCACACAATTGTGAAGCTAAAAACAAGAAAAATCAAATACAATATGAAAATGTCAGGCAGAAGAATAGACTTTTTGATACATTAGTTTTATTAATTACTTTGTATTTCCATCATGCTAACATCTTCATGCTAAAATTAAGAGTTCGTAGCTTCGATTTCAGCTAATTATGATATTTACTTGTTATTGATCAAATATATTTGTTTATATAATGATTGATGTAATTATGTATTCCACGATTATTTAAGAAAGAAAAAAAGGAAAAAAAAAAGGAAATTGGATCATGACAGTACCAATGAGATATGTATAATTAAGTATCTATGAAATGGAGCCTATTTATATAATGTGCTTGCATGACGCCACTTTTTAAGAATATCATTCTTTATATTATTACAATTAAAAGTTTAAAATATAGTACATATATATATATAGCATTCTCTTTTGTGGGGGTGGGGGTGGGGGTGGGGGTGGGGGTGTCTTAAGTTATATATAGTAGTGGTAACAATCATATATATAGGAGAAGGATGTTTATGGGACTTTGGGAATTAGTATTTCTTCGTGTTCACGTTAAGCAATGTAATTAGTAATTGGGAACTTTTCTTCTTTCGATGTGGTTTACTTGTCTCATTCCCATCCCATCCCAGTAATTATATTGAATTTAAAATTGAAATAACTTCATATATGTATCAATCAATGTATTACGTACTATTAACACTCTTGGCTTCATGATCGATCGATACCTCATCTCCAATTTTGCTGCCCAAACAAACCCGCGTGTTGAACTGTAAAAAGCGTGAACCGATTGTCCATAAAACCCGATCAGATTTGATTGGAATTATTGGATGGCATATCTAATTTCTTCATTTTGTTTTTAATGAGAGAACCTACCATTTACCCTAATCTCCCACTAATAACGTGTATTTATATATTAACTCAAATTATACTAATTAAGCATTTAGATTGTGTGACACATAATCTCATTTCTTTTGTAACCTTATTTAGAATATTTCGACTAATCATAATAATGTAGAAAGGTCAATAAGTCAACTTAGAAAATATTCAATCCAACGGAGAAATTAATGTAACTAGCTTGATTATTTTTCAAAACATATTTCATAATTAATCATTATTTTAACTATTGGCGTTTCAGTAGACCACATGCATAAGATGAAAAATATTAATTAAACTTAGTTATAATAATAGGGTTGCATAATTCTTTCTTCTTCTTCTTTCAAGTCATGTGCAAGTGCAAGTGCAACCCCTCATCTCGTGCTTAGATTCCTAATCGACATCCTTGTAAGATAATTTAAGTAAAATAATGTCAATTTCATGCCTAAGTCACGAGCTAAGCAACATGTACAAGAAATCCAAATATTATTCTCAACATAACCTACTGTCACGCGACATCACGTGATTCCATGATATATTTATAACGATAAAAAAATTCAAAGTGGAAAAGCTTAGGTAAAGTATTATTATACTGTGTACTTTATGAGTTATTGTGTGTCACCAATAATAAGTCAAATTGGGCATAAAATTCAAAACATATAAATTAGTTTATGGTGGTCGATCTGGTTCTCCACTACAAATCTGGAAAAATTGAATTAATATGTACTGTGATATTAATGGGTTCAACTAATAATTAAATTTCAGACATTATCTCTGAAATCTCATGAATCTGACAATAAAAATTGAAATTTTACTAGTCTAGTGTAAAAAAATTAATAACGATATAATGGTGTCATAGTCATAGATCTAGATTTGGAACTTACTGATATGTATCTCTGCAGGAATATATTTAATTTTTACGGACTTGATTTAGATCTAGATCTATCCAAACTCATGTAATATATATATATATTTTTTCCTTAATTTCATCTACTTTATTAACTAGGGATTTGCATTTAGTATTGTTCTTAACCTAGCTTGTCATTTTTATTAATATCCAAAAAAATTGTAAGGAACATAGTTACTATATACTTTCTATTCGTCCAAATTTAAGAAGAAAAAAAAATACTAGATCACAATTGAGTTACATGTGATATATATATATAAGCGTGGATAGTGATCTTAATTAATCCATAAATAAACAAACTGAGCTCAAATGAATTTTAATTGAATATCCGTCGAACTTAACTAGCTTAATATTTTTATGTATATCTTATTACCTTTTAACTTATCTAGTCGAGAATTGAGTTTAAAAAATTATCAAATAAAATATATTATTCAAGTTTACGATGCGTCTCAAAATAAATTAAACCATTAAAAAAAATTGACATGCATAATGAACTAAATCCTAATAAACTTTTATGAAATGAATTCGACTAAAAAATTAAATAGTTTAATTTGATTTTCATTCATGATAAATACCCACTAAACAGGGCCGTTGGATTCCATCATCCAATATGTGATATTGCGATGTGTCGTTCTATAGAAAGTTACTTGACCTTTGCTACATAAGTGCTAAAAATTTGGGGAAAGGACAACACCAACTGGGCTGAAAATGAAGTGACTGTAAAAATCAGGTATACATTAATTTATTCTGCTATAATACACCACATAATGGTCACAAGTAAAACGATAAAAGTCTTCCATACTTGAAAATAAAATAAAAAAAATAAAGAAGTGTACAAGTGAAATGCAAAATGCCCATTATATTTTGCCTAAATTCTCAAAACATATCTTACATCTTACATATTAATTAATTAAATGTATTCTCAAGAATCAAAATATCTTCAAGAGTTAAAAGTCCTACTCAGTGCTCCAGTTAAAATATTTATTTACAAATAATCACGTAGTAAATTAATGACAATTATATCATTCACAAGTAAACAGACATTAAATACATTATTGTCACTGTAAACAATCGTCAATACTCCCTTCTATTTAATCAATGAATTTGACCATGTTCTCCTTGCTTATTGAACAAATTGATAATATCATTCTTATTTATAAGGTCGTCTCAATCTGCAAAAATGTATATATACGGGAACAATATAGTCATTTCATGAGAAGTCAACAAAAAAAGAACATTAGATGTTTATTGAGAATAACATGTAAGGTTCTCTTTTGAATCAAAGCAGCATCTAATAGATCTTATATTCACCTTGATTCAAATTTAGGCTGTGTGTGGATGGGTTTTGGCCCGGTCTCGCGGGTCTCGCGAGACCGAGCCAAAACCCTTTCAAATGACTTTTCGCCAAACCCATGAAACTCACTCTCAAACTCTTCAAACCTATAAAATATTGATTTGACACCCACCACCTACTTTTTCCCCCAAATCTCACTAAAAAAGACATTGATTTGACACCTATCACCTACTTTTTTCCCTAAACCCCAACATCCAAACCCAATCCAAGTGGAGTTTCAACTTATTCAAACCACAAAACCCAAGAGCCAAAATCCATCCAAATGAAGTCTCAAAGGTTTCATCGAAACCACCAAAACCAATTTAGTTAAACCGAGACCCGCGAAACCGAGCCAAAACCCATCCAAATAGACCCTTAAATTTTGTGTCAATTCACATATACACAGGCTTAACGGAAATTTATTAGAATGTTCAATTTACTTCCTGTGATTTAAAAAAGAGCAATTTACTCATTTGTGAAAATTTAAAAAAAATAATTTATCTTCTTCAGCCAGCGAGTGTAACTCACTTGCCGAAATTGAGAATGAGCATTAAAAGTATTTTGTAACATAGGAGGTAAATTGACACACTAATCATAACACATGGACATAACACATGAGGGTAAACTGACAAATTATCATAATACAAGGGAGTAAAATTTCACATATAAAAATGACAGAGAGACAGTATGAAACTTTCATAAAATTATAAGAGGGATAAATTTCTCATTTTCAAATCAGGGAGGTAATTTAAACATTATGAATGTCATATAAGAATAAATTATCATTAACTCTATAGTAACTCTATAACAAGAATCTATCATATTTCATAATTTCACTAAAATGAATTTGCCTTCTGCATTTCTCCCAAAAATATACAGACAATTTCAATTGCAGTGTCCCCTGTCACCTTACCTTTCTCCTCTCATTTTCTTTCAATTGAAAAAAAAAAACGAAAAAAGGAAAGAGAAAAAAGTAAAACACAAACAGCCATATGATCTCTGCCCACACACCATAAACAAAAACAACAATAAACAAAACCCTGAAAACAGCAATCTAAAATTCCATTTATAACATAATGGTCTAGCTGTTTCTTGGATCCAGAGATTATGTCCTCTCTTTCATTTCAAACATACACTTTGATTTAAAAATCCCACAAAACATGATATCGTTTTCCTCCCAATATTGCTTCTCCCTATGCTCAAACCACTCTTCTTTCTTTGCCTCACATTGAACTTTGTATCAAAATACTAGAAGTACTAGTTTTCTTCCTTTTTTTTTGTACTAATAATACTAATGCCTGTTTACACATGGCCCCTCTTCTTTTTCTATTTTTCTTCTTTACTATTCCATTCTTTTGCCCTCAATCTACAGGGCCAAGCTCTGTTCTCATGGAAAACAACCTTAAACGGATCACTCGAAGCCTTATCCAACTGGGATCCCACCGAAGAAACTCCATGCCGATGGTTCGGAATCACCTGCAACTTCAATAACGAAGTTGTGGAGCTCAACCTAAAGTACATGGATTTACTCGGAAAAGTTCCAACTAACTTCAGCTCATTGGAGTCTTTAAACAAGTTGGTTTTATCCGGAACGAATCTAACCGGTTCCATCCCACAAGAGATTCGCATTCTTCGTGAACTAAAGCTCCTGGATTTAAGCGACAATGCATTAAATGGCGAAATCCCAACTGGGATTTCAAACTTGATCAACCTCGAACGACTTTTATTGAACACGAATCGATTGGAAGGCTCGATCCCGATTGAAGTCGGGAGTTTAACTAGCCTTTTGGAGCTAACACTATACGATAATCAATTAAATGGTGTTGTTCCAGGGAGTATAGGTAATCTGAAGAAGCTTGAAGTGATTAGAGCTGGTGGGAATAAAAATCTTGGAGGCTCTATACCTCAAGAAATCGGAAATTGTTCGAGTTTGATCATGTTAGGCCTCGCGGAAACTAGTATTTCCGGATTCTTGCCGTCTTCATTAGGCCTTTTGAAGAATCTCGAGACGATTGCTGTGTACACCTCGCTTCTCTCGGGCCAAATCCCACCCGAGATTGGCGATTGTACTGCATTGAGGAACATTTACTTGTACGAAAACTCGTTAACGGGCTCGATTCCAACGAGCCTAGGGAGGCTTCAAAATCTAGAGAATCTTTTGCTTTGGCAGAATAATCTGGTTGGAGTTATTCCTCCTGAGCTTGGGAACTGTAAGCAATTGCTCGTGATCGATGCTTCGATGAATTCTTTAACCGGGACCATCCCTGCATCGTTCGGGAACTTGAGTTTACTACACGAGTTGCAAATGAGTGTCAATCAGATTTCAGGGAATATTCCGACTCAACTGGGGAACTGCTCCGCTCTTACTCATATCGAGCTTGACAATAACGAAATCACGGGGAATATTCCTTCGGAATTTGGGAACTTGTTGAATTTAACTCTGTTGTTTTTATGGCAGAATCGGTTGGAAGGTAATATCCCATCATCTTTATCTTCTTGTCATAATTTGGAGGCTATTGATCTGTCACAGAACGCTTTAACGGGTTCGATTCCCAATGGGATCTTTGAGTTACGGTATCTTAACAAGCTTTTGTTGTTGTCTAACAATCTTTCTGGTACAATTCCGCCTGAAATCGGGAACTGTTCTTCGTTGATTCGGTTTCGAGCTAGTGGTAATAAGCTTACGGGGAATGTGCCTCCGGATATTGGGAGGTTGAAGAATTTGAACTTTTTGGATCTTGGATCTAATCGGATCTCGGGTATCATACCCGTTGAGATTTCAGGGTGTAGTAATCTTACTTTTCTTGACTTACATTCGAATTCGATATCCGGGAACTTGCCACGGAATTTTAATCAACTCGAAAATCTTCAGTTTCTTGATGTTTCTGATAATGTCATAGAAGGTACGTTGAGTTCAAGTCTTGGTTCATTGAGTTCACTTACAAAGCTCATTCTTGGAAAGAATAGGTTCTCGGGCTCGATTCCTAGTGAACTTGGTTCGTGTTCGAGGCTTCAGTTGCTTGATTTGAGTAGCAATGAGCTCGAGGGCGAGATTCCGGCTAGTTTGGGGAATATTCCAGCACTTGAAATTGCATTGAATTTGAGTTGCAATAGACTTTCCGGTGGGATTCCAAAAGAGTTCACAACTTTGGACAGATTGGGAGTTTTGGACATTTCCTACAACCAACTTTATGGGGACCTTCATTATTTGGTGGAACTCCAAAATCTAGTGGTTCTCAATGTTTCACATAACAACTTCTCGGGACACGTGCCTGACACATCATTTTTCTCTAAGTTGCCACTTAGTGTCCTAGCTGGCAACAAGGAGTTATGTTTCGCCGGAAACCAATGCTCGGCGGACTATGGCGGTGCTGCCAGGCATGGGAAGGCGGCGAGGGTGGCGATGGTGGTGTTGCTTTGTATGGCGTGCGTGTTGATGATGACCGCACTCTATATTATCCTCGGTGGAAAGATGCGGATATGTAGGACCCATGAGTGTGATTTGAACAACGAGAATGATGTTGAGTTGGGACCTCCATGGGAGGTGACGTTGTACCAGAAACTCGACTTATCTATTACAGACATTGTTAAATGCTTGACAGCTGTAAACGTGATTGGTCAAGGTCGATCCGGCATGGTGTATCGTGCAATAATCCCATCAGGATCGACCATCGCCGTAAAAAGATTTCGGTCATCGGAAAAGTTTTCAGCCTCCGCATTTTCGTCAGAGATTACAACATTAGCACGGATTCGCCACCGGAATATTGTTAAGCTATTGGGTTGGGCTGCTAATAGGAAGACTAAGCTATTGTTTTATGACTATTTACCTAATGGCTCATTAGGTGAATTGTTACAGGAGGGTTGCTTAGACAGAGTGGATTGGGAGATTCGATTCAAGATCGCGTTAGGAGTTGCTGAGGGCTTATCTTACTTGCACCACGACTGCGTGCCACCCATCCTCCACCGTGATGTCAAGACTCATAACATACTTTTAGGGGATAGGTATGAGCCATGTTTAGCCGATTTTGGGCTCGCAAGGTTTCTTGAAAACGAAACCAATTCATTTTCAGCTTCCCCTCAATTTGCTGGATCATATGGATACTTTGCTCCAGGTAATTAATTTCTCATTTCTAATTTAGCAATCTTGTGATTTCATCTCAATTGTATGTGGTAGTTTTCATGAATCTTAATGTAGTTCATTTCTTCCTTGCAGAATATGCTTCAATGTTGAAAATCACGGAGAAGAGCGATGTCTACAGTTACGGTGTCGTTTTACTGGAAATAATAACGGGGAAAAAGCCAGTCGACCCCTCGTTTCCCGAAGAACAACATGTGATTCAATGGGTACGCGATCATTTAAAAAGCAAACGTGATCCTGTTGATATAATCGATCAAAAACTCCAAGGCCTGCCGGACACACAAGTGCAGGAAATGCTACAGGCCCTCGGAATAGCTCTCCTCTGCACCAGCAACAGGCCCGAGGATCGACCAATGATGAAAGACGTGGTGGCCTTATTGAAGGAAATTAGACACGAGCAGGCAGTTGGGGGCGATCAGGGTCACAAGCCTACGAGTAAACCCTCGAAGAGTAGTGATCAAGTTTCATCGTATTCGTCCTCATCATTGACACCAGCTCAATTGTTGGCTTTGCAAGGGTCGTCTAATTGCTCACTTGGTTACTCCTCTTCATCTACTAGTTACAATACAAGGAAATAATGAATTGCAGGGACTTATTCATTCATTGTTTAGGACTAGGATAACAATTGGTTGGCACTGTAAATTAAGAGTTAATTAGAATCAGCATTTCGATTAAATTTTATAAAAGATTGAAAGATGAATGTCTAGTTAGCTAGCTAAAATTTACTTAATTTGTAGGCTTCCAGTCTCAGTAAAATCTTTGGGAAATAATTTAAGTACTTGCAATTTTAGTCTTTGTTTCTATTATTGCATTACTTAATAACATAAGTACAAGTTATATGAGCATGGATATGCAAATTTTTTAAGGCACATCTACTATAATTATTTTTAAGGGCTACAAAATCCAAATTCAAGTACCCATCATCAAACTATATTTAGGTTTTTTGCTCGATTTTAAATGTATGGATCCAAAAAAAAAATTGATGATATGGAAGAAATCCGAGTGAACGAATATTTTTTTTTTCTGAGTGAAACGGTGAACATATCATTACATAATTAAATCTAAAGAATGTCCAACCAACAAATACACTGAATATTCACTACCAACAAATTCAAAGAATATTTATTAACAAGGCTATCATTAAATTAGAAAAAGACTCATACTTCTGGTGGAATTCGAACGCAAGAATGACCCGATCGACTATCCTAACAAGCCAAGCCTGATATAATGAGAAAGAAAAAAACAAGATCCACATTATGATGTCTAAGTACAAACTGAGCTATTGCCCAATGCTCAAAAGCTAACATTAACCAAATTTCTTTTAAAAAGAAAAAGAAAAACTAATAGACAATTCAAGAAAAAGACAAGAATTACAGTTCGATATAATGTCTAGGTTCATGTATGCATAATGTGAATGAGGTAACACTGTTAAGTTGCCTTTGTAGAGGGTCCTTTTCCATCATTTCAAGGAAAAAGAGCACAATTATATACGCCTCGTTCTTGTTTCTATTGTCCAAATTAAAAAATTCAAGAATGCTAGTATTGCTTTTCTGATCTCCTTAATTTAGGTATTGAAAAGAGGGGCAATTAGACATCCCACCCAACTCTAGTCTCTAGGTACTATCACTTACAAGATATACCAATTGAAAATTTTGTTGGTGTTTATTTAATAGTTATTTCAAAGATGGATTGATTGTGCGAAAAAACTTAGGTTCCCGATTCCACTATTGGCCACATTAGTTTTTATCAATGTGTAAGTTTTTACATTTCTTTGAATAAATGCGGATCCACTTACAGTTATGTGGATTTATCACTTTATCCAAATTGTACATGCATTCATTTTTTTTTTTCCAAAAGTATTTAAGTTTTGGACCAGACTTAATCACTTTTAAGGTGCCGTGAACATATTAAGTGGGAATACTTTATATTTCGATTGTTAATAGCGCCTTTTACTGGTTAATCCTAATTTTCAGACAACTATGTAATGAAATCATGTGATAAAATCTATCACGTACCACCTAGCTTCATATCCCACCTTCAGTCCTTTCAGCCCCATAATTGTTCAAGGATCGGATAAGAATCAGAAGGTTCTTACATTTTATGCAACTCTAGAGGACCCTCACCATGTGACATGATCCAAACATCATAACCAACAAAAAAAAAAAAGTGATGATTTTTGTATTGATTGTTTCAACCTTTAATGACAAGCATATTATGTCTTATTATGTAGCATTACATATGTCATTTTCCTTGATTTGTACATCTAAAAAGTAAGTATATATGGACATTATAAGCACACATGCTATATATACTGCAGTAGCATTGGACATTGATAAGGTAATATATAAAGTAATATGAACTACTATATCATAAAGGGTGAAATACAATTTGCCCCCTTAAAGTATTGGGGTGGTACCAGTTACCCCCTAAAGTATCAATTGTAACACTTATCCCCCTCTGTTATAATATTGAACATTTTATTCCAAAATTACCCCGCCCCTTTTATAACAATAATTTTTTTCTTTATTAATTTAACAAAATAGAAAAAGAAAAATATTTATGAATTCATCAATTCAACAAACAATATACTATGTTTCATTTCTTTCATGTCTTTTGTTTCATTAGGTTTTCTGGTCTCAATTATTTTCTTTATTTTCATCTAATTTTTTTCTTTATTACCATTTCAATTTGTTTTCTTTATTTATATCTCTATTTTTTCTTTACAATTTGTCTTGAATTTTATTTGGTGATAATTATCTCTGTTTTCGTTACAAATTATAATTCAAGATTTTGAGTAATTCTCCTTCAAAATTTTACTTGAAATATTCGAACTTGACTCAGACTTGTATCGTTAATGCATAAATCTAAAATTAATACGCTAACTTCTTTATACATCTATTACTAATCAGAAGTAAATTCAATACCAACAGATAATTACCAATAGTATAGGTCCGTGTCAAACATAAATTTTGCGAGAAAGAAAATAAAGGAGAATTAATAAACATTTTGAATTATATTCGTACCAAAAATAGAAGAAATTATTATCACCAAATAAAGATTGAGAAAAATATAAAGAAAAAATTGAGATAGAAATAAAAAAATTGAAACATAAAATAAAGAAAACAAATTGATACAGAAATAAAGAAAAAAATAAGATGAAAATAAGAAAAAAAAAAGGAAAAAATAATTTAATGAAGAAATCGGAACATAATGTTATTTGCTTGATGGATGGATGAATTCTTATTTAATAAAGGGACAAATTTTTTTTTTAAATTAATAAAGAAATTTGTTAATATGAAAGGGGCGAGGGTATTTTTGAAATAAAAACTCCAAAACTATAATAAAGGGGGGTAAGTGGTACAAGTGATACTTTAGGGGATAACTGATATATACCACCCTCATACTTTAAGAGGTGAAATGTGTATTTCACCCTATCATAAATTATGGCCACAAAAGTTTAAGATATGTTGGGACCTTCCGTTGATAAATTCATCATTACATGATTTAGGAATCAAACAAATATCGATTAACATGCAATTGGGCAAATTATGGGAAGTTGATTATAGATCGAATACATTGGTGATGGGTAAATTAAAATTTGACCCAAATAAGACCCGAATGACTCAAAGGAACCCTGAGAGACAATGATCACTGCTATAATGGTCACCACCAATCTGGTTGTGGCCTAAAGTGGAAATAAGATGGTGGTGGGTGTAGGGACGCCCTAAATTTTTCTTTTATATATATATTTTCGAAAATATTCTTAAAAAAAGTCATGGGAACGTGACATATATAATTCATGGGAAATCTTATCGAAAAGAATTAACCATTATGACACATATTAGGCTTGATGTATAATATTGCAACGTTTTTCACTTGAGGGATAAAAGTGTAAAATGGTCCCTACTTGAGGGACAACTTGATTTTTTTTATATTTTCATGCAATTACAAAAATCATATAGGGAAAATTCCATTTACATCCCGTAGGATTGAATTTTCAGCCTATGTAATCTCAAAATTTCACTCCTGCTCTAATTTTTTTAAAATATTTTGCACTTTTGATTCCGTATTTTGTAAAATTGTATTTTTAATTCAAATTCTTTAAAATATTTTGCAATAGTCATTATTTAGAATATTTGATCGCACATGATTGTTACAGTCTTGCACTTTCAATTCTAGCACTTTTATTGTCACAGGATATGATGGCACCAAAAGTTCAAAATATTTTAATAAAATCTTGATAAAAAATGCAATTTTAGAAAGCGTGGAACCAAAAGTTTTGAGAGTTCAAATCTCAGCATCTTTTTATCCTCGAGTGGAAGACATTGATATGAACTGTCTAAACCTTGTGATCATGACTGTTAATAACTGGGAGTCAAATTTGAATTGGTCTGTTGCGGGAATTATTGAGGAGATAAAAGTTTTTTTCCGGTTGCAGGCCACGATGACGTTTCAAATTTACCATTAGGAACACAAACTATATTGCCCACAACCTTATTTCTTGAATTTTTGTTTAAAATTGACTGCCCCTTTTAATCCATGAAATATTCTTATTTCTGTATTTTATGACGGGAGCCCCTTTATAGACTTTCATTTATCGTGTTAATTTGAAACGAAACTTTGTTTTATTATTTTTTGAAAAAAAAAACTCAACAAGGGTACAGTAGTATTTAGTTAGTTGCAGGAAGGCAGCAGAAAGAAAAGGTAATGTCAGATTCTATATAGATTTTTGAAAGAACCGAAATTAATTAGTAATTCATTTCTCCCCTTTTGCTTTTGGACGCATGCACGTGAAGTAATCACATGTTAAAACAAACAAGCCTGCTGTTTATATTTCCACAGTACACAGACCTTAGTTTTTGGAAATGAATAAAATGGACCCCCACATTATCAACTCTGCTGATTTAACTGCCATTTTCTCTATTCCAGGAGAAGTAATTTCTGCAGATGAAAAAGGGCAATCAGAAAGTTTCCATACTTAGATTACAAGGACAGGATCATCTTAATTTTGTGCATCTACCCGTAGATACGGAACTTTTATAGGTCGCGATTGCTCCCATTTTGATTAGTATTCTTAATTTCTAATATATCATATATCGAACTATTGACATGGCAACTTCCTAGAAATAGGTCAAAATTGTTTAGAAGATAGTCAACCGATGATGTGGCTCGAGAAAAAGGGTCAAGCGAAGTTCACCAACACAGAATTTGACCACTAGCTATCACACTCGAGCTCGATCACATTGATGCTCGATCAGACTCCTTAGAGGACTAATTGAAATGTCAATCTATTTAAAGATCTTTGAACATGAGCGATCACATTATTTATGCTCATGCATTCTAATACATTATTCCATATCTATTTCTATCTTTATCTCTATCTCTATCTCTACTATTATAAAATCATGAATATTTCTTAATTTTTTTGTACGGACTAAAATACTCTTATTTAAATTGTAAAATGACATTTAATTCAATAATAAATATGTAAAAGTAAGAGGTATAATTAGACATGAATAATAGAAATAGTGTCCTGCAAGCCAGCTGTATGGCTAGCATTAATTGTAATTAATGAGGAACTATTCAATTTAGATTAATAAATGCACTTTTATTAAATGGTCAACTTTATCTTATGTAATATTTGTCTACGCATAAGGATAGAAGTCCTTAGATCACAGGGCTATGGGACAACCCGTGGACTGATCTCTAAGGCCGTGATCTAGAATATATTCAAGAGTCGTAGAATCCAATCGAGATAGGACATCGTTGGATTCGGTTAGACTCTCACTATTGTGTATACTCCGATGAACTGGAGGACGCTGGGGTCCACGAGCGTGACTGGGATAGTCGATACACATAAGTGGGTGGCTTGCTGGGATGGCAAGCGCACTGAATACCCCAATTAGGAAATAACTCACCATGGAAGCGGTAGTCGCATATCGGGGTTGAAGTTATTCCAATTTACAATAGTATACGAGGAACGATCCCTAACAACTTGAGATGATAGGGTTTATCTGGTACGAGAACGTCTATACTTTGATATGAGTTCCGACTGACTGGGGATCACCAGAAAGTCTCTGTGGACTCATGTTGGGTATAGAGGAACTCGTATGCAGATTCATATCATCAACAAAGGATCCGTTGACTCGACTTGATAGGTCGAGAAATTCTCCTATGGATTTCTGTGAGAAATTAATTCTGATGAAATCCTTGGCCAAGGTAACTGACGACTTTATGTAAGTAGCTCATAAAGAACAAGTCAGAAAGAATTTATTTCGAGATCAGAGAACATAAGGTCAAGACAAAAGATAAGGGAATCCGATGAAAGACCATACCCTTAAGTCTCGACTGGGAGATTGATCGATGGAGAGATTGTGTCGTATATGGAAATTGTAAATGATAAAAGGTTCACTGAATTAATTCACCAGTGATTGGGCTCCATGGGCTTGTGACTGGACATCGACCGTGGAGTGTGGGAGAATTCCCAAATTAGCAGGGGTGCTAATTTTGGAATGATTAATCGACAGAGTGTTCGATTAATTTAGAGCATTAATTGCTCGAGTAATTAAATAATATTTAATTACAACCCGCGGCCAATTATGTGGTGAACCTACGGGGGCATACACAATACACAAGTAGCGAAAGCGAGGAAACAGGAACGAACCAGTCGACTGGGTCGACTGGGTCAAAATCGACTGGGTCGATTAAATGGGTGGGTCGACTGGGTCGACCCATGTGGAACGAAATTGGATCCAATTGGAATTGGATCAAGATTATAAATTAAATTGGAATTTAATTTATGAGTAAATTAATTAATTAGGATTTAATTAATTAATGGAATAATTAATTAATTGGACTTGGAGTTTAATTAATTAATTGGGAGATGATTTAATTAATTGGGCTATTTAATTGGGAGATTAAATAAAGCCCTGAAAGATTAATTAAAGTGGGCCATGAATTAATTAGAAAACTTAGTCTTCTAATTGAATAGGGCCATGGCCCATGTAGGAGAGAGAAGACCTAGTCCTAATAGGACTAGGATAGAAAGAAAACTATAAATAGCTTTCTTCTAGTTAATTTTCACACAACTCCTTAAGCAAAAATTGAGCAAAGCAAAAATCTCTCTCCCTCTCCCTACCTGGATCGGCCGAACCCTGCTTCCACTTTGGAAGAATTTTTCGTGTTCGATCTTTGTTCCAAAATCGTTCTTAAAGTCCTGAATTAATATAGCCTATGTTCTAGTCGATTAGGTTATATTATTTTCGTGATATTGTGGTGTATCAACTCGTAGAGGCGCAACACGTGGGGCGCTGTACAAAAAGCTTGGATCGATTTTCTGTGAGAGAATTCAGAGTTCATCTAGCCAACTTGGATTTGCAAGGAGACAGGTATAAACGAGAAAACTTATACTGTCATTGATTTATATTCATATATATACAACTAGAGAATATCCTGGCAAGATTCTTTAAGAGGCCCTAGAAATTTTTTATATTCCGCTGTGCCTAGGGCTGTTTTTCTTACCGAATCCCAACAGTGGTATCAGAGCCAACTCTAGGCTTTGTATATATATGAATTTGCGAATTCTGTGTTTATTAAATCATATGTTTGATTTATGTGGCTAGTTCTATAACTTTGCATGTTTTAGGACTTTATTGTTAACTTAGAGTTAATGGGTAATTTTAGATTCGTAATTTTATCATGTTATTTTAATTTTGGATTATGATTTAATTGGGACTGTTTTTAAATTAAATCAAAAGTAATCAAAACAAAAAAAAAAAAAAAAATTTTTGAAATTGTGTTCGACCGCGGTGGCACGCGGCGGTGCGCAGCAGCGCACCGCGGCTGGGCGGCCACCGCACGCTGCCGCACGCGGCAGCACGCACACAGCGCGCTGGCTGCGCGTGCCGCGCACGGCAGATGCCTACGGGCAGTCTGCCGCGCGTTGGCTACGCGCAGCAGCACGCTGCTGCGTGCTGTCACGCGCAGCAGCAGTCGCTGCGTGCGGCTCACGCGCGGCCTCCGTGGCCGCGTGTGTGCTGCCACGTGGCGGCACCCTGTTCGTCACTCCGTGGCTGAGTTTTGGTTGGATTCAATTTCTGCCTATTTTGGATGTCCTGAAAATCTTGGAGAATTTTAGAAGATTAGGAAACTTGGAGTTTTTGGATAAGGTAGTTATTCTGTTAGAATTAAACACTACCTTAATTAAACTAATCTAATCAAAATAGGATTATCTTGAGAATCTTGGAGATTTAGGAATATTGGGAAACTTAGAGTTTTGGATAAGGTAAGAATCTTAGAGATTTAGATTACCTTAATTAACCAATCTTAATCAAGATAGGATTTGTAGATTACTTGGAGCTCAAGTAAGAGCTAATTAATCTTAGAGGTTAATTGTTAATTCAAAATTAATTAACTTGGATGAATTTTATGAATTAAAATTAAAGGAGCCAGTAAATTTACATTTTTGCCCTTATGTGAATTTATGCATGTTCTTGAGTGAATATGTGGATTGGTCGATTTTGCCCTTAAGCCCTGTGTAGTTTTGGTTTATTTATTTTATGGGTTGTAATTAAATGGGCCTGATTGGTGCCCTTGCTTGTGCAAATAAATGTAATAGAATAGGACCATTTAAATTATGTAAGCTAGGCTTAGATTAGGCTTGGAGCCGAGAAGACCTCATGAAGACTTGGAGATCCACATGGAGGCCCATTTACCTTGGAGGACATGGAGGCCCAATTCATTACATGGAGGCCCAATCGAGCTGGATATTACAAGAAGACCCATGATGTATGGGTTTAAAAATTGTAATAGTTAGGACATTTAATTTTCACCCTAGACTGACCAATTGATTCATCACGTGGCTCGTGATGGATCGCATAGGATGGGCAATCGACCAATCATATCTTGCTAGGTGATGAATGTTTACTTTTTCGCACATTATTCTTTGATGTATGAGATGCATGCTTAGGATAGAAAACGTAAACAAGATAAGAATAATCTGATGAGACCTCGCACACTTAGAAACCTCCAATTGAACTTAAAATTCAATTAGAATATTAAATCGAATAACGGGCGCATATGAATAGTGTCTATGGTCCGAGCCTATCCAATTACTAGGTCTTAGGCATGTTGTACGAATATATCTCGATGTCTCACGAGTCGTGGGTCGAGCTATAGGAAGATAATATGTCTATTGCCTCGATGCACGAGTTAAGTGCCAAGGAAGGGGATAGCGAGGTTTTAGGCGCTGTCTCACGAGTCGTGGGGCGTCTGGGATTGAACTATTTCTCTTCACGAGTATTGGACATGATTTAACGCTAGTAAATATGGATGTCTCACGAGTCGTGGGTCCATATCGAAAAACGAGGCTAAATGAACTTAAGGGTTAGCTGCGATGGTTAACCGTTGACATAGTCGACCACCAAGTGGATCAAATAGTATGGCCAACGAGTCGTGGGTACTAGGAGATTGCATTTGGGCCTTAAGCCCGCTAGGATATTTTAAAATCCCCGAAACTTATGTGGGGGCATAAGATTTTGATTAAAATAGTGGGAGTAATTTGCAAATGAAATCCATGTTTGTGAATTGTGCATTTTTAAATTAATCTTTCGCGTATTTATTTCTTCTATCGTCGTTTTGTAGATATAATGTCTAAGAATCCGATTTCCATCATACTTGAACATAACAAATTGACTGGACCAAACTTCCATGACTGGGTCAGGAACCTTAAGATCATTCTCGCTTCTGAAAAGCGAGGTTTTGTCCTTGATGGGCCCCCTCCCGAACTTGCTAAGGATGCCGACGACACTGAGAAAGAAGCCGTTGATTTATGGCTTGACGATGACTTGCAGTCACGTTGTCTCATGTTGGCATCCATGTCGAATGAGCTTCAAAAGCAGCACGAGCATATGAAGTCTTCTTTTGAAATCTACACGCACCTGAATGGTCTATTTGGGGTGCAAAGTAGATATGAGCGGTATGAAACTGCTAAGGCTTTGCAACAAACGAGGATGGCTGAAGGTGCTGATGTTCGATCTCACTGCATCAAAATGATTGGGCTCATTGAAAAGCTTAGTCATCTTGACGTAAAGATGGACAAGACCTACTGCCAGGATATAATCCTCCAGTCATTGCCTAGATCATTCGAGCAATTCGTAGTGAACTACAACATGCACAAGATGAATGTTGAACTTCACGAGTTGGCTAATATGCTCGCCACTGCCGAGGCTTCCATGAAAAGAGAGAAGCCAGTGATGGTTGCTACCTCAACCCAATCCAAGTCCAAAAGGACAAAGAAAGGGAAGGGGAAAGGAAATGCTTCTTCAAGCAAAGGCAAAGCACCATCTGGGCCCGTAGGGAAGGGAAAGAAGCGTAAAGCTTCGTCTGGTGAACAGAAATGTTTCTACTGCAAGAAACCTGGACACTGGAAGAGGAACTGCAAAGAGTTCTTGGAGAGCTCGAAAGGTATATTCCTTGTTGAAGTTAATTTATCAATTAACTGTGCATCATGGGTGCTAGACACTGCTTGTGGTTCTCATCTTTGTAATGATTTACAGGTGATGGGAGCAACAAGGCCACTTAGGCCAGGGGATTGGATCCTGAGATTTGGCAATGGAGCTAGAGCTGCTGCCGAGGCCATAGGCGAAGTGGAGTTAGATTTAGGTGGTAATAAATTAGTCCTTAGGAACGTTCTTTATGTACCTGGTTTGGTGAAAAATATTATTTCAATTCCTGTTTTGGATAATGAAGGTTTTAATTTTACTATTAATAAAGGTTCCTTTTCGTTATTCATGAATGATAATATGTTTTTCACTGGTACATTAAAAGATGGACTATATACCATTGAACCACCTAAGTTAGTGATGCATGTACAACAAAACAAAAGGAAACAAGATAATGAAATATCTGCCCAATTGTGGCACGCTCGACTTGGACATATATCTAAGTCAAGGATTCAAAAGTTAGCATCTTCTGGCGCGATTGAAATCAATCGCATTGATGAAATGCCAACATGTGAACCATGTTTAAAGGGTAAAATGGCTAAGTTGCCGTTTAAAGGAAACCCTGAGCGAGCCAAGCAAACATTGGACTTAATACATACTGACGTATGTGGACCACTAAGAAAAAGCGCCCGAGGTGGCTATGACTACTTCATCACTTTCACTGACGACTTTAGTCGTTATGGATATGTGTTCTTGTTGAAACACAAGTCTGAAGCCTTTGAGCGATTCAAAGAATTCAAGATGGAAGTAGAGAATCAACTTGGTCATACGATAAAGGCTCTTCGTTCTGACCGAGGTGGAGAATTTCTTAGTAACGAATTTCTGAATTATCTTGTAGAGCATGGAATATTATCGCAGTGGACTCCTCCTGCAACACCGCAGTTAAATGGAGTAGCAGAGAGAAGGAATCGAACATTGATGGACATGGTTCGATCCATGATGAGTGCCACTGACTTACCTCTTTCATTTTGGGGACATGCCCTCCTCACGGCAACGAAGACACTGAATATGGTACCTTCGAAATCCGTAGAAAAGACACCATACGAACTATGGTTTGGCAAGGCACCTTCATACGCATTCATGCGCATATGGGGATCTCCCGCTTACGTTAAAAAGCTAGTGGGAGATAAATTGGAGACGAAATCCACTTTGTGCAAATTCGTGGGGTATCCAGAAAACTCAATAGGATACGAGTTCTACGATCCTACAAGACAAACAACGTTTGTCTCGAGGAACGCTCACTTCTTGGAGAAGGATTTCTTGGTGGACAAGAAAGAAAATAACGTAGAACTAGATGAGGTCACTGAAGCTGAAAAGACCTTGGAGGTCGATCAAGCTGACCCGTCACCACAGGCAGTGGGAGAACAAGAGCATGAAAGTGCACCAGAAAGTACACCGATACTTCGTAGGTCAGAAAGACAACGTAGAGAACCCGAGAGGTACTACGGTCTGCTGCATGAGACTGGACAGTCTCTAACCGACCCAAGGACTTACGAAGAGGCTATGCTAGACATAGACTCGGGAAAGTGGCGCGAAGCCATGGAATCCGAACTGGACTCCATGCACTCAAACAAGGTCTGGGCCTTGGTAGATCCACCAGTGGGAGTGGCTCCCGTGGGTTGCAAGTGGATCTATAAGCGAAAGCTTGGAGTGAACGGAGAGGTGATTACCTACAAGGCGCGACTAGTGGCAAAAGGATACACTCAAAGACCAGGTATCGACTTTGAGGAGACCTTCTCGCCCGTCGCAATGCCCAAATCCATTCGGATCTTGCTGGCCATAGCTACGTGGTATAACTACGAGATATGGCAGATGGATGTAAAGACTGCCTTTCTCAATGGAGA
Organism: Penstemon eatonii; assembly: GCA_038501285.1. Taxonomy (NCBI): domain Eukaryota; kingdom Viridiplantae; phylum Streptophyta; class Magnoliopsida; order Lamiales; family Plantaginaceae; genus Penstemon; species Penstemon eatonii. Next base: position 41,762,938 of record CM076713.1, read on the forward strand.
CATTGATAAGGAGATCTACATGGAGCAACCAAAAGGATATGCATCCAAAGGAGATGAACACAAGGTGTGCAAACTCCAGAGGTCCATTTATGGACTGAAGCAAGCTTCCCGAAGTTGGAACATTCGTTTTGATGAGACAATCCAAACTTTTGGATTCATCAAGAACATGTTCGAACCTTGCGTGTACAAGAAGATCAGTGGGAGTACAGTTGAATTTTTGGTGCTTTACGTTGACGACATTCTTCTCATTGGAAACAATGTAAAAGCATTGTCTGAAACTAAAGCATGGTTGTCTACACAATTCTCAATGAAGGATATGGGAGAAGCATCATTTGTACTAGGTATAAGGATCTACCGAGATAGATCAAAAGGACTGCTGGGCCTCTCCCAATCCCAGTACATAGACAAAATCTTGAAAAGATTTAGTATGGAAGAATCCAAGAGAGGATTGCTTCCAATGAGACATGGAATTGCACTCTCCAAGTCTATGGCCCCAAAGACGCCAGAGGAGAGAAGCAATATGTCTCGAATACCGTATGCATCCGCGATAGGAAGCATAATGTATGGTATGCTGTGTACGAGACCAGACGTAGCGTACGCTCTAAGCGTTACAAGTCACTACCAGTCTGATCCAGGTGAGCAGCACTGGATAGCCGTAAAGGCAATTCTGAAGTACCTGAGAAGGACTAAGGAACTGTTCTTGGTATACGGTGGAGGAGAATTGAAATTGGAAGGCTATACAGACTCAAGCTTCCAATGTGATGTAGACGACTTCAAGTCGACATCAGAATATGTTTTCTGTCTCAATGGTGGTGCGGTTAGCTGGAAGAGCTCCAAGCAGGAAACAACCGCGGATTCAACCACTGAAGCAGAATACATTGCCGCGAATGACGCAGCAAAGGAAGGTGTTTGGATGAGAAACTTCATCCAGGAACTGGATGTGATACCTAGCATTGCTGAGCCCATTACTATCTTCTGCGATAATAATGGGGCAATAGCGCAAGCAAAGGAGCCGAGATCTCATCAGAAATCCAAGCACGTACAGAGACGATACCATGTGATAAGAGATATCATTGGTAGAGGAGACATTAAGATGGAACGTGTCGACTCAGAAGATAATACGGCGGACCCGCTAACGAAGCCTCTGCCTCAAAAGGCATTTGAGAAACATCTGCATAAGATGGGACTCAAGAACATAAAAGACTGGCTTTAGGACAAGTGGGAGATTGATAGAAATAGTGTCCTGCAAGCCAGCTGTATGGCTAGCATTAATTGTAATTAATGAGGAACTATTCAATTTAGATTAATAAATGCACTTTTATTAAATGGTCAACTTTATCTTATGTAATATTTGTCTACGCATAAGGATAGAAGTCCTTAGATCACAGGGCTATGGGACAACCCGTGGACTGATCTCTAAGGCCGTGATCTAGAATATATTCAAGAGTCGTAGAATCCAATCGAGATAGGACATCGTTGGATTCGGTTAGACTCTCACTATTGTGTATACTCCGATGAACTGGAGGACGCTGGGGTCCACGAGCGTGACTGGGATAGTCGATACACATAAGTGGGTGGCTTGCTGGGATGGCAAGCGCACTGAATACCCCAATTAGGAAATAACTCACCATGGAAGCGGTAGTCGCATATCGGGGTTGAAGTTATTCCAATTTACAATAGTATACGAGGAACGATCCCTAACAACTTGAGATGATAGGGTTTATCTGGTACGAGAACGTCTATACTTTGATATGAGTTCCGACTGACTGGGGATCACCAGAAAGTCTCTGTGGACTCATGTTGGGTATAGAGGAACTCGTATGCAGATTCATATCATCAACAAAGGATCCGTTGACTCGACTTGATAGGTCGAGAAATTCTCCTATGGATTTCTGTGAGAAATTAATTCTGATGAAATCCTTGGCCAAGGTAACTGACGACTTTATGTAAGTAGCTCATAAAGAACAAGTCAGAAAGAATTTATTTCGAGATCAGAGAACATAAGGTCAAGACAAAAGATAAGGGAATCCGATGAAAGACCATACCCTTAAGTCTCGACTGGGAGATTGATCGATGGAGAGATTGTGTCGTATATGGAAATTGTAAATGATAAAAGGTTCACTGAATTAATTCACCAGTGATTGGGCTCCATGGGCTTGTGACTGGACATCGACCGTGGAGTGTGGGAGAATTCCCAAATTAGCAGGGGTGCTAATTTTGGAATGATTAATCGACAGAGTGTTCGATTAATTTAGAGCATTAATTGCTCGAGTAATTAAATAATATTTAATTACAACCCGCGGCCAATTATGTGGTGAACCTACGGGGGCATACACAATACACAAGTAGCGAAAGCGAGGAAACAGGAACGAACCAGTCGACTGGGTCGACTGGGTCAAAATCGACTGGGTCGATTAAATGGGTGGGTCGACTGGGTCGACCCATGTGGAACGAAATTGGATCCAATTGGAATTGGATCAAGATTATAAATTAAATTGGAATTTAATTTATGAGTAAATTAATTAATTAGGATTTAATTAATTAATGGAATAATTAATTAATTGGACTTGGAGTTTAATTAATTAATTGGGAGATGATTTAATTAATTGGGCTATTTAATTGGGAGATTAAATAAAGCCCTGAAAGATTAATTAAAGTGGGCCATGAATTAATTAGAAAACTTAGTCTTCTAATTGAATAGGGCCATGGCCCATGTAGGAGAGAGAAGACCTAGTCCTAATAGGACTAGGATAGAAAGAAAACTATAAATAGCTTTCTTCTAGTTAATTTTCACACAACTCCTTAAGCAAAAATTGAGCAAAGCAAAAATCTCTCTCCCTCTCCCTACCTGGATCGGCCGAACCCTGCTTCCACTTTGGAAGAATTTTTCGTGTTCGATCTTTGTTCCAAAATCGTTCTTAAAGTCCTGAATTAATATAGCCTATGTTCTAGTCGATTAGGTTATATTATTTTCGTGATATTGTGGTGTATCAACTCGTAGAGGCGCAACACGTGGGGCGCTGTACAAAAAGCTTGGATCGATTTTCTGTGAGAGAATTCAGAGTTCATCTAGCCAACTTGGATTTGCAAGGAGACAGGTATAAACGAGAAAACTTATACTGTCATTGATTTATATTCATATATATACAACTAGAGAATATCCTGGCAAGATTCTTTAAGAGGCCCTAGAAATTTTTTATATTCCGCTGTGCCTAGGGCTGTTTTTCTTACCGAATCCCAACAATGAAGTCTTCTTATATTTATCTCCTACATAGGCTCTTAAAATTTATAAATTCTCTCAATTTTTATAATTTTAATCTTCTTCTTTTATAATAGATAAAAACGAACCATAAAATAATATATAAAAATTATTATATTTTAGCATCAATATTTATTTAAGTAAGAAAATATTAATTTAAAAATTTAGTACAACATAAGTCTTAAACACTCTAAATATAAAAAATTATAATTAAATTCTCTTAAATATCATTATGTTACAAAAAAAATTAAATTGAACCGCATCTTATTATGAAAGAATAAAAACTACTTATGACTTAGCTAATTACGTAATTTTACTTTGGCCATAATAGAGAAATATAAAGAATTTTCAATAATATCAAGACATGAATAACATCGAATTTTCATGGAATCCTTGTCGTGAAAAATGGGTGAAATTGGTGGAAAATTGTGAAATTGATGAAAAAAATAATCTATGAAATAATTGAAAACATGTGAATCGTTGAAAATTCGGATGAAATTTGTGAATATTGGTAAGATTGGTGAATTTGGGGTGAAATCAATAAAAAAGAGCCTCTGAAATCGATAAATACATGTGAAATTCGGGTGAAATTTGTGAAAAAATGTGAAACGACAACATCAATGAAAAGCAGGTGATATTGATGAAAAATGAATAAAGTCGGTGAAAATATGTCAAATCAATGAAACAATGAAAATTCAAGTGAAATTTGTGAAAAAATGTGCAAAATTAGTGAAAATGGGTGAATATAACCGACAAAATAAGTTGAAACCTGTAGAAAGATGTTTAAAACAGGAAACACAAAAGGACAAAATCAGAAAAACAATGAAAATAAGTTAAAGCCGAAAAATAAATGCATAAAACATTAAACTGATAAAAATGAATAAAATCAGCTAAAGAACATGTTAAATCGGTGAAAAATGAATTAAATTGGTGAAACACGGGTTAATTTACTTTATTTTATGATAATAAAATTAATATTACTCTATTTTACAAACAATACCCGTTAAATTAACTAGACACGTATAACTTACGTGCACTTTCCTACATTTACAAAAGAATCGATAGTAACCAAGCTTCAACCCGAGCACAATTATTTAAATTATTACCTTATTTTACACAATTGATTAGACAATTGATGAGGCCTAATTAATGATCAAACAACCATACTGGGCATTAAGATGTTGGATCATCAAGTGGACAAAGCAGCCAACGGTCCAATTAAAATGACCCTAATACTGACTATTTTACACTCGAGAAATAAGGAAAACTACCAAAACACTCGGAGATATATGCCCATTTATATACCACGGTCGAAGCGGATAAATTCGACCCGAATGAGTTGACCTGAGTATATCCGCAACTATTTACATTCCCTTATTATTACTTCAAACAAAAATTAATTACAATTGAATTACCCATTTTGCTTGGATCTTAGATTATGATTTCTAGCTTAGGCTCGATATAAGTCAGGCTCGACCTCAATCTCAAGTATGAATGAGAAGATTTGGGAAGGAAAAGAAAAACCTTAGAACTTAGAAGAATGAAAAAAAGGAGCCTATATTTATAAGAAGCATACACACATGCATCAATGGGCATTCATTCCCGCGTTAAAATTCATCTTAAATCACTTCCCATGATTCAAGTAATTTAGTTGAAAGAATAATTTTAAATATTATATTTTATATTTGTAAAAATGCAACATACAGGAGTTACTAATTATATGAATGAAAATGTTATCAAAAAGAAAATATATATGAATGAAAAAACTCTTGATAGCTAATTTTCAGTATTATTTATGTAATTTGCTTTTACAAAAAATTTGAACAAAAAGGATGGGCATTTGGTTCAAAATTACTTACTATTTAAAAGAAATAGAAATATTACTAAATAACCAATTATCTTATACATAAAAATTTAGAAGCAGAAAATTTGTAAATTATGAAAATGGGTGGGTGTTAACTATTGAGTTTATAAGAAATACATAAATTTATAACAATTGTTTAAATAATAATTGAGGTAAAAACATACTAATCGATTGAATAATAATGGATATAAATATAAGAACCGGTGATATAACTACATAATAATTGGTGAAATAATAATGTGAATCTTTTTTTGCAAGAAGTCTGAAGAAAAAAAAATCACCAAGAAAGATATATATAGTTGGATATACAATATGAGTTTAAGAAGTGTTACAAATGCTATTTTAAGGGGTAACTGACACAACCACATATTTTAAGGGGGGCAAAATGTATTTAACATTTAAAACTAACAATCATTACCATATATAAAGGGGCAGGGTAATTTGGGGAAAAAAAATCTCACTTTGATTGATCAACATTGGAGGGGAGGGGTGTAAGTGTCAACAGTGACACTTTAGGATTAAAATTTTTATTTAGTGTTACAATATCTGGAGGGGAGCAAACTGTACTTAACCCTTAATATATATATATATATATATATATATATATATATATATATATATATATATATATATATATATATATATATATATATATATATTTGATCCATAGAAAAAAAATATATATCTTTTATTATTGGATGTAATAGGACAAGTTGAAAAATTACACAATTATGTATCCTTAAAATTTAAATATTTTGATTAAATAGAAATAAAAATATATAGAAAGAATTAAGTCCGGTTGCTATGGGTAGTTATTAACGGTCTCTTAATTTGTAAATAAGGAAATCCCCGATTACATTTCAAGAACTCTTGAGTACCTATCATACAATTCAAGAACTTATAAATTGGAAACATCCCTTATTTTGTAAATAAGGAAATCCCCGATTACATTTCAAGAACTTATAAATTGGAAACATCCCTTATTTGTAAATAATGAAATCCCCGATTACATTTCAAGAACTCTGAGTAACTTTCATACAGTTCAAGAACTTATAAAATGGAAACATCCCTTATTTGTAAATAAGGAAATCCCCGATTATATTTCAAGAACTCTGAAACTCTCATACAGTTCAAGAACTTATAAATTGGCCACATCCCTTACTTGTAAATAATGAAATCCCCGATTACAATTCCAGAGCTTAAATATAAGAATTGAGGAACTCTTATAGAACTTATAAATTGGAAACATCAAGAATTGATAACTCTCGCATTCGCATTACTCTTCAAGAACTTACAAACTGAAAATATCAAGAACTGGAAATAGTTAGAGGTAAACTTTCTTTTTGAGTATTCTGTATAATCTCGACCCCAGTTGAAGTTTTCCCCTGCTTTGCTTTGTTGTATTGTATTAAACAAAATTGTTTTAATGCATGTTTGTAGTGATATTTAGGAATCCCTTTCCTGCCTCAGAATATTGTCATATCTGGTGTCAATTAGATTATAGATATAAGACATTTTCAGTTTCACACCATTTTCTTAGCAATGTAGCATCCCTTTCAAAACTTTATTCCCACCTTAATTTATAGCTTTGTGAAGGGTTTCAAGAAATTGTAAAACTCTTGCAATTATTTGATTAGCCTCCATTCTCTTTACCATCATACTCATTCCTTGCTAGTCAAATGAACCATGTAGTAACAATGGGCAGAACTTTTATTCTAATATGTCCCTTCTCTTTTTAGTAGACAACCCTAAATTGAGCATCGATTATGGATTAGGCCGAGTTTTAGCTGGATAAATTGACACTCAAGTTAATACTTTGAGTTGAGGATATGATACCTATAAATTAGTAGTCAATTAACTCCATATCCTAGTTGAATTGTAAAAGATTGTCTGATTGAGAGTACAAATTCATATTAATTAACAACTTAAATAACTCAACAAAAGTTACATGATTTAGTTGGTCAAAAAAAATTTTGAATTCAAAAATTTAGGGGCTTTCAGTTCTTGTTTATAGAAAAAATTGAATATGAAGAATTTAGGAACTTGCTCTCACACAATGTCTCCATTTTTTTGTTTCTTCTTTTGATGTTTTAGAAGTAGGAGTTTTCATCCACAGTAAACTGTTTCCGATTTATAATTCTTTTAATATGTAGTTAAATGGCTTTCGGAAGTGGTTCAAGTGCTGGCGATTCGAGGATTAGTAAGGATGTTGCCAAATTGTGAGTTTAATTTGTTTTTATCATTTTTAATTCCAAAAAGCCTTTAATGTTTCTTTCTATATATCCTTAAGTTTTAATTTGCAGGATGAAAAACCAGGAGTTTGAGGTTCAGCTTGTAGGTGAAAATTTGACAGGGCCGGCTCTATAGTTAGGTAATTTAGGCTTTTATCTAGGGCCCCGACTATAGAGGGGCCTCAATTTTTTTTCTATTTGACAATTCTTTTTTTTGTCTAATAAAATATAAGAATAAAAAATTTCAAATAAGGTCTTGCCCAATTTATATAACCACATTCTTAAACAGACGGTGAAAATCAACTTGATCTAGTGGCTAAAACTAATGCTCTAGAGATTTTTCAAATATACTTAATTACTTATTTAGAATGTTTTACTTCTTAATCTAGAACCATTTATATGCAAAAAGAATGTCCTCGATATCTTTATGGACTATGTATTTATGCTATGCCTTTCCCACACATACTATATTAACATTAATGCGTTATGTATTGGTTAATATGAGTTGGACAATGATTGTAGCGCGACATTAAAATAGATTTAACATATCAAATTAACTTTTCGATTAACATTACACATTCCATTGAAATTCTTCTTATTTTTGTTATGTAAGATATTTGATCTAATTTATGTAAAAATGATTATTTTATATTATTGGTGTCAAATGATAATGATTACTCCATCCGTTTTTTTATTTAACTTTATAGAATTTCAATGTAGAATTAAAAAAATTATACCAATTTTACCCTTCTTATTAATGCTATGATTACTTGATTAAAATGGTGTTTTGTGATTTTTTCTTAAAAAATGGTTATTTATTATAATTCTTAATCCGTGTTCAATCCTCCAAAGCAAATAAATAAAACGGAGGGAGAATATGCTAATTGATAGTGCAAGTGTTTTTTCTATTATGTCTTAGTATTTCGGAATATATATATATATATATATATATATATATATATATATATATATATATATATATATACACACACACACACAAGTATGTTATGATATTGTTGTTTTGTATTTATTAATAAAATTTTAGAATTTGATGTAATATTAATTTATTACAAAGAACACTCAAATTACTAACACGTATCATTTTTCTAACGGATCGAACCGTTTGATGTATTGTACAAATTTTAAAATTACCATATGAGACTAAATATTAAAAATTCGTATGATTCAGCTATATTGAATGCTATATACACTGCAGTTGCATTGGACATTGATAAGGTAATATCTAAAGTAATATCAACTACTATATCATAAATTATGGCCACAAAAATTTAAGATATGTTGGGACCTTCCGTTGATAATTTCATCATTACATGATTTAGGAATCAAGCAAATATCGATTAACATGCAATTGTGCAAATTATGGGAAGTTGATTATAGATCGAGTACAATATTTGGTGATGGGTAAATTAAAATTTGACCCAAATAAGACCCGAATGACTCAAAGGAACCATGAGAGAGACAATGATCACTGCTATAATGGTCACCACCAATCTGGTTGTGGCCTAAAGTGGAAATGGGATGGTGGTGGGTGTAGGGATGCCCTCAATTTTTATATATATTTTCGAAAATATTCTTAAAAAAAGTCATATATTGGGAACGTGACATATATAATTCATGGGAAATCTTATCGAAAAGAACCATGATGACACATATATTAGGCTTGAGGTTTGCAACTTTTTTCACTTGAGGGATAAAAGTGTAAAATGGTCCCTACTTGAGGGACAACTTGATTTTTTTTTTATATTTTCATGCAATTACAAAAATCATATAGGGAAAATTCTATTTACATCCCGTAGGATTGAATTTTCAGCCTATGTAATCTCAAAATTTCACTCCTGCTCTAATTTTTTTAAAATATTTTGCACTTTTGATTCCGTATTTTGTAAACTTGTATTTTTAATTCAAATTCTTTAAAATATTTTGCAATAGTCATTATTTAGAATATTTGATCGCACATGATTGTTACAGTCTTGCACTTTCAATTCTAGCACTTTTATTGTCACAGGATATGATGGCACCAAAAGTTCAAAATATTTTAATAAAATCTTGATAAAAAATGCAATTTTAGAAAACGTGGAACCAAAAGTTTTGAGAGTTCAAATCTCAGCATCTTTTTTTCCTCGAGTGGAAGACATTGATATGAACTGTCTAAACCTTGTGATCATGACTATTAATAACTGGGAGTCAAATTTGAATTGGTCTGTTACGGGAATTATATATTGAGGAGATAAAAGTTTTTTCCGGCTGCAGGCCACGATGACATTTTAAATTTACCATTAGGAATACAAACTATATTGCCCACAACCTTGTTTCTTGAATTTTTGTTTAAAATAAACTGCCCCTTTTAGTCCATGAAATATTCTTATTTCTGTATTTTATGACGGGAGCCCCTTTATAGACTTTCATTTATCGTGTTAATTTGAAACGAAACTTTGTTTTATTTTTTTATTTTTTTAAAAAAAAAGAAAAAAAAAAACTCAACAAGGGTACAGTAGTATTTAGTTAGTTGCAGGAAGGCAGCAGAAAGAAAAGGTAGTGTCAGATTCTATATAGATTTTTGAAAGAACCGAAATTAAATTAGTAATTCATTTCTCCCCTTTTGCTTTTGGACGCATGCACGTGAAGTAATCACATGTTAAAACAAACAAGCCTGCTGTTTATATTTCCACAGTACACAGACCTTAGTTTTTGGAAATGAATAAAATGGACCCCCACATTATCAACTCTGCTGATTTAACTGCCATTTTCTCTATTCCAGGAGAAGTAATTTCTGCAGATGAAAAAGGGCAATCAGAAAGTTTCCATACTTAGATTACAAGGACAGGATCATCTTAATTTTGTGCATCTACCCGTAGATACGGAACTTTTATAGGTCGCGATTGCTCCCATTTTGATTAGTATTCTTAATTTCTAATACATCATATATCCAACTATTGACATGGCAATTTCCTAGAAATAGGTCAAAATTGTTTAGAAGATAGTCAACCGATGATGTGGCTCGAGAAAAAGGGTCAAGCGAAACACAGAATTTGACCACTAGCTATCACACTCGAGCTCGATCACATTGAAGCCCGATCAGACTCCCTCGAGGACTAATCAAAACGTCAATCTAGCTCAATTGAGTACTATTAAAGATCTTTGACCATGAGCGATCGCATTAACTATGCTTAAGTATTCTAATACATATTTTTACAAAAGAATCGATAGTAACCAAGCTTCAACCCGAACACAATTATTTAAATTATTACTTTATTTACACAACTGATTAGACAATTGATGAGGCCTAATTAATGATCAAACAACCATACTAGGCATTAAGATGTTGGATCATCAAGTGGACAAAGCAGCCAACGGCCCAATAAAAATGACCCTTAGGGCAAGTTCAATGGTAGTTTGTATATTTGGGGATGTAAAATGCATTATACATTCTCAAATAGTTGTTTGCATACTCATTTAAATTGATTTATTCCAATGATAAGCATGTAAATTGAGTTTCTATGTTACTTTATTAATATTTTTATTGTTTACTATATATTTTTATCCAATCACATCAACAACTCCCCTATACATTTCATGTTTCTCTCTCTTCAAGAGTAAGTAAATATAGGATTTGAAAATGAAAAATTTAAAATGGACCCCCTTTTCCTTATCCCATTGGAGTGAAAAATCCAAAAAAAAATGTATGCAAAATGGCAGTTACACATTTGCATTCCCATTTGCATACTTGCATTGAACTTGCCCTTATACTGACTATTTTACACTCGAGAAACAAGGAAAACTACCAAAACACTCGGAGATATTAGATATATGGCTCATTTACCCAGGTCGAAGCAGATAAAATCGACCCGAATGAGTTGACTTGAGTATATTCCGCAACTATATATATTCCCTAATTTATTACTTCAAACAAAAATTAATTACAATTGAACTGCCCATTTTGCTTGGATCTTAGATTATGCTTTCTAGCTTAGGCTTTGATAAGTCAGGCTCGACCTCAATCTCAAGTATGAATGAGAAGATTTGGAAAAGATAAAAAAACCTTAGAATTACTTAGAAGAATGAAAAAAAGGAGCCTATATTTATATGAAGTATATACACATGCATCAATGGGCATTCATTCCCGCGTTAAAATTCATCTTAAATCACTTCCCATGATTCAAGTAATTTAGTTGAAAAGAATAACTTTAAATTTAAAAATTTGTATTTGTAAAAATGCAACATACAGGAGTTACTAATTATATGAATGAAAATGTTATCAAAAAGAAAATAGATATCTGAAGTTTTGCCATCATTGACATATATATGTGTAAATTTAAGGATAATAATGTTGATTGAATTTAATATGACGATTTAATATAGGATGCATTTATATTGTAAGTAAAAGTTCTTATGTTACTGTTATTCTATGAAACTTTTTCCAGGCAATTAAAAAATAAATAAAGATACCAAAAAAAAAACAAAATTTGTTAAAAGTCAAAACTAGCATATTACGGTCCATAGACCATCCAGCTATAATATAAAGTGTGAATTTCATGAAATATTGTTGTTTGTTTCAATCTTAATACTTGAGGGTTTTAACTTGGAATTTGATTTATTTTGAATTGTTTTATCATTGTATCCCTAGAATGTATCTATGAGGGTCTATGTAAAGTAAATTGTTCTAGAGAGTGAATAGAAGTCATTAGATGTATTAGATTAGAAGTCATTAGGGGGCCGTTTGGTAGGCCTATAGGATTAGTCCCAGATTAGATTAAAGGCTGGATTGAAGGCTATTGAATCTAACGTTTGATATCATGAATTAGTCTAACATAGATTATTCTAATCTCATTTAATCTTGTTTGGTAGGATTTACGAAAACACTTTACTAATATTAAAAATACTTCAATACCCAATTTACCCTTCACTATCAAATTAAATTTCAACTTCACGTTTTTCAGGACAGAATGATAGTTTCAAAACAGTCAATTCCATCAAACTCCGGTGACCAGCCAAAGTTCAGTTCTTATCAATTGAAGTTATTCAATTCACTTTAGGCTTTCCTACACAAACTTTTTCTTTTTAATCAAATAAAATAATTAAGAATTTAGGAATATATAAATGGTTTACATATAATTAAATATAACAATCTAGCCAGAATTTCTAAAACAAGCACTCATAAGATGCTATGGACAGAGGATATGTATAAGTATTCTCATACGCAAATGCAATAACATGGCGATGAGGTATTGGATTTCCACCGTTAGCAAGACAATCATTAAAATTTAAACGCTTAAATAATCTGGGGTTAACAAGTCGAGCAGATGCAAACCAACCACATGAAACATAATTTAGAAATAACTTAATTTCTCAAAATTAAGGTTGAAATACTTACTAGTATTGAAGTAAACGACTAAAACTTTAGATAAGATGATGAATTTCTGGACTGTAAGCTTGAATCGCTGTCAATGGTGACAAATAGCAGCTAGGTTTTTGCAAGGTGTAGAGAGTTGATAATTCTGATTTTAATAAATAAGTATTGGTTGAGGGCATTATAGATATTTATTTGTTAAATTTGAGGACATAATTGACATTGAAAAATTAATAAGCTAATCTACTTTGGCCCAGATTAGCTAATCCACCCATGAATGGGTGGATTATAAATGACTTTTAATACCGGGTCATAAGGATACAATCCATTTGACCCGGTATATGGGATTTGCTACCAAACGACACATTAGCCCATATTAACATTGTCAATAGGGTCTAATACCCCCTATTAGGCCCTACCAAACGGCCCCTAGATGTATTAGATTTTGGTCATCCGTTTGAAAATGTTACTAGTATAAATAGTAGGATCATTTGTCATTTGTATCCAACCAAGTTATAAGTTTCTCTACAATAATGTTATAAGTTTATCTACAAAAATAATAAGAAGTTACTTTTTTAATATATTAGTTGCCAAATTATGAGTCTAATTTGTGTTTATTATTTTTAATTCCAAAAAACCTTTAATTTTTCTTTTTATGTATCCTTAAGTTTTAATTTGCTAGATAAAGAACAAAGAGTTTGAACAGAAAGTTTGAAAGAGTTTAGCTTAATGTTTGAAAGCCCAAAAGGCGATAAGTCCTTTTTCCATCTCATTTATCAATTGATTAATAATTACTCTATTATTACTGTTATTTTTTAAATTATATATCTCAAAATGATGTTTTTAAAAAAAAATATTTCAAGATGCAGATTTTTTTTAAAAAAATTATATTTCAAAATGTAGGTTATTATGAGGGTGGCAAGTGGAAAATAGAGGTGACACTCCCTGATAACTAACCGACAAAGGCTCCCATTGTTAGATTCAAACCCAAATTTTTTCATCCAAATATCAACTATACTTAATGTAAAAGTATGCGTCAATTTACTTGATGACAAATGGAATGAGAGTTTCAATTTATTCTATTGAAGGTTTTCAGGGAAATCAGTCCAAAGTCATCCTCTTCATTAATATTTAGAAAATTGAACTCAGTGGGAATGCCATCTACATAATTCGAGTTCATTTGAACATGAGCTATTAAGAAGAAAAAACAAGAAATTAATGCTTAATCTTTTATTAAACAATATAAATGAAATCTAAAATTTAAATTAGCTCGAACAACTCATTCATAAGTATGTTTGTCTATTTCGTACAAATTGGCAGCTTGTAAATTTAAAGGGCTCCTAGGATTTGGGTTGATCAATAGTGAAGAGATGAGGAAATTCATCAATACTGAAATGGCACCGCTTTGAAATCAAATAGACGTCGAAGAGGATAATGAACCTCAAAATGAGGACGAGTTAGATACGAATGAGGATGAGGAATTTTGACATTTATAGAGATAAACTCAATGCTTATAAAGCATGTTTGTAGAGATTATTATAGATATGGTTAGAAAATTAGAAATAGTTATAAATCTTGGGTATAGAGATGGTTAGAAGTGTTAGGAACTGTACCAAAAAAAAGTATTAACTCATAAAACTTGTTTGAGCATTTTTATTTGGAAATAATTAAATGATATATTTTTTGAATTTTCTATTCAATTCGATTATGCTTTATAACAATAAATATCAATAAAATTTTAAGTTTGTTTCTTAAAAAGATACTTTTTGAATATATAAAGACTAGTGGACTACAATATGTGATGTGCCTACTCTTGATTGGCTAGCTTACTATATTCCTAAATATTATTTGAGTTAATGGTCACATAGGGGCTAAATCGGCGAAAAATTGATATAAACAGTGAATATGGGTTAAATTGGTGAAAATCGATGAAAATGGAGAAAAGCGGTTTTAATCGGTCAAAAACGAGCTAAAATGGTGAAACTGGTGAAAAAAATCGTTGAAAACATTGAACAAAGGGCTAAATTAGTAAAATAAAAAAAAGTCTAAATCGAAAAAAATGTGTTAAATAGGTTAAATACGATTTAGATTGATGAAATCAATGAAAAAATTGGTTAAATCGTAAAAACGAAAATTAAATTGGAGAGAATATTCGGCAAAAATTTGTGAAAATGAGCTAAAATCGATGAAATTGGTGAAACGGTAAAAAGAGGGTTACATCGGTGAAAATCGATGAAAATTGACTAAATCGGTGAAAAATTGGCTAAATTGGTGAAAAAATCGATAAAAACAGTGAAAATTTTATTGGCAATTATATTAGTTTAATTATTTCATATATATTTAAACTTTATGGACAATTATAAAATTATTAATTTTTTGGGATAAACATGTAATTATCAGTTTTCAAAACTAGCAAAAATGCAAATTTCTAATTCTTGGGGTTTAATATGCATATGCAAATTTTCAAAGTCATGGAGTCTTAACGGACTAGGGAAAGTTAATTGACAACTTGGTATGAAAAATGAAAATTTATCAGTTTTATAGCATAAAAATTAATTTTTTGCTAACATACATTAAATGTCATATCCAGCATGGGAAAGAGGAAAGGGAAAGGCCAAAAATGGCTTCAAATCGACGGATGAGGGGAATGGGGAAGCAGCCCTCCCTCCCTCCCTCCCTCCCATCTCCCCTGGCTTAAACGCGCCCATGCAGCCAGTGGATGGCCACCACTTGGCAGCCACCTAAAAATTTTGAGTAAGATTTAATAACATGGGATTTTAAATTTTGTATTTAATAAAATGATAAGGGGTATGCGCAGGTTTCCCAAAACATAGGTGGATTTGATGCATTTTTCCCTAAAACAAATTAGATACAAATAGGTTGTATATACTCATACAATTGTACGCTTTTATTATATAATCTTTTGGGCTTTTCTAAGGTTTGTACCTCTTGTGTTTTATTCATATTAGGTTCCCTCTCATATGTACAAAAATGGATCAAAGTCATTTTGATCCTAGCATTTTAATTTTCAAAAGGCAACTTATAGGTTTGTTGTACTTTATATATTTTTAGTCTTTAAAAATATTAAAAATTAAAATTACTAGACTACTCTAAAACTCCAAATCATCATTCTTTTGAAGGAAAAGAATCATTAGTGGTAACATTAGGATATGGAAAAATGTTATCAGGTGCTGAAGAATTTTCATTAGAGTCAGTGGAAATGGTATGAAAAGGGAATGTGTTTTCATGAAAGACCACATCCCTTGATATAAAAATTTCTTTAGTAAGTAAGTCAAATAATTTGTATCCTTTGAAACCCATAGGATACCCAATAAAAGCACATAATCTGGCCCTAGGATCCATTTTAGTTCTGCCTTTTCTAAGTGTGGAGGCAAAGGCCAAACAACCAAAAGATTTTAACAAGGAATAATCCACAGAATTATTATAAAGGACCTCAAAAGGAGTTTTATAATTCAGAACCTTGGTAGGGGTTCTGTTAATTAAATATGTTGCTATTGAAACACATTATCCCCAAAGAACAATATGAACTTTAGATTCAAAATATAATGCCCTGGCAATGTTGAGTAAATGTTGGTGTTTTCTCTCCACAACAGAATTTTGTTGTGGAGTTTCAACACAAGAATATTGATGTAAAATGCCCAATTCATTAAATAAAGAAGTAAATTTTTATTCTGGTGCATTGTCACTTCTAAAAATCTTAACAGTTTTATTAAATTGATTTCTAACCATAGATAAAAAATTAGGAATGATAACAGACACATCTGATTTCTTATGTAGCAAACAAATCCAGGTAAATCTGGAGAAATCATCTATTATAGTTGCAAAATACTTCTGTCTTGAAATAGTAGGGGTGTGAAAAAGCCCCCAAATATCACAATGTAACATCTCAAAAATACTAGAAGTAGTAGTAACAGAAGTAGGAAAAGAAAGCCTCTTTTGTTTAGCAAGAGGGCAAACATAACATGGGTTTGTAACTGAATTAGAACAGCTATGTAAAGAATCCAATCCTAAAACATTTTTAAGTCTAAACAAATTCTTATAAGGCATATGTCCTAATCTCCTATGCCAAATTATGCTACAAACTTTGTTGCAGTGTGAAATGTCAGTAGATCTTGGTTGTAGGACATAGAGGCCATCTAGTAGTCTACCCTCTCCAATCTTCTTCCCTTGGTTGTCCTGAATCATAAAAGATTCTTGTGAAAAATTAACAGTGAGGTCATTTTTGCTAATTAACTCACTAACTGAAATTAAATTGAATTTAAAATGAGGTATATAAAAGACATCTTTAAGAAGTAAAAAAGGATTTAATTGAATATCACCAATTTGAGTTACTTGAAATCTGCTATTATCAGGAAGAATAACAAAGGCATTAGTAATTTTCTTTAAATTTTGAAATAATGAAAAATTATAGCAAATATGTTTTGTGGCTCCTGAATCAATTACCCAAGCATTAGAACCAGGAAAAACAGTATTAAAAATAGAGGTTGAACAAATACCTTTTACACAAGAAATGTGTGCAGTGTCTTGAGAAGATTCAGTAGCAGGTGTAATGTTGAGGCGAGTATTAAAAAGATTTAGCAGGTGTTGACATTGTTCTTGATTGAGACTCTGTAGTAATGGAGTAAGAGGATTTGAATTGTGCTCAGACTATTGAGTAATGATAGGCTGAGAGTCTGGAGTATTGAAACTAGTAACTGAGTTGGTATTGTATGTATTTCTGGGTTTAGAGTTATTAGGAGGTCTATAACCCACTGGATAACCATGCAATTTATAGCATTTATCAATAGTGTGCCCTTTGAAATTGCAATGGGCACATATAGGAACTTCTCTCTTTTTGTAGTTAGGATTAAAGGTAGGTGGATTCTGCGATGGATTTGTAGAAGTAGAGTTCTGAAACTGGTTGTAAGGTCTTTTCTGGGATTGCTGAGTGTTTGTTTGGTTTGGAGATGTAAATTTGGATGTGAAGGCCATGGAAGAAGAAAGATCAATAGTAGATGACTGGCCAATTAGTTTCTGTCTTTCTTCTTGAGTGGCCAAAGAAAAAACCCTATCAATATTAGGAATAGGATCTATAAGTAGGATTTGACTCCGGAGATTATCAAAGGAGTCATCCAAACCAAGAAGAAAAGTAAGAACAAAATCTTCTTGATATTGATTGTGAACTTTTTCAACACTGTCACAAGCACAACAACATAAAACAGGTCTGTATAGGGCCAATTCATCCCAGGCTGATTTGAGTTTTGTGAAAAACATGTTGACTGAAAGTTGATCCTGTTGAAGAGTTGCAATTTCTCTTCGGAGTTGCAATTTTCTGGGGCCATTACTTTGCTGGAATCTGGTCTTTAATTCAAGCCAGATATCCTTGGCCGAAGTAGAATTCATGATGCTTGAATGAATCTCTGGAGATACAAAATTTAGAATCCAAGAAACAACCAAATCATTGTTTCTTGACCACGCAGATTGAAGATCTTCATCATTGGGGCCTGGATCTGGAAGGGTACCATTGATGAAGCCAAGTTTATGCTTGACATTTAGGGCCAGCAGCATTGACCTAGACCAAAAGGGATAATTGTCACCCTTAAGAGGATGATGAACAAGTAATAAACCAGGGGAATCTGAGGGATGAAGAAAGTAAGGGTGAGAGGGGTTCTCCATGGGAGGTTTAGATCGACTGGAACCAGAAATAGTGGATGAAGAAGAACCAGTGGAAGCCATGAACGAATTCTGGAATTAACCGAAATAACAGAAAAATTGATCAAAGGATCAAGAAAAACAGAATGATCACAAGATCAAAGAAAAATCAGAGTATGAAAACGTGAATTGATGCGGAAACAATGAAGAAATTATCTTGCTGATACCATATTATAATCCATATAACATTGGAAGAATTGAATTCAAAAATTGAGATAAAATCTTGAAGGAAATAAGAGTTTTGTTATTCAGAAAAAATAAAAGTGTGTTTATTGTTACAACATGGGTTTGAACCCAGAACTAAATTTATACAACAAATCACCGCCTTCAAAGGTGAAAAGCCTAAACTACCCTTAAACTAATAAACGGCTATTTACAAATAAAAGAGAATAAATTAGAATCCCTAATTTACATTTCATCTCCTTCTCCAGCTGCGCATTCCCAATTCTTCTTCTACCTTCATTTGTTTCTCTGTTTTGATAAATTTAATTCTAACTTTAGTTTTTGATTTCTTTTGCAGATTCTGGAGAAAGCCTAATTCATCCAATACTCCAATATCATTCATCCCAACAATCCACAATTTAACCTTTAACAAGCTTTTAAGTTCCTCTTCAAATTGAAGCAACTTCTCGTGAAGAAACTGCAAAAATAAGTATAAACTTGATAAAAATTAGCAACTCCTCGAGAAATTGAATGATGGGGTACAGAGAGAACCAATCCATGAAGATCATTTGCCATTACTTCGAGTTAAATAGTAGAAGTCGTTAAGAAGTAACATACAGTAATATAGTCTAACATATATTACCCAAAAACACAATGGAATTCCTTGCAAAAATATAACACATAGGAATTAAGTGGCTATATATCATGTTTTTTTTTTCACGTAAATATACTACCTTCTCAACTCCTAAAGTAGACACTACATTATCAAAGTCTGAACTATATTAAAACAACCTTACATATTTAGATTGTCCGCAACAAAAAGTAGTACTCCTTTTGTCCCTAAATTTTCACTCGTAAATCCTTTTTTAGATGACCCAAAATAAGACTTCATTTTCTATAAATGAAATTATTTTTTTCATACCACTATCTCACATAAAGTAATGATTGGACCCCACTAATTATCAACCACTACTTTAACACCTCAAATCTTGGATTGCTGACACGTGTCAAAATAAGTTAAAGCAATTAACGGAAACTTTTTACTTTTTGTTAGTTTCGTCACAGAGTTGGGACATTCTATTTTGACTCTTCAACATTTAAGAGTCATGAAATTTTTTTCAGAATATCTATCCTCATTCTTGATTCTGCTCAAAAAATCCAAATACCACAGCAACTAAAACAAGAACTGTGTTCAAAGAATCCCAACTTTTTCTAACATTGTTTGGTTTAAAGATCTTAGGACTAAAAGAGAGAGTTGAGGTCAGTACAAAAACTAAGAGGAAAACAGTTGTTATTAACATGAGGAGCACCAACACCCCTTAGCTGAATAACAGGGAGCAGACGCGGCGGCGCAACCTTTTGGGGTAGCGGAGATTGCTGGTGCTTTGGAGCCAGAATGGTGTCAAGTCATCTCCATTTCCATCTTCTTCCATTGTGTTTTTTGAGTTCTTTGTGAATAAAAGAGGGGACATTCTATTTTTATGAATAAAAGATGATTTGGGTTTGTGCTTGTGGTTGAGGAGAGGGAGAATCGAAATAGGTTTTCCGACGGTGGCGGTGGGGTGGAGTAGCTAAAAGTATCCCTAATATTATTCGCACTAAATTCTTTAAAACTCTCAGCTTAAAGATGGAGTTGTCCTCTGGCCAGAGGAGATGGGTTTGGATGATCTGGGTTTTGTGCTTGTGGTTGGGGAGAGGGAGAATCGAAATGGGTTTTCCGGCGGTGGCGGTGGGGTGGAGTAGGGGGTTGGGAAGGTGGGTCGCGGTGGTGATTGATGAGGTTCTCAGAGCCATTATTTTTTGTTTAGTTGCGGTGGTGAGGCTAGGCGGCGGCGGTCTTGGGTTAGGGTTTAGTTGCAGTGGTGGTGGTTTAGGTTATTTTCTTTTTTAAATAAAAGGGGCATTTTTGGTAATTCGCACATGAACAGTAACTGTACACCTTTGTGACTTTGAATGAGCAAGAGTCATAATAGAGTATCCCCACATAATTTTCCTTCCCTCACACCACTCTCGAACCCACAATTGAAAGAAGTAAATCTAAAAAAAAAAAATTAATAAACCTCACTTTTTTCTTTTTCATTTCCCCTTTAACCATTGACTTTTCTTTCACCTCCATCCCACCATAGCTATTGTTAATGCGAGAACTTTTATTAATTAGAATTTTGCCCCTTGATTTCATATTACTGTTGCAAAACATTTATCTAATTGTTTGAGAATCTGTGTTTCTTACTGATATTTAGATAATTTCACTTCTTGATTTCATCACTTTTCAAAAAATTTACAAAATTTCAAAAATTATCACTTCGGCTTTGCCTTTCAAATATTGTTCTATCATCCCATTCACTCAAATTAAGTCACTGAGGGGCCAAAGCTATTGTGAGCCTACAACAATTTGAATGCTCATATGCGGACATAAAAGTGGAAAGCTGCGATGGAAACTAAAATAGACGAGCTTGTAGGGGATGGTGGTGGGTGCTAAATAGCTAATAGGATGAGAGAATGTATATTTGGGTGGTAAATTGCTAATAGGTTTAGGGCGGGTTGTTTAGTGCCCGAGATTGGTGGAAGCCTGGGAGGGCAGCAACTTAGTGATGAAACTAAGGGCAAACCCAATGCTAGGGGGCAGGGGTCGAGCTCATGAGCTCCCTAGCTGCCTCCACCCATGCCTCCACCCCTGCCTATCCAAATTCAATTCTGGAGTTTCTCACTTTATTTAATCTCAATTTAGTTATTCTTCACTCTCACCATTATAATAATTATATAATAACAATACTAATAATAATAATACTATTACTAATAATAATAACAAATATAATAATTTTAATAATAATAATATTATTAAATTATTAATAATATTAAAATATTAAAAATATGAATTGATAATAATAATAATAATAAAATTCATTAAATTATCGGAGTACAACACGAAAATACATCATCGAATTAAAAAAAGCCATACCATGCAACAAAGGAAAATTAAATAAAATACAAGAACACACATGATCGGCAATTGGATTTGAAAAGATTTTAATTAATTAAGATCAAAACCACTTCTTCCTTCACTTGACGATTTTCCAGATGTACCTGAAAATAAGCATTTTGTAAGCCCTTTTTATTGAATTTTTTTCCTTCGACCCTTCCAATAAGCCTTCGTATCTGGAGTGTACGAAGAACAATCCATGGACATAATTCGATATTCATTAGCGATTTGGTCGTCGATTCTTTTACCTTCATTTTCTCGTTCTTTTTTTTTCCATCGTCGATTGCTTTTTGTCGGAGATTATCATCATGCCCTTTTTGGCGTCCCGCCTCTAATATCACTATAGTTTTCGACATTTGTAGCATTCTTTCATTAAATTGAGCAGTTATTTCAAACCTTGACGGAGCCTTTCTTTTGGCTTTTTCTGCACTATTTGTTCCTGTAGGTCTAACCCTATATTGTTGCGATAAAGGAGTCTCCAAATTTTCATTGTTGAACTCCGCTTGACTCAGTGAAATATCATTCAGCGGAGGTGACGGATAATAAATACCTTCTTCTCTGACAAGCATTGGTTGAGATGTCATACCAGGCATGACTTGAGAATCCTGAGATTGAGTTTGGGTTTGAGTATCTGATTCCACATACCAGATCACCCAACCCTTTGCAACCTGGCAGCGGTGATCGAACATCCAAGGGAATCCATCATCCGTCTTTTATAATAACAACGTCAAACGATGCTACAAATACCAAAAGAACGATAAATTGAAATGATGATAATGCTAATAATGTAATTGAGTATGAAACACTATAATTTCACAACATTTACCTCATCCGTCAGGTTAGTTCAATTGAAGATTGCTTATGTGCTTTAATACATGCAGAGTTCCATTTGTTCATGCTATGAAAATATGTTTTTTTTTCCAACGGCTATTAATTGCTTATTTCATCCGTACTTCATAACGGATACCAACAACAACGAAAATTTGTTACATCATTGTGATAATCTTCATCCATAAAGATTTTCCCTCTTGGCCTATACCGGCAATGTTATTCACAGAGCACTCGATGTATGCTTTCGTCAACGCTATATCTTCTTCATTCGACCAGAATTTGGACATTTTTGGATTGAAAATTTTGTGTTTGTTTAGAAGAGGTGGATGTGGAATGAAGTTATGATACCAAAGTACCCATTTAAATAGAGAAATCCTGATAATAGATTGGGGGGAGGGTGTAAAGTTGATAATACTTCAAAATTATTTTCAATAACGTAATTTACCCATATCCTTACATCAACTTTTTCGGATATACACATCTGCAAGTTGTATTGATTTGAGAAGTCACAAGTTTATGCACGCCATTTATTTCTTTGTCTGATAACATTATAAAATTCTCTATCAACTTTAATTTTCCTCCACAATTTGGTATTTCGATTGCAGAAAATCTGATAAAATATCACAACTTTTTCAGAACTTTAATTTTCCTCCACAATTTGGTATTACAATTGCAGAAAATTTGATCAAATATCATTAACTTTTTTAGAACTTTAATTCCCCCCACAATTTGGTATATAGATTGCAGAAAATCAGATAAAATATCATCAACTTTTTCAGAACTTTAATTTTTCTCCACAATTTTGGTATTTCTATTGTAGAAAATTTGATCAATTACCATCAACTTGTTCTAAGATATTTAGCTGTAAGTTGTATTGATTTGAGAAGTCACAAGTTTATGTACGCCATTTATTTTATGGGTAAATTACATTATTGAAATTTATTTCGAAGTATTATCAATTTTACCCCTATCTATTATGCGAATTTCTCTATTTAAATGGGTACTTCGGTATCATAATTTCACTCCACATACGAACACAAATTTTCAAACCGAAAATGTCTCGCAGTTGATCTCATACTAGCGCTAGTTCAAGTTCGAGCCAATCGAATTTTTATGTTCAATATAATGAAGATGTAGAAGAACAAAATTAATTTGACGAAGAATTTTCGAAATTATTTAAGGAGGTTGAACAACATTCTGTTTCCATTGCCTTAGCTCAAAGTAATGTTCAAATATATATATAACCACCTATATTCTAATTAAATAATTCTGTTGTAATTTCATTCTTTTTAAATGAAGTTAAAATTTTAATTCAATATAGTAAGATGTCATAAAAAATATGAACAATAATAGTTAAACAATTTTTTTTTTAACTAAAAATTATATCACAAATTACATATATATATATTACACTATTAAATAATAATACACACATTAAAAACAAAACAAAATAATTAAAAAATATATTACACTTTTCCCTAAATATATATAAATATATATATATATATATATATATATATATATATATATATATATATATATATATATATATTACACTTGGCGTCCCCTGATTGTTGCTGGCAGTCACATTAACGCACTTGCCAGGAGCTATCCCCACCCCAATTAATTTTCAGCAGCCCAAGCCACAGCCCAACCTCCCCTCTCCTTCCCCATTGGGTTTGGCCTAACCAACAACAAAAAGTCCCCGTTAACTGTTTTAATTTTTTTTCTGACAAATAGTGTACATAAGATGTAACACTAATTTGTGACAACATACTTGTGGTACACAAATTGTGGTACAGAGAATTTAGTGCCCCTACTTTAAGGGTATAAAGTAAACATACCAAAAAGTTTCACTTTTCAACTCTTACCTAAAACTCCGTACAAAAAGTAAAATTTGTGAAAAATAAAAGATGGAGAAAGTACAATATTATATTAAACTACCAATTTATTATACAAAAAGCATAAGTCCTAAATTGCACTCATGCAGTCATGCCTCCAGCAAAAGCACCTTATTACCAGCCAAAAAGTACTCAAAACAAAAGACAACCATTACATAAAGTAGAACTACTACAGCTACATTAAACTACCAAAGTCAACCATACAAGTCATCGTCGTCTCCAGCACCGCCACCAGCAGTCGATGAGAATGGGTCCGAGGCCCCAGCGGCCATTGTTGTTTCTGAACGTTCTGCAAAACGAAATTCAGACCCAAAACCGCGAGATTGTTGCAAAGTCTGTGCGAAGAGCTGATACTTTCTAATGTCCGCATCGCTCACACTTCTTCGAGCAAATTTCATCGACTCCTCAAAGTGCGTCGCCTTTATCTCAGATACATCATCATCTGCATCATCTTCTTCCATAGCTTCCGGATTTTCCATTTTCCTCTTTTCTCTCTCAATATCCTGTATGTATCAAAGATGAGAATGGAGATAGAAAAGAAACAGGAGTCCAAATTAATAGAGTAACTTTGCCATGAAAAACAGTTGTACTCTTTGAACTTTTAGAAAATATCAGCATATAAACCCTTTGTGTTCATAGAAATGTAGCAATTAGACCTCTGTCTACATTGAGTGTCATGTAATTGCAATTAATCGCGACCTATGATTTACTCTTTTTATAGTGAAATGACTTATGAATATTCATATCATGTTGTCATGGATGAACATGATTACATACTCTTCTGGGTGATTTACTGCCGGACCCCCTGAGGTTTACTGGTACTACCCTGCTGTTTCGGAAATCACAAGAACTCCCTTTCAAGTTAATATATTTACCAAAACAAACATTACAGCTTCAACGCCCCTTACAAATACACCCCTTGCAATTTCCGGAACTTTTTATCAAAACAACCCTTACACCTTCAATGTACCTTACAAGAACACCCCTTGCAATTTTTGAAACTATTTTCCGAAAGACTCTTACAGCTTCAGTGTTCCTTACAAGAACACCCTTCGCAATTTCTGGAACTATTTACCAAAACAACCCTTGTAAGGGGTGTTCTTGTAATTTTTGGAACAACATGTTTTCTTTTGGTAATTAGGGTTAACTTGGTAATTAGTCCTTATTGTCATCTAATTGTATTTTTCTAACTCATCTCCTCTATAAAATAATGAAGTGAGATAACACTTATGTAATTGCATACTTGATTGAATTCTAAACATTTAAGGACTAATTAGCTGTATTTCTATCAACACAAGAAGATATTTGCTAATAAATAATAAACAGAGGTGTATTTGCGAATAACACATTACCTTTTCGATATTTTCTCGAATGGCATATTTGCAAGCACGCTGACATATTTCGGTTATATCAGCACCGCTAAACCCATGTGTATGTTTTGCTAAGGCTGCTAGATTGACTTCCTTAGCTATAGGAGACTTCCGGAGACATGCTTTGAATATTTGAAGACGCGAACTTTCATCTGGAAGTGGGATATAAAGCAATTGATCCAAACGTCCAGGCCTCAGCAAAGCAGGATCGATAATATCCGGTCGGTTAGTCGCTCCTATAATAAAAACAGTTTTCTTAGCAGTCATTCCATCCATTTCGGTCAGCAATTGATTAAGAACTCTATCCGCAGCACCACCAGCATCTCCGACCGAATTTCCTCTCTGACACAATTCACAATTCACAATTATAGCAAGGTATAGGAACATATAAATTAAAGAGCTAAATGCAAAAATAACCCCTGTGCTTTGACAAATTTGCAAAACCCACGTGCTATTTTTATTTGCAAAAAAAACCCGTGTTCTTTTTTTATTAGCAAAAAACCCCATTTAAACAATTTTCATTAATTAATAGGGGGTTATTGCCAATTTTTAACTAAACAGGGGGGTAATTGCCAATTTTCAAAGTTTTAACAGGGGGTTATTTACAAAATTTTCAGGTGAATTGGGGTTTTCTTGCATTTTCTGGTTGAGGGTATAATTGTCATTTCTCCTGCAACTGGCTTGAGAGGAGTTTTTTTGCTATAGCATGGGGGGTTTTGGTAATCAAACTAATACAGAGGGTTCTTTGCTAATTAGGCAAAAAATAGGTTGTATTTTTGCATTTCACTCTAAATCAAAGCATACAAAAGCATTAATCAGTACCTGAGTGGCAATGGAATCGAGTTCATCGAAGAAAAGAACGCATGGGGCAGATTGTCGTGCCTTATCGAAAATCTCTCGAACATTTGCCTCGCTTTCTCCGAACCACATAGTTAGTAGCTCTGGTCCTTTGACACTTATAAAGTTGGCTTGACACTCGCTAGCAATGGCCTTTGCGAGTAATGTTTTGCCACAACCGGGAGGTCCGTAAAAGAGAACTCCTTTAGAAGGAGACATACCAAACTTTTCAAACTTCTCTGGATGTTCCACTGGGTACTGAACTGTCTGTAAAATAAAATCATATCATCAGAAATCGATGTAAGCCAACAAATATTAAGCTTGTAAGAGAGAAGCAGCGAATGAAACGTACCTCTTGAAGCTCCCTCTTGACATTGTCCAGCCCGCCAATATCCTCCCAGGAAACATTAGGAACCTCCACAACCTGCAAAACAAGAAAATGATTATCCATAAATTTCCTACTGCAGTTAGAATAAAAAGTTACATTGACAGAGTCACTCAATGAATTTTTATAGAAATTTTTAAGGTATGGAATGTACTGTTTCGCGTAAGGCTGAGGGATTAGAGGCACCCAACGCAGTCACAAAGTGTTCATTAGTCACAGCCATTGAATTCAGTACTTCAGCATCAATAGTCTCATCCTCCAAGTCAATTACATCCATTTTCTCCCTAATGCATTGTAGAGCAGCTTCCGTGCAAAGGGCAGCAAGATCAGCGCCAACATAACCATGTGTATCTTTAGCAACTCTCTCCAGATCAACCTACAAGTGAGGTAAATTAAAAACATTAACAGAGCTCATAATGTATAAGGGAAAAAAATCAATCAAAACTAACATTTTCAGCAAGTTTCATATTCTTGGTATGGATTCGTAGGACTTCAAGCCTTCCCACTTCATCCGGCACACCAATATCAATTTCCCTATCGAATCTCCCGAACCTCCTCAGAGCAGAGTCTATGCTATTAGGCCTATTTGTGGCCCCCATGACTATAACATGAGCACGCGATTTAAGTCCATCCATTAAAGTAAGAAGCTGAGATACAATACGTCTCTCTACTTCACCGTGTGTTTTCTCTCTCTTCGGTGCAATAGAATCTAACTCATCGATAAAGATAATAGACGGTGCATTTTTCTCGGCTTCTTCAAACGCTTTCCTCAAGTTACTTTCACTCTCACCAGCCAATTTCGACATTATTTCGGGACCATTAATTAAGAAGAAAAATGCACCCGTCTCATTAGCTACGGCTCTAGCGATCAAGGTTTTACCGGAACCAGGTGGTCCATAGAGTAAAATTCCCTTGGGTGGCTTCACACCAATTGATTTGAAGAGCTGAGGGTGTCTTAGAGGAAGCTCGACTAGCTCACGGATTTGAGCCATTTGTTTTCTTACACCACCAACGTCATCGTATCCAATTTCGTTCAATCTCTCTTCGTCTTCACGTCTAATTGGTTCTCCCTCGCAAAATATCTCTGTATCAGGAGAAACAACACAGTATTCACCGGGATCGGTCTCTACTATCTTGAACTCGACACTTCTCATGCCACCTCTAACCTGAAAAAGGTCGCCTTTTCTCACAGGACGATAAGCATCCATGAAATAGGCTGACCATCATATTATACAAAAACAAATATTTTTCAATAAATTATTATCATTCCATAAAAAATAAAAAATAAAAATTCTAATGCAGACCGAGCTTGGCCAAACCCATCCAACCACAACGGAAGTATACTGCACTATAAGAATGTTTTTGTGTTTGATCAAACACGGTCTGAGCTAAAATTTACAATGCGAGTAACAAATGATAAAATAAGTAGCTTCCTAGATTATGTAGTCGTACGCTTTAGGTAGACATCGAAGAGGTTGCCAGTGAGACCCTCGATTGAGTCGTCAAAGGGAAGGATATGAACACGCTTCCCATACTTGACATCTGGACATTGGTATACTGCTACCATATCAGTTAGACGAACACTTAGATTTGCTCGGACAACTTTGTTCATCCTTATTTTTGGCTCCTCACATTGATCGTCAGCAAGAACGATGCAAATTGTGTCCTTGCGTTTTTTCCCCTGTAATAAGTATATATGTATGTTCCAATGAACTTCAAATTAGAGGAAACTAATCAAATCTATATCAAGTGGGAAACAATCAAGGATTACCCTGATCAAGATAGTGTCTCCTCGAAAGAGCTGAAGTTCTTCCATTTTAGCGGGATTCATTGATACAACCGAGTTGTCATCATTAATGGCTTCGTCTACTACGAGGCGATTAGGGGACTTCTTTCGTTCTAGGATTGCAGTGGAATAGTCCTTTTTGTTACTTTTCCTGGATTTTAATAATTCAAAGAGATTGTTTTAGCCAAAAACCAACTCTTAGAGGACATAAACAAATAGTTTAAATTAAAAAAGATCTTAGCAGTTAACATGCACCGTAGTTCAAACTTGCCTAAGTCTCCAATTTCAGTATGTCACAAAGCTCTGAACTTTTGCAATAGTTTTAATAAAACTACACATCAATTATACGAAGAATAAAAATCTAAATAGTACAATTCGAAACAAGTACATCCGACCCAGGAAAGAATAAAGCAAGAGAACCCGCCCTCACACGACATCATAGTAAAGCCAAACTTTGGATTTTTTTATTTATTTTTTTAAATGTAAAAAACAGAACAAGAAGAAGGAAGAGAAACTCACGAGCCGGAGGTTTCGGCGGAAGAGCTTGGTCCAGTCATGGTGTGGAAAATTGCAGTACGAGGATATAGAATGTTTACTGTCTTTTTTCTTTTTTTTTTTTTTTTTTTCTCTTTTTCTCTTTTTCTGGAAGCGCCTAAACGGTGGTGTAGTGGGAGGATTTGTACGAGGAAAATGGAAGTGAACCAACCGACTTGATTCTTGAATTCAATTCAACTTGGAATACAATACAACTCTGTTCACTGGACACGTCATGACCAGTTTCCGAACCGTGACAAAAATGAGCTCACACGAGGATTTGATATGATATGCTTATTAAGTGATTGAATAAGACATTTGGGAGACCATCACAAAATAAGTAGATACAATTGTCATGTGATTCATTGAGCATAACTAATAAGCTAAATATGAATAAGAATTCTTTCGATATAATACTTTTACTTATCTCACAATAATTTATAATGTTAACATAATAAAATGAGAGATTACTCAAATTATCCTGAAGTTTAATATAATTACATTGACGATTCTCCATGTTTGAAATATCACTCAAACTATCACTAACATCTTGGCTTCAATACGTTTACTCCCTTACGGCGTTAATTTTATCAAGAGAATTTTTTAATTCCTCAAATCCCCCTGGATACCATCTAATGAAAGAATTTGATGTGAAAAACAGGTTAAATTACTTTGTCACCCTTGGAAATATTTGATTTCTTATATGGTGTCTGGGGGTATTTATAGAATTTAAACTATTTTTGAAAAAATTAGCGTCGTTAGGAGTGTAACTGTAATGAATCAAATACATAAAGGATAATTTGAATAATTTTTCAAATATGAAAGGTGATTCATATAATTACACTAGATCTCATGGATAATTTAAATAATCCCCACATACAAATTTATCAAGAAGTTTTAGGGATAATTTAGCTTTGTTAAGCTCAACAAAAATAAGGACATAGAAGACATATTGAAAAATGATTTTTTTTTAGAGAAACTGAAAAGTGAAAACGTTTCATTACAAAAGTTTATAATGGAAAAAAGTTACTTTTTACTTTCTTTGACATGTTGTTCGAAAATATTGAAGTTTTCCAAGATATCATATAACTTGTTAGTTTTGTTAAATTTCACGAATTTTTAGTAAATCTTCGATGTGACAAAATTTCTGATAATAATAATTAAACGAGGTTTGGAGAAAAATATTTTACATTGGATCTTTGAAGTGATTTTATCTCGTTTGATCACTGACACTAAGTTCACAACTATTAATTACCAAACGTCAAGATTAGATATTTTCCTTGTATTAAAAAAAGGATTAAATATTCTCCATCATTTTTAACTTGAACCTCTCCATGATTTGGGCTGCATCTTAAACAATTGGGCCGAAGAAACACATGGACCTGATTCTTAAATGTGCTCCGCCCAGTAAATCGCATACTAATCAAAGTAATATAGCACATGTAACTTGACGATATAATGGGGGCGAAAGCCGGCAAACGCCAGAGGGTGAGGGGAAATGGGTCTTCAAATTGGAGGGAAAGTAGAAAAGGTGAACGGAGAAGAGCTGAGCTACACAGAATTCGCCCAAAAATACCTTTCAAAGAACCAACCTGTAATCCTCACCGGGCTGACGAAAGACTGGCGGGCCTGCAGAGACTGGGTTTCCGATGACGGGAAGCCCGATTTGCGGTTCTTCTCAGCACATTTTGGCAGCTCCATAGTTCAGGTAATAGAATTACGTTTTTAATTGGGAAATTGATTAATAGCCGATGATGCAAATTACACATACATACGGCCATACGTGGACATTCATATATTTCGTATTATAGGTTGCGGAATGTGGTACACGAGAATTTACGGATCAAAAGAGGGTTGAAATGTCAGTTTCTGAATTTACTGACCGTTGGTTAGAGGATAGTGGTTCTGATGACTCGCAGTTACTGTATTTGAAGGATTGGCATTTTGTTAAGGTAGGTTTAATCCATCAAATACTACTAAATTTGATTTGTGTAAAAGAATTCTTTGAAAAATTTTGTAAGTTATAGTAATTTATGGCTCAAGAAATATGTGGGTATATGTGACCGTGTGTTTTTAAATTGTGAGAGTTGATTATCACTCAATTGTGGATGGAGTACTCTTTTTTAAATGAGAATAAGAACTTAGAAGAGTTTCAGTTCAGGATAGCAGGCCCAGTATCATTTCCTAGCGCTCCATTCTAACTAACTCAAGGATCAGCTGAATATGTTAATTTTTGGATTGAAATATATGAGTTAGCCAAGTTCTATTTTCTTCTTTTTGAATATATTTGTGCATACATATATATACACGCATATATGTATATATATATGTGTGTGTGTGTGTGTATATACACATATTGACATACACACATGTATAAATTATATAAATATAGATGTATATGTATATGTTATTGGAGAAAAGGAAATAATTATTGTTGTTTTGTTTTCCTTTAACAGTTTAACTATCTTCCAGGTCCCATGTCCTTGTTTAATGGTCAAAGCTTGTACATTTGGACTTCTGTATCTAATGCCACTCATGTTCTGGTCTATTTAGTGATTTATTAGTTTTACATGTAACATATAAGCTTTCATTACCTAGAATAATCCTGATCTGGTCTTGCTAATGAACATTTACAGGAATACCCAGAGTACATTGCCTACAGCACTCCAATGTTCTTTCGTGATGACTGGCTGAATCTGTATCTTGATAAATACCGTATGCACGATGATCCTGACACTAACCTGGAGAAAAATGAAATCATTTGCTCTGACTATCGTTTTGTGTACATGGGAAGAAAAGGTTTAAGACTAAACACAACAATCTCTTTGTTCTAAGATTTTGACATGCAACTGAATGAGTACCAGGATTCATGTGAAACTTTTGATTCAAGTGCAGGTACATGGACACCGCTTCATGCTGATGTTTTTAGGTCATATAGTTGGTCAGCCAATGTATGTGGCAGGAAACAGTGGTATTTTCTGTCTCCAAGTCAACATCAACTTGTCTTTGACAGGTATGAGCCTTTTTTTTCTTACACTTGATCCATTGAGAGGCAGCTAATTGTTAATGTGCTTGGATGACATGGAGGATATATGTAAACATGCAGGAAGAAAAAGAAATGAAAGGATTGGTCGTAGTAATCCACTTACCTTTTGTAAATATCTGAAAGTGAAATTTGAAATAGGAGTATAATATTATTCTCGTGCCCATTATTTGCTTAAAACTGAAAGTTGAAAGTATTGCTGGCATTATAGCCACTTCTTTATGCTACTAAATCCCTCCAAGACCATGTTCCTCTCAAAAGCCAAGTTCAGCCTTTTCTGAGTATTAGAGGAATAACAACTAGCCTTTTGTTGGAATTATTGGTGCAGAATAACAATAATAATGAAAGACCCTACGTTGTGGTTTACCATATTGGGAAACAGTTCACCCAACTCATCATTTAAGTTGTCATCTTGAAGAAATGAATTTTGACGCTAATTGATAATGATCGAGTATATTTTGCGCGCCATGGCAATGAGCCGTAAGAAAGATGAGTAGAGCATATATTCCATGGACCTTGTTAGGAGTAGGTAGCGTGGTGAGATATCCATTTGAACTTGAAATGGTTTGATCAAGAGGCAAATCTCCTTCTCTCTCCCTCTCTCTCTCTCTCTCTCTCTATCTCTCTTTGTGGGGGTTGGGGGGAGGGGGGAGGTTAGCTCAAAGAAGGCCCTCGGTTTCTCACTTTCTCTTAAATAAGGGCATAATTTTAGCTTCAATCTCAAAAGCTCAGCATTGGAAAAGAAAGGTAGTTTCTTAGAGATTAAATCACAAACCATGTAGTAGCATGAATCAATTATAACATCTAGAAGCAGCTTTAGGAAGGAACCAGTCATTTCTCTATATACTTGATCAACAAGTGACCAAACAATTGCTTTTTCAATCTGAGACTGCACTACTTCTATGTTCAGGTAGGGATATGAATATGGTTAGCATGCAAATTTCTCCCGAGTGAAATGTATTTTCCCTCCGAAATTCTCTACATTCTGTTAAGAGATGTTTCATGCATACCCCTATTTTTCCTTATGTTAGTCTGAATAACTACTATTGCAGTTGAAGCCATCACTCTGAAATAGGAAAAAATGTTCCGGTCTGGTTTATAAATGTGTAGAATTATTAACCTATAGTTGATATGCCACCACTTATTTATCGGCACTGAAACAGTCTTTGTTTGTTGTTGTGAACAAAATATAGCTTATACTTCAACATTTTTATTCAGAAATATGAAGTCTTCTGTCTATAACATATTTGAAGATGTTTGCAAGTCAAAGTTCCCTGAATTTGAGAAGGTATGTTGCATATGATGGCTCCATGTTTATTTTTCTGGGGAGTGTTATTTTTATGTAAAGTATTCACTTATCCAATTACTGTGTATTTGTGTAAGCTCAGGCGATATGGTGGGAATGCACTCAGGAACAAAATGAGATAATCTTTGTCCCCAGTGGGTGGTACCATCAAGTTCATAATCTGGTATACCTGTGATAATGTCTTGAATTTTTTTACTATTATATATTTTTGCACATTCTGCACATTTCTGAACAGATTTAACTAACTTGCCAAGTTAGAAAGATCTGCATGATGTATGCATTATCCTCTTACAAAAAATGTCAAAAATGCCTTTCACTAGTAATTTTATAGGAGTCAAGACTGTTATAAATCATGTCAAGAAACTTCTTGTAACATAGAGTTGTTATCATCCTCAACAGCACATTACACACATTATTTCGAGAGGATTATGGTGGAAGACATACTAATTTATCAAATGACGTTGTCTTTGGGACATGTGCTTGGTGTAACATATAGCTTTATTTTTATGGTATGATCACATCGCTGATTCCTAAAATCAATATTGAATAGATTCTATTAGGTAATAAGAATCATTCTTAAGCTAGTAATTACTACTACACAAAATTGTGTTTTGATGTATGACATCAATCAATTGGTTTAGCCCTTGGTATGTCCAAGATGGCAGCAGATCCTCTGTACCACTTATTTGTACCACTTATGTGTACCACCAATATAAAGATGACACATGTCCATATTAATTGTAGAGTTAATTCAAATTAAACTTAATCAGATTAATTATTAGAGTTAACTCAAATAATTGTACAATTAATATGGACATGTGTCATCTTTATATTGGTGCTACACATAAGTGGTACAAATAAGTGGTACAGAGGATCTGCTGCCGTCCAAGATACACCTATCATTTATATTTGGAACTAAAGATAGTATTGAGTCTGTAATTTTGGAAAATTCAGGGGTGACTTACTCAGCTCCAATGGATGGAGGAGTGGCTCTCTTGTAAATCATTGGTTTAGTGAGAGATCCAAATAAGATCAACCATGTATAATAGTTGTTCCACATATTGATAGTGGTGAGAATTAAGACAACGGAATTGCAGTTTGTTGGACTTGTGAAGATGACTTGTTAGTGTGGACGATTTGGAACAACGTGAAGGATCTTACTAACAGTGTAGGACTTTCACAATCAACATAAAATATGTCCATAAAAAGTTAGATTTCTACTAGAGCACATGTGGCCTTTTAGTGGAATAGTCAAACTGAGACAGACCCATATGCTACATTTTGTTATTTTTCTGTGTGGTACAAAATGTGCTAATGTGAACAATGGATCATGACTTTCAGGAAGATACAATATCGATTAATCACAATTGGTTCAATGCCTACAATGTCTCTTGGGTGGTAAGAATATCAAAATCAAATACTATGCTGGAAACAGGCCCTATATAATGCACAAGGAATATGTAACTTCTGTTATTTTTATGATATATCATCAGTGGGATTTGCTTTTGAAAGAATATCACGATGCTAGGGGATATATTGAAGACATCAAGGACATATGTGATAATTTTGAGGCGCTCTGCCAGCGGAATCTGGCAGCTAATGCAGGTATAACTTAGCTCACAAAAGATATTATGCATGCTCTGCATCTAAAAAAGGCAAATACAGTACTACAATGTTTCCTTGGGTGGACTAGCGTGCAAACTCGTATGCATAACATGTGTCTATGAATTGAGTTGGGCTCATATGTTGGTTGAGATTGTTGGATCAACATCTTAGTCGGGCTCTCAATTAAGTAAACGAGGAACTTAGAACAGTCCTCAAAAGAAGGATGGGAATTGTGAAAAACGTGTTGTCTTCAGTTTTTGTAGTGTTGCTTAAATTCATAATGGATTTCACTGTTGTTTTTTATATCTTATACTTGGTATCTGTTTTTTTTCTAGGCATGAATTTCAACGATTTTTTCACCTTCATGGTTCGTTTTGCCTTTGCCAACTTGGTCCTACTTTACCAACTAAAAAGTGACAAGGATAATAAGAATTGGAGTTCGTCTCAAATGGTTGAGCTTATACTTTTCAACCTAAAAAGCATCCAATGTATCTCCACGAAGATGAAAAATGTAGCTGAATGGGAGAATCGTGGCATTGCTATTAGTCTCGGGGAAATCTTTGAGGACTTATTGTTCATAGAATTCTGCATCTCTTTGGGAAGAGATTATAGCATGATGTTAGATGATAGTGAAACGAATTTCAATCTGAATCGAACATTACTAGAACATATTCAGTTCAATCTTTTAGAGTTTTCTGGTTCTCGTATTGTTAATCCTGAAGAGCTAGTTACATTTGTAGATGGTGTTTTGAAACTAAATATTTATGAACATTAGCGTGTTCTTATCTTTGATTTGATGATGGGAAGTTGGGAACATTACATACAGCCCATATTTTGCGTCTTTCTTTCTCTATTTTCCCCTCTTCTATGTACTGGCATGTCATCTATTATTATATCTAAATGTATTGACTATTTACTGGAGTAGTATTTAGTTGCAACTGTTTGACCTCTGATTCTGAACATGCACATTTTTCTATAGCAAAATCAATTACTAAGCAGAGCGGTTGGTGTGGTTTTTATTGCATTGACTTAATGATGAAACCATCTTTATTTGGGAAAAAACAATAGTGAAAGTGCATAGCAAATTTTAATTTTCAACATTGACAAATTAGTAACACATATTTAGGGTTGAACTTTGTTACTATATTGCTTCTGAATATTGTATTTTGAAAAAATATTTTTATGTCATTTAGTACGATGAACAGGCTACAGGGCACTTATATTTTGTCAATAAAGAACGTTTTTTTTTTCTTTTCGTTTTTCTACGACCTCAGCCATTCAATAGTATGATGGTTTCACGTGATGAACGGTCAAGATAAACCGTATTGTAATGTACAAACTTAGGAATCACTCTTCACTTAAACCATTTAAGATATTATTGAAGCATGTGGAGTGATTTTAAGAAAGCACATGAAACTCCAACACATAAATGGTACTACTAGTAGCATTCATTACACACTCGATGTGGAAGTAGGGGTGGGCGCGGGTCGGGTATTTAGGGTATTGGCTATTTCGGGTCGGGTATCCTACCTGGCGGGTAGTGAATTTTCACACCCAAAATTCGACCCGATCTGGTGGGTATCCGAACTTCGGGGTACCCGAAATTTTCGAGTATTTCGGGTATTGGGTTTCGGGTACCCGAAATTTCACTTTTTTTTTTCAAGATTTTTTTTTTAACATACATGTATGTAAAATTGTAAATAAATGAATTCAAAAATTAATTGTACACAACAACTTCAAAAAACAACACAAATGTCTCAAGCCTTCAAGATTCAAGTATTCAATATATTACAATCAAAATTTTTTTTAAATATTCGAACGGATCCCGATATACCCGTTCAGGTGTGAATCTAATACCCAATACCCAACCCAAAAATATATTTCGGGTTCGGGATGTCAAAATACCCTTTTTTTGTCCCAAATGGGAAATACCCAAACGAATCGGGATGGGTCCCAAAAAACCCGATCCAAACGCTCACCCCTATGTGGAAGGAAACCATTGAAGTCAACACAGATGAACCAAGAAGACATATATATAATGCACAAAGTTTTGATGGTTTGGTTTGTGAGTAATAGAAAGACAGACTACTAGTACTATTAAACATTGTTGAAATTCATTATCAAGTTGTGTGTTGATCATATACATATAGGTTGATATATATAATTCATGTTGTTGGTTAGAAAAGTAAACCATTTGTTGGGTTGACTGTGCCAGCCTTAAATTAATGATGTTCCTAATCACAACAAACAAACTAGCTAGCTGCATTGGTGGCCTAACTTATATATACACACTTCTTATCTAATAATTATTTAATACTTTAGTTTGCTTCTGTCTTTCTTTCACAGCTGTTTCTTTTTTCCTTTCTTTGACAAATATTATTATTATTGATAATAATGTTGGTAGATTCAAGATATTGACTTCTGCCAGATATTTACATACATAACTATTAGTGAAATATAATAGTTATGTATGTAATTATTTTTTATAAAGCAAAATAAGTATAGTCTTCTTGGGTCATTTTCATTTGGTCACTCTAATGTTGCTTTAGGATAGTTCTTGCATCAAATATCTCCTATTCTTTTTGGATATCGGCTATCGCATGCAGTTGGTAGTATATACCACATCTTTCATCTTAATTTGTATGCATTTATTGACATTCACATACACGGCTCCACATATGTTAAACTTTACCTTTCAATACTTGTCAATTCATATATACAATACTAAATGCGAAGAAGAAGAAGAAGAATTAACATAAAAATTAAAGATCAAAGGTAGAGAAAATACAACACTATTGTATATTACTATTAGTTATTATTCACTCAAACAAGGAACATGTTACAAGCATAACACGCTATCAGTTTCCATCTCATGAGTAGATTTTGTGCCCTATATTACACATGTAAAATAAAATGCACATACTGCAATATAAAACACAAAAAAAAAAAAAAGTAACAAATGAGGTCCCAAAGAATTTGAAAATAAATAAATATATGTAACATTTTTTATTTTATTTTTTTCATTTATGGACATCTAGAGTTCCTTCCGGGACCTCCATAGTAAAAATAATTTCCCCAAACATTATTTTTACCAGCTCTTATATCATAGCAATTGGGATGATCAGCTAATAAATGAAGATTAGATAAAGGAATCAAACTATTGTCCCAATCAACAACTTGCAAATTTCTGAAGTAAGATGCTTTGCGAAAACCTTCTTCAGCAAAATGACCACTTCCCATTTGTGTTGATGTATGATATCCCATTGATCTAGTGTTCACTATTTCACCTCCAAATTGAATCATGCTTGCATGTCTTTGTAAATGACTAAACAAGAATGATGGCCAATACCCTACAAGCAATCCCGACCCGAATTCGAGCCACCAATGTCCATGCTTAGGATCCTATTGAAAAAACAAAGCAATTGGAGACAAAATGATTACGCACTGCAACAACTTAACTTATTATATATGATGAAAATTGACTGTCCGATCCACCAATGTCCATGCTTAGGATCCTTTAGAAAAATGAAAGCAATTGGAGACAAAATGATTACGCGGTGCAACAACTTATTATATATGATGAAAATCGACTATCCGAAAAGTGTGTGGAGAAATGATCAGTTTCCTAGTTGACACAAACATCAAAGAGTCATATATAATTAATCCTCATTAATCAAAAACTCTTTTCTATGAGCAAACACCTAATAGTTAATCTTAAATAGGCCATATTTTTTTATCTTATACGAACATGTGCTTGGTCTAGTGGGAAGGACCGGTCACTACAAATTAAAGTTTAAAAACTTAATTAAGGCAAATAGCATACAAATATAGGGGCCATAGGACTGAGAGTTTATACTAGAATCAAAGTATGTGACTTTGCACTGTGATTCAATTTGTACATTTAAATGTCATTCATTAATTACACTACACACTTATTTAATAGTTAATTTGTGAAGATGTACAAGACATATAGAATTGAAAGCACAATCATAAATAGTAATATTTCAGCACAAAGACTTGGCAATGTCAACTATATACTATATAGGAAGCAATATTTTTATGACAAATAGGAAAGACAAAAGGTTGATCAGCCATGTTCTTGGCTTAATTATATATAAGAACAGAATCTAATAATTTATAAGTCAAACAATGGGAAACCAAAGTGTAACATTTACTAAAATATGTCTTATAAGTTAAGACGCGGAAATTAGCTTACATTGTTTTATTTAATAATATACGAACTTGGTTGCTAAGTATATATCTAATAAAATCAATCAAAGAGTTGATGCACACACATATATATCTATGTACCTTCCAAATCATAATCCCAATATCAAATTGCTTGGTATTGTAGGATGACCTTGGAGAAATTGCTGCTCCAATTGCAATTTTGTTGTTAATTTGAACAAATCCTGAACATAACAAATTGTAGCATCCTGTTGCTTGATATGCATCCGTCTGTTAATTCATTGTTTAACTATTCATTAATTAGTACTCCTAGCTTCTCATTAATTATAACATTGAATTCTTGCGAATACGATCGTTGTTATATATGGATAATACTAACCGTCCAATATGTAAAAAACCTTGGGAGGTTGTCCCCATAGAGTTCTGGGCTGACCTGTAGATAGATGTTGTATACATGTAAATCATCATATGGAATTAACCAGCCAAACTGTTTTAACAAAAGTTCAATGGGTAAAATGTTTTCGAGTTAAAAGTAAAAAAAAAAAAAGTAACAAAATGTAGTCACACATGATTGGACCCTCAACAATTTTGCGTCTGTATGCATTAAAAAAGTGCATTTTAGTCCTATAGGACTGTATCTTTTTTAGAAATATATGAATGTAGATGTTGTGATTGAGTAATTAATCTTAAGGAAGAAGTAATAAATTAAATTTGGTACAACTACAAACCTGCCAACCAGCTTCAATGGTGTTAAGATCATTACCAAAAGAGCCAGAGATGACCCATAGTTGTGACAGACTGAATTCATATTGATCTGTTACATGAGGTGCCCACACATTTATGCTTGCTTTTGCTCCATAATACTCTTCTCCATTCACAAAACCCACTGCATGCTGTAATACATTTATTTACATACACATATAATATTAAATTAAAAAAAAAAAAAAAACAGAGGTAGACTCTCTTTTAAACTCATCTAAAAGCTTAAACTGTTATAGAATAACTAAACACTAATTAACTAACCTCGTGATCACTACTCATTGTGTCGCGGCGAACGCCCCTTCTGATTTTTTTACCGAATCTGCGAATTGAATTAGCTCTTAGAACATCCTTCTCAGTAGTTCGTCGGATTGGAATGCTTCCCTCGGGGCACGATTCACCGTTATTGGTCCATGACTGGAAGCTCTCTGAAACTGAGTCATTTAAGTCATGTCTCTTTGGCCTCTCTGCAGGTGGTTCCTGCATTTTTTAATTTTTCCATGGAAATTAAAAATTAAATCTTGAACCAAGTATATAAGATAAAATAAATAAAAATGCAAATGTATAAGTATAATTAAGTACCAATGGCTTGTGCCCTTTTAGCTTAGGATGATCAAAAGCTGGCTGTAGATGAGATTGTACACAATCTATTATATCACCATCAGAACTCTGCAAAAATCGAAAAAATAGCGGAAAAAAATACGAATTCGTTATATTTTCCTAGTAGTATTAAATAACGATGATATTCTGATGTAATAATTGATGTAATAGACCGACCTGGATTGTCTTGACTGCGGGCTTGTTGATATTTCTTAGATAACTTCTTATTGTCTTCAACTTGTGCAATTCGTGGCGTGGCCGGAAAGTTTGATTGGCCGGAATACGGCTGCCGGAGTCGAGGCCACTACTACTAGTTGAGGAGGAAGAGACAATGAGAAAGAAAGCAACAAAAGTGAAAATGATTGGATTGTAATTTGTTATGTATGATTTGGAAGAAGAAAAGGCCATTATTTGTGCAGAATCTTTGTCTGTGTTGTTTGTATGCATTTGTAATGTTGTCTTATAACTAGAAAACAAGAGGAGGCTTCATTTGAAATTTTTGTCCATGGAAATTAAGACAACAGCAGCTATCACCAAATCCAATACAAACACAAAATGGCATAAACCATCCAAAGGTAAAGTTAAAATTTCAAGACTTTTTTTAATTTGACAGATTCTTGAACTCTAAGTTTCTTTCTCTCTCACACACAATACACACTGACTGAGATTCTGCTGCTGGTTTAATCTAATTTCTTGGTTTTGTGTGTTGTGTTCTGACAGAGAGAACCTTGAGTCTGAAGATCATCAACTTATTAAAATAGAGTCTTAAATAGATATAACAGGTTGTGGTCAAAAGGGTATATATAATCTTTAATGACCGGCAACTTACATTGGCTGAAAAGAGCTACATATTTATTTTATTTTTAAGTGCAACTTGGCACTATTTTGAGTAGTGAGCTTTTTTTTTTAAAGAAAAAAAGAGATTCTAGGACTATTGTGGGTCGATTTGGTATTGTTTTGGGTTCGAAAATGATTTTCTAGTTTTACTTTTAGGCATCACAATTTTGAATTTTGGATGTTGATGT
This sequence comes from Penstemon eatonii, assembly GCA_038501285.1. NCBI lineage: Eukaryota > Viridiplantae > Streptophyta > Magnoliopsida > Lamiales > Plantaginaceae > Penstemon > Penstemon eatonii. The sequence continues at coordinate 41,804,684 of CM076713.1, forward strand.
TTAGAAAAGAAATTAAAGTAGATGATATTAATAATTGGTGGGGACTCAACTGGGGTCATGTTTTGAACAATTTCAATCGGGAAACTTGATAGTATATATCTATGGTATAATATATATGATATGATGAGAGTGTCAAAATTATTTCATGATTCTTCAAGGTTTATTTTGATATTGTGGAAATGAAGAAAAGGAAAAAAATCAACTGCAAACCATCAGTTACGAAATAATTCATTTAAGAGATACTAATAAATTTTCATTCAACGTGTGTGGTCCACATGTGCAATTAATTCTGATTTCAATACAAATTCTTAATTATAGGTGATCATTCACCGACCCGTTACTATTAAGTTTATGCAGTTGAACGTAACAATAATATCTACCTCATTTTCAACAATGCAAATCTTGGGCTTTTGCACTTTGCACTTTGGTATTATAGGATTTCAGCGTTTTGCATTATAACTTAAAAGTTTTGACACTTGAAATTTTGAAATTTGAATATACAATTTAGTTGGCACTTTACGTCCTAGTGTGTGTTTTGATGAAAAAATTCATTGATGGAAGGGTAATAATTGTTTTTGAATATTTTTGGCACTTTGCACCTTTGAAGTATAGATTTTGATACTTTGCACCCTAAAAGTATAGATTTTAATAATTTGCATCTTGAATATATAGAAAGTTGGCACTTTGCACCCAATTTTTTTTTTTAGCATTTTCAACCTCGACTTAATATGATAATCTAAGTAATGTAAATAACATGCAATATAATAACATGTTGTATTTGTAAACATGTATATTGGATATAAAGTAAATAATTTAGATGATACTCAAAAATAAAATGAAGACAATTTCTTTTTTTCTAATCTAAATTTTACTTTAGAGAAAATGTTAAAATAAGTTACTATAAAGTAAAATAAATTAAGAATAGCATGTTTATGATTGTTGTGCATATAAATTACCATTTTATCTCTACATTGACGACATTCCTGAGTTTTTTTTAAAAAAAAACACATTATGGTGCAAAATGACATACAAACTATTTTTCTAGGGTGCAGAGTGCCAAAAACAATAAATCAGGGTGAAAAGCACCAACATTTTTTAATTTTAGAGTGCATAATACAACATTTTATATTTTCAGTGTGCAGAATCTATATTGCCAGGGTGTAAAGTAACAAAAAAAATCAAAAAGGACTATTCTACCCTTTTACCAATGAATTTTCTAACCAAAACACACACTAGTGTGCAAATTGCCAAATAAATTATATTTTCAGGGTGCAAAATACCAAAACTTTAAAGTCAGAGTGCAAAGTGTCAAAATTCTATAAATTTAGGGTGCAAAATGCTAAAAAGGCCAAATTTGGGTGCCTGTCTTGAATTCGATTTGCTTATATGTTTGTGAAACTATTCGAATTTAACTAATATTAAATTTGATTAAAATTTGTTCATATTTTATTTAATATATATTACGATAAAAAATAAAAAAAATAAAAAGCTAATAAGAAAAGTGAGGGGAAAAAGGACTAAGAGTGAAAAAACAGTGGTACTACATATGTTTATGACAATTAATATTGGATTCAATCAGTTATGGGGACCATCTTGTATTGGAGTAGCACATAATTGTATCCTTCTTGAAAGAGAGACACTTGATTAGGTTATGATCAACAGCTAACAGTTAAAAAAATGTTAATCACCATTATTATTTGACGATATACAAAAAAAAACTTATGCTTTGCATAATTAGCAAAAAATCATCTTGTGTTTTTTTAATTACCAAAAAATCTCATGTGCTATATTCCCCTAAAAATTTCATCACTATTCATCTAAAAAATTTGATAATAATTTTTGTTTACTTTTAAAATTGACAATAACATCATTATTGATTTATGATAAGTTTAAAGGATTTTTATTAATAATAACAACACATAATTTTTTTTTCAATTTATCAAAGGAGGTATTTTTGCAATTAGCTCCACTTTCAATGATATTACAAAATTACGGAGATCCAATTTCATGATTCTGTCTCCATTTTGGGCTGACGTCATAATCAATGGTGCGTGATATCATTATCGGGATAGTATGAAGTCATAAGGAATTCTGTTCTAGGTAACCACGGAAGATTCGTCCCCGGACCTGGTTAACTCCTGGACCATGTGGTCCAGGATTTTTTTTTTTTTTTTTTTTTCCCTTTTCCCTTTTCTCTTCTTCTTTTTCCTTTTCTTCATTAATAACTAAATTGTCTTATACAATTAAAAAAACATTGACATGATTTGTGTTGTAAATTTATAATATGATGTTTGCTTCTATTAAAATTATTATTTGTATTTTCCACGCATTATTTCTTCTTTAAAAATATTTAATTTTTTTATTTTAATTCTATTAAAAAAATATCAATCTTAATTATTTCATAAATTATAGCACAAAATGACACAATGAATTTGCAAATTCACATCTTTGGAAATAAATAAAAATATAACTACAACAACATTGAACGATTACGAAAAATACATAATATATATATAAAAAAAAAACTACCACTACAAGAAAAATAAAATTTAGTGAGAAAATATTAAGTAACATTGTTGAAATTGTCAGTTTTTGCATATATTTAGTGACAAAAATGTTAGTTTGTCACAATAACAATAGTGACATGTACAATAGTGATAAAATATATTTTTAAAATGTCAGTAATGGCTATTTATGACAAGTGTATGAAACTTAAGTTATCATTATTGATAATTAGTAACACCCTTTCAACAAATATTGTCACTATAATTTAGTGATTTTTTTTCAGTTGTCATTTTTGGGACGTCACTAAATGTCAATAGTGACAATATTTTTACATTTCTTGTCAATAATATATACATCATTTTAGTGACAATATTTAAATTTTTGTCACTTAGTCATTTAATATTTTGTTACTAAAATCTAAATTTTTTTTACCAATATTATTTTGATAGGATCAATATATTACTATAAATTTGCAACACAAAGTATATAAATGTGTTTAATTTATGTAAAAGAATATTAGTTATAAGAAAGAAAAAATAAAGAAAGAATGAAAAATAAAAAAAAAAGGAGAAAAAATGTAGACCACATGGTCTAGGAGTTAAGAATCTTCCGGTAACCACTAACCACTAGCCACTATCTAACAACCAAATATTTATTGAAAGAGCCTAAGGCCTTTTTTTTTTATTTGTTTTGAAGAATTCATATGAATTTATAAATGTTATAAATAGTCATTTTTTTAAGTAAAAATTTTAAAATACCCTTTTAGGCTTTTAATCAAATAGTCTTAGCATTAATGCCAAGTATAAGTAAGAAGGATAAAATTGATAAAAAAAATATTAATTTTACATTGAAATCCTAAAATAATAAATAAAAGTAAATAATTTTTTTTAAGCGGCATCTCTAATGTGTCAAGGGGAAAACTCAGCCATGTTCATCTCCAATATATCAATTTTTCCCCTTTATAATTTCAAGTCAATTTTATTTCCTACTCTCACGTAATAATAATGATTATGCTCACATAATAATAATAATAATAATAATAATAATAATAATAATAATAATAATAATAATAATAATAATAATAAAATAATACACAAAAATAATAATATATACCTTTGATATTAATAATATATTTTTTGGAGTACACAATAATACTAATAATAAACATCTTATTCTTAAAATACTAATAATTAAAATAAGCAGAAGGACAACAACAATAATAACAACCAAAAAAAATAAACAGTTCTAAAAACAAAGTTAGTATTATTAACTCATATAAGGAAAGCCACCATCGTCGCGTAAATTGGACTAACCATCGTCACGTAAATTGGACTAACCTCCAAATAAAAGATTATGAACTTGTTTGGCAGATATTTCACTCCTCACGTCGTAAATACACTTTTGTAATAGGAGTCATATATGAGCAATCCATTTTCATAATTTCTCTTTAGTCTGCCTCTTCTTTATTTGCCATTATTTCAGCATGTCATCGCATACGTCCTTCCTCTAACATGATATTAGTTCGTCCAACAGTATGCATGGTTGGGCTACATATAATGAAGAGTTCGAGCTTCAAAATGCAGCCCAAGAAAATTACAATACCCAAATGAAGAGTTTCAACAATATTGTCTTCATAATCCGGTGGAAGAAGTTCATGTACACGGTGGCTCTGAACCTGGTAGAAAATATAAAGCAAGGAAGCGAGGATAGAAGCACGAATCACTCATGCAGGACTATTTCATCAAAAAACCCACTTTTGACCACGAGGAGTTCAAACGACGTTTTCTGAATAGAAAAACACTTATTCCTCCGTTTGGTTTCAGATTGCAAGCGTGAAAATGCATATTTCAACGAAATTCGTATGTTGGCTTATGCATATTAAGGTGATGTAGTAGATGACATCTACCATATGTCAAAGGCGACTACATGTGAAACAATGGGCCAATTTTATGCTACAATTTTGTGAATACACAAGAACAAATACCTTCGTGCCCCAAATGTTGATAATCTTAAGAGGCTGCTTGCCAAATCGGGGCAGCTTGAGTTTTCCGGAATGATCGGATCACTAGACCGCATGCATTGGACGCGAAAAAATTGTCCAACTGCATGGAATGACAACTTTTCGGGGAAGAAGTAAAAAACTCACGATTGTTCTTGAAGTAGTGGCTTCATCCGACACCTGGATATGACATATGACATGCCTTCATTAGCGCACTCGGAGCCCAAAATGACCTCATTGTCCTTGTTCGATGACCTCACTTTTGTAAATTCTCCAAAGGTTAAATATACGGTGAATGGTAAGTTGGTAACGACTACTATATGACGTACTATCTTGCAGATGGTATATACCCTAAATGGGCGACATTAGTCCAGTCCATTAGAAATCCCGTCCAACAGAAAAGATGCATTGTTCTCTAAGTTGCAAGAGTCATATAGCAAGGACGTTGAAAAAGCTTTCAGAATTCTTCAAGCTCATTTCACCATCATAAAGCAACCGGAAGGGGATGGGTTACTAGGGACCTAGGGAACATTATGTTGACTTGTATCGTCCTTTATAATATGATTGTGGATGATGAACGAGATAAATACATTGATGAGGACTTAGACGACGATGATAATGATCATATCAGGTCTCGTAGGGTCAGTGCCATCATTTATGACCAAAATGGCTCTACGTTGTATTTGAATCCAAGAACAAGTCCCATATCCCTAAATTATTATATGATTCGTCGTCAGCAGATACGATCAGTAGATGTCAATTGCCAACTTCAATTGACTTAGTCGAATATGTGTGAACAACACACGATCCAAATGGTAGATATGTAATTGTATTTATTTAGATGTTTAAATATGAACCCAAGTGTTTCAATATATTTAATTTAAGAAGTCGTATTTGTTTGAATACTACCTATTTTATTTTTATAAAATATCATATAAAAATAATAATGATACACAAATTTAATCCGGCGAAAAATTAAAATCTAACAATGTCATTAAATTAAATTAAAGTTAAAATTTTTTATTAATTAAATTAAAGTTAAAGTGGTTATTTTACAGTTATATTTTTATTAGTTAAAGTTACATTTTGAAATTAAATTTACATTTTTATAATTTAAATTAAAGTTAAGTTTTTTGAAAAAAAAATACATTTTTTTATTAATGAATTAATAAAAGAATAGAAAAGAAAAAAATGAAAAAAAAAATAAAGAACAAGCAGATGGCCGACAAGTAAAAATTTGGATAGATTAATATGGGACCAAAACTGAGAAAATTGGATAGCCTTATATGGTCTGAGACAGCCCCATTGACCAAAAATGAAAAAATTGGCTAGACTTATATGGGACCAAAAAAAGCTAAACAGAGAAAATTGGAAGTGCAAAATATTTAAAAAGGTTAAGATCTAATAGCGCAATTTTATAAATACAGGATTATAAATATATATTAGAAAATTTAAATAAAAAATGTAATTTTATGAAGCACGTTATCAAAATTGTTATCAAAATTGTTGATAACCCAATCACACGAAACTAAAACTAAGAATACAATTTTACCCAAGACAATAGCACAACAAGTACTCTGACTCTAGCTTTTGATTAATTATGATTTCAAGATTATAGATAGATCGATTCCAAACCGCAAGTGTCACTATAATTTGGCAATTAATAGGATAAACCCACATGATAATGATAGTGATGATATATACTACTGCCAAATATAATTAATTCTTAAAAAAAAAAAAAAAAAACAGCTTTATTTTTCAAAAAGAGAAACGAAGAAGGAATTATTAAGTTTGAATTTTCTTACTTTAATTTGCTTTTATATAATAGAATTAGGATATGATTTAGCAGCAAAGAGGTATGGGGGCCCTTACATTATAGGGTTGTGGAATGTGGAGTGCATCCCCACTCTTACATTACATTACATGCCCCTTTTTTTTAAGTTTTTTTTTTTTTTTTATAGTACCTAATATCTATTCTGAATTAGTACCATTTCTTTCTTTAGCTTAGTTTTTCTAAAAGTCTCTACTTTTAAGGAAATCCCACTCACATTTTTCAGTTGATGAGCTATCCTATATATATATATATTCCTATTCCTATGCTATGCGTAGAGAAGAAGAATGAGGATGAGGAATAGGAATAGAATATTGGGCCCTTAATAAGCATGTTGTCGCAAACCATTTGCAGAGCATTTATTTAAAGTTTTCTTTTTCTCAGTGGAAACATAAACTTTCTGTAAAGTTAATTTCATGGCTGGCCTGAATTAAACAACAGATTCCCCACACTTACATTAATGCCAGCTACTACTACTAGAAAATATAAATTGCTTTCATTCCAAATTTAATTAGTACGGGTCACTAACTAGCTAGGTTAGCGGAGCTTATATCCATATCTCCTCAAAATTTGTGTTTTTTATATGAAATTAATATTGTGGATGGCATGTGTGAGTGTACTTTGGCTTTTTTTTAATTTTGTGGTGCGTCAAATGTATTATATGAGAAAATTTTCTAACGGGGATTCGAACATGGATTTGCTATTTTATAATGACTAATTTGACTTGGTTTAATTTAAAAGAGGCATTTGGAGAGTCCAAATTCGATTGGGATATTTTGTTGATGTTGGTGGCCGGGATAGAAAGGGTTGAGTCATTATTATTAAGTGTGTTTTCATTTATTTGATTTGCACTCTAGTCTCTACTAGCTAGAGCATATCTTCATTATTTGAACGGTTTTAAACCAAGAGTAGCATGAAGTTAGCTTAGAGATTGTGGATAAGGATTCTATTATTTCTAGCTAGCACTTCTATCAAGTTGAGGTTTTAATTTTAAGTTTCATTTCATGGTGATCTTTCAAAAGTCAAAACTATTGTAGAAGAATTTTGACTCGATTTCGTTCTGATTTGATTTTAAAAATGGGTTTAATGTGGATTATATAGCTTTCAATTGAATTAATTTTGACTTAATAATTTCAGGTTTAATATTATTATTAATGGGGCCAAAATAAATCGAAAAGAAGTCATTAGTCTTCCACAAGAGATATGGGCCATGCATCATGACAAAATCGAGCACGCACAAAGTTTGTAAGAAAGTTCACCTGGTTTCCTAGCTAGCACTGAGAATTAATTCTTTGGGGTAAGATTTGATTATATAGTTATAGTGGGATTTCACCAGCTGGAAACCTTTCCGATTATTAATATCTACTTCCAGAAGTGAACATTACGATTGCATGTTAGACGATGGATACTTTTATCTAGACACAAAACCATGTCATGTCATGTCATGTCATGTAACGTTTTATGTTATAATATTTTTTTTTTTTTCAGTTTTGCGGATTAACCTTAAAATTATGTTCAGATTTGTCTTAATTGTTAAATAAATTAGATAAACAAAATCTCAACGATGAATCGTGCCCATATAGTTAATTTGGTTTATATATATACTAGAGGAAATGAATTGCCTACTATATATATATAGCATTCTTCTTCTTCTTTAACTTTACCACACAATGTATATAGCATTTGATATATATTCACTTTTGTTGTCTTTAGTTCAATGGTTGGTGAATCACTAAATTTATCATTTTTCAAGTAACCAATTATATAGTTTGGTTCGAACTATTTTTCATTATGTTATTGCAACATTTCCTTTTTATTAAATCTCATTTCCGAACTAATTCTACGCTTCATAATTTAATTTACTAGTATATTTTTCTTTCTTAAATAATTTTCATGTAGGTAAAAAAAAATGAATCCCACCTGTATTTTGAGAAATTTGCATAAAACTCTCCTGTATAAATTTTATTTTCCTCGTATTTTACAAAATCTTGCACAAAATCTAGTCTCCGTCCAAATTAACTGAGAATGTATCTCACTGGCACTATGTGAGACTGAAATTCTTTTTTTTTAACAAATTTAAATTTAATATTACAAAAAGAAAATCCTGAATAAAACAAATCCTTTCATCTAACCCCCGTAGCACCCTCCCCCCACACCGGAACCAAGCCAGCGGTGGCCTGGGATCCGGTGGGGCAAGGGTGGGGTTGGGGGGTTAAGTAGAGGGTAAAATAATATTCAATCAAAAAAACTAACAGAGTTAATAACTTAACAACAAAAGGGAGAGTGTGCAAGATTTTATAAAATACAAGAGAATTTTCACGCAATAAAACAAGAGGCCAGGTTTGCGAAGGACTGTAAGTTAATTTCCCAAAATACGGCTGGGTTTCGTGCTCTTTTGACCATTTTTGTGCATAAATTAATTATAAGCACCCAAGTCACGTTTAAATTTTACTAATATTTTATAGTTTTTTTAATCAGTAATACTCACTACACCTGACTTAATAGCGGGGCATGCTATATTAATGAATTTTTACACAAATATTATAATTCCCCCTCATCTCTCCAAAAAAGAAAGAAAAAGAGAGAGAACAAAACAAAAAGTAATTCCATGCAAATGGTGACTTCAAATGAAATATCGGGTTGGTTTTTTTTCCAGCCTTTCCAAGCTAGATTGCAGAGTGGATGCTCTAGATTAAAGCAATTAAAAAAAATAAAAAGGTAATTAGACAAAGCTAGCTGCTAGTATGTTCAACACTTCTGTTGTTGTACTACATTTTCGTGTCCTAAACGAAATTGAAAATCGAGGCCTCTATATATGTCAAAAAATCTTATAGGAATTTCGTTTTGAACATCAAGAACAATTTTCGTGAGATCAATTTCTGCATTGATCACTGGTATGATGGCTTCATAAGATTTTACAAGTTTCCCGGATTTCAAAATCAAATCCATTCAGCATTGCAACAAATTTAATCAATTTTACACTATAGAATCAAAGAATACTGTTGCATTGCATACAATTTGTTCAATAAATACTTGGATTTTGGTTTCGTCTATATTTTTTCCCTGAAAATCGATCATGTCAATTTAATTTCAGCTATGACTTGATCCACTTTCTTTCTCACAACCAACACCAAATATCCCTTCTCGCTTTAACTTCTCTTCCTTTGCTTTTCTACAAAAGATAACCCAAGAATTCACTTCCAAAGCAATACAAACCCCTATCAATGTTGACAAACACAAACAATATCCTAATTTAGCATATGAACCACTTTCTCCCATCACTTCAAATCCTTGAAAAACATTAACAACTCCCAACACAACACATGCATATCCAACAAAATGATGATATGATTTCCAATACTTTCTAAACTTATGTGTAGTTTTAGGCCTAAACAACAAAGCCAAAGTTTGCAACCATCCCAAGCAAAATGCCGCAAAACCGAGCTTCCGATGAAGGCCGTAAACCTTTCCCGGTGAAAGTTCCCCTAGCCTTATCCCTATGGAAAATCCAATCGTTCCTAAAAACACTGCAAATAGTTGTACCCCGGCATGTGCGTAAAACCACGCGGGCCCTACGGATTTTATATGCCTTAGGTAACGGGCCGTGACCGCGCCAACAGGAAGCAAAATGCCCCACGAGATGGCATTTAAAACTCCATGAGCCATTTTAAGTGACCTAATGTTGTTGTGTGACTTGGCTGTGGCCCCTGATAAGACGTCGATCGTGGCTACTGACGAGAGATCATTTACGCTTGTCGGGTGGATAGTTGGAGAGTAGCCTTGGACGTATAGTCCTCGGTTCCACACGAAATGGATCTTGGTTTTATTTGGTACGAGTTTTATCGTTGCGAATATGTGAATTGTAGCGCCATCGTGTATGGTGGCCATACGGCCACCGTATAGGGTTGCGGAAGAGGCGAGGACATGGATGTCAAGGGGGCGGGAGAGGAGTTGGTTTTTTTGTAATTTGACCGTGGGATCAAGAATGTAGGGGAGTAGGACTAGTTGTCCTGAATTGGGATCGGGAAATGCGATTAATGCTCGTGTACCGGTCATCTCGGGTGAAGTTGGATTTATACCCCACCCGACCCAACCGGAGGGGGAAATGAAGGAACCGAAAAAGGCAAGATCAAGAGTTGCATTGTGGGGATGGAATGACCAAGCTATGGAGGCTTGTTGGGTAGGAAATGTCATGCATCTTTCAAATGTTTTCGATGTGGTAGTTGTTGTGCAATGAGAAGAAAAAACTACATTTGAATTAAAGGATACCAAAATGTACAAGAATAAAAGAAGCATGATGTTAGAGAAACAGAACAAGAAACAGAGGAAACTTTGAATTTTGAAGTCGGATTTTCAAATTATATAACTTAGCATGAGTATTAATCGAGAGTGAATTGTTTTAACTAGTGTTATTATTAGTCTATAGAGTTAATCATGAGGAAGAAACTTTGTGTGTCTTAACTTTGAAGATAGGCAATGTATAGTTTGTATTATTGCTCAATAGTACATATCTACTACAACCTTTGCTGATCAGCTCCTCACATCTTTGATGATATTAAGGATTTTCATTAGTACTAATTAAATACTAAGATAGATTACAAGTAATTTAATAGAATTAAGACTTTATGTAGCTTTGAAGCTAAGATAGAGTGAAGTGAACTTGATTTCATATATAGAAATAGGTCCACATCCAATTATTATAGTTTGTTGCATCTCATTACTTAAAACAATACACCTTGTTTGTTAGTATAAATGTTTGCACTGGTTTTATGAGCTATTCTTATTAAACACGTGAATTGAGCAAAGTTTGGGTTTGACTCACTTCAAAAGCTAGTTCAAGAGGTAGGATTGCTGAAACATCGTATAAGAATTATTTAGTCTTGATATTCAATCAATATAGGACATTCATTCTCAATGTACTCTCCTTTCACGTGAAGGCGGGCTAACCGCGTGGGTGAAGTAAATCCAACACACGATACTATGAAAACCCAACCTTTAAATAGCGACATGTAGGTAAGAACCCAACACGCGAACAACGACAACATAGACTTGGGCGAAGAGTGTGGTTGAAGAAAGAAACTCAACATGTAAACATGGAGAAATGAAGCCCATCAGGGAAGGAGGTGATCCACATTAACCTGAAGCATTAACACCACGTGGATTTGGTTAAATCCACCAAAATACCTGGGTTAATTCTTCGAAATATTATATTCAACTATGCACAAAAGCTATGGTAGTTCTTAAACCATAATTTCCCTTGGATATTCTTGCATATTTTCTAATATGCTCATCCCCAGAATTTAGCAGACAAATAGCATAACATTTTATCAAAGAAAGGTATCCTCTTTGAACTCCTATGCAAAAATTGTCTCCTTACTTTGAAAAAGGAAAAGGAGAAAAACAATAAAGTTGACCATGACACTAGCAGCATATTTTGACAATCTTCTACATTTGTTTCATTACACAAACTTTGGATTCCTTTCCTAGTAAAAACACAAAAGATTAGTTCCCTCTAAAAATCATTACTATTCTTACAATCTCAAACAAAAAAATTGTCACCAACAATGATGGATAATGCAAGAGCAGAAGCAGAGGCATTACGCAACGGAATCGTTCGTAGAATGGTGAGGCTTCCTCGTAACATATTAGGCGGATTTTCAAGAGTAATGAACCAAGGAATAGACAACTTAATCGGAATAAGAGAAAGAACAAACCAAAATCATTATAATCAAACTCCAAATTTCCATTTCCAACAGCCCATTAATCAGCCTCAAATAATTCAAGAAGAATGGGCTTTTTTAGCAAATTTCGAGCAGCACTACGGTACAACGCATCCCTTTTTCTACGCTTGTCGATTCGTAGATGCACTAAAGATTGCTGAAGATGAACATAAGTTTGTGTTCATGTATTTACATTCACCAGAACATCCATTCACTCCCTCTTTCTGTAGAGAGACACTTTGTACAGAAGTTGTTGTACAATTTCTTGATGCAAATTTTGTTTGTTGGGGTGCACTTGCAAATAAAGGAGAAGGTTCGCATATGGCTACTACATTGGGAGTTTCTACCTTTCCATTTTGTGCAGTTGTTGCTCCTAGTTCTGGTGATAATTTAGCTATACTGCAACAAGTGAGTTAATTTAGGCTTAAAAATTTTGATCTATTTATAGTGTTTTAGTTTCTTCAATAGTTTTGATTATTTTGTGCAGATAGAAGGTCCAGTTTCGCCTGCTGAATTAGTCGAAATTCTTCAAAGCACAATAGAACAACAAGGATTGGCATTTGGGAGAGGTAAAGCTAAGCAAGAAGAGAAGAGAAGAGTTGATCTTCGGTTGAAGGAAGAACAAGACGCAGCTTATCTTGCTGCTCTAAAAATAGATCAGGTGCATTTTCTACTCTTCTTTGTTACAGTATTCTCAAAATGATGGTGAATTTGTCCCACATTGGAAATATAATTAAAGTAATCTTGAACACTTTTAGTTAAGTCTTTGGCAAATTTGCAGTAAGCTTGAAAGCCATTTCTGTAGTTTGGACTAAATTTTGTTTCTCATGTAGGAGAAAGAAAGAAACAAGAAATCGAGTTCAGAAAATAAACTTCAAAAACCTGAGAAATCGAAACAAAATCCGGTGAACAAACAACCTAGCAAAAGCACAGTAACAACAACATCTCAGAAAGCAGCTTCAAGTAGATGCAGAAAGGCTGAAGAAACTAAGGTGCTTGTTTTTCTTATAAATATTTTCAAGAACATTTGATCTAGCTTTATAAGTAACATAATTGTTGATTACTAAACAGATTTTGATCCGTTTTCCGAACGGGGAAAGGAGGGAACTGAGCTTCTTGTGCACAGACAAGATTAAGGAAATTTATAAACACATTGATTCATTAGGCCTTCTTGGAGTTGGAAATTATAGGCTTATATCAAACTTTCCTAGAAAAGTTTATAGTTCTGATCAAATGGGAATGACTCTCAAAGATGCTGGCTTCCATCCTAAATCAAGTCTTTTCCTGGAGCTTCTTGATTAGCTTAATTGTATGAAATGAATTGAGCATCTAAATAGTAGTAGTACTTTTATGTGGTGATGAATTTTTGCATTCCCTTGAACTGACTCTTGATATTTTAAGGAGGTGGTGTTTTGGTCCTTTAGTTAGTTTTTGAGAGTGTTCATTTTATGTCCCTCAACTATCAATTATATTACTTTGTCATTTTCAACAATCATTCAAACTTCAATCGTACCAAACCTTTTGTTTCGATATATTTATGTTAAGAAAACCGTTACCAAAGCGCCCCAAATTATTTCCTCAAATATCCTCATATTTTAGAATATTTGAAGGGGATAAATTATGTATGTTTAATATATATAAGAGTAAAAGGTGATATTTCAAGAACGTCCAGTCCAATTAAAACAAATGATTATTGAATTGGACAAAATGGTGTGATTGATAGTTGAGAAGACAAAACACATGCTAAAGATAATTAATGCATAATAATATAATATTAGGGCATCTCCTATGTTTAGGGAAAGTTGAATTTAGATTTAGAGGGGTGAAAAAATGAAGTAAAATGAATAAAGGGGAGAAAAAGATAATTATACCTTCAGCTTATCATCCATCGCTTGAAAAGGAGAGCCAATCCAAACAACCATTGCCTCACCGCTTCAAGTCATTCAATCGTTGTCCCATTTTCTTCTTTTTTTTTTAATTTTTGTTTTTTTTTTAATTAAAAATCCTTTTAATTTAAAAAAAATCTTTAAAATACCTTATTAAATAAAATGTAACTCTTATTTAATCTTAGTTTTATTTAATTTTTGTACTATTTTTAAAAAGTTAATTTTAGTATAAAAATGTAACTCTTATTTAATAAAATCAAATTTAATTTATTTTGTTTTAATTTAAAAAAAATCCTTAAATTTGTGTATTAATTTGGAAAAGTTAATGTCAATATTAAATTAGTTGGCGGCGGTAGCAACAATGGTGAAAACGACGATGGCGGGGAGGATGGCTTTCCTTATATGAGTAATTAGTTGTTGTATTATTATGTACTTTAAAAAAATTATTGGTTATCAACTATTTAATTGTTGTATTGTTGTGTTTTTTTAAAAAAAATATTGGTTGTTATTGTTATTATTAATGTCAATCTTAAATTATATCTTATTGTTATTTATTATTTATTTATTTATTTATTTATTTTTGTTTAATTATTATTATTATTATTATTAAGTGAGAGTGTGGAAAATGAGAATTGGAATTAAATGGAATTGATAGATTAAATCATTTTAGATGACTTATGAAAAGGAAAGAGGAAGCTCAGTGGCGGAGCCAGAATTATTTTTCACCGGGGTCCATTTTAAAATTAAAGACTATAATTTAAAATATTAATAATAAAAAATCAACAACAACAATGAAACTTCGACGAAATTAATTCAATCTCAAAATCAATTTGGTAGAATGAGGTTTTTTTTATAAATGTCGACGAAAATCGTTTCATAATCTATGTATTTCAACTAACAAGCATTAGATAAAATATTAATATAAATATCCATAATTGATTCACATTTCTCCCTAAAAAATCAATGGTTTCTCCTCCTAATATAAAAAACTATAACCTACACTTCTTTTGGTAGAATTTGTGTTTTGCACAATTTTTTAGTAGGCTTGTTTTGTGATAACAGAGATGAAGATGAAAAAGAGTTTATATCAAATTGTAGTTTCTTGATATTTTGAAAGTGTTAATCCTTAAAAATAAATTTCATAATAAAAAGAATATGCTAGAGTTTGAGTTGATGTCGACTTTGTGAATTTAGAATTTTTAACTTTTAATTTAGAATTTTTAACTTTATCAAACTCTAATAAACGTGGACCCTTTTAAATTAGAATTTTAATTATAATTAGAGGATCATTATTTTTTCAGGGGGGGTCCATGCACCCCCTCCTCTCAATGTGGCTCCGTCACTGGGGAAGCTAGACTTGGAATCTGATGGGAAGCTGGACTGAGTGAGGGGAAGCTGGACTTGAACTGAGGACATCACTGGAGATGCCCTTACCTTATGTTATGCAAACCTTGCACAAAACTGCCCTATGAATTTCTTTTGCATCAAAATTCCTTGTATTTGTAAAAACTTTGCATAACATACCCAATCTTCGTTAGTTACTAACATCGTTAATTTTTAATTGAATTGCTTAAATTATCCCTAGATATAATTAAAATACAAAGGGATTTGTGCAAATATTTAAAAGCACGAGGGAGTTTTGCGCAATCATTCAAATGTACAATAGAGTTTTGTACAAATATTTAAAAGTGTAAGGAAGTTTTGCTCAAATATTAAAAAGTACAAGGGAGTTTTATGCAAATATAATTATGCAAAAATTAAAGGTGTTAATAACTAACGAAAATTAGGTGATTTATGAAGAATTTTTGTAAGTACTAGGAAATTTGGTGTCATCACACAAGGTAATATAATGCATTTATTTCTAATTAAAGAGTAGGAAGTGAAATTCAACCTGATTTTTATATTACTAGATTTAGGACTCGAGTATTATAATTTATATAACGGAGCCTTGGATTTTAGTGAAGAATTGTGAGAGATATTATTCAACTAATATTTGGTATAAATGGATTATAAAATATGACGATAGTAAAAACGAAGGATAAATTTTAATGCTTGCATTCTTGCACACGCATAAAAGCAAACAACAAACACCATACCGTCAGGAAAGGCGACTTTAAGGGTATCATTCATCCAACGTTAGCATCGATTTCCATCTCAAGCGGAATCTCATTAACTTTTATAGGAATAAACAATTTGAGTTGGGGGGTTTTTGGAACTGTATAAAGTGATAGATATATCAGACTCACAAACTGTTTGATGAAATGGCACAGTGTTTGAAACTCCGGCCACCATTACTCCACCATTCTCAGGCACTTTCAATTCATTCCAAAAAACCCAGAAATCTTTCAAAGCTCAGCATTCGGAATTGTTCTGTACAACCAGAAAATGCACACAAGGTACTCACTTTTTAGTGTCACGTTGTCTATTTTTCCATGTTATGTGCATTTCATATTTGATTGCTGTATTTAAATATGGTAGGAAAATTAATATTGAAAGTGGCTGATTTTCTTGCTACATGAGTTTCCTGAATGATTGTACTTGTTCCTGGCTAATTAGTTTAGTTATGAAGATTTTTGAGTTTGTGTTTTTGCTTAATTAAGGTGTTCTTCAGTGCTTTCTTGTTTGTTGTTTGGTTGATGAAAATAAAAGGGTGAAGTTATTAGTCTAATGAGAGTTGGCTGTAGACCTTTCTTTCTGACTTTGATTTCTTGTTTTGTACAATGTCCAAGGAAATTATAGATTACCAACAATGTTGGAAAGTGCAAGCAAAGGATTGAAACCTATTTTATCTTCACTCATGGTAACTTCCAAGTTCCAAGTGATCATAAGAAGCATTCCAGACACTTTGCCATCACAAGCAAACATAATTTTTTCTCCACGTTTTTCCTACAAAAATTAGCTTAAAGGCCTCATTTTTTCTTCAACTCTTAACTCATTAAATATCAAATGGTGAAGTCGACCAGGTGGATAACCAGATGTCCAGATCTCTTTCAATCAATAAGCATTCAAATTTGTAGTGTCTTTACGTCCCTAATTTTTTCAGACAAAACTTCTTCTCACTGCACAATTGGTACTTTGGTAGTATTCAAATGACAGTGGAAATGGACTTGGAACCTGAAGAACCTCATCTTAGATCTTAGAAAGCTAGTCTTGTGTTGCAGGAATTACAGGACGCATATCATAAACAAAGGTAGCTCTGCATTGTACAGGTATGCTGACGAGGGGAGGGTATTATTAGAATGGACAGACTTCCATTTCTACACTTTGCATTTGTTTAGTTTCAATAAAGGGAGTAGGAGTCCTTTTTCCTTTCTGTCATGCTTTACTTTTTGTAAGCCAGTATGTTCCCTCCCTTGTTCTATTTGGAATTTCAAGGGTTCATAAATTGATTTATCCCCACCACCCAAAAACACTTTGATTGTATTATCTGAAATTTTTGAATTTTAATATTTCCATACTGCATATTGCACAATCTAAAACTTTTTAGTTGTAGCAAAAACATTAGAACTGTCAGATACAAATGGTAAATGTCCTGAAAAATAGTGCTCTCGTTCCTCTATTTTTATTAAACTATCAACTATAGCATACCTTATACCTCCCCCTCGTGAAACTTAAAAGCATGGAGGGTTGATATGCCCCCTTAGGAGATGGCTTTAAATTTTTTTTTTAATTTATCGAATAATCCTTAGTGGCTTATTCCTCTACAAAGATATTTTGGAAGTTTGGTGTGTAAGAGAACTTAATAAACTAATATCGAGAAAAGTGTGATAGGGACCTGCTTGATTTCTATAAGTGCTGGTCTTTCGGAAAGGAGTAATTTAGTACTTGGGGATCCTATGGAATTCCTTTGGAGGAGGAGCCTATTACATAGAGATCCTCCAACTTGTCCTTAGTTGTGGTACAGTGAAGTTGGTTTCTACACTGTGTTTATCCAATATCCAGAATTTATCCTTATTGCATGCCTTTGAATGATTTGAAGAAATTTCAGTGGTTGATCACCTCTTTCATGTTGCAGTTAGTGATAGAAGTCAAAGAGAAGCTTGAAAAAGAACACAATAGTCTCCCAGTTGGCAAAAATGGAAGAGATGACGAAGAGATGATCCTTTGGTTTCTCAAGGACCGAAAGTTTTCTGTCGAAGATGCTGTCTCCAAGCTGAATAAAGCCATTGTAAATATTAATAATTAATAATCTCTGATTATTCTGCTAGACCAAAGTCCAACGTCCTTGGTGCATGTGAGGGCAATGAGTCAGACGGCTCAGACCTCATTCCTATTTTTCTTTTCTGAGTTTCTTTTTTGGCTCTCATTAAGTGGTGCTTGAAATTCTGTTGCTGCTGCTTTTGGAAATCTTCTTTTATGGCCAACAATAAAAACACTAGAGAAGCTTCAGTTAGAGCCGTTCACTTTTTTACATTAAGAAATGTCACTTTTCAGTTTCTACCAAAATATTTTGATGACTGGCTAACTGTTGAATTTCCTTTTTATCTAAACAGAAATGGCGCCATGAATTTGGTGTGTCAAAATTGTCCGAAGAATCAATCAAAAGTGTAGCGGAAACTGGAAAAGCATATGTGCATGACCACCTTGATGTATATGGCAGACCAGTGCTAATAGTGGAAGCAGCCAAACATTTTCCCGGGGTATGTGACAGCACATTATGTTTGTTTCTCTTGTGTTCTCACCATTATTGTCAGTATAAAGGATAACGTGTGGTCTAATTTTTCCATTTAAATGTACACTACCTCATACTTGATACAGTTCAAAAACTATCTGGCTCATGTCTCTCTTGGTGAATGGATTGGTACACGCAAAATGGATCTATATGTAAAGCATGGACATATTGCTTGGTGCCATTTAGGGCTACACCCTACCTTATCGCACTAAGATACACTCCATGAATAAGTATATACTTGCTTATACATAAACATAGAAGTGTGAGTTTAAGAAAAAAAATACACATTACACTGAGAAAGAAATTGATAGATTCTAGTACATGATTACACCAAACTTTGCTTAAATATATAAGCTTGCTATTTGATGAAAATCATCATATACATCAATGCAGGAGCACAAACTAAATGAAGACAAGAAGCTGTGTGTGTTTAATATTGAGAAAGCACTGAACAAACTTCCATCTGGAAAGCAGGAAATACTCTGCATAATTGATCTTCGTGGTTTCCGTATGCAAAATTCTGATATGAATTTCATTACATTTGTGGTATATTTTGCAACATTTTCATTCATTAAAAAGAAAATGAAGTGTTTCCTTATGTCGAATTCATAAATTTCTATATTGAGTTGGTTTGGTATATTTGCAGTTTGATGCATTCTACTACTATTATCCAAGGCGGTTGAGTCAAGTCCTCTTTGTTGATGCTCCCTTTATATTCAACCCACTTTGGCAGCTAGTTAAGCCCTTGTTAAAATCATATGCTTCTCTGGTGAGTATCTCATACCATACTTGAGAATTTATGTTTTCGTTCTCTTTACATCGTTTTTTTATCATCATCGTTTGCTAATAAAATCAAGAACTATGGTCCTTTATGAAAATGAATGTGTCGTACTTTTTTGAATTTGTTTTGTAGGTAAAGTTTTGCTCAGCGAAAACCATCAAAGAGGAGTATTTTAAAGAGGACACTATTCCAGCTAACTTTAGGGACTGAAGACTTGAAGGCTTGATTTTTCATTAAGATACTGATATACAGAGATTTACTTTTGATATAATGGAAAACCAGAGGTATAAATATCACCCATAATCAGAGGCTTATGCAGGGCATTTATCTTGAAATAGTACCACGTAGTATAGATGTCTTCTGAATTGGGGTTATGGATAAAAGTTAATTTTCTTTGATTCAATAAATATGTTAATTTGGTATTTCCGTAAAATATGATTTTATTTAGAATGGAGTATTTTGACCAAGGAATCAGATATGAAATTTATGGTTAAATAACTCCACGGTTAAATTGACTAAGCAATGGGATGAGATAAGTGACTCTATTGTCACCTATATAGAGAAAGATATATAGATGTGAATTAACTAATTGATATTTGAGTTTGAATTAAATTTTTATTCAAGTTTTCATTTTTATGGTTGAAACTATCTTTTTAATAATGTTTTCATCAAAATTTAATATTTAGTGTAGCTTCTAGTTCATAGCGACTCCAATGAAATTATTTTATGTACTGACGACGCCTTGTATCTTAGAGAGGAAACCCACTCAATAAGAAAGATTTAACTTTTTGAGGCTAGGACTAGGAGAGATAAATAGAGATAGACAAGCAAATTCAGTGAAATTAACAGAGCCAAATGTAAACAATAAAAGAAGAAGTTGTTAATTTATAGAGGTAGAATCAGAATTTTATTGGAACAAAGAAACGTATTTAAACATCAATGAGAAGCATCTTCTTCTTCACAGAATTTTGTGTACTCTTTTGGTCCCAATAAAGACTCCAATTCTGAAGGATTGCTGGGCTTCACCTTGATCATCCACCCATCTTCATATGGGCTTGAATTGATCTTCATTTCATTGCAAAATATTATGAACATTATAAGACAACATTTAGCTAGTATGAAACCAAACCAAGAACAAATATTAGTATAAGATTTAGTGACAATGAGAAATATTAATTACCAATCCTGGAGTTTCACTTAGCTTCGTGTTGACCTCGATAACCTCACCGGAGATGGGAGAATTGACATCACTTGTGGCTTTTACACTCTCCACTGCACCAAAGCTGTCGCCTCCTGTAACAGATTTCCCTGCCTCCGGCAACTCCACAAACACCACTTCTCCCAGATGGTCCTAAAAAACCATACAACATTGTTCAAATCATGGGACATTAATTAATGGAACACCCTATACTACATACATGAATACAAATAGGTAAAGAAAACAAAAAAAGACTTATGGATTAAGGCGGGTTAGATTTAGTATGTTCAATTTATGCAAAAAAGTTTAGGTTTTGCTATGTAAATAATGAAGAAAACCAACAAGCATCATTAATTCCTAGTATCATGAAGAAATTATCTTTATGATTCCATCGCATCGCACCACTGCACGTCACCAAACACAAGTGGTGTGACAAACAAATAACATGGTTATGGTTATATTGAGTAGTAAAAGTTCACGTCACACCATGTCCTGGTCCATATGAAATCGGGAAAATTAGTACCTACCCCGGTGGATTTAATCCACATGGGTGCTAGATGAATGCCACATGAACATGAGCTCATATGTCATTCATCCAACCCCAATGGATTAACTCCACCGGAATCGATTCTTTAATCAATGTTATGGATAACATGGGCTAGTAGGGCTAGAACATAGGGTTATTGATCTGTTGCACTTGCACCGTGTGTCTACAATGACATGATCCAACAAATGTACAAAATAGTTTCTTCTCTTCATCCTAATGTTTTCCCTCAAATATTCTCTGTATTTTTTTCTTTCTAAAATGTAATTTATTTCTCCCAAAAAAATGTCTATGATACCTAAAACTAAGTTTTCAAATTTTCAATATTTTTTTTTATCTTTATTATAAATGGCCAAAGTAAGGGGAAATAGGGAATATTATTTGTGACTAATATATATGTGATAAAATTAATTATTAATAATTACCTGAGCATGGTCTGTAATTCCAATTGTAGCCACAGAGCCTTCATGCTTCACCCATTCATGTGAAGAAGCATATTTGAACCCCTCAAGCACTGAAAATATTCAATTCAATTCATTAATTCTAGTTTCTGAACATATATAATAATATTATTAATTTATATAAATAAATGTAGATCCAATTACCAGTCGAAAAGCATCTGGAGAGTGAAAATGCAGGGGAGACAAGAAGTGATGATTTGGGATTAGTAGAGAGTTTTAGAGCATTTGCTGTTGAAGAAGCCCACATTCTCAGTGCCATATTGTAATGTCTCTTACTTATCCTTATTAGCTCTACTCTCTTTCACTGCTTTTTCTATGTTGAGAAATACTATTATTATCAAGCAGAAAGAAGGAAAAGGAGTTTACAATATAGTTTCTATTTTTATTATCTTTGGTGTATGGTGGAAAATCAAAACCTCATCCTAGGACCTGGCTACCTTCCACCAAATCAATTGCTTGAAATTAAAATGGAAAATTATTATTATTTTTATTTTAATTTATTAGTATTATACAAATTTTTTATTGTCACACTCATAAATATTTGTCACATGTCAAGTTCAGTTAGTATGTATAACACCTGATTATTTTTGATGTTTTATTCTGTAAAAAACAATAAAAAGAAGATAGATTACTTAGGTAGTTAGGTATCTAAATCACAATTTACATTTCTGCCTTGAGAGGTCTCATGCACCGGGCGTTAAGTTACACCTAAGACTTGAATTTTCATAGAAAATAATTAAAAAATCAAAATTTACAATAATACGTATATTATGGATTAATCACTAACATGTTGGGTTAATTTCATTATTTTTTGTTTATTCCAAGAGTATTCATGTTAAGAAGATATTAGTTAATAATTCATGTATAAATTTATTTTTATGCATAATTTTATCTGCAAATACGAGTATTAGTTAAAAAAGTTTGGACACGTGAGTTAAATTAAAAACTAAATAGAATTGTAATGCTAACAAATTTATTTCATTATTTTTTATGTGAATTTTGAAGGTGAATGTGAATCCGAACAAGATTAAATAAATGAAGAAAAAGAAATTAGACCCAAGCAAGTTTCTAATCTACCAGAATCCAATGCTACACATGCGGCACCGGATCGGGTCAAGTCTGATCGGACATGAATCCGGCCCCATAACTGCAATAAACAAACCAATATTGGGCTTTAATACAATGAAATGAAGTTAGACTGAGCCCAAAACCATCTTGCACTCTCTTTTCCCGCTACTCTTTCTTTATTCGCGGCTAACTTCATCTCTCTCACTCAGTGGGGGTGTGAGATGAATTCCAGAGAGACAGTACTGGTTTCCGCCGCCGCGTTGCTTGGTGCTGTGGCCTCCGCATTCTCTATCGGCCTATTCTTCAACTCCAGAATCCCCAAAAAACACTTGAGCTCAGAGAACGGCGTCGTACGAAATAAG
Source organism: Penstemon eatonii (assembly GCA_038501285.1). Classification (NCBI taxonomy): domain Eukaryota; kingdom Viridiplantae; phylum Streptophyta; class Magnoliopsida; order Lamiales; family Plantaginaceae; genus Penstemon; species Penstemon eatonii. Next base: position 41,827,711 of record CM076713.1, read on the forward strand.
AGATCATCTCCGCTGAACCCATTTGATCCTGCAAAGCGAAAAGGGTCGGTTAAGTCTCCTAATTTTTCATTGAAATGAGTTTATTTAAAGGAATAAAAGAGAGATGGTTAAATTTAATGAAGGCTATTTTTGAAATTAATGATGTGAATTTGAGTTTGGTATATGGATTTTACATATTCTTGCATTTTCAACTCATTATTTAGTTCATTTGCGGCAGTGCCTTTACTTCAAACTTTGTGGTTTATTGTATTCCTTTGCTATTTACATCAACTAAAAACATTTTTTGGCTTTGCAGATATTTATCATGGGATGATTATTTTATGGCAATTGCATTTCTATCAGCTGAAAGGTCTAAGGATCCAAATAGACAGGTTTTGCTATATATATATATATATATATATATATATATATATGGTTCTCTGAAATTCTGTCATTAAGTCTTTATATATCGTCTTTCCTAAAGGTTGGTGCTTGCTTGGTGAGTGAAAAGGATGTAATACTCGGTAAGTTGGCTAGTCTTCATTCGATAGGTTTTATTATTGTTGGCCTTTTACAGTAACTTTCCACTTTGGCTTCTCAAATATTGATGATCTTTTGTTTTGACTACATGACATTAATTCTATTAGTCAACTTCTATGGTTCATATTCAAAATGCTAGTTTTATTACTATTTTATTTGTGGATTACCATAGGAGTTTGCTATTAGCCTATTTTAGCGGAAAAGTGAAAACCATTTCATGACCTATTTTACCCATTTGATTTGGATGGCTTGATTTTATCATAATAACTTACTTCCAAACTGACTACTTTAGCATAAACCATCTTTTTTATGTTTAGTAGGATTAAATTGGAAATCGACCTGGTATTGTCGTCTTAACTATATGTTTTACAATATAATAAAGGTGGAATCAGTTTATATAGTTGATATTGCATGGATGCATAAATGATAATCATTACTCACCTATCACTGTGATAGTTTGATGTCCTAGGTACTGGAATGGGCGTACACTCCGAATCTTAGATGAGATTACTTAGGTGACAGAAGTACCATGAATAGTAAACACAGAATATGGCTATGTTCAATCTGGCAACGTGTTTGCATAACCTTTAAGCTTGTGTATGTTGTTCTTAGTATAATGTATTAGTTGATAAGGGATTGGAGAATGTCGTTTAGTTATAATCAACCCAAGAACATTAGTCATACTGATCAAAGAATTCTCAAGGTACTTCTGACATTTTATTGCATCAAGGATACAATGGGTTCAATATGGGTATGTTCTATCTGACAACGTGTTTGCATAACCTTTAAGATTGTGTCTGTTATTCTTAGTATTGTGTATTCGTTGATAAGGGATTGGAGGATGTCGTTTAGCCATAATCAACCCAAGAACATTAGTCATATTAATCAAAGATAATCAAAGAATTCTCAAAGTAGTTCTGACATTTTATTACATTAAGGGATTGGATACAATGGGTTCCCACGGGGTTGCTCAGATGACAAGCTTCCTTGGTCTAAGGTATGTAGATTTGACTATATTAAGATAAAAAGAGAATAAATTTATAAATTTTAACTTTTTACTCATTCCTTGGTATATCAGAAATCGAAAAATGGGGACCCCCTTGAAACAAAGTACCCGTAAGTACTCTAATAAGATATCAGAATAGATTTTTACCATTTATGTTTCATTCTCATAAAAATATTATGTTCTTTTGCAAGTCTACTTGCATCTTCTGAAGTACTGCCTTGCCGTTTCACCATTGATTAATATTGGGGTCTCTTGCAGTTATGTATGTCATGCTGAAGTCAATGCTATCTTGAACACAAATCATGCTTCTGCTGCAGGGCAAGTTAGTTTCAGTCTTATTATATGTGTAACTTTTTTCATTATTCTAAAAATAGGTTTAACATTCTAATCACTAATGGCATATTTACGTGAATTACTGCTGCAGAGGCTTTATGTCACAATGTTTCCTTGCAACGAATGTGCAAAGATAATTATTCAGGTGACCTAAAGGCGATTTTCGCCATTTTTATACTATTAAAATATTTGCTATTAAGTTACCTAAGACCCCTATTTTGGAAGAGCCCCTTAGAAGTGTTAGGGTATTCTAGTGTTTTTATGTGACGTGTATTTTTTCCGTCATAGGTATAACAGTTGTTTCCGCTGAAAAATGTTTTCATGAATACCTTTCTCTAAAATAAGTACTGGATCAGTGGTCAAACTCAAATGTTTTTTCCTGATCTCCTTATTCCCATCGTATCTTCTTTTTCTCGATCTTGTAATACAAACATGTTTCTTTATTCAGCCATTGACAGTTTTATTTTCACAGTCGGGTGTTTCAGAGGTTGTATACTATGTGGAGAGGAGATTGGATAATCCAGACACTGCCTATGTTGCGTCTCACAAACTTCTATCCATGGCAGGTGTAAAAGTAAGCTAGTTTGTTCTTTACAAATGCTTTTCTCTCTAGTTGTGATCTTAAGGATCGTGACCAATTTGCACATCCTATTGAAGTGGAGTGATTGGTATATTGTATTTTACTTGAAATAAATTTGTTTTCCAGGTAAGGAGACATCAGCCGCAAATGGATCAAATCTTGATCAATTTTAAGGACGTCTAGGAGCTCATAAGATAGTCCTGCATTCCAACTGTAAGTTATTCTTCTCCTATTTTACACTCTGCAGATGTGTTGCTTGCCTTGAAGTGATATTCGTTCAAGGCAGAGTATAGGACCTTTTAACCACATCAAATAATGAAAGCTGAATGATTTTTTCTATATTTTGTACAAGGTGCATGCATTCTGGACAGTGAATTAAATTCCATCCTCGTATTCAGGCATCTGATTTTGGGCTAGAAGTAACTTAAGCTGCTTATTAAGGCATGTGATGCTTGCGCAACTTATCTCGATTTGGAGCCTACAAGCTGCTTGAGTAACTTGTATTAATGCTACTCTTGTATTGTAGACTTAGCGAAAGTATGATGAACATGTCAAATTTCGATAGCGGCTGAAGATTATGTATCTATATTATATATCAGTTTATTGCAATGGGCCGCATGTAACCTGTAAATTGGTTGGCTATGTATCTTATTATGGAATATTTAAGATTGGAGAACCTATACATTTTACCCATGAATGATCATATTTGGAAGGAATTGACGTATATACTGATGTTGTATGAGAATGCTCCGGTGTAACTTTGGGATTTGTCTCCTTCCTTGATCCTTATACAAACGAAGATCTAGATTGCACGTAAGGAACTTCAAGGAGACTGAATGACCTATTCTCCTTTTCTCAACTTACTTTTTTTATTAAATATAAAGTGTTATTTATAGGAAAAACTGGATAAAGCGAAGAGTTATTTCATTTATGCAAACCTTAAATAAAGGTAAAATAGTCTTTTCGGGAAATGGCCTGAAGCTACACTCGTTAATATTTCTTTATTCAATTATTATAATATTTGAAAATAAGAAAATTACTAATATGCTTAGGGATATATATAAATTATCACCATAGCATATATCCATCAACAAACGTTTCCATTGCATTGTATTGTATTTACATGGATGGTTAATTGGACATGGTTAATAATTAGGGTTCATGATCTAGATTGAATTTGGCAAGCTAACAATGGATAAGGAAGGTGGCACTTGCACATGAAAGAAAAAAATAAGGGCATCCTACACCAATTCTCTTTTCTAACACATTCCTTTGGTTGTCAAAAGGATTTATGAACTTATACGTACGTAACGTACCTTTACTTTCAATAATTATAAATACTTTTTTATATTTTTCATATATACACTCTGTAATTAGTTTTCTAATAGTTAATATAATTTCATCAAAAAAATGCCTGTTTGTTTGGTGTTTGGGAAAGTAGTTTGGGAGAGTAGTGGAGATTTATGAAATAATCTCAATTTGCGTAATGTTATTTGTTTGGGTTTTGAAAGAGTTGTTTGAGAAATAAAGCAGATGTAGGTTTTTTTTTAAAGAGTTAGGTTGTAGGTGTAAGATGTGTAAGACTTTATGTCAAGTCATGTTTGTTGTGAGATAAATCGTGTAAGAGATAGGTTACTTTATGTCAAATGATAGTAGAGTTTGTATAGATTTTGTTTATAGATATGAAAATTGTTGTTTGTTTGGAATTTGAGAGAGTAGTTTGAGAAAATTAAGATATGAAAAATTTATTTCAGAAAATAAAAAACATGTTTCTTTGGCATTTCTCAAACATAAATTTTTTTTGGAAAACGCCACATGTTTCTTTCATAACTTCGATGGAAATTTGATTAAACCTTGATCTCAAGATTGACCAAAAAAAATTGGACAAAATATCCAATTGATATTAAACATGTGACTTACATGTTAAATTTTATTGTGTTTATATTTAACTCTGAGGGTCGTGTTTGTTTGTTAACTCAATTTTTGTTAGAATGGATAAAGTTTACATTTACCTTTTCGTAATAAAACTATCTTATACAAACATATGTTTGTAACGGGCAATTTTAGATCACTGTCTTTATTTAATCTTGATAAATGGTTATTATTTACCTAAAGAAAATTATCTTGTTTGGATTTTAAGAAATTATTTTTTAAATTATAGAAGTATTTTGAATACTTACTTTAGCATAACTTTTTCCTATCACATTTAACAAAATAAATAGCTAATTAATTATGCTATAATTACAAAAATAATATAAAAAGTATTTTTATTATATGTAAACATAAATCTTTCATATTTTCACGCACTATCGTCGTTTGCCAGATTATTTGATGCGATTTTTAATTGAGGATATTTCATCACTATTAATTGATAGTGAGATCATTTATGACGAATCCTATTTTAAATTTGTTACGAAACGTATGGATCAATAAGAATTCAATTATACACTGTCTTAATTTTTCTTTTGATCATATTTCACCACTATTGCTCGGTAGTGAAGTCATTTATGACAAACCCTATTTTTAATTCTTTTCGAAAACGTATAAATCATTTAGATATTTTATTAACCTTTTCTTTGGGACATATGGTTAGAGGTAGATCATGTGACAACAAAAAGATAAATGATCACATGTTACATAGCTTGAGTTATTAAATCTTTAATTTGTTTCTATTAAACTCAATTATGTGATATGACACAAATAAAATAAAAAATTGATAATATTTTTTTTAACAAAAAAATGACAATATAGCATTGTGATTGTCTAAGAAGATTTAAAAAGAAGAAGTAACACTATTAAAATGGAAATGAAAGGGCTTTAAAAAAAAAAAAAAAAAAAAAACACAAAATATTGGAAATGAAAGGGAAATAAAAAAGAAACAACTAGTATATTTTAATAATTGAATAAAAATAACAAATAGAGTGGGTTCTCAGTATATGGGTTAAATTCACCATTTTCTTCTCTCTCTTCCCCTTCTCCTCTTCATCTTTCCTCTTCCGCTTCGTTTTCATATAGCCACCCTTCTTATATTCCGGTTATACTCACAAACGACGTCGTCATCACGTCTTCTTCTTCTTCTTTATCGTTTATATTCCGGTCACATATATTATCAATATATCTGCTTTCTCTCTAATTCACAACTCTCTCAGATCGGAACTACGAGCAGATCCGACTCCCCTCTGTTCATCTCGCCGGTTCGCTTCTCCTTCTCTCATCTGTAATACGTATTCCCATGCGTGCTATTTCACAAACCTAATTTTGACTGAATTTGGGAAAGAAAAACGCATTTAGGGTTTCAACTATTGGTTTTGGATGTTATAATTGCTATACCTAACTGTTTCTTCATATGTATGCTATGTATCCATAAATATGCTTATGGTTTCATTTTGTCCTCTTTTTTTGTGGCTCGCGCGAATCTCTTGTAGTTATATGGGTTCAAAGATAGTGACTTGCGTTTGGTTTTCTGAAAACAGCAACTAGTTGATTCACTAGCTCAAATAAACTGGTGCTATTCAGGCGCAGATGATGTTTCTCTGTGGGATTTTGTTGAGTGTAGTTGAGTTGAAAAGGGTAGAATTTGGATCTTATTTTAGATGTTGCATTGGCTTGTATTCAGCATTTAACCTGATATTAAGCTGCTCCAAAGTCTTGTTAACTGATAATTTTACATGAGTTAAATCCATGAGACTTGCTGTTTGTAAGCTGAGTATTGGACTTGTTAAGTCTCTAAGGTGTTGTGGATTTAAGTCATGTTTAATGTCATATAGTATATGGTATCCAATTTGTAAGAATAGATATTGTAGACTTATGTTATTTTGTATATGTGGTGATTGAGAATATTCTTCTTTCTCGTATTTTATTCTGAGTGTAGTGTTTTTATAATTCTATATATTATGCTCTTATATTTTAAGCTTAACTTTTCATTGATCCTTATGAATCATATTTTTTCCCCTCAATTCCATTTAAATGATTTTCTTTTCACTGCACTATTGTAAGTTTTCTTTTCCGCTTATCAAGATTCTCTCACCTTATCTGTATAGGTCACTTCAAGTGTTTTGGATGACATTGGCACTTCAGTTGGACAATGACATCAAATATGCTGACTGGAGAGCGAAGGTACTTAATGATTCTCATTTTTTAGGTGCCTTTTGACTATCATAGAAAGTGCATCGTAGAGCTAGGGTTATTCTTTATACATATAACATATACATTAACAACAGTATGGTTGAGGGTGTCTTTACCAAGACGATGAATTGCATGTTTGTTATTTTATAAGAGATTTTTGTCGGTCTGCTTTGGTAATTGTTATCGCATAATCATCCCCTGGTCTTTTAGACTGTTAGGACTGCCCACTGATAGGACTGCTTTGTCTGTTGATACATTTGGATGTTTGCGACAATTCTGTTGTAAATTATGTTTGACAGTTTTAATTATATTAATTTTCTTTGAACAATTGCTGTTTAAAAATAAATTCTTTCTTAAAATCAATAAACTTGTAAGCGTGATTTCATTTTGTAGGCTTTTTCACCATGGCAGTAGTTAAACAAAAATCCTTGAAAAGAATAGACATACATTTATGAAAGGAGGGAGTGGTATATTTGTTGTAGACCAAAGCTTTGGTTTGTTTTCTACAATAATGCTGGTTGCATGTCATCTTATGACTGCTCTTCGAGGTGTGAACTCCTCCCATTAACTTCATATGCTGACACACATACACACCTACTAGGAAAAAGTTAAAATAAACAGAATATCTTCTAGGAGGGCGACGGAGAGGGAGAGGGAAAGAGAGAGCTCACCCATAATTTGGAAGGAAAACATTTGCAGATGTGACTTCATGAAATTGGCTTTCATCATCAATTTGTACTTTTGGCTAGTTAATTAATTTTAGGTTTGGCTAACAAGGTATTTAGCAGGGCCATGGTCTTACATGTGGTGGTGCTGGGCAGTGGGGGTTTGGGGAGGGGTTGTCGAAGGGACTATCCGTTCTTTTTAAAACTGTTTCTAATGGTTAATAGTGATAATGAACTGCAAAGTATCTTATCTTTCAGATCTTATTCCCCCCTTTTCAATGATTATAAGATTGGCTATAGAGGCTATACTTGCGAAAAGCTAATGAAAAGTTACATAATAACTTTTGTATCTTGTGAGCTTCATCATATCATCAGAAGGCATTCCATAACTTATTTAATAAATAAGGTTGCTTGGAAGATGATCATATCACTTAGTAATAATCTAATAGATGATGGAAATAGCTATTAAAGGCGAGCCCTTCCCGCCTTGCCAGGCTGCTCGCCTCGATCGCTAAAGCGAGTCCTTGAGGCGAATCATAGCGTCTCATTTTGGAACCGTGATAAATCTTGGTCTGAAATTTAAAAAAAAAAAAAATTTGAAATCGGCGGCTGCCACGGAGAATTGCAGACTGAATTAGGTCACTCCGTTTCTTTCTCAGTATTTATTTTTTCATTTATAAAACTTACTCTTTGTATTATATATAGTGGAGGCATGGGTACACCGCTCTACTTTTACTTTAAGTCGCATGTTTACACATTAGGAAATTTGTTAATTTAGAATCCGTTATCTCATTTAAGATTATTTATTATGTATTTGTGCTTTCAATAATTATGCATATTTTGAAATTTTACTTGATATTTTTCCTTGTTAGATGCTATTTAATATAATTCTTTATTTACATAAATAGTTAAATAAATTCTATTTCACTATATTTAACATGAATGTATCCATTTTATTCAACTTAATATTGGTATTTACTTAGATACATTATTTAACTACTTATTATTTACTTAAATCTTTTAATATATATTAAAATATACACATTTTATCTAACTACATATTATTACTAAAAAATCTGTAGTCAAAAGCTTTATGTCCAAAATGCCCTCTCGCCTCGCCTCGTAGCCAGGCGAAGCCTTATCCCCTCAACTTACGCCGGTAACAACTATGGTTCATGGAATGTCAAGGTTACATTTTGGTTGGAGAGCTTGGTATCAAAGCTTTTCGACAAGGCTCTATAAGTATGCTTTTAGATAAGATTTGACAAAGTATTAGATTTTTCTCAATTTAGGTGCCGCATTTGATAAACTCTTGCACTATATAGTATAGCTTGTGCTTGGTTTAGTAGAAATTAAATCTAATTTAGTTTATATATTTATTTTGGTCTGTTCACATATCTGCAATTTGCATGTCCTTCTGACAGGGGCCTATTAATTTGGAATGTACTTATTCTGCAAATTAATTTGAGATACCAAGGCTCAAGAATGCTACTTTTGTACTATGATTACATTTCATTAAAGACTTTTTGCAATCTAAGGAATTAGGATTCTGTTTTGTGCATAAACTTGTCTGCATTCAGGCTTTATTATCTTGTATTTAACCTCTCTTTAATTTAGACTGTCGTTCTGGGTTATCTGCAATTTTTTTTGAATATATTGTTTGTTTGATACAAGAGTAGTTATGTTTGTGCATCGTTTTTGTTCTTAATAAGATCAACAGTAACTTTTTTGCGCATCACATTTTCTTTCTTTCGATCGGCATAGCTGTAATTATAGCCTTACTCACTGTCTTATGTTGACTTGCCCATCTAAGGTGGGCCTCTGCAAGAAGGGGTGGCATGACTGTTTTGGGAAAAGTTGCTGTTCCAAAACCCTTGAACTTACCAAGCCAACGGTATGTATATCCTTGGCAGTTCTTTTCCCTTTTATTCCACTTCTACTGTTTTTTCTGGGGATGCTTTTTGACAAATTTTTTATTCTATATTTAGGTTAGAAAACCATGGCTTGGATCCTGGTGTTGAAATTGTTCCCAAGTGAGTTAGCATTGCTTTCTAGATATCCTAATGGGCTTCATCGTCATTTAGTTATTAATCATATTATACATATACATGCATGCAATTTTCCTTGCAATAGAAGTTCCTTGTTCATAAGCTTCTTTTTATATACTTGTTTCTGTAACTTTTTTTTTCTTTATTTTATTTTTTAAATTACATTAATTTAACCTTTCCCTTCGCAGGGGTACAATTAGCTGGAGCCGCCCATCTTCCTCGGGATCAAATGCATGGGTTTCGTCGTCGCTGTCACCAAATGCTGATGGTGGCAATACTTCACCTACTCATCTTAGTGGTCTTCCTTCATCAGGTGGAAGTGGTACTCGACCATCAACCTCTGGTAGTGATAAAACACATGAACCTGTTGCCAGTTCTTGGGGTTCTAGACCTTCCTCGGCTTCCGGGGCTTTGGGATCAAATCAATCAGTTTCAGCATCATTGCGTCCTAGAAGTGCAGAAACCAGACCAAGTAGCTCGCAGCTTTCAAGGTTTGCAGAGCCTGTTTCTGAAAGTTCACCAGTAGCATGGGGTCCTAGTAGTGCTGCAGAAAGATTGGTAGGGTTTCATATGTTTTGGACAATTATCTTGCTAATTAGCTCTCATCACTCAACTCACTAATGTTGTATATATGTGACTTGGTTAATGGTTCATCCTTTGCAGGTGTATAAGACTATTCATTACCCATGTTAATTGATATTCCTCCTCCTTTTTTTTTAAAAAAAGATATCTTACTGCCGCATGCATTCTTTGTGGTCTGATATTGTGTTGGTTTATTTTGCAGGGGGTTAAATCCTCCAAAGAAGATGCGTTTTCTCTGAGTTCTGGGGACTTTCCTACCCTTGGTTCCGAGAAAGTCAATAATGTGAAGAATTATGAATCACAAGGTAGTCTCCTCAAAATCACTGTTCCAGTTCCATCTCGCATTACTGTTGTATTCAGGTTCTAGCGGTCTTTATGGTTTTCATCACGTGCTTTTGTAGTGCCAAGACCTTACATCACTTCTAAAAAATCTGGGTGAATAATTGGTGATGGATGAATTATAATTTTAGTGGCTGTACAGTCTCCTTTTCGAGCCTTCGAATTGTAATCTTTCCAGCTCTTCATTATGGGGAAAATGGGTAATCTTGTTTCTACAAGCTAACATTTAAACCCAATCCAAATCATATCTCAAAATTATCGAAAAAACCACTAAACCCAAATCCATATGGGGATTCAAAGGATTCGCTGAAATCTCCAAAACCAAGCGAATCAGAGCCAAAATAACCAGATAGAGCATTAGATGCTCGTGATTATTTCACTGCTCTTTTTCTCTCTTTCTTTATCTATTCTTTTTGTTGCGTTGTGTCTTGGGTGGATATGTTAACGTATTTCGGAAGTTTCTGATACATGACAGATGGATGTATAAATTTCTACATTACTGACCTTTAGCCAGCATCCTTGACAGATCTTGGTCGTCCTAGCTCAGCTTCTGGAAGAATAACTCATGCAAAAGAGAGTGATACAAAATCCCAGGCTGGTATGCACAAATCCATCTTCCTGATTGCCAACACTAATTTAGTTCACGTTGAAAAATTACTAGCACCGCCTCTTTTGATGCAGATGCCAAACATGGAAATGTGAATACATGGACGCCCGATGTTTCCCGAATTGCAGAGGATGGCATCCATCCTAGCATGGAGAAATGGCAAGGGGAACCTCAGCCATACTTTAATGCCAATGTTGCCCCTCAGCACTATGATGCATGGCGTGGTCCTCCTGTTAATGCTCCAGCTGGCGTTTGGTATAGGGGACATCCTCGGGGACCTCCCTTTGGAACTCCTGTTGCTCCTGGTGGTTTTCCAATGGAACCCTTTCCTTACTATCGTCCTCAGATTCCACCTCAAGCTTTGGCAGGCCCACAGCCAGGCCCACCACCAGGTACTGGTCCTAGAGGGCCCCATCCAAAAAATGGAGAGCTATACAGGCCCCAGATTCCTGATGCCTATGCACGTCCAGGTGTGCCATTTAGACCTGGATTTTATCCTGGGCCCCATGGCCCCCCTGGCCCTATGGCTTATGAGAGTTATTATGGGCCACCAATGGGCTTTTGCAACAATGAACGGGACCTTCCATATATGGGCATGGCAGCTGGTCCCCCAGTTTATAATGGTTATCCAGGCCCAAGCGCTTCTGAAATTGGTACTTCTCATGGAAGCAGAGCTGGTGGGCGTGGTCCTAAGACAGTGTCTGAACACATGGATGCTGATCATTGGGAGGATACACTTGGACCAAAAAGAGTTCCTCCAAGGAACTACAATGAGTGGGATCGAAAAGAGGAAGGAGAAAACCGGGAGCACAATATAGAGTTTAATAACTCGAATCCTGGGAAAAGTTGCATTCCTATGATGCCAGCTCGAAAAAGTGAGTGGGGGGCTGAAGATGATGGTGAAGAAGATATATTTGCCAAGAGGAGAACACTAAACGAAGTCTCTTCCCACAGTTCTCCATATAGAGATCATTCTTCAGACAGTGTCAAAGTGAAGTCATTTGAAGGCATGGGCAATGTGAAAGCAGAGGATAATTGGACAAATAAATCAGAAAGTGGGGCAATCTTTCCCCCACAAATGCCTCAGCTACCCTTTGCTAGTGAGAAAGATTCCTCATTTCGACCTGTAACAAAAGATACAGCTCTAATGCAGAAAATCGATGGTTTAAATGCAAAAGTCCGTTCTTCTGATGCACGAAATGATGCCTCCAATGCTTACAACAGGGAAGAACAAAAAAGTAGGTCTGAACTAGTTGATCTGAAGATTAAGAGAAGTACTTGTGAAGTTGGTGATAGTACTGGGTCTTCGGAAAGGACCATTTCTGGAGATTTTGCCCCTGATCCCCATGAGGTGATTGGTCCCCTTGGGCATAAGCCGACACAGCCAATGGCTGTCATGTCTAGGTCTGATTCTATGAATACTTCTACTTTGTTTAACATATATGCGCATTGCTAAATGACTTTTCTAATATTTACAGAAGATTAGATCGAGGTGGGCAGGGTAGAGTTGATCATTACAGTAAAGGGAAGTTTAACAATGAGGATGCTGATGGATGGAGGAGGAAGCCTCTTACCCCTGACTCATCCAGTTCAACCACAGCTTCAAACATTGAATCTTCATCTGGTATTCATTCACATGGACCTGTTTTAGTTGGGAAGGCTGCTGAGATTGCTATCATCAATCCAGTAGGGAAATTGGAAGGAGAATCTGTTACTGAAACTAACGAGTCAACTGATGTTAAGGCACAGGTTTATATTTCTGTTATTTTATTCTGGGCAAGTTGATGTATATTTTAGTTTCTGTATGACCTTATTTTTGTGTATTCATTAGCGTGCCAAAATGAAGGAGTTGGCAAAACAACGCGCCCTTCAATTACAGAAGGAAGAAGAAGAACGAATAAGGGAGCAGAAGGCCAAGGCATTGGCTAAATTGGAAGAATTGAATAGGCGAACAAAAGCAAGTGAAGCTGAAAGCCAAAGGGCTGATGGATCTATGGCCATTAGTGAGATCAATGGAGAGCAAGGAGAATCATGTATAGTTGGTGAACCTGTGATGGTTGTTCCCAAGTTCCAAGCACCTACCACAAATTTTTTGTCTAAACCTGATGTTACTGCTGTGGACAGAGAAAACACTAAAAGTCAAGCTGGAGAATCTGTCGAAGTTTCCAGAAATTTGCCCCTGGAGATATCTCAAACAGGTCTACTGGAGTATCATGTGAAAGAAGATTCTCATATTGCCAATGCTTCAGAAGTAGCAGCTCTATTAACTGATGAAGGGGCCTCTAGGCACAAGCGAACAGGTTATAAGCAAAAGCATCTGTTGCAGAAGAGCTTGAATGAAAAGTCTGTCCCAAATTCTGGATCTGAAGCCCAAAAAGATCTGACTCATGGAGCTGCTATTGATATTACATCGGTGGAGGTTCCTTCAGATGAAGTCAAACCAAGTGGTGAGTCAAGTTTGCACAATACATACAATAGGGTGGTTGAACCGTCAACCAATCAGAGAAAGAAAGTTAACAGGAGTAATAAAAACAAGCAGAAACTGGATGTGATCCCAGCAGTTCCCGCTTTACCACCAGCACTGTCCAACATTAATCCTGAAAAAGGGTCGAGTGAAAATGATGAGTCTAAGGCTGTTTTGTCAAATTCTGATAGCTCAGTCCTAAAGGTGGTTGAACCTGAGAGAGGAGTGCAAGTTCAGGAGGCATTCGCTTCTTTAGCCAATGAACAAGCCCAAACCAAAGGAAATAATCATTGGAAACCTCAGCCTTCCCGCAGAATGCCTAGAACTCAGCAGGCTAATAGATTCGTGGACAGGGTTCATGGCAGTGACAATATTATCTGGGCTCCTGTGCGCAATCATAACAAGGCTGAGGGTTTAGTTGAAGCAAGTCCAAGTTCTATACTAGAAACAGCTAATCCAGCAAAGATTGAAAATGTTGCACATATTAGTTCTAAAGGCAAGAGGGCTGAGATGGAGAGATATGTTCCAAAGCCTGTGGCAAAGGAGCTTGCTCAGCAAGGAGGCACTCCACCTTTGTCATCTTCACTTGGTACATCCGAGGGCCCTGGGACAGGACAATGTGGCTCAGTTATTCCTGCAAGTCCCCTAAGTTCTGCAAGCCCACAACCTATAAGCTCTACAAGTGTGTTAGTGGGGTCTAGTGTAGAGATTGAGGGGGATGGCAAACATAACAAGCATAAAAAAGAACATGGGACATGGCGACAACGGGGTGCGGCAGATTCCTCTCATACGAAGGGTATCCATTTTGGGACTATTCCATTATCTGAGCCGACCAAGGACATTCATCAATCATTGGAACATAATCAATCAGTTAGATGTGAAATAAATTCAACTAATGCTGAGATCAAGACTTCTGGTCAAGTTGACACTAATGATGGTCATAATATGCCCAATAATACAACTGTAGCTGCATTGAGCAGATCCGCTGCTGTGAAAGATCAGGGGCCAGTAGGCAGAGGAAAGAGACATATGCCTAGGGGCCCTAGAAGCACAGGAAATAATCCTGATCATGAAAATATTCTTAGTGGTGGAACTGATGGAAATTCTTTCCAGTCTGCAGCACCTGATGTGACCCAGATGGACAGAACTGTTGCTTCAAAAGAGAATCGAAGCTTCGGTGAAAGGACATCTTCTCACTGGCAACCCAAGTCACACTCAAATTCTACAAATAATCAGCATGGGAACAGAACTTCTGGAAGTGAAATTGCGAGTACCGAAGTAAACAAGCTCTCAAAGAAGGATCATCCTCAACGTAAGGGGCAAATTCCCCCTCAACATGTTAAGGAGAGCAGCAACACTGATCGACCTCATCCATCTCTCTCTGACAGTAATTTTGCTGAGGAATCAGCTTCGGGCCATCAGCAAGAGTTCAATCGAGAAAAGAAGCCTGCTCCTGCAAGAGGGCATCCCTTCCCCCCTAACCAAGATCCAGTTGTCTCAAGGGAATCAGTTCCTGAGCGCAATATTGCTTCGGGTTCTAGGAGAAACTCAAGCCAAAACAGTCGTTCTGGGAGGGGTCATGAGGCTCGCGGAGATTGGTCATCAGGCCAAGATAACAGGCAACATAACGTGACTGCATTTCGTGAAAGACAGGGGAATAATGTGAAGCACTATGAATACCAGCCGGTTGCACCCAATAAGGGTAGCAAACCTGAAAAGCTTGAGGGGTCAGCGGATGAAGCTATTCACGTGGACCCAAGATTCAGGGAACGGGGTCATAGTCATCTCAAACGTGGAGGAAATTATTACAGGAGACAAAGTGGTGCTGCCCGCGTAGAGCCTGGTCAGGACTGATTGAGAAGTGATGTTTGAGTATTATATATCCTTTTGTCTGTTGAAGCCAATCTTCCAAATGCTGACTTTGGACTCTGATTAGGAATTTAATTCAGGTACCACTTTGATTGATTTATATAATTACATTCACTTAGAAAACTAGCTTTCTTTTGACTGGTGACACGTGCATTTAACAGGATAAGAGGCCACATTACGGCCCACCTTTGGGTGTCAAGTGTTGTGTTAGTCGTGGATATCAAACGTGATAATTCTATATTACAATTGTAATAATAGATTTGATAGTCTGCAATCTGGCTGCAATTTGTAACCTTAGCAATTGTCATTGTAGTCGGATGGACCTGTGCATGTGGAATGGTAGTATGTCTTTTTGCTTGATTTCCCTTTTGTCTGTTGAGCTACAGACAAATCCTACTTTATGCAAGAACAAGTGCTAAGTATAATGTAACTTTTCAGAATATCTGGTTGAAGGATTGGTACACTTAAGTTTTGCTCAAATATTGTATGTATTTATTATTTACTGCTACTCTTTGGTGTGCAAATGAGAGGTTTTCACTCCCGTAATCGCGATTGTTGAGAACATAATGGCTTTCTTTTTTGGGAACGATTGCTGAAAATTTGCAAATTATGGGCATGTTGTAGCAATTAATGAGGACATATTTTAGAAGTGAAAACGATATTAGGCTTTCGCAAATATTATAGATTGATGGTTGAATTAAAAATATAAAATTTAAAAGGCAAAATTGCAAAAATCGTCCCAAACTAATCACTGATTTTGGATTTTCGTCCTAAACTATTTAATTTGACGAATTTCGTCCCGTAACTTAATATTTTTTTGGAATATCGTCCCACCATAATTATAAGACGGAATTGTGCATTTGCCGATGAATTGTCACATGACTGCTTAAGTGCCATGATATGGTAAATTTTAACATGAATAATTATATAATATTGAAGAGTTCGTCCCAAATTAATTACAAGATTGAACGTCATTTTCATTAAATTAAAAATTTAATATTGGGACTAAATTCATACAAAATGGTAAATTATGGGACGAAATTTGACGAATTGATATAGTTTGGGACGAAAAATCAAAATTAGTAATTAGTTTGGGACGATATTCCAAAATAATATTAAATTACGGGACGAAATTCGCTAAGTTAAATAGTTCGGGACGAAAATCCAAATCAGTAATTAGTTTGGAACGTTTTCTGCAATTTTACCAATTTAAAACTAAATTATGACATATTCTTGATTTTTGAAATCTATTGAATACGGCATGAATACGGATTTAAAAATATAATTTACATTTATGCATAAATAAAATTGAAGTCCTAAAAGTGAAAATAATTCACTATGATATAAACAAAACTTATATAACTCCAAAAATAAGCATAATTCATTCTTAACATAGCGCATCTATGAAATGAATAAAGAGATAGAGTAGTGATACTAGTCGTTTATGTTTAACCTTAAATACTTTATCATTTTTAATTTAAATATGATCCAAAATAATACATAAAAAAAATTATCGGTGTATTCTGATGCTCAACTAATGTATCTAATACATATCTATTTTAATTTTTATTTATTTTTATTATCGTTACGCCACATGGCATATTGAATATATATTTCACGCATATCCTATATGTATTGGTATCCCCGTGTATTCGATACAATACTTTGTCTTCTTTGAATGTCTTTTTTGGGGTATCCGTATATCATATGTTATAGCTTTGTAGTATGACAATCTGTTCATATACGACTCCGGGTAGAAAACTTTCCTGTAGGAGAAATTTACACGTATGCTACCAATCTTGGGAAAAGAGTTAATATCAATCTGCACATACATAATACTGATACATAATAATGTTTAATTTATACCCCATTATTTGAAGAAGAATATTTTATCCTATGTAAAAAATTTAAATGAGTAATTTACATCATTTAACTGAAGAGTGAACTCATTCGTCGTAGTTGATACTGAACATGAAAAATATTTTTATAACATAAGAGGTAAAAATACAATATTTATCATAACACAAGGAATATAATGTCACGTTTATCATAATGCAGGGGTAAAGTGCCACATTTATAAAAATATGGGGGGTAAAGTGTCATACATAAGAGGGGCAATTTTGTCATGATGTATTGTAAAACTTTTATAAGATTATAGGGGGGTAAGTAATATTTTTCAAATCACACAAATTATATTGAACATTTCATATCATATGGGATAAATTGATATTAACTCCTTGCAAAAAGATAAAATATCGCTCCCCGGAAAAAAATTATACAACCCATACAACTTACCCACTGAAAGTCCTTTTATTTCCCCTTTTTTTTTGGTAATTTTCCAAATAAATGTTATGCCCTTGGATAATAGGGGCTGTTTGTTTGGCGTTTCCCAAAAAAATTTCGTGTTTGGAAAATATCAAACAAACATGTTTTCTATTTTCTGAAATAAAGTTTTCATCTTTCAATTTTCTCAAACTACTCTCTCAAAACTCAAACAAACAACAATTTTTTTTATCTCTAAACAAAACATATACAACCTCTACTCTGATTTAACATAAAATAACATATTTCTTACACAATTTATGTCACAGCAAACATGATTTGACATAAAGTCTAACACATCTTACACCTACAACCGAACTCTTCCAAGAAGACCTACACCTACTTTATTTCTCAAACCACTCTCTCAAAATTCAAACAAACAAAATTACACAAATCGAAATTATTTCACAAACCTCCATTACTCTTTCAAACTACTTTCCCAAACACCAAACAAACATGCCTATAAGACCTTAAGGGCATCTCTAATCGTTAGGGAGAGGAGGAGGGGGATTTTGAGGGGGAAAAGAATTGTGGTCTTCAATAGTGGGGGGAAGTGGGGAGGGGAGGGAGAGTGGGAGGGGAATGAGAGACAAAGGGCAAAAACTTGCCCTCCGACCATCTTCAATGGTAAGGGGGAGGGGAAGGAGGATTTTGAGGTTTTTCTAGAATTATGGTCTTCAATGGTTGGAAGGAATGGGGAGGGGGAGGAGAGTGGGAGTGGGAGTGGGAGTGGGAAAGAAAGGGCAAAAGCTTGCCCGTCCTTTACCCCTCGGCTCTCACATGCTACATTTTTTTTTTTTTCGTTTTTTGTACATTTGGTGATTTTTATTTTTATAAATTTTGTGTATGGATTGATGAATTTTATATTTTAAAAAATTAAATCTTTACATGAATTAGTTTTAATTAGATATTTTAAATTTGTGTTTTAATTTAGATAAAATGTACAAGTGAATCAAATTATAAATTTTTTTTTATCAAATAAATGAACTTTAATATGAGTAAAGCTCGAGTATAACTTGATATATATAAGTGATTGCGATTTTTTTATAATTATAATAACAATAATAATAATTATTATTATTTTATAATTATTATTATTATTACTATTACTAATATTATTATTACTATTATTAATATTAAAATATAACCTTTTATATAAGTGTGATTTAATTTAATAAAATTACATATTAAAAAAGTTAAACTTCATAATAGAACACTTAAAATATTAATTATTATTATTATTATTAATTATTTTATTGTTATTATTATTTTATCATTTTGTTACTATAATTGTTGTTGTTGTTGTTGTTGTTGTTGTTGTTGTTGTTGTTGTTGTTGTTGTTGTTGTTGTTGTTGTTGTTGTTGTTGTTGTTGTATTATTATTATTATTATTATTATTTTGTATTTTTATTATTATTATAATTATTTTTGTATTATTATCATTAATATTTTTTGTATTTTTTATTTTTATTATTATATTATTTTATAATGATAATTTTTGTACTATTATTATTATTATTATATATAATTATTTTTATTATTGTTGTTGTTGTTGTTGTTGTTGTTGTTGTTGTTGAATTTTTGTATTATTATTATTATTATTATTATTTTGTATTTTTATTATTATTATAATTATTTTTGTATTATTATCATTATTATTTTTTGTATTTTTTGTATTTTTATTATTATATTATTTTATAATGATAATTTTTGTACTATTATTATTATTATTATTTTTGTATTATTATTATTATTATATATAATTATTTTTGTTATTTATTATTATTATTATTATTATTATCATTATTACTACTATTATTATTAATATTATTATTTAATAATATTATTTTATCATTATTGTTACTATTACTATCATTATTATTATTATTATTAGTAATTTTTATAATAATAATTTTTGTATTATTATTATTATTATTATTATTTTGTATTTTATTATTATTATAATTATTTTTGTATTATTATCATTAATATTTTTTGTATTTTTTGTATTTTTATTATTATATTATTTTATAATGATAATTTTTGTACTATTATTATTATTATTATTATTTTTGTATTATTATTATTATATATAATTATTTTTTTTATTTATTATTTTTACTTTTTTGTATTTTTATTATTATTATTATTATTGTTATTATTATTATTATTATTATTATTATTATTATTATTATTATTATTATTATTATTATTAGTACTACTACTACTATTATTATTATTAAATATTATTATTTATTATTATTATTTTATTGTTATTATTATTATTATTTTATCATTATTGTTACTATTACTATTATTTTATTGTTATTATTCTATGTCCCCAACTTTTGAAGATTATAATTATTATTATTAATCTTATTATTATTGTTGTTATTATTATTATTATTATTATTATTATTATTATTATTATTATTATTATTACTACTACTGCTATTATTATTATTACTATTACTACTACTACTATTATTATTAATATTTAATATTTGTATTATTATTATTATTATTATTATTACTATTATTATTATTATTATTATTCTTATTATTGTTACTATTATTATTATCTTTATCTTTCATATTATTATTATTATTATTTTGTATTTTTATTATAATTATTTTTGTATTATTATTATATAATAATTATTTTTGTATTATTATTTTTTTATTTATTATTTTTACTTTTTTGTATTTTCATTATTGTTATTATTATTTTATTATAAATATATTTGGTAAAATTTTATTACGACCTTAAAAGGCTGATTGGGCCTAGAATTGAATATTCTTAAAATTACAGATATATATATATCTAATTGTGAATTTGTGATTGTGTTTAACCTATACCAATTAAAATTGCATATTTCTTTGAAAGCTGAAAGATGTTGTTCATCTATCTATACTATATTTTTTTTTTTATATTTTCTTAAGTTCGAAGCGAGATTCGTCCATTCATATAAATTCGAAGTTTAAAATACTCTGAATAATATCAGGTAACATAAAGAAGAAAAAATTAAAGTAATGTGTTTTTAAATTATATTCTCAACTATTGGGCAAAATTCATCCTAAACCTTTTTCTATGTATAATGTGAATGCAGTAAGTTTAGAGGCAAAATTTTCAGGAAGGATTTATTTTGACCACTAGTAAAAATAATTAACTTTAAACAAAATTAAAGAAGTACTATAATACATTTACCTTTTTAAACAATACTTAAATCCCTGAAATTAAAGAAGTACTAATGTATTTTTTTCTGATAAAACAAAATTTGTTTTTAACACATCAAAATCCCCAATTACACAACTTTTGTTCATTCCCCTTCTCTATCCTCTATCCAAATCTCCCCTCCTGCGAATTCTATCTGTGAAAGATAAAAACAATAAACCCTCTTAATTTTCCTCATATTCACACGCTGAAATTCTCCTATTCATCGCCAATCCAAACAGCACCTTAGGATTCATCGTAAGCTCCTTCCTTCTCTCTTTCTTTGTGTATATACAACGTTACAGGTATATATATGTATGCGTATCTACATACCTTAATTGATATGCTTGTGCTGCGTAAGTATTAATGAACGGCTACATGTGTTCTGGAATTTATTGAATTAGGCGAAGTAGAAATAGCTTTTTGTTTGTGATAATATCATACTACTTAATTTCGGGAGTTATTTTTTCTATCCGCTTCAGTACGACTTGAGAATTTATGTTTGCAGTTTCTAAGTATCTTAATGAATTATTAGTCACTGGCAAAACAAGTTATTATTTTTTTATTTCAGGGATTTACATTTTTTGGTTCGATTATGAGTTCAGGGGGAAGTGCTCGTATGGTGTAGATGATGGAATTGACAACTTACCAGTTGCAGGTAATAATTACTATCTGAGCTCATCTATTTTTGCAGGCCAAGACTTAGCCATGATGACTATCCGAGATCGTTTGTTATTCAGTTCAAGACTAAGCAATTAGTCTAATATTGAAATGATTTAGATGCATTATTTGACCAAACCAAGCATTTTTACTTGATATATAAAGTACGGACCACATATTTACCTCAAATCCATCTGTCTTGGATTTTCTGAGTAATACATCTGGGTATTGTCTTAATTTTAGGTATCAGGTCATGAAATCTTGGATTTTCACCTTGCTAATTTAGTCACAGTTCTTTTAAGTATTGATTAATAATCACTGCTTGACGGATATCCATTTGATTTTGAGTGGACATAATAAGTCCTCTTAACCACCACATTGTATTCTAAGTTATGGAATGCGTAATACATTTGGGTATTTATGTTTCCTGACTTGATAGTCTTAAAAGCATTGTGTTTCTTATTTTTAATGACATAATGCTCCAGATATGATTCATGTTAAAGGGACACATGAAGTTGAATGCCTGTTCCACACTGTTACAATCAGCTCCGTTATCTGTAACTATTTTCTGAATTACCAACTCCTTGGTATTCTGTTTTGCCCAACTTAACTATGAAATTAATTTTTTTTTTTAATCAATTCAGGGTTCTTGTAGCACTTTTCCCTCCGTGCCTTCTTCTTGGAGCAGAGAGAGCAAGTTAGAACATTTTGTACCGTCAATCCATGCAGCTGGGAAGAAAGATAGATTTATCTCTTTGAAATGCAGTTTGTGTTCAAGGTAAGAGCTTGTGTGCATAGCCTAAAGTTCATATATGAATAAATTAGTATGCCATTTTAATGTATATCAACTAGCCTTTCTATTTCTGGAGAATCCAGTGGTTTTGTAAGTCCGGTACCTTTAAGGAAAACCTGGACTGGTTGGTTTCGTAGCCTCTATATGTATGTAATTGGGTTAAATTTCTTTCACTTAACTGATATCTAATGAAGATCTGTGCAACTAATAGTTCTTGATAAGCTTGTGGATTTTGGTACCTATTTGTGGATTTTTCAGTTTGACTCGCTAATGTATGGGGAGTTTCATCGAATCTTTGTTTGCACCCTTCTCACTTTTTCCTACGAAAATGTACATATATAGGGATAACAATTGTTTTTACTGGAAATCAACTTCTAAATGGCACAAGTTTCTTTAAAATAGCAAGTCAGATGTTTAACTTGTCAAGGGGGAAGAGTTAATCTTATTGTTATGATAAGGCATACAATGTGATCCTCTTCCACTTGTTGAATAAGAGGTTGTTCATGCATGCTTGTATGTGGCTGGGTTCTTTTATGCGGATTCATTCTGAGCAGATATCTGAAGCTTTGCAATCTTTGTGACAAGAGATCTACCGGGAATCTTAGCGTTGGCAATTCTTATATACTTGCTATTTTTTTCTTCTTTGACATTAGTATAATATGCTGCAGTGTAAAGTTTATTCTTTTGATGTTCTACATGTCATGAAATTGTATTAGCATTTTCTTCAGTGTTTGATCCTTTGAGATACAGTTTTATTAATCAAACTGATCAAATTGTTTATTTCCAGTGTAGGAGCTTCTCTTGTCCTTGGACATAAGTCAAAACTATTGAAAATATCTGCATTCAAAGGTAGCAGTCGTCATGATGATTCTGGAGGCAGGGCTTCTGGCTCAAAATCCCTAAAGAATCCTGTTAAAGTTTCTTATTTGCAACACGAGAGTGAGGAATCCTCGGTGGAGTCTTCGAAGGTACAGAATGTTGTTCCTGCTCCTTGTACCTCAGCAGATGAGACGACAACCAGGTCACTTGCTATACAAAATTTATTTAAAAACTGGTTGATGTTACTGCGTACGACACCACAAACCCAACCAGTGGATGAAGTTCTTGAAGAACCTTCTTCAACAGAAACATCAGATGTGCCAACCACAGTACAAAAGCAAGAAAGAGGTGTAACTCCAAAATCAGTTTGGTGCTACTTTCTGAGTTTGGATGCAACAATCATGATACCCTTGGTGATATTGTAAGTTTTGTGGTTGAATCCCCCCCCCCCACCCCATGTGTTTCTGTCTGTCTGTGTGAGCCGGGCTGGCTGTATATATGAATGTGCATACAACTTTCCTTTTTGCTTTGAGAAATTATAGAAATACAGAAGTTTAAAGACTTCAAGGTGTGGTTGAGCCTTAATGTATACGAGTATAGTTTGTTCCATCAAATCTTTTAAGAGGGCTGGAAGAGTTTCTCTGACTTTAAGGTGGTTAAGATGTTTTTCGTTTATCATTTTTTGATGTTTTATCCTAATTGTTTATTTCAGTGGAATAGGTGGGCTATTATGTTGAGGATTATGTTTCTTAACTATTATACCCTTTCTTCAGTAGCCAATGAAATATATATATATTGAAGAGTTCCATAAGTGTAACATGAATAAGTAATAAATTTGGAGGATGCTATATTCAATCTTACACCCTTAATATTTTAGTTTTGAAGTAAATACACATCCTTCTGATACGTTGCACTTGGAGGTGGTGTTTATTTTTAGACACTTTTAGTTCGGTTGTGCTTTGAGTTTTAGACAACATTTTCTGGTACAGAATTGATATTGTTTCCTTTACCAGAGCGCAGAATTTGTTATCTACTTATTATGACCAACACCATGTATACTTATTGTATTTTTTATTTGCAGCACCCCTCTGTACCTTGCAGTTAACCTATTATATGGATCAGAAGTGTCAAAAGAACTGACTCCCCTATGGATTCTTGGACCATTGGTTGTTGCTCTCTACGTTAAAATATTTCGAGCAATTTGTGGCCTCTATGTGTTCAGCTTCAAGCAGACTGTTAAAGTAGTCAAGAATCTGCCTGTGTACTACTTAGTGGTAAACGAGTACATTTTTCATGGTAAGCTAAAAGAAGCCTTTCGAAAACATATATGGCAACCTCTGGAAGATATTGATTACAATGAGGTAACCCGGAAAAAAATGAAGGATTTACAGGGCTGGTTGGTGGAGAAGTACCTGGATTTTGTTGAATCAATATGGCCATTTTACTGCAGAACAATCAGGTTTTTGAAGAGAGCAAATTTAATATAGTGTTGAGCTTATCTTTGAAGAGAGAAAGGGCATGCCAAGATTAGGAATTTCTTTGCTTTATTTTTCTTTTTCTTAATCTTGTTAATTTTTTGGTGAAATATTCATACAGGCACGATTGATGGACAATTAATGGACTTAGTTCTTCCCTTGAGCAATTAGATAAAATTTCCAGTGAAAATGCATGTAGGGTTCATCGGTTTTATTACTTTCCATTGAATTTCAGGTGCTTTTCGCGTAGCTTCAATTATAATTTAGCGAATTTTTATTGTTATTTTATATTTATTATAAATGCATTCTTGCTAAGTTGCTTCTCCTTTAAACCGCACTAGCTCTGTGTTTAATTGTCATTGTGTTGTTTAGGGAGGTACGTACTTTCCTTGAACTCATTGTACAGATGCCCTCTGCTCTTCCACTTTTGCACAAAGACAATAAGTCTTGGTTGGAAATATGAGCATATCATATGAAACAAAGTATGCATCCATTCTCTTCTTTTTTTTTTTTTTTTTTTTTTTTTTTTTTTTTTTTCCGGTTTCCCAAGGGTTTAATCCCTTTCAAGACGAGTTGGGCACATTAAGTGGTTACCTTTCCCAACAGGGATTCGAACCTGAGTCCGTTACTTTGTAGTGACTAGTCTTTTCCACTAGACCAATCACCTGTTGGTGCATCCATTATTCTTTAGTTGTGGTCGATCTCCAATATTTCAGGCAGGTGATGTTTAAGTACTATCAACTTGGCAAGAGAACAGAACTTATTTGTCATTTATTGTTTGATTGAATTTCCTGAGATGGTTGGGAAAGAATTTGGGTGAACTTCTACAAATTCATCAGCAGCTCAAGTGAGAGTCATAACCTAAGTTCAAGTTGGTTCTGTCTTTCACTTCTCCCCTTACCGTTCATGCTTTTGACCCTACAAAAAGAAAATTCTTTGATTTTTCGACCAACACCTCCATAAGCTAGGTATTAAATTATTGCTATTGCGGTCTTGTAGTGACAATAACTGGCAAAACTGAGGCTCTAAAATCAAGATATCATGGTTTAACTCCCACGAATGTATGGATATTTTTTTAGTTTATTAATTGTCTTTGGTATTTGTTATTCTTATGATGATGATAAATGTATTATTAAAAAATAAATAAGAAAAGTACACTTGTTTCCAATCTGATAAAAATAAACATAGAACTTAATTCCTTTTAATTATATATTATCATATACCTGTGCAATGAACAAAATCATATAAATTATTTTAAATATTTTTACCTTGTTATAAAATTATAAGAGATTCAGCCATCTCACTAAAAAAAAAAGGAACTATGAGTAAAGTAGGAAGCATTAGAACAAATTGCAAATATTAGAAGCAGTATCATTATTTTCTTATCTTATTGGAGAAAAATCTCAATTTGGTCGAAACTGTTGGAATTTTAAGTTTTAAAAATTCAAAATAATGATTTGTAACAATCAAATTCATTGTGTAACCGCAATACCATAATTCCCTTTATTGCCATTACGTGACTATCAAAATTATTTAACTTTAGGCCATCTCAATGGAGAGGGCTAGAGCCCCGGGCCAGCCCTGCCCTCCCCTCCCCTCCCCCCGAGTCCTACCTGATCGTCTCCAATGGCAGGGTTTCGAAATGGAATTAATTTTATTTTCAACACTTGCTCACTCTCACATATACTTTTAGTTTTAATTTTGTTTTAATATTAATATTAATAATAGTAATAATTATTAGTACTTGTAATTAAATTATTAATTATATTAAAATATTTAAATTAAAGAGAGTAAATAATTAAGTAACCTAAAATAAATACATAATATGCAATACAACAAAACAAGGAAGGAAATACAAGAAAGGAAATACAATAAACAAGAGAGGAAATACAAGAAAGGGAACATTGTGTTGGGGGCCTTGGGGCTAAATATTCATATTATGTTAAATGTAATTACTTATTATATTTTGTAACCATGGTAAAAAATTTAATTGTAAAGTTGATGACAAAAATTTCTGATTTAATTAGCAACTGATTGTTCTAATGATTTTCCTACCATGCATAATAAAATCGTTGTGTTGGCATAAATTACGGGTTTAATTAGGTAGTAGTAACTAAAGGTTTATATATATAAGTATATCATAATTATATAAAGTAACACATTAATTATATATAGTATATAACACATTAATTAAAATATATCACATTAATTAAAGTAACACATTAATAATGCAACTAACTAACATAAATATCACATTAATTAAGGCCATCTCATTAATTATCATTAATTATGCAATTAATTAAGCCTCGTTAATTATAATCAACTAACTAATTAAAATAAATAAAAAAAAGGAAAGGAACCAATCAGGTAGTGGCGGTACCTGTTTTAAACTCATCTTCCCCAAATTCTCCACGTGACCCCAGGGCTGGGCGCCGGGCTCCACCGAGCCCTGCGCCGAACCCGTTCCGCCCCGCCCCGCCCCGGCGCCCCGCTGCCCCTGTCCATTGGAGAAGACCTCTACGCCGCCCTGTCGCCCCCGTCCCGTCCAAGGCGCTCTCCATTGGAGATGGCCTTAGAGGTCTCATTCACACTATAAATAGAGGTTAGATGTCTAAGGAAATCACACACATCACAAAACTATATTATTCTCTACAATAACTTGGGCACTTTAGACAAAGTTTGGTTCATGGTTTTCTCGTAAACATGCTTACGATAAGACTCCGACGAGGCCAAAGGTTTTATCTTGGGGAATTGATCAGCCGCCAATACCTGCACGAGGAGAGACAATCGTTTTCTTAGGACAAGCGTCTACTGACGTGACTCTGGAACAGACTAGTCGTTTTACTTTTAAGTTTTACATTATTCTTATATAAATTACTGATTTCATAATATTTGTGATTTATGATTGTTATAAAAATAAACCAAATTTCACAACAATAACAAACAAAGCTATTTGTTTAAATCATCCTGGCACTCGGATTTCATCTTGTAAATTAGGCAACTTTGTAGGGGATGATGAACAAATTTATATAGTTATTAATTTTTCCATGGTTGACACCAGCTCGCCAAACACATCCCTTCTCTTCTTACCTAAAATTCACAATTTCTCCCGCATGCAGTTGATGTGGAGGTCGTAAACTGCAAAATTACCTGATCCATATTTGATCGTAAATGTGCAACAGAACTTTGTATGTTAAAATATATTTATATTGAATTTCCAGTTAAAATTTTGGCCGTATTCAAATACGTGTGTTTTCAAATTATCATTTCAGGAAAAGCAATAGTCGACAAATTTATTGTCACCTATGTCATTGTGAATTTGAACTATACGAGTTAGTGGTTCTTGTTCGGTCAAGGTGACAATGTACAAAAAAAATGAAAGAATTTAAATTAGTGTGTTTTTTCACTTTGTGAGATTCAAATAAAAATTTCATGTATTTAAATTGAGAAATACTAAATACACCTAAAATATTTAAAAAAGTTACGTAGCATGGGAATGACTTATGATTATGAAACAAGCAAATAATTTTATAATAATAAAATGATGCAAAACTCTTAAAAACATAATTTAGTCAAAATTGTACCTCATGATTTAAATTCTTGATTTGTGTTCTTGTACAAGGAGAGTTGGCTAAAGGAAAAGGGCAAAAACGTATTTTCCTTTATTATTTTCCTAGAAGAAAAAAGTGGAACTTCCAAAATTTCCCTCTTACCCAAAATAAAGAAGAGTGGTGTTAAACATTTTTTCACTCTCAGAGTGAAGGAAAAAGAAAAAGGGTCAAACATTTTTTCTCTAAATTTGCAGAGGAAAAATAAAAGAAAAATATCTCAAAAAGAACAAAGCTACCGCTTTCTTTGTTTCCCTCTACCAAAAACACTTCCTTTAGATTCTCCGCATTCTCGTCGTTTTTGCAAGCAATTCTGAAAAGAAACTCCAATTCTTCCCCAAATATCAAATGGGGTTTTCTTAATATCATAAAAGATTCGTTCCTCTTACTCTTTGGTAGCAATAAGAGACTTGTAGCAGCACGTTTCTGGTTAGTTGAAATTAATGGCAGCCAAAATGATATTTGGTTCTTCATTTTCCTGTGTTCCGACGTATCTTTGTTCGCCCTTTCAAGGAAATCCAAAACTGAAGGTACTTGTTGTAATTTTGTACTTGTTTTAACTTACTGATTGATTTATTTCTAAAGAGCAGTTCAATTTCTGGTTACGTTTTCGTTGTTGGAATGATTGGAGATCTAGAGGTTGCAATTAGGTTTTCAGTCTCTTGATAACTAGCTTCTAGAGGAGTTCTATTTGTTAATTTGTTAATTCGACTGATAGATGCCACTAAAAGAAAGTTTAATAGGGTATAACCAAAGGATTTTATGGATTTCTTCTCTCTCAGTTGTTAAAGCATTACACATGAAGAATATCTTCCGAAAAGTAATAGAAATTCTCGTATCTGGAATAGAATGATAAAATGTGATGAACCATGCAATCAAGTAATTGCTTGAAAGTATCCAATATATAGAAAAAAAATTAATTTCTTGAAATTTAGCAGGTTTGTGTTATTGATGTGGATATTTGAGCACCATTACTTTTGTGAATTTTCTTTTTAAAGATGCGAATAACCTCCAGTGTGCTCATTTGTTGATGTGGATTCGTATTGTTTGTTGTTGTTTTCTGTTATATTCGAGAGTCGGGACATTTAAGGACATTTTTCTCTTCCTACACAGCCATGTTATTCTCCTTACAAGGTAAACAATAAGGAAAAGATAAATGGTATTAGTCATAAGCAGATGTGTATCTTTACACAAGTTTATATATTTATAGCATGAACTTGTTTGTTGAACATCAACACTTAAGTTTCCAATCATTAACTTGATATCATAGAGAATAGAATCGATCAAGGAAGTCGTTTTAGAGCTGAACTTGCTGAATTGGTGTTGAAATCTGAAAGGCAGAAAATACATTTTAGTTTTACTCTCTTACCTATTGAATATTCATGCATTATCTTCAAGACTTCAACTCTATTATGTAGTTTTACTTTTTACCATAAAACTTTGACACGTGAACTTGCTTATAAATGTTCTATCATAGGTATGTATATATGAAATTACTAATTTTTTGAATCTTTTTAAAATATTTCACACTTTACGGCTTGATTTTATGACTTTGATGTGTTTGATTCAGTAGTTTTTTATTTCAAAATTAATTCTGGATGATTCCCTACTGTCCCTTTTTTTTTTCTTTTTCTTTTTCTGTTCATTTATATTGGTCGTTAGTTTAACTCATTAACAGCTAGCATTTCCATATATAGGTTTTTGTTTCTTACTAAATGTTGATGTGAATATCTATGACTTTATATAATACTATCAGTTCTATTTAGCATGAGGCTTCCGTGTGTATACTGTATAAG
This sequence comes from Penstemon eatonii, assembly GCA_038501285.1. Lineage (NCBI taxonomy): Eukaryota > Viridiplantae > Streptophyta > Magnoliopsida > Lamiales > Plantaginaceae > Penstemon > Penstemon eatonii. The sequence goes on from CM076713.1 coordinate 41,857,535, forward strand.
TTTATCTCTTGTACAATTTGTCTGCATCCATCTAAATCATTGATTTTGTTTTATTTTTCAAAATGCTGGCAGTGGTCTTTTGTTAGTGTATTTCATTTGTTTGGTCCAGAAAAAAATCTTTGACCCTATTTCTAGACAATCCCTACAAGTATTGCCTGTTCTAAATCTGTTTATTTTTCTTCAGTTGAGCTCAACACTAGGACTGTTTGACAGCCCGCTCCATAGAGAACACTTGGTAATGAATAAAGGTATCTTTTTATTCGAAGTAATTTAAGTTTTATGGTCATTAAAGGGTTAGTTTTTGTCAATTATATGTAAAACACACGCACACACACACACACACACACACACACACACATATATATATATATATATATATATATATATATATATATTTATAGAATTATGAACTCTTGCTTAACTATCCATGTATCCTTTTTCCTTGTTCTTTATGCAAGTTGTTAAGTCATGCCGGTTCAAACATGCAAACCTAACAGTAAAAGAGATGTTATTAAAGAGGCAATGCATTCTCTTTGCCGCCTCTGATGATCAGCTATCAAATAGTGAGTTTGAAGCAGATGATTTTGAGCTTGAAAAGCAACACCTATCTGCTGAAGATGCCAGCTCCACAAATATTTCTCATAATCATATTGAAGAAGCCGGAGGAAAACCAGGATTCATTTCATTTTATGGACATGCTAAAAGAATTGAAGATGATATTCGTGTTTCTAGCCCCCAGAAAGAACATAATGTTCTATTGTGGTTCACTGGTCCCACTGTCCTTGTTGCATCTTTCGTATTTCCTTCAATTTATTTGCGCAGGATAATTTCGACAATATTTGAGGATTCTCTTTTAACTGGTAAGCAAAGTGGTAAGCAAAACTTATGCCATTTGAGTTAGTTCTTTAGTACTTTGTTCATTTCTTGAGTTGATTCAGTTTCTGAGTTAAAGACCTAAATATGACTGGATGATTACTGCTTTCTAAGATTTGTCATGGAAAACTTGCTAGTTGTTCGAATTGTTTAATCAACTTTAACATTCGTGGTAGTGGAATGAGTTTCACTATTTTTTTGTAATGAAGGCTTACCATGATCAAATATCTCTTTGTTGGTCAACTTGTTGAATTGCTCTCTCTTTGAAGCTATAGATGAATTGTATATTCCAAACCATATGCAAGAAACTTGATGTCTTTTGATTTGATTAGGAAGGGAGAAATAAACTTCAAATTTTACAACTTGCTATTATGTTGGTAGAGTCTTAGGTTTACCCTATAGATACTAAAAGTATGGTACATTTTTCTGTCCCATTCCTAAACCTCTTTTTTTTTAATCTTTAATATTTTAACTTAATCCACTCTTTTTGAAAGAAAAGGGAAAGTAATGGGATCTGCGTCACCTAAAATTGTGTTATTCGTATAGATCTATTATGTCTTCTGCAGTATTTATCCGTTCTTCTTTGTGCAGATTTTCTAATACTGTTCTTCACGGAAGCCCTCTTCTACTGTGGAGTTGCTGTTTTTCTTCTCCTGATAGACCGTATGCTGAGACCTATTAAGCCAGTAATATCTGGAGTAATAGACACTGACCTTACCTCTCATTTGGGGCACAGAATCTCTTCCGTTGCTGTTTTGGTCCTCAGTGTCATAATACCAACTGTGACTATGGGTCTTGTCTGGCCATGGACTGGCCCTGCAGCTTCCGCTACCTTAGCTCCCTACCTTGTTGGCATTGTCGTTCAATTTGCATTCGAGCAATATACAAAACACATCAAGTCACCTTCATGGCCTGCCATTCCCATAATCTTCCAAGTAAGTGCAGTGAAACTTAACTATGTGCTTAGTCTTTTATAGGATTGGGAATTGCGGTTAGTTAATAAAGCCTTTCTTTTCTTTGGTAATATGAAGGTTTATAGGTTGCACCAACTGAATCGAGCAGCACAATTGGTGACAGCTCTCTCGTTCACTGTGAGAGGAGCCGAGATGACACCACACAATTTGGCTATAAATGCTTCATTGAGTACTCTTCTGAATGTCCTTCAATTTCTTGGCGTCATTTCTATCTGGTCAATTTCAAGTTTCATCATGAAATATTTTCCATCTGTCAGCACTTCTGAGCATTGAGAAACGAGGAAAGCCTGAGGTTAGTGGCAGAACAAAGTTAGTTTGTACTCGTAATTCGAAAGTTAATCAATGATAAAGAAAACACATTCCACCAAATTCCTTGTACAGTTGATTTTTCAGTTCTTGTTTGTAACCAACAATGAGGTGTCTCCTAAAGAAGGAACTTCAAAGGAGAAACTAGGTTCTCCATTTGTACTGTGCCATTTTGATCTTTTATTTGGCAGGAAACTTATTAAAGGTTTTGTATGCTTTATTTCTTATGTGGGCATTGTCACCTTTATTGTTTCAATATCATCCCGAGTTACAGAGTTTATCAAAGGGAAAATTGTTTTTTTGGTACCATAGGATAGACACTTTTGGTACCATTGGATATGAAAATGTAAATTTGGTACCATAGGATAGGTTTTCGTTGCAATTTCGGTATCAAACTCAATTTTTCTACAAAGTTAATGGCAATTTACCCCCTACTAAATGCATAATGTTCAATTTAACCCCTCGTGGTTTAAAAAAGAGCATTTTACCTCTTGAAATTTTGTAAAAATTTCACATCGCCTTCCTGATATTTTTATAGGCGGCACTTAATCCACTTTTATTATGATAATGTGATTTTTTACCCATTGTGTTATGATAAATGTGGCAATTTATCCCCCTATGTTAAATAAAATAGTTTGCATACATACTCTCAATTTCGACAAGTGAGTTACAATCTCCGGCTGAAGGGGGTAAATTACTTCATTAAAATTTTACAGGGGGTAAATTGATTTTTTTCAAATTATAGAGGGATAAATTGAACATTATGCATTTCATATGGGTAAATTGCCATTAACTTTGTAGAAAATTTGGGTTTGGTACCAAAATTGCAATGAAAACATATCCTATGGTACCAAATTTGCATTTTCATATTTAATGATACCAAAAGTGCAAGTCAACCTATCCTATGGTACCAAAAAAACAATTTTTCCGTTTATCAAAGCTCTAAGTTTCAATTTGAAATAGGTAGCAAATGGACGAACAGGGCCGGCCCAACATACTAGGGGCCTCGGGGCACTGTTTTAAAAAATCATTCTTAAAATTTATCTACAACTGTAAGAGTATTTTTTAAGTTGTTACATGGTTTATATTTAACATATTTGTTATATCGATAAATAACAAATTAACTTAATTATTTTTAAAAAACTCAAAAGTATCATGCTCTCAAGTTATAACAGTTAATTCTAAAATTCTTCTTGAAAAAAAAAACATGTACTACAAATATTGTGGATATAATTATATATAACATTGTAAGTTCATAGATTTAACTTTTTACTAGTCAAAATAATAAATATAAATAAAAGTAGTATCGTTATGCTCTCACAACTATGTTATAAAAGAGGTTCCTCAATCTTGGGGTTGTGTCAGTAAAATTGTCGCACCAATTTTTTGTATCTAGACTAATTAGGTAATTTCAGAATTTGTATTGTATGTCGAAGCGTACAATTCGTAGCTTGACCAAAAAAATCAAAGAGAGTAATTTTAAGTCTTTTATAAATTTCCCTGTAAATTAATTTTTAAAATTTGTAGCTTGACACCTAAACTTATTAAATCAAGTTATATATCAAACCTAATTTTTAAGGTGGTCCCCAATATTGGCACCTCCATGCCCAGTTAATTTTCCTTGTTAACCTCGAGATCCAAAGATTTGTACTATTTTCGTAAAATTGACCATAAATACTGAAATTGAAAATGAATAAGATTTGGTAGTTATCTTCAATTTTGGTACGGTCAGTCGATTTATCGAAATGTTTGCACAATCATACTCTTCATGAATTGTAAACTATGAATGTAAACTAGATTTTTATGCTTAGACTAAAACTCAACTTAATTAATTTTGACAAAGAGTAAGATTGTAAACTAGATTTTTATACTTAGACTAAAACTCAAATAAGATTAATTAAAGAAAGAAACTAACAAGAGAATACAATACTAAGTTATGAGCAATATGCATATTGTTAAGTAGTCCATGAAGTATGCAATATATATTTTTGGTGCAAGAATTTAAACTTGCTTCTGAAAAGCAAAATTACGAGTCCGTGAGATTGATGTTGGGTAGGAATTATGTTTGATCAATAATGTACCTTCTCCTTTGGATTTATGTCATTATATCATTAATTCCATGGTTTGTTTTCTAGTAACAAGTCAATCACAATTATTCTTTCATTGCATTCTTAATTTGAGAGTTGTTATTCCTCTGTCTACATTCTGTTTGTCTTTCTATAAATGGAACAATTATGTGAAATAAATGGCCACATTAGGTAGAGACTAGTATTATTCTCAAATGAAAGAATCACAATTACTAAATATTTATTTGAGTTGTTGCTTTTTACTATAGTATAGTAGTAAATCAAACCTACAATATTTACATAATGAATTAATTTAAGGGTTCAATTATGATGCACAATATAAGTATGTACTCGCGCGTGTTAGTGCACCATTATACATTATATATATGTATGTATCAAGCAATCGGAAAAAAAAATCCAATCCAAAGCAAACGTGCAGGAGCTCGATTTTGGCATGTTGCCTTGGTCTTTTTTCTTCCTCGAATTCTTGCTTGTTATGAATAGATATTGAATGTTGAAGGCCAATTTAGTGAGTGGAATGAAATCAAGTAAATATAGTGACACTGGTCCAGCAAAGTGAAAACAATATGTCCCTTTCTGAAAAGGAATTTTGATGAGACATACAAAACTTTATTTGATATTTCCCATCTGATCGATCAAGCGATTGCTTTGGAAGATAAAAAAAAGATATGGGGTATATTATGTACTAAGTGAAAGATAAGTAATGCACATATAAATTATAATATGGATCTTCATTTTTCAAAGATAAGCTAACTTCTTTGTCTTTACATATTTGTCCTATACTTTTAGCAAGAAGGAATCCTTCATTCACATGGGGTTTTTTGGTTTTATCCTCAGGTTTTGCATAATGAATGAAAATTAGTCTCTCCTCTCCTGTTGAAAATTAGTCAAATTCTTCTTGTATTAAAATTTGATATTAGGTGGGATTTGGTTAGGGGAGATAAGATTAATTAATTAAGCAATATGATATAAAAAGGCATGAAAAGAGATTAACCAAATTGAATTAAGAATATATATTATATTTGACTTGCTTGAATAAAACAGAAACTAGCTGAGGTCGGATGGCTAACTAAACAAGTTTTCTTAAGATGGGAGAAATTGCTATATAAATTCAAAACTTTTTATCTTTTTTCGCTTAATTTATTATTTTAATGTTTAGTTCAAGAGGAGATATCTCTACCTAGATTCCATTTGAAATTAAAATTATACAAGGGGGTATTATTAAGCAAATATGTACAAGACAATGACATAGTGGATTTATACCTATTATTATTATTAAGTTGACAATTGCGGAAGTTTATTTGATCCCATCTCTTACTTGAAAGTCAAATACAATTAAATCTTCTATTGTAAAAGATTATTATTATTATTATTATTATTATTATGTATAGGTATATTAATATTATATATATTAATGCAATGGTATTGGAAATTATGCATCAAGTAGAGTTAGGGAGCTGCCCACCTATTTTTTGAATTTAGTAGCGTGGCCAAGTGGGTCTGTCCATAGCTCTTACTTATTATGTACTTTCTATCTTATCTTCATTTCATTTCTACATACATCTCTTCTGCACTTTCTACACATAACACATGATCCATATTCCATTCTTTTATGATTGCCTTCACAAAACTGATAAATATATCCTACCTTTTTAGTTAAATCTCTAAAAGGTACAAAGTGAAATAAACTATTTTAATTTTTTTGTTTTAAATCCACAAAAAAGATTGTATGGCTTTATTAATATTAATATATAATTATGTCAACGTCGTTATTTAGCCCGAGCCATACTTCGAAGTGCAAATAATATTGGCTTTTTGTTGAAATTAATATCAATAGTTAGTTTTGAAATAATAAGTGAAATTTTTGTATGTACTAAATTTTTGAGCTTTATGGTTTAGTCGATAAAATTACATTTTAGTCCAATAAGATTGATCTCTCGATAATTTCGGTTCCGTATTTTACGGGATTATACTTTTCTCTCGAGTTTTAAAATACTATGTACTTTTGGTTCTGCAATTTCTGAAATTGCACTTATAATTTCATTTTCAAGTATTTTGCACTTTGGTATCGATTCTTTAATATTTTTTCATTTTTTAGTTCCACATATTGGTCTCTGTTTTGCATCTTTGATCGATTGACTCGGTTTTGCACTTTTGATCTCACATAAGGTCTCTATTTTGCATCTTTGATCTCATAGGATTGTCTCAGTTTTGCAGTTTTGGTCCCACGAGTTTTGGTGGGATAATACAAGCAAAACATCTTAACAACTATTGGTAGATTATTTCCACGGAACTATATAATCTTTACTTTTGTAGTTCTGACAGTTCAAAATCCTGCCATCTTCAACCTATCTCTCTCTTTCAAATTCTAAAACTTTCCCTGTCACAATTGTTTGAGCTTGAACTTGTAACTTGCAGTTTTTTCATGAAACTACACAATACATGTCCTCTTAAAAGAAAAGTGATGGCATATGTTCTCTAGATTTCTGTGTTTGATACTTCTCTCCAAAATGGAAACTCTTCATTTTTGCCATCTGATACTTTTTTCCTCACTTCTTTCAACTCTTTTTGCTTTTGGAAATACTTCTTCATCTGATTCATATTGGCTCCTTAGAATAAAATCAGAACTTCTTGATCCATTTAAAGTTCTTGAAAACTGGTCTCAAGAAACTAGTATATGTACCTGGAATGGAGTCACATGTAATACACATGACCAAAACCAGATTTCATCTCTAAATCTCTCCAATTCTGGTCTATCAGGTTCCATATCTCCAGAGTTCTCAAAACTCACATTTCTCGAGAAACTGGATTTATCAGTAAACTCCTTCACTGGCACTATCCCTCCTGATATAGCGAACCTTCAAAATCTGAAAGAACTTCTGCTCTTCTCGAATTCTTTAACGGGTATTATTCCTGTAGAGATTGGCCTTTTGAAGAAGCTTGAAGTGCTCAGAATAGGAGATAATTTGCTGACAGGTCAAATTGAACCAAGAATCGGTAACTTAACCGAGTTGAGAGTGTTGGGCCTTTCTTATTGCCAGTTCAATGGAAGTATACCAAAAGAGATTGGTAATTTGAAGAAGCTGAAATTTCTTGATTTACAGAAGAACAATATTGGTGGGATTATACCGAACGAGATTGGTGGCTGCATAGAGCTTCAAAACTTTGCAGCTTCAAACAATATAATTGAAGGGGAAATCCCTGATTCATTTGGAAATCTTCAATCACTCCAAATCCTGAATTTAGCTAACAATAGCATTTCAGGATCGATCACTATCGAGTTAAGCCGTCTCATAAATTTGAAGTACTTAAACTTGCAAGGTAATGGATTAAAAGGCGAAATACCTTTGGAACTCAACAATTTGGTTGATGTGGAGATGCTCGATTTATCCCGAAATAATCTTTCAGGGACAATAAACACTCAGATAAAGAATCTCGAAGTTCTAGTCCTTTCAGAGAACCATTTCACTAAAATTGGAGAAAATCTGTGTGTTAGAAAATCAAATTTGCTCCAACTTTTTCTGGCTGAAAACAACTTTTCCGGTGACTTTCCTGTGGAGATTTTGAGTTGCTCGTCCCTGCGGCAATTAGATCTTTCCGGAAACAAATTTTCCGGGGTTCTGCCACCGGACATTGACAAGCTAACAAATCTCACTGATCTTTTGCTCAACAACAACAGCTTTACAGGAAATCTACCTCCTGAAATTGGAAACTTGAGTAATTTAGAGAGTTTTTTTCTCTTTGATAACATGATCTCAGGTGGGATTCCACCAGAGATTGGAAAGCTGCAGAAGTTAAGAACTTTATATCTCTACGATAATCAAATGTCCGGAAGCATTCCAAGAGAGTTAACAAACTGCTTGAGTTTGGAAGAGATTGATTTCTTCGGAAACCATTTTTCAGGAACTATTCCTTTAACTATTGGAAAGCTCAAGAATCTTGTTATACTTCAGCTAAGGCAAAACGAGCTTTCGGGTACGATTCCATCGAGTTTGGGGTACTGTAGAAAGCTTCAAAGACTTGTCTTGTCTGATAACAAGCTCTCAGGATCACTGGCACCAACGTTTGGATTTCTTTCCGAGCTATTTCTTTTTTCTCTTTACAACAATTCATTATCAGGGCCACTTCCGGAATCCCTTTCCAATCTCAAAAACCTTAGCATTGTCAATTTTTCACGCAATAAGTTCAGTGGAAAAGTTTCTCCCATTATTAGTTCAAATTCTTTAACCATTTTAGACCTAACCAATAATAGTTTCTCAGACAGCATTCCCTCTATACTATCCATGTCGAAAAACTTGACACGTCTTCGCCTTGCACATAATTTTCTTACCGGCCACATTCCTCCTGAGTTTAGCCAGCTTGAGGAGCTTCGATTCCTAGATTTATCATCCAACAACTTGACAGGAGAACTTCCAAATCTTTCAGGCTCGAGAAATCTTAATCACCTCCTACTTAGCAACAACCAATTTTCTGGCGAAATCCCCACATGGTTAGGAAACACAGATCAACTAGGTGAGCTAGATCTATCATCAAACACCTTCCATGGAACAATACCAAAACAACTTTGTAACTGTACAAGATTGTTAAAGCTTTCTCTTCACAACAACAGATTATCAGGTACCATTCCACAAGAGATAGGAAATCTAAACTTCTTAAACGTCTTAAATCTTCAAAGGAACAATTTCTCAGGCTCAATCCCTTCTACAATTCAACAATGCAAGAAACTCTTCGAACTAAGGCTTTCAGAAAACAATCTAACCGGTGAAGTACCTTTATCCATAGGTACACTCAGTGAATTACAAGTCATTCTAGACCTGAGTTTCAACCACCTTTCCGGTGAAATCCCATCATCCATTGGGGATTTACTAAAGTTAGAAAGATTGAATCTTTCTTTCAATCAGTTAAAGGGAAGAGTACCCAGTTCATTAGGACAGTTATCTAGTCTCCACAGAGTTAATCTATCGAACAATTTTCTTCAGGGCGAACTTCCGTTAACATTTTCAGGATTTCCATTAAGTTCTTTTTTAGGTAATGATAAGTTATGCGGTCCACCATTAGTTTCTTGTTTAGAATCATTAAAACAGGAGAGAAAGTGGATGTCAGATTCTCAAGTGGCGGGTGTTATAGTGGGGATTGTGTTCAGTTCCACTTTGATATGTTTGTCATTGATGTATGTGATGTTGAGGATGTGGTGGAACTGGAGAAAAGTTGCAATTTCTTGCTCGGAAAATGGGGGTAAAAAAGAAGAGGGGGATTGGGTTTATGGAGGTGAGATTGTGAAGAGTAGTGATCATCAGTTTTGGAACTCGAACTCAATGGCGTTTGTGCCATCATCACAAGATAAGAAAGTGTCTGAAGCGACGCGCATTTTTTAGTTTAACTTGAGCTCAGGTGGTCGTACTTAGAAGTGTACAATGGTTTGAGTTTTCTTGAATTTTATTTTTGTTTAGTTTCTTGATATTTTAATGATTAATTAAATATTGGGTTTTTTTTTTTTTTTTTTTTTTTTTCTCTTTGTACATTGTGCATTTATTTATTTCATGTGAAAAAGGAATTTAAGGCCTTTGGTTTGATCTTTTTCATTGACATAATTGTTGCTTGAGTAAAATACTAAAATGCAAGATCATCTTTATTGACAGGAAATCATCTTTCTTATTTTTACGTATTAATATTTTATTAAAAGAAAATATCCTATATTATCATTGTATTAACTTATTATAGTCACTTGAAAATTAAGAGTCAACTATATGGGAGTTATTGTCGATAATTCAAGATATTTCAAATCTATAGATAGAGGGATATTGTCGATTATTTAATTTTAGAGGAAGAGGGAGGGGGTTACTGATAATTTTTAAGTTAAAATCTTAAGATTTTATTTCAAACAAAAATGACATACAGGGATATTTTCGCTAATAAAAATAATACAACTTCTTAGTCAACTAATTAAGTATAAGAAGACAATATTTAATTATTCATTTATAATTTCATTTTTATACATGTTTTCTTAAAAAATCATGAATATTAGTTAAAAAAGTTTGAACGTATAAATTAAATTATCTAGTAATTAACTCCACTTACCTCCCTTCTACAGTTTAGTTTAACCCTTCACGCCCCTCCCCCCATAAGGTTAGGTTTCCGATTCGAAGATGTTACCCTTGACCTATATGACACAATAAAAAGGTGCATTTTTAGTTTTCATTCCAAAATAACCCTTCATTCAATTTTTATAAAGTTAACGTTGAAGACTCCATTTATTTGTAGTTAGCATAGTTGATCATTTAAGCTACTCCTATATCATTCGGCACACAATTTTCTCATTCATAAATTTCACTCTTTATTTTTATTCTTAGATATTGTATAAATAAATAAACTCCATCTAATAAAAAATAAGTTTTATGCGATTATCTCCTTGTATTATTTCAGATTGTCAAACGTCACCTCTAATATTTCATATGTGATCAATTTTTTTTTTCAAGTAAGGATTTGGGACACATGAATTTAAGCCCAAATATATTTCCAACAATAAACTAGTTAATTGATCATTAATGGCTTAATTTAGCTTGCATAATTTTGACTTAATAAATTATTTTCCTATATCATCTTCATTTGATGTACCATTCAAATTTCTTATATGCATAATAAGAATCACTATGATACAACTGATCAAAAACTCTAATTTTAATTTTTCAGATGGACGAGAGAAGAAGTATTTTAATAATGCGTTGATAAATATTCTGGTTATCAAGGGCACAGTTAAAATTTTGACATCTAATTTTATTAAAACTTTTATTTAGAATTTGATGTAGTTCTTATCAGTGTTGTTAAAACCGGACCGGACCGGCCGGTCCGACCGGTTCGACCGCGAACCGAAAGCTAATCCGGTCCGGTTAATTAGCTGGTTTTAACGGTTCGACCAGCGGTTCGTTCGGTTCGACCAGTAAAACCACTAAACCAGTAGGCTCACCGGTTCGCTCTCCGGTCCGGTTTTAAAAACATTGGTTCTTATTAACAACCTATTTGTATTTTATGCAAATAAAATGATTTGAATATCATTAATTTGTAATGAGTTTACTAATATTAAGCTCGACTCTCAAACTTTCAAATTTTGGATCCGTCTCTGACCATATTTTCATTTTCTAGATAATATTACACGACTCTTAAAAATTGAGTATTTCATGAGATTAAGTTCAGTTAATGTCATATATTAATGTATAATATATTAAGTTTTTTTCGACTCTCACTTATTATATAATTCGTTTTAATAATTTACAATTTTTACCAACTTTCATAATTCTAAGAGCAACATCAATAGTGGAGCCAAAACTTGGATATCACCCTTTTTGCAACCCGATTGTGTTTTGCATTTCTCTTTAAAAAAAAAAAGAATTGACCCAACAATAGGCATAATAAATGGATCCCATTTCTAAAATTCATTTAATTAACTTACCTTTAATTAAAATTTAAAGCATATTTAAAAATTCAATCAAAATAATATTTAGACTATATTAAAAATAAATTTTCAAAGTATTTATGAATTGTACAATGATTCTTGTAGATACATAACTCATTGATTGTGTCAACAATATTATTTCAAGTTAGTAATTTATATTTTATATTATTAGTATCTTTATATTGTCGGTGTCACGCAAGAAAGACTCAATATATATATATGTCATTCACTTTTGGGTTCCAACTTGTGACTAGTGAGATCATGTTTGGCAGTTTCGGAAGGTGGACATTTTACAGTTTGTAATTGCATTTTTGGTGCCACCAATTATGCTCGTTGATATTTTTACTCTATATCTTATTGGGTTGGCAATTTGGTGCCATAATTTTAATTTTCCTGACAATTTTACTTTATATAGCAGTTTAATTTTAAAATTGGCACGAATAAGATCAAATGCGGGTGACATGCCTCTCAATTTGGGGATTTTAACAACTTCCAATGAAAATCGAGGAAAAAACTCTTCCTTTCCCCAATCCTTTATCTAAAACCCTAAATTCGGTTTTTGATTTTGATATTTAAATAGGAATTTCTTAATGATAGGAATCTTTGGCATTTGAATATATGAAAATTTTAATATATTATTTTCCCATTTTTGTTGAAATTGGTCAAAATCCCCAAATTGAGAGGCATGTGGCCCGTACGTGATCTTATTCGGATCAGTTTTGAAATTGAGTTACAATGTGGATTAAAATTGCACAAAAAGTTGAAGATGTGGCACCAAATTTATCAACCGATATAAAAATGTTAGCGATCATAATTAGTTATGGCACCAGAAATACAATAATCCTTTAATACACTTACACATGGATTTTCAGTTGGACCAATTTTTTTGGATAATTTTTTTCTATTGGACCATGATTTTTGTGATTTTTGAACTCAAAATATTTTAAAGCTTCTTTTGCCCACTCTATTGGTGTTGCTTTAATAGAAGACATCAATCTTAATGTCGACTATTATATCGGATAGTTGAGTGTACTAGAGCTCAGCTTTAAAATATTCGGCATTCTTTACTAATTTTATTATTAATAGAAAAAAGGGTTACTTGGGTTCTTTTGTTTTGTTAACTCCAGTTTTAATTTTACATGCATCACTATAATGTATTTCTTTTTAAATGCATGAAACCCAAAACTTGAAACTTAACCAAAAAAAAAATTTGAATAAATGAAATTAACAAGTTCACACGACACAAAAAAAGAGGGAAAAGAAAGAATAATCGATACAAATTACAAAATGCATGTTTGCTGCTTTAATTTAAAAAAATAATCTAAGAGATGTGAGATATCTATATATACTACATCAACCTCTTAGAAACAGCAAATTAATGGCACACCAAAAAAGGGTGCCTTAATCGTACTCAATTTGTGCAGAATATGGCCGTGCTGCTCATCATTTATCACAACCGGATGGAAGATTCTTGCACATACCATTCATTATTATATTCAACTCAAGTTTAAATAACAAAGAATTAAAATAGAAAATACCAAAATCACCTCATATATATTGAAGATGAAATGATAACAGAAAATAATATTGACGCCAACATATATTATATTATATATATTAACACTTAACATGTTATGTTAAGGTAATATATGCAAAAGCAATCTAAAAAGGGAGTAAAACCAAATGAGGAAAAAACTCTCCCCCTCCCCAATCCTTTATCTAAAACAATAAATTGGGTTATTGATTTTGGTATTTAAATAGGAATTTCTTAATGATGGGAATATATGGCATTTGAATATGGAAAATGATTTCCTCACAGCCCACATGTGTACAGCCCTTTGTACAGCCCATGTTTTATATATTTAAAGTTAGTTTATTACCTGTTACCTGTTTAATAGGTTTCTTGAAATAATTTTTTTAATTTATTTAATGGGCTGTGATGTTGGGCTGTGATGCTTGACTGTGAGGCTAGCATAGTCCTTTGAATATATGAAAATTTTAATGTATTTTTTTTTCTCATTTTTGTTGAAACTGGTCAAAATCCCCAAATTGAGAGGCACGTGGCCCGTATGTAATCTTATTCGGATCAATTTTCAAAATTGAGTTGCAATGTGAATTAAAATTGCACAAAAAAATTGAAGATGTGACACCACACTACAAAAATTTGAATTTGAATGACAAAATAGTAAATGACAAAGTGACAAGAATCTAAATATTGTCACTAAAATGATGTATATAGACATACTAGTGACAAGAAATGTGAAAAGATTGTCACTATTGACATTTAGTGATACCCCCAAAAGTGACAACTAAAATTTTGTCACTAAATTATAGTGACAATATCTATTGTCACTAAGTTGTCACTGAAAGGGTGTCACGAATTGTCAATTGTGACAACTTAAAAATATATTTTGTCACTATTGCACTTGTCACTATTATTATTGTGATAAAACTAATATTTTTATTACTAAATATATGTAAAAAGTGACAATTTCAACAATGTCGCTTAAGATTTTGTCACTAAAATTCATTTTTCTTGTAGTGCCAAATTTGTCAGCTGAGATAAAAATGTTAGCTATTATAATTAGTTATGGCACCGAAAATACAATAATCCCTTGTACACTTACAAAAGGATTTTCTATTGGACCATTTTTAGTTTTGGATGATTTTTTCTATTGGACCATAATTTTTGTGATTTTTGAACTCAAAATATCTTAAAGCTTATTTTGCCCACTCTATTGTAGGGCTGTCAATGGGGCGGATTTTAATCCGGATCCGATTCGAATCTGGTCCGATTTATTAGGATCATTGTCCGATTAGTGATTCGATGGACCTGATCCGATTAAGAATATCCGTAATCCGAATTATATGGAGCGAATATGGATCTAGGCTGATCCGATCCGTTACATATCCGTATCCGATATATATTACTATATGTTGTTTATATATTATGTATTTAAATAAAAATAAAAATAAAACTATCTATGTTCCACTAAAATCTTTTACTATTAAAAATAATTTTAAAAAGAAATGCATGAGAGATGTTGGTGGACTGACCAGATAATTAATTGGGTTTACAACATATTAATTTATACTATTTAATAAGAAGAATCAAACCAAAACCATTCATCCTTCAATTTTTATCTTCTCTTCCATTTCTCAATATTGAGTTTTCTTCTTCTTTGTCTCAGTTTATATCTTTTTTACTTATATTTTTGTTTATTCTTTTGTTCTAATTTTTATTGTTTATATTTGTCCATCATATTCCATCTTCTATAATTTTTAGGCCTTAGTTTCGATGAAGTAAGTAAAATTTTACATTTTTAATTCATGATGGTTGAATCTACAAGTGATTTATCCGGATCCGGGATATCCGCCGGATTCGAATCCGGTTGTTAAGGTCATCTCCAATGGCAGCCGCGGGGCCGGGGTCGGGCTGGGCAGGGGAAACGGCTGGAGACGGAGAGGGCTCGGGCTCGGGAACGGGGCGGAATGGGCGGGGCCGCGGGCTGATTCCTTTTCTTTTAAATGCATGAAACCCAAAACTTGAAACTTAACAAAAAAAAAAAAAATTGAATAAATGAAATTAACAAGTTCACACGACACACAAAAAGAGGGAAAAGAAAGAATAATCGATACAAATTACAAAATGCATGTTTGCTGCTTTAATTTAAAAAAAAAAATCTAAGAGATGTGAGATATCTATATATACTACATCAACCTCTTAGAAACAGCAAATTAATGGCACACCAAAAAAGGGTGCCTTAATCGTACTCAATTTGTGCAGAATATGGCCGTGCTGCTCATCAGATATCACAACCGGATGGAAGATTCTTGCACATATCATTCATTATTATATACAACTCAAGTTTAAATAATAAAGAATTAAAATAGAAAATACCAAAATCACCTCATATATATTGAAAATGAAATGATAACAGCAAATAATATTGACGCCAACATATATTATATTATATATATTAACACTTAACATGATATGTTAAGGTAATAAATGCAAAAGCAATCTAAAAACAAATGAGGAAAAAACTCTAAGCATTGCTAAATGGAAACCAAGAAAAGGAGGCTGAGAAAGTGAGGACGGAGATATGCTACTAGGGTTCACTTGCCTTTTATGGAGATATACTTACATTTGAATATAATTTAATTGATGCTAAGATTTACGGGCACACGGGCAAAGGATTCTGGTCTCACTGGGCAGGCAAGTTGAGTTGCCCGTACATTAACTATAGAAAAAATAATACAGTTTGGTCTGTCGTAAATTGTAATGTTGTATCGGTTTGAGCTTATCTCTTTCTTAATTTCCTTTTTCCTAATATTTTTGAGTGGGTAAGAAGTGAAAAATTGTTTAGCTATATAACCGCTATACAGATGTAATACAACATAGAGATTGAACTTGGTCCCCTTTTCTTTTTGTGTTTTTTTAAGAGTATTTAGGTTTTTTATATAATTTAATTCCTGTTAAGACGATTTTGACATATCATATGATAATAATTCTTACCGAAAATTTGTACATGAGCTTGCTATTTTCGAGACAATCAGCATTCATTGAGTCATCATGATAGTAAAAAACTTATTAGAGACCACCGTTCTTATCTCATTCACTTAGTTTTTTGTTTGGTTCTCGGTCTTGTACCACATACTCCTGCCAAAACAGAAAGCAGAGAACTTTGAAAATGTATCTAACTTGTATATGATAACTATGGTGCAGAGAACAAAATTATAAAACATAAGTAGGGAAAAGCTATTAATTATGTATTGGTTGTTCTATCAAATATGTACAGAGGACCTATTATATAGAGTAGAAAAGAAACCAAATCATTCTATAATTCTATAACACTACTATCACTAAACTTCTCATAGAATAGTATTATATTTGGTGCACGTTGCTTAGCTGGTAGAAGAGTTTTGTTCTTGTGTTGAGTCTACCCCAATACGCCCCCGCGAGCCAAGCTGGTTGGTGACAACAGAGAGGCTCGTTCGTAATGCTGAAAACCGAGGAGAAGATAATGGCTTGGTGAAGATGTCGGCAAGTTGATCCTTACTAGAAAGAAATGAAATCTGAATGGCTCTTGATTGAACTCGATCACGAACAAAGTGATAGTCTATGTCAACATGCTTAGTTCGGGAATGCATGATTGGGTTCTTAGACAAATAAGTTGCTCCCAAATTATCACAAAACAAGATCGGAGGCTTGGAAGCAAAAATCCCCAAATCAGTAAGAAGAGATTGGAGCCAAATTACTACACAAGTGGCATGTGCGAGAGCCTTATATTCAGCCTCTGTACTAGACCGAGCAATGGTCGACTGTTTCTTTGATCTCCAAGATACAAGATTTTTACCAAAGAAAACACAAAAACCACCGGTGGACTTTCGATCGTCAAGAGAGCCTGCCCAATCGGCATCAGAGTATGCAGCGAGAGATGGATTGACTGATGAACGGAGAAAAAGACCATGATCAATGGTGCCTTTCAAATACCGGAGAATCCGCTTAACACTCTGCCAGTGTGAAAGACACGGTGAATGCATAAATTGGCAAACCTTGTTAACAGAAAAAGCAATATCTGGTCGAGTGAACGATAAGTATTGGAGACTACCCACAAGACTTCGATAAAGCTCGGGATTTTCAAAAGAATCGGAGTCAAAAGCTGAAAGCTTCGTGGAAGGTGCCATTGGGCTGTTCACAGGATTGCAATTGCCCATATTAGCCCTTTTTAATAGATCAGAAATATATTTTCTTTGAGAAATATGCATGCCCATGTCTGTACGTTTGCACTCCAATCCCAAAAAATAGTGCAATCCACCAAGATTTTTAATTGGGAAAGCCAAACCAAGTGAAGCAACCAAATCAGAAATAGCATTGGGACATGACCCAGTGACAATGATATCATCCACGTAGACAAGTAGATACAATATCACAGAATTGTGCCGATAAATAAAAAGAGAAGTATCAGATTTTGAAACCACAAAGCCCAATTCAAGTAACTTCGAGCTCAAGCGCTCGTACCAAGCACGAGGAGCTTGCTTCAATCCGTAAATAGCTCGATTTAATTTACAAACATATGTAGGAAAATCTGGATGAGTAAAACCCGGAGGTTGTGTCATGTAAACATTTTCAGTCAAATTACCATGAAGAAACGCATTTTGCACATCAAGTTGGTTAATTGGCCAATTCAAAGAGACATCAACAGAGAGAACTAACCGAATAGTTGTAGGTTTTACCACTGGGCTGAAAGTTTCAGTGTAATCGAGGCCCTCTAATTGATGAAAACCCCTCGCAACTAATCGAGCCTTACGCCGCTCAATAGTACCATCTGCCAGAAATTTAGTTTTAAAAACCCATCGACACCCAACAAGATTTTGTTCCGGAGAGGGTGGAACAAGAGACCAGGTCTGAGTAGACAAAAGGGCATCAAATTCCCTCTGCATAGCCAAACGCCAATCTGGAAATTTTAAAGCTTGAGAGATAGAGTTGGGTTCATCAGGAATAGGATCAGAAGATGTAGTAAGGTGAGCACGAGGTGGTGGCCATGGAATTGTCCCATCTGTACGAACTTTCGGACAAGCACGACTGGATTTAGGGCGAGTGGTGATGGGAAGAGATGTCGTGGAAGAGGAAGGAGATGTAGGTGAATCAATTTGAGAGGAAAGAGGCGATGGATTCTGATATGTAGAGGCGTGATGAGGGGAGGCATGGTTAGTTGTATCTACAGAGTTGGGCTGATTTGTTTGTGGGCTGCATAAAGGAGTGGGAAGTAGGGGAGGTAGAGAATGGGCCATGACTGATGTGGCAGGCCTAGATGGGTTAGGCAATTGAAAAGGCAAAGTAGCATTTGAAATAGGCCTAGACAATGACCGACCCAATTCTTTTTCAGCATAGGGAAATAAATTTTCATCAAAAATTACATCCCTAGAGATATAGATACGAGAAGTAGGAACATGAAGACACATATAGCCATGGTGAGAAGTACTATAACCAATGAAGATACAAGGAAGTGATCGAGGATCCATCTTGTGTTTATTGTAAGGCCGAAGATTGGGCCAACATTGACATCCAAAAGTTTTAAGAAACAAATAATCTGGCTTCTTTTGAAAAAGAGTTTCGTAAGGAGACTTATTTAACAAAGTGGGAGTGGGTAACCGATTTATAAGATAAACCGCGGTTGTAAAAGCATCCGACCAAAAATATTTTGGAAGAGAAGCAAATGAAAGTAAAGCAAGACCCGTCTCAACTATATGTCTATGTTTACGTTCAACTGAGCCATTTTGAGAATGAGCATAGGGACACGATTTTCTATGAGTAATGCCAAAATGAGCTAAAACTTTTGTAAGAGAACGAAACTCACCACCCCAATCCGATTGAATAGAACGTATACTTGTATTCAAAATTTTCTCAACATGTCTTTTAAAATTAAGAAAAACATCACTAACATCCGATTTACGTTTCAAAGGAAAAATCCAAGTATAGCGACTAAAATCATCTACAAAAGAAACATAATATCTAAAACCACCACGAGATAATGACGGAGATGGTCCCCAAACATCCGTGAAGAGAAGTTGAAGAGGCTCGGATGATCGATGATGAGAAGGAGTATATGGTAGTTGATGAGCTTTAGCTTGGCAGCAAGCTGGACATAAATTTGAAGAGGATGAACCCTTTATTGGCAATGACTCTTTGTAGATGAGACGACGAACTGTAGACATAGATGGGTGGCCTAAACGACTATGCCATTGATCCGGGGAGACACGTTCGGCTACAAAGGCTGTTGGGGGAGAGCTAGGAGCTGGAAAAACATACATTCCATCCTTAGTAGGACCGTGGAGAAGAAGGTCTTTGGTGCGGGAATCCTTCACACAGAAAAAAGAAGAATGAAACTCAAAATAGACGTTATTATCCTCACAAAATTTAAGAACTGAAATTAAATTTTTTGAAATTGAAGGAACATGATAAAGCTTAGAGAGAAGAAAGTTGCCATGAGAGGTCGAAAGATTGGTGCTCCCGATGTGTTGAATTGGAATAGTAGATCCATCTCCAATGCGGACTCCTTCATTGTCGTTATAGTCCGAGGCACTCATAGATAAGTTCGAAAAATCATTTGTAAAGTGGTGAGTAGCTGCTGTATCAGGGTACCAACTTGAATCTTTCGAAGATGCGGGACGAGGAGATGGCGATAGAGTGGATGAGTAATTAGCCGAGAAAGATGGAGGAGGAGGTGGCTGGAAATTGTAGTCGAAACGATGATAGCAAGTAGAAGCCGTGTGGGCAGACTTATAGCAAACTTGACAAACTGGTCTGTTGTTAGTGAAATTCGACTGACCACCACGACCATTGAAACGACCACCACGACCTCCTCGGCCTCTAAAACCTCCACGGCTAGGGAAACGTCCACCACGTCCACGTGATGGAGGAGCAGAATGATGCTGGGAAACATTTGCCGAAAGTTCTGTAGTAGTTGAGAGATTGGAAAGTTGATGGTTAAGTCGAGACTCATGCTGGAGAAGTGAACTATAAACTTGTGCCGGAGTGAGCACATCTATATGTGCAGTAATGGAGGGAACAACCGGGTTGTAATCAGAATCTAAACCATTCAACAAGTACGCAATGAAATCACATGGGGGAACCACTTTTCCAGCTAAAGCAAGTGAATCCAACAACGATTTGGCCCGACGATAATATAAAGCCACCAAATCGGAACCCTTTTTTTAAAGACGCAAGTTGTAGTGTAGTTTGTAGAACATGAGCTTGGGAATTTGCAGCAAACAGATCCGCGAGAGTCTCCCAAACCTCGCGAGAGGTGGATGCGCTGGTCACGTGAGCAATAATGGATTCTGAAAGAGATGAAACTAATAGGCTGAGAACGGCCTGATCGTGTTGTTGCCAAGTGATAAAATCCAGATTTGGTTGGGACTTTTCACCTAACACCGGTGGAGGGGGAAACGAGCCATCAATGTAGCCAAAAAGATTATGGCCTTTAAGATACGGGAGGATTTGAGTTTTCCAGAGTAAGTAGTTTTCATCCGTAAGTTTGATGGTGTGTAGAGTAGATGGAGGCGGAAGAGAGAATGTGGGAGGAGATGAGGATTGGGATTGAGATTTAGATGGGTCATCTGTCATTTTTTTTTTTTTTTTGTTGTTGTTTAGATCAGTGGAGGAGGGAAAGTAAAAAAAAAAAAAAAAAAAAGATGGACGTGAGTCTTATCTAGCTCTTGATACCATGATAAATATGGTGCAGAGAACAAAATTATAAAACATAAGTAGGGAAAAGCTATTAATTATGTATTGGTTGTTCTATCAAATATGTACAGAGGACCTATTATATAGAGTAGAAAAGAAACCAAATCATTCTATAATTCTATAACACTACTATCACTAAACTTCTCATAGAATAGTATTATATTTGGTGCACGTTGCTTAGCTGGTAGAAGAGTTTTGTTCTTGTGTTGAGTCTACTCCAATAGCATATATTAACCGTGAACATAAAGATCACAAGTTCTGACAACTAAAATATAGATTATAGAAGCTTGATACTGCCTTAACAAACATTGAGCTTAATTTACCTCTTTATACAAATTTTAGGAGCATATTTCATTGGCAATTATTGAAGAGCTTCATACTGCCTTAACAAACATTGAGCATATGGAAGAAAAAGGAGTGAAATATTTTGAGAAGAAGATGGAGAAAATTGAATTGTAACTGGGTTTGAGATTGTACGTGTTTTCTGAGGTGGTTATATATTTGGAGGTAGTTATATTATTAAGTAAAATAAAATAAGGAGAAAAACATGGGTTAGAGACTATGTAGTGGGTTTGAAGGTGGTTATAGATAATTATTAAGTAAAATAAAATAAATCAAAATAAGGAGAAAATAGTATTTTGGTCAAAAGAAATGAATTGAAGTCAAACACCGCAGTGAAATATATTATATATATATATATATATATATATATATATATATATATATATATATATATACCAAAAATAAGCAGCATATAAAAAAGGGGAATAACTCATGTATTAAGAGTAAACGGCATAAACATAAAACAGTACATGGACCAAAAGTGCTAGGATAAGAAACTGAAAAAGAGAGTTTAAGAATTGAAAACTACCCTTTAAGTATTGATTTTGTGCTCCAAACAAACACATATCTGCACTGAATTTATAACTGAAGTTCTAGCGACACAAAAATAAATGACAGTGGCGAACAGATTAATGGGATAAACGATATAAATTCGAGACAATCAGCATTCATTGAGTCATCATGGTAGCAAAAAACTTATTAGAGACCACCGTTCTTATCTCATTCACTTGGTTTTTTGTTGGGTTCTCGGTCTTGTACCACATGCTCCTGCCAAAACAGAAAGCAGAGAACTTTGAAAATGTATCTAACTTGTATATATTAACCGTGAACATAAAGATTACAAGTTTCTGACAACTAAAATATAGATTATTGAAGCT
This sequence comes from Penstemon eatonii, assembly GCA_038501285.1. Lineage (NCBI taxonomy): Eukaryota > Viridiplantae > Streptophyta > Magnoliopsida > Lamiales > Plantaginaceae > Penstemon > Penstemon eatonii. The sequence continues at coordinate 41,879,698 of CM076713.1, forward strand.
TGATACTGCGTTAACAAACATTGAGCGTAATTTACCTCTTTATACAAATTTTTGTAGCATATTTCATTGGCAATTATTGAAGAGCTTCATACTGCCTTAACAAACATTGAGCATATGGAAGAAAAAGGAGTGAAATATTTTGAGAAAAAGATGGGGAAAATTGAATTGTAACTGGGTTTGGGATTGTACGTGTTTTCTGAGGTGATTATATATTTGGAGGTAGTTATATTATTAAGTAAAACTAGTATACGTCCCGTGCTATGCACGGGAATTTAAAAAATATATATGTTAAGTATCTTGTTTAACATATTAGAAATATCTATTGTAAGAAATGGTTAAAATATATAAAATGAAATAACAATATTTATATACAAAGAAAAATAAATTGTTAAATTTTAACAAAAAAGGATTGAAGATGGAGTTATATTCTTTAAAAATATATCACCCTAGAGTCTAGACATCTAAGTTACATAGGAATATTTACACACCATCAATGTTAAAGTAATACATGCATAATGAGCAAAAACTATGTTAATAATAGTTTAATATAACTGATTTATGCATGTAATAATTTACTTATTCTCAATATAAGCATTTTTTGGTTTTGATGTAAGAAAATGAATTATGACTTACTTTTTTTAGCCTAAAATAGGTCGTCTCTTTGGAAGATGCGAGCATTCTTCAGACCAGTCAACAGTCAAAACAAAATGTGGCCTTACAAACTTCGGTGGCACTGGGATGATAAAAATAAATGCACGATGCAGTAATGAAAAGACTCTCTCCCTTAACATTTTGATGCCATTTTGCTGAGTAATACATTTATTTAAGTCAGAGTAGCATAATGATTAGTGTTAAATCTAAAACTAATATCAAAATTATATTTATATCTGGTTTTGAAGTTTTTTAAGATATACTTCAAAACATATATACAAATTTGTTGGGAAACATATACAACTTTATTGGGAAACATATATTTTGCTTGGTCATCGTATAATTTCAAGTTCAGAAGAAAGTTCATCGTATAACACAAAGAGACAAATTTTAACTATAAACAAATCTTAGGTAGGCAGTTTGTTTGAGAATTTGGAACATGATTTAATATCAGAAGAAAGTTCATATCTTTGGTCACCCAAGTATTAAATAAAAAGTATTATTTTGATGCCATTTTGATGAAAACCGTATCGAGTATTTTGGTATGATTTTGGTTTTAGACTTCTCAAACCGTTTAAAATCGTACCGTCTCGAAATTGAAAATAAACATGAATTAACTAATCATTTTTTTATATTTACAACTAAATTTTATAAAGTTATAATTCAAATATTATTGAATACTATATTATTTATAAATTATATTATAGTCCATCATAGTTTATAATTACTACATTGCTAGCATTCAATTAAAAAAAGATATGCTCTAATTTAACAAAATTAAACTTGTTATATGTTGAAAACTTAAAATTCAAAAATTCTGGACAACAAATACCAAATAATAAGTTTATTCACATAATAAAAACAATTTCTCAAAAAAAAAGTTTGTTCACATAATAAAAACAATGATCGAATAATTAATCAATTAATTTTATTCAATTAGGTCGAACTATAGTGTCAAATTTGTGAACATTTTCTTTTCCAAAGCTTTATTTAATGTAAAAAATAGTTTGTAAGATGTTATATTATTAATTTTTTATATAATTGTGAACTATGTAATCAATTATATAATAAAAATTGCACAAAAAAGTTTGTTCGCAAAAACCGCAAAACTGTACCGTACCGAAATCGCACAAAATTCAGTTTGTTGTGTGATAAGTTATGTAAATGAGGAAGAAGCCATGAAAATTTGAGAAAAATATGGAAGAAAAAGGAGTAAAATATTTTGAGAAGAAGATGGGAAAAATTAAATTGTAAGTGGGTTGGGATTGTACGTGATTTTGGAGGTAGTTATATTATTAAGTAAAATAAAATAAGGAGAAAAACATGGGTTAGGGACTATGTAGTGGGTTTGAAGGTGGTTATAACATGTATTAGGTAATTAAGTAAAATAAAATAAATCAAAATAAGGAGAAAATAGTATTTTGGTCAAAACAAATTAATTGAAGTCAAAGATCGCTGTGAAATATATTATAAGTAGATAAAATAAGGAGAAAAACATGGGTTAGGGACTATGTAGTAGATTTGAAGGTGGTTATAGATAATTATTAAGTAAAATAAAATAAATCAAATAAGAAGAAAATAGTATTTTGGTCAAAAGAAATGAATTAAAGTCAAACACTGATTCTAAAATTTCATTAACACTGTATATTAATGACATCTAAAGATTAATTTGAGTAGAATATTATTGTTTGTTCTACGTGACACGTGTAGCGGGTGAACACAAAAATTTACGTAAAATTGTGCTTAGTGACGCCACGTACGTGTCACATAAGAAAACTTCTTAATCTACTTATAATATATTTCACTGCGGTCTTTGACTTCAATTAATTTGTTTGACCAAAATACTATTTTCTCCTTATTTTGATTTATTTTATTTTACTTAATTACCTAATACATGTTATAACCACCTTCAAACCCACTACATAGTTTCTAACCCATGTTTTTCTCCTTATTTTATTTTACTTAATAATATAACTACCTCCAAAATCACGTACAATCCCAACCCACTTACAATTAAATTTTTCCCATCTTCTTCTCAAAATATTTTACTCCTTTTTCTTCCATATTCTTCTCAAATTTTCATGGCTTCTTCCTCATTTACATAACTTATCACACAACAAACTCGATTTTATGCGATTTCGGTACGATACGGTTTTGCGATTTTTTCGAACAAACTTTTTCGTGCAATTTTTATTATATAATTGATTACATAGTTGACAATTATATATAAATTAATAATATAACATCTTACAAACTATTTTTTACATTAAATAAAGCATTGGAAAAGAAAATGTTCACAAATTTGACATTATAGTTCGACCTAATTGAATAAAATTAATTGATTAATTATTTGATCATTGTTTTTTATTATGTGAATACACTTTATTTTTTTAGAAATTGTTTTTATTATGTGAATAAACTTATTATTTGGTATTTGTTGTCCAGAATTTTTGAATTTTAAGTTTTCAACTGTTTTTATTATGTGAATAAACTTATTATTTGGTATTTGTTGTCCAGAATTTTTGAATTTTAAGTTTACAACATATAACAAGTTTAATTTTGTTAAATTAGAGCATATCTTTTTTTAATTGAACGCTAGCAATGCAGTAATTATTAACTATGATGGACTATAATATAAATTATAAATAATATAGTATTCAATAATATTTGAATTATAAATTTAAAAATATAAATTTATAAAATTTAGTCGTAAATATAAAAAAATTGAATAGTTAAATCATGTTTCTTTTCAATTTCGATACGGTACGATTTTTTGGGAAGTCTAAAACCAAAACCATACCAAAATACTCGATACGGTTTTCATCAAAATGGCATCAAAATAGTACTTTTTATTTAATACTTGGGTGACCAAAGATATGAACTTTCTTCTGATATTAAATCATGTTCCAAATTCTCAAACCAACTGCCTACCTAAGATTTGTTTATAGTTAAAATTTGTCTCATTGTGTTATTTTTCTTAAAATTTGTAAGTAGTATTTTTATTTAATACTTGGGTGACCAAACCAAAAAGTGGCACCAAATAATCACATCACGAGGGTGTATGTTACTCCTCTCATTTTTCGTTGTAATCATAGTTCAATATAATTGTTTTGACAATTCTCAATGCAGATGAAAAAATTTCGGATCATTGCACGTATTCAAAGTATTGATGTTAACGACATTTGAGAAGCACATTGCGTTAATTGTAGAGGTTCATGCATACCTTCGTTTGACAAAGTGGTTTTTCTTACGTGTGAAGATGTGGTCAAGACTAATTTAAAGTATTAAATTTTTTCTTTTCATAAACTAATTTTTTTATATTCAACTAGAAGAATGTTTGTACAAAATTTCAGGTATTGATTTATTAAATACATCCTTTTTTTAACTATTTATTCTTACATTTACACAAATGTATTTCTTTTAGATTTCATGTTCGTCTTACAGTAGCAGATGGCAGTGGAACTATGAACTTGAAATTATACGATGACCAATCAAAATATATGTTTCCCAATAAAGTTGTATATGTTTCCCAATATATGTTTCCCAACAAATTTGTATATATGTTTTGAAGTATGTCTTAAAAAACTTCAAAACCAGGTATAAATATAATTTTGATATTAGTTTTAGATTTAACACTAATCATTATGCTACTCTGACTTAAATATATGTATTACTCAGCAAAATGGCATCAAAATGTTAAGGGAGAGAGTCTTTTCATTACTGCATCGTGCATTTACTTTTATCATCCCAGTTAGGGGTGGGCGTTTGGGTTGGGTTTTTTGGGACCCGTCCCGACCCGTTTGGGTATTTCCCGTTTGGGACAAAAAAAATGGGTATTTTGACATTCGGGTTCGGGTACCCGAACCCGAAATATATTTTCGGGTTGGAAATTGGGTAATAGTTTCACACCCAAACGGGTATTCGGGTACCCGTTCGGGTATTTTAAAAAAAAAAAAATTTGGCGTGGATTCATCTATGCTTGATCATTGAGTAATTTAGTTGGATTTTCAAGCTTGTAGTTGGATATGATTGGTGAAGATCCGAATGATGAGTTAAAATGTTAAATATTATTGAATGTGATTTGTGATTTTGTGTCTATTGTAAGTTGTAACTTTCATGCGATTGTGATATTTAATATTTTGATGCTTTGAGACTTGGAGTATGATTTGATTGTAATTTATTGAATATTTGAATCATGAAGGCTTAGACATTTGTATTGTTTTGTTTTGAAGTTATTATGTATAATTAATGTTTGAATTCATTTATTTACAATTTTTAGTACATATATGTTAAAAAAAATTATTGAAAAAAAAAAGAAAAAAAAGTGTGAAATTTCGGGTACCCGAAACCCAATACCCGAAATACCCGAAAATTTCGGGTACCCGAAGTTCAGGTACCCGCCAGATCGGGTCGGGTTTCGGGTGTGAAAATTCACTATCCGCCAAGTCGGGTACCCGACCCTTAATACCCGACCCTCGCCCACCCCTAATCCCAGTGCCATCGAAGTTTGTAAGGCCACATATTTGTGCGGTGAAATTTGTTTTGACTGTTGACTGGTCTGAAGAATACTCGCATCTTCCAAAGAGACGACCTATTTTAGGCTAAAAAAAGTAAGTCATAATTCATTTTCTTACATCAAATCCAAAAAATGCTTATATTGAGAATAAGTAAATTATTACATGCATAAATCGGTTATATTAAACTATTATTAACATAGTTTTTGCTCATTATGCATGTATTACTTTAACATTGATGGTGTGTAAATATTCCTATGTAACTTAGATGTCTAGACTCTAAGGTGATATATTTTTAAAGAATATAATTCCATCCTCTATCCTTTTTTGTTAAAATTTAACAATTTATTTTTCTTTGTATATAAATATTGTTATTTCATTTTATATATTTTAACCATGTCTTACAATAGAACAAGGTACTTAATATATATATTTTTTAAATTCCCGTGCATAGCACGGGACGTATACTAGTTTTTAATTAAACCGGTCTAGAAGATCTTGTGGTTGAAATTAAAATACACCATATCGTTAATTTTGATGATGTGATGTTCTTATACTGATGTGGTATATTTTCAATCATAAAATTTTAAAAAATCTCTATATCTGATTTAGTCAAGAATGTCCGGTCACAAACGTGATGATGAGTCACCGGACAAACTTTCACAAGAAACTCAAGGTAAAGGGTAAAGTGATAGATTATTCATCATTCATCATCTTAGCAACTGAAATGTTCAAGAGCTTATAAACTAGAGGTCATCGGTGACTCCAGACTTCCCTTCCCCTTAGACTTTCATTCGGTGACTTCAGATTTCCCTTTCCCTCAGACTTTCATTCGCCTCAGACTCCCACTTTCCCTTCAGACTCCTCTTTTTAAAGTTACTAGGAAAGTGTACGTGCGTTGCACGTGATTAACTAATTTTCTATGTTAGTTAAATCATATAATCATTTTTCAATATACTATCATAATGGCATATCATATAATTTTTTTTGACTAATTCACTTTAATTATTACTATGTTGTTACCAAAATTATCATAAATACTTATAATCAAAAGTTGAAAATTAAAAATGAACTATAACTATTAAGTATTTTTAATCTGAAACTACACGTCTACTGAACTATTATTCTAAAACAACTATTTGAACGAATGAACAATATCTATTATTTTCTTCCTCCATCTCAACCATTTTTCATAGGTTTAACCCTTTTTTTTTATCGATTTAACCAGTTTTGTCAGTTATACATACTAAATTTATCCATTTTCAGTTACATGTCTAATCAATTTTTAATGAATCTAACCCATTTTTACCAACTCTCCCGATTTTGTAGTGTAAACCTGTTTTTACACTAAGTATATCCTTTTTTTTTTTTTATTTTAACATGTTCTTTCATCGATTTTCTCTATTTTTACTTGAGTTTACCATTTGTTTTTGTGCTATTTCAATCCGTTCTTTCATTGATTTCACTTTTTTTTTGTGTTTTATCTCATTCTTTAATCGATTCACTCATTATATCCGCTTTAACCCAATTTTACCTATTCTTTTGCTGATGTACACTATTTTCTCGACTATTTCACATTTTTTTTTCAATTTAACTCGTTTTTTGTTCTTGTTCTTTATCGATTTGATCCTCTTTTGTTTAGTCAATGTCATTCATTTTTTACCAGTTTACCCGTGTTTTGTCAATTTACCTCATTCTTTTATCGATCATACTTTTTTTTTGTTGCTTTAACTCATTTTTATTCGATCTCATAAGTTTTTCAGTTAACTAAATATGATTACTTTAGTTTATTCGTATCGAAGAAACGTGATTTCTTTTTAGGTTTTTTAATAATTGATCATTTTTAAAGAATTGTCCAAAGAAACACCGATTGCGGCTGTATTTACACTGAGTTTATCATTGTTTTTTGCTATTTAAACCCGTACTTCAACCAATTCCACTCATTTTTGTGTTTTATCAAATTTGTTAATCAATTCACTCATTATTTTCGGTTTAACCCAATCTTAGTCGATTTTACCTATCCTGCTTAACCCGTTGTTTTATCAATGGCACCATTTTTTTTATTTAAGTCGTTTTTCTTCTATCTAACCTATTTTTCTCTGATTTATCAATTTTTCTTTTTATCATATATATATTTTTAGTAGAATCTTACCCGTTTTCACCAATTTTAACCATTCTATGTTTTGACTTATTTTAGTTTAAGCCAATTATAAGTTTTTCAGTTAATTAAATAGTACCCTTTTTTTTATTCATATATCCTCTGAATGTGACCTTTTGTTTTTAGATTCTTTAATAAGTGATAAATTCTTAAGAATTTTTTAAAGAAGTATCGCTTGTACCTTTTTTACACTGAGTTTATCATTCCTTTTTTATTATTTTAGCCCGTTCTTTCACCGATTTCATCTATTTTTTTTTGTGGTTTACCTCATTTCTTAATCAATCCGGCCACAATTATCTCAAGTGTAACCAATTTCAGTCGTTTTTCATATTTGTTAATCAATTCACTAAGTTTCTTCGGTTGAACCCAATTTAGTCTGATTTTACTTATTAATTTGCTTATTTAACCTATTTTCTCAAATATTTCACCCTATTTTTTTGCCAATTAGCTCATTTTTTTTGTTCTTTTATTGATTTGATCTGATTTTTTGTTATCCTGTGTTTAGCCGATTTCATTTATTTATTTTTACCGGTTTTACCTATTTTTTTGCTAGTTAACCTTGTAGTCTTATCAACGGCACGATTTTTTTTTTTTTGTTTTAACCCGCTTTTCTTTCTATCTAACCAATTTTCTCATTGATTTTACCATTTTTATCATATAATATTAATCAAAATTTTACATTTTTTGCCGGTTTTAACAATTTCGATGTTTTGAAGTTTTTTTGCTTAAGCCAATTATACATTTTTAGTTCTCTCTAGTGTAACCCAATTTCAGTCGATTTTCACATTTGTTAATCAATTCACTAATTTTCTCTTGTTGAACCCAATTTAGTCTGATTTTACTTATTATTTTGCTTATTTAACTTATTTTCTCACATATTTCACTTTTTTTTCTTCCAATTAACTCATATATTTGTTCTTGTTCTTTTATCAATTTGATCCGATTTTTTGTTATCACGTGTTTAGCCAATTTCATTAATTTTTTTTGCTGTTTTGACCTATTTTTTTTTGCTTGTTAACCTTGTTATTTTATCAATTGGCACAATTTTTTTTGCTTTAACCCGCTTTCTTTCCATCTAACCAATTTTCTCAATGATTTTACCATTTTTATCATATATTACTAATCAAAATTTTACATATTTTTCCGGTTTTAACAATTTTTATGTTTTGAAGCTTTTTTGCTTAAGCCAATTCTATATTTTTTAGTTAACTAAATAGTATATTTTTTAATCACGTAAACAAAGAAATTTTTGAAGAAATACAGAGTTATAGTTTTTTTTTACCATTAATATTTTAATGAGTTGCAAAACTGTAAAAGATAATTATAAGTTTGTTATATAAGGGAATTCTTGTCTAACTATACTTATGTAATTCTTTTCTTTTAGGATTATTTTATTTTACATTTTTGCCATAAATTTAAATATCACAATATAATATAAATAGGGGTATATTAGTCTTCACAAAAAATTCAAGAAACTCTATTTTCTGAACTCGTACTTTTATGAATAAGTAAAATCAGACTAAAATTGGGTTAAACCGGAGAATTTGAGTGAACTGATTAACAAATGTGAAGATCAACTAATGGGTTAACTTGAGAATTGATGGATCGATTAATAAACTGGACAAGACCATAAAAAAAATTGTGAATGAACCGGTTAAAATAACAAAAAGAAATGATAAACTCAATGTAAAAACATGTAAAATCGGTATTTCTTTCCTAAGTTTTTATGAAATTATAACTTATTAAAGAACCTAAAATTAAAAGGGCACCTTTGGGCTATAATAAAAATATATTATTTAGTTAACTGGAAAACTCAAAATCAAAACAAAGAATGGTTAAAATTGATGAAAAATGGTAAAAATGAATGATATTTAGTTAACTAAAATATGTATAATTGGCTTAAGCCCAAAAAAATCAAAAGATAGAAATAACTAAAATCAATTATTCGATAAAAAATATATGATAAAAATAATAAAATCAATAGGAAAATGGATCATATAGAAAGAAAAGTGAGTTAAAGCAAAAAAAATGGTGAATTGATAAAAAAAAAAATAAGGTTAACTGGCAAAAATGTGGATAAAACCGGTAAAAGAAATTGAATGACATTTGCTAAACAAGGGATAACAAAAAAAATGAATCAAATCGATAAAAAAACAAACAAAAAAATATGGTGAATTGATAAAACAACAAGATTAACGGCAAAAAAATGGGTAAAATCAGTAAAAAAGTTGAATGACATCGGCTAAACACGGGATAACAAATAAATGGATCAAATCGATAAAGAACAAAAAAAAAATGAGTTAATTGGCAAAAAAAAATGTGAAATATGTGAGAAAATATGTTAAATAAGCAAATGAATAAGTAAAATCAGACTAAAATTGGGTTAAACCAGAGAGAATGAGTGAACTGATTAACAAATGTGAAGATCAACTAATGAGTTAACTTGAGAATGGATGGATCGATTAATAGACTGGACAAACCATAAAAAAATTGTGAACGAAAGGGTTAAAATAACAAAAAAGAAATGATAAACTCAATGTAAAAGCATGTAAAATCGGTATTTCTTTCTTAAGTATTTATGAAATTATAATTTATTAAAGAACCTAAAAATAAAAGGACACGTTTGGGCTATATGAATAAAAAATATTATTTAGTTAACTGGAAAACTCATAATCAAAACATAGAATGATTAAAATTGATGAAAAATGGTAAAAATTAATGATTTGACCTAACATGGGATGACATATGGAATATGGCGACGACAAGAGCATGTCGTAGAATAGATAACAGGTGGAGCCAACGACCTACTAAGACTAACCTATCTACAACTACATCCCCGAGCGGCAGTCAATCGGTAACAAAAAATAATTGTCAAACTCATAGTCATAATTAAAGCGATTTAATCAAAGAATTTATTTGGTATGTCATTTAGACCATAATATGATTAGAAATGATGATATTATTCAATAAACATAAGAAATTAGTTAATCACGTGCAAAACACGTGCAATTTTCTAATTTGATTTAAAGAAATTAGTTAATTACGTGCAAAACACAAGCACTTTTCTAATTTGATTAAAAAAATTAGTTAATTACGTGCAAATCACGTGCACTTTTCTAATTTGATTAAAATAAATTAGTTAATCACGTGCAAAGCACGTGCACTTTTCTAGTTATTTAAAATAGAAGATCTTTTTATATATGTTGGAAGTTGCATGCTAAAATATTTTTGAACAATGGTAATTTTGCCTAACCTGATTCTTTTACACATTGAAAGACACACGGGGGAAGTGGATTATCATCTCAGTGGCAGTTGCAGTAGGTCTGCTATCAATGTTTGGTTCTTCATTGTTCTTTGTGCGAAAATTCAGAGAAGGTACCTCAATTTATTGCAAGTGGTATTTCAGTGATTCTTCGTATGCTGATGCTTTCTTTATGGAATAATATGATAGAGAAAAGGAAGAAGAAGAAAGAATTGCAGGAACTGATGGTGCTGGATGGATATACAGGAACCACTGAAATTGAAAATGACGGGGGCAGGGGCAATGATATTAAAATGTTTACTCATGCATCTATTTTGGCCTCAACCGATAACTTTTCTTCGATCAACAAACTTGGGGAGGGTGGTTTTGGACCTGTTTATAAGGTTAAATTACAAGGATCACATGATTAAAATAGTACTAATTTAGAGATCATTAATATACCATAATCATCTTTTCTAACTATACATGACATCGATCAGGGGAGACTACCTGAAGGACGTGACTTTGCAGTGAAGTTACTCTCAAGAAGATCAGGACAAGGATTGCTCGAGTTCAAAATCGAGTTAGTACTCATATCTAAACTCCAGCACAGAAATTTGGTAAAGCTATTAGGTTTCTGCATTCACGGCAATGAGAAGATGATAATCTATGACTATATGTCCAACAAAAGTTTGGACTTCTTTCTTTTCGGTGAGCGATGCTTACATTTCTAAAGATATGGCCCTAATTCATTTCTTCCCATTTAGATTTTCGGTTGGATTAATGATTAACAAAACGGAAAGGAGAAAATATATTTTCAAAAATTTGGGATTCCTAAAATATTGGATGGCTTCTTGATCCGGTTGAATCCAAAGGCTTACACATTATGGTAGAAAGACATGTATATGTGATGTTAGATTTGACCAGTTATATATGAACTAAATATATATTTCATTCGCCCTATACTGCGTTGTTTGATCGATTCTCTGGACTAGATCATATATCATAATATCTGTAAAACATCTTATGCAAAGAGTTTTTTTTTTTTTGACAGATCCAGTGAAGAGAGAGCAGCTGAATTGGGAAACACGCTTCAACATAATCGAAGGGATTGCTCAAGGATTGCTTTACCTGCACAAATACTCGCGATTGTTGGTTATTCATAGAGATCTAAAAGCAGGCAACATATTACTTGATGAAAATATGAACCCAAAAATTTCCGATTTTGGCTTGGCAAGAATCTTCAAGGAAAATGTGACAGAAGCAAATACAAATAATCGCGCCGGGACAATGTAAGTAATCGATAATTTGTTCTATCTGAACTTTAGTGATATAAAACTTTCTTGAATTAACTAAATTATGACTTAACAGTGGCTACATGGCTCCTGAGTATGCATTCCAAGGTATTTTCTCTGTCAAATCCGATATCTTCAGTTTCGGTGTTCTTATACTCGAAATTGTGAGTGGTCGTAGAAATAATAGCTTCCAGGATCTTGATGGTCCCCTGACTCTGGTAAAATTTGTAAGTCATATGTGTAATAATATTTTCTTTGGTAGAATTGTTTCTTTTGTTAATTATGAAAATAATTATTGCATCCCATTTCAGGCCTGGGATATGTGGAAGCAATCTGCTCTACTAAACCTCATGGATCCAAAATTAATAGATTCGCGCACGGAAGACCAACTAAGAAGGTGCATTCAGGTGGGACTTTTATGTGTGCAAAATCATGCAAATGAACGACCCCTTATCGAATATGTTATCTCCATGCTAAAAATTGAAACATCTTCTTTGCCGGTTCCTAAGGAACCAACATTTATCCTAAGAAACAATGTGGTTGAGAAACTGCAAAAGTCTGGGCCTCAAAAGTTGTCTTTGAATGAAGTATCTTATTCTGAAATGGGTGGAAGATAGAAATCGTGGCGTCTATCAAGCGAGAATGTACCACGGTATTTTTGTTAGATAATATCTATTACTATTTTACTTACTGAAACTAAATTCAATTATTTGAGATTCGGTTGATAAAAAAATTGTTTGAGCCTAATATGTTATCATATAAAAGTGAAAAAAGAAAATTAAGATATACTAGTATAGAGCAACTTTATACTTTAATTAAAGTTCTTTTAGCAATCAAATCAAAGTTCTAAAACAAACTTGAGCTCAATAAAGGAATAAATTTGAACTATGTGTTGTTCAAATCACCCAACTTATATCTTCTATTCCACTTTTGTTTCATATATATGGATCTATTGACAAGAGTTATAATATAAAATTTCAAAATCAATATAAGAATCAAACAAGATTTGAGTAATATGTTGTTTAATTGAACTCACTAATACTTGTGCTTTAGAATATTTATGCTTAAGCTCTTCTTCATATGCAAGGAAATGTTAATTGAGCAAAATACGTGCACTTTTCTAATTTGATTTAAATAAATTAGTTAATTACGTGCAAAATACGTTCACTTTTCTAATTTGATTAAAAAAAATTAGTTAATTACGTACAAAGCACGTGCACTTTTCTAGTTAAAGTTATATTCAGTAGTTTAATCTTCTCATTCTATTTAATTCAAATTCTCATACTTCCTCACTCTCACTTAATAAAATAACAACAACAACAACAATAAAAATAATAATAATAATATAAAAATAAAAATAAATAATTAAGTCAATAGTAAATTAAACATTGACATTATTATTAAGTAATTTAACATTGACATTAAAAATAACTAATTTTGCATTGACATTAATAATAAAAAATATTTAATAATAACATTACAACAATATTACAATAATTAATGTTAAGATTTAAAAAAATTCATTTTTATAACTTAATAATCATTAAATAAAACAAAAAAAATAAATAATTAAACAAATGGGACTGGGCAACGTGTGTGCACCGCCCCATCCACTCCCCTCCTTACTAAAACTCATTTTCCCTTCCCCTCCTCAAATCATCAATGGAGATGCCATGAATATTGCAATTTATATGTATCTATTTATTCTTTTTGGCCACGTATGTATCTATTAGATTGTAATGAATTTTCTGATATACTCTAGTACTGCGACAGAGCGGTAAAAATGATAAAGTTATGTTACTTAGGATTGCTATAGCATATAGCAGTGTTTGGCATTTAGTCTAAAATCACATTTAAAATATTATTTATAACTTTTAACACTAGAATAATTCAATCTAACACGCTATTTATTGAAATTGAATAGAACAATGTTGTTTTGATCCAATTTAATTAAATATTTTTTATTATCCATGTGAGATTTAGGTCTCAAAATTGCAGCTCGATATGTAAATTGGGCATGTTTGTTTAGAATTTGGAAGAAAAGTTTGTGAGAGTGGTGAAAATTTGTGAAATAATCTTGATTTGAGTAGTACTGTTTATTTGAATCTCGGGAGAGTGCTTTGAGAAATAAGGTGGATGTAGTTTTTTTGGAAGAATTTAGGTTGTAGGTGAAAGATGTGTAAATCTTTATATCAAATCATATTTATTATGTGAGATAAGTTGTGTAAGAAATTGATTACTTTATGTCAAATTAGAGTAGAATCTGTGTATTTTTTTTTAGATAAGAAAAGTGTTGTTTGTTTGTTTGACTTTTGAATTAGTAGTTTGAGAAACTTGAGAGATTATAAATTCATTTAAGAAAGTAGAAACGATTTTGGTTTGTTTTTTCCAAACACGATTTTTTTTCTTCTGAAGATGCCAAACTATTGAGAATAAATGTCCCACATTGATTGAAAGTCATAGTTAAATCTACCTTATAAGATCTTTGACAATCCTCACATTACAAGCTAACTTTTGAGGTTGAGTTAGACCCAAGTCATGTATGTGAATTTAACCTAATCCATGTGGTGACTTATAATATGGTATCAGAGCCCAAGTTGAAGTGGGTCATCTCTTTCCGTAACAGGCTCTTCCTTTACTCGCATGATGAGATTTATTATTCACTCAAACGGTCTGAAAAATCCACATGTTGGGGATCCACACTGTTGGACTCTTACCCACATATCAATAATGCCCAAATGTTGGGCATTCGTATATCACGTGTTGGACTTGCTTCTCCCACAAATTCAGCACGCCCACATGTGAAGGGAAAGTATTGAGAATAAATGTCCCACATAGATTAAAAATCATAGTTAAATCCATCTTATAAGGTCTTGGACAATATTCGCCTTGAAGCTAGCTTTTGAAGTTGAGTTAGACCAAAGCTATGTAAGTTTAGCTCAATCCATATGGTGAATTCTAGTACAAACAAATGCGTCCAAAACATTTCGTCATGCTTCTTAAACTCAATGTGATCACACATGATAATTTTGTGTTAGATTAAACAAGCATATTAAATTTTGGAATTACCCAGCAAAAAGTCATGACGCTGGCCATTCTTTGTGCTATTTCTTTTCTAACTTCTTTATTTTTATGTTAAACTTTAATTGTCTTAGTCGTGTAATATTTTACAACTTAAATATACACAATTAAATAGTACATTTTGCTTAATTTGAGTTTATCTACATAGTATGATAGCTAGTTAACAACTGAAATAATAACAACCACAAAACTTTGTCTAGGTATATTATCAAACTAGATATTGGAATAGGATTCCATCAAAATTAATCAATTGGAATTTTGTTTCAATATGAGAAGTTATATGAATTAGCTTTGGTCAATCAAAGGATGATCAATAGTGACATGTGAACAGAGGATGATCAATAGGGAATGACAAAGTTCAGATTTGCTTCCTGTTGATCATTGACACTCGGGGAGGGGTTTAATCATACTGATCGTCCCTCATATTTAAAGTTATTTACGCTTTCATTGATTATAAATTAATTGTTATGAACATGTTCCTCTTACAAATTATGTGTTACAAATATCACTTTTCAAGCCAATTTTCGAAAAGATCACTACTTTTCAAGTCAGTCCCTTCATGTGATAGAAGTTGAAAATGGAGAAGCACCAAGGAAGACAAGGAAATGTCGTGTTTGCAAGTGTTTTGCTGGAAAGTGGTGTATTTTTACCTGAAAATTGATTGTTGTAATACAAATTTTTTTAAGAGGGATTAAAATGTAACACTTTATTTATCTGAGACGAAAATTATAAATAACTTTAAATTTGGAGGTCAATTAGTGTGATTTAGATGCGAGGAGGAGATGGCTTGAACAAAGCTAGAGTATAGTTTGGGATCAACGAAGATCGCGTGGGAATAAATCCAAGAAGACACTCTAACAATAAACATGATTTGAGGATATTTTAGATGAAAAAAACATGTTTCAATTAAAAGAACTTCTTTAAATTTGGTACTATGTATTACTAATACAGAAAAATACAATTTGCCCTCATTTACCCCTAAAATACACTTATTTCATCCCTCTATTATAGATTTTGACTTTTTATTTTAAAAATATCCCTTTTTATAATTGATTAATAAATTGTTTACTTATTAAGTTATCTAAAAATTAATTGTTCTAGGCACCACCAAAATTTCACCTAAAAATTAATTGTTCTAGGCACCACCAAAATTTCACCAAATTAGTGGTACGAAGAACTTCCAAAAAAAAAAATACCTTCAAAGATGTCTTGTGTCCTGCAAATGTTGTAGGCACCGCCAAATTTTAATAAAAAATTATGAAGAATGAATGTGACACAAAATTGAGGACAAAAATACCAAATTAAAATGCTTTATATGGAGTAGTCAGAAACACCCTATTTGTTTATTGGATAACAAAATAATTTGCCTAACTATAAGATTAAAAAAGAAGCAGTAAAAGAAAGTAATTGTATTAGAGATGTTCTTTTAAGTCCAAATCCACTTCAGATATCAGCCCATGTCCCCAATCCACCTTACTTGATAAACTAACTAAATAGCCTATACCATCTCCTGAAAACCTACTTTCGGATTATAAATTTGCAAGTCCGTGCCAATGGAATTTTTTGGCAACTAAAAACATTGAGAGAGAGAGAGAAAACCATATACATAAATATATAATATATATGCATATGTATATTAGCCAGGTATGGATTATTTGAAGAAGAAGAAAACCAAAAAGTGGGGCTGGGCTGATCTTCCATGCGACATAATCGAATTAGTTCTGGAAAAGCTTCACTTCACCGCTCAAATTCGCTTCGGCATCGTTTGCAAGAGTTGGCGACGGGTGTTCAAGAATTGTACTAGTACGAGTTCTTCATACCGCCTCCCATGGTTAATAAATCATTCATGGGCTTGCCAAAAATTTTCTTTTAAAAATAGGAATAAGTATCTCCCTTTTGTATGCCAACTATTTGATCCCTACTCGCAAAAATCATGCCCTATTCGGAATTCCATAGAGAAAATATGTGATAATCCAGATGTTAGTAGTTTTTCTTCTACAAGATATTATGCCTCAAAAAATGGTTGGTTGCTTCTCAGTCGTGAATATCTCTATAAAGGGCACCGCCGTTCCTCCCTCTTCTTCCACAATCCTTTCACCAATAA
Organism: Penstemon eatonii; assembly: GCA_038501285.1. Classification (NCBI taxonomy): domain Eukaryota; kingdom Viridiplantae; phylum Streptophyta; class Magnoliopsida; order Lamiales; family Plantaginaceae; genus Penstemon; species Penstemon eatonii. Next base: position 41,896,742 of record CM076713.1, read on the forward strand.
TGTTATTTTGCTGCCATATTTGGCTTTTTACGATAATGTTATTAAAGCTACATTCACGAGCAATCCCACTTCTCCTGAGTGTCATGTTTTGGTAATTGTCAGCATCAGTTATGCTCATTATAATACTAGAGTGTTTGTTCACTACATTTATGAGATTTGCTTGTCCAAGGTCGACAGAGAATGGATCCAGGGAACCCCTGAAACATCACAAAATGAGCTTTGCAGTGTTCATTACATGAACGGGAAACTCTATTGTCTATTTATTGGAGGCCTTTTGAAAACCTATAGTTTGGCAAATAGCTCTTGGGAATTACTTACACCAAGTTTGCCTGCAGGGAATATTGATTTATATACGACTAGATGTTGGTTAATCCAGATTGGCGACGCAAATCTTATCATGATCGGTTGCAAAAGCTTTGAACTAGGTAATGAATCTGAATGGTCGGTGTTCAAGTTCGATTGGTCTATAATGAGTTGGATTCTTGAAACAAGTTTGAAGAATGTTGCGTTCTTTATTAGTGGTGATATCTCATACTCAACACCATCAGTAGATGTTAATGGGAAGATTTTACAAGATTTTAAGGTGTTTTATTTCGATGATGATCGTTGTTATATTGGTGAAGAATATAGAAAGTTTTATTCATCAGAACATGGCCGGATCAAGAAGACACATCGTGCTATGAATTTTATAGAACCTCCTTATGTTAGAAAATAAAATAGCTTCCTTTTTTTTAGATTTAGGAACTAGTTGTTTCATATTTGTTACACATATTTGATTCGGTTCAAGTATTAGTTTCAATGCCATTTTTCCTCTATTCTTCTTACTTTTCGTATTTTTCTTGGCATTGTTTATGCATATATTTTATGATTACATGAATCAGAATGTGCATCATCAATGGAGAGGATGCTTTAGGGCCTGTTTGTCTCGCGTTTCGGAAAAAAATTTCATCTTTCCGAAAAGCGAGACAAACAGCCCAAGTGCTTTCCGAAAATGTAGGGTACAGTAAATTTTTTGGGAAATAAGTTTATGAAACAGCCCATTTTGACTTAGAAAGAACCCTACTCCCTATCTGGCTATCTCTACTCCTCTATTTCTCTCCTCTATTTCTCTCTCATCACCTGCGGCTGTCTTCTTTTTCTTTTCTTTTCTCTTCTCTTCTCTCCTCTTTTCTTTCTCTTTCTTCCTTCATTTTTCTTTTGTCCTCTCTGCAGAAAATCACGGACCAAGATACTTTTCACCTTTTTTTCATTTGATTTTTCCATTTTCATGGGAGTTTATGACAATAGAGAATAACACAGGGAATTTTTGACAATTAAAATTAGTACAGGGTGCCGTGTAGAAAACCCAGACTTACCAACCATATATGATATAACCCTTTAGTAATTTTCCTTTTGTTCGAATTATCCCAAAAAAAAAAAAAAAAAAAAACAAATAAAGAAACTACCTTTTGCTTTTGTTCAAGAAAATGATCTCATGGTGTGGACGAAATTTCCAGGCAATTGAAACTTTGGTAATCCACTCTGTATTTTGTAAAGCAATTTGTTTCTTTAATGGTTTCTGGGTTTGGTTTGAGTTCTTGTAATTTTAAACTCTGAGTTCATAATCTGATGCAGTTTTTCAAGAATGGTAGTTTATGTGGGTTACGTTCTTAAAAGATTGTTTTATTTAATTCTTACTCAAATCAAGCGGTAGGTATAGATTGGGGAAAATTCTTAGATAGACCCGGTCTATAAGCTGAGTGGTAGACCTTGTGGTCTAGATTATGCCACATCATTTATAATTACTTAAAATTCAATTATTAAATTTAACTAACCCAACTAGATTAAATTAGAGTTAAATAGAAATAAATAATTAAGTGTGAGCTATTTTTTTAATTATCATAAAATTAATATTAATTAGAATTTAAAATTCCTTGGTTTTTCCTTGGTTTAATTAATATTAATTAATATTAAAATTCCTTGGTTTTTGACACAAAACTTAAATATACAGTTATGGTAAAACCTTACTTTAGAAGTGGAAGAACAAATTTTGAAGTAGACCTTAAAGTTACTCCTTACCTCAAAGTTATTTATTTAACAAAAATGCAAAAACGATTTTATTAACAGAAATAAATTTTCAATATACTCGTTAGGTTTTGTTTCTAGGAGGGAACTTCAAAACTCTTCAAGAGTACGTTTTGTTTCTATAATTGAACCCTATTAAAATTCCTTGGTCAATTATACAATTAAGGGTGTTTTAAAAATGCTATAAAAACAATTTTAAAATAATAGTCATGGTTGGTTGGATAACATATGGGTTCATTCCCACCTTCGTGGAATTAGTGACATTAATTGTAAAATTGCCGTTAATTTTTATTATGCTTGACAATATGAAGACAACTTAATATGTTATTTTTGTACGTAGATTAATCTGGATATTATGTAATAACTATTAGGTTAATATTTTAAGGATCTTTTGTAATTTGTAGCATATTTAATAATTAAATTAAAAGAATTTTATTATAATATTTATAAAAAAAAATTTAATCTACTTTATTTTTTATTATTTTAGAAAACACAAATAATAATTATAAAATATTATTTATCACATATATTACATATAATATATACATCAATTAATTAATTATATATAACTAACTGATGTGACATAAAGTCTTACACTATTCTTACACCTAATTAATTAATTCAAACCTACAAAAAAAACCTACACTTACTTTTTTTCCCAAACAACTCTCCCAAAACCCAAACAAACAACATTACGCAAATCGAGATTATTTCTCAAACCTCCACCACTTTCCCAAACCACTCTCCGAAAAGCGAGACAAACAGGCCCTTAGAGTTTTAGACACTTTTTGTTGTTTGTCAAACTCATATGTTTGCTGCGTTTTATTTACTCGTAAAATATAAGAGAGAATTGCACTTTTATACCATACTAGAAAAGTGCACGTACAACTCACGTACGTTGTACGTGTCTAGTTAATTTAATGATTAATTTTAATAAATTAGACTAAAATTAATTTTATTATGTTATAAAATAGAGCTAATTAACCTTTTGGTTTTTTTTTCCGTTTTAATCATTTTTCTATCAGTTCGATCTTGTTTTTATCGGTTAAACTTTTATTTATGTTCACTCATTTTTAAAAGTTTAACCCATTTTCACCTATTTCGCAAATTTTTTGCATTGACTTTCACCAATTTCACCTGAAATTTAATTGATTTCACACGTTTTCACAGATTTTACCAGTTTTCACCGACTTTAGTCATTTTCATCAATTTCACTCTTTTTCACTGATGTTGTTTATCCGGTTTCATTCTTTTTCCATGAATTTCACCTGAATTTTCATCGATTTCTTATGTAATTATCAATTTCATTGAGGGCTCTTTCTTATCGGTTTCACCCGTGTTTTCACCAACTTTGTTAGTGGAGTGTTCACCAATTTCACCCAAATTTTCATCGATTTCATATGTTTTCAATGATTTCATGGATTTATTTTATCGGTTTCACAAAACTTCATCGATTTCACATATTACACCGACTTTATTCATTTTCACCGATTTCACTGACGTCGATTCATCATTTTTTCACGAATTTCACCCGAATTTTCGTCGATTTCACATGTAATTATCAATTTAAGGGGCACTTTCTTATCGGTTTCGCCCGTGTTTTCACCAACTTTGTCAGTGTAATGTTCACCAATTTCACCCAAATTTTCATCGATTTCACATGTTTTCAACGATTGCATGGATTTATTTTTTCGGTTTAAAAAAACTTCATCGATTTAAGAGAATTAATATTCTATTTTTAAGAACTATTGAAAATTATTTATATTTTTATATTCTAGTCAAAGTAAATTACGTACTTAGTCACAAGTATTTTTTTTTTTTATTCTTTCATAAGTAGGATATGATTTATTTATTATTTTTTAACATAATGATATTTAAGAGAATTTAATTTTAATTTTTTGTATTTAGAAATATTAGGGCTATTTAAAATAATAGTTTTTTTTATATTTCGTTTTTATCTGATATAATAGAAGAAGATTTAAATTATAAAAATTGATGCAAGATAGAATTTATAAATTTTAGGAATTTATGTAAGAGATAAAATATAACAAGTCTTCATGTCTAATTATATCTCTTCAATTATATTTACATGTTTGCCATAAAATCAAATATCCATTTTACTACTTAAATAAGGACAATTTAGTCCATACAAATAATAGTAGAGAAAAATTAAGGTCGACATATTTGATACCTGAATTTAACAAATTCACTCGCACTTAGTATGCCGTTAAAAATCACAATCAAGTGGTGACGCGAAAATTAAGTCTTATTGTAAAATTGATGTCATTACTTGTGTTGATTAATAATTTTACCCCATAATATTTTAGATTGACAAAATAACCTCAAATCTTCAAATTTAATGAGAATTTGAGTCCACATTGTTGCTCAATTTCAAATTGGATCGAGTGAGACAACGTGTGGATCAATTTGTAAATTTTACTTATTATATTTACATATATAGTTACCTAATTTAATTTCATAAATAATTATTAATAAATTAAATAATATATTACCATAAATTTTAAAATTAAAAATATATATTTTGTTAAAATAATAAAATTATACTACATTGTTAATAAATAATTATAATTTCTAAAAATAGAAATAACATAAACCCCATCCACACACCGCTCCCAGACCACAAACCACCACTCTCAGGTGGATATTCGTCGGAGAAAGTATGGGGATTTTATTCGTCTTATCATTGCGAATTCTCATGTATAAACAATTTTAGTTTTCATTCATTAAATCTCACGAATTGCTCCTAGAAAATTCAAATCGCGCAACTCCCATTCTTCTCTAATTTCAACTTGCGATTTCAGATTCGTTACTCGACCAAATCAAGAAATTATTACACCAGTATAAACCCCTGGACCTAGGCTACAATCCCCGTGATTGATTTTGCATAAATCCAAGTTTTTTCTTTTCTTTTTTTTTTCTTTTTCTGTTCTTGTTGTTTTAAATGTGTTTGTTGCTTAATTCCAGCTCCTTGGCACTCGAATTATTTAATGACCAACTCATCTAAAAGCTTAAGCTTTTAGAGAGAGGAATCATTTAATATATATCACTTAACATGCCCCTTCACGTGTAAGCGGTATTCTTTTACTCAAGCCTTAACACGTGGAATTTAGAAATGGGTGGTGGAGGGATTTGAACACAGGACCTGTTTTGGCCTGAACTCTGATACCATATTGAATGACCAACTCATCTAAAAGCTTAAGCTTTTAGAGAGAGGAATCATTTAATATATATCATTTAACACGAATTTACTACAGGTATCATCAATATTAAGTGTATAGGTTTAATTTTATTGAATTGAAGCTCCTTCTTCACGCCACACTCTTCTTCAATGGCTACCAATGGCAACAACTGTTCCTTCGGACCGGCCCGTTTGGGGGGGGGGGGGGGGGGTTGGTTACGGATGTGGGTGTTTTGGACTGGACAAACAAATAAATTTGAAGATATGAGTTTATTTTGCCAAATCAAAATAGTAGAATTATTTATGCAAATTGATTTAACTGCCATGTCAAAATATTATCGGCACCAATTGTGAGTGATTATTAAGGTATGGTATCAAATTTCAAATATATTGAATTTTTATGATAGCACAAATGATGATCGATACAAATTTTGGTACAACATGTACAATTCTTTACAAAATATAAAAATTTCTTTTGCATTTTAGTTTCCGACGTTCCGTGTAAAGAAATATCCCTTAAATTTTAAGCATTCCACTCTGCCTTTCTGCCCTATATTCTACTGTGATGGAAAAACAAGAAAGGAGTAGAGTATCCAGTGTCCTCTTAAAGTTTTATTTGCATATGCAAAGGACATATAAAGCAACCATAAATGACTTGATTTCACACATAAGATATAGTAAGCTTAGTTCGGTTTCCTTGATTAGGCCCAAATTATCTTAATTGGGATTACAGTAATCGGAGGCTATCTTCTGTCCGGTGTTCAAGACTATTTTCACGGGCAGCCCATGTTAATTGGTGATTTTGTGTGTCAGCCCGTCTAATTGACCCGATTATAATTTGGTTTCAACCCAGATATTATATAATCTGGCTCAAATTAATAATTTCCATACCACTTATGCCCTTATACTTCACAAAAATTACCCCCCAACTCACAATAATTTTATTAACTCCATTATTGGGTCTAATTTTAATTGTGAAAATCAAACTGAGCCTAATAGTATTATTGAAGTTGCAAAAGTTCAAACTAAAAAACAAAATCCCATAAATAATATATATTCCTAGTGGGACAACCAATTATAGCTCTCTTATCCACGGTGATTGGTCAAGTGATAATGACTTGCACCCCAGATGTGAAGCTCAAATTCGAATCCTACTGAAAATACCACACTGAGGAGGACATATACCATTTGCACTATTTGGTTCGACCTGTACATACACAATCTAATAGATAAAAAAAATGAAAAAAAAACTCCTAAAATTACTCAATGAATGCAAAGAACAGAGGATAATATATGAAAATAAGTAAAGTATTTAAGATAAAGATTATTCCTTTTTTCAATGGGTAATTTAAGACGAGGATTTATCACTTTACAAGAATCTGAAGTTGGAGACTGAAATGGAGCATCAAGTTAATTCCTAAAATTTCTAACGGAATCTGAAAGGTCGCTGGTTTTTCCCTTTTTTGTTTAATTTCCTTTTCTTTTTAATTTTTTTTCATTTTCTTTTATTATTATTTATAATTTTACAAATATCATGTATCTTGAAAGATGCCATGTGTCCTGCACATGTTGTCAGCGGCGTCACAGTTCAAAAAATTGATTAGTGAAATAAATAAGTGGAAAACAATAAAATAAAATAAAAAACATCCGTTTGTTTTTCTAAACCATGGAGAAGTTATACATAGATTAGCACAAAAGGTAAGTTTGTTAGAAATGAGCCCAAATCCTAGTCAATATGAGCCCGTATCTATAATACCTAATCCGTTTCGGATTGGAAAACAAAAGAAGAAAAAGAAACCTAGATAAACTACATGACTGCTACATTGAACCTCATGAGAATAAATCTTTAGCTAGCTGTTAATATAATATTGTGTTTGCAAGTAAAAAAAAAAAACATTGAGAGATAGAAATTAAAAAGCATATCATATGGATTCTTTGAACAAGAACGATCCCGATAAAAAGTGGGGCTGGGGTGATCTTCCATGCGATGTAGTCGAATTAGTCCTCAAAAAGCTTCACTTCACCGCTCAAATTCGCTTTGGCGCAGTTTGCAAGAGTTGGCGAGGAGTGTCCAAGAATTCATCTAGTACGAGTTGTTCATACCGCCTTCCGTGGTTAATAAATATTTCCATGTTTTACCCTTTTGAATGTAAACTATTTGATCCCTACTCACAAAAATCATGCACGGTTTCGAATTCCATAATTCATGATCACCCAGGTTTTATTTTTGGTCCAACAACAGTTTATGCCTCAAAAAGTGGTTGGTTGCTTCTTGGTCGTGAACGGGCCTATAGAAGAGGTCACGGTTCGACCGTTTTCTTCCACAATCCTTTTAGCAATGATGTTATTTTCCTGCCCGATTTGGGTTTTGATTTCACGAAAGCTACATTTACGACCAATCCCACTCTTCCTGAGTGTCAAGTTTTGGTTGTTGTACGTGATCATGATAATAAAAACAAAAACAACAATAGTATTGTTTATAACATTTACAGTATTTGTTTGTCCAAGGACAGAGTATGGAGCAGAGGAACCCCTCATATTTCACAGGAAAAAGTACTTATGACTAGTGTTCATTACATGAAGGGAAAACTCTATTGCCTATTTGATGAAGGCCTTTTGAAAAGCTATAGTTTGGCAAATAAATCGTGGGAATTACTTACACCAAGTTTGCCTTCAGACAATCATGATGATTTATTTACGGCTAGATGTTGGTTAATCCAGATTGACGAAAATCTTATGACCGCTGTTATGAGTTTTAAACCAAATGACAAATCTAAATGGTCGGTGTTCAAGTTCGACTGGTCTAGAATGAGTTGGATTCTTGTAACAAGTTTGAAGAATACTGCGTTGTTTATTAACAGTGGTGATATCTCATACTCAGCACCATTAACAGATGATGTTCGTGAGGGGGAGAATGTACAAGATTGCGAGGTGTTTTATTCTGTAAATGATCCATCTTATATCTTTGGAGAATCTTACCAAAAGTTTCCAAAAGAATTTAGCTGGATGAAGAAGAAACATCGTTTTATGACTTTTATAGAACCTCCTTATATACGTTAGAAACTATGACTAGTTTATTTCTTCTTTTTCAGATTATTTTAGGAACTAGTTATTTCATATTTGTTACATTTGTTAGTACAGCAAGTGGCTTTTTTTTCTTTTTTCTTTCTTTTTTGGGTTAAATAAGAAGAGAATAGAAAATAATTCTTATTCGAATGAGTATTTTGTTTGGGTGCATTTAATTTTGTTCCTGTCTTCTTCGTACTTTTAGTATTCTACTAAACCTTGTTTATGCATTGAAGGATTGCATGAATGAGAATATATATCAATGGAAATAATGCTTTATCTGTTAATTAAACTCATAATTTTTATGCGTTTTATTTATGTGAAGAAAACCAGAGGAGGGGACTCTGCTGATCTCTCTTAGGTTTCATAAAACATATATGAAAAGTATATTTGTGAATTGGGATATAAGTTATTTTTTTCTTTTTTTCAAAATCTGGACTTTTTTTCTTTTGATAATGAAATTTATACATGCTCCAGATTAAAATGAGAAAATTGCACTTTTAACCAGACTTTTACATACTTTATATATTTGGTACAATGATTTAAAAATTAAACACACTTAATACCATGGTTTCAACCCCCATCGACACCTTTCTCCATCAATTTTTGTACAAGAACAACGTTAAGCCACCAAAATGGCACGTTTATGTGCCCTATATCATACCTATAAATTCTTATGCCATAATTCCTTATATATATATATATATATATATATATATATATAATTAAATAAAATTGATAATTAAAAAACAAAATTAAAAACCCGCCCCACCACCTCCCATTTTCCCTCTTCATGTTCCTATCGCATTCCCAATCATTTGCGAAAATAGTTTTTATTCCATGAATTGAAAAATTATTCTATAGGCGAGTTCAACAGTAAGAATAGGCGAGTTCAACAGTACAATCAATTTGAAGATTGGAGTTGCGTAAAGAAAGAAATCAGAGTCGAAGGTGGCAGCGAAAGTTTTGGATCTGGTGTTGAGGAGCGATGAACCGTGCAATATAAGAAGAATTAAGAGATATTAAACCCATGAAAGGACTCCTTAAGACCAATCAACACAATGACAATGCACGAAGGTAGGGGAGAGGGAGATCCGAAAAGGTGGTGGCGGTGGAGGTGGCGTCAATGATGGAGAAAGTTAGGGAAGAAGTTGACTTTTTTTATTCTTTTTTGTGTAAATATTATTTAATAACATGATTAATATTTTTTTGTAAATATTATTTAATTTTTGTAGTTATAATAATGATGCGTAAAATTTATTAAATTGGATTGATAATATTTATATAATTTTACAAAGATTTTTTTTTTAGATTTTATAAAAAATAATGTTTACTTTAAATATTATTATATGAAATCTAATTAATTTAAGACATTTAATTTAATTTAATATATATATATATATATATATATATATATATATATATATATAATCTAATTATTTTAAGAAATGTATTAATAATATATAAAATGTATTACATAGGATTAATAATTTAACTATTTTTGCAATTGTGACTGAAATGCTTCAAATTTGTGAATTGTGAGGTAAATTTGTCGACCAAAAAATATGTGGGGCAAACTTTGCCAGCAATTATTAATTATAGGACCAATTCTACAACTTTTTCATCAATTCCATAATATTTGACGGGTACATGCTCCTCGCGTGTTCAATTCTGTCATTAATTTGACGAAAGTATGAAATGTGTAAGTCCTGACAAATAATGGTACCAAATATATCGAACAAAATAATTATAGTAAAAAATTCTTAAAGTAAAATAAATTATGGTACCAAAAGTGAAATTCTCTGATTTTACAAATATACCTTCAAAGATTTGCATTCTGCACATGTTGTAGCAGGCACTGCCAAAATTTCATATAGAAATTGATTACTGAAACAAATAAGTGGTTAAGAAGAATTAATGTGACACAAAATTTAGTACAAAAAATGTTACATATGGAGGATGAAAGATGTGATTTGTCCGTATTTGAAAGAAGCAGTTAAAAATGTAATTTTATAAGAGATGCTCCAAGTCCAAATCTGCTTCAGATAACCTAGATTCAGATTAGGGGTGGCAAACAGTCGGGTCGGGTCTTCATTTTCTTTCTTATTTTCTTAATCCTTTTTATTGTTCTTATGAATGTAATAGTACAATACTACTGATTACATAATCATATTCTATATTTTCATTTGCTAACAGTATATAATTTTTTCCTATAAAAAAATTATCGAGTTTACCTGATTCCTTTGATTTGAGATTATAAGTTTTGTTATTCTCGTATATCTAAAAAAATATGAGAGAATAGAAACATATTGAGCAAATTGAAACATAAGAAACTCTTTTGAAAGTCGATATCAATATTTTATTAGTAAAAAATGGCCATAAAATTGGTATAGAAAATGTGAATATATTTTAAGAGTTTAATTTTTTTCTCCAAAATAATGAATTAGTTTTTTTTTTTTTTTTTATGTAGAAGATAGCTTTCTTTCATTACTCAAATCTGAGAGTACAATATTTTGGATCCAAACATGAAGAACATTCAAAGCAAAACTATCAACACTACATAGTTATTTCATGTACCAATCTATTTCCTTCTCTTCGGAAATGTTGGATAGAAAAAGACTCAAACGATAATGCAATATGTTAAATATCCTCGATAATAACTCCATAATCTGCTTTGATTCCGAAGAACACCCTATGACACTGACCATGAATTAATTAAAAAAAAAAAGTCGATTCTAGACCTTCATTTATATGATAGCAGAGAAGAAATAATATGATATTTTTTTTTAAATTAAAGATATTGACCAACTTGCTTTTAAATTGGATCTATTAATTTATTTTTATAAGACCCATTAACAGACCAGTTAGAAAATCCATCAAAAAATCATTAATTATACGGCTGATCATAAACCAACACAACCCAACAATCATAAAAATTAAAGGATTGAGTCTGGGCGGACCTGAACGGGTCATGGGCCGGTCTGCGGGTCATGCCAGGCCTAATTCGGATGAATAAAAAATAGAAAGACCTAGCTAATTAACCTACATTACAAGATATAAAATCCGTGGCAATTGTGTTTGAACAAACAACAATCAAGGTCTAATTCATGGAATGGAAACCAAAAAGTGGGGCTGGGCTGATCTTCCACACGACACACTAGAATTAATTCTGGAAAAGCTCCACTTCACTGCACAAATTCGTTTCGCCGCGGTTTGCAGGAGCTGGCGAGGATTGTCGGAGAAGCGTACAAGCACGAGTTCTTCGTACCGCCTCCCATGGTTAATAAATATTTCCATGTTTGACCCTTTTGAATGTAAACTATTTGATCCCTACACAGAAAAGTCATACACTGTTCTGAATCCCATAATTCATGAAGACGCAATCTCGAAATTTGGTACAACAAGAATTTATGCTTCAAAAAGTGGATGGTTGCTTCTCGGTCGCGGACGGCTCCCTGAAAGATTCCACGGTTCGACCCTTTTCTTCCACAATCCTTTTAGCAATGATGTTATATTGCTGCCCGATTTGGATTTTGATGTTATCAAAGCTACATTTACGACCAATCCCACTTTTCCTGAGTGTCAAGTTTTTGTTGTACGTCAGTGTCGTAGAGACAGTGGTTTTGTTCATTACATTTATAATATTTGTTTGTCCAAGGACAGAGTATGGAGCAGAGGAACCCCTCATGCATCAACAAAAAAACTTAAGAATATGCATTACATGAAGGGAAAAGTCTATTGTCTATTTACGAGAGGCCATTTGGAAAGCTATACTCTGGCAAACAAATCATGGGAATTATTGACACCAAGTTTGCCTGCAGAGAATCGTGATCCACTCGGGGGTAGATGTTGGTTAATCGAGATTGGTGAAAATCTCATGTCTGCTTATATGAGATTTGAACCATATAATGAATGTAAATTGTTGGTGTTCAAGTTCGACTGGTCTACAATGAATTGGATTCTTGAAACAAGTTTGAAGAATGCCACTTTGTTTGTTAGTGGTGATATCTCATACTCAGCACCATTAATAGATGATGTTCATGGGAGTGGGAATTTAGAAGATTGCAAGATGTATAATCTCGATTCAGGTAATTGTTATATTAATGAAGACTATAGACCTATTTATTCAAAATGTAACAGGATCAAGATGGCATTTTGTGATGTGCATTTTAATTTTATAGAGCCTCCTTATGTTAGAAACTAGTATTCTTTTAAATTATGTTAGGAACTAGTTGTTACTTTGTTACACTTGTTGAGTATTATTAATAAAAGTTGATTTTGATTCGAATATTTAAGTATTTGTTTGGATGCATCTTTTCCTATCTTCTTCTTCTTCTTACTCTTTGTATTCCACTCATATATTCTAAGCATTACACTCTGCCTTTCTGCCCTAGTTATATATAAAATTCTTTGTGATGGAAAAACAACGAAAGGAGCAGAGCATTCGATCTCCTCTAAGATTTATTTGCAGAGGTATTATATTAAAGCAACCTTCAAGGACTTGATTTCACATTATGAAATTTATATAGGAAATTCAGATTAGTGCTCGTGGTTCATTCCTCAAGGCAAGGAACCTTAGGTTCAATATGGAAGTAGTTTGACTGAGTTTGGTCTCGATTTAGTCTCAATAAGTGGTTTCAAAAGTTCGACGAAACTTTTGAAACTCGATTTGGATAATGGTTTCAATGGAAAATTGAGATTATAAAATATTATTAAATAATAGTTAGTGGGTTTTGAAAATTTGAGATTTGATTTGGATTGGAGTTTGGTTGTACGGGTTCATGGGAGAAAAATAAGTCGTAGATGTCAAATCAATAACTTTATGTGTAAAAGATAGATGACAGATGTCAAATCAATAACTTTATGTCTAAAAGATGACAGATGTCAAATCAATAATTTTATAGGTATCAAGTAGGTCTGTGTAGGTTTCGTTCTGAATTGAAACTTAGGTTTGAGCTGAGACTTATTCAAACTCTTTACCATATGGGGTTTGACCCGATATGGGTGAGACCAAACCCAACCAATTTCATTCCATACAGACCCTTAGAATCTCAAATCAAGGTCAAATTGTTACAGTTTTTCTACTTATTATTATTTCTTCAATTTAGGTGGTATGTGTCAGTATTTGCAATTCTGGGGTATAAAGGTCAAATCCGGTCTATCTTCAGTTTAATTGGTCTAAAGAACACCGTAAAATTCATGGGCCAACAAAAATAACCAGGTGCAAATTGCCGGGTTATTTTCACTTACACCCTCTAATTATAATTATGTGTCAGTTACCCTTAAAACTTTTTGTTTTTTGGCAATCACGCCCCATCTGTTTATAAAATAAACAATCTACTCCAGTTATTAAATCTCCATTTGACCGTTTCCCCTCAACAACTATTTGAACTGGTTCTTCAATTTTTGGAACATCGAAATATTATTTTATTTCTATTATAATTTTGCAGAAAAATAATACCACAACACATAAGCAAGTTTATTTCATTATTCTAACTTAAAAACTTAGACATTGATTTGAAAAGTCCATTTATAAAATTTGTAATCAGGGTATCAAAATAAGAACATCATATAATGCTTAATATTCCGATACCCTGATTACGTAAGTAGTTGAAAAAAGAATGTTAAATAAAAAAATTGATTTTATTAGAGATGCTCCAAGTCCAAATCCACTTCAGGTATTAGCCCATGTATTGTCCCTAAGCTTAATAACAGTTTCGGATCCTTTAAAAAAAAGGAATCCTAGTTAACCAACATGAATTGACAACTATATATTTATATATCAAATCCGTGCCAATTGTGTTTGCAAGTAAAATCATTGAGAGATAAAATTCAAACCATATCATCATATTAATATATGGATTCTTTGAACAAGAACAATCCCAATTTCGTGGAAATCAAAAACTGGGCAGCTGATATTCCATGCGATATACTCGAATTAATTCTGAAAAAGCTTCACTTCACAGCTCAAGTTCGCTTCGGCGCCGTTTGCAAGAGTTGGCGAGGAGTATCCAAGAATTCATCTAGTTCATATCGCCTCCCGTGGTTGTTAAATCATTCATGGTTTTACCCTTTCGAATGTAAACTATTTGATCCCTACTCACAAAAATCATACACTCTTTCTAATCCCATATTTCACAAGGACCCCAGTTTTAGTACACCAAGAGTTTATGCTTCGAAAAATGGTTGGTTGCTTCTCGGTCGTGATTGGCTCTGGGTCGATAAAGATTACCGTTCGTACCTTTTCTTCCACAATCCTTTCAGCAATGATGTTATCTTGCTGCCCGATTTGGATTTTGACTGTAATAAAGCTACATTTACGGCCGATCCCACTCTTCCTGAGTGTCAAGTTTTGGTTGTTGTACGTGATCATGATAATAAAAACAAAAACAACAATAGTATTGTTTATAACATTTACAGTATTTGTTTGTCCAAGGACAGAGTATGGAGCAGAGGAACCCCTCATATTTCACAGGAAAAAGTACTTATGACTAGTGTTCATTACATGAAGGGAAAACTCTATTGCCTATTTGATGAAGGCCTTTTGAAAAGCTATAGCTTGGCAAATAAATCGTGGGAATTACTTACACCAAGTTTGCCTGCAGGGAATCCAGATTTATACTGGACCTGGACTAGATGCTGGTTAATCGAGATTGACGAAAATCTTATGACTCTCTTTAGGAGCTTTGAACCAGATAACGAATATAAATGGTCGGTGTTCAAGTTCGACTGGTCTAGAATGACCTGGATTCTTGAAACAAGTTTGAAGAATACTGCATTGTTTATTAGTGGTGATATCTCATACTCAGCACCATTATTAATAGATGATGTTCACGGGAGGGAGAATTTAGAAGAAGATTGCAGTGTGTTCTATTTTGATGATGATACAAGCCATATCAGTGAAGCATGTAGCCAAATTTATTCAGAAGAATATAACTGGATCAAGAAAAAACATCGTTCTATGACTTTTATAGAACCTCCTTATGTTAGAATCTAGTTTTTTTTCTTCTTTTTTAGATTATTTTAGGAACTAGATTTGTCATATTTGTTACCTAATAGTTGATTTTGATACGAATAAGAATTTCTTTTGGGTGCTGTTTATCCTATCGTCTTCGTGATTTTTGTATTGTAATAAGCCTTGTTTATGCATTGAAGGATTGCATGAACGAAAATATATATATCATTGGAGAAAATGTTTTAGACACTTTGGCTGGTTAATCAAACTCATATTTAATTTTTATGCGTTTTATTTATGTGAAGAAAACCACAGGAGGGGAGTCTCTCTTAGGTTTCATATATTATATAGAACTTTTTTGCATTTTACTCGTGTGTTTCCGCATGAGTTAATACAAATTTATACCATTGTGAAATGTTTAATGTTCAATTTACCCCTTGTAAAAATTTTAAAGAACTAATTTACTTCCTTGTCCTGGAGACTATAATTCACTTGTCAAAATTGAGAGAAGGCATTAAAAGTGTTTTATAACATAGGGGGTAAATTGTCACAATTATCATAACACAAGAAGGGTAAATTACCACATTTATCCTAATAGGGGGGGTGATAAACTGCCACATTATCATAACACAGAGGATGAAGTGTCACATATAAATATGTCAGATAGATGGTGTGAAACTTTTATAAAATTAGAGAGGGTAAATTTTTTTTCCCAAATCATAGTTATGTAAATTAAATATTATGAACATCATAGAAGGGATAAATTGTCATTAACTCGTTTTCGCTTATGTGTTCATTCCTAAACAAAGTCCCTTAAATTCTAAGCATTCCACTCTGCCTTGCTGCCCTATATATATTATGTGATGAAGAATTTTTTTTTTTTTTTTTGTTTTCCCAAGGGTTTAATCCCTTTCGAGGCGCGTCGGACACATAAAGTGTGAACCTCTCCCAACAGAGATTCGAACCTGAGTCCCCTACTTTGTAGTGACTAATCCCTTCCACTAGACCAATCACATCGTAGTTTATGTGATGAAGAAATGAGCATGCATTCTCCTCTAGTTTTATTTTCCAGTATCTCTATGATAGGTATAATGTTCAATTTATCTTATGTAATTTGAAAAAATCACTTTACCCTCTATAAAAAATTTAAAAAAGTGATTGAACTCCTTCCACCGAAGAGTCTAACTTTCAAATTTCCAAGCATATACTATATCATGAAGTGTATTTTGGCCGAATCATGCTTTTTTAAGGTTTAAAAATATCAAAAATATTGTGTGAGTTTTTTTTAGGTATATAGGGAGACAAAGTGCGTCTTTTTGCATGTTTGAAATATATCGGGATTTTGGCACTTGGCACTCTAATTAAAAAAATTTAGCACTTTGCACACTTGAAATATAATTTGGGGATTTATTGTATTTTGGTGCCACAACTATAGCCTACTAGAGTTTCTACCCCATAACTTTTTAAGCTGGCACATTTGATGCCGCAGCTTCAACATCAATAATAATTTAAGTGTCAATTGAGACTCAATTTCAAAATTGACCCGAAATTCCCTACATATACGGGCCATGTGACATGAAAATTGAGAATTTGACCACAATGCCTTTTTCATTGAAAAAAAAAAAACCCAAATATATCTAAGCATATACTATATAATGTAGTGTATTTTGGCTTGTTATAAAAAAAGGGGGGTTTATCAAAACTAAATTATAACATATCAATCCAAAACTCTTCCATAATATCCTAAGAGATTTATTAAATTCAATATATAGAATGATACACAATTTAATATATATGTATATTTTATATATCCAATACAACTATAAATCAATATAATTAGTGAAATCATTATATATTAGATTAAAATAATTTCATTCACCGCTTAAAATATTATACATCACAACACACTACCCATCTACTCTTCTCTTATTTCTCTTATATTGAATAAATATTCAAAACTAATTCAAATCATTTCCTGTATTAGGGAATTCATTAAAATTCATTTTAATAATATCGAAGTCGAACCTTCTCAAAATTACCATGAATACTTTTACTCTGATTTAATTTAGCGAAGCTATGCCATAACCAATTTAAATAAATCCTTTTTCTAATTCAGTTCGGATCTAACTTTTTAACTAGTTGGACTCCAAAGATCCAGTTAAATTGGGCCCAAATTATATTTTACAGCAGTTACCACTTACCACCACAGGTTCTCATATCTCAACTCCACAAATCATATTTGTGAAGGTCCAATAACGGCCCAGTTCGGAATAGAGTGAACGCCCATAGGACGAACTAATTGTCCAATCAAAACTGAAGAAAAGAGGAATTTTCCAATTAGGGTTCTACAAATCTATTTTTTCATCTATCCTCTCAGCTTCAAACGCTTCGGAAGCAAGCAGCTTATCAGGTTCGTTTCCTCTCTGTATTTATCTTTATTTATGTATGTAACTGTGTGCGAATCTTGTGGTTTATCTATGTCTGAAAGATGTTTTCTTGTGGATTGGAATTCATTGGCTTTATGATAATTGGATGCAGATTTGTTTAAAAGGAACTGATTGCCTGTTTATAGGAAACTATGGCATCGAGGTTTTGGACTCAGGTTAGTTTCTTTTATTTGGTGATTTATTTTAGGGGAATGAGACCTGAATTCTAATCGTGATTGAGATTATGCATTCATTTTTTTTTATTTCTAATATTTCTGGAGTTGTTACTGATGTTCGAGCTGAGATATTTATATGGGGACCACTTGTGTTTTTTGGTATTATAGGGTGGTGACAGTGACACAGAGGAGGAGAGTGACTATGATGAGGAAGTGGAGAATGCGCCTGTCGAGGTAACCGCAGCAACAGCTGCTAGCAAATATATTTCGGGAAATGCTAGCGACAGTGATGACTCTGAGGGGCAGAAGCGTGTGGTGCGCCGTGTCAAAGACAAGCGGTTTGATGAGATGTCGGCTACTGTTGATCAGATGAAAAATGCCATGAAGATTAATGACTGGGTCAGTCTGCAAGAAAGCTTTGAGAAGATCAATAAGCAATTGGGAAAGGTCATGAGAGTTACGGAATCTGATAGAGCTCCAAATCTTTACATCAAGGCTCTTGTGACATTGGAGGATTTCTTAAATCAGGCTTTGGCGAATAAGGAGGCAAAGAAAAAAATGAGTAGTAGCAATGCAAAGGCCTTGAATTCAATGAAGCAGAAGTTAAAGAAGAACAATAAGCTGTATGAGGAATTGATCAACCAGTGTAGGGAGAAGCCTGAACTCTTTGAGGAAAAGGTTGAGGATGAGCAAGAACCCGAGGATGAGGATGATGATGAAGATGAGGATGATGATTTTGATGAGGAGCCAAGGAATCAGGAATCGGAGGAGAGCGAGGATGAAGACGAATCCGAAAGGGATGGTACTGAGAGTGGACCTGGATGGGAGAAGATGTTGAGCAAGAAAGATAAGATGATGGATAAGCAATTCAAGGACCCTAGCCAAATTACGTGGGACATTGTAAACAAGAAGTTTAAGGAGATTGTTGCTGCTAGGGGTAAGAAAGGGACTGGAAGAATCGAGTTGGTTGAGCAGCTCACTTTCTTAACAAGGGTCGCCAAGACCCCTGCTCAGAAGCTTGAGATTCTTTTCAGTGTTGTCTCCGCACAATTCGATGTTAATACAAGTCTGAGTGGTCACATGCCGATCAATGTGTGGAAACAGTGTGTACGAAATTTGCTTACCATACTTGATATTTTAACCAAGTACCCAAATATTGTTGTTGATGATATGGTGGAGCCTGATGAGAATGAGACCCAAAAAGGAGCTGATTTCAGTGGTACAATTAGGATCTGGGGTAATTTGGTGGCCTTCCTTGAAAGGGTAGATGTGGAATTTTTTAAGAGCCTTCAAGTAATTGATCCACATACCCGCGAGTATGTTGAGAGGCTTAGGGATGAGCCCATATTTTCAGTGCTTGCTCAGAATATCCAGGAATATTTGGAACGAGTTGGGGATTACAAGGGTGCTTCAAAGGTAGCTCTCAAACTGGTCGAACTCATATATTACAAGCCACAGGAGGTATATGTTGCTATGAAGAAACTAGCTGAGCAGGACAATGGAGGAAGAGAAGCAGAGTCTGGAGAGGAAACCAAAACAGCGGAGGAAAATAGAGGGCCACCCGCCTTTCTCGTCACCCCTGAGCTGGTTCCTCGCAAACCTACATTTCCAGAGAATAGCAGGACATTGATGGACATCCTTGTTTCCCTCATATACAAGTATGGTGATGAGCGGACCAAGGCTCGTGCAATGCTTTGTGATATATACCACCATGCCATTTTGGATGAATTTTCAACATCCCGCGACTTGTTGCTCATGAGTCACCTGCAGGACAGTATTCAGCACATGGACATTTCTACCCAAATACTTTTTAATAGAGCTATGGCTCAGCTTGGTTTATGTTCGTTCAGGGTTGGACTTGTTACTGAAGCTCATAATTGCCTGTCAGAACTGTATTCTGCTGGTAGAGTAAGGGAATTGCTGGCCCAAGGTGTCTCCCAGAGCAGATATCACGAGAAGACACCAGAACAGGTATTTCCTTTTAATAATGACCATGGTGTGGTTAAACCTTTTTCTTGTGGGATTGCTGTATGTACTATAGTCTTACTAATTGACTTATTATCGCGCCTGATTCAGAAGAAATACTTTCGTGAGTCTCAATTTTATGCCCATGCAAGACATGGTATTTGTTAAGTGTTAAGCTATATATGCTTTCTATTTCCTTTTCTCGTTCCTCATGAAAGCTTTTACAAGTATAATTGATCAATGGTTTGTTGCGACAGAAGTTGGCTTTTGCTTTAATGATTAAACAATATGTGCATCACTAAGATTTAGATCTTATGCTTCTGTCTGTTTAATGGAATTGATCATATTTAATTATTCAAAATTTCCAGGAACGGCTTGAGAGGAGGCGCCAGATGCCCTATCACATGCATATAAACCTCGAGCTTCTTGAAGCTGTACATCTGATTTGTGCCATGTTATTGGAAGTCCCCAACATGGCAGCCAACATCCATGATGCCAAACGCAAGGTCATAAGCAAGAATTTCCGAAGGTTGCTTGAAATGAGTGAGCGGCAAACATTCACTGGTCCTCCGGAAAATGTCAGGGACCACGTAATGGCTGCTACTAGAGCCCTCAAGCAGGGAGACTCCGAGAAGGCCTTTGATGTTATCAAATCCCTTGATGTTTGGAGGCTGCTACGCAATAAAGATAATGTTCTTGAGATGCTCAAGGTTAAAATCAAGGAAGAGGCTTTGAGAACCTACCTCTTTACATATTCCTCCTCTTATGATTCCCTAAGCCTCGACCACCTGTCCAAGATATTTGACCTCTCTGAAGCCCAGACTCATAGCACTGTCAGTAAAATGATGATTAATGAGGAGCTCCATGCAAGTTGGGACCAACCAACACGTTGCATTGTTTTCCATGATCTTGAGCACACTAGATTACAGGCTCTTGCTTTCCAGTTGACCGAGAAACTCACAGTCCTTGCAGAAACTAACGAGAGAGCAATTGAGGCTCGGATTGGTGGTGGTGGATTGGAGGGTCTCCCTCTTAGGCGTAAAGATGGGCAAGACTATGCTGCGGTGGCTGGTGGTGGTGGTAGGTGGCAGGACTTCTCCTTTTCACAGGGCAGGCAAGGCAGCAGTGGTGGTAGAACTGGATATAAAGCATTAGGTGGTGGTGGTGGTGGTGGTGGTGGTTATACGAGGGACCGGCCTGTGCGATCTGGTGGTTATCAGGGCTCACGGCATCAAGATGGGGCAGGGCGTGCGTACCCAACAGGTTCAACTGCGAGGGGGGGTCAGATGGATGGATCAACCAGGATGGTTAATCTCAACAGGGGCGTTCGTGCATAGTAAGAAAACAGAAAGAAAAAAAGATTGTTAATTCATCATCTGGTTCAATCTTTTAAACCGTTTTCTTTTTGTTGCAATTTTCTGATAACTATCTGGTAGTAACATATCCAACCGAATAACAACAAAGACAGTCCCCCGGAAATGGGCTGTGTTTTCATTCATAAAATTTTGACAATAAGTATTGTTCTCGTTTGTTGGATGATGGCACTGTTAAGATGTGATGTACTTTGCATAATTTGCCATTGTGCTTTTATTGAGACTTATTCTAGAATTGGCTTTGTAAGTAGTATGGCTCATGTATTTAGCTTTACCTTCTTCATCCTAACAAATATATTTGGTACTGTACTATATTATTGGGCCCGTGTATTTTGTTTTCTGAATCCCATTTTAACAACTTAGCGTGACTTTTGGAGATGAACTCTAGACGAAAATTGACTGAAATTAGTGGGGGTGTTATCCCATCCTTGTGGTGTCTTCCTCTTCAAGGCTGAAGAACAACCCATATGTAGAAGTACGTAGTATGTCAATACTCGGTTGACGCAGCATTTGCGTTGAATGCCATGATATGTTGATTGGCCCTCTATATAGTTTATGCATTTGATCATCACATGGTTGTAAAAACCAGAAGACTGCATTAAAGAAATGAGCCCACTAGGGCACACCCATGTTTGACGACGCCAAGGAGGTCCCCTCGGTGAAGGGGAAGGGCAAAAGAAAGAAAGAAGTGGAGCCCAAAATTAAAGCCGTGAAGCAGTCGGAACAAAATAAACTCTGTTGGCTGATGCAACATATAACTGTGCAAGAACATCATTAGTTTAGATCTTGGAGTTTTGAACCTCTTATTTCTTTACAACCAAATGTAAGATAACCAGAACCAGAATCAAATACCAAAAACAAAAAGTAATATCTAAGCTAGATTCCAGTTCCTGTTAATCATGCAAATTTGTAAAAATTGTCCTTTTGCAACCCTGGACATTGCTCTATTAATCTTCATTTTGGTACATATTCAGTTAAACATAGTGTCTTCCTCATATGGAATCAAAATCAAGCCAATTTATGTAATATCAAAATTTATAGTACTATATTGTTTGGAACCATAAATTGCTTGTTGCATTCTTCTTTTGATCATTCCTTTTTTCCTTTGACAAGGATGAGGTATACAGCTGTATATTGCAAGAGACGCTAACTTGCAATAGTAGATTATATACAACTAAGTAGCACAGAAGTTTCAATACTACAGCAGAAAGGCAGATACAAACTATATGCACAGCAAAAAAGATTTAGCCTGGCCTAAGTTACTGCTATGTTTCCGGTTTAGCTTTATCCAGTACCTTCGACTCTAGCAGCAAGCGAGTATGCAAGCGAGCATACTCACGTTGTGCTTCTTGTACCTCTGCCTTTAGGTGTGTTACCTACACAAACAAGAGACGACAATTAGTCAATAATCAAACTAGTTCTGCAAAATGGCAATTGAATGCAAAATGAATAAACCCAACATAATTTGTAACGGGAAACTTAAAATGACAACTTTGTTTGGCATTCAGCAGTGAGTCTTCAATTAACTTAAGCAAGTCCATGTTTATTTTGTTTGAAGTGCCAGACGCAAAATTCTGCAACTGTTATTCAGATAAAAGTGTTTTGATAGATATTGCACGTTACCGTTCCACAATCTTATTAACTCTTGAAGATAGACCATCACATATTTTCATTTGGCAGAAGAGATTCTTCCAAATTTGTGACAAACCAATAAAATAACGTCTATGAAGTGAAAGTGGTTCAAAAGTTACCTTGAGATTGAGTTCTTCCCATGTCTTCTCATAATCCTGGCACCTAAAGTGAAACAAAGAATCCATTAATGAGAGAGAGTAAAATCATTCCTATGGATTTGTGGGAAATGTTGGTTTTGGTTGCTTTTCACAGGCATCGAAATTAAGCTTAGTGAGAACATTCTTCATCAATAGTGAGTGCCATTTTCTATTTTATAGACTTACTGAGCATGAAGCTTCTTGTTTTCTTGAATTATATAGACAGCCGCTTGGTCTTCCAACTGATTTGCAGGAACAACAGCATGCTACATCAAAGTCAATAATGGTAAGCCATGGAATATCTGGGCCACAGATGGCTTCTGTATCTAAAAATATGAAAAATACACACACACAATCTGTTTAAATCGAGATAACTCGGTTCGAGATGAGTCATTTCTCAAAGAAGAACCTGTAAATCTGCAAAGGGTTACACTACTTAAAATGTAATTTCCATAGTCAGTCATTCCCCAAGAAACCATCAACCAAAAATTCTATCAATAGCAAAAGTATCTCATGTAGTTTTTTGTGTTGCGCTACCATTGGAACCAGTAAGAACCCAGAATTCTCCTAACCAAAGTTTTGGAAGTTGAAAGCTATCAGATTGAAATAGATATATATAGATGAATTTGTGCAAAATCAGAATGGATATAGTATTGTAATAAGAATAGCAAATACTGAAAAACAGTTTAACAAAGACAGAAACATGTACGTTTCCACCATGATCGGTGTCACTCGTCTGGGATCCTGTGACACGCATCCTCTTCACCCTTTCAGGCTCCACAACATGATCATAACCTTTCCCTTTAAGTGTCCCTGTGCAATTATAGTGCAGGTTATTTTAAAGTTGAAGAACAAGCTTTAATTCATCCATGTCTCTTAACATACTCACATCAATAAAGCAATTAAAAATTGGAGATGGCCTCAAGAAATCACATTCTCAAAGTGTTATTACCTTGTGAATTTCTGTGAAAGGATTGTTTTGGTGAGGCGTTTATTCCATGTTGAATAGTTTCAGCTGCTGTGGATACTTTTGTAGCAGGAGTAGCTGAGGAGTCTCTACCAAGCAAAACGGGTTGATATATACAATGACCTTGCTTGGAAACAGAAGAAGCAGGTGGTGTCATTGATGTTCGAAGTTTTTTAGGAACTTGATAACCAATTAGTCCACAATGATAATCCCTGTCAAATTTCAAAAATCCTCAAGTACAAGTTCTTAACATAAATATAATCAGAAGATTCGCCTGTAAATGACATGACACACAGTAAACCTACCAGTATTCCAGTGTCATATCTTTCAGACGGGTTTCAAGCTTCTGGAAAACTGGAGTTTTCTCGAAGTCTTGCTTATTGTGAGTCGGCTGAATAAAATTTGCTTCCAAAACCCCTGTCACGCCCATTAGCAAGTTATGTATAACCAAGTCAACACAAATTAGGACAAAGATACCAAGATTATAAGATTATTACCCACAACCCCTCTTCCTATGCTGTTGACAGAGTTTATAACTTTGTAATATGGCTGCAAAAGGAAGATATCATAGGGATAAAAATGGATGTAAGATTAAAGCCAGCTACAAACATACAAGTGATGCAAAATACTTTGTTCTTTGTTCTGTGAAGGGTATTTTTTCTCCTTTTTCATAGGATGGAGAACCTGGACTAATCTATATGAAGCACCACACTTGACCATATCATCTTTATCTTCAAATTCTAATACATGTATAACACAACCACAAGAAGTTTTTTCACTAAAACTCACATGACATCTATCATAAACTTGCTTTACAAAAAGAAAGATAGAAATTGACAAGTTTCTTACATTATTACATACAAAAAGATTCTTCATTCAAACTACCAGATGCACTAAGAGCAGTAACATCTTAAACTTATAAAGCAACGAAAAATTAGTAGCATGTATACAAGATAAAGTACCCTTGCCAACTTCAGGGAGAAAACCTATGTAATCAAGAAATATAAAAAGGCTGAAGAAGCCATAGACCTATGCAGAACCAATGTCAGGTAAAGTGAATCATTTCATGACACATATCAAATACAAATGGACAAGAATCACAAGGCATATGAAATAACAAGCATCATTTCTTTAAAAATTTGGACATCACACTGATGTCACTAATTTTCGAATTGATTATAACTTGTAAACAAAGCAAAGGAAGTTTGAGCAATAAGTTGGGTCAATCTAGCCATGATTTGACCAATCAGTTATTTGGAACAACAGATAATAATGTTATCATCTCAATATTGCTGTTTTTATCACTATGGGAGACCAGGTGGTGCAGGAGCATAGATTTAAGTTTTGTTTTATCTGGGAGTTTTCGGCCTTGTTTGTTGGAATTTTTGAAAAATTTCAGGGTATCCAGATGACATTCACATCAATTTTTTAAAAAATTATTTCTGGAAACGATACCATTATCCTATTTTCAAACCTTGCAGCTTTATTAGACATCTAACAACCCATTTCGAAAGAACTCTCTCTACCAAAAGTCTGACCAAACATATCCTATACCCTAGTAGTCAAACTTTTCAAAATCTAATCCAAACACACTATACACTTTCCTAGAATATTTTGAAAATATTCTCATTTCTGAAATATACTCTCAGAATAAGGGTATTTTTGCAGAATTTAATGTTACCTTTATCAAGTTTCTGTCACCCTTACTATGGCAATTTCGTCATCAAATATTCATATAAAAAATGTGATTATGTTATGTTTTAGCAACAACCTTAAATAATTTAATTATCTCTCTTACATAATTCTTCTTGGGATTCTAAATCCTAGAAATGTTAATTTAAACACTTTTCAATTAACATAGATTTCAACTAATTCTTACATCACCAGGAGATTCTCTTGTGCAATAGTACAAACTTTTGTATCAAAAATGAAATGAATCAAATAAAAATTGATCACCAGTATCAGTCTATTCTTGTGGTAGACGTTAAATCCATGTATATTCACTGCAGGAGCCTCCTTCAGAAACCCAATTGTGGTGACGACTGAACCCTGCAATCAGCATAGCAACATGATAAATTCATAAATTGACTTCAAGGCACCAAATAGACAAATACACACACACACATATATATACACACACACTCAAAGCTAAAAACTATTTTCTAACATCAAGCAAGGTATTGAATAGTAAATGTAAGTTGGTATTCCAATGGAATAAGAGAAGAATGATGCTGATAGAGAAACAAATAATTCATATATCTAGACATAAAGCAGCATCTGGATGTTAGGGTTAAGAATCTAGCATTCCAAAATGAACAATTGTGTGTATAAAAGCAAACTTTGTAACTTTGAGTGTGTCTACATAAGCATACCTCCACCTTATGAGGTCTGTACAATATAAATTCCGGAAATTTGAGATCAGTAGCAATGTTATGATACTCAACAACTAGTCCACGCAACAATATGGAGAAGTTCTCTGGAATTCTCAAGTACAAAATAGATAAATATGCCTGCACACGTGAAAAAACTAGATATTAGCAAGTGATGATTAATTGACTACACATTAATACAAAGATTACCAAGTTTCGAACTACTGAATGACCACCTCACCTAAAGCTTAGTAGAGATTGTCATAACAGAAACAAACTTACGCGCAATGAATAGTGACGCCGGTTTGCGAGATGCTGTTCAAATGCTGCCATCCGACCACCTTTTGTAGTACCTGTGTACTGCCTAATACATATATCCTGTTAACATTGAATTGAATGGAGCTTATAAAAAATAATGCAATATCACTACCCAGAATCTAAGAAAAAGAAGAAGTAAATCCTATTACTGCATTAATTTAGGTAGGGGTGAGCGTTTGGGTCGGGTTTTTTGAGACCCGTCCCAACCCGTTTGGGACAAAAAAACGGGTATTTTGACATTCGGGTTTGGGTACCCGAACCCGAAATATATTTTCGGGTTGGGTATTGGGTATTAGATTCACACCCGAACGGGTATTTCGGGACCCTTTCGGGTATTTAAAAAAAAAAGATTGATTGTAATATATTGAATACTTGAATCTTGAAGGCTTGAGACATTTGTGTTGTTTTGTTTTGAAGTTATTGTGTACAATTAATGTTTGAATTCATTTATTTACAATTTTACATACATATATGTTAAAAAAAAATTCTTGAAAAAAAAAGAGTGAAATTTCGGGGAACCCAAAACTCAATACCCGAAAATTTCGGGTACCCGCCAGATCGGGTCGGGTTTTGGGTGTGAAAATTCACTACCCGCCAGGTCGGGTACCCGACCCGAAATACCCAATAACCTAAATACCCGACCCGCGCCCACCCCTAAATTTAGGAGTCAACTAACCTCAGGATCCGACTCAAAGTCTAGCTCTAATTTTCCTTCATCATTATGCCATAAATTATAGATTATTATCTTGGTACCACG
Source organism: Penstemon eatonii (assembly GCA_038501285.1). NCBI lineage: Eukaryota > Viridiplantae > Streptophyta > Magnoliopsida > Lamiales > Plantaginaceae > Penstemon > Penstemon eatonii. The sequence goes on from CM076713.1 coordinate 41,924,146, forward strand.
TGGGCCAATGTCATCACACTGCATTGTAGGTACAAGATTGAGTCCATAAAGTTAAGTTTAGGTGAAAATATTACTTGAAAGGAAGTCTTTTAATCCAAAAAAATGACAGCGGAATTCATAAACAATAAACACTTATAGCATCTTACTCGTAAAAAGGGATACTATGAAAATAATTTTAAACAAAAATAAAAAAAAGAGATAGAAATTTGTTCCCTGAAAGTAAAACGCACTTGCTTCAAAAGTTCAGCTTCTGTTGTAAATGGAGACCACTGCAACAAGACGGAAAGATTAATCTTAAGTTGATGTTCAGGTTGCAATGTATTCCACTTGCCAGTTTCTATGTTGAGCTGATAATCAACCTGCATAAATGTTAATAAAAGGTAGGACTTTTAAGCAATATTCAGCACACATTACAATTTGAATAATAAGCATTCTGTAAAACGTGACCAAGAAAATGTAGCAATGTTAGTCTTGAGAATTGAGAAAATTCAAAATACGAATGAACAACCATTCATTGAAAACCACTAAAAAGCTAATGTTAACAATTTTACATTAGCATCTCCAGGCATGAGTCTTAGATAACATAAGCATTATTTGAAATCCAAACAACTCACAGCCATGCCCATGAGCATAAATCACACTTAATATATATTTTAAAGACTTGGAACAAAAGTGACTCTAGGCACAACCAAGTTGGTAAGTCCTAATCCAAACAAACTCACAGCCATCTCCAGTGACTCTTCAGCCTAAGTCCAGCTTCCCCTCAAATTCCCTCCAGATTCCAAGTTCAGCTTCCCCTATCTTTTTCATAGTCATATACAATGACTCAATCTGTCAATTCCATTTAGTTTCAATCCTCATTTTTCCCCACTATCACTTAATAATAATAATTAATTGTATTTAAGTTTCTTACAATGTTATTAAATGTACAGACAATTAATGTTAAATTTCTCAAATTAAAATTACGCTCTTTTCATGTTTAATTTTTAATAATTAAATTTTATTTATGTTTCTTAAATAAAGGTTACATTTTTAAAATTAAAATGAACCTTTTCATTAATCATAAATTAAAGGAATTTTTTATCTAAAAAAAGAAAGAATTTTATTAACTAAAATAAATAAAAACAAAAAATCCTTGTCTTGAAGACTCAAGGGATGGGGCAAGACCCCTTGGAGCAATGGGTGGTTGGATTCAAGGCGACCTCCCCTTGAATCAATGGAGATGGCCATCTCTAGCTTCCCCCCCTTGGTCATTGGTGATGGCCTTAAGGAAGCTGACCCAGTTTATAAATGAGTTTGTGCATGGCCCGTCTTTAAGACCCAAACAAACATGGACCGAGTATCACACATGTCACCAACAATTATATTTCCATTTACGAAGTTATTGGAATAAATCATGGGTAAGGTTGAAACTCTAAGATATCCAATAATTTTAATTGATTTTAAGTTTTAAACTATATTAGTGATGATTATTTTAGTATTTGCTGATTAAGAGTTCTAATTGCATTTTTCATTCTACAAGTTTCCCATCCCAGTATGAGTACATTTTCAAACACCTTAACATTTACTTCATGCATCCTAACAACTACACAAATATTTAAACCTCAAGATGGTGATCTTGAATATGACATGTTTGTCCCTGAAATGTAACATAGCTTTAAGCACATAGGATACTCTGAAAGTAAAAACACAGAAAGTATTTTTATTTTAAATTGACTAACTTAAAAGTGCTGAATGAAATCGCTGCAACAAAATTAACCAAAATCTTCGTAACCACTTAGATCAATCAATAGCCTTAAAACATAATGGAAAAAAAAACTCACCATAGGAACCACGATTTTATCTTGATGTGTTTTCATTAAAAATGTATAAGACAGTAGACCAACACTTTGTGTCATTTTCCTGGTCAAAAGGGGAACAAAAAAAAAAATTAGCGATAACTAGGCAACGAATAAGAATGAGCAGGGTAACAAGAGTATGGAAATAAAAGTTTCAGGATGATGATTGTTCATTTGAATATTTTGCAGATTTCAATTTTTTACCCAGAAAAAGTAACCATAAGGCAACACTAATAACAGGAGGAGAAAATGAATATCATGAATAATAACATTCAATTATACAAAGCATTAGTTATCAACAGTGAATGCACATAATACATCATCAAGCATATATGAACATACAAGGGGCATATGTAAAGTATTTCTAACGAATATGGTTATCATAACAAGCCCCACCCAAAAAATTAAAGAAAATACACAGACAGAAGTATGACCAACTAACTACCGAAGCATAAATTTAGCTTTAAAAGAGAAAGAAAAAAGGAACATGTACCTTGTGTTACGACTGAAGACAATAACATCAGCCCCAAGCCTCATAGAACTGGTCTTAAACCCATTCCCATCTAAAAGGCCGCAAGTCAATATGTCACCATAAACCATAATAAAAAAGAAACATCATATCATTCTTACACTGTCCAATAGCGGTTTTTGACTTCTTATCTGAAAACCCAAAACTAATGCAACGCCGCATTGCATCTGGGTCCATTCCACCACCATTGTCTAGGAGAAAATCATCAAAATTTACAATCATGTAACTTACATCAAGGAACAAATATGAGAAATAAACATTGTTAGGCAGTTAGAATTGTATCATCATAACTGGAGTATTCGAAAGATTAAGTACCTTGAACTAACAACGCTGTAGTTCCATCCCTAGGATTTGAGATTTTATCTACATTGACAAAAGTGGCCCCATTTTGTATCTGCAATGAATGAGAAATTGAATCCAAAACTGAACGTCAGAATGCAAAAACATGCCCATTTATAATAACAGAACAGGAGATATCCCTCCAGAGATCATGCTTTGCAGATTACCACAAAAGAGAATCCCATCAAGATATCCCATTAGCAATTCAAACTTAATTCACAACCTACATATCCTATGGTCCCTTGGATGTATATTATCTTCTCATTTAATAAAGGTAATTCCAATGAAGGATTGTGTGAAGAATATGCATCGAAGAAGTGCGATATATTATTAGACCGAGAATTGATGGAGGTAGAAAGGGAATAACAAAGGGTAATCAAATGGAACATCATACCCTTCATCTATCAGAACTTTTTTGGAATCAGCATAACCAATAACTTGTACCAGCAAGAGTGGCAAAGAAACAAGAAAATAACAAGTATACTTTATACACCCTAATACCATGTAAGAATACATAAAATATGCAATAACAAAGTTCATAAAATGACTACCTCATCAACAGAATTATCAAGAAGTTCTGCCATGGCTGTAAAAATTGGACAAGTATAAGAAGGATGAGAGACATATCATCAATATTAACATGAAAAATCAACTTAAGCAAGGAAAGATCATGCATGATCAACAGAACATACCACCAAAGGCCCATTTATGTGAAGTGGCATTTGAATGGAGAAACTTGGGGTGAATACGAAGATAACTCGAGCCATCTATCAACCAACCAAAAGAGACAACATCAGATCTTCAAGTCTACAACCATGACAAGGAAAGCTGATTAACCAAGAATTTGTTGAAAACAACTGACAAATCAGGAGCAGGTTATTAATTACATTCAAATGCATGAACTAAAGTTCACAATTGAAACAACTTACATTGACAGGTTGGCTTAGAATTAAGCTTGTCATCATAGTTTCCAGCTTTCCAGAACTGCCGGCAAAGGGGCGCAGGACTTATTGATGATGTGGAACAGAGACTTGAATCATCAACTGGAAATTGTTCTTTATCGGACAAGAGACTTGTGCCAATATGTGAAGAAGTACATAAAACGGTCAACCTTGTATTTTCTTCAGTTCCATGTCTTCTGATGCTCACATTGGATTCTTGGAGAGGGGTTATATTAAATTTGGTTTGCAAATATTTTCCAACCAAATTTTGCTCCGAAATAACAGAATTCTCTCCAAACTCTCCGAGACCATGATTGCTGCTTAAGGTGAACTGCATCTTATGGACTGGAAAGGAGATAAAAACAAAGCTCCAATTAGTAACCGACCTACTTTACCAGAAAAGACTGTAGTAAACAGAGAAAAGTAACAGCAGAACACAAAGGGGCTTGTTTGTTTCTCTTTCAAAAGAGCATTTAAGAGCTTTCGAAAATTCAAACAAACAATTTTATGTTTTCTTAGAGATGCTTTGATACATTATTTTGAAAATTTCTCTCTTAAATTTGATCTAAAATGACCTATATCTTAACTCACATCATTAGCTTAATTCTTATCTATTTTTCTTTTTTCTATAATTTTGAGGGAAAAACCATTATTGTTTTGAGTATTATACATACTATTTATTTTTCTAAAAAAACATTAAAATCGAGAACATCTAAAAAAACTTCAGATATTTGAAAGTACTCTCAGAGGAACCCAAACAATGAGAAAACCTAAACAAAGAGAACTAAATCTTAAACAAAGCCAAGTTCAAATTGCAGCCCAGAAAGGAAAATATTCGCAGTAAGAACCCAAACATTTTTCTAAGTCCAAATTGAAAGGTGATAAACAGAAAGAGAGAAAGGACCTCTAAGAAATCACATCGTCCAGCATCTTCCTTAATTAGAACAATGTACTGAAAAGATAAGTTTTAGTGTGGAAGGTAAGGTGATAAACAGAAAGTGTACACAAAGAAAGGACCTTTAAGAAATCCATCGTCCAGCATCTTCCCTATTTAGAACAATATACTAAAAAATAAGTTTTAGTGTGGAATGTGGAGAAGAAAACCTTCCAAAATGGCTTCTGAAAATACTTTTCTACCCCAAATTGGTTGAGATGATTAAAGACAAAAATGGTGAACATCAATATACGGAGAGGAGAAACAGAATCGAATCAAAGATCAAAGCCATTTGAGTTGAGCAAAAAAAATTAATTCAAGTGTGAAAAGAACACGGCCTATGCATGTGGGAGTGAGCCCTAGAAGAAGAAGTAGAAAACTGGGCCATAGTGGAGACCCAATAGGGGTAGCAGGGCGACACCTGGACAATTGAAGCCAGCTGGAAATTTGGGGGACCCATACATGAGCTTCCAGCCAATCTTAACCCAACACGTGTTGTTATCTTGAATTTCCTTCCCTTTATTTTTCTCACTAAATTTAGATATATGTTTATGGTGGAAATTTCGTGTCTACTTCGGTTGATTTAATCTATTGGGTTGTTGGATAATATCACATCATGAAAGGATAATGTATGGTTATGATGAAGTTAAATTTATACCAAATAAGATAAATATTTATAGCGATACCATTTCAAGGATTTGCAAAAAATAGAAAACTTAAGTTTTTAATAACTAGATTAAATGAAATCATAAAAATAAGTATACACGATATTTATGTTGTTCACCAAAATTCTACTTCCACGGACTGCTGCAAGAGTTTCATTAGAAAGGATACATTTACACAGTGTTTTTAAATATTCACATTTACAACTCACTTCATAATACTTCTCGACTTTAAGAAGTAATTCTAAAAATTGCGCTTTCGAATTTTTTGTCTAAAACTAGAAAAGCATATTGCTCTTAAAGTGTTGTAGTTATTGTTTTGTCGTATTGTAGAATTGAATAGGACGTCTCTTATTTATAAAGCATAAAAAATACTTGAATGGTCTTTCAATCTAGGAACTTGAGCATACTTAAAACTTGCTCTCTTGTCAATAATAAATTGTGACTTTCCTTGAAAATTGTTCGTTCACTTGGAACTTGTACTATTCACCATTTGGAGTTGTAGCATCACTTGTGAGTTGTCATATCTACTACTAAATTGAACTCCTAATAGGTGGTTGTGTCATTTCTTGAAAATTGCCAAAACATTAACACAATTTTTTTTCATGAATTGGACTTTTGATGGATGTCATTGAAAGATCATTAATCACATTAAGACCTTCTTGAACACATCATTATGAAAGGTCATGTACTATGCATTGAACACCATAAAGAGAGCATTAGTTGGTCTTCCAACTCTTGACATTTGAGTTGTATTTCTAGTCATACATGGTTTTTCAACCTAGGAATTTGAGCATATTCAAAATTTGCACTTTTGGTCAGTTGGTAATTAATAAATTGTGACTTTCCTTGAAAATTGGTCATTGGAACTTGTACTATTTACCAATTAAAGTTGTACCATCACTTGTGAGTTGTCATTTCTTCTAGTAAATTGAACCCCTAATAGGAAGTTGAATCATTCCTTGAAAATTGTCAAAACATTAACACAAAAAACTCTTTAATGAATCTAAACTTTTGATGGATGTCATGAAATATCATTAATCACATTAAGACCTTTTTGAACACATCATTATGAAAGGTCATGTCCTATGCATTGAACATCATAAAGAGAGCATTAGTTGGTCTTCCAACTCTTGACATTTGGGTTGCATTTTTAGTCATATATGGTCTTTCAACCTAGGAACTTGAGCATATTCAAAATTTGCACTATTGTTCAATTGGTAATTAATAAATTGTGACTTTCCTTGAATATTGGTCATTCACTTGGAACTTGTACTATTTACCATTTAAAGTTGTATCATCACTTATGAGTTGTCATTTCTTCTAGTAAATTGAACCCTTAATAGGAAGTTGAATCATTCCTTGAAAATTGTCAAAACATTAACACAAAAATCTCTTTATGAATCTAAACTTTTGATGAATGGCACTAAAATATCATTAATCACATTAAGACTTTCTTTAACACATCATTATGAAAGGTAATGTCCTATGCATTGAACACCATAAAGAGAGCATTAGTTGGCCTTCCAACTCTTGACCTTTTGGTTGCATTCCTAGTCTTATAAAATGATATATTGTAAAGAGTATTGAGCATAATCAAGTATGAAATTGAAGAAATTCACTCTTTACTTACATCCCTTTTGTCAATTTAAGCAATATTAACAAAATATATGAATAATAAAGTAAACTGTTAATTGATGTTGCATATCAATTAAGATAATATGTTACATGATTAATTGATTATAAATCCCCTTTGTCAAATTCTTGCATTTGAACCACGAGTTAATGGCAATTTATCCCCTATAATTTGCATAATATTCAATTTATCTCCACACAATTTGAAAATGAGCATTTTACCCCCTATAATCTTATAAAAGTTTAATACCATCTTCTTGACAATTTTAAACTTAAAAATAATACAAATTGACAAAATTATCACTTTTATTTGTGGAACTTTACCCCGGTGTTATAATAAATATGAAACACCTATGTTATAAAAAATATGACAATTTATCTTCCTGTATTATTATATATGTTGCACTTTACCCCCCTTATGTTACAAAAATACTTTTCATGATCACTTTCAATTTCCGTGATTGAGTTGCACTCTCGGTCTGGAGGATATAAAATACTTTTTTTCAAATAATAATCTCCGACTGAAGGATATAAAATGCTATTTTTCATATAACGGTGAGGTAAATTGAACATTGTATTTCATGGGGATAAAATGGCATTAGCTCCTTAAATAAACCTACAAAGCTTGAGATAAATAAGAAATGAAATAAAGGTAAAATGCTATTACATTCAAAGAATAATTACAATTATAATTCAAAAATGTATTTCAACAAAAAATAAATATAAATTTTAAAAACTTCTTATTTTACTAAATTACAAGCTAAGAAAATGGACAACCCAGTCATAAACCCATTCCAAGCTTGGATTGGTTCAAAAAATATAAATAAGCATGAAAAATGGGCCGCTCAAATTTGTAAAAGCTAGACCAACAGCGGACAGCGTATGTAAAATAACATAGCCCATCTCAAGTTCTCAACCAGCAACATCCATCATACATAGTTACATACCTTGGTGTTTGCAACTGATCCATAAGCCATTGCTTAAAGCATGATTATCAAATAAACACTTTTATTGAAAGGGTACTTGCAAAAGCTTCTCTAAAAGTACTTTTCTGCTTTATGCCCAGCAAAAACGGTTTTTAGTGTTTGATTTCACTATTTCTGCTATTAATTCTCAACAGAAAAGCAATCAGAAGCAGTTTTTAGAGAAGCATGGGAGATGTGCTTTTGTGGGTGTTGACATTTTCGTAATTAAACATAAGTTGTTTTTGAACATTTAAGTTATAACTTAACCAAATTTTAGTTACCTTAGTTTTTTATCTCATTATTAATTTTGGAACTAATTGTAATATGTGTACAAATTTTAAAGTAATATTAATAAGAGTTACGGTTATTAGGCTTTATAATTGATGATTTAAATTAAATATATATCTTACCAACTTAACCAAAAATAAATTAAGGTATATTTATAAATCAATATATATATATGAAGCCTCAAGTTCGAGTCGTATTTGGTTCGGTAATGTTATTAATCTAACAAAAATTAAATCCAAGCATAATTTTAAGATAGATAAAAAAATTCAAGCAAGTCTGAACAACAGGTTATTTGATTCTACTTGACTAATTTTACATATTTGATCATATATCGTATAAAACAGTAGTAAATTGATAACTAAGACATCCAATTAAATTCAAATAATTTAAATGCAAAATGTTTGAATAATTTTAATATATAATTAAAGCTACTAATTATGATATAGTCCTTATTCATAAAAAAGTTCTAATCATGTGATATAATTTAAAGGTATATGTGAATTTAACAACATATATATTTAGAAAATTAGCAGAAACCTTTTTAATTGCAAACACGTATATGCTTTTTTGCTATATAAATTGTTTCCCACTACTTTTATGAAAAATATTTTTTCTTAACATTCAACAAAAGCAACTGATTTTGATTTTCCAAAAGTATTTGCAAACAACCCTTACAAGAAATGGGTGTCTGCAAATAAAAAAAAAAAGAAAGAAGTAATTTTAAGCAAGTTTTCTAGTGTTTGCATATGGAAAAATAGTTTTTTCTTCTAATTTCAACAACTATTTAATTACATATTTATCCTTATTTTTTAAAATGTCAAAAGACAATTATACTTCATTGCAGCATTGTCTTATACATCTTGAAACAATTTTAGAAAGTTAGATTCTGCTTGAATTTCTTGTTCTATGTGAGTTTATCACTTTTAGGGCATCTCCTATGTATAGATCAGTCCAAGTCCAGCTTCCCCTCACTCAGTCCAGCTTCCCCTCAGAATCCAAGTCCAGCTTCCCCTTCATTTTCATAAGTCATCTAAAATGTATCAATCTATCAATTCCATTTAATTAAAATTCTCATTTCCCCCACTCTCACTTAATAATAATAATAACAATAATAATAATAATAATAATAGCAATAATAATAATAATAATAATAATTAAATAATAATAAATAAATAAATAATATATAATTTAAGATTTTAGATGTGTGGGCAATACACGGTCCAAATGGCGATCATATGTAATTGTATTTATTTTAGATGTCTAATTGTTAGGGTTATATCGTTTTTAATTTAACGAATCATATGTAAGGTTCGTAAAGTTTTTTTAAGGTTTCATTTTTGTTAATTAAATTAAATTTGAGTTTCTAATAATTAACTTTTAAAGGGATTTTAAAATTGGTGCACAATAATACAACAAGTAAATACTTGATTGACATGATTTGGAAATAATAAAAATAATTTAATATTGACAATAAAATTTTCAACTAAAACTAACTTTTTTAAAATAGTACACAAATTAAATACAATTAAGACTAAATAAGAGTTACATTTTATTAAATAAGGTATTTTAATTTTTTTTTTAATTTAAAGGATTTTTTATTAAATTAAATAAATAAAAAAACAAAAAAAAATAGAACCAACAGGTGGCCGACAACCTGCTGGCCAGGAGTGCTAGACCGCGAGCGGTGAGGCAAGCGAAGGGTCGTTTGCCTCACCGCTTCAAGCGGTTGAGCACCCATTCAAGGGGAAATTGCATTTTGTTCCCCTTTACACATTTTACTTCATTTTTTTCACCCCTCAATCCAAACACCCCCAAAATCCATTCTCCCCTCTATACATAGGAGATGCTCTTAGTTTTGATCAAATGGGAATTAGAAATTATTAGTTCTATTTAGTCGTAATTTGTAATATAAAGTGGGTATTCCTTTTTGTGTCAAATAATTTTGCTTTTTGGGGTTTGGCGCAAACAAATGTTAGAATAGTTAAATATTAAAGTATGGTTATTTGTGCAAGTAGTTGTTGAGAATTAATTGTGTCAAATTATGATTATAATAGTTATTAAAAACTAATAAATTAGTATTCTCTATTTCTTTGCAAGCTACACCTTTATCATAAATTATTGAGGATTTAGCTAGCAATAAAATACATTATCGAGCGTATAATTCAAAATAAAATGTCACAAATTACATATGGAGTAAAACTCAAAAGCATGTCCTTACATGTTTTTTCTCAAAATTATTTTTACGTGCTTTTTGGTTAAAGAAGCAACGGCAAATCAATTCCAAATATCAAAAAGTGTTTCAAGTACTTTTATAAAATATTTACAAATCCCTCAATAGCATGATAGTAGTGTGTTCGAATTGTTCAAGTCTGGTTTAAATTTTTCATCGATCTCGAAATTGTGTTTCAATTAGACGAATCAAACTCAAATGAGCTTTTATCGAATAAATTTGAATTGAGTTTATATCGAGTAATTTGATATATTTACAAGTGTCAATAGTAATTAGCTTATGGATCCAAATTCAATTGAACTTTAAAAGTTATCAGATGAAAAATGTTGATCCAACTTGTTTGTTGTGTTGACGATCGAGCTCACATAAGCTTACATAAAAAAATCCCGAGTTGAATATTGAGTATCTTGATATGATTTTATGTCATAATCATTGGTCGATATGCATTTACCTAATTGACCAAAAAACCCTTATTTAATTTTTGATAAAAAAAAATACTCAATATTGTGATATTGTGATTTTATAAATTGAGATTTTGTTAGCTTATGAAATTAAGAGTTGATAGACAGAAGTACACCATAAGTCAAGATGTGTGTTATCCTTCATTAAATACTTTATATTTTTTACAACGCCAAAAATTACAAAATCAGTCTGGATTTTGTACAAGAAAAAGAAAAATGCATGTATTGATTTTCTGATAGAGGCAGATTGTGATAAATTCACTATTTTTAAAGGTTGGCCTCAAATGGCTTATCCTTTTATCTCGTTGGCTGAAATTTTTCTTAACCTGTTCTGTTGTCTGCGAATTTTCTCTTGTTGCATTTTTTAATTTGTAGAATATTTTGTAATTTTTCACATAAGAACAAATATTATACGAAAATGAAATGACGTATGCCTTTGCATGATTGTACAATTGAATGGACAAATATGGGACCAATTATATTCCACATTTGATTGATTCTCGAAGAAGCTAAATTTGTGCTCGACTGAGCAAATTGCCCCACAAAAGTGTATAGGCATCTATTAATCACCCATGGAACTCGATGTGGTGAAATACATGCAGGGCTATTTTGGGAAGAGTCAAATGCAAAAATATCCTTGTTCTTTGTTTATTTGACAAAAAAATTCTGTGGTATTTTTAGTAGAAAAAACTCAATATTTTCTTTTTTTTGGCAAAAAATCCCAATTGAAATTTTTTCATAAATCAACATGGGGAGATTGTTGTCAATCTTTTAAGTGAATAGGGGAATTTTTGTCAATTTTTAAAGTTAACCGTGAGAACAGCAGACATGGGAGAATTTAGGAAATGAAAATAACACAAATATTTTGCTAATTAGCAAAACATATAGGGTATTTTTGGATTTCACTCATTTCGAAAATGGTATGTCAGTTTGGGTTCAACAAAAATTGGATCAAATCTCATTTGGAATGTGTTTTAGCAGGTCGCGAGCCAAACTCCAAAGTTCGAACAAGGTCGAGTTTTACTTAAATAGGGTTTGGATAGAACTTAAATGAGACTCAAGTCAGACCTCGTGAAATCGGTGATTAGACATCTTGGAACATGCACCTATAGAAGATAATGATTTGACATTTACCACTAATTTTTTCTCCAAAAATGACATTGATTTGTCAGGCATCACATATTTCCCCCTCCAAATCCTAAATCAATCTAAATGGAATTTCAATTTTTTTTTAAAAAAATCCCAAATATTTAATCTCAATCCAAATGAAGTTTCAACGGTTTCACAATAACCAACTAAATCATTTTTTTCCAAACTAAAACCAAGTGAAACCGAGCCAAAACTCTTTCATATAGGGCCATACAATTATTGATTTGATACAAATCACCTAAAAAGTTATGAATTTGATACATACCACGTACTTTTTCCCCAAATCAGACCCAAAACTAAATCTCAATCCTAATCATATATCAAATTTCCAAACCTATCAACTATTATTTTATTAATAATTTGCCTTCTCAGTATATTTTTAAAATCATTCTCCAAATCAAGTTTTCAATGTTTCACAGAATACTCCCCAACCAATTAATTTCTGAGATCAAACCGGTACCTAAATGAAACCCAACTAAAATGTTTCCATAATAGCCTAAATTGACCCTTCACCACTAAGGTCTACCATGTGATATAACAAAATCAAAGTTACCTATATTTATTGTTTGATAGTTTTCAATCCTAGTTCAAGTTTATAAGATAAAAAATCTTAAAACATATGCAAAAATAACAACCTATTAAAATGCGACTCGGATTGCTCGATTTATATCGTTGCAATCTCCTTTCATTTAATAATTAAGTCAAAATCAATCAAAAGTACTACAGAAAATTAAACCAGATACTTCAATTCTCTCAACTTATTTAAACTTTATATTATTACTTGGTTCTCGAAGTTATTGCAGTTGCATTAATGTTAGCTGGATTGAGGGCCTCAGCCTCATGGAACATGTTAGTACAGCCCACCCATGTAAAAGAAATGGAAAAGAAAGAAGAACAAAGAAAAAAAAAACAAATATATGTTCATATACCAATTTATGCATTAGCAATCAACTATGAACTAACTAACCAACTCTGCAAAAATAAATATAGCAATCTATTCTCTTTCTTACAAAGACGAAGCTGTCTATTCACGTGATATTGTCCTTAAAACAAATTAAGAATTAGTTTTTTTTAGTAAGTATCAATAATTGTTTATTAGAAATATATAGAGACATAGAATCACAATAATGGATCCATTAATTAAAAAATAGAGCACATTAATCCATAATGGAAACTTCTTAATATTGGAAGAACCAACAACTAGACCAGCTGGGAGAACCTCATATTGTACGTGTAATTTGAAAGAGTAACTACATATACACTCACTACCTAGGTTAATTTCTCTGAAATTCTGATTAATGATAATTTGATAGCAATTTTAATAGTCAATATTAAATAGTGACATGTTTAGTGATAATCCACTCATGACTAGATTTATTACACAATGCATGGTTTATCGGCAATATCTAATTAATTGTCACTTTACATTTATCATTATTTATCAATAATATTAAGTTAATAAGATTCTTTTGTTTTTCTATTGTGATTAAACATGTTATCAGTCAATTAATATATGTTATTTGTGACAAGTTACGTCACTTATTGGGGGTCATACTATTGATAATAATATAATACTCCGTATTTAGTAGATTGGTTTAGATCATTACAAAATGTTTTTCGAAGAGAATTTTGGAGTTTATCTTTTTATGATATACTAATAAAAAAGTCTATATTTGTTGAAATCTCCGCAAATCCCTGTGCTATTTTTTAAGGTAAATCAGGTAAGGCTTAATTACAAAAATCCCCCTTATGTATTGAGTATTACAAAAATCTCCCTCAGATTAATTTGTCACCTCCTTACAATTAGCCCATAGCTTGTCCCTAATATGTTCCAATTTTGCCCTTGAGTGTAATTTGTATTGTTTGTATTGTCTTATAAATACTAAAACTTGGGTGCTAATTATTATATTTTATAAATTAGAAAAGAGATAATTATATATTTACTACCAAAATAATTGATAAAATTTATAATTGCCATAAGTTTTAATAAATATTTCAATTTATAATACAATATAAACTTTAATAAATATTTCAATTTATGATTATTATTTTTATAATTTACAAGATATAACAATTAACACCCAAATTTTAAAATTTATAACATATTATAAACATTACAAATAACTTTCAAGGGCAAAATTGAAACATTTTAGGGACAAGGGATTAATTGTAAGAAGGTGACAAACCTGAGGGTGCTTTTTATAATTAGACCTTACCTGAGGGTGATATTCGTAATTTACTTTTTTTTTTAATTACAAGGAATCCCTTTGTTGTTATCAAATCTTGCACACTTTTCCCTTTTAACGTTAAATTATTAACATCATTAATAAAATTTGATATTTCTATCTTAACCTGTATATACATACATGATTTTCCATTTTAATCTTATTTTAGTTATGAAAAAAAAAACGGTTACATTCATCCTACACCGGTGGATTATATTCATAGGGGTTGGATGAGAAACACATGTGCATAAGAGGACAAAAAGTTGTCCTCTCGTACACACTTGTCACTCATCCAACACCCCAGTGGATTGAATCCACCGGGGTAGGCACATAATTTCCAAAAAAAACCCCTGAATTATGTATAATTTGCACATAACACCTGTCACTTATTTTTATTATGCAAACAGCTCTCATGTGTTATACTTAATTTTCTCAGAACCCTTGTTTTGTTTCGCATCACGTACAGGTTGAGTTCACGCAAATTCAATTTTGACGAAAAATAAATTACTTGCAAAATTTGATTAAACACAAGAGTATTCCTTGCGATCAAAATACTACGGAGGAGTTTTGCACAGATTTCTCAAAACACATATTTAGGGTGCTTTTTCCCCAAGATTTTAAATGTCTTCACTAAATCCTAAATACACAATTGGTTCATATCTTACGGAGAATACATATTGAAATGAATGATATCTCTTCTGTGAACTTAGTTATGTAGTCAAGAATTTAAAAATGATCAACAAATGAAAAAATATAAAGACCAAATAAAAATGTATACGTGTCCCTCCAAGAATTTTGTCATCTCTAATGTGTCACTATTTCTTTGCAACATTTTCCCATATTTGTCAAACGCATTGGCCATAAGAGTCTAAAACATCTCTCTCTCTCTCTCTCTCTCTCTCATTGATGGCCAAGAATCAGAAATTAATTGATGCCCTTGTATCGTTTATCTTCATTTAATATGAATATGAATATGAATGACTCTCTCTCTCTCCCTCACTCTCTCTCTTAGTTATCTGCTGCATTACACATTAGTGTGTGTTGGTTTGTCAGTCTCATGTCGTACTCTATATATCACCACTCACTCAACCATTTATCTACTACTGGCTAGTACAGTTTTTTCACCCTCTCTCTCACACACACACTCACACACTCAATTTCATTATTTGTCTGTCTGTGTGCATCAGACAATTACCTACTCTCCACATTTCTATACCAAGAAAGAGAAAAATGGCCCTCTACTAAATCTGATCATATATATAGTTGTAAGGAACTTCAGCATTATGCTAATAGTTCTTGGTATGAGTTGATGTAAAAGAGTTTGTCTTGATTTGGTGAAATGGGCTTCAAGTTTTCTTCATTTTTGCTTCTGCATTGTTGCCTCTTTCTAGTTTTGAGTTTGGGAGTCCATGCTGATGATTCTGAAATTTCTATAAAATTACTGAAGACCCCTAATGCATTCTCAAATAGAGATTCAGCCAATTTTAGTTTTCAAGTTTTGGTGGGTGGCAATGGAAGCAGTTGCACTCACTGTAGTTTCACCAATTGCAAGGTTAGTTTTACTTATTGCTCCCTTTTTTGTTGTGTATTTCCTTAAGAATTGATTTTGTGTATTTTGCACCCTTTCTTATTGTATATGAAAAGTAGCCTTCTTTTTTGGTGTTTCTGTGCATTTTGCTCTGAATTGCTTGAAATCTAGCTTAAATGTCAGAATCTTAAACGCCTTGAAGAAAATTGCCAATCAGTTACTTCATTTCCACTTTAGTTTCCAGAAAATAATAATATTTAGGACTTGTAACAAGAACAACCAATTGTGTGTTTTTTCCATATGCCAAGCTCTAAATTATACTTCATAGTCATGGAGATATAGATTTCTGTTGACTGTTGCTCTTCTAGCTCGAGTTCTATTATTTTTCTCAAATACATTTATATATAAAATTGTCAGAGTTCGACAGAGTATTAATTATTCTGATATACCATGTGGAAAAGTTTCATAAATAGTGATGTAACCTTCTCATGTGCTTATTGGCAAAAACTGCAATTGATAGTTTTGTGGACTGCAAAATGGAAAACAAGTTTTGTGGACTGAACCTCTTTATGGTCTATTGAATACAGCTCTAGAAATATGATTTCAAGAATCTTTCATAGTTTCATTTTTTTCGATGTTTGGTCAAAAAGAATACACTTTCCGAGTTTTGTACCCCTCATTTTCCAATTGTTATCTGTAATATCCAACTTCAGCTCTCTTAAACTTGTCTTATGAATTCATACATATGTCAAAATGCAGCTGGATGATGGAATTTATTCACCTTGTGAGGGTGGAAAGATTTCGTACACAAGACTTTTAGATGGGAATCATTCTTTTGAGGTGTGCACCTATAGATCTGATGGAGTTGCCTGCGCTAGCTATAACTGGACTATCGGTTGGGCAAACTCCCTATTCTTTCATCATCTTTGGCAAATCATATACGATATGATTGCCAAAGGCTTTTCAATTATTTATACTTATACGATTACCCCTCTTTTCTTTTGCAGATAGAGTTAACCCCACAGCATACATCACGTCTGCTACTTCCTTTACAAGTGCACCTCGTATTTCGGTCAACATATCTTTTAGTGAACCCTGTGGTGGTGGAGGTGGTTTCAGATGTTCTTCTACAAATTCCTGCAACGTGAGTTAATTTTCTTATTCAAGTCTTGAAATGTCAATTTCTACTATATGCAGAAGTTTTTTGAATTAAGTTTGTTGATTCATTAATTTCTTCGTGGCAGCTTCTTGTTTACGGTGCTGGCAATGTCTTGCCAAATACACTTAACATTGTCGAGCCAAACTTGAAATACTCTATTACCGTTAGTGTGTCCAAAAGTGTTCCATATGGGCGTTTGGTCTTGGTAATGGACAAAAACTTCTGTACGGATTCTGCAGGAAATCAATTTAGGAGGACAGAAAATTCAAGTTTATTCATACATTTTGGTGAGTGAATTTTTGCTTTGCTGCTTACTAGTTATAAATATTTTGAAATATCATCCATGATCATTTGTTGTGGATTTTTACAGATAGAAGAAGTGTGTTTGTAAATTTGAGGACTCATATACCGGAAAGGTTACTTGAGATTGGGAGTGACACTAGAACCATACAGGCGACAAATCAGAATAAGAACTTAATGGTATATCTTTATTTCACGGAACCTGTCATGAACTCATCTACCGAAATTTTGAATTCTTTGAACGCAAGTCAGGGATCATTTATCCCCATAAGTGGGAATAGCCTTGGCCAACGTAGATTTGGCTATCAGGTTTGATTTTAACAAAGTATTACTTAACCTCTGATATTATTTCCATCATATATTTATCGTTTCTTTGTTAATCTTGCAGCTTATGAATGTATCTGAGGTAGCTATAGTTACAGTGAGCTTGCAATCGAACTTGGTAATAAGCAGACAAGGGACCGCGGTTGCTCCTGTATCTCCTGTCACTTTTCTCTACGGTATTTACTCTGTGGAATAAACTAATTTCCAGTTCTTCTAACATTAAAAGTTCTGAGAGGCTTTTGTTTTCAATGTAATTTTGTCTTAGATTCTACAAGACCTTCTGTCAGGCTAAGCACGACATGTAATATGCGGACAAAAGAAAAGAGTATTCTTATAATGATAAAATTTATGAAGCCTGTATTTGGTTTTAACTCATCTCACATTTCGATCTCTGGCGGTCATTTGCAGAGGTAAGCTACTTTCCAAACGTATTAGTCCAATATATCGATAAAGATTCACTTTTTAAAACCATGTCACATAATATGTTTATCGATTCTACAGCTTCCATGAGATGAGTAGGAGCAGTTACACTGTTCATGTAGAAGCAGAAACTGATACCATATTGATCAGTGTTCCTGAAAACATAACAATGGATGTTTCTGGAAATAGAAATAAAGCATCTAATACTCTACAAGTGAGGCACTGTAAGTATTCTATCATTTTCAATTCCAAATAGCTCATTTGTCTACAAGTAAGGGAATTTTTGCTAATTAAAATAACAACACACAGGGGTTTTGCCAATTAGGCAAATAACATGGGGTAATTTTGCATTTAGCTCCACTGAAATTCATTAACCAAACATAGCCTGTTTGTACTTTTTGCAGATGCTGTACCAATCGAGTCTTTGGTGGTTTCATACTTTGCAACTGCAGTTTTTGCTTTGACATCTTTAGTTGCCGGGTTTCTTACAGTTTCAACTACAAGCCTGCTATCTCTTGGAGCATTCTCTAGACCAAATTCTATCTTATGCTCTGACCCTGCAAGAAATCTTTTTGTAATTTCCCATTTATTTCCATAAAATCTTTATGCATAGTTCAAGAAATCTGTCATATTATGACTTATCTTATTCAGAAACTTACTGAATATTTTTTTTTAATTTACGCAGAGAATCGCTTCGCACATTCAGGTGTTTGCTCTGTCAAGATGGTTAGCAGTTACATTGCCAGTTGAATATTATGAACTTGCAAGAAGCTTACAATGGAGCATTCCCTACTTCAATCTCCCATGGGAAAGAGAAAACAATCACTCAGTCATGGTGGGATCAAGTTCTCCAAAGAATCAACTATTTCGTATTCCCAAAAGTCATGATTCAATGTTTTTTGAGGCTGTTCAACCAGGAGTTGGCGTTTTCGATTCAGCAGCTAAAGTTTTTGGGTTGCCTCTCACTCCTATGGAATACAGATCATATTTTGAGGTTAAATATATCTACTTTTACATACTCAACTTTTGTTATTTAATTCTGCTTTTTGATTGAGGGTATTTTTCAAGGCAGAGCCAAAATTTGTTGCCGGAAGCTGAATACATTTTAGATCCACAAAATTCAAACGGGTAAATTAAAATGGAAAAATGTCGAAGATTTTTACATATAGATCCAGTACAATAGATGTTGGTTCTGATCAAGGTGTTTGTTCTAGGTGGAGAGATTTCAGTCGAAGCATGTTCTGGTTAGCAGTAATTAGTGGGGGCTTGATATTTTTGCATGTCTTACTTGTTACAATTCTTAAACTCAAAAACAAGAACAAAGAAAGACGGAGCTATGGAGCACTTGTTTTTCCGAGATTTGAGATCTTTCTCCTGATACTTGCACTACCTTGCTTTTGCGAAGCCTCCGCAGCTTTAGTCAAAGGTAAACCGAATATTCTATTTTAACTTCTTTTCTGCCCCAATCTTTTCTTTTTCTTCTTCATTAATTTCATCCTATTTGCATGGTAATTAAGGAGGTACGTCTTCTGGAATGGTTGTTGGTGTTCTGCTATTGAGTTTAGTAGCTTTTCTGCTGCTATTTTTGCTCTTGTTCCTATCATTCGGAATAACATTGGGGAATCTACTTCAGTATAAAGAGATACACAAAGTGGGCAAAAAATATCACTGGTATCAAGAGCTTATTCGCGTGACTCTAGGCCCCGGTAAAAGGGGCCAATGGACGTGGAAAAACCGGCCAAATTCTATATATCTAACAATGTTCGGTCCTTTATTTGAGGATCTAAGAGGCCCTCCAAAGTACATGCTGTCTCAAATTTCCGGAGGTAGCTTGAACAAACCAGGTGAAAGAATTATTGCGTCAGAAGACGAAAATGAAGACGCAGAAGCCCCTTTCATCCAAAAAGTGTTCGGAATTCTTAGAATTTACTACACACTTCTCGATTGTGTGAAGCGTGTAGCTCTAGGAATCGTAGCTGGTGCCTACTCGGAAAACTGGTCTTCAAGAACCCCTACAATCACCTTACTATGTATTACTTCTTTTCAACTCTTCTTCATGGTTCTTAAAAAGCCCTTTATAAAGAAAAAGATCCAGTTAGTAGAGATCATTTCAGTGTCCTGCGAGGTTGTGATATTCGCGTTTTGTGCTGTTCTCTTGGAAAGAGACTTTTCAGCCAAAGACGAGAGGAAACTTGGAATCTCGATGCTTTTAGTGTTCTTATTATCGTTTCTAGTCCAAATGATCAATGAATGGTATATATTGTATAGACAGATAAAGCAACTAGATCCAGTAAAGAACTCGTTCTTGCGCGGTTTAGAAACGTCTTCTATTGGATTTCTCTTGTTTTTCTGCCCTCCAAGTGTTATCAAGAAGGTTGAAAATAGGTTTCCTGTAGACAAGGTAGGTGAAAATGGAGACGCTACTTCTTCTGCAGACAGGAATAGGAGCCCGGGTAGTAGGAGCTCGAGTGATAAACCATGGCTGAAGCACATACGAGAACTAGCAAGGTCTAGCTTTAGTAAAGAAGAAAGCAAGACCACAACAACTAGTGATCCTTCATCAAGTAAGATGAGATGGAGTGAGTTTTGGAAAAGCAAGAGGAGCGGAAGCTCGTCTGCTTCTGAGTCTGCATCTACTTCGACAAATTTTAAGTCGAAATCGAGGGGATTGCACAAAGAGTTGGAAGATATTTTTGCAACCAGATGAGATTTCTCACTCAGCTGTTGAGTTTCCTCGGGAAATTGGATGAGTATGAAAAATTCGGACTTGTTAGATACTCGAAGGTCACAGTTTGAAAATTATTTAACAGCCATGTATTGAATAGAAGCAAATACGATAACAGGTGATTGTATATGTGATATTAATTATGTCTTATTCATCATTTGGATAATATAGATTATGTTATTAAACTTGCAGCATATATAGTTGTAGGCTTATACAAGGGTGGAATTCATCCGAAATTTAATAATCAGACTTGTTTCAATCTGTTGCATTAATCACATAATATATACTTGCATTGCACTAATTATTCTGGTTGCATGTAATGCGAATTTGGAATTAATACGTACGTTTATTGCATTTATTCTGGTTGTACTTTGAATTTGGTCAAGTGGATTATGAATTAGAAAAGCCACGTGAATCAATCAACTTATTCTCTCTTAAAAGCTTAATTTTAGCTTTCATTTAAAACATGCTCGTGAAATATTTAACGGATGGGATGGGCTCCGGAGGCCCGAGCCCCTCATTGGAGACCTTAAAATTGATGGAAGTTCGTGCAATACATTTGAATATGATGGTTTTGCAAAGGTTCCCACTTATTATTATTCCTATCTTTAGATTCAATTAATGCAAGTACGCAGGAAAATATTCGTGCTTTTTAATCTGTCCGAATCATAAAGTCACATGACCAGTTATAACTTTAAAATAAGAGAGTTTGAAGCACTATTATTTTCGGGTTTTTGGCATTTTGCACCATGAAATTATAGGGTTTTGGCACTTTGCACCCTGACTTAAAAGTTTTGGCACTTTGCACTCTGGAAATATAATTTATTTGGCACTTTGCACCCTAGTGTGTGTTTTAGTGAGAAAATTCATTGATAGAAGGTAGAATAGTTATTTTCAATTTTTTTTTCACTTTGCACCTTGGCAATATAGATTTTGCACCCTTAAAATATAGAATGTTGGCATTTTGCACCCTAAAATTATAAAATATTAACATCTTTCACCCCAAGTTAAATTTTTTGGCACTCTGCCCACTAAAAATATAATTTGTATGACATTTTGCACCCTAATATATTTTTCTTAAAAAAAACAGACTCATGAATGTTGGCGATGTAAAGATAAAATGGTCATTTCTATGTACAACAATCATAAACTTGTTATTCTAAATTTATTTTACTTTATAATAACTTATTTTAACATTTTCTCTTTGTAAAATTTAGATTAAAAAAAGACATTATCTTCATTTCATTTTCAAGTATCCTCAAAATTATTTACTTTATATCTAAAATACACGTTTACATATCTAACATATTATTATATTGCATGTTATTTACATAATTTAGATTATCATATTAAGTCGGGGTTGAAAATGTCAGAAATTATATTTTTTGGGTGCAAAGTGCCAATATTCTATATTTTAGAGTGCAAATTGTCAAAATCTATACCTTTAGGGTTTAAAGTGCCAAAAATATTTGAAAATAACTATTATACTCTTCAATAAATTAATTTTTTTTTCTTCAAAACACACACTAGGGTGCAAAGTGCCAACTAATTTGTATTTTCAGGGTGCAAAGTGTCAAAACTTTTAAGTTAGGGTGCAAAGTGCCAAAATCCTATAATTCCAGGGTGCAAAGTGCCAAAAGCCCATTATTTTCTAGAAAAAGAAACACATTATTCCAATTTAAGTTAATGCGTCCATCATTGAAGAAACTCCAATGCTATTTCCTCCTATCCTTTTTTCCCTATTTATTTATTAATATAAGAACGAATAAAGTTTGAGTTTGGTAGAAGGCTTTATTTATGTCCTTTTTCCACACAGATTTTATTTTCTTAAAAAAAAAAAAAAGGTAAAAATAACAAAAAGTATAGCATTAAGTACGTAAGTACTAACACTTTATTATTTACATGAAATACAGAAGTCCATTTCATTGATGTGCACTTTAATAAAGTCTAAATTTAATTTAGACGTGCTTTTCACGCCGGAATATGCAAAGTAAAAATTTGTTAGAAAGAAATGGTAAGGGCTGTTTGTTTGGCGTTTTCCAAAATTTTTTCGTGTTTGGGAAATGCCAAACAAACATGTTTTTTATTTTTTGAAATAAAATTTTCATCTCTCAATTTTCTTAAACTACTATCTCAAAACTCAAACAAACAACAATTTTATTATCTCTAAACAAAACCTATACAAACTCTACTCTGATTTGATATAAAGTAACATATCTCTTACACAATTTATCTCAAAACAAACATGATTTGACATAAAGTCTCACACATCTTACACCTACAACCTAACTTTTTCAAAAAAATCTACACCTACTTTATTTCTCAAACCACTCTCTCAAAACTCAAACAAACAACATTACGCAAATCGAGATTATTTCACAAACCTCCACTACTCTCCCAAACTACTTTCCCAAACACCAAACAAACAAGCCCTAAATGTCGGACAAAATAACCTATTTTATCTAAAATTCATTTATCCCCATTTTCGGCATTGAATAAGGATATTTTGGGTATTTTCTTTCACCAATCGCAAATATAATGTTCCTAGATGAAACTAAAGTACATAATTATGAGCAAATTTATTTGGAATACAATCAATGATATCTAATCTTATTTAAGAAAATCAAATGTGGCCTAATACTAAGAGAGAGTGATGTCGTGTAAAATTACCACTGAGCCCCTGGAATTAGATGATGCAATTTGTGCTATTCGATTATAGCGTTATAGGCAAAACCGCAACCGATCCGAAATCCAAAAACAGTTTGAAAACAAATTCTACAGAAAGAAATTCTTCTTCGTGTTGGTATAAATATAAACACCCCCACCCGATTGTCAACTCATCACCACATTCAAACTTCGTTTCTTCTCTGAGGGTTATAGGGCAAAAGTTAATGGGATCATATTTAAGCTCAAGCAAGAACAGGGAGCAAATAGATATGGCTCTTGCCAAAGCCAATCAGATTGTTTCATCAAACCCTGTTGTGGTTTTCAGGTCATCCTTGTTTGCATTTTCTTTTTATTGTTCTTTTTTCTTGAGTTTTTAGTCGTTTTAAAATGTTTGACTTTTGACGAATGAGTTAGAGAAGGCTATAAATCATGGAGAATGTAGTTTAATGAATTAATAAAGATATATAATTATCTATGCAATTTCAGTCTTAATTGCGAGTTTCCTGAACATTTTTTATTCCTATTGAGCATATTTTGATTAACTGCTGTACATACGTAAATATATATGGAATTGGAGTTATGAGTTATGACTTGTAGGAGTATAATAGATTGATGAAAAGCAGAAAAAGGTTATTGCAAAAATATCAGAATTTGGGCTCCTTAAGATCTTCATATTTCATGTGAGCTAATGTAGCTTATACAATTATTTCAATCACGTGAAGTGTAAATCTCACAATCATAATATCTATTCTGTTCTGAAGAACAAATTTGAGATTTAGTTTTTAGGCAACAAGTGTACTTATCATGACATTGCGAATTGTTAAATTGTCAACTCTAACTAAATAGGGGCATTATGTGTTGGGATTTTATTGACCATATTGCATTTCGGCACATAGCCTCGATGAGAACAACCAGTATAAATATGTGTGTTCTTGATCGTGCAGCAAAACTTATTGTGGATATTGCCAGAGGGTTAAACAGCTTCTTTCCCAGCTTAAAGCAACTTACAAAGTTATTGAACTCGATGAGGAAAGTGAGTATATACATATTAAATAACTTCTTATAATTTAAATTCAAATTTTACACCTTGTACTGAGGTTTTAACTATTCTTTTTTAAGGTGATGGTGATTATATTCAGACAGCTCTTGCAGAGTTGACGGGACAGAGAACTGTCCCAAACGTGTTCATAGGCGGGAAACACGTAGGCGGCTGTGATGGTAAGTATTTAAGTAGTAGTATTAATTTTGCCGAACAAGATTTAAAGAGATGTAAATTTCATTGTTTTTGTGCTGGCAGTGGTGCTCGAGAAACATCAACAGGGCAAGCTTGTTCCTATGCTCGCTGAAGCTGGTGCAATTGCGAAACTTTCTACTCAGTTATAAATATGATCAGTATACATACAGGAAGATGAAGGAATGTATTAATGGAAATGAGCTTATATAAGAGAATAAATATAAATTTAGACATTAAATGCTACCTATGTTTAAGAAATACTAACAGATTTGTACCACATGTTTGTGAAACCTTATTCCTTATTTAAGTTTTTTCTCTGTTTTTAGTTTGCTTGCCTATTGTATCATGTGTTTCTTCTGATATGATGACTATTTACCAATTAGGAGGCCGGAAAAGCAAATCAAAGGCTATTTGTTACTCGGAATTCAGTCAGTGAAATTTTAGTTTATTTAAACTCAAATCGTTATACGTAACATATAAAATTTGGACATTGTTTTGGTTCGTTTGATATAATAGTAGCTATAAGTTAATAGCTTATCGATAACAGCTTCTAGAACAAGTACAAGAATCAAGGCTTCATGTAAAAAACGTCTCTGTTTAAGTAGTTCGACATTTGATAACTTCCATTCGAGTTTGTGATGGGCCATTAGTTTGAGGGGGATATGATATATGTAGTTTTGCAAACAAGAGAGGAATTTTTGTAAATTTGGAAAACCTCAAGGGGGTATTAGTAATTTACCGAGTATTATACCAAGTCGGTACTTGTGACAAGTTTGAAAACTGTGTGGATGAGAGTTAGGCAAGCAGCCTTGAGATAATTTTTAATAATTCAACATCATTGTAAAGATATATAGAGACAAATTTATTGGATTATAGCCATTTTAATTTTCAATTTGCAGAGTGAAAAGACTAAAGTGAAGTTGATACAAATATCAAGAACTTTACTTAGTCTTTTTTAACTTTTTAAACATCTAATTTCATCCACCGAAAGCAAAGCAAATATAGTTTGGCATTAACTTATACAGGAAGATCAGAATAAAGCCACAAATTATGGAATAAATTTACAGCACAATATATTCTTCATCCATTTCCTCTTTATATTGTCATTCATGTAAAAATTCTTTTCATTTCTAACAAAGATGAACTGCTGCAAACCTAAAAGACCAAAAACCCCATCAGCACAACCTGAAGAAGAATTTCTAGATATCCCAGATAACAAAAATGTAAACCATCAAGTCTTACTTCAAATTCCAGGATGCAAAGTTCATCTAATGGATGAAGGGGAAGTTGTTGAACTTGGTGGCGGGATATTCGAACTTGCTCGATTATCAGATGAGAATATTTCTCTTGCAACTACCATAAAAGTTGGTGATGAGCTTCAATGGCCTTTGACAAAAGACGAGCCTGTTGTGAAGCTTGGTGCTTTTCACTACCTCTTCTCATTGCCAATGAACGACAGTAAGCCTCTGAGTTACGGGGTTACTTTTTCGGAGAAAGATGGGGGCAATTTGGATTTGTTAGATTCATTTCTTAAGGAAAATTCATTGTTCACTATTACTCCTAGTTCATCATCATCATCATCATCAAGAAAAAAGGATGATCTTAACTGGAAAGACTTTGCGCCCGCGATTGACGATTATAATGGTGTTTTGGGTAAGGCAATTGCAGGAGGAACTGGTCAGATTGTTAAGGGAATCTTCAAAGTCAGCAATGCTTACACTAATCAGGTAAAATATATAATCAAGTTGATTTATAATTAGACATTCTTCTTCTCGAAATAACTTACATGCTGTAGAAAATATTCAATAAGTCTAGATATTGATTCTGTTAGTGCAAACACAATCGAAAATTTTGATTTCGTTGTATGTTAGAGGCTATCTACAATCTTTATTGCATACAAATTAAATGGTGAGGATGAAATAGGTCTCAAGTCATAAAAAAGAGGCTTCAATTTGTGATTATGTTATGATTAACAGGTGCAAAAGGGAGGGGAATCAATCTTGACTCATGCAATCGAGGATAAAAATCGGGTAGTAGTACCAGATGAAAAAGGTCGCAAAACCAACAAAAAAGATGTTAACAAAAAGAAGACAGCACTCAACAAAAGCCTGAAACGGTATAATCTTTTTTTCAATTGAGAAGTTCACAATGTTATACTCAGGAAAATAACAAGCAATTACTATGATTTGTTGATTATTTCAGTGTGAGAAAATTGTCCAAAATGACAGAAAAGATGAGCAAATCAATGCTCGATATCGTTGGGGTTGCAAGTGGTTCAGTAATACGACCTATGGTCCGATCTCAAGCTGGAAAGACGTTTTTATCCATGGTTCCTGGAGAAGTTCTCTTGGCATCACTTGATGCAGTTAGTAAGAAATTCTTCAATTGATTTTTTCTTAAAAGAAACTTCAAGTGTGAAACTATTTGTGCATTTTCCTAAATTTTGTACATGTGAAATTACAGACAAAATAATAGATGCAGCAGAAGCAGCCGAAAAGCAAGCTTTGACAGCCACCTCTGGTGCAGTAACAAGAATGG
The DNA here is from genome assembly GCA_038501285.1 of Penstemon eatonii. Classification (NCBI taxonomy): domain Eukaryota; kingdom Viridiplantae; phylum Streptophyta; class Magnoliopsida; order Lamiales; family Plantaginaceae; genus Penstemon; species Penstemon eatonii. The sequence continues at coordinate 41,951,237 of CM076713.1, forward strand.
TCTCTCAAAGGTAACACTTATCGATTCATAAAGATGGTAACTAAATTTTCAGTCGAAGGGTAAAAATTACTTAAATTTCAGGTTTGGGGAGAATGCGGGTGAGGCAACGGAACACACACTTGCTACTGCAGGGCATGTTGCAGGAACTGCTTGGAATGTATTCAAAATACGGAAAGCCATCAACCCTGCATCCTCCGTGTCTTCCGGAATGATCAAGAATGCAGCAAAATCAATAAAGAAATAACTAGTATATATACTAGTTTGAAGTGATCAGTTGGTTCAAGTTATATTTATATGGAATTAATTAATGTTTCATTGTTTCTTTTAGTTCTATGACAGAAATTAAGATACATATATATGTTTTTTCTCGCATTGTTTGTCTTTGTATCAGTTTAAAGAGAATTATGATGTCGTTGTTTTTCCAGATAATAAATATATATCAAGGTGGTACTTGAAATAGAAATTGAAAGTTCCATTGAGTTGAGCTTAAATATTATTCGTATTTTAATCATAAATGTGACAAGCAAATTATGGATACAATTAATTAAAATATATGACCACAACTAGAATTTATTTGAATTGATAGTTGCGATCACAAGCTAATTGAATAGCTAATGGATGGGGAGTGCATGGGGACTAATTATCTCCCCCAACGCCTGCAGACAACTTGTTTAGAAGCATCGGTCATCAAACATGGGCCATTATTTGTTATATGCCACACACATTCGTCACAAACTAATGTCTTAAGTTGATCATAAACAGTGTAACCCGTTCCAGATCCGTATGCAGATTGTATATCGCAAACGAATTTTGTCGAACCCCAAATATTCCCCTTGAAATGCCATGAAAAATATTGTTGCACCCCAAGTACATGAGTTCCAAGATCATTATCACTTGACCAGCAATGAATTGTTGCGTCTTTGTCCGTCGTATTTAGGATCACAACTCTTGATTTCACACCTACTGCTTTAGTAGTTGTGATAGAGAACAGGAGAATAAGTGTTGTAAATTGAAGGAATATTGGTTTCATTTTCATTCTTTTCTTTTTTCCTTTTTTTTTTGGGCTTTTTTGAATCTTAAGAATTGTGTATGGTGTATGCAAATTTATACTACAAGAAAAATGAGGTGAATCATATTTCAACAATAAGTAAATATTTCACATAGTGGAAAACTACAATTAATATATACAGTATTATTAAAAATAACCTGAATTAAGGTTCTATATTATCCATATCTAAACATAGTTGAAAACTAGAATTAATATATACAGTATTACGTAATAAAAATAACCCGAATTAAGGTTCTATATTATCCATATCTAAACATAGTTGAAGAAGTAGTTGAAGAGGTGTAAACACACATAAAATCTTATTGAATGTATATGCCGCATTAACTCCTAAAATTTCGAACTTATCTCTTACATCAATTTTTATAATATCAATTTTAATTTTTTTATAACACTAATATACCCTTATTTAACTTATATGGTATACTCCTATTTAATATAGAGGTATAATTAGACATGAAACTTATATGGAAAATTCTGAACATATAAATGTAGTTGGAGAGTTCAAATTGGACATAAAATCTTATTATATTTATCTCTTATATTAACTCCTAAAATTTAGAAATTATCTTTTATATCTATACTATTTATAAAACTATTTATAAAGAGAAGTAATGGCATTGGTGTAACACTTTTTTCATTTTCCTATTTTATCCTTATTATTTAACTTAATTATGTGTCCTTTTAACTTCTTCAAATATGACACTTTTATCTTTTACTTTTTTTTTATTCTTGATTAATTTGATTAAATGACTTTTACCTTGGTGCTTTAATTAGTTTAACTATTTTAAATTTTAAATTTTTTACTTATTTAATTTAAATAAGATTACTTTCACTTTTTTTTTTCATAAAAAAAATCCTTATTTTTTGTGCTTACATTTTTTAATACACACTAAAAGGAATTAAAGCATGCGGGGACGCGTGCTGAGGATATACTAGTTTTTTTACAGTATCAATCTTCTCATTATAACACATAAAAATGAACCATAAAAAAAACGTCATTTAAAATAGCTAGCAACAATATGTTTCTAATATGTTAGTTGTATGTCATAAACAATCCTCTAAAAATAATATTTAAAATCAATTCTCTTAAATATCATTATGCTATATAGGGTAAAAAAGAAAAAAGAAAGTTCAAATAGAATATTATCTTCTCTATCTTTGTCTCCATCTCTGCTATTATAAAAACATGAGTAGTTTTTTAACATTTTTGTACTAATTAAAATGTCCCTATAATTTATATTTTGACAATCTATATAGTTAGATTATGATTCAGAAGGTATAATTGGAGTATGAGACATTTCTACATCTCTCCTATATTATCTCTTAAAACATAATTCTTGGTCATGTCATGAATAACTAGAAAAATAAAAGGACTTAACGTAAAAGATTCTTAGTTATGTAAATAATTTTTTCTCGATTTTCACATAGATGATAGACCCAATCACATAAATTTTAGTTTTGTTTTGTAACTTTGTTATGGTTCCTTCTTAGACCCAATCACATGAGTCGTAATTTAGTTTGATACGGCCCTTTCTTCGAGTAAGAAGAACAAAGTTCTATATTATCCAATATCTAAAAACAACCCAAATGTTCTATGAAGTTTTTTTTTTCTATATAGCTTATTAAACAAAAGTATTTTCCAAAATGGCTCAAAATGAAAAGTATTTCCCTGAATGTATATTTTAGTTGAAATTACTATAGGCAACATCAATTTTAGGTAAAATCGACACAACCAATATCGATTTATCAGTCATCTCCGATAATTAAAAAAAATTAAATTTAATAAAAATTGATATTAGCAACAACGATTCTTATTAATTAGATTAATTAGTAACTAATTAATCCAAGTAAAGAATCGACATTGCTAATATCGATTTTATGATTTTATGATAAAATCAAAATTAGCAGTGTCGATTTTATACTATAATTTTTTTTTTAAATGTGAAACAACCTCTATCTTGTAAAACCCCGAAAATTCATTCATGAATTTTCTTTCCTATAAACTTTATTTACTTGAAATTGATAATTTTAATTATGTGATTTAATAATTGAAACTAAAATTCATATCTATGTTGTTGAAAAATTCAACGAGTGAGCATATTTTTAAATTTGAAGTAATTTAAATTGATATTCACTTGAATTATTATTGTTGTGCAAATTATGAATTATAAATACTCACTCTTGTGTTATTTTGAGGATTTAATGCAAAAGAAAAAAAAGGGGGGGACTTCTTGATTGTCCCAAGACTTTGAGGACTAAAAAGGAAAAATTCGAAATTTGAGAGTGTGAACTGCAAGCACATTAAATACTTGAAATTTCAGCTCCACTCTCTCATTCTTCATCTTCCCCACCCAACACACACACTAAAGTGTTTTTCGCACACACAAAAATTTTCTTTCTTATTAAGCTCACAACTTCTTCATTTCTTAACCAAAACAAGTAAATGAGTAGTCAAAATTGATCTACTCGACGAGAGGAACACAATGGTGGTGGTTATTGAAGGAATATAAGCTGTTTTCCGGCAGAAATTAGAGGTGGAAGTGGCGGTTTTAAGTGGGTTTCCTTGCATGTTCCTTTTCCAGTCATTTCTTCGACAATCGAGCTTCACCACGGTGTTCTAGGCTTAGAGGAGAGCGGAATGGTGGGTTCGGCTGATTTTCCGGTGCCGGTCAACGGAGGTCAATGGTCGGTCAACAGGGGCTGCTCCGGTCAGCGATTTCATCTCGGAATGGGTATTCCATTTTCGGTCTTCATTTCTCGATTTGAGTTCGTTAGAAAGTTCCTTGTGCCTAAATGTTATTGTGCATTATTTACATTGTGGTTAATTTTTGGCTTTGAAATTTAGTTTGAGCATGAGTTTGAGTTCGTACTATGTTATGCATGTATATCGATTAACTCGATTTTAGTTGTAACGATGGTATATTAATGAAAGTGCAAACTTGATATAGTAAAAATATATGACTTGATAATCAAATTTCGATAGAGTTAAATGATGTCATATGATGAAAAGTTATTAAAACTTGTGAGTAATTTCGGTTTTATAGTAAACTATTTCTTAAATATTTTTAAACGTTCTTGTGATATTAGGTCTTGATTTATTTTTGCAAGAAAGTTAATGTTTTAATGTTTTCGAAACTCTTGGGGTATACTTTGAATATTTGCAAAAGAAAATGGTGTTTAGTTATTAACTTGTTAAATATTTTGGATTTTCTCAAATCTTAAAGTTTAAAAAAATGAATACACTTAAATGATTTGATGTCGAAAGTTTAAGTTCTTGTCTAAGATGTTAATTTAGGAAATCCTTGTGATAGGATTTTCTTTATATTTAAGTAAGATTATAAGATAATTTATTAGCTGTATACGTATTTGCTCAGGTTTCGGATACCTTTCACTGTGGAATTTTGATCATTGTAATAAGCTCCTCAGGTGAGTGCTGTGTGTTACTTGTGTGTAAGTCCGAATTAATGTGCTAGTAGGTCGAGTCATAACTGTAACTTAGTTACTAAACGAACAAGCATGTGATGTATGATAACATAAAGAACTCGGCTGCTAGGACGAGTTACACGTTGAATTATTGTTTGTCTATGTGCTTATGAGTCATTGATATTGTATGTTGAACTGTTATTGAGTTGTTTACCGATTTCCTGTTACTGAACTGTTACTATTACTGTTACTGTACTATACTGTTTATTGTTACTGTGTGGGCCCCTATTTTGGTGTGCGGAATCGTGGTTAACCTGGAAGGTAAGGGCCGGAGGGTTACCTTGATCCACCGTAGACCTGCTTCACGAGCCAAGTGTGGAGTTTACACTTGGGGAGTGAATGTCAAACTCCTGGCATTTGACGTCAATGCGCACTGATATGTAAGGTCGCACCTTACTTGTAGTGTTCGGTGGTGGTTTTCGTGACTGTGGATTGGATGGTAAGAGGAGGATGGCATCAACAAATGTTGGTTGCTTGTTTAACGTGCTTAAATTATTATAACATACGTTCATTTACTGTATTGTTGTATATGCTCATGTATATTATGTTGCATCCACGCACATGTGCACTACAACCTCACTAAGTTGGACGATCAACTTATGCATTTCAATCTTTTCAGCTACAGATGTTTGGGGTAAACGATAGTTCATGTTGTGGTTAGGTCATCACAGTTGCGGTCCCACCCTAATTCCAGAGAGTACTTGAACTTTTGTTTAAATTCTTATTTGATTTTAAGATTTTCGTTTGAACTTATGTTTTAAAACTCCTATAATGTCTAAGTTGATTTTTATTATATCTTGCTCAATATCTTGGTATTTTAGCTAATTTTGTAAAATGGGAATGTCAATCGAAAATAATTTTTAAATTTTCTCAGATATTAACCTTAATCTTCTTGTTTTCCTTTTGGGTCCCACACGTTATTTCACCATATCATGTCATCCGTTAAAATTTGTTTTAATTACTTTTGCTTTAAACTTAGTAATCAAAATTGTTCTTATTTCGTTTTAAAACGCTTCCGCTTAAAACCTTTAATTTTCGATTTTTAATTTATCGTTTCTTTTGAAGGTTTGATATTTTAATTCTTTTTCAAAATAATAATAACTTTTCGACCGTTATCCGACGGACCCGTGGAGTCGGGCCGTTACATATCTTATCAGATGTGAACTAACTTCGATTTAGTTAACTCAAACAACATATATGAAACTAAGAATTCAACACACCATCACAACCAAAACGCAAAACAATTAACATATTATCTAAAACAATCAAGAACAACCCAAAAACATAATCAATTCACCATCACAATGTAAACTTAAACAAGTTCAATACATAAAAATGTCTCAACAATATTATCTCAGTTACAATAACATCTACGAAACTATATCCTATTATTCGTGCATTTGCGTCGCGTATGTCCTTCTTTCCCACAAGTAGAACAATGAATCACCCGTTTGTCGGTTTGAAAATCCATTTCATTGCTAATGCGTCTTGATTTTTGTTGACCTTTTTCCCGTTCAAGCTTGTAGTTTGGTTTGAACACCGGACCATAATACTCGTTCCAATAATACTCATTATCCAATGGTTCAAATCTACCACTCCATGTCCTCGAATAATTCTCAACGGTATAAAATGATGATACAAAAGATAAAGGATCAACATTTTGGTTACTACAACAAGCAAGAACATGAGAACAAGGAACATGATAGGCTACCCACTTACCACAGGTGCATGTCCTTTTGACAATGCACACAGTTTGAACATTACCTCCCTTTATCATGCGACGACCTGTGATTACAGAATAAATCCCACCGCCCCCACGTATAGAATTGTTGAAGATTGTTACATGCATACCCCCAACCTTCGAGGTGTTGTTGATGAGCATTTAGTAAACCATGGGGCTAAATCGATTTTGGGGTTCGATGTTTGGTAGGCCAATATTTAAAAAAAAAATTAAAGGTTGCTTCACATTTTTAAAAAAAAATTATAGTAAAATCAACATTAGCAATGTCGATTCTTTACTTGAATTTATTAGTTGCTAATTAATCTAATTAATAAGAATCGATGTTGCTAATATCGATTTTTATTAAATATATTTTTTTAATTATCGGAGATGACTGATAAATCGATATTGGTTAATAGCGATTTTAACTAAAAGATACATTCAGGGAAATACTTTTCAGTTTGAGTCATTTTGAGAAATACTTTTGTGTAATAGGCTATATAGGAAAAAAACTCCGTTCTATATAATCCATATCTAAACATAGTTGAAGAAGTAGTTGAAGAGGTATAAATACACAGAATCTTATTGAATATATATGCTGCATTAACTCCTAAAATTTTAAACTTATCTCTTACATCAACTTTTATAATATCAATTTAATGTTTTTAACCCTAAAATACCCTTATTTAACTTGTATGGTATACTCCTATTTAATAAAGAGGTATAATTAGACATGAAACTTATATGGAAAATTCTAAACATATAAATTTAGTTGGAGAGTTCAAATTAGACATAAAATCTTATTATATTTATCTCTTACATTAACTCCTAAAATTTAGAAGTTGTTGTAAATAATATATATTAGTGGGTACTCCTATTTAGACTATCTCCAGTGTTGCTTCAGTCCAAGTCCAGCTTTCCCTCACTCAGTCCAGCTTTCATCTAAAATGTATCAATCTATCAATTCCATTTAATTAAAATTCTCATTTTTTCCACTCTCACTTAATAATAATAATACTAATAGCAATAATAATAATAAAATTAAGATTAAATAAGAATTACATTTTATTTAATACGGTATTTTAAAGAATTTTTTTTTAAATTAAAAGGGTTTTTATTTGAAAAATAAAAAAATAAAAAAAATAAAAAAGATAAAAAATTGGGCTGGGCTGGAGAGTGCAATGCACTCGCCAGTCCAGCAACTGAATGATTCAAGCGGTGAGGCAATCTAAGGTTAGATTGCCTCACCGCTTCAAGCAATCCAACAATGGATTGAAGGGATTTATCAGATTTATCCTGACTTTTCTAGATCGATGAGTTTCACATAGAAAAGACCTTCATCCACGCTCCTTATTAACTATTCCACATTGTGCTAATGGACGTTTGGTAGTGCAATGGCAGTACTTGTTAGCATCAATGGCGGAGCTAGATCGACTTTATTGGGGGGGCGAAATTTTTTCGAGGGATTAAATAATTAGAAAAATAATATATTCTTTTACAATTATTGACAAAGATTTTTTTGAAATGTACAATATACTAAATAAAGAATATTACATAAAGAAAAGTGCACTAAATAAATATAATTATAAGGAGAAGACCTTATATATTATAAAGAAAATAAAATTTTTATTCTTCTCACAACTATTTAGATTTTTTTAGGAATAATGCACTAAATAAAGAAAATTATAAAAAAAATGCTTGTATTATAATAACAATAAAATATCATATTCCTTAAATAATTATTAAGAAGAAAGAAACAATTAAAAGAAAGGCTTAACTATTGAGAAAGAAAGAAAAATTAAAAAAAATGGCTTAAGAATTGAAGAGAAAGAAGGGAAATTTTTTAAAAAAGGCTTAAGAATTGATATAAGAATCAATTGAACCAAGCTAGGTTCGAACCCAGATCTCCGTCCTACCCCATCAATTCCTTAAATACTCGGCCAACACAGACATTACTTCTTATTTTACTACTACTAATATTTAATCCTGAAAGTTTTGGGGGGGCGAGTCTACACATAGCTCCGCCAGTGGTTAGCATCACTAGAGGCAACATTAATAACTAATTAATTTATATTGTACAATATTTGCAAAGACATCTAGAGCCCCATTTAGGAGGGGAAGAAAATAAAGCCAACAACTAACATTATCCATTAATTTATTTTCTACAATAGACAATTCCTCTCAATGATTCACATTTGACATTCTTGAATTACTCTATAAATTTATGACACGGAATGAAAAATAGTAGGGAAAATTGCAATTCCGAGGATGCAAATTAACTCCAAGATGAGTATAAAAATACTATAGCCCTTTTCCCATACGCATCCAAAATCACATTATAACTATATCAGATACATCATAATTTCATATTAAGCTCACCAAAGATACATTCATATTAAGAACTCATTCAAACAACATAATTACTTTGTCGCTATTGCCAACAATATCCAAACTTCTCAACAAACTCATTAATCAACTTCTTGAAGCAACTCAGACTTCATGTAATCGAAAAAAGAATGCAAATTTGATACATAAGCACTAACCTTTCATACCTCACATGTATTTTGATTTTGCATTGGTTTTACTTCACTGTAGCTTCTTGCATGGCTTCTTGTGTCTACAAATAACTAAAAATCATAGATTAATTTCTTGCATTCGCAAATATTGATAAGTAACATATTATCTGCCTAGATGAACTTGAATAAGAAAACTCTGAAACTCTTGAAAAATATTACCTCGCAAAATTGGACAATTGAGTGCATATGACTTTCTCGAGGTAAAGTAGCACCTTGTAAAATCAAAGATTGTGGGGCCTCATTCACCTCAACATGATCGGTCAGGGCTCCTATTAATAAGAATATATTTTTGTTAATCTCCAATATTACAACTTAATAAATATTTTTGCTTATCGCAAAAAACATACATAACTTTAAAACGCATACATTACATTAGACGATTGAACATTTTGCTGGAAACGAGATCGAAGTGCACTTTCTCTCATTTGTTCAATCTCCTCCCGTAGCTCCAATCTCAGTTCTTCCCTAACACTCTCCTTGATGGCTTCCTCTACGAGGGAGACCTTGTTATGAGTAAATGATTCTTGATTCTTTAGGACTGAGACTTGAGTGGGTGTAGGACCAAATCCATATGTGCGCACACGACCATGTTTCTTAGGGTCTAAAACAACATTAAAAATTAATTTGATCTTTCATTTCCTTAAAGAGTTCATGTCCATGTCCTCCGGATTTTCTGATATCGGATTTGTCAACTTTTCCTACAAGTTAAGAAGACACCATGGAGGTTAACATTATAAATTCGAAATCGAATATAGAATATAAAATTATTACAATAGTACCAGTTGTATATGCATCATGTTGTCCATTCTTCGGCGTGTTTGCCTTCACCCATATGTCAAAGTTGGAGGGTTCTTCAACATTCTTTATAGACATCTAAGAAACAATAAAATATCTAGTAATCAGAATAAGGTTACCACACAATTAAGAAATATAATACAACGAATTAAAAAAGTTACCTCTGCTCTAAAGATTCGAATAACAACTTTTTCTAGTTCCCTGATAAGTTCGTAGTTGAGTTGTGTATTCACGATTTTGTTCATTGATCTTTAGTAAATCAAATGAGTGTTAAAATATATAGTATAAATATTTCTAAAACTTTAAACTATGGTCGAGGAATAAAATTTACACCCATGCATGTGGATCATTACTCCATATATTGACTAATTGTTCCCATTGAACCTTATCCATCCTAGGAGGATAATGAGCTAACCGCTCCTTATCAATCTTACATATGTAGTTGTGACAACTTTTCAGTTCTGTTTTCCACTCCCTCCATGCCTTGCCCATCTTTTTGAAAAGAAGATCTTTAAAAGTCTCAACAAGAGTGAAGTTTTCCTACAAAACAACATCCATAATTTATTAAAAATATAGGTCGATATTAAATTATTAACATATATTTACTATTTAATACTGAAATTTGAATATACCTTAAAATTTAACCACACAGCCTCTTTGGTAGATTGATCAATTTGTCTCCAATCTCTGGTAGTCACTAGAAATTTGTTAATTTCTCTTGCTACTCGACCTATTTGATATGCCAGTTTTGCTACATTTGCTCCAATGAGTTGGCTGAGTTCATTAAACTCAACTTGTACCTTGATAGCATGGCATTCCATGATTTGGGCAAACTTGTAGGACCTCGACCCCCTTTTTTTTCCCCCCTTGACTAGTTTATGGTTTCAAGAGACAATAAAATTAGTATTTAAAGCAAGAATTAAACAAAGTTGATATATTTTATTAGTAATGGTTATACATATTCTCCTATATAATTTATAATACCTGGTGGTGTACAAGAAACTGTAAATTTATGGCCCATAGATAAAGAATTATATTAGATTCTGGGCTGGCAACATTAGGACTTGGGATATATAGGGATGGATGCAGCCATGTTTTGGGGGGCCAAGACAAGGTTTTTTTTTTTTTTTTTATGTGTTAGAAATTAGTATTATTATTTTAAATTATCCAACCACTAATCTAATTCATAATTTTAGAAAATTATTTTATTATACTCCGTATATACCCATGGGCCCAAACAATTCTAATGAAAAGTCAAGTATCTTTTCATGTTAAATTGTCAGTCACACCTACTTAAATGAATGAAAACATCCGTTTAGACTTAATTTGGAAAGACATGTTTATAAATAGTTTTTGTGCTAAGTTGATCATTGAAGAGTACAAGAAAGTCTATGATGTAACTTTAAATATATTGTTTGATTCGCTCGATATTAGTTTTTTCTGTTACCACCACAACAAGAGCAGTCTATCAACAATAAAATTGGTGATAAACATGCTTAGTCACGAGATAAAAAATTACTATCTTGCGAATTGTTTGATTATTCACATCTTTAGAATGAAAATGCTAAGAAGTTTTATGATATGAAAAACATCATATATAATTTCGTAGTTGTTTCAATTACAGCATTTTGAATTCAATAGATCTCGTTGATAATTTATTCTTATGCAAATAAATTATATTGAATATCATTATCAATTAGTTTTAGCAATGGATAAACTCGCCATCCCCCGATTCTATAATCCTGGATCCATTCCTGGGGATATAGGAACGAGAAGATGATGGTTCCGATCATGCGTACGAGGATGAGCAAAACTCTCAGAAATAGTTGAAGATGGATGAACTCCTCGGGATGATTGTGGTCTAGACGGATGGTAAGATGAGATATTTGGAAATTCACCCAAAGGACTAGGCCCTGGATGACCATAAAAAGTAGGCCCTAGATGTCTATATGAGACAATTTGCATCCTCTTTGGCACCTACAGAATGGAGGTAATACAAGGATAAAAAAAAATTTATGTAAAGAAATGATTATATATTTTTGAAGCCAAATATATTATAATATGAGACACTTAAAATTATAAAGATATAAAGGATATATATATATATATATATATATATATATATATATATATATATATATATATAGCAGAGAAGATTTTATCAGAAAATAGAATATGTTGTAATTATATGGATGGTTACCTAATTAAAAGGTTGGATTCCATAGATAAATTGTGATATATATATAGTGGGGAAAATAATATTTCAAATAACATAATTTGTATGTGGGCTTGTCCCTCATTGTTCTAAGATTAATTGACAAATTATAAAAGCCTTGTGAGGAAGTTGAAGAGTTGAAAACTCTTTATTTGTCTCACATTAACTTTTTATATTTGTGTGTACTAGTATATATGAACTAAGTGTATAATACTTGGTATAAGTCTTTACAAAGAGGATCATAAGAATACACCACACGCACGTCGCCGCCGCACACCCCCTTCCCCCCGACCCGGCTTGGCTCGGGTCATGGTCTGGTCTGGGGCGTTTGAGCGAATTGTCTCGTCTCGGACTTATTTTTTTGGAGAAATTTTGAATTAAAATATAGTTTAAAATTTAAATTTGAATATTGAATTCGTTTATTCAATTGCGTAACGTTTCGGTTACGAAGATTGAATTAATTGGGCTATTTGTTATTCAAATTTAACTTTTGTTTAATTATTTGACACAAATTTCATACTCAAACAAGATGATTTATCCTCTTCCTGGTGTGATACAGATAAAACTCCTTTAGTAGATATTAATTCTAAAAAAAAAAAACTAAGTGCAAAAAATGTTAATCGACAAGTATTATTTAGCCCAGAAAGCCCGATTTTCTTTAGAGAAAGATGCCAACTTATGCCATTATATTAGATCCACCTAAGTTCAAATTATGTCTTTTAATCCAATTTCAGATTATGCTTCGGGAATTACTAACCAAACAAGTTCAAAACTGCTTTGTACAGCTAGAATAAAGAGTCCATGTAAATTTCTTTATATTGGATATGCATTCAATCATCTAAATACTACATAAATATATAGAAAAACCCAATGTTATTAAAACGGGACCGGACCGGTCGGTCTGACCTGAAACGGAGGCCTGTCCGGCCCAGTTAAGCTGCTAAAACCAGTGAGCTTCAAAAAAGTCTGAATCGGTTCTGATTGTCCTTTTATTTTTATTTTTTTTAATATTAAAAATAAACTAAAAACTTTTGAAAAATGAGGGATTTGAACACCTAACTTCTTTTGAATAAAATATAAGATCAGCTGCTTTTGTTACGGAAACCTTGGGATATTCGTTTATCTCATGTGAAGAGATATGCAAACTCTGTGGCGGATGCTCTTGCCAAATTGGGACACGAAGTTGGAAGCACCCTGAGGTTGATGGAAGACCCGCCGGATTCTATTATGGAGCTGCTTATGTTAGATAAGATGAACTAAGCTGTTGTTCAGCTTCTTGTTAGATCAAAAAAAAAAAAATATAAGATCATTACCATTTAAACTACATCATTTTTGTTAAACTTTAAGGATAGAAATTTATACATTATAGAAAACTTGTAACCAAATTAATTTATAAATAAGATTATAATAATTAACTCAAATTAATACATTATCAATGAAAATTAAAATTAATTTTAGTTTTATGACATAATTTCTTATTAAAAGTTTTTCTATAAGATATATTTATATTATCTATATTATTTTAATTTAAGATACAAAATGTCAAAGTTTAAAAGTCAAATCAATATATTATACAAGTTTAATTTTGAATATTAGACTTGTATACATAATCATATTTTAAAATCTATTAAACTCTTAGTTTGTTTTATTTTTAACTTATATTTTTATATTTTTAATTAAATAAATATAATCATAATATATTTATGTGAGCTTACTAATTAGTATCATATTATCGTTATGATATAAATTAGATAAATATTATTTGGTTTAATTTTAATATATTCTAAATTCTTTGTATATTTTTAAACAATTGTACGATAATGTTTAAATTTTATGCATATTGTATATACTTCAAAATTAAATATAAACCATCTAACCCTGCATCTTCCGGAATGATCAAGAATGCAGCAAAATCAACAAAGAAATAACTAGTATATATACTAGTTTGAAGTGATCAGTTGGTCCAAGTTATTTTAAATGGAATTAATTAATGTTTCATTGTTTCTTTTAGTTCTATTACAGAAATTAAGATACATATGAGTTTTTCTCGCATTATTTGTCTTTGTAAATGAAATGTGACAAGCAATTCAAATATATGGCCACAACTAGAATTTATTTGAATTGATAGTTGTGATCACAAGCTAAGCTAATGGATGGGCCCAAGGCCTGCAGATAACTTTTTTAGAAAGATCGGTCATCAAACATGGGCCAAACATTGTTATATGCCACAAACATAGGGGGGAACATTTTGCAGGCCCAGCTTCAGCATAAACATTGTAAGCCTCTCCACCCCCGTATGCAGACTGCAGATCGCAAAAGAACCTTGTCGAACCCCAAATATTGGGCTTGAATTGCCATGAAAAATTTTCTTGCACATCTAGTACATGAGCTCCAAGATCATCATCCTTAGACCAGCAATGAATTGTTAAGTATTTGTCCGTCATATTTTGGATCACAGTTGTTATTTTCACACCGAATAGTGCTTTAGTAGTTTTTGTGATTGAGAACAGGAGAATAAGAGTAGTAAATTGAATGAATATTGGTTTCATTTTCATTCTTTTTTCTTTTTCCTTTTTAGGCTTTTTTGAATCTTAATTAAGAATTGCGTATTGTGTATGCATATTTATACAAGAAGAAAAGTGAGGTGAATCATATTTCAACAATAGGTCAGCAGTAAATATTTCACATAGTGGAAAACTACAATTAATACATATTACTAAAAATAACCCAAATTAGGTTCTATATTATCCACATCTAAACATAGTTAAAGAAGTAGTTGAAGAGATATAAATACACATAGAATCAATTAAATACACATAGAATCTTATTGAATGTTTATGCCACATTAACTCCTCAAATTTAAAAATTAACTCTTACATCAACTTTTCTTTTGAGAAACCTGATTTTCTTTAGAGAAAGATGCCAACTTATGCCATTAGATTACATCCACCAAGTTCATATTATGCTTCGGGAATTACTAACCAAACAAGTTCAAAATTGCTTTGCACAGCTAGAATAATGACCAATCTTCGTGCATTCAATCATTTAAATACTACAAAAATATATGGAAAAACCCAATGTTATTAAAACGGGACCGGACTGGCCGGTCCGATTTGGAACCGAAGGCCTATCCGGACCGATTAACCTCCGAAACAGTGAGCTTGAAAAACAGTCTGAACCGGTTCTGAATCTTCTTTTTTTATTTTTATTTCTCTTTAATATTAAAAATAAACTGAACACTTTTGAAAAATGAGGGATTTGAACACCTAACCTTGTAAATAAATATAACATCCTTACAATTTAAACTACATCATTTTTGCTAAACTTTTAGTATATGAATTTATACATTATAGAAAACTTGTAACCAATATAATTTATAAATTAGATTATGATAATTAACTCAAATTAACATTTTATTCATTATCAATGAAAATTAAAATTAATTTTAGTTTAAGTTTTTCTATAAGATATTTTTTTCCAACTATATTATTTTAATTTAAGATAAAGAGTGTCAAAGTCTGAAAGTCAAATCAATATATTGTACAAGTTTGATTTTGATTATTAGACTTGTATACATAACCATATTTTAAAATTTATTAAACTCTTAGTTTGTTGTATTTTTAAGTTACACTTTATATTTTTAATTAAATAAATATAATCATATTATATTTATGTGAGCTTACTAATCAGTATCATTATACTGTTATGATATAAGTTAGATAAATATTATATGGTTTAATTTTAATACTTCTAAATTTTTGAATATTTTTAAACAATTGTAGGATAATATTTAAATTTTATGAATATTGTATATACTTCAAAATTAAATATAAGCCATCTAACCCTGCATCCTCCGGAATGATCAAGAATGCAGCAAAATCAACAAAGAAATAACTAGTATATAAACTAGTTTGAAGTGATCAGTTGTTTCAAGTTATATTTACATGGAATTAATTAATGTTTCATTGTTTCTTTTAGTTCTATGACAGAAATTAAGATACATATATATGAGTTTTTTCTCGCATTGTTTGTCTTTGTATCAGTTTAAAGAGAATTATGATGAGTAGTTGTTTTTCCAGATAATAATATATATATATATATATCAAGGTGATACTTGAAATAGAAATTGAAAGTTCCATTAAGTTGAGCTTAAATATTATTCATATTTGAATCATAAATGTGACAAGCAAATTATGATCAATACAATTAATTAAAATATATGACCACAACTAGAATTTAATTATTTGAATTGATAGTTGTGATCACAAGCTAATTAAGCTAATTGAATGACTAATGGATGGGAGTGCATGGGGCGTTATTATTTTCCCCAATGCCTGCAGACAACTTGTTTAGAAGCATCGGTCATCAAACATGGGCCATCATTTGTTATATGCCACACACATACATCACAAACTAATGTCTTAAGTTCATCATAAACAGTGTAATCCGTTCCAGATCCGTATGCAGAGTGCATATCGCAAACGAATTTTGTCGAACCCCAAATATTCCCCTTGAAATGCCATGAAAAATATTGTTGAACCCCAAGTACATGAGTTCCAAGATCATCATCACTTGACCAACAATGAATTGTTGCGTCTTTGTCCGTCGTATTTTGGATCACAACTCTTGATTTCACACCTACTGCTTTAATAGTTGTGATTGAGATCAGGAGAATAAGTGTAGTAAATTGAAGGAATATTGGTTTCATTTTCATTCTTTTTTTTAAGGCTTTTTTTATTCTTAAGAATTGTGTATGGTGTATGCAAATTTATACTACAAGAAAAGTGAGGTGAATCATATTTCAACAGTAAGTCAGCAGTAAAGATTTCACTTAGTGGAAAACTACAATTAATATATATTATGAAGGTTCTATATGTTGGAATTTTAGAAGTTTTTAAACTTCAAAATAAAAAAATAAATTTTGTAACGTCAAATGCATTAACATCCCCTTAATACGCCATTATGTGGCTCTTAATATTTTGACCATCTCTCATGAACACTATAAATAGGAGTGTCCTAGAGTCTTAGTAACACTCACTAGCTAGATAAGTTGCATTCACAAAATACTTTCTATATTGTTATTGGGCACTAGAGATAAAGTCTGGTTCTTTGTCTTCCTGTGAACGTGCTCACGGATGAGGACACGGCGTGGCCATTTGGGTTTTATCCTGGGATTGTGATCAGCCGACAATACCTGCACGAGGGGAGGCAATCACTTTCTTAGGACGAGCGTCTAGTGGTGTGACTCTCATCAGGCCAGTCGTTCTATATTTTAATTATTTTATGTCATATATTATATTATAAAATTATATGAGTTGTTTATTTCAAAACTATGATTTACTTAAATTTAGTATAAAACCAAAATTTCTCAACAATCTAAGAAAGTGATTGATATTTGTGATTTGTGTTTAGTAAGAGACTCTGAGGGGTTTGAATTCTCTAACAATTTCATCTTATGTTTGATTGAGGTAGTAATGGAGAATTTATGCAAATCAAAAGTTTGTCTAATGCAAAAGATTTTGGGATATATCAAAGGAGCATGTATATCTCTGTTAGACTATTTTAAGAGGAATATAATTCATTGGAGAATCAAAATTCAGGTACGATTTATAATCGAAATTATTTCCTTTGATCTAATTCAAATGTGATGTGTGAATGATGGAATGTTATTCCATGATGAGTACACATTCAGCTTATAACTTGGCCTATTACAATTTATTTTCCGTGTTAAAAATGATATCTAACTATTTAAAAGAATAAATAATTTGTAAATAACACGTCAAACTTTAAAAGATCAAATTGTGATTGCTCTTCTCAAGTTTGGCCATAGTGTGATATGTGCCGATGGTTTTAAATTTTAAATTTTAAATTTTAAATTTTAAATTTTAAATTTTAATACTATATTAGGAAATTGGTGTAGTCCTTGTCGGTCATTAAAGTTGTTATTCTCATGTGTGATTAATTGCATGAACAGTGGTTAGGATGCAATTTACATTAAGTGATTAAAGCCTATTTTAACGAGCCTTTTATTTTGATGGTTAAATGAATTTACATTTTAATATTAAACAAGCCAAGAATTGGTACTGGAGTTCTTTACATTTATTATGAAAAACAAAATTTGAATGCCATAAAGTCGTTTTGATTTATCCTTATAAACTAAATCAAACATTACCAACCGTAATTGGTTTGTTCATGGATGAAGTGAATTAATTAAGGACATATAAGATTTTACTCTAATCTTTGGAAAGTACATCAGTGCTTTCTTGTCACAAAATATATAAGCTATACATACATGTAAGAGATAAAGTACGTTTGTATAAAATAAAACTTAAATAATTGTGTTTTATATGCTTCATGAATTATTTTAGTTTATTTGTGTGAAAGTTACATGGATATTATTATTTAATGGCTAATTGATTTCTTTAATAAATTAATGAAGCATTTAATGCTAAAAATTATAGCCGTTAATATATTGTTACTAATATTTCTTTTATAAGACGAGCCTTAAAAGTTAAAACCAATTTATTGAAATAGAATAAAACACCCTATTAAATACATACTTAATTCCTTTGACCTTGATGTATTAATTCTAGCATTATTATAATCTACAATGGCATTACATAAGTAATATGTATTGGGTTACATTATTTTAATGTCATAAAATAAAATAAAAAAAAGGAAACGTAAGTCTGGGTGTAGTCTGATTGATTCCCTTAAATTTGAAGTTATTCATTATTAAAGATATTTTAAATTGTAATTTAGTGCATTGGTTTCTTTGTGGCATTATTTTGATTGAATAATTATGATGGATTTATGTGCTGGAATTTCTTAATCTTGCGTAATGATATGAAATTTTATGCATTTCATGATTGATAAAAAAAAAAAAAAATTAAGGTCTATCTTTATTGTTAGAAGTTACATGTAACTCCAATAGCTAATTGATATTTAAATATTGAACATTTTGAATACTAGACATCAATGTCTATAATATATATGTCTTTATTATGAGAGTTACATACCAGTGCATTATAAATTAGAATAAAGTTATCTGCTAGCCTATAAACAATTTTAGGCATGCTGAAAGTAAACTAGTTTACACCGTGAAAGGTTTTATGCATGTCAAACGAGAAATTATATACTATATAAGTAACTTAATATTTTCCAAATGTTTGGGTAAAATGACGAAATTATGTGGTGATAAGCTATCTTGATATTATCCTATGCTAATTACATTTTGGAGACATTTGTTTGCTTAGATTTAAAGCATATAATTATTAGTGTGATATATACTATTACTCATTAAATATAATGTATTGTGGTGGTTACTTTGATGAAACTAAAACTTATTAGGAATAAAGACTTTATTGTCTTAATTTAATTCATTAATATGAAATTATATGAGCTACTGTGAAATGTTTAAATTGACCGCTTATCATTTCTTTATGACATATATTATAGTGTTGAAGTTGTGCACTATGATAAGAAATCAAATGATGTGATAAATATTTTATTTTGATTAAAAGAAAATCAATGAGAGGGAAATCCCTAAATAACTTGTAGCATAAGATTCAAAGCTTATGCTAAATTTGATGGAGGAAAAGTCAGAAAAAAAAATTGATGGATGATGGCGAACACATCATGATTATTTATTAACAATTCTCTTTTGTTGAGTTATTATTATAACAGGTGCACGTGCACGAGACAATGGAATATTGAAAAAATCATATGCGACACATATCGCACAAAGAAAAAAAATGTGAAAAATTAATATTAAGAGGCAATGTATACTAATTCCACGAGGTGGAAATTTGCCTTAGGATTAGCTATAAAGGCTCGATCCTTTATCATCGAGGGGGATGGGCGTAAGCCCGTAAGGGAGTCACCTCCGGGAGTAACCCAACCTTCGTGATTGGAGACCCCATGAAGAAGGTTTAATGGGTAGGAACAACCTGTAATGCGTGACTTGTTTAACACTAATTTATAGGAGAGCACCTCCTTCCCATCCCTATGGTGATAGTGATTCATATTGTGATATTACGGTTGGGTTTAACCCTTAATGAAATCAAGGCGAGAATTCTGCAGGGTATAGTTCGCACGTACCCTTGGAGGTTTCACCTAAGTGAGAGTTGCCATGGGGCCGTGGCTATGGGTTTGGGCTGACCCTAGAAACTCTCATGAGAATCAAGATTCGAGCGCACGGCCGTTTACGCGCTAACCCGCGAACTAAGACCGATGTCGATACTGTGTGTGTGATGTATTGAAATTTGGCCAAGGGACCTAATTCAAAGCACTTGCGCCATTATGGTTTCCTCAAATGAATATCATCAACACTAAGTGTAGGTTCAAGCCCGGAAGGCTCCTGCACCCATTGCATAGTATTTTAGTGCCCAATTATTTTTTGCATATTTTGATGTTTTTAAAACTTGTGGGGGATTGTTGGAATTTTAGAAGTTTTTAAACTTCAAAATAAAAAATAAATTTTGTAACGTCAAATGCATTAACATCCCCTTCTTAATACGCCAGTATGTGGCTCTTAATATTTTGACCATTAAGGTCTCTCATGAACACTATAAATAGGAGTGTCCTAGAGTCTTAGTAACACACACTCACTAGCTAGATAAGTTGCATTCACAAAATACTTTCTATATTGTTATTGGGCACTAGAGATAAAGTCTAGTTCTTTGTCTTCCTGTGAACGTGTTCACGGATGAGGACACGGCGTGGCCATATGGGTTTTATCTTGGGATTGTGATCAGCCGCCAATACCTGCACGAGGGGAGGCAATCACTTTTTTAGGACGAGCGTCTAGTGGCGTGACTCTCATCAGGCCAGTCGTTCTATATTTTAATTATTTTATGTCATATATTATATTATAAAATTATATGAGTTATTTATTTCAAAACTATGATTTACTTAAATTTAGTATAAAATCAAAATTTCACAACACTATATTATCCATATCTAGGTCTGAAAATCAAACCATGCTACTCAATACTCGACTCGAGATCGTTTGATAAAAGTTCGTTTGAGCTCGGTTCGTCACACTAATCAAACAAGCTTGAACATCATTTTTCGTTCGATAACTTTTGAAGCTCGGCTCGAGCTCGACTCAATAAGCTAAAAAATGAAAAAATACATGTAAAATATCAAGCTACTCGATACTCGACTCGAGCTCGTTCGATAAAAGCTCGTTTGTGCTCGGCTTGATTGAAAATCAAACCAAGCTCAAACACAAAATTTCAAGCTAGATAAAAATCAAACCAAGCTTGAACAGTGTGTCGTTCGATACTACTCGGCTCGATTACAGCCCTGACCATATCTAAACATAGTTAAAAAAGTAGTTGAAGAGGTGTAAATACACATAGAATCTTATTGAATGTATATGCCGCATTAACTCCTAAAATTTCGAACTTATCTCTTACATTAACTTTTATAATATCAATTTAATTTCTTTTTTTTTTAACACTAATATACCCTTATTTAACTTGTATGGTATACTCCTATTTAATAAAGAGGTATAATTATCTTTTACATCATTTATATCTATACTATTTATATCTATACTATTACATAATTTCTTATTAAAGTTTTTCTATATGATATTTTTTTTCCAACTATATTATTTTAATTTAAGATAAAGAGTGTCAAAGTCTGAAAGTCAAATCAATATATTATACAAGTTTGATTTTGAATATTAGACTTGTTTACATAACCATATTTTAAAATTTGTTAAACTCTTAGTTTGTTGTATTTTTAAGTTACACTTTATATTTTTAATTAAATAAATATAATCATATTATATTTATGTGAGCTTACTAATCAGTATCATATATACTGTTATGATATAAGTTAGATAAATATTATATGGTTTAATTTTAATACTTCTAAATTTTTGTATATTTTTAAATAATTGTAGGACTTTAAGTTTTATGCATAATGTATATACTTCAAAATTAAATATAAGCCATCTAACCCTGCATCCTCCGGAATGATCAAGAATGCAGCAAAATCAACGAAGAAGTAACTAGTATATATACTAGTTTGAAGTGATCAGTTGGTTCAAGTTATATTTACATGGAATTAATTCATGTTTCATTGTTTCTTTTAGTTCTATGACAGAAATTAAGATACATATATATGAGTTTTTTCTCGCATTGTTTGTCTTTGTATCAGTTTAAATAGAATTATGATGAGTAGTTGTTTTTCCAGATAATAATATATATCAAAGTGATACTTGAAATAGAAATTGAAAGTTCCATTGAGTTGAGCTTAAATATTATTCATATTTTAATCATAAATGTGACAAGCAAATTATGGATACAATTAATTAAAATATATGACCACAACTAGAATTTAATTATTTGAATTGATAGCTGTGATCACAAGCTAATTAAGCTAATTGAATGACTAATGGATGGGGAGTGCATGGGGCCTTATTATTTCCCCCAATGCATGCAGACAACTTGTTTAGAAGCATCGGTCATCAAACATGGGCCATCATTTGTTATATGCCACACACATACATCACAAACTAATGTCTTAAGTTCATCATAAACAGTGTAACCCGTTCCAGATCCGTATGCAGATTGTATATCGCAAACGAAACGTGTCGTACCCCAAATATTCCCCTTGAAATGCCATGAAAAATATTGTTGCACCCCAAGTACATGAGTTCCAAGATTATCATCACTTGACCAACAATGAATTGTTGCGTCTTTGTCTGTCGTATTTTGGATCACAACTCTTGATTTCACACCTAGTCCTTTAGTAGTTGTGATTGAGAACAGGATAATAAGTGTTGTAAATTGAAGGAACATTCCTGGTTTCATTTTCCTTCTTTTCTTTCTTTTTTTTTTAGGCTTTTTTGAATCTTAATTAAGAATTGTGTATGGTGTATGCAAATTTATACTACAAGAAAAGTGAGGTGAATCAGATTTCAACAATAAGTCAGCAGTAAAGATTTCACATAGTGGAAAACTACAATTAATATATATTATGAAGGTTCTATATTATCCATATCTAGGGCTGAAAATCAAATCAAGTTACACGATACTTGAGTGCAAGCTCGTTCGATAAAAGCTCGTTTGAGCTCTGTTCGTCACACTAATCAAACAAGCTTGAACATCTTTTTTCGTTCGATAACTTTTGAAGCTCGGCTCGAGTTCGACTCGATAAGCTAAAAATTAAAAAAATACATGTAAAATATCAAGCTACTCGATACTCGGCTCGAGCTCGTTCGATAAAAGCTCATTTGAGCTCGGCTCGATTGAAAATCAAACCAAGCTCAAACACAAAATTTCAAGCTCGATAAAAATCAAACCAAGCTTGAACAGTGTGTCGTTCGATACTACTCAGCTCGATTACAGCCCTGACCATATCTAAACATAGTTGAAGAAGTAGTTGAAGAGGTATAAATACACATAGAATCTTATTGAATGTATATGCCGCATTAACTCCTAAAATTTCGAACTTATCTCTTACTTTAACTTTTATAATATTAATTTAATTTTTTTTAACACTAATATACCCTTATTTAACTTGTATGGTGTACTCCTATTTAATAAAGAGGTATAATTATCTTTAACATCATTTATATCTATACTATTTATAAAAAGAAGTCATGGCATTGGTGTAACACTTTTTTTTATTTTTCTATTTTATCCTTATTATTTAACTTAATTATGTGTGCTTTTAACTTCTTCACTAATACATATGACACTTTTATCTTTTACTTTTTTTAATCTTGATTAATTTGATTAAATGACTTTTTACCGTGGTGCTTTAATTAGTTTAACTATTTAAAATTTTAAATTATTTCCTTATTCACTTTAAATAAGATTACTTTCACTTTTTTTCATTAAAAAATCATTATTTTTTGTGCTTAATTTTTTTAATACACACTAAAAGGATTTAAGCATGCAGGGATGCGTGCTGAGGATATATTAGGTTTTTTTATATTATCAATCTTCTCATATAACACATAAAAATGAACCATATAAGAAAACATAAATAACTATTGGCCACCCCAACACTACTACAAGAATCATGACTTTTAGCCATGGCTCATAGCCGTGGCCAATAGTAGTGTTGGGGTGGCCAATAGCTATTGGCCTCGACAAAGCCACGGCATCTTTCCGATTTATTAAAGAGGGTATCCAATACATTGGCCACGGCTAATGGTCATGGCCAATGTTATGGCCACCCAAAAAACCGTGGCTAATACTCCCGTGGCATTAATTAAGGATATTAGTTGAACTTTGGCCACAACTTTGTGGCCGTGGCTTATAGAATTTTTATTTTTATTTTTTAGGGAATTCTGTTTATTTGGATGATATCCACAATAACATGCATATTGATTTAATAAATAATTACATTTTATAACCCTATTCCAATTCTCTAAATATTTAAACAATATCCCAATTATCAAATGTTCAATTTTCTTCATTCTCCTTCTCAATAACCAAAATATTTGTGCACAACAAAAAATTTCATCAAGTTTAGAATTACCATCATTGCTCAAAATCCAGCAAGTACAAGAGACATAAGTCGTAAAGAAAAAGGAAAACCAAAATTTTCATCAGATTCAAAATAACCCGCAAAACTCCTCTTTTAATTGAAGATCTCAATCCGCTGGCAAATTCCTTACATCCAAGAACTCCAACAAGACCTAGAAAAAAAATGTTCACAATCATAAAGGGCAAATTAGAAAATGTTTGTTTTTCAATCAGAACAAATATGCAAACGAATCATATGAACCAGAAAAGATCTACAATCTTATTATCATCAAGGGAGGAAAAACACAAGGATCCAACAATAATGTCCCAATTAGCAAATTCATGTAAAGAGCCTATAACCAAAACTTTCTATGATAGTACTTTATGATAAAATATTTACATTGCAAAAAGATTTTAAAATGAATAAAACAATATGCACAAAGCTATCCACTAAAATGAATGAATGAATGAATTTCTATTATTAAACTAGTTAGTTATTAACCTACACAAATATCAGTATCAGCCTCTATACACTCACTCTATTCTCCAACACTCTTCATTCATGAACATGCCTTCTATAACAATACCCATCTCACAATCCCAATCCCTAACATTTTAATATCTTAGAGATCATATCAAGTTAAATAATCTGAACAAAGCACAACAAGTTTGAAATCTTAATCAATATAGGGAGGACTTTTTACTCATTATTATATTTCAAAAAATATTGTACCATTAGTTCTACCCTTGTTGCAAAATTTGAGAGGAAAAATCAATCAGAAAAACAACTTGGGTTTAAAAAGTCAGATCCATTCACATGAAACGAAACTTAGCACAACAAGTAGATGTCCAAATTAACCTATATATAAATACAGAGAACAGTTTCTAATAAGCTCTTAAACTTAGCAACTTAAACTTAGCAACAATGCATCAACTCTTGATCTATAACTATCAAAACAGTTCAACAAACAGAGCAAGCTACCCAGAAAAACACAAAGCATTCCAGATTTGTGCCTATTAAGTCTATTAAGCATGTCACTTCAAAATGCACCTCACTATTTATTGAACAAATGCAATATCTTCATTAATAATATTCTATACTTTAAAAAAATTGTCAAATCTTACCATGATTTGTATCTATAGATCACTTGAATTTCCACTTGCACTTCCTCCATATGTACTGGATTCATGTCTCATATCGAAAGGCTTAAACGAAATATCCATTAGAGTTGATAACAAAAAGATTAAACATATAGCTGAATTTTCATTGTGTATAGATGTTTAAGATAATATATAACGTACCTCCTTCTCTAGTTCAAGGATTGGCATCCGTCCTAACCGGTGATGGAATTTATATTGACTTATGTTCTGAGCATTTCTCCTAGACACCTTCTGAAATATACGAGTGAAGTTCACTATTAACGGTTAACTGTTGGTCTACCATTAAAAGGTATACCATTATGAAGCTCTAAATATAAAACTTGACCAACAGCTCTAAAGTATACCATTATGAAGTGTAAATTTATTTAAGAATAACCCCAGACAGTAATAAATGTTTCCTTTTTATGGCATAGACATGAATAAAGATGATAATTGAAATAAAAAAAGAAAACTAGTTGAACTTGGAAATAAGGAGTATATATTATACCTCACATAAAAGAATGTCTTCCTCAGGTGACCATCCTCCTTTCTTGAAATCAGAGTTCAAATAAGTGTACCATCTGCATCAGAGCACATTCTCATGAGATAAATCGAAAAGTTGAAACAAGATGCAATAAAAGAAGATTCAATAGACTGTAAATGTAAATAATCTACCAACATTCTTCGACACTGTCTTGTCGTTTTATCCTTGAATTTCGATGCAATAATTGCCCAACTATCACAAAAAAAATTAGGTTGATAAGTTTCAATCATCCATCCAGAAATTAAAACATTTACATCTAATGATGATCAAATTAAAAACCACAACCAAAATAAAAACTAAGAAATCAAGAATTTACTTTTCAGTCCCATGTACTCTAATTTGCTCTCTTAGAATATCATCCTCCTGTTAATAGCACTAACCTTTCAATACTTTTTCATAAACATGAGGAAGTTCAGCTAGATTCTTCATCAACATTGTTATCAAGACACTAGAAGTAGAATTGAATACTGGTTTCTTGATTGTTTTGACCATAATGTGAAACTTCAAAAATGGTTTGATCTGAAGCTTTAAACCTGTTCTATCCTATTAATCCTACATTGCAGCTCTAAAGTATACCTTATAGACTTTGACAACTCATGATTTTTCTTCATGGTCTGTCAGCATATAATCAAGTACTAAATATTTGTTACTCATTTTTCTACTTTATTTTAAGAGCACTTCAGTCTATATGTTTATCAAAACCACTCTACATGTCCAACTATCAGGAAAAGAAAAATGCATAAACAGAAGCAATTAACACTTACTGAATTGCAAACATTTCAAATTATTAAAAGTAAACTAACAAAATAAACGGGAATTGACAGTAAATTAACACTTACTGAATTGCAAACATTTCAAATTATACCTTGAGGGAATTTAACATGAGAGAACCTTGTAGAATAACCGATTCTATACCTTGACAGTAAATTAAGAAGCAATTAACAAAATAATTAATAGAAACATTGACAATTAACAAAACAAAACAAATTATACCTTGAGAGAAACAGAAATTGAGCCGATTCTAGACTAAAATTGAGCTGATTCGAACTGAAATTGAATCGATTTCGATCTGAAATTGAGCTGATTCGAGCTGAAATTGAATCGATTTCGAACTGAAATTGAGCTGATTCGAGCTGAAATTGAGCCGATTCCGATTTTGTTGGTGAAACTGAAATTCTGAAATTGAGAGGATTCCTATTCTGTTCGTGAGGAAATGAGAAGAAGGGGAAAGGTTAATACTCCTAATAACATTCACTAATCAAAATTACATTTGATTTAGCTGGTGAAGAAAATAGAGAAGGGATCTAGTCTCTCTAACGGTAAAGTAAAAGAAGGAACTGAAAAGGAAAAGAGAAGAAAATAGAAAAGGGGAAAAATTAATAGAAGGTAGCCTTTATTAAATTTAGCTGTTGCAAATGGGATTGACCGTGGCATTTGTTAAAATTAGCTGGAGCAAAAGGGATGGGCCGTGGCATATAATTACAAAATGTAATACTCAGTTGCAATTTTTTCTAATC
This sequence comes from Penstemon eatonii, assembly GCA_038501285.1. Classification (NCBI taxonomy): domain Eukaryota; kingdom Viridiplantae; phylum Streptophyta; class Magnoliopsida; order Lamiales; family Plantaginaceae; genus Penstemon; species Penstemon eatonii. Next base: position 41,978,790 of record CM076713.1, read on the forward strand.
GGCACAGTACCGATTCAAATGTAAATTGGCCACCACATTTTTTTACCGTAACTAATAAGGGGTGGCCTAAACTCACATTTCTAGTAGTGAGCTAGCAACAACATGTTTCTAATATGTAAGTTGTATGTCATAAACAATCCTCTAAAAATAATGTTTAAAGCCAATTCTTTTAAATATCATTATGGGTAAAAAACAAAGAAAGTTAAATAGAATATTATCTTCTCTCTATCTCTATCTCTATTATTATAAAAGTAAGAACATTTTTTTTTAACATTTTTGTATGGATTAAAATGTCCCTATAATTTATATTTAGACAATCTATAAATGGTCAAACCAAATTTAAAAGGTATAGTTAGATTATGATTCAGAAGCTATAATTTGATTATGAGACATTTTTACATCTATCCTATATTATCTCTTAAAATTTAATTCGTGGTCATGTCATGAATAACTTGAAAAATAAATGGACTTAACGTAATAGAATCTTAGTTATATAAGTAAATTTTTTTCTCGATTTTCACATAGACCTAAGCATAGGGGTGGACGTTTGGGTTGGGTTTTTTGGGACCCGTGCAGACCCGTTTGGAACAAAAAAACTGATATTTTGACATTTAGGTTTGGGTACCCGAACCCGAAGTATATTCTCGGGTTGGGTATTGGGTATTAGATTCACACCCGAATGGGTATTTCAAGACCCGTTCGCATATTTAAAAAAAAAATTGGGCCAATAATTATTTAGTAATTGCAACATCCCAAATTGAAATTGACGGCCCAATATTTATTTCGACAAATTAAATTTTAATTGGGCTAGAAAAGGATTTGTGATTTTCTGTCTATTGTAAGTTGTAACTTTCATGCGATTATCATATTTAATATTTTGATGCTATGAGACTTGGAGTTTGATTTGATTGTAATTTATTGAATACTTGAATCTTGAAGGCTTGAGACATTTGTGTTGTTTTGTTTTGAAGTTATTGTGTACAATTAATGTATGAATTCATTTATTTACAATTTTACATAAATAAATGTTAAAAAAATAAAAAAAGAATGAAATTTCGGGTACTCAATCCGAAAATTTCGGGTACCCGACCTGAAATACCCAATACCCAAAATACCCGACCCGCGCCCACCCCTACCAAGCACATGAATTTTAGTTTAGTTTTGTTATGCTATCTCCAACCGAGAAGGCAACCGGACATGAGCTGAGACTTGCCGGTTGCCTTCGGTTGGATATGGCAAAAAATGAAGAGGGGAATTCGACGGGCAAGTTGGGCAGGGCGGCCAGGGGGTTTGGGGCAGGGAATTGGACAATTAGAAGGTGGATGATCCACCTCCCAATTGGAGGTGGGTGGCTATCATTTGGCATCCACCATAACTCTATTTTTTTTAAGTTTTTATAGTTTTTTTTTATAAATTAGTTATATATAATATTAAGTAATTGTATTTATTTTTAATATGTAAACTATAATTAGTTTTATTTATTTTTAATAAAATTTTATTTTTGTGTGTGTTGGATTTAATAAAATGATTAGTTTAATTTGTGAAATTTAATATTTTTGTAGTCATATAATTCAAATTAAATAAACTAGAACAAGTTTTAATTTTTATATCTTTAATTTTAAAAATAGAAATATTAGATTATGAAACGAAAATTACGATTTAGATTATTTTCATTTTAATTAAATTTAGTATTATTATTATTATTATTATTATTAAAATAAGTAAGAATGAGGAGAGTGGAGAAAGTGAGAGTGGAGAAAGTTGTGAAATTAAATTAGATGGAGGTTGATTGTCTTTCGGTTGGAGATGAGTTTTTAATTGGGGAAAAGGGCAATTGGATAAGGCAATTGGACAAAAAGGGGATCAAAGAGACAATTAGATAATTAGACATTGGGTTCGATTGGAGATGGGCTTATGGTTCCTTAATTCTTAGACCCAATCACATGAGTCTTAATTTAGTTTGATACGGCCCTTTCTTCGAGTAAGAAGAACAAAGTAGTTTTAGGAATTAGAAAGAAAAAGAAAAAGAAAAAAATAATTGGAAAAAAAAAGGAATATTTTTATGTAAAAGACATAAACTCCTCAAAGTAAATTTAACCAATACAAGTAATTAAATAAAATAAAGAATATGAATACTCATTATTTATCAAGAAATGATATATATTCCTTATAGATGATTTGTGATGAACAGGACAAGATAAAAATTAGTACAAAACTGATAGATTTATGGGACTAAATGTGTGAAGTCGTAATATTATTGGACTTCAATTCTATTTCCACTCTTTTTTTTTTATTATTATTTAAGGGGATTTCAATTCAAATTGCACGGGCCAATCCGATTTTCTGAAATCTAAATAGTCATCGACGGAGAAAAGAAAACATTAAAATGAAATCAAATTACCAAACGCTGTCGTATCGAATACATCATACACCTCGCTCTAGATTTTTGCGGATGGAAGGGTTTTAGCATTTTAGGATTTGTCTAGCAATGGAAGCGCCCGAAAAACAACAAGATACAACACCCAATAATGTATCTCTCCTTCATCAGTAAACAGTTCCAGAATGCTTTCTTCTGTTTGAAAAGTAATTCCTTTTTTTCTTTTTTTTGTCTTTTAATGTTTGTGGTTACTTCTTTATCTCGTTTGCGATGTTGGGTTCAGTTGTTGCAAATAATTTCTTCAGAAGACTACATTTGTGTCCATAGATATATTAGCTCGGAATTTGAATTGTTTCCTCCTTTCAGAATGGCTTCATTCGAGGCTTGTATCGATAATAACAATTCTTCCCAACGAGATGCATGATAGAATTAATCATGGGTTTGATAGCAATTAATACTTTCATGGCAAAAGTAATCAAGCTCTTCTTGATGATGTTAAGACATGGCAAATTTTTATTCCAAGACTAGAATGCTATCTGTAAAGCATTAAAATAGCACTATTTGTCAATATTTGATTCAGATCATGGGTTACAAATCACATCAAATTTGAAAGAGATGGCATTGGTGTTCTTAAATGTATTCCACATTAGTATCATATACACATTTCTTCTTTTAGGGATGTTGATTTACCTTTCCGGGGGGCGGGGGGTCATTTTCTTGCTTGCCCTTCTTTGCTGTGAGGCCTACACTTCAATATGAATTAAGCTTTGTATCCTCCCAACGTAGAAATCTAAATTTTTCGCTTGATTAAGTGATGCCACTTTTCAATAAATGCTGATTCTTCAGGATCCGATCTTGTTGCTTGATGCTGCTGAAGGATTTGAAGAATGTCTTCTGTTTCACCTAAGAAAAGAGCTGCTTGACGGACACTTTTTGCCTTCTCATTTATGGCCTTGTGGTGACACTTCATGATTATAACACTCATTAAATTGGTAAGACAAGCTGCCATGATATTTGCTATCATGTTGCGTAATTGCTCGAACAATCTGTGATCTGTTTGGAGATGATCACCTTCATATGCTTTCAAAAGCCTCTGGCAGACTCGGTACATTGAGTTAGCAGCTAAAACCTTAACTGGCCAGTTAAGAGGGTTTTCCATCAGGAGATCTTTCACATCTTTCTTGAAATCCACAATGGTTTTCTCGGCTTTGTTTGATAGCTCCTGCAGTGTGCCCTTTGATTTCCTTTTTCTAAGAGATGTTTGGTAAAGATCGTTGTTTTGCCACTTGCGATAAAGTTCAGCTTGTACCCAAATCACATCCGCTGCACTTCTGCTGTTTGCAAGATTTCCCTTCTTATCCAGGCTTTTCTCGATGAGTTTCACATAGAAAAGACCTTCATCCACACTCCTTATTAATTGTTCCACATTGTGCTTAGGGACGTTTGGTAGTGCAATGGCGATACTTGTTAGCGTCACTAGAGGCAAAGACCAGCATGGAGGTGGTTCCTGAGAATGTAAGCTTGGAACTTTTCCCCTATCAACTTCTCTAAGCCCTCTGAAGTTGCCAACTTTTTGAAGAAGCTTTATCAGGTTCTTTGGTTGCTGCTTCTTACCTGTCTGAATCACTTTATCCACCTCATTGCAGATGTCTATTATGGTCTTTTGAGGTAGCTCCACCTCACCTTCAAGCAGTATAATGTAACGGGTAAGGTCTAGCTCTCTACGAAACTCAGATTTCGCCTCTGAAATTCCATGAATTTGTGATGGACCACAGTCAAATACGTTCTTCAACATTTTAATGTAGTGGAAACATGAGATGATTGGACTTGCAAAGCAGACAGATATGAACAGAACTACCTTGCTGCTGAAAACGGTCAAAATCTGGATTCTAATAACAAAGTTGAGAATTAGTCCTTTTGTATGGTGGAGAAATTTTCTCCACTTGTGGTCTCTAATTTGTATAGGTAATGAGCTCTCTTTCCACTCCACCAGCCTCTGTGTCCAGTAAGCATCAATTTTGAATTCGTCTTTAAAGCTCTTTCTTTTCTCATAGAATTTGAAGTTTATCGCAGTGAACCATCTGAAAGCAGGAGCGATAGTACCCACTGCCACACCAATAGATTGAGCAAGAACAATCCATTTAACTGACCACCCATAGAGAGAAGCAGTTAGATCAACTTTATAGTATTTCAGTACCATTCGGACCTCAGCTTCTACCAAAAGTGAAGCAACCAACAGACAAATGATCCCGGAAGCAGTGCAAGCAACCGAACGTGCAATCACAAATTGAGGACAACTAGTTGCTGCCATCACCCAATACTTCTGAATCATTACTCTCAGGCTATCAAATGTATAAGTACCCTCCTCCACAGACTCGAACAGTTGTTCATCAGATGCCATTTTAAGCATTTCATGGTATTTCGATTCAAGGTACCGTTTGGTTGTTGATACCATTATAGCCGAAGAGGCTACCGTAACAAGCAAAAGCAGCATAAAGATAGCTGCTATAACTTCTTCAACAACCATTTCTCTTCCTTGAATAAAATCTCGCATTTGAACTATTTGAATACAGACATTAACTATGACTGTGATTACAAGAATACCTAATGCAGTTACATTCATTAGAATATCTTTGTCATCCATGGATCCCAAACACGGCACTAAATTCCCTATAGCTGTTGACATGAAAATTTGGCTACTAACCTTTGCTAGCCGATCTGTGGGTGCATACATACGCGTAGTAAGGTCCACTGGCAACTTCATAGCAACAGCTAATAAAGTCAATGAAGTGGCGTTCATCGAAAAGAATTTAATGGGGAACCAAAGTTTTCTTCTGCGGAATCCATTGAAGGTATCAGCTGCCATGGCTAGTGTGCAGATTAGATAGGCTGCAGCAACGTACATGCCGATCCATGGCATCGGTCCCTCGAGTTGTTTCTCCACATTTGCAGCATATAGAGAGTCATCCCCTGGCATTGGAAGCTAATTTGTTTGAGGTAAGGCCTTAAGGGAATAGTTTGCTGATTGGTTACTTTTGTGCTAATGCCATATATACCTGGCTAATTGGTTCTGGATAATGGAAATTTCTCTTTAGTCAAACTTTAAATAAGTACTAATCAACTAAGAATTCCAAGATCTCTTTTCTTAGAAGTCCGAAATTGTTGAACCTTTTTCTTGATGGGGACTATATTATTTCTTCCAATCCAGCTAATAGAAGTCAAAATGTTAGGTGAGGCTAATGCAGTCATTATGTGGACATATTGATATTATTAAAAGTATTATTATCTTTCGTGCAATTCTATTTTCTTTAGCAGACGTTTAATTTATGATAAAATCTCTTGTTCCAAGAACCTGCTTAATGATCTTTGAAACATGTGGGCATACCTTTGGTCACCATAACCTTTTAAAAATATGCAAATTGTCATATTTGTATGTTATTTAATTCATCCTGTAGAAATGCTAGATAAGGAGCTTCTTAGTCCCTTCCCCTTTACTAACCAAATTGATATTATATTCCATAAAGATTATATACCCCTACCCCTATGGCCCTATCTAAACTCTTTAGATATGCTGTCCCATTACTTTACGTTGATTTCCAGTGCTATGCAATGCTATGCTATCACGTTTTTTCTTCTTCCGTATTTGGATGAGATCGAATGCGAACAGTGAGTTCCAGTTTCCACCTGAAAATAAATATATAGAGTAGTTTTATAAATAGATGAAATGAAGTTGCGTTCACATGGAGCACAATTTATTTTTGGCCATCTACTTAGATTCTGATCTAAATATATGCAGGATAAAGGCAAGACACTCCCTTTTGTTATGTAAAATGTGCACTAAACTGTTGGATCTGAGTATTTCAAAATAAAATGGGTCTTGTGGGAATTTGTCCCACATTGGAAAAGCAAAGAAACTTTTGAACACTTAAATATTAATATTGTCTACCTAAATCAGGTACAAGTCAATTACTTTATATTGACTAATTACTTTCACTAGATCAATTATTAGTTGGTTGTACCTTGGCTTCTTCCGTCATTAGAAAGAAAGAAAAACATTGACTTGATTTGAACTACTACACTACTAGTGGTTGAGTTAGTTTACAATGTTGAGAAACATATAAATAAATAAAGTGTTATTGAAAATTTATGACGATGCTAACTTTTATTAAAAAATATATATATATATTATTATTGACTTTTGAGATTCCTGTTAGATGTGGGTTGCCGACAAACTTATGGTGTAACTAATAACTAGTAATTTGGTATAGTCATGGCTATAATAATAATAGGGGCTAAAAAAAAAATTTGGCGTCCAATTGTGGAGTAAAAATATTTTTTAGTGAATGAACTCGAGCTAAAAATCAAATAGTTTAATTTGTTTCTAGTCTTAAAGAGGTGAAATTTTTTTTTTTCATAATTCACCTATTTTCTATATTTTTACTTTTCCTTTAAATTAGGAAGTTTTATACAAAATGTAATGAGAGATTTTTATAGGAAGTATATAAATATCTCTTATATATATATTTGAGATCATTCCCTTAACTGTTTATACTAATTTTGACCCAATTCTATTTTTACAGAATTTAGAATTTTTTTAAAATCCCCAAAATTATTTCCACAGTCAGTTAACATTCAAATTCCCACATCCACATAACCCACGTTCACTTTCTTCCCCCACGATTTCCACCTCCAAATTCCTCAACCAGGAAGATACTCCACACTAAAACCCATTTCTTCTTCTCCCGATTTCAGGCTTTCAAGTATCAGATTTACCACCACAATTCAGAGAGCAGCACTCCAATTTATTTTATAGCAACCGGCTTCTTCTTCTCCCGATTTCAGGTACAACGGACTAAATTAGGATAACCATTGGGCCTTCTGTACCTGTAACTGATTCATCCCTCTTTCTCCAGTTAAGTAAATGGTGGAGACTTTTGTATGTTCTTATCGACAAGAGAAACCGATTCAAGAAAAAGAAAAGATATGAAGATGTGCAGTTGGAAGAGAGGTTAAGGATTTGGGTAAAGGTTTACAAATCAAAACTTATTGGACGTGGGTTTTCAAATTGGAGTCTACTAACAGGTATTTTGATGGATGAAAAAACTTACTTTCACTTAATTAGAAGTTTTAGTTGTTTAACTCGATTTTTGGGTGGAAGTTTTTCACCATGAGTTTGCTCTCATAAAATGAATTTTTTTCCTCAATAATCTTTAAACATTCGAAAATTAGATGATAGAACTTCAAACTGAAAAAATGTGAAATTTTGTTGGTAAGTTATGTTTTGTAATTTAGTGTTTTTGAATGTACGCTTTGTAAATTTATAGTTGTAGTGTAGGTGTAAATTTTATTTGGATTTTGGAACTAAAAAAAAGGGAGACAGGTTAAATAAAACTTCTAAATGGGATAAAATTGAAGGGAGAAAAAAGTAAGCTTAGTTTGTCCCAATATGAGGTCCTAATTTGCGATGGCGAGTCTAGATGAAAGTTGGAGGTTAGTGGGAACCCTAGGAGTCAAATTATTACTGGAGGTAAGGGAGTACAAATGATTGCTAAATGAAAGAGAAATCTAAACTGCGTACTGCAGTTGTTCATGATTTAAGGATATTTTGGGTTGCCATGAGTAGATCTAAGAATGAAAACATTGGAAAAAACTATGAGTCAAACTATCAGTGAATTTTTTTCCTCAATAATCTTTAAACATTCGAAAATTAGAAGATAGAACTTCAAACTGGAAAAAGGTGAAATTTTGTTTTATAGTTGGTAAGTTATGTTCTACACTATGTTTTGTAATTTAGTGTTTTTGAATGTACGCTTTGTAAATTTATAGTTGTAATGTAGGGTCTGCAATGAGTTTCTCCATATATTTATTCCGTTGCTTATCAATATTCTGCAGGTTCATTGACTGGAAGTGTACATGTCTTTGCACCATTTCCCAAACTAAGAGTTGGTGCTTAATTGCAGGTTTCTATATTTTATACCATGTCTCAAATATTTTAATCTAATTTTATGGATGTTGATGCATATACTATTCAACATTTCTTCTAAATTTTTGCAATCTGAATTTGTATAGGGGTTATAGAAATTACACGTACTTGGTGTTGGTGTTGGTGAAATTCTATTTTGACATTGCTTTTGCTCTGGTGAATGGTTATATTTTTTGCATTGCCAATTTTTTTTGATAAATTATGTATATCTTTGTAGAGTTTAGTACTATTAATAACCATTCAACTTTTATCTTGGTGTTAGAATTTTTTTAAAATCCCCAAAATTATTTCCACAGTCAGTTAGCATTGTAAACTATGTTGGATCCCAGCGGATTCTTGTGATGAGTAGGTGAGACGAACAATTTTTTAAAAAGGTTGTATATGAGATAAGTCTTTTTTATCTCACTTTTACCTCTTTATTGCCTCATCTTTACATGTGACCTACAATTCTTTTTAATATTAACTGCTTTAGTATAAAGTAGACTACATATAATTGTTATTAGCTTCTGACTTTATTTTGGGATCACCGGCTTCACATGTATCTTCTTTGGTTTATTTCACTTTGACAGGTTGCTGGACAGCAAGAAACAACTACACCAGCCTAATTATCATCATAAGAGCAGTCACATTCTCGAATTTCTCAGGTTAGAAGGTCAATGGAATAGAAACTTCATTGTTTTTAATGATTAATTATGATTGGTTTGATTGTATAAATGTAATTTCGGTATTTGTTATAGATTTAACATTAAACATAATGCAACTTTGACTGAATGCATATATTACTCAGCCAAATGGTAACAAAATGTTAAGGGGGCACGTCTTTTCATTTCTACAACGTTTACTTTTATCATTCTGGTGCCGCTGAAGTTTGCAAGGCCACATTCTTGTGCGGTTAAAGTTGTTTTGCCTGTTGATTGGTTTGAAGAATGCTCATATCTTCCAAAGAGACTATCGATTTTAGGTTAAAACAAGTAAGTCATAATTCATTACCTTAAATCATACGGAGTATATATGTAACTCAATTATAATGAGATATTATTGACTTATCTCTTGCTCATTATACAGGTATCTGCAGTTCCACATCGATGGAGTAAAAATAACCCCAGTTAAATTATATCTGTAAATATTATAGTTCTTTCCTCTACCAAACTTTAAGGATATTTAACATGTAGGAATTTTTTTTTGTAAATAAATATTATCATTTTAAATGTTGGTTTTATACGTTTAAACCATGACCTACGTTACACAATTTTAACATATCATGCAAGTTAGTTGATAAAAATATATTTAGTAAGAGCCATTGCACGGAGCGTATACTAGTAAATAATAAAGAACAAAAAATGAGATGCCGCCGTTAGCGTTAAGATACCTTGGTGATGGGTCCAAATGTCCAATCCTTGACTTTTTGCCTTAAAAAACTTAATTATTTATTTAGGTTGTGTTCGTTTGGCTTGATTAGGCCCAAATTGCTGTAATTGTGGGCTGAATCCGTGGGCTAATCGGAGTTAATTGGCAGTTCGGTTTGCATGATTAAAAGACGGATTGCCCGCTATAATCTCGGGAAAGTGTGGGCCAGCCCACTAATCCGGCCGATTACAATTGGGTCTCTAGCCCAGAAATTAATTAATTCGGCCCCAATAATATTGAGACATCTGAAATTGTCCTTGAATCTTCATCTTATTTACACCCAATTGCCATTAATTAATCTTCCATGATAATGAAATAAAAAAAAAAACAAAATTTCCTTTCACTTTCTTCTCCAGGCCGCGTAAGGTAAGAAAGCCCTAGCACACTTGCCATTTTCGAATATCTTCATTTTTTTTCTTCAATGTCATCATTATGAATTTATCTTGCTGTACTTTTTCAAAAATAGGACTTGAAGCCGTGAATCGCACCCCAAGCAAGAAGGAACGAGGTGAGCTGAATTTTTTTTTTTTTTGAGATTTTTTTTTGGTTGAAAATTGGTTCTCTAAAAAATTCGTGAAACTAACTTGGTAACTCTGGGCTAGGGGTGGCAAACGGGCGGGCCGGGTCGGGTTCGAGTCTTGTCCAAATGGGTCGGGTCAGGTTCGGGTCTGGGCAAACGGGTTATAAACGGGTCGGGTTCTAAATGGGTCTGGGTCGGATCGGGCCGGCCCTTTCTTTTTTTTCCCAACCAAATGTTATTTAATTTTATTTGTATTCTTCAATTAATATTACATGAATTACTACTGTACGAAGTTTTATAAAAAATGTGAAAAAACTATTGAAGCCCTTGTGGACTGAAGCCCCACTTAACTAATTATTTAATTATATTTTTATTCTTCGATTAATATTACATGAATTAATGTACGATTTTTTATTTTTTTTCAAAAATGTGAAAGAACTATTGAAGTCCTCAAAGCGAAATTTTAATGGTGTATCATGTATATTAATTATATACTATTATATAATTTTATAAAAAAATATAATATATATATATATATTATATTTTTTTATAAAAGAAAAGTCAAGACAAAAGTTACGGTCTGGACTTTTAGGATAAAACTTAAATTTTTAATGTCAATGTTTTGGGCTGGACAAACAAAACAGAAATAGATTTAATGCCCATTAATGGGTTGGGTCTTAGTGAGAGAGAGAATCTGAATATATGAGGGAAGTGTTCTTTTATTTTGTAAGACCCGTTAAGGACCCATTAACAAACCCATTAAAAACCCTTTAATTTTTAAGTTAGACCCAACCAGACCCAACCCAATAAATAATGTCCATTAATGGGTTGGGTCATAATGGGTCTGGGCGGATCATGGGCTACCCATTGGGTCCAAACCCAATTTGCCACCCCTACTCTGGGCAGAATAAATTTTGAATTATTTAGGCTACATTGAGCAATTATAAATCTTGTGCAATTATTGTTCTTAAAATTGTTTCCTGTTATAAATGCTAGTATACTATATTTTTGTTCATGAAATCCTATTTTTGTTTGCCATTAAACTGCCTTACACTTAAGTTGCCTTCTCCAAATTTTGCAATTAAGTTGCTGCCTTAGTATTATTTTTGTTGGGGGATTCTAGGGTGCCGCTACGTCACGTGCCGTAAATTTAATTTGAACCGTTAGATTTTAGTTATGTAATCAATACCACACAAAATTCAACTTATTAAAAATATGAAAAATAAAATTACAAAAGGTTACCTGTTGGACCGGTTAATCTAATTTTATTAATTTTCCCCCTTTCTTTCTTTCTCCCCCAAACACATCTTTCCCCTTTCTTTCTTTCACCATCGACAACATACATTCACCATCGACAACATACATCTTGGCAGACAAAATCCCTTCTTTGTTGCTGAAGTCCTCCTCTACCGTAACCCTCCTGTTCTATTCCTTCCCCTTCTTTCTATTCTCCCCAAAAATCCCGTAACCCTCAACCGCTGCCATTAGAAGAAATTTGGGCTGCTCAACCGCTGCCATCGACTCCGTCTCCCAAGAATCCTCAAAATTCGCTTCTACGTTGGTTCTGAATCTCTGAACACAACATTATTTGCGTTAATCACTTCAAATCGATCTTAAATTGTTATTTTTTCTGTGTGTTGTTCTGTAAACCCCAAACCCCAGAATTATTAACATTATTCACTTTTTTTGTTTGTTTTTCAGATGCTATAAATCATTGTTATAGAACATTCTGCAGCTGGGGAACTACAGGTACGAGTGATTATGTTTTTTTTTGGACTTGTTTATTTAAGAGATGGATGTGGCATTTGTTTTCTTAACTTGATTATTTAGGAGTATTAATTTTAATATTGGGCTTCCTGAACTTGAACTATCGTTAGGCCTGCGTGTACTAATTTTCGCGTTTTTGTTGCTTATTATCCTTTAATTCTTCTACAGTAGTTTTCAATTTCTGATTGATCTTTTAGTGTTTATAGTCTTAATACATAGGAGTACATAATATTCTACAAATATCTCTGAATACTATGTCAATATGTAAGGGGAAAACAAAAATGAAGAAGTTATCTTGATCATCATAAGCAGCTTATGTCAATATACTGGGTTAACTTCAGATGCTTATATAAATTAAATAACCAAGCTATAGAAAAATAGTTGAAGTCATTGCAAGAACATGCATAACTGCACACTGACATTTAAAGCATATATATTTATGACCACATTCATAACTAAAAGCTGAAATTGCATACATGATTTGAGCAACCTAGGGGGAAAATAATTTGCTGAAAAATCAGAAGTCCTAGTGCTCATGCAACGAACTTCTGTCAATGAAAGATATGAAGATACCCGACAGAAAATGAACCCGTCATCTATGGGATTGCAAGATGGGCACAAGTTGCAGGATATCTGGTTTAGGGTGCTGTTCAAATTGACCTTGAAGACAAAACGTGCTTGTATAGGTTCTTCCCTGTCATCCTTTAATTCCTGAAACCATCTTTTTGCAAGACCAGACAAGACCTGTACATCTGCGGATTCAATTTCTATATAAAAAAATTGAACAAAAATTTCACATACTGTTGCAACTTTTATGGTAATAAGATGTAAATTACAACTTGGAGGGGTAAGAAAAAGAATAAGAAAGGGAAAAGAAAAGATTATGTATTCCTATTGGTTCGTCTGAATAAAAACACCCAACATATTCTGACCTGACCTAACTCATTAATAACCAAAATTCATTTTCCCGTAGCTATCCCGGTTAAAAAAGAAGCCCTATCAAGTCTTGGACAGTGCTTAACGTATGGCAGAAAACATTAATGCTCATTCTAGTCCTACCCAGTTCTCTCTACAAGGAAGATAAATATGACATTTTAAGCAATCCATAATTAATGATGGCTGATAAAATAGTTGGTAAGATAAACCCAAGACAACTGCATTGTGATCAAGGATCAGGATAACAATGAAGAGGCAATGCGGCATCTTACAATCTTTTGCTGCTTGTAGAAGATTTGAAAGTTCGAAACTTCTATATTTGCTAATACCTAATAAACAGGACAAATGGCTAATACTATTTTGTGTTTTATTCTTTACTGATATTAAAAAGGAAGTCTCCATCCATAACTAATGTTACAATTTTGATTATAGTATTGAATTTTGGAAACACATTCAATTTTTGTCTTAATAGTTCAATAAACGACAAATGGCGAAACAAGGCAAACTGCAGAGTTTGATCAACAAGAATATATAATACTACTAGTTTGATTTTTTATTTTAATATTCTTATGTCAAAATAATAATAATACAAAGAGAACGATATTAATTAAGTATTTAACTCATCTGTGAAGTTCATTTTTGGGAAGAATTGATTAGAGACAAGTTTAGGAATACTTATTATTATACTATCTGAAAGAGTTGTTTGTTTGTGATCAGTGATTTCAATATACTGTATAAAAAATAAAATAATTTAAATATTAACATTATTCATATTATCTTATTTTCATCTCCTTCTTATTTTACTGACCGGATTTAGCTTATGTGGTAAAACAGACCTTGTTAATTATTGAGCAGCATTCAATTCACATGATATATACTATTCCTTTTATGTTTTCTCTTAATGGATCAAAAAGTTCAGGCCTAGGAACTAACTTATTTGTAGAATATTATAGACCCGGATATATAGTTTCAATCTATATATATATATATATATATATGGATTCAAAAACCATAATCAGAATATGTGTGAAAATTTATGTACTCCTATGTATTATGACTATAAACACTGAACTTATATTACTTATTTGCATGTTTTCAGTTTTCCAAATGAGGATACTTATATTACTCCTATGTGCTTTTCTTCAAAATTCAGTTATCTCAAGAATACAACTTGGATGGACTAGGAAGCATTGATAAGTTGATTTTAGATTATCTCGAACAACCTTCATCACTGTAAGTCATCTAAAGTGCTATGAAGGTGAAATTTTGATGTGTTAATATATCTATCAAGCATAGGGTGGACATCACGGTTAATTCACGAAAGTTTTAGTGCTTAATGCTTGTAGCTAGTAATGATTATCACTTGTTGAAATTGTCTGGTCTGGATATGCATATTCTATTACAGTTTAAAAAAAAAACTTTGTAATCATTCTTGAAAATTGATTATGAACATTTGAAAAATAAAGTGTACTTACAGACCCAAATACTTTTCAGCTGAGTTTTGAAACATAAAGACATTGAAACTGGTTTATGTGCTTTTTCATGGTCTTATTAAAAAGACTATGTAGCTGGTTTCTTTAATGGGTTAGAGAATTATTTTGCGTTGGCATTACTGTTCTTGAAGATCCAATTTGTCAATTCAGCTATAAGAGCTTCTATCTGTTTCAAAAATGGTTTCGTTAAATTCTCGTGGACTGTGTTATATGCTAATATTACTGTTGTTAATGGCAAAATGCAGAATTTCAGGCATACTTTACTTCTCTCAAGCTCTGCATACTGAAAATTAACTTGTTTTGTTTAGTCTCATTTGAGCTTTTATGGTTGCAGATACCTATGACCCTTTTGACCCAAATGGGAATATTACAATTAGATTCGACATACTCAATTTAACCCGAAACTTGTCATACCTGAAATTAAGACCCAATTTTCGTTAACTTATGAAGAGCCATAATATAGACCAAACATTTAACAGAAATAATTTTACCAAGGGCCTCCAAACCCAAGTTCATAGAGCAGATCAAGCCTTCCACAGGCAATCCCACATAGATTAAATGCACAAGAGCCACTCATACGAAGGGAACGAACCTGATCAATAAGAGAATTAATGGTTGTGCTATTTAATTTTTACCTTCCGCAAACAATAAAAGAAATTTTGAAAAACAGTGTAAATAGAAACTTTTACCTTCCGCAAACCATAATGCCCACCTGTTATTTCGATTTGGATGAAGCCTAATTAGCTTCCTAAAGTAATACTACTGGAATTAATTTTCTTTCTAGGACTTTGACTAACAAGACAGTGTAAATAGATACAAGGATTCAGCAGGTTAAGATGACTAAATCACATATTTTCCACGTTCTATGAATTTGTTCTAACTTATACCTTGATTTGCAAGCAAAATTCACTGAATCACATGTGTTTAAAAGTTTTTCCTGTTTATTATTTAATTAACATCTATATTAAACTTTATAAAATGATTGCAGGATTCAAAGATTACATATTCAATTACTGGTCAGCAGAATATGAGGTAACTTACCCCACTTTTAGTATAATTAAACCTTTTCCCCTTTGAATTGTAGTATATGCACTTGTTTTTCATGTTAATTTAATAGTCACAGAAATTTGAATCTGTGGATCAAAGTTTCAAATCTATATTTTAAATGACGCATTATTTGTATTTTGACCGAATTGAACTTAGTAAAGAGATCATGTTAATATTTCTTATGTTTTGAACAAGTCATGTTGTTCCAATTTATTTACAATGTATACCTCTTTGCGTAGATCGAAAAGAAGAAACACTTCAGTAGTAAACGATAGGAATGTTCGTGCAAAATCTGAAGAAGAAAAAGTGAAAAGACCGGGATCTGCATGGATTTGGTTCTAGTAAGTTATATTTGTATCATGCTAGATGTGATTGTGAGAGTCTTTAGCTTCCATTGGCCTTGATTGAAATCTGTTTCCACACCTTGATTCAATTTTGTGATAGTGTGAGACTTTAAAGTTTCTTTTACTAAACTGAATTTTTTGGTTATACAGCAAGCATGAAATAGAAAAAATGAAGAGTGCTAAAATTGATGGAGGAAATGCTTTGAATTCAATTGGAAAAAAGGACTTAATGAAGCGTATTAAGGAGAAATATCATTCACTTTCAGATAGTGAAAGATTACATTTTATGAAAATAAACGACGACAAAAAGGCAATGTACAAGGAGTACAAAAAAAAGTTGCCCCAAGGAGTCTCAAAGGTTAGCGAGATATTGTTAAATAAATCCACACTCATAGTGAAGTTCTTTATTTTAGAATACATAATTTGGGTATTACTAAATGGTAAATAAAATTTTGCTTTTTACATGGAAGTTATTGACAAATGTATAATAGGATAGTTTAGTACAATATTATTACCAAAATACATAAATCTTGCCTAAAATAATAAAATTCCATATCTAATGTTGTTGAAGTATTGTATTTATATTAATTTTTTATTTTTTTCTATAAATCAATATTCAGGACACAATTTGCACTCGTATGTCAGTAATAGGAGCATACGATGTGGTTTCGAAGCTAACCGAAGAACAAAAAGATTCTGTGAGGTTGATAGGGTTAGATGGTATTTTGGAACTAAGACCTTTTAATATTTGTAGAGAATTGTGTTTATATTTTAATAAGTTAACTTCATTTGGAGCCAAATTCAGATTTCTTAAATTGGTGTGCTTATATGGCCCATATACTTCATGGTGTGCTTATATCGATTTTACAAGGCTCTGTTTGTGCCCTTCAGAAATTATGAGGTACAACTAATCTTTTTTATTGTATCATTTCTCATCTAAAAATTGTGAAAGAGGGAGGCATTTATGATGTTATTTTTCACAAAAAGGGCCCCTTAATCTGATCAAATATAATCCAGTGTTCTTTATTTTTCAAGCAAGAAAGTACTGCAAATCTTGACAACCTTAATCATTCAAACGACTTTCAATGAAATATACTCAAATTGCAGCAACAGATGTTCGGTTGAAAAAACAGCTTCAAAAGTGGTTTGCAATTAAATTTGTACGAGTATTAGTATATGCTAGAATTTACTAATCAATATATGCTAATTTCAAAGCTAATCGGTAGTGTTTTTATTTATTCTCCTATAAAAAAAGAAACCCCAACTATATCCACCTCGCTGAGCAAAATTCTTGTGATCCACAAACCTGCAAACACAATATTGCATATTTTACTTTTTAGAGTCGATTCACGAATTAAATTAGTAATTCTTGAATGGGCATCAATTCTCGTCTAAAAAAAAAAAATTTCTCCGCCCCAGCGAAATAGCTGCTGGAAATTTAAGCTAATTCTTCCATATTTCTCCGCCCCAGCGAAAGAAATCTCCGCCCCAGCGAAATAGCTGCTGGAAATTTAAGCTAATTCTTCCATATTTCTCCGCCCCAGCGAAATAGCTGCTGGAAATTTAAGCTAACTCTTCCATATTTCTCCGCCCCAGCGCAAGAAATCTCCGCCCCAGCGAAATAGCTGCTGGAAATTCAAGCTAATTCTTAGGACACATATTTTTCCATCATTCATGTCATTATCTCAATAAGCATTCAAAAAAAAAAAACATTAGTTTTATACACCATATAAAATTAATGTAAGCTAAACTCCACTTTATCAAATCTCAACGGTTCTTTATATGAAAAAAAAAATTGTACGGGTATTAGTATATGCTAAAATTTGCTGATCAATATATGCTAATTTCAAAGCTAATCAGTAGTGTTTTCATATAAAAAATAAACCCCAACTACATCCACCTCGCTGAGCTAAATTCTTGTGATCCACAAACCTGCAAACACAATATTTGATGAAAAATACTTGGGATTATTTTAGTGCTCAACTATGAAAAATATAAAAAGTGAAAATTCACAAAGACCAAGTAAAAAATTGAATCAAGCTTCCTCAAGCCTGCTTCTGCCATTGTACATTCTTATTAAATGTTATTTTTGTATAAAAGCATAATCATAGTTCCACTTGCAGACACTTAAAACAAGAGATTTTGGTATCATGAAATCAAACAAGTACTTCCATTCAACAATCACAGACATCCTCCAAACATCATAATTAATTTTCATTCAAAAGGATTAACTTCTACTGCAAATCTACACCATAATTTTATCTTGCAACAGATTCAAGTGTTTTTTCATCAATTAAGCTGAATTTAATGCAATATAAACTAAATTTCCTTTTCTGATTTACTGAACTTAGTGCTTAAAACTCAACCTAGATGAACTGAAGCCACAACCATACAAATCAAACTGTGCAACAATTGCTACTGAAATATTCTACATTCATTCTTGAATTTTAGTATGTGGAAAAAATTGAGACCAACATATAAATGAAATCCTTGAGAAGATAATTATTGAAATAACCATAAACACTCTTTTCAAATCCAACTTATCAACATTTAATCCAAAGTGAAACGCAATATTACAGGAGAGAGTTTTATTACCTTATTTGCCATGTCAATGTTCCAACCATCATAACTGACATTTTGAGCACTCACACTGTTGTTAAAGGTAAATGTTTGATTCTACAATAATAACATTAAAAAAACCACATTAAATATGTGCAAGATGCATTGAATAAAGAAATCAGTATTTCATATAGTGCTATACATATACCTCGTTTCCACTATTATGCCAGTCATTTGACATATAATCAACACTCGTAGTGGAATTTTGGTGCAATGGAGTTTGTGATGCTGAATTCATATAGTCGTGAGTGAAAAATGTGTTGAAACTTGCATCATCTCCTTCGTCGTCGACACTCGTCCTTGTGTTTTGAGCATTTGTATTAGCATTCTTCTTTTTACATGTAGACTTGTTGTGACCTTGAAGTCTAAAAAGATGAAATAAAATAATAGTCATAACTTTTATTTGTATATTACATGTATTAGCATTTGTATTAGCATTCTTCTTTTTACATGTAGACTTCTTTTTACATGTAGACTTGTTGTGACCTCGCAACGTTGTGTACTGCTCATTCCAGCGAAGAAATGTCCTCTCAGATATGCTGTAGCCCATTTATCTCGGATTGAATATGTATCGTTAATCCAGTCACTATTTTCGAGATCAAACTTTGCAACAAAATTTCTCCAGCTCTCATCAAATTCATCTTCAGTACACTCTTTCCTTGTACACTTAACAAAGTTTTGAGTGGCTCCGGCAATGTGAACATTTTTAACAACATTGCGTTGTAGGTGCCAACTACACAATCTGTGACGTGCTTCTGGAATCACATCTTTTATAGCTTTACATATAGCCTTGTCACCATCGGTAACCACTGAGATCGGCTTTTTGTTCTTCATCAGGCCTAAAAAGGTCCTAAACACCCAAATATATGAGTCTATAGATTCATCAGACAACAAAGCACATGCAAATATTGTTGTCATAAAATGGTTGTTCACACCTGCTAAAACAACCAAAGGCTTATGATAAGCATTAGTTCGATAAGTCGAATCCAACACTAACACATCACCGAAGAGCTCATAGTCATATCTTGATTTTGAATCAGACCATAATAATCTACGCAGTCTCTTTTCATCGTCTACATCATATTCAACAGCAAACATTGGATCATCGTCTACCTTGGCATGCAGATAAGCTAATGCAGCTTCAGCATCTCCATCAACAATATCACATCTTTGTTGTTTATTCAAGTGATTGTAGAGGTCCTTTACAGTAAACCCTACATCTCGATAGCCACCGGCTTTATTCGCGAAATACGACATGATTTGGCTTGTTCTAATTCCCACCCTGCTCATTGCACATGTCTCTGCAATGTCACCGTCTCTCAAATTTCTGTGCGGTGCGAGTAAAGAAATATAACAGAATCTTGGCTCATTAATTCATGGTTGTGCTCTTTCACAAAGTTAGACACAATGTAACACCGTCTTTTCTTCTCATACAGAACCCGAAATTGTGCTTTGCATCCACATCTTGTTAAGGCTTTGGGCTCTCTCAGTCGTTCTTCTCTCATATATGACATTTTGTTTCGGAACCCATTCTTGCTACACACCCATTCCCTTGAAGTGATTATACCTTTTGTTTTTTTCATGTCTCTTTTTCGAATGCTGAAACCAATACATTTAGCATATGCATTGTAAAAAATTTCCGCATCTTCTACACTATCAAATGTCATCTGCATGACTTCATTCATATCCATATCATCAGTACAGGGTCCAAAATCATTAAAACTAAGATTATTTTCATCCAAAGTTTCTTCACCATCTTTTTCCGACAAATCTTCATCATAGCTAGAATCTTTAGAACGTTCTGATGTCGGATCTACATTCAAATCTACACCCAACTTTCTCTTTCGACGATTGTTTATGTTAGGCTCCTCCATCTAAAAGTTAATAGTTGAAAAATAAAAAATCAGCAAGTGCAATATACTAGAAATTGGTATCAATAGATGAAGCATTTTATCAAACAGTTGGTATCCATTTGATATGCTGTAAAATTATTTCAATCTGTTCATATGAAAAGGTAATGCTATATCATAATGATAATGTTCCATCAAAGTGAAATCAATACATATATATTTGTACAGAACATAATCAATGTGTTACCTCATTAATCAGTGGAGCATCACATGTATATGGTAAGCAATAACGTTCAAATTGATTTTGCCCAGATGTAATCAATACATATCAATACATATATATTTGCCCAGATGAAATTGCAACTAACTTCATGTTAAGCAATAACTCTTATAATGGCAGATAAATAACCTATTGATTTTCAGTTTGTACACACCACATGTATATGGTACACAAATAACGTTCTGATGAAGAGAAGATAAATATTAATAGGAACTATATTTACCTCATTAATCAGTTAATCAGTGGAGCATCGAACAAAGGCGGAGTTGATGAAGAGAAGAGAATCGTGCAAAATTGATTTAGCCGTGGGTTTTGTAAGCGTTTTCAAAATTCTTTGTTTTTTCTAAAAATTCAAGGGTGCTAGGTGTTATTATTTAGTTTTGAGGATTATAATTTCTTATTTAGCCTATTTTGGGGTGGAAAATTTCAAAAATCAAAATTTAATAATACTTGTTTTGGTATTGCAAAATGACCGGCGTAATATTTATATAGGCAATCGATAAAAGTAATGTATAATTAAGTTAATCGTAATTCAAAACGATAATTGGTCCAATTAATTGATGAAATTCAAAATAGTTGATCTTAGGGTAATGTATAGTTAAGTTACTTGTAATGAAAATAGATAATCGATTCAACTACTTGACCCAAGTCAATATTATTAACCTTAATAATGTAAAATTGGAATAATCGTAATCCAAATTGATAATTGACTCGATTAGTTGATCAAAGTCGTCATTATTAATCTTAGGGTAATGTATAATTAGGTTAATTATAATTCAAATCGATAATTAGCTCGACTTATTAATCAAATTCAACATTGTAAATCTTAGGATAATGTATAATTACGTTAATCGAAATCTAAATCGACAATTGGCTCGACTAATTGACAATTCTCAATATTGTTTATATTAAGATAATGTATAATTAGGTTAATCGTAATTCAAATCGTTAATTGGCTTAAGGTAATGTATACTTAGATTATCATAATTCAAATCAATAATTGGCTCGACTACTTAAGTGATGTCAACACTATAACTCATATGTGACAGTATGAGTTCATATTACATCATCAAGTAGTATTTATTAAACATTATGTGATATTATCACGCAATATGTATCATATTGCTTATATTGCATAAAATTAACCTTATATATTTCGTGTGACCCATATCATGTAGTATTTATTCCACATTAGGTGGTTTTACCACGCTATGTGTATCACATTTAATAGTATAACTCATACGTGACAATAAGTGTTCACATTACATAGTATGACCCCACATCTGTAGTATTTATTCCACATTCGGCGGTATTACCACGCAAAACTCACATTTGATAGTACGGACTCACATTGCATAGTATTAACTCCATATGTTTAGTATAACCCCACATCATATAATATTTATTCCACATTAGGTAGTATTACCAAACAATGTGCATCACATTATATGGTATAACTAGTATAATCCACACCGTGTAGTATTTATTCCACATTAAGTGGTATTACCATGCAATGTGGATCACATTATATGGTATAACTCACATGTGATAGTACGGACTCACATTGCATAGTACTAACCCTATATATCTAGTATAACCCCCACATAATGTAGTATTTATTCCACATTAGATGATATTACCACGTATTATGTATTACATTCTATGGTATAACTAGTATAATCCACACCGTGTAGTATTTATTCCACATTAGGTGGTATTACCATGAATTTTTACCTAAAAAATTATTATTTTACATTCTTTAATTCGTGTGGAATTTTTCAAAACAATAAATAAAAAAAAGTATACAAATAAATAAATTACATATACTACTTCTAAAGTGAGAAATGAACCTAAAACCTCTTGATCTTGAGAACTCGACTTTGTCTCAAAACTTAAACTTCATCAATATAATTAACTTTTTTTAGATAATCATAATCGTTATTGAATGTTATAATCTGGATTTACAAATAAAAGAAATGTTCTTACACACATTTTTACGTGATTCTATTTTTAAGTTGTGATCATTTGTCATATTTTTATATTTTTGGTTCAAGTATTTAGAAGAATTTTTTAAGCTTATTAATATTAATCATTAGAAGGATTACTTAGATTACTAATGACGTTGAATGTAGTCATAGAGTTCACCTATTAGGTTTTCTAGGAGGGTA
Organism: Penstemon eatonii; assembly: GCA_038501285.1. Classification (NCBI taxonomy): domain Eukaryota; kingdom Viridiplantae; phylum Streptophyta; class Magnoliopsida; order Lamiales; family Plantaginaceae; genus Penstemon; species Penstemon eatonii. The sequence goes on from CM076713.1 coordinate 42,001,581, forward strand.
CAAATTCTTTGTTTTTTTTTAAAAAATTCAAGGGTGCTAGGTGTTATTCTTTAGTTTTGAGGATTATAATTTCTTATTTAGCCTATTTTGGGGTGGACAATTTCAAAAATCAAAATTTAATAATAGTTGTTTGGCAAGTTAGGTTAAGGGATCAAAGTCGTCATTATTAATCTTAGGGTCATGTATAATTAGGTTAATTACTTAATTATAATTCAAATCGATAATTAGCTCGACTTATTAATCAAATTCAACATTGTTAATCTTATGATAATGTATAATTACGTTAATCGAAATCTAAATCGATAATTGGCTCGACTAATTAACAATTCTCAATATTGTTTATATTAAGATAATGTATAATTAGGTTAATCGTAATTCAAATCGTTAATTGGCTTAAGGTAATGTATACTTAAATTATCATAATCCACACCGTGTAGTATTTATTCCACATTAGGTGATATTACCATGAAATGTGGATCACATTAGATGGTATAACTAGTATAATCCACACCGTGTAGTATTTATTCCACATTAGGTGGTATTACCATGAAATGTGGATCACATTAGATGGTATAACTAGTATAATCCACACCGTGTAGTATTTATTCCACATTAGGTGGTATTACCATGAAATGTGGATCACATTAGATGGTATAACTAGTATAATCCACACCGTGTAGTATTTATTCCACATTAGGTGGTATTACCATGAAATGTGGATCACATTAGATGGTATAACTAGTATAATCCACACCGTGTAGTATTTATTCCACATTAGGTGGTATTACCATGAAATGTGGATCACATTAGATGGTATAACTAGTATAATCCACACCGTGTAGTATTTATTCCACATTAGGTGGTATTACCATGAAATGTGGATCACATTAGATGGTATAACTAGTATAATCCACACCGTGTAGTATTTATTCCACATTAGGTGGTATTACCATGAAATGTGGATCACATTAGATGGTATAACTAGTATAATCCACACCGTGTAGTATTTATTCCACATTAGGTGGTATTACCATGAAATGTGGATCACATTAGATGGTATAACTAGTATAATCCACATCGTGTAGTATTTATTCCACATTAGGTGGTATTACCATGAAATGTGGATCACATTAGATGGTATAACTAGTATAATCCACACCGTGTAGTATTTATTCCACATTAGGTGGTATTACCATGAAATGTGGATCACATTATATGGTATAACTCACATGTGATAATACGGACTCACATTGCATAGTATTAACTCTATATGTTTAGTATGACCCCACATCATATAATATTTATTCCACATTAGATGGTATTACACACATTAGATGGTATAACTAGTATAATCCACACTGTGTGGTATTTATTCCACATTAGGTGGTATTACCATGCAATGTGGATCATATTATATGGTATAACTCACATGTAATAGTACAGACTCACATTGCATAGTACTAACCCTATATATCTAGTATAACCCCCACATAATGTAGTATTTATTCCACATTAGATGATATTACCACGTATTGTGTATTACATTCTATGGTATAACTAGTATAATCCACACCGTATAGTATTTATTCCACATTATGTGATATTACCATGCAATGTGTATCACATTATATGGTATAGCTCACATGTTTTAGTATGGGCTCACATTACACAGTAATAACCACATATGTCTAGTATGTCCCACATCATGTAGTATTTATTCCACATTACGTTGTATTACCACGCAATGTGGATCACATTCTACGGTATAACTCACATGTGACAGTACTGATTCACATTACACAGTATTAACCCACATCATGTAGTATTTATTCCACATTACGTAGTATTTATAACTCACATGTGTATTATTCAATTTTTCCTTAATTAATGTAAAATTATTCAAAAAAAATATTACATAGTATTTATTTTAAAATATTATTGTAATATTTATTTATTTATTTCCATAATAATTTATTTGAAAATAATTTACTATTCGATGTGAGTACATATATAGTATAGTACCACTTATTGTGGTAAAATTATTATGACCTGTTGGCAACTTGTTGAGCAGGTTACTAATTAATGATGTGTCATATTCTTATTGGTTATAATTAGCGGCATGTGACGTAGCGGCACCTTAGAATTTTCCTATTTTTGTTCTTAGTTTAAGTTATAGCAATTAAGCTGCCTTCTGCAAATTTTGCAATTAAGCTGCTGCCTTAGTATTATTTCACAAATTTTGCAATTAAGCTGCAAACCCCAGATCTTGAGATAAGTGAGGGTATAAATGTAATTTCACAGTTATCGGGCCAACCGAACAGGTTATCAAATTATTGGGCCGCATCAAATTACAAGACCGATTAATACCCGAACATGTAATAAAACAATTGATCCAACTATTTTATGAGCCAGGATTAGCAATTGAGCCATAATTTTGTAGTCAAACGAACACAGCCTTAGGCTTTACTCAAATTAAGTCGAATTGAGTCATTGGATTTCGAGTAGTACAGACGCAATTGACCGTACCAATTTTCCTAATTGAAGATACCTCTTCCTTAATGTCTGTCATTTTTTTGGGTAATTTAGAGAATAATTGACACTTTGCTAGAAATATTTGCATCCTAAAATTAAAATTGTTGCATTGTGTACTCTCAAATTGAATATGCATTGAAAAAATGCACTCTATTATTATAATTCAAAATGTCAATTATTTTGCAAGGATATCCAATTCAAAGGTTTAGAATGCCAGAGTTTTAATTTCAGGGAGTGAAGTGTTAATGTATCCTAGGGTGAAAACTGGCTATTACTCTCTTTTTTTTTTTTTTTTCCTTTCCCCGTAGAAATAATAAAAACACAATTTTTCTTTCAACAAAGCAAGCAAAAGCAAAAGAGCATGGCCGGGGGAGTAGCACGCGGACGGCTTACCGAGGAACGCAAAGCATGGCGCAAGAATCACCCTTACGTTAGTTTGTTTCTTTCATTTCCCCCATCTGTTTATTTATGGGGATTTCTGATTTTGATGCTCTGCCCTTTTTTTTTTTTTTTTGGGTTTAGGGTTTCGTAGCAAAACCTGAGACGGGTACAGATGGGTCTGCTAATATTATGGTGTGGCATTGCCTCATCCCTGGTAAATCAAATGTCAGTATACTTTCTTTCTTTTTAATTGAATTGTATACAAAAATGTTTTAGACCAACTTAATTCTTTTGGTTCGAACATGTGTTAGATATATTGCGTGGGGGATAGTGTCCCTTTCACTAAACAAAATCACTTAATTTTTATTTTTTTAAGTTTTACTATAAATATATTATTAGGAATTTCGTTGTTGATTTATGGGATTGCCAGTTGGTACTTTTTTTAGTATGCAGTATTGCCGAGTAAAGCAAAGAGCAGTGTCAATATAAATGCATAACTCAATTTACTCTTAAGTACTGAATGTTGTTTTGTAAAATGCTGATTAGGAAAATTTTAATTCAGTTCCAGAAAATGTTATTTGCTTCTGTTTAAAAATTTTACAAGTGCCAGAGATGACATACTTATATTATTAAATACTTCACTATTTTATGAATGATGGTTAACATTGAATGGTGAATGGTGAATGATATTGTGATTTAGTATTATGTTTGATAATGCGTAATAGAAGAATTAGAGTACTAACTAACGATTTTGATTGGCAGACCGATTGGGAGGGCGGTTGCTATCCTCTCACATTGCATTTCAACGAAGATTACCCTACCAAACCTCCCATGTGCAAGTTCCCGGCCAACTTTTTCCACCCTAATGTTTACAGTTCCGGATTAGTTTGTCTCTCCATTCTAAGTCAAGACGATGTAAGTAGTTGTGTTTGATTGCCTATTAATTATTATTCTGAATACATAAATCACCTTGCATTTGGTTGTACTGATTAATTTAATACGATTTATTATGATTTAGGGATGGAGACCATCCATTACCGTCAAGCAAATTCTTGTTGGCGTTCAAGATCTTCTACACCAACCGAACCCTAACAGTCCAGCCCAATCTACTGCCTATCAACTCTTCGTTAAGGTGCTCAATTATCGCTTTTAGTCCTGTTTCTTGCTTGAATTTTCAGTTCTAACTTTGTGTTATTTATATATATATATATTGGTAAATTTTGCAGCAACCAGACGAGTACTAGAGGCGAGTGCTTCTATAGGCCAAACAATATCAACCCAAGATGTAAAATTGTAAATCTCTTTCACAATGCAATCATTGTGACATAAAAACATTAAGTGTATCTGGTTTCGTACCTTTCGTTAGTTTTATGGCTTGTGCTTAATTTGTGTGTAATATTATTATATCGAAAACTAAATTTTATTTTCCCCTTAAAGTTTAAGCTATGAATTACATGTCCTTTAAGCAATTTAAAGAAGTGACAATTATGGCCGAGTGGGTTTTATCATTTATGTTATCTCTTAAAAAAGGTTGAATGAATTTTCAGCTCGAGTCTTGGTTATAAACTTGCTTACATTGACTTTTCACCATGCGATTAGACTTTCAGTGAAAACATCCACGAGGTTCTAAACGGTTGCATAGTCGCATGACTTAATGGAATGATAAACCACACTCTACAGAAATTTACACGATAACCACATTTGTGCTAGCTATACTATACATAAATATACTCTAATTTTCGTGTTATTAGACATAATTATATAATTAAAATAGAATAAAAACTAGTAAGATGTCCTTGAAATAGAGTTATTAGTGGTGCTCTCATTTTTAATGAACCACAATACTAACCTTAAAATTGTGAGTAAAAGCAAATAATTCATCTAATGACAACCTTCTATCTGAAATTTCTTCGACCATTGTCATTTGTTCATGAGGCGTAGGGGTGTAAACCAATTAATAGGAACAAAGAAACATATTGTTTATATTTTGTTTTAATTAAATTTTATTATTGAAATTAAAATTGTGCTTGAGATTTGTTTCAATTATTAATTGAATCGAGCTCCAAAGTAGTTTTGATTTAGCCAAAGACGCGTCACGTAGCTTGATATATTCTAATAAATTTGTTATTTGTAGCTTATGGAGTCAAACTCAAATTTAATTTTAAAGATTATCAAATATTATAGATCGTTCGAGCTTAATTGATGTGTAAATTGAATCGGGTTCAAATAATATTTTACTAAATGAATTCAACCCAAATATCAAATAGCTTCATTTGCTCTTTAACATGAAAAATAAAATTTTATAATTCACCCATTTTTTTTTTTTATTTTTTTACTTTTCCTCTAAATTAGAAACTTCTATAGAAAATATAAGGACTTTTATAGGAAATGTAAATAATGAAGAAAAAAAAGAGATGGCCCTTTTCGCATCAAGAACCTCGATGATTAAGGCCGTCAAATCATTCTTCAAAGGCGACAATATCTTTAGCGTTTAATCATAAGTTAATTAGTCTTATTCCTACAAAAAAAAAGCGGAAATTCGCAATACATTTTCAACGTTATTTACTAATATGACTCGTGGATAAACTTCAATTGCCAATCAACGTTGCCGTAAATAGGTATAATGTATAGTATAAGCATAATTCGGAGAAAGTAAACTCATCTTGTTCACAGGGTCATAGGTCCATCCATCATCAAAATTCTAAGCCAACTTGCTATCCTAAATACATGTTGCAGAATTTTGCAATACCAAACATAACTAATCAAAAATCATATACCAACTCATCTCAGCGATCGCAGATGAGCTTAAACTTCTCTTTTCACTCGATATTGCTGTCAAATCTCAAGCTCTTCTTTCGTCTAATGTTTCCCTCTATTGCAAAAGATTGCTAAAGCAAACAAGCTAGTGGCGAATGGAAAGCAGAAACACTTTCAAGAAACCGTACAAAGTCAAGATTCTTCATTTCCTGTATTTTCATGCAGCAATGGCAATTAGATTTGATCAGAGCTGCAAAATAGAATAACTATAACTAACTAGATCAAGGACGAAAGAAGAAATTACCATTGCTGCGGTTCCTTAATGTGCTTTGCTGCGCTGCCTTTATGGCCAACTGCTTTGCATTCTTAGCTGTAATTTGATCAACTTAAGGTTAAGATTTTTCAACGAAGAAATGCTAGCAAGTGCATAGACAAAATTATTGTGCATGAAGTCCACGGAAAATTTATTTCAGAAGAGTGACATTTGGTATGGCAATAATGCTTCAGTGGTTTGAGCAAAATCACAAAAATATCTCGTGGACCACCCTTCTACCTATAGTTTCATCATCAAAAAATTGAAACCATGTATAGTATGTAAATTGACTAGACACAAAAACTCTTTTACACCGAACAGGGGTACAAGTGGAATATCATTAAATGAACCGGTTATATGAAACTTCATTTATGCAGCAAGTCAGCATGATAACATATACTTGGTTAATTTTCCAACCTCCCAACAAATGACATGATTAATGGGAGAGATTCAAAAAAACCAAGCTTGCAACGTGATACTTCTAAAGTCAAACCTAAAGAGTAAAGACGATTAAGAATGAGAATTGAGAAACTTAATTAGCTTTTATCCATGAGCTTCTTTTGAATCGTTTTCACCTTTTCATATTTGGAGAACTACAAGGTCAGGTGTGGTTATTAGATCTCCATAAGAAAAATTCTTTTAAAGTTTAATTCATATCAGACACTTCAATGTGTTCACCTTTAAATTTTCTTTTTTTGTTTGCTCTTCTCCTCTTCCTCTCTTCCTTTGTCAGCTCTTTTTCTTCTTTAACGGCTCCTTTGCCAGCAAAAACTTCTTCAGGAGCGAGCATAGCTGCATCAGACACAGCCAAAGGTGCAATCTACCACAGAAAACATGTTCCCAATTAAATACTAGTGGTTCATCTACTAATGCATGGGAGAAAGTCTGATAAACCTAACATTTACCTCTTCAATTGCCAGGGCAGGAACATTTGCTTGTATAGACATATCCTCGATAATCTGCACGAGTTGATCAATTACAAACAGAACTCCATAAGATGTTTCAAAAGTCAAGAAAAACTGACATAGAATAAAAGAAGCATACCGGCTTTGGAGTGAAGTAGAAATGTGATAAGAACATCTAACTTCAAGCATAATTTCTTGAAGAGCATACTTGCCTATGAACATTAAAAAAAAAAAAAAAAAAGGTCCAAATTATTGCATTAATTTATAAAATTCTTTTAAGGATTTATGTAACTTTAGTGAAAACAAGAGTAGTCATTATACCGACAGAAATTGAGAGTGGAGTATGTCAAGTATAATACCATAAGCTGAATCAAGATAACAAATAAAATAGTAACAAATAGCAACATAATATAAGTAAAACTAGTGTCCGCACTTCTTTTTTTTGTTCACCTGAGAAAGTCAATGCTGTTGACACGAGGCCAGTCTTCTGGGCATATTCATCCTGTATAAATAGAGGGCAAGAAAGGTTGTTCAGTATCTTTCAGTCAAAAGATGGATGAGAAGACATGATTAAGAGGTTAGAACATAAGACTATTGATTAAAATATGAACGAATAAGACAATACACGAAAAAAAATCTGAGTTTAATGTTTCCAACTGTAAACATTTACCTCATAAAGTTCCGCAAGGCCCTTTTTGCTCTTAGTCTCATCCTGCAAAATTTTTAGTTGATATGATTAGAGGAAGCTTAACTGGAGAAGAGAAAGAAGATGTTCAAAGCTTCAAAAACATACCAATTCCACTTTTTCTCTGGGTGCCTTGTTTAAAAGAGTAGGTGGCTTCTGAACATCATCAAATTGGCCCTAAACATGGTACCCAAGGTAACGTTCATTCAGTCTCAAACAAAGAAATAGAGCCTTATTACCTTACAACATTACTAACAAGAAACATAGAACTTCATAGAGAAACTGTATGCATGCGATGGAGAACGTGATCCATGAAATTTATTGACATGCAAAAGGTGGAACATCAAAGCATGTACAAATCAAAATATGTTAAAAGTACTTGAGAAGAGATGCTGCAAATAACACTCACCATCACCTGTCTCACTGGGCAAACAAAAGGCAGTGATGACGACAACAAATATGATAAACTTAACTACTTTCATTTCTTTAGTCAGGAAGTTAAAGGGCAGTCAGTAGTAGACTAAAAATAAAATCATTTTTAAGGTTAAACTAATTAAAGTTATATAGAGAGGTAGCAGAATTTTTTTCTCTATTCCAAAGTTTAACCTCCTCTTACCTCACCCATGGTTTTGCAACTAAGAGACAAAGATTGTAATTTACGACATCAACCAGCTCCCAGAACCACAAATCCCAACTCCTGCCCTACGAAATAGAAAAAATGACCATTTTTCCACTTTCTATTTCTGGTTGTTTGGTGTATCTTAGTACAGTCATTCATGCAAATAATGAAAAATATCATGAAGAGAATAGAGCTCATACTAATTCTAAGAGAGATTTAGAGAGAAGATATGAAAAAGATGTTCGTGAAAACATACCAAAATATTGAAATTTCAATTGCATACTGCATTTCATTTACCTGAAGGATACGTTGCTGAATTAGTTCTTCAAGAGATGCAGTGACCTCTTCTGTTATTACTGGAGTGGGCCTTACATTGTGCTCAAAATCTAAATCAACTTCCACTGCACAGTTTTTTGGTCTTTTAGCAGCAGTGACCTGGAATCAAGAAATACAGTAAACATCCAGGCGAACACAATAACCTATATGCATAAGCAGATAGGGAAGAAAAATATTCAGAAATCTATATATCTTACTTCACCCTGCATAGTCCAAGTCTTTGGTTCTAAGTTTGCTTTTTCTATATTCTCTATCTCAGCACGGAGCTTCTCTCGCTCTTTTTCATGGGTAGAAAGAATTTGATTCTTCTGTACAAAACATATACGAAATAGTAAGCACATAATTGGTCAGAGAAAACCTCTAAGCGAAAGCTACATGTAGATTATCAGTAGACTCCTCCTCCTGACTCCACCACACTGATTGATAAGAAATAGGTAGAAGGAAGAAAAAAAAAAAGTTGACCTGATTGTCATTGTCATTGTCGGGTTCATCATCCATATCCCAGTTATCTGATCCTCCAAATGGTTTTGTTTTTTTCTTCTGACCAGGACCAGTTTTTTTACCACCAAAAAAATCCTCATATCTAAATCCAGAAACATAAAGATTTGTCATTTCTAAGATATTTAGGAATGTAAACACACAAGCACAATAGACAAGAAAGCAGCCCAATTCGAAAATGTTAATCCTTGAATGCACTAACCACTTCCAGGTTTTTCAGCGACTTAATATCTGGAGTGAAAGTTCTAAAAGTTAACATTATACTTAATATGGTTTCTTTGGGCTTAGAAACTAAATTTTGGAAAGGGAGAAAAAATAGCAAACAGTTTTAGAAAGTTTTTAGACCTTCGTCGACTGAATCAAGTCAATCAGTTTCACTAGCTGAGCTGCATCACATAATTTGTATATGACAATAGAGGAGTACCATTCCCGCCAAGGAAAAATAATGCAAGCTCACTTCATATACCAAAACAGCGGACATCTAAATAATCTCATTTACTTTCAATATTTATTATACTAGTTTGAAGTATCCATTTTGTCTTTGAAGATAAACTTATTAATTTTAGGCCCTATTACATGATATGGTGGTGAAAACAGAGTAACAGAACAAGTGAGAAAGAGGGTCACACCTTGCATTTTCCATCTCGTTACCATCTTCATCACTATTATCAAGCCCCATAACTCCAAGCTGCAAATAATATACACAAACCATAGTCATCATAAATTCAATAGTTGAAAGATTTTTCATAAACAATTACACTAGGAAAAAACTTCACAATACAATTAAAATCAAGCAAGCCCAATATACCAATCTTAAAAAACAGCAAATAAACCCCAATCCCCTAAAATTCCCAAGACTTGCAATGCATACCTCGTCCTCCTCGTCTTCATCATCCTCATCCTCCTCGTTTTCAGCAACTTTACCTCTCTTCCTCTTATTGTCCTTCTTCAATCCATATTCTCTAGCCTCATCATCCTTCAAATACTCCTCCAATTCATTTATCTTCAAAAACCTATCCTCCACACCATTGGATTTTTCTTTCTCTTCTTCATCACCATCACCGTTATCCTCACCATCCTCATCCTCATCTTCATCTTCATCCTCACTATCACCATCATCAAAATCATCTTTTTCGGCTTCTAAAACTTCACTCTCCTTATTTAGTCGATTCTCCAAATCATATCCATCCTCATTCCCATTGTTTGCTTCTTTTCCACCACCATTCTCGAAATTGAGCTGTTTTCCAATAACTTCCGGGTTTTTCTCGAAGTTTCTGACGTGGCGTCGGAGGGAGGAGAGCAGTGGCTGGGACTGGAGGTCAATTTGCTGCCAAATCTGCTCGGCGTCGAATCCTTGGGTTAAGAGATGAGAGAAAGGAGATTTAGGAACGAACGGATTAAGAGAGGAGAATAAGTGCTGTGAGGCTAATCGAGCAGCTTTTGAGAGCTCCGGCGATGGGGTGAGGTACAAAGGCGGTTCAGTTGATTTCAACCGGTGGAGTGCATCTATGCCGTCGTCAGTTGTGAGCATGGAGGCGGCGGGCATGGTGACGGAGGTGGTGGCAACGTGGCGGCGGAGAAGTATTAATTCAGGGTTTAGGGTTTAAGGAGTGCAGAAGAACGATAAATGTCGGACAAGAATATAATTTAATCGTCTGAATAGAAATAGGCAGTAAAGAAGAAAGGAAAATAGAAAGATAAAATTGTACTTCCCCCCCTTAACTTGCAGTCAGAGTGGTATAGAGGATCTAGGAAAATTAGTACCTACACTCAGGGTGTTGGATGAGTGACACATAAGCATAAAAGTATAATATTTTGTCATTTTATGCCTATGTGTCATTCATCCAATCCCATGTATTAAATCCACTAGTGTAGTTTTTAAGTAACCGAGAATCTATACCACTTTTAGTGTACCATTCTTGTATGTGGCAATTATTTACTAGTGATACACGATCATGTGGCAATTATTTACTAGTGATACACAAGAATGGTACACATGTAGCAATTATTTACTAGTGATACACAAGAATGGTACACTAAAAGTGGTATAGATAATTATCACATGTATATGTGACAATTATTTACTAGTGATACACAAGAATGGTACACTAAAAGTGATATAGAGAATCTTCCCCGGTCAAATTGTAAGTAATTTTTCCCCTAATCTTCAATCTTTTGCACTAACCACCCTGAACACACATTGAAGTTACATTTTATTTTTACCCCTGGTTTTTTTAGTCAGAAGAATGCTCAGAAAAAAAATTCAGCAGGAAAAGTGCAACAATATAAGTTCAAAATGGATAATGCAATATATTTAAGTTCAATGAAGAAAGTACAACTTGGGTCTTGGCTGTAAGTTTGGGGGGAATGTGCAATTATTCCAAAAAGAAATAGGCAATCTTTTTTCTGTTGTTAGTTCTAGTTTGTGCTCACTCTTATAAGTTCATATTTAAAATTTTGTCAAGTGGCATAAAGTTTACTTGTTAACTTTTCAAATGGTATTGATTTTAAATGTAATTTTACTAAAACAACCCATAACTTATTAATTTTTTTTAATTTCAGATTATTTTATTCAAATACAAAATCCATTTATTAAATAAAAAATAATATTTTTATACAACAAGAAAAAAGAAAACGACATCTCATTTACCCTATCAAAATTAAAATCCCCCAAAAATTGACCTAATCACCCTATTTTGTTAATAGCCGCCGCACCACCCCCCTTCGCCGTCGCGTCGTCGCCGCTGCACCACCGCCCTCTTCGCCTTTGCGCCGTCGCCGTGCCTCCACTAGAAGCCATACATTTTCATTAATCACAACTGTAAGTAAACGATTGAAATATTTTGTTCTGACATTGGCGTTCAAAATATAATTTATAAATAAACAAATGTGAACTGTCGTTGTTATTCAATTCATCGCTCATTATTTCCAATACAAAGCATTAGTGTTTCACCAGAAGATTAGTGTCATATTATAATTTGACAGTTGATGGGGATTAGCTGTTTATGTCTAGAAATTGTATTTTTCTGCACGACAAAATTGAGGCCATAGTCATATTAATTGGAGGTTTTGTTTAAGACAGAATTTTGAGTTATATACCATACAAAATAGTTTGGGATGAGAAACACCTCCTCAAATTTAGGATCACAGGAGAAATCGAGTAGCAAATGCATATTTTTCTTTATTTATGGCTGTTGGTAATGTTCTCGGCTATGCTACTGGATCCTACAATAAATGGTATAAGATTCTTCCGTTCACATTCACTTCTTCTGCATGCAATGTTAGCAACTGGTTTGATTTTCAAGAGTAATTTCCTGTTGTGCCTTCACTATTGACATTCTAGTTATATATCCAAAATCATCCCTACAAGATATCATATTCTCCCACTCAAGAGACCATGTATTAGCATTAGATACTATTTATCTTTTGCTACAGTAACAGATTGCAATATTTTTTGTTACCTTTTATAAATTTCTGCAGCACAAGGTAACAGTGGAAAGAACCATCCATTTCAGCTGGCAACTTAATTGAGCTGGAAACACATGTTGTCTGACACTTAACGACGCAATTTTATAAAACAATAAACTTTTCTTGGACTGCCTAACGGAGCCCAATGAGAGACTTGTGGAGTTTGGTGTTGGTGGAATCTGCAATGCTTGTGCCGGTAGGATTATTAGATGTTTAGTTATGTATTTGAAAGAAAAGAAAAACAAAGCCATCTCTTTGTTTCCATAAATTATTTGTATATCTCTCAGTTTGTTGTGCATTTTTGTAGAATATTGTAAGAAAGATCAAATCTTGGACATCTTTTTACAGTTGAAAAAGCACCAAAAGTGGGAGTTGATGTTTTTGCTAGTGCAAGTTGCTGACTCAAAACTAACATTGTATAGTAAAAAGATAAGGGGTTCCATGGTTATTGAGGTTATGATAATGTACATATGAGTGCAATTATGCTGTGATTTTGTTGTCAAACTTGAGAACCACCTTGAGATTGTGGTTGAACTTGATTTGCACTTAAATAAACTAAGCTAGAAAAACACTTGAATGAGCCAAATGCGACATGAACTCGGATAGATTGATAAAACATATGTTTATTTTGTAATCTTCAATTTATTGAATTGAATTCGAACTTTTTCAAGTGGATTTGTTATGCATGAGTTCAAATAAATTTTATCTTTGAACACAAAGCAGATCTCAGATTATGGTTTTATTTAAAGTTTGTCTCAATTTATGGTTTAATTTTCTACAGACACAAACAAATCCCAAATATTGGTTTGATTTTAAAGTACATTATCTATCAATGTATACTTAAAACTAGATATTTTTTGTTTGAAATTTCATCAATTTTTACTTGTCAATATATTTGGAAAAAATCAAACTCCTTCAGATTTCTCTCACATTTCCCAATTATTCACACTAAAGTCTGAACTAATTTTTATTGCTGAACAATTCCCCACCACCCAAAGCACTTGAGAGAAAATACACACAATAGAAAATGGCAACAATAAAACTAAATGAAAATTAAAAGGAGACATTTTCATATCCTGATGTCATAGTATACATCTGTTAAAAAATTCCACATACACTCTAAAATTGAGTTTCAACATTAAATACAAACATACACTTTAATACTTTATGCATATCAGCCCACCTCTGAAAATTTTCAGACTAATACTTTTACAAAATTAACTACAGAAGCAAAAAAAAAAAAAAAAACTAAATTCTAATGCATCCTCAAGCAAAATGTCCATCATGCAGCTCCTTTTGGTCATCCTGCAAAAGATCAAACGACCACTAGTATATGTATTCATCTGCTGAGATAAACAGTTGGTCAAAACCCATTACATTGTGGACCATAAATTTTACGTAGTCATCATCTTCATCTTTTTCAGATTCATCTCCAGACTCAGCTGCCACCTCATCCTTAGCAGCCACCTTATCTTCCTCAGCTGCTGCCTCCTCTTCCTCGGACTCCTCCTCATCCCCATCTTCAGACATGTTATTTATGGCTTTAGTAATTACAGCTTTGACTCTCCCATAATCCAAACAAACGTCATTAGACTCATTACACAAATCAAAATTATTTCACGGCCTCCACCACTCTTACAAACTAATCTAGTTTAACTAAATTACATTCAAGTGGTAGTTTTCTTTGAATTTATTTATATATATTAATTTAGCAAGACTTGACAACACACAACTAAAATTTAAAACATCAAAAATCAAATCAAATATTAAATTAAATCAAAACCGTACATATATGCTTGAACAAAACACACTGTTGATAAAGATGAGAGATTATTTTCATATCTACTTACATTAATTGTCCTTGCAACACGTTCACAACACTGAAAATACACCTTTTTGCAAAAAATCTTCCTATTTATCCACTACCATTCTTCCCATTTCTCCTCACAAATTAATTCATCTCCTCCAAAAACACACCTTTAAGTATTATTCCTTTCACAATGGATATCTTAACAAACTCAACGAAGAGTGACGAATCTAAACCAAAGAGTGACGAATCGAAACCCACTTCCGACAACCCGGATCACAAACCCTCAAACTCCGACATAAAGGAAATTGGATGTTTCTAACGGTGCCGGAAAATATGAGGGGTTCCGAAGGGTTAGACTGGAAGAAGGGAATTGGGTGTTTCTTGATTCAAGGAGAACGGCGTTGGTGTTTTTTTTTTCTGAAATATTTCTGATAACAAAAATTGTAGAAAAGAAAAATAAAGTGGGGTTTTTTGAGAAAGTTATTTGAAAAAATTTAAAATGAGTTATTAAATTTATGGAGTACGATAAGCTATTGTACAAGTCACCCTTTAAAAAAATGAATGGTAGATTAAAAAATAAATTTGATCCAATGGTAATTAATGAGGGACCTAATAAATACTTAACACAAGTGGTACTAACAGTCTAACAGTAGAAAAGTCCATCTTACATTTAATAACAAAAATACCTTTTTTTACTCTAGTTACAATAATTTTCTGCATTTTTATTTATTGTACAAAAAATAGAAGAGTCAAATTTCAAGTATATTTATACTCTTAATTCCTAAAAGTATAATTAATTTGCGTAGCTATTTTGATGTTGATTTTTTTTATTTCTTCACGTTTATTGACAATAAATAATTTTTGAACGGATGAATCGCATAAGTGGTCCATCCTATATTGCACTATTGGTACTTTAATCCTCCTTAAGTTTTTTGCAGCACCTAAGGTCCCTCCTCTTGTTGTAATTTGCCATGATGCACGTGTCATAGGTATAGCAATTCCTTGAGTTTGTCCATCGAGCCAATAGCATGCTTGCAACTGGTTTAAAGCGGACTTACGCCATTGAATCGAATGTGAACAAATCTCTTAAATCCGTTCTTAACGTTCAGGAAAAAAGTGTAAGTAAGTTAGTTCTTTTGGCAACAAATCAAATTTCCTTCTACGAGGGTAACTTGCTTAAGAAAAATCTATCTTTCAGGTGATGCCTCTTCCTTCATCTCAGATGCCTAAGCATTTTACTTAAGTTAAACAAATAATTAATACGAGGGACTTATGTGCTATAAAAAGATTAAGGAGGATAGTGGCAAAAGTAATATACACGGTTTAACCTTTTTTAGAACTTTATTCATAAGTTTATCTTCAAAAATATAGGGGATTGGCTCATATTTTGCTCAAGTAACACTTCCTAACATATGAAGAAGAGCTTAAGCATAAATATTCTAAAGAACACAAGTATGAGTGAGTTTAATTAAACAACATATTACTCAAATCTTGTTTGATTCTTATATTGATTTTGAAATTTTAAATTATAACTCTTGTCAATAGATCCATATATTTGAAACAAAAGTGGAATAGAAGATATAAGTTGGGTGTTTCTACACCACATAGTTCAAATTTATTCCTTTATTGAGCTCAAGTTTGTATTAGAACTTTGATTTGATTACTAAAAGAACTTTAATCAAAGTATAAAGTAGCTCTATACTCGTATATCTTAATTTTCTTTTTTCACTTATATATGATAACATATTAAGCTCAAACAATTTTTTATCAACCGAATCTCAAATAATTGAATTTAGTTTCAGTAAATAAAATAGTTATAGATATTATCTAGCAAAAATATTGTGGTACATTCTCGCTTGATAAAGCAACAATTTCTATCTTCCACCCATTTCAGAATAAGATACTTCATTCAAAGACAACTTTTGAGGCCCAGACTTTTGCAGCTTCTCAACCACATTATTTCTTAGGATAAATGCTGGTTCCTTAGGAACCGGCAAAGAAGATGTTTCAATCTTTAGCATGGAGATAACATCTTCGATAAGGGGTCGTTCATTAGCGTGATTTTGCACACATAAAAGTCCCACCTGAATGCACCTTCTTAGTTGATCTTCCATGCGCGAATCTATTAATTTTGGATCCATGAGGTTTAGTAGAGCAGATTGCTTCCACATATCCCAGGCCTGAAATGGGATACAATAATTATTTTCATAATTAACAAGAAAATCAATTCTACCAAGGAAAAGATTATTACACATATGACTTACAAATTCTACCAGAGTCAGGGGACCATCAAGATGATGGAAGCTATTATTTCTCCGACCACTCACAATTTCGAGTATAAGAACACCGAAACTGTAAATATCAGATTTGACAGAGAAAATACCTTGAAATGCATACTCAGGAGCCATGTAGCCACTGCTAAGTCATAATTTAGTTAATTCAAGAAATTTTTATATCACTGAAGTTCAGATAGAACAAATTATCGGTTACTTACAGTGTCCCGGCGCGATTATTTGTATTTGCTTCTATCACATTTTCCTTGAAGATCCTTGCCAAGCCAAAATCGGAAATTTTTGGGTTCATATGTTCATCAAGTAATATGTTGCCTGCTTTTAGATCTCTATGAATTACCAACAATCGCGAGTATTTGTGCAGGTAAAGCAATCCTTGAGCAATCCCTTCGATTATGTTAAAGCGTGTTTCCCAATTCAGCTGCTCCCTTTTCACTGGATCTGCCAAAAAAAATGCTCTTTGCATCAGATGTTTTACAGATATTATGATATAGGATCTAGTCCAGAGAATCACTCAAACAACGCAGTATTAGGGCGAATAAAATATATATTTAGTTCATATATAACTGGTCAAATCTAACATCACATATACATGTCTTTCTACCATAATGTGTAAGCCTTCAGATTCAACTGGATCAAGAAGCCATCCAATATTTTAGGAATCCCAATTTTTTGAAAATTATGTTCTCCTTTCCGTTTTGTTAATCATTAATCCAACCGAAATATAACCTAAATGGGAAAAAATGAATTAGGGCCATATCTTTCAAAATGTAAGCATCACTCACCGAAAAGAAAGAAGTCCAAACTTTTGTTGGGCATATAGTCATAGATTATCATCTTCTCATTGCCGTGAATGCAGAAACCTAATAGCTTTACCAAATTTCTGTGCTGGAGTTTAGATATGAGTACTAACTCGGTTTTGAACTCGAGCAATCCTTGTCCTGATCTTCTTGAGAGTAACTTCACTGCAATGTCACGTCCTTCAGGTAGTCTCCCCTGATGTAAGTAAATAATTACCATTAATGAGTTTAAATTAGTAGTATTATTTGATTAATTTTTACCTTATAAACAGGTCCAAAGCCACCCTCTCCAAGTTTGTTGATCGAAGAAAAGTTATCGGTTGAGGCCAGAAGAGATGCATAAGTAAACATTTTAATATCATAGCTCCTGCCACCATCATTTTCAATTTCGGTGGTTTCTGTATATCCATCCAGCACCATTAGTTCCTGCACTTCTTTCTTCTTCTTCCTTCTCTCTATCATATTATTCCACCAAGAAAACATTAGCATATGGAGAATCAGTGAAATTCAACTCGCAATAAATTATTGTACCTTCTTTGAATTTTCGCACAAGGAACAGCGAAGAACCAAGTAATGATAGCAAACCTGCCGCAATTGCCACTGAGATGATAATCCACTTCCCCCGTTTTTCTTTCAGTGTGTAAAAGAATCAGGTTAGGCCAAATTACCCTTGTCTTTCTATCATTTATATAGAAAGATTTTTTATTTTAAACAAAAAAAACAAAAAAGGATAGGCTTGTATCAATCAAGATTATCATATTGTCTTCATGTTCAATGCAGTAGAAAACTAAAAGTCACAAGCTTTACTTTTGTTTGCAGTCTTCAAAACATGAGTGTTTTGTGGTTGTGACATTGGAGCATTACTTTTCTTCGGAGTCTCAGAAACAGGAGTGTTTTGTGGTTGTGGCATTGGAGCATTAATTAACTCTGGAGTCCTAAAAACAAGATTGTATTGTCCTTGTGAGACTTGTCCTTGTGGTGAGGCTCCAGCGTGATCCTGCACAAACGTATTCTTACCTCTCCAGTAAGTACACCCTGGTTCCCGCTCCATAAAACCAACGCAGAGACAGTCGTTCCAGCAGTTAGCTCTGCAATCACTATGGCTAAGGTTTGAATTGTTGTCATGAGTCACTTGAGGAAAATCATTAAAATAGCCATATAAGTAAGAAAACTTCTGGTGATTGTTTCTACATTTAGGCTGTTGCCACAATTCGCAGCCAAGATAATCAATTGATCCTCTGGTGTTATAATCACTTGATCCTCTGGTGTTATAACCGTAACAAAGCTCAACTTGTGCAATAAGAGACCTTGAATTATCATTAACATACCCCTGATAGTCCAGCCTCCATCCAGAAATAACCTTTAGATCTTCAGATGTGAACGAGTCTGCATAGAGAGAATATGTGAAGTATTCCTCGTCTTGATTCGTGACATTGGTGAAAACATAGTTGAGATTTGAAGAGTTTGGTTGCGGAACTATGTAGTCGAACGCATAAATCTTCAAATTACCATTTTCATAGTCAAAGTTTAAATCCCCGCTGGTCCAGTAAATCACCCCTCTTCTCTTAACCAACAACCGACGCCTTACTGAATCCCACTCCATACTAAAAGCCCCAGAAGCTGGATTGCTCGGGGAAAACCAGGATGTGAGAGTCCAATTCCTTCCGGTCCGGTGGTTGACCCCTAATTTCATTCCTGGAAGAAGAGTATCAGTCGGATAATCAAAGCTTTGCCACAAGACATTATTAGAGTTCATCTCTTTCACAACAAAATTTCCAGAATCCAGTAAAGTAGCCGTCACGTTTGTGCCGCTCTCAGCTGTGTAAAGCTCAATGGGATCAGCTCCGCTGTGCTCAATCATTACTTTCCCTGTGTTGATTATCATAAGAATGCCTGAGTTGTTGTAAATAGGCCTGTCTCTGTTGGCAAGCCAAACTGGATAGTAGTCTGTACCACCGGTGCGCCGTATACCTAAGTAGCTCTTGGTGCTATTTTCAGGGGTGTAAAACTCTAAAGTGAAATTTTTTCCAGCAGAAACTAAGTATGCAGATGAATTTAGCATTTCCCCTGGTTTGAGGGTGTCAAGAGATGAAACCAGGGGACAGATCAAGAAGAAAATAACTGTAACAAAAGTATTCATTGTTTTGAACTATCAATGAGCAAAATTTCCAAATGAGTAAATCAATCTTATTCTACATAGTAATGCAAATATGAGATTAGGTCAGGCAAGAACCGTGTAAATTAATTCTATATCAAGGCAAGGGAAGGGGACCATGTTTCAATTATTCCTTCCTGGAAAGGCACTACTTTGTCCTGTCTTTCAGTAGACTTTGACGACATGAGTTTGCATATGATATTGACTTTGAGCTACAACCACATGTTTTGCAACTGCACGTAGAGTAGATCATATTCAGAAAAAAAATGCCAAATTTACCCATCATCCACAGACCACAAGGACCACACTCGCCGCCGTCCTCCTCCGTCGAAACCAGTCACCCCAATTGTTGCGGCGGCGGCCAACCACTGCAAATCTGCAACCTGTTGCCTTGACGCCGATGGAAGCCCTTGCATGCCGTCAAAACTGTTGGAATATATGTAGATTATAATATTATATAATACTTATTATATTAAGATAAGTAGTGGGGATTGTTATAATATTATGATAAGTAATGAGGGGGTTGTAGTAATTAATCATGAAATGACCTTTAGTTATAAAAGAAAAAATGGGCGTGTGGCTTATTTAATTGAACGGTTACATTTTTGAAACAATAAAGAGACATCTCTTTGAATAGCCTCGGCAATTTCCGAAACAATGTCTTTTAACCATGAATTAGAAATGCATTCTTTCATGAATAGACATAAGCCACAATGATTCATGAAATATTACAACCCTAGGAATATTATAAATAGAGTTGTTGGATAAGGATGAAGATGAAGAGCACTGAAGACAATAAGTAAAGGGAGGTTTTGATGAATTCCAAAACTTCAAATCTGCTAAGTATAAATTAACTTAGCTGATATCCCTTAGAAGAATTTTGGCTAAGTAAAGAAGATATCAGAAGAGTCAAAATTCAAGGTCCAAGACTACTGATCTGCTGAAGGAAAGAAATCAGACTGGTGAAGATCAGTCGACTCAAAACATATTTGTTCAAGTTTGAGATCAGCTTAGTTCGCCATCAGACTTGTACTTTCGTCAGCCAAGTGGAAAAGATCAAGAAGTCGTCCCAACGGTAATAAATGCCCCTGGAAGTAATAAATGCTGAAGTACAAGGCTATTAAAGACAATTGATTGAAGAAACGCTTCGCATCAACTTGGTGCATTTAATGCTGCCTGTAGAAAAGTAATGTTGACAGTACGGACAGACTGCAGAGAGCCGTTCGCGGAAATTAAGGACCAGAACTCGAGGAATTTGAAATTTGTCTCTCTTCAACGGACACTTTTCAAACCTCAAGTATAAATAGATGAAGAGACGAAGAGAAGAATAACAACACAATCTCTGAGAAGAATTTCGAAGCAAAATCTCTTAAGTCTTAAGAACAGCTCACTCATCAGCTCTGTTATTTGTTGACTGAAGCCGACGTTGAAGATCAAAGATAAACACATTTTCTGAGTGAAAAACTGTTTGAGTGTTGTGCGAAGTGTAGATCCATCTTTGTGAGTGATCTAACTTCAGAGGATAGGTTTTCTTAGTGATTTCCTATTGTAAGCTTACGGCCAGATACATTTGTTGTTTTGGCGTAAGTGGAGTGTACTAATTACTTTGTGTTCTTAGTATAACCCAAGATCTTTGTGACTTGGAAGAGTGGACTAAAGGATATTTAAATCCATATAACCACTATAAAAAATTACTTGTGTTTTTACATTTGCTTTCAACTTGCATATTTTAAGACTGCATAAAACACACTTATAACTGTTTGAAAAGAGTTTAAAGGAGTTTACAAAACTGGGGACAAAATTTTCAAACTACTAAGTTTACTTGTGAAAAACATTTTGAAAATCCGCTGCAAGTACTCTAAGTATTGAAACTGATTTTAAACAAAATCAGCTAAGTAATTATCATATTAGTGGTCAACGAAGCTGTTCAAAGATTTGTTCGAGATCAGCCAAGTAACTTACTGTTCGGTAACAGCTTAGTCTGTTCAGTGTTAGTAAAAGTTTTAAAGTTATATTTTTAAAGAAAAAGTTTCAGAGGTCTATTCACCCCCCCTATACCTCATTTGACCACTTGGGACCAACAAGTGGTATCAGAGCAGGTGGTTCATTAGAATCAGCTGTCTGATCAACGAGCTTGATCCGAGTGTTTTTCAAAGGTTTTCAAACTTTCCAAAAAGAGCATATTTTTGAAAAACCAAAATTTTTGAAAAATGGATTGTATCAGCCATGTTCCCCACATAGCTGGTATGAGCTTTGAAGACTGGAAAATCAGAATGGAGATCTTCTTAGCCGCCTATAATGATAACATGTATACATGCATCATAAAATGTCCATTCAAATTCACCAAAACCATCAAGGTCGATGAAATTGATGTAGTGGTGGAGAAAGACTTAACAGAGATGACAGCCGAAGAAATAAAGCTGTTCAATCTGGAAAAAGTTGGGCGTTTCATCATGACCAAGGCCCTTGACAATGATCGATTTGACAAAGTCAAGCACTGCAAGACTGCCAAAGAGATGTGGGATAAGGTTCGTGATATGAGCGAAGGAAACGACGCTATCAAAGAGCATCAACTGAGTGTTGCTCTGGAAAAGCTGGAATACTTCAAGATGAAGTCTGCGGAAACCATTGATCAGATGGATACAAGGTTTACAAGGACGCTGAATGAAGTGTTAAAGCTTGGAAAAACCTTCATTGATAAGGAGATAACCGTCAGGGTGCTGAAGGCTCTACCTCCGAAGTTCAACATGAAGGTGACAGCCATGGAAGAGTCAAGAGATTTGGGAAAAATCTCTCTCACCGAGCTGTTCTCAGTACTCAAGGCATACGAGTATAAACTGCCAAGAATGGGTGTTGAAGAAACCTCTACTTCAAGTCCCACAGCTGCCCTGGTTGCTGCTGAAAATCCTAGAAGGCCAGCCTACAAAAGCAAAGATGTGGACTCATCTGATGAAGCCACACTACTCAACAAAAAGGAGTACACTGCTGGAGACGTTGCATTGCTGATGAACAACTTCAAGAAGTTCTACAAAAGAAAAATGAAGAACAAATATAACAATGCTTCTACTTCTAACCCTACTTCTTCTTCTCAGGATAAAGATTCTTATAAATCTAAGATGATGTGCTATAACTGCAGGAAATTGGGCCATTTCACCAAGGACTGCCCATATCCTAAAGCTGAAAAGTGGGTTTTTTGCACTTTGCACCCCCGAAACATGGGAAATAGACATTTTGCACCCTCGAAACTTAGTTTTAGCACTTTGAATTGGCTAAGGACTGACTCTATTCAACAAGCCTTGGATCCTCATTTTGTAAGGGATGCTATGGAGGAGGCCAAGATCATTCAAAACACGTTGCCACCAAAGAGAAGAAAATCTGATGATGTTGTTGAGAGAGCAATCAAAATAGCTGTTATGACCACCTTGAAGAGATGGGCAGAAAGGTCAAGATATCAGCAAGGATCTTCAAGTGAATTGCCTCAGCTGCCAAACATTCAACAAATCATATTTGGCAAGGAAGTGAAGGATTACTATGGTATGCTTAAGGTAAAGGATCCAACGCCAAACTTATGGCCTGTTGTGAGACAAATCCGTCAAACAACAACCTTTACTGATGACGGCAAAATCATTAGTAAAATCTTTGAAGATGTAACTGATCAGCACAAAGCTGCTGATGAACCCTTAGCAATTGAGTGGAATGCTAAGGAGTCAAGGGCTGATTAGGAGACAGAGTTGAAAGATGCCCTTGTCCACCAGGAGGATGAAAGAAGGGAAGATGCTGATTCTGCTTCATCAAGTGATCTGCACTCATCACTGATGGAAGCCTTCCAGATGCTGATGAAGAATCAAATGAAAGAATTGGAAGACAAGAACAACATGCAAATGAAGAAGTTGCTATAAGAGTTGGCAGAGTCCAACAGACAACAGCTGGAAAGTATGCAACTCTTAACTGCAAGAACTATCAGGAATTCCATTGATAGTTTTCCCATGCCAGAAGATCATTCCAAGCAGTTGCTGCAAGGCCTGGTTGATGTGAGCAGAAATGTAGAAGATGTGAAGGCTGATGTCAATCACCTTCAAGATGCCTTAAAGAGAGCTGAACACAAAATAGCTGATCTAACTGCAAACTTCATCAGAGTCAGTGAAGATGAAAAAGCTGTTAATGTTGGATTGTTGCAAGAGGTCACTCAAGCTGGAAATGTTATAAATGAAGAACTTTCAACTATGCAACTTAACATTGATTGCTTCAATGATCAAACTGACAACATCAGCACCACTCTCACTCACCTTACTGCAAGTCATGATGTAGTCAATCAGAATTTGAAGGCTTTGTGTGCTGCAATGAAGATTCATTCTGCTGCCCTTAACCCTCCTATCAAGCCTGCTACTGTCATTATTTCTGATGATGACAAAAAGGAGGAAGAGAAGAAGGAAGAGGAAAAAGTGGAGGAAGCTGCTGCCACTCAACCTGAAAAGATTGAAGAAGCTGCTGAAAAGACTAAGGCTGAAGAAAAAGCAGAAGGCAAGGATGAGGCTGCTGATGAAGCAAAGGACAAAGCTTCTGATGGAGACAAATCAGAGTCTTATAATAAGTATAAGGATGAAGAGAGATTGAAAAGGAAAATTGATGAGATGGCTGAAAAAGAAGAAATGAAAGCAAAAATGGAAGTTGTTAAGTCAAATATCCTTCTAGATGCTGATGAGGATGAAGAGGAAGAAGATGATGAATAATCATCTTATGAATATGAAAAAGTGCTGGAAGGAACTGATGAAGAAGCTGATAGTTAGTATAGACAAATCTATTTGTAATCAGTTTACTTTATCTATCTTTCAGACATCTCATCTGATCAGAAACTGTAACTTGTACTCATTTATCAGATTATCAATAAAAGTTCAAGTTTCTGTTTCCAACATATATTTTCTATCTCAGAAAATTTTGAAGGTCACAAACTTTAGCATAGGTAAAACAGGTACTTAGCTGAAGTTTTGTCATCATCAAAAAGGGGAAAATTGTTGGATAAGGATGAAGATGAAGAGCACTGAAGACAATAAGTAAAGGGAGGTTTTGATGAATTCCAAAACTTCAAATCTGCTAAGTATAAATTAACTTAGCTGATATCCCTTAGAAGAATTTTGGCTAAGTAAAGAAGATATCAGAAGAGTCAAAATTCAAGGTCCAAGACTACTGATCTGCTGAAGGAAAGAAATCAGACTGGTGAAGATCAGCTGACTCAAAACAGATTTGTTCAAGTTTGAGATCAGCTTAGTTCGCCATCAGACTTGTAATTTCGTCAGCCAAGTGGAAAAAATCAAGAAGTCGTCCCAACGGTAATAAATGCCCCTCGAAGTAATAAATGCTGAAGTACAAGGCTATTAAAGACAAATGATTGAAGAAACGCTTCGCATCAACTTGGTGCATTTAATGCTGCCTGCAGAAAAGTACTGTTGACAGTACGGACAAACTGCAGAGAGCCGTTCGCGGAAATTAAGGACCAGAACTCGAGGAATTTGAAATTTGTCTCTCTTCAACGGATATTTTTCAAACCTCAAGTATAAATAGCTGAAGAGACGAAGAGAAGAATAACAACACAATCTCTGAGAAGAATTTCGAAGCAAAATCTCTAAGTCTCAAGAACAGCTCACTCATCAGCTCTGTCATTTGTTGACTGAAGCCGACGTTGAAGATCAAAGATAAACACATTTTCTGAGTGAAAAACTGTTTGAGTGTTGTGCGAAGTGTAGGTCCATCTTTGTGAGTGATCTAACTTCATAGGATAGGTTTTCTTAGTGATTTCCTATTGTGAGCTTACGGCCAGATTCATTTGTTGTTTTGGCGTAAGTGGAGTGTACTAATTACTTTGTGTTCTTAGTATAACCCAAGATCTTTGTGACTTGGAAAAGTGGACTAAAGGATATTTAAATCCATATAACCACTATAAAAAATTACTAGTGTTTTTACATTTGCTTTCAACTTGCATATTTTAAGACTGCATAAAACACACTTATAACTGTTTGAAAAGAGTTTAAAGGAGTTTACAAAACTGGGGACAAAATTTTCAAAGTACTAAGTTTACTTGTGAAAAACACTTTGAAAATTCGCTGCAAGTACTCTAAGTATTGAAACTGATTTTAAACAAAATCAGCTAAGTAATTATCAGATTAGTGGTCAACGAAGCTGTTCAAAGATTTGTTCGAGATCAGCCAAGTAACTTACTGTTCGGTAACATCTTAGTCTGTTTAGTGTTAGTAAAAGTTTTATAGTTATATTTTTAAAGAAAAAGTTTCAGAGGTCTATTCACCCCCCCCCCCTATAGACCTCATTTGACCACTTGGGACCAACAAGAGTTGTAGTGCAAGAGAATTTATAATCAACAGAATTATTACTACTCTCTCCCCCAATTTATTTTCTCTCCTAAACCACACAATTTTTAGAGAAATTTATAGGGAAAGTTTAGAATTGCTATCTATCTTTCTAAGTGGTTTTGTTGTATCCTGGGAGTGATCTGCTACTTCAAACTCATTAGCAAACTCAATCGAGTGGGGGCAAATATCACTTTAAAGATATTGTCTTTAAACAGCCTCAAAGCCACAAAGTTCTTGATATATTTTTAGTTCCCACAAATTATTTACCCAACAATTTTAAAGTGATATTATGGAATCGACTACCGACGCTGCTTTTAATGTCATGATTCAAGACTTTGAGAAATTGGATAAGTTTGATGGCACTAATTTCACCCGTTGGCAAGACAAAATGAAGTTTCTCTTGACCGCTTTGAAGATCTTCTATGTGTTAAGTCCGGATTTGCAACCAATTCCGGAACCAAAAGAAGGTGAAGATGATGCTATTAAAGAGCAACGAAAGAAACGTGAAAAAGATGAACTGGTTTGTCGTGGCCATATTTTGAACACTATTTCTAATCGACTTTATGACTTATTTTGAACACTATTTCTAACTGGAATGCATTAGAGAACAAGTACAAATCGGAAAGGCAAGGTACGGATAAGTTTTTGATCATGAAGTATTTACAATTTTCTATGAATGATAATCTGCCTATTTTGAACCAAGTACATGACTTGCAAGTCTTGGTTAGTATTGGTTAGTAAACTCAAAGACTTGAAAGTTGAACTTCCTGAAAGCTTCCAGGTTGGTGCGATAATTGCCAAACTTCCACCCATTTGGACAAATTATCAAAAGAAACTTTTACACTCATCGGAAGATTTCACTTTGGAACAACTTGAGAAACATTTGAGAATAGATGATGAAACTCGAGCACTTAAAAAGATCGATGGAGTGCAGTTTGATTCTTATAAAGTAAATGTTGATGAGAAGACATTCAACAATCAAAGTCATGGAAACAAGAGGAAGAATTTTGATAATAATAACAATGGTTCCAACAAGAAGTAAAAAGTCAAAGAAACAATAAAGTGTCACCATTGCGGCTGTAGAATCAAGAAAAGAGAGATGGAAAATGCTGCGAATAATTCCAATAAAATAGCAAACATGGTTAATGAAAATGAAGTTGAAAATTTAATTGCCATGGTTTCTTCAATGCATATTGGAATGGTGATTCAACTACATATGGCTACTACACCACAATCATTTGATTGGTGGTATGATTCTAGTGCGACTATTCATGTCTCCAACGACAAATCTCAATTCAAGAATTATGAAGTTGCAACGGAAGATCAAGAAGTGCTTATGGGAAACCATAACGCAGCAAAGGTCTTAGGAAAAGGAAAAGTCGAACTGGAATTCACTTCTGGGAAGAAACTTACTCTTGTTAATGTTTTACATGTCCCAGAAATTAAGAAAAATCTTGTATCTGCCAATTTGCTTTGTAAAAACGGAATAAAAGTCGTTTTAGAGTCTAATAGTTTGATTTTGACTAAGGTTGGAATGTTTGTTGGAAAATGGTACTCTTGTGATGGAATGTTCAAATTAAGTATTAATAAAATAATTAGTTCTGCTTACTCTGTTGTTTCTTCTTTTAATTTATGGCATGCTCGTCTTGCACATTTAAATTATAAGTATTTAAAATATATGTTAAAGCATGGTTTGATTTCGTGTCATGATTATGATAAATTCTAAATGTGAGATATGTATACAAGTCAAAATAACTAAAAAGCCATTTCCTAGTGTTGAACGTAAGACTGAAATCCTTGAGCTCATACATTCTGATATATGTGAATTGAATGAAAAATTAACTAGAGGAGGCAACATATATTTTATTACTTTTATTGATGATTGTTCTAGATTTACATAGGTTTATTTAATGAAAACCAAGGATCAAGCATTTGATATGTTCAAGTGTTATAAATCACTTGTTGAAAATCAACCAAATAGGAAAATTAAAATTTTACGTAGTGATAATGGAGGTGAATACATTTCGAATAAGTTTAATGCTTTTTGTGAAGAAAATGGCATAATACACCAAACTACTACATCTTACACTCCACAACAAAATGGTTTGGCTGAAAGAAAAAATAGAACATTTTGACTAATGCAATGATTTTAAATGCCAGACTTTCTTTAGATTTATGGGGTGAAGCATTATTTACAACTTGTCATATTCACATGAAATTTATATAAAAATTTAGATTTAAGAGGTTGAATAGGATATAATCAATATCTTATAAATAAATCCTAAATATTTTACTCTTAATAAGTTATATTCAAAATAAATCTTTTTTTATATGATATCTACTCACGTAAGGTAATAATAATATAACACATTTAATTTCACTACTACTTTGAATAAAAGAATATAAAAATAAATAACACTTTTCCCTATTGATATTTAATTTTAAAAACTACAATTTGAGACAAGAAGAAATAACCTTTTTTATATATAAATAAGAAGAAGTGAGCTTAAGGCCCTATTTCGAAGGGTTTTGACTCGGTTTCGCAAGTCTCGGTTTCAAAAAAATGGTTTGGGTGGTTTCAAAATAATTTGATTTATTTGCATGGGCGGCCATAGCACTAGGGCATATTTCAATTTTAACTCATTCGAAATATTTAATTTCGAAATTGGGCCTCAATTTGGAACAAAATTGTCACTGAAGTTGAAGGTGTGGCACCAAATGTGCCAACCCAAAAAGATATGGGGTAAAATGCTAGTGAGCTTAAGCTGTGGCACAAAAAATGTAATAATACCGTAACAAAATCACCAAGCCCTAGATCCCCAAAAATTCTCTGAGAATTTGAATTGTATTATTGTAGATAAAATTTATTAAATTTTAAATTGGTTGATTTATTTTTGTAAGAAAAATAGTTGTTATTAAAGTGAAACTTTATTTACCAATTGTGTTATTGTAAATAAATTATTAAATTTTAAAATGGTTTTTTTTTTTGTAAGAATATGTTATTGTAAATAAATTTAATAAATTTTAATTTGGTTTGTTTGATTTTTGAATGAAAATAAACGAGTAATTGTAAAGTTATTAAAGCTTTATTTATCGAATTGTGTTATTGTAAATAAATTTATTAAATTTTAAATTGGTTTGTTATAATTTTAAAATTTAATAAATTTATTTACAATATTTATTACACAGTTACAAAGACACCCCCTGTAACACAAAATATATTACAAATACATCCCTTGGGGGCAAAATTGGAAAAACATTAAATATTTTTGATGACATCATCATCTACCGTAAAAAATTGACGCTGTAAGGGGTCTTCTTGTAATATTGTTTTGGTCGAGGGGATGTCTTTGTAATATTTCAAACAGGAGGGTAATTTCTTGTAATTGGGCTTATAGTCAGGGGGTGTCTGTGTAAATTTCCCTAAAAATTATAATAAATTATTTACTTAATATATTTTGCTAATGAGTTGATAATATCATATGACACTATATATTTTAATATTTAAAAGATTTAATACACCACGAATGTAAATAATTTAACATAATTAACTCACTTAAAATATTGAAATGTTTGACCGAGTACTGTAGATAATAGAGTAAAAATAATGGGACTGGGGGAGTATTATTCAATTTATTCTCATGAAAATATCATTTTATTCTTTTGTGAAAATTTTAAAGCAGCACTTACCTTCTATTAATAGAGAGCAAGACACACTCGCCTGAAATTGAGAATGGACATAAAAAATATTGCATAAAAATACAAAGCCCTTAAAGGGATAAAGTCTCACATTTTTCATAACATAATGGAAAAAGTGCAATATTTATCATTACACGCAGGCTAACGTGCTACATTTATCATAACATTGTGGATAAAATATGGAGTAGTTTTGTCAATTTTAACGCATCGAATTGAACTTGAGCGAGTATATAAGATGGGTAGTATATAAGAGGTGTAGTTTTGTCAATATGGATTTTTTACAAAATCTTAAAATATCATGGATGCAATATGAAACTTTCATAAAATTATAAGAGGTAAAGTGTTCTTTTTTATAATCGACGGGTAAGTGTTTTTTTCAAATCATAAAAAATTAAATTGATCATCGTTGAGGAAAATTGTCATAAACTTCATTTATCTACTACTTGCCAATTTATTGGTATGTCCACGTGAATCACGAGCCTTGGATATAAGGTCTAAAAATATCTCAAAGTTTGAAGTTCGTCTTTGGCATGTTTCTCAAACTACTCCACATTTGGGAAAATAAAGTCAAATTTATTCTCGACTTGAGTACATTCGGCGAAAAATCGTTTAAGCTCGATTCTTTATATACGTTAAATAAGCTCAAATATCAATTTTTATTTGATAATTTTAAGTTTGATTCAAGCTCGATTCGATAAGCGAAAAATTGACAAAATAAATAAAAAATATCAATCTATTTGATCTTCGACTCGAGCTCATTGTGAAATTCAAACCACACTTGAACAATACTAATCGATTCATTTACAACCCTATCCACAATTCAATAAGTTTTACAAATTCGTACTCAAATTTCAGAAAATACACAATATATGTGTATGTGATTTGTCCTAATCATTAAAATGTAAATCTCTATATAATTTTCAATTTTTTTTCATAACAATATAATATTCAATGGGATTATTGCATTTTTGGTGCCACAACTATAGCCCACTGACATTTCTATCCCGTAACTTTTCGGGCTGGCATATTTGATACCACAACTTCAACATCAATGCTAATTTTTGTGCCAATTGAGGCCCAATTTCAAAATTGACTCGAAATTCCCCCATGTACGGACCATGTGACATGAAAAATAAAGATTTTGACAAACGTCTTTTTCATTAAAAAAATTACAAAAATTCAAAAGTAACATAGCGTATCTCGCTCGCGTTTATGAATTGGATTCAATTTCATCAATTTAAATTTAAAAATTACCAAAAAATTTGAAAAAAAAAAAACCATTGTTTTTCGCCAGAATTGAGTTGGGGCTTTTGTTCCTCTCACTTTCACGAGTTCATACATATAAACTTCTACAGTTTCCATCGAGTATTTTGGTCGTAATCATTGTTCTATGTTTGAATCACGAAACCTAAAACCGGAATTTCAAATCGCGATTTCTCTCTCGTTTCTTCACCTATCGCAGTGATTCTTGAGGCAATAGTCTCCTATGGTTATGGGCTACATTCCCCATGGAACGATTTCAGACAGCAGTACCGCCTGAGCTCCGCTTCTATAATTGGGAGGGGGCGTTTGGTTATGGGGTGATGGGTTAGTTTTTTTCTATTAAATTATAATAATTTTATTAATAATATATATATATATATATATATATATATATATATATATATATATATATATATATATATATATATATACACAACACACTAGGGATTATGCACCGCGCTGTGCCCTATAATTGTGAAAGTCGAGCAATGACGATTAATATACCTCCCAACATATTTAAGTGTAACGAAAATAAAGACAAAGATAGAGAGAGTTGAAGCTCAAATTATTCAGTACAAGTTTAATATTCTAAAAACAAGAGATTCAAATGTGAGGACCACGACTGCAGACCCAAATAAAATGATCGGAATATCTATCATGAAAGAGGAAACCATTTGAGTGTACGGTACAAAAATACAAATCTAGGATCGATAACCAAATTCTACCAGGTTACCAGAATAGACATGACTGAATGTGACCTTAAGTCGGCAAAATTAATATGGGCAGACTCTACTTGATACGGTGCAGGAGTAACAACAAACTAAAAGGAATGATCATTCAGCCATGTTCCGTAATTATTGCATAAGATGTACAACGATAAAAAAAATATTGCATAACGATAATCCAAATATCATCATCATAATATACCCTGTTATTCAATTAATTTTAAAAATTAAACCAAATACTCGAAGTATTTCCTAGAAAATGAATGTTCAATTGAATTTCTTGGATCCCAAACAAGTAAGATTAATCGAGTACATGAAATAAGCCACTGATAAGAAGGGTGAACGTAAGACGGTCTTTTATGTCTTTATTCTGTATTTATAATTTTAAAACTACTCAAATAGAGTAACCGAGCAGGGTATCACAATTTAACACTTAGCCACAATTTAAAAAAAAAAATTTGGCACGCTGAAAGTGAAAAGGAATCAATAACAAAAGAAGGATAAGCAAACTGCACTCTTCATCCATCTCTGTCAACTCAAGTAAGGCAAAATTGATATACGAAGTGCTAACACCAAACAATGATGCATAAAAACAAGAATTTGCTTGTCACGGCAGTCTTGCTATTCTGACATGATTTCAAACAAATATCAAACTTGAAGATAATTTCAAATGTTCTACTTAAATCCTATCCCATTTTAAAAACTCAAATTGATGTAGCCTGCACCATATCGACGGGCAATAATTCAAGAAAAATTCAAGAAACTCTGGTGAAAGCCTAGTAATGACAACTTTGTTTCCATTAGGGAGTTGAAGCAGAACAAATTTCAGTCCATTCCCTTGGTTTTCCACTAAGGAGATTAACTCACTTGATTTTCACTAAGGAGTTGAACAAAAAAATGTTTTAAAGTTTTCCAAATATCTCCATTTGTTAGTGATTCCATTAGAATTTCATGGAGTCCATTCTACTACCTCTTATTGCAGAAATCCAACACATACTTGGTCATCTTTTCGAAAGCTTAGATGCTCGCAATAAAAAGAGTAGTCATAGCTCAAAGGCAAGATATTACTACCTTAAATATTTAAGCTATTTATATTTTTGGAATAAATTTATCTGGATTTGACCCAATTCTTATTTTTACACATAAATGCCAAAACTTTGTATCTATAGATACATAACTGCAATACTTTGTCATCTTCACAGCACAAGAAAATTTTGACCTTTTGATCATAAAGTAGGAGCAAAAGTGCAGTAAGAACATGTACTGTCACCACCACAAGTGTAATTAACTGAAGTAGAACAAAATGAAAGTCAAAAGTAAGTACAATTAGCAAACAATGCTTACGCATCCTTGTGTAGCTTCCTAGTCCTGAATATGTAAATGTAGATAATGCTGGCAGCACAAACATGGGTAAGACTCACAATGCCCTCATTTTCCAGTCCAACTCTAATGATCTTGTGGTCATCATAGTACAACCCACTGCAATTACCCGAGAAATATTTAAAACCAGAGATCGTGTAAGGTAATAATACAACTGCTTTACTTCTAAGAAAACAATTAAGGATTAGCTACTTATATATCCAAGGAAGAAATATATATATATATATATCAGTGTGAGTGGTAAGCATATAAATCTTTAATAAATGTGTGAGATTTACATGCTCTTTGCATAATTTTTGCATCTTAATTTCATGTTCACAATATTTTATTTGGGATTACATTGACACTCTAAAGGTGGTCTTGTGGATCAAATAGTTCCAGCCCTGCCCCAAAGAAAACTTGCTCTTACACTATAGATTTGAGAATAAAAAGAAAAAGAACAAAAATACTCTTTAAATCTTAAACTCTAGATGTTCCAAAATGAGATAATTAACTTACTACTTAATATGGGTTGAATTGATCGTTTTTAAATTGACCTACATGGGAATAGAATACCAGATTACCAAATCAAATTCCACAATTAATAAGTTAATTCCATACCTAGATCTAGATATATTTTCCCTACACTATACTATATTATGTACGTATAATTATTAAAGTTTTCAAAAGAGTGGGGACACGGACACGGACACGGATACATACAGTGGGACACATTTGATTTGATTAAGGTCTGTCTGTCCCACTCCCTAAAACCAATTTTTGAGCTATGACTTTCTTATAATTATCGCAAATCATATGTAATTCTTATTAATACTTATGCATTTACACAAAATATCTTAATTAGTGGATGGGAAAAGTAAAAGCCAGCTAATTAAATCCAAACCAGATTTGGGATTGTTGGTTTGAGCTCTGAAATATGTATTATATATGATCTGATGATAGATAGTACTAATTGCAGGAAGAAAGTGTAAATAAGATCAGCTGAAACTGAGAAAAATGGTGAGGGGAAATTGAAAACAGTGAGGAGTCTAAAAGAGCTACCAGCTTTCTCCTCTTCACGTTTCTTTGCAGCGTCTGCTCTGTGTTGTCGAATAAGAGCCAAGCGTTCTATGAATTGGAAAAGCAAAGGATAGAGGATAATAAATTAAGTATAACAAAATTAAGAAATGAGGCAAAGTACAAAACCTATTAGACTGGTAAGAGAAGAAAACTATAGTAAAACTGCATGTCCTGTCAATCACTATACTAACATAACAATTCAATAGCATATGAATTCTACAACTACATCCGCCATATAGAACACGAACCCAAATGAAATTCAGCCAAGAATTAAAGATACACTGTTAAAAGTATAAAAGATAAAGATCGTCGACCAATCAAAGGTAAACAACATCGCATAAGTTTGCAAGACCCAAAATTCTCGTATTAAAAAGAAATAGCTAAATTATGCAGGGATAAATACAGAAGAGATGGTCTAACATTGTAACAAGGATACATAACAATTATTACCTAAATCTTTCTTTGCTTGATCGGTCTTCCCTTGTTCCTGCAGCCTCATGTACCTTTCATGAGCTCTCTGTTTTTCAATCTCCTCTCTGAGAACATTAGAACAAAAGATAATCTAACATCAACAGTGAGTTATAAAGTCAATGGTGATTCATTCAGAGTGGTCACAATAGCACTATGCAATACTTTATAGTTCAGTTCTTTTCTAAACATTTTGAAAGAATATCTGCATTCCTTCTGTTTCAAAATTCAAGGAATTCCTAACATGATGCATTGCGGTCAATTCAACGTTTGATTTGTAAGACTTTCCAAAAATACTGATCTAGATTACCCAAACCAGAAAAGGTATTACCATCATGACAATAGAAACAAAAAAGGTATAAGGGTAAACACTGAATTGTTTACCTTATGTTGATTTTCCAATGTATAATAAAATAGTCATTAATGAAATACAAATGAAACCAAAAGTCAAAGAAAGAATATTTTTGTACGCAAATCTGATATTGGAACCAATAAGCAGTTACAAACCTTTCACGTCTTGAAAGCTCAGTTGTTTTCTCGACCTGGAAAAAAAAGGTAACAATCAGTGGGGATTATAATATACTAATAATTACTAAATAAACAAATACCTTAACAGAGTAACTTAAATCAACGTCACGTGCTTTCAAGTTCTTTGGCTTTACCAAATTGAGATTTTCAATCTGAATGACACCCTGGGTACCTTTTGCTTTCTGTCAACAACATTGACAAAGAGGGGGGAAATTTTCATATGCCAAGCCAAAAGGATTTTTTAGTTTTTTTTTTTTTCAAAATTAAAAAAATGCTATTTAAGCAGGCAATAGGCCACAATGTACTGACTTCAGGTTCTTCTTCAGAGATATCAGACCTCTCCTCCTCTTCAATCTCAGCTTCTTCCTGATAATACAAAATCAATTACCCAAACAAGGGGCCAAATGTATACTGCATAATAATAAAAAGTGCATGAGGATATATTATCCAATTTATGACTATGACATATCAGTTCACAAAACCTACTACTGCTATTTATAAACAAACCAATAAGTACCTTAAATATACATTGGAGAACAGGAAGTGATTTTCAGGAAAAAAGCAACTAAAGCAATGAGTGAGAGCCCCTACCAACTCCAAGCAGGGCACTAATTTTAATAGATATAACTCTAACAGATAAATACTTTACACTTCTGCTCCTAAAAGTGCTTCATGTCATTGACATTTATTTTGAAAACTCAAAACTGCTATATAACAAAGCTCAACAAAAGCTTCAAAGAACTTTACAAACAAAGCCACAACTGTACAGGAGTAAGAAATCACATACTGTATGTACTATTATTAATCTATCATAATTGTGTAAAATAGAGGCATTTAAGTTACCTTTTTGAATGTGCGAGGACGCCCAGCAGAGGTACCAGCCCCTGAATTAATCAAAAGAGAAAATATTGGTTAGCAATGAAATAAAATAAAATTCTCAAATAGACAAATAACTAAACAGATGCCTCCTTTGCTAACCTGATCATCAACATATAGTATATTTCCAAAAGAAACATAATAAAGTCAGATTATGCATTAATATCTCGACAAGGTTAATTAGCATAACTCCAATATGGGTAACAAAGGGAGCACATGGAATCATACTAACTCAACAAGAAAATTGAAACATTTTTCCATCAAATCCAAATACATATACATGACATAAACTGAGCCAGACCTTGTTCATCCTTTCCTAGCCCCTTCCCTTTCCATCCCATCTTTTGAAGAAGCCTGAAACCAACATTCGATGACAGGAGATGTGTATCCAAAGATGTTTGCTCCACATTATCTAAATCTACATTCTCGGTCACCCTATGACCAATTGGTAGGCGGAAATCCTCTGCAAGATCCTCAAGAACAGAAGCATCATATGCCTAAGTCACAAAACATTATAAAAATGTCAAGATACCAATGTCGCAATGTCGCAGTAACTCTGCCACTCGAACAAGTACTTACTAAAGAATATATGAGAGCTTCCCAACATCAGATTTTAATCATTTGTAATTCTCAACAGCAGAAAGATAAAACTGAGAGATAGCTCTATAAACAAATTACGACATATGAGTATAACAATATCATAAAATCGCAGCAGACATTCATTATGCCTCACCAATATTTGAAAAATTTACAACAAAGAACATTTTCACTGCCAACAAAACCTGTATATTTCTCTATTTAGAAGGTAGGGGGAGAATTACCTGACCTTGGATCCATGGAGGCACATATAAAAGGAGTAGGGGGAGAATTAGAATCTGCAGGAACAGGAGGAGGCACTGAACTACGTAAAGCAAGACGACGTCGATACGCATCGCGACGCCTTCGAGACAAGTCCTCTTTCTGTTCAAGAGAACGCGCGAGAAGCATACCGCTGACGAGCTTTAGCTCTAGCCAAGTCATTCTTGCTTGGTTCATGATCCATGGGAAAGGCAAGAGCAGGGCAAACAATATAGTCCAACGAACACAAATGCCCAACCACAACGACGGTCCAAGCAGGAACAAACAATATGTGCAAATTAACATACCAAAAAGTAGTAAAATTTTGGGATATAAACTAAGACAAATTAAGAAACGAAATAAAAACCATACTACCAACCACAACGAGAGAAGACAAAAAATAATATATTTAAACATAAAAAAGCAAATATTATTCACCTGGGAACACAGCACTACACAAATAACCTCACAAAAAATACCATACATAAAATGAGAAAAAGGAAAACAAAAAAACAACAAAGTACGTAAATGAGAAGAAATTATGAACACCTTCGCAACAAGATGCCGGTAACAGAATTATCCAACCCTGAAATCAGGAAGAAAGATTTTTCAATAAATGACGAAGCCTTAAAAAATCAAAACTATCAAACAACATACCTCAAAATACAGTAAACACAGAAAAAGCTTGAAGTCCAAAGTAAAATAATAAAATCCACAAGAAGATGCAAAACTCTTACTCCGTACATAAAACAACAGCTAAGAAGAAAGTAAAACAAACAAAAAGACAACGAAATTAATACCTCCGTGAAGTTTGCCTACGGGATTTGTAGCGGGAAACCTAAAATACCAAAAGAAACAAATGTAATAAGGAGAAAATAACATTCTTCTCCATTGAACTACAAGAACAAATAATTAAACCCAAACGAAGCTGCAAAAATCATACTACATATATAAAACAGTTCGTAAAACTAAAAACGCTAAATTTAACAAACCTTAACAAAAAAGATGAAATATAAAACTTAAATTTCAAGACGAAGTAAGAGGAAGATAAAAAAACAACGAAAGTGAAAGTGAATTTGGAAAATGTGAGTACCATGGTCTTCTCGAACACAAATAGGAACAATTTCCAAAGGAGGTAAAAAAGCTGCCGAAGTGTACAATAGTCAAAAGAATATACTGACACAACACAACTCTACCATGACTCGTGGAGGCAATCCGGCTTATGGCGGAAGACGGTGGAAAGAACAGGACAATCAAAGACGTCCAATATTCCCAAAAAAAAAAAAAAAAACCTTGTAAAAATGAAGACCATCCCACGTGAGAGAGGGCCCCAAACAATAAATACCAGCACGCAGCAGCTGGAATTCAAGGAAGCAGGTGAAGGAGGAGAACGAAATATCTACCATATATACAAGGAATTAAAAGTACAACACATATTGCAAAGCGTACAAGTAGGGATGCCAAACGGGCGGGTCGGGTCGGGTTCGGGTCTGGAAAAATGGGTCGTAAACGGGCTGGGTCTCAAATGGGTCTGGGCCGGGCCGGGCCGGCCTTTTTTTTTTTTTTTTTTTCCTTCAAAAGTTGTACTATATATTCAAGAAATATGATCCAAATAATAAAATCAACATGCAAAATAAGGAGCATTAATTACAACTTTTTAGTTCATATTCAAATATACTTAAATTTGTTTAATTACATCACAAAATCTTAATTAATAGAAAGTAGAAACTTCAACAAAAACATAATTTTCAATCTAAATATTTGACTAAAACATTTCTAATCATTAAGATGAGCACTCCCAAGTTCCGTAACCAAGCCTTCAATATCTGTGGAGAGTAATTTGTCCTCATCTTCTTCATCAGAACTATAACCTATAATAATTATGAAATGTTACGAATATATATAATAAAATATTAAAATTTAAAATAAAACATTACATAAAATTCTTGAATTACCTTCGAGCCAATCACGAGTACATAAAGTTGCTTCCGCATTTTCCGGCAATATCCTACTTCGAAATTTTCCAATAATTCGACATCCATGACTAAATGCAGATTCGAAAGCAACTGTAGTGATTGGGATACTTAGAATATCACGAGCCATAAGTGAGAGCTCGGGATATCTAGTGCAATTTTCTCTCCAATAGTCGAGTATATTTAGATTTGGAACATCATTCCAATCAAGTAATTCCTCCTCAAGATACAAATCTAACTGCGACTTTCGTCTTGCAACCTTATGTCGAGTTTTGAAAGCATCAAACTCCTGTAAGGATATAACATTTGTTATAAAAATGAGCTAGAAAATAAATAAATGAACAATAAACAAATGAAATAACTCGACTTACCGCCATTTGTTTTGCCACCTCATCATGAAGTCTTGTGCTAAACCTTGAAGATTGTGCACCAAGAGATGGTGACTCTAGCAAATATGTTTCCAGTAAAACTTGCATCTTCTGTTTTAAATCTTGGACCTTTGCAATACATGTCACTAATCGAGCTTGTTATAACAAAACTCAACAAATTCCAGCTTATAGCGTGGATCTAGCACGATAGCAAATGACAACACCTCACTATAACACTTCCAATATTTGTCAAATTTAGGCTTCATCTCCTATGCCATAAAACTCGTAACCGCATCCCCACTTTCCATTTCCTCTTGAATAAGCAATTGAATCCGCCAAATATTATGAAAATACAAATTTGCAGTGGGATACAAACTTCCAGAAAATAGTTTAGTCATATCATAGAAAGGTTTCAAAAACCTAGCAATTCTTTCAACTCTATCCCACTCTTCCAACGAAGGACACCACTTGTAATTTGGATCAACACGCTCCAATCTAATAAGCGCTCGAGTGTAAGCTAGTGCACTATCCAACATTAAATAGGTAGAATTCCACCTCACCGGCATATCTTGTCTCAACTTTTTCCCCACTTCAAGGGAAAGTTGTTTCACACATTCGACAAGTTTTAAGGACCTCGATGCTGACCCTTTCACATACTTCACACTCTCCCTAATTTTTTCAATAGCCACATCGATAGTTTTCAACCCAGCTTGCACAATGAGATTTAATATATGAGCACCACATCTCACGTGCATGAAATCACAACTACAAATTGCAGACCCATTCATTATAAAATGATCTTTAAGCACATCAACCAACCCATTATTATATGTTGCATTATCTAAAGTAATGCTAAATACTTTTTTCTCGATATTCCATTCTTTCAAGAAATCAATCAACCATTCTGCCAACACTGGGCCATTATGAGGAGGGGGGACATTTCGAAAAACCAAAACCCTTTTCTGAAGCACCCAATTTTTATCAACATAATGTGCTGTCAAAGTCATATAGCCATCTGATGTTATCGAAGACCATAAGTCTGAAGTAAGGCATATACGACTAGGCACTGACTCTAAAGCTATTTTAAGTTTTTCTTTTTCTTTTTTATATAGCTTTAGAATATCTGCTTTGAGAGTATTTCTTGAAATGGATTGTACATTAGGATTCAAGTAGGTATGGGTGTTTCTTATTCCTTCATATTCGACATATCTAAATGCCAAATTATGTTGAACAACCGACTTAGCTACAAGCTCTCGATATACATTTTGATCAATCTCATTTGATCTTTGTCCCTCACCCTCATTCTCCTCACGAAAGGGACAAAGAGAACTAGCGTG
The DNA here is from genome assembly GCA_038501285.1 of Penstemon eatonii. Classification (NCBI taxonomy): domain Eukaryota; kingdom Viridiplantae; phylum Streptophyta; class Magnoliopsida; order Lamiales; family Plantaginaceae; genus Penstemon; species Penstemon eatonii. The sequence continues at coordinate 42,042,006 of CM076713.1, forward strand.
ACGTTTCATGCTAGTTGTCCCATTACCAGCACCACATAAAAGTACAGCACCACATTTCTTACACTTTGCCCTTTCTTTTTTGTCCGCATTAGTGGGTAGCTTTTCAAATGTTTTCCACACTTTAGAAGTTTTTTTTCTTGATTTTTGTTACTTCGTGATGAGCTATCTCCGGTTAAATCATCCTCTAGTTCCATTTCCATTGAATTTATATTGAAATCTAATTCAGGAAAATAATAATATAATTAACATTTGCATAACTAAGATATCTATTAACAAACTGTCAAACATATATAAAATTTTCAACTAGGATTGAAAATCTTATATATAAACAGTAAACTGTTTGAAAAATTAGAGAAATGTGTTAAGCCGAAACTACTCTATATTTTGTTTTGATTACCCATAAATTAATTTTCAAATTCTAAGCCGTGGGTACAAATGTTACTTATCTTAAAATTAAATGATCTGATTCTCTTTTATCTAGTTTGATATACACATACATACGCACTATTTCTCTTCCAATTTAATTTCTAATATTAGCCCAATAGGTGCATAATACTGGGGACAAAATTTCAATTTCTATATAATATACAGAACCAAATCAAAATTTCAATTTCTATATAATATTCTTTCGGTGCATTCTTATCACTAATAAAGCTCTTTGCACAAACATAAAGGCTAATACAATATGTCAAAGTATTCTTATCACTAATCACTATCAACTTAGAAAAAGAAAATTTAATATTCTCGGCTCTAAATCTAAACAATTTTTCTATAGATTTAAAACAAAAAATTTAAGAAAAAATTACATAAACTTACCTTCCATGAAATCCGGCGGTCCGGTGGTGGGTTCCATCAATTCCGACGGTCCGGCGGTGGGGAATCACTTGGCAGAGAGAGACACGGCGGAGATTTGTCGTGGAGACTGGAAAAACCGAAAGCGACTGAGAGAGATGAGAAGAAGCGGCTGTTTTGTGCAGAGGAGAAGGAGTTCAATTGTAGGGCTTGACTTTTAATTTTTTAGACCCGTTAAGACCCGTTAAAGGCCTGGTTAAGACCTCTTAAATTTAATGTGTGTCCAGACCCAACCCAACCCAATAATTATGTTCACTAATGGGTTGGGTCTGGGCGGGTCACTGCCGGCCCATTGGGTCCAGACCCATTATGCCAACCCTACGTACAAACTCTCACAAAAATGGTACATTTTAAAAAATCAGAGCAAAATTGACGGAAGAATACATCAAATGAAGGAAGCAGGAGTTGGATTAGAAAGAAGCATATGAAATTTACAAGAAAATGTGTAAATGGAAAGCGGGATTTTTTAAAAAATAAATAAGAAGAACAGAGGTGGAATTGCAGGAACCTGGTGAAGGGGAGAAGAAATTGGTCGACTGGCTAAGATAAGAGTGGATTTTAAAATTGACCTTTTGGAAAGTTTAAATTCTAAAAATGACCTTCTGAGGGCCTTTTACTGTAGGAGTGGTATTTGCAATGTTGCCTTTTATTTCCGTATTTTTCATTTTAGTATTCTTTGTTTGTTACTTTGCCTTCTATATGATATATTAATTTTTGCTTATGCAATTCATATTCGAAATCAGTTTTTCGTCTTTCTAATAGATTTATTTTAAATTCTATTATATCTGGGGCATAGGATTGAAGCCTTAGAAATTGTGAATAGGCTAAATAGCTTTATTATGTTCAATTTCTTTGTTAATTCTTTGTAAATTCTCTTGTATTTTTTCTATTTTCTCCAGTTTCATTACTCGGCTCTGATACCAAAAATTGGTCAGAGGCAGCGGATGTTTGATTTTTATTAGAAATTTTTTCTTTAGTATAATAATTACATGTTGTGCACGAGTCTTTAGCTTCTTTAATCATTTTTCTTATAATTTCTTCGTTTATTTTATACATTTTAGTACTAAGAGATGTAGTTCTTAAATAATTTAATCTTTTTTCGTAATGTTTAATTAAATTTGATACTTCTTCGCAACTTTTTTCTTGATTATTATTCATAATTTTTCTTCTAAATATTTAGTTAAATCTGAAATTTTATTTTCTAACTTCTTATATTCATTTTCTTCTTTGTTTTCAGGTTTTATAAGATTTTTTGGCTGTTCTAGAGGTAGCTGTTTTAGATAAGAAGGCCTAAATGATATCGATCGTCTAATTTGATCACTCGTTCCTTCCATTGTTATGTTTTTTATTGGTAATTTTTTAACTTGTACTATTCCTTCAAATAATTTATCTAAGTAAATAGATTCTTGGTCGAGAAAACTTATACTATGATGGCTATTTGTTAGAGCATATTCTACCATATATGTTAAACTAAATGGTTGATCTCCTTCTTCCATTAATTTTTCTCTTGCAAATTTGTATCCTAAACAAATACTGTTATCTAAATTCTTTGTAGATAAAGGAATAGCGTATTTAATTCCTAAATTAAATTTCAATGTTTTATATGCTAGATTTCCCATTGTTAAACCCAAAACTGAATCTTGAATGTCTTTTATTCTTCGATCGTAGGCTATTAAGGCTATTGGTGAATCAATTCCTTCTTTGAAAGTTGATTTTATTAATACTTGTATGGTAGCAATTTGAATATATCCTATTTTATTTCTGTCTTCTTTATTTTTAATTTTTTCAATTCTGGCTGCTATTTGTTCACTATCAATTATAGGGATCACAATAGTTCCTCTAGTACTTTTTATATCTATTGGTACTTCTTGAGAGAATAAACCATGATAAACGATATTTTTTCGTTTTAATTTTTCAAATATTGATGTATTAAAGTGTTGTCCTTCCTTAAGATCTAGTTTTGCTTTCTTAGTTTTCTCTATCTTATGTTCAATGATTGATTGTGCTGAAAATATTCCAAAGGTTTCTTCTTGTTCTAATAATTGTATATGCCTATCGAATTCTTCTACTGATGTGTTCATAGTGGCAAATTCATTTCGTAACTAGGTAGCTTTATTCTTGGAATTTTTACTCCTTGTAATTGTAGATGTTGTGAATGAATTTCATAGTTTAATTGTTCTAAAAAATCAATTCCTAATAGTATATCAGCTCCTACATTGCATTCATCTATATATATGGTAAGATTGAATTTTAATTCTTCATGAAATAGAAGTTCTATAGTAGTTTTCTCATTACATATCTTTTCTCCTTTTACAGTTTCTACAATAACTGGTGGTGCTTCAGATCTAGTTACTGCATATTTTGGATGAACATGTGATATAGATGCTCCTGTATCTATGAGTACTGAAACAATTCGTGATTTATTTAAAACTCCTAATATATGATATTGTAAAAATGGATTTTTCGAAACTAAATCTAAATCATACATACCTGTTATGTCTTGGTTTATCTTGACCTTTGGAGTTCCTTGCTGGTGGTATCTGAATTCCTTAGTAGTAATATTGTTGATTTCTTTTTAATTAAAATCCTATTCAGAAGTTAAAAACTTCAAGATTTTTTGTTTATTGAGAGAAGAAATTTTAGAAACAAAGTTCTTTTATTAATTTTCGCACACCTTACAACTGAAACAAGTTACATTATTTATAGGAGGTGTAATACCCGAGAATTTTTCGGGTCCTTTAATTGTAATTTAATTGGATTAATATCCAATTTTATATGCTAATGTGTTTTAAAGTTAAATTGAACTCTCTTTTGTGCTATGTTATGAACATTAATTTATTCTTATGGAATATTGGACTTAGAAATAAATTAGGAAACATGTCTATTGCCTTTTAAAAACATTGGGGTCATTTTGTAATTTATTTGGACCTAAGTGCACAAAATTTTATGTTTGGGGGCAAAAATGCACTTTACCTAAGCTCAAGGAGCAAAGTGCAAATCCTCCCCAATCTTTTCAAATCCTACATCAAGCAATGTAATGAGTGAAAAGCCAAGAAATCAACTTTGGCCATGACCCTATGAAGTAACCATGCCCCTACTTGAAGTATAGCCATACCTCTACCCCCACATTCTCCATTCAAACACTTCACCCCTCTTATTATACCTCCAAATTTCAGATTTTTGTGTTCCCCTACACCAACCATTACTTTCTTGAAGTGAAAAGTTAGAGAGAAGTTGGAGAGGATAGTGAGGGTTCTTGAGAAATTTTAAGAGTAGAGAAATTATATTGAAAGTAGAAGGTATAGGAGAAACCACCACCATCACCACCACCTCCCGATGGACCACCACCACCGCTGCCGCCGTGAGCCGCCGCTGTCGCCGTGAGCCACCGTAGACAGCAGCTGTTCGCACCCGTGCCGTACCACTTTTTGAAGACAAACTAGTACGGTATTTTTGCTTCTTGTAAAAACCCATCTCTTGAACCCCAAAAGCATGTTTAACTAAATTTTTGATATATATATGTAATTTTATGAGTTTGAACCTAGAAAAATTAGATTATCATGCTTAGGATTTTTAGCATTTGAATGAAATATTATAGGTTCATAAGTATATGAGGAAAATGGTTGTTTCATGTTTTCTTTGTTTGAAATTTTTTTGAAAGGGATTGTTGAAATAAAATCTTGAAGATAAATTGTGTGTTTACATTTTTGATCTACAAGGAAGACAAATCTTCTTAAAATGTTGGATGGTTGAAATTGGGATTTTTTTTGTCTTACAAGATTTATCTTTTACTATGGTGTGTTATTAATTTAAAATGTTGAGTGTTTTGGGTTTTTTTTTTTGAAGAAAAATTTTTTCTTTGATCTCTTGTGCATTTTCCGGTGGGGGTTGGCCGGAGCCACCCCACCGCCGGCAAGCAACCACCGGCCACTGCCATAGCAGTGACCAGTGGCTGTTTGCTGTTCGTGTTTGTTGTGTGTGTTGTGTTTGTTTCTGTTGCAAAATTGCAACAGAACAACAGGCCCATTAAATGGGCCTGTTGTTACTTGGTAAGTGGGCTGGCCATCAGGCCAGCCCATATATAAAAAAAAAAAAAAAAGAAAAGAAAATAAAGAAAGAAATTAATAATAATAATAATAATAATAATAAAATTTTCCGAAATTAAGAAAATTCAAAAGAAATAATTTTATAAATCAAGTTTAATTATTAAATTCGAAAAAAAAAATTTAAAAATTTAATTCTAAAAAATAAAGTTTGTAATATTTAAAATAATTGATAATTATACTTGAATATTTGCCTAAAATTAATTTCGAAAGATAAAATAATATAAGTTTAGATAACTTTGAATAACTATTTAAATAAATTTTTGAAAATAATAATTAAAATAATCTTGGATAAATAATTTCCAGAAATAAATAAATTACTTAAATAATTTAAAAAAAAATAAATTAATTTAAAATATATAGAAAAAGATGTATATTTCCAAAAAAAAAAAAAAAAAAAAGTTTAAAATTACCAAATAAAATAAAGGGGTTAAATTGTCGAGTAAAGTTTGATTTCGAATTAATAGTAATAATAAATATTTCAATTAGAACTTACTACATAAAATTCTTGAAATAAATAACTTTACTTATAACCTTATAATAAAATCTTAGAACCCTTGACCGGACTTGAAAGTCCATCTTTCGATCGTAGTTTCAATATCGATCAACTATGATTAAATGTATGTTGACTAAAACATTGCTTAGTCATTGATTGAATCCTCGTGCTATAATTGTAATCTAAGATCGTTACATAAAATATGTACAGGAGGAACCAGAGTCGTCACACTTGTCGCACTTTCTCCAGAAAATTTAAGCAGCAAAGGTGAGTGCTGTGTGTTACATGTGTGTAAGTCTAAATGTGCTAGTAGGTCGAGTCAAAACTGTAACTTAGTTCCTAAACGAACAAGCATGTGATGTATGATAACATAAATAACTCGATGCTAGGACAAACTATTCTTGTTGAATTATTATGTTAATGCTCATGTGCTTATAAGTACTTGATATTGTACACCGAATAGTTATGATTATTATTATTGAGTTCTTTACTGATTTCCTGTTACCGGATTGTTACTGTACTATACTGTTTATTATTTCTATGTGGGCCCTATTTTGGTGTACGGAATCGTGGATAACCCGGAAGGTAAGGGCCGGAGGGTTACCTCGATCCACCGTAGACCCGCTTCACGAACCAAGTGTGGAGGTTACACTTGGGGAGTGAATGTCAAACTCCTGGCATTTGACGTCAATGCGCACTGTATGTAAGGTCGCACCTTACTGGAGTGTTCGGTGGTGGTTTTCACAAATATGGATTGGAGGGTAAGAGGAGGACGGCATCATCAACCTTTGGTTATTTGTTTTAACTGTTAAATTGATATTACATGTGTTTAATTACTGTATTAAATATGCACTCATATATTATGCTATATTCATACACTACACATATGTGCACTACAGCCTCACAAAGTTGGACGACCAACTTACGCATTCCCGTTTACTTCTTTTCAGATACAGGTACCCCAGAGTCTGACGTCTAGGGTTGGTGTTCGTCTCCGAGATCCTGTCTGTCGGTCTTCGTGGGTCGTCACGTTACTTTTGATTTTTGTTATGCTATGTATTAATGCGTATCAATCATGATTAAGTACTTAAAGACTATGCTTGTTGGAACCCTGTGGTTATGCGCGGTTTGCGCCTAGGTTGTATTTTGTGCCCGCTCCTGCATATCGCAGCGTACTGGGTTTTATTTTGTTATTTATGAACTATGATTCGAATTATTGTGTTGTATAAAAAAAAAAAAAAAAAAATCTGGTCAAAATTTGGTTGTGTTCACCGAATACGGACCCGGACTCGGGGGTGGATCCACGTCGGACCCGACCCGGGGGCTCGGGCCGTCACATGTGGTATCAGAGCTTAGGCTTATAAGTCAGGTCATGGATCCTCGGAAGTCGTATGTTGTGTCGTGTTTTAACTGTAATTTTGAGTCCTTATGTGTAATTATTATATGTTCGGTGATTGTTCTTGTCTTCTGAGTGTGATAGGATGTCGAGCCAGGGTAGCCGTAGTTCGAGCATTGGACGAAGGAGTAGAGTCCTTCATAGACATATGGGGCTCCGTAGGGCCAATGATGACCTTGCTAGTGATGACTCGGCACCTCGTCCCCTAGTTATTCGCCGCTCTAGACCTCGTAGGATCTATCGTCCTACTTGGACCCCTGGACGTTGCGATGATGGACAGCTTCGAGGCCATTACCCGAACCGTGTAGTTCATCATTTGGAGGCTGATCGTGATCGGTATGCTGACCTTGCTTTGATGGCGGACATCAATGCCGAAGACGCCAATGATAGAGCCGATGCCATGGAACTCCGCCTGCAGGAACTTCGGGTCATCAGGAACCGTAGGGTGCTGCAGTCCTCCAGGGTCATAGAGAGGTTGAGGGCCCTAGCTGACGAGATAGAGGCAGAAAATAGCACACTGATCGAGGAGGAGCGCCCTCATATGGAGGCAGAAGCTGCTACTGACCCTATAGACGAGGAGGAGGACCCTAGTGAGGAGGCCCCAGGGGATGGTCCTGAAGACGAGTAGGATTGAGAGGCATTTAGGACTACCTTTTGTTATTTTGTAGTAGTGAAGTCATTTTGACTTTTGTGTATATTTTATGTGGTATGCTAGACTTGTTTTGACTCTTTTGTGCCGTTATGGCAGTACTCTGTTTGGCGGTTTGCCTCTTATGATATTATGTATGATATTATGGTTTAGTTTTATTTGGTTGTTGATCTTGTAGTGGTAATATGTATTTGTTGGTTTTATTTCCCTAACGAGCCATTTTCGATATCCAGAATGGCAGGAAATCGAGCCGAGAGTCGTGCTGGACGTCGGGTTCCCTCTGACCAGTCTGAGGGGGCGCCCATAGTCCCACCAGCAGAACCACCTGTTGACCAGGCAGAACGGATCATCTCCGCCTTGGCCGGGTTTACCCAAGCACTGCAAGGTGCTGCGCAGGCCGTGCCTACACCGCCGGCACCACCTGCCTTAGACCAGACTTTGGAACGTTTTCTGCGGTTCCAACCACCCAAGTTCCTTGGGGAACCTGATGATCGAAAAGCTGAGGCTTGGATAGCTGAGATCGAAAATATTTTTCGAGCCTTGGACTACTCGGACACTCAAAAGATTTCGTTGGCTACTTATCGCTTTGAGGATGCTGCTAGGTCCTGGTGGCAGACGAGGGAGATGGTTTGGGAAAGGGACCAAATTGCGAGGACTTGGGAAAATTTTGTGAAGGAGTTTAATGACAAATATATCCCCCCTGTGGTTCGTGAACAACGGGAGGAGCAATTCAATGCTTTAAAGCAAGGAAATATGAAGGTTCCCCAATTTGAGGCTGTTTTCTCTCGACTCGTCCGCTATGCTCCCCATTTGATGACTGATGAACCTCGCCGCACACGCCGGTTCATCAAATGCCTAAGGCCAGAGCTCCAGCGTGCACTTCTTTCTCACAACATTGTCACTTACATCGAAGTAGTGGAGAGAGCCACTCGCATTGAGAATGGACTGATAGAGCTGAATGCTATGCAGTTTCCAGAAAAGAGATCGAGGCCTCCTCAGACAAACTGGCAGTCGGGGAGGAATGCAGGAAAGGCACCAAGAACTGGTCAATCAAGCTCAGGGAATCCAAGGGGCCAGCAACAGCACAATCAACCACAGAATGCTCCTGGGAAGACACCCGATGGAGCTTGTACCTTCTGTGGACTGAAAGGGCATGGAGAGCCCAAATGCTGGAAAAAGACTGGCAAGTGCCTGAGGTGTGGGGCTCAGGATCATTTTATCAAAAACTGCCCCAAGGCACCTCCTGCGCCTATTCCAGCAGGTGGAGGATCGTCCCAGGCTGGAAGACCACCGAAGCCGAGGGTGCCTGGGAGAGCTTTTGCTATGGAGGGAGAGGAGTTGTCAGATCTTAATGCAAACGATGTGGTGGAAGGTACACTTTATGTTTCCGGGCATTTATGCAAAGTGTTATTTGATTCTGGTGCATCTCATTCATTCGTAACACCTTCCTATAGCAAGAAACTAATGAGTAAAGTAGAAAGTTTACCCTATGAGTTAGAGGTTCATACTCCATTAGGAACCTCGTTCGTAACGAGTTCGGTTTACAAAGCATGTGAGGTTAGGATCGAGGAGAGAGTGTTTCCTGCTGACTTAATCGCGTTACCGATCCAAGGTTTTGATGTAATTTTGGGGATGGATTGGTTATCCACCCACGCTGCCCGTTTAGATTGTCGACGTAAAACTGTAACACTTTCTACCCCCGAAAAACCAGATGTTTGTTTTTGGGGTGTTCGGAAAGCCCTCAAGGTTCCGTTGTTGTCCGCGGCCCAAGTTCGTCAGGAATTACGCCAGGGCGGACAAGGATTTATCGCTTACCTCATCAACAAGCCGAAGGATAAAGTTGATTTAAAAGAGGTACCCGTGGTGGCAGAGTTCGCGGACGTTTTTCCGGAAGAACTTACGACTCTACCACCAGATCGAGAAGTGGAGTTCACAATTGATCTCGTACCAGGAACGACGCCGATTGCGAAGAAATCATACCGCATGGCCCCCGCCGAGCTTAAGGAGCTAAAAGCTCAACTTCAGGAATTGTTGGAGCAAGGATTTATCAGACCTAGTTCGTCTCCGTGGGGTGCCCCTGTTTTGTTCGTAAAGAAAAAAGACGGTTCGTTGCGGCTATGCATCGACTATCGTGATCTGAATAGTGTGACTATCAAGAATAAGTACCCTCTGCCGCACATCGAAGAGTTGTTCGATCAACTACAAGGATCTCTGGTATACTCAAAGTTGGATCTAAGGCAAGGGTACTATCAACTAAAGATTAAGGAGGAAGACATACCGAAAACGGCCATTAACTCGCGATATGGACACTTTGAGTTTGTCGTGATGCCTTTCGGCCTCACGAATGCCCCTGCCGTCTTCATGGATTTAATGCATCGAGTCTTCAAGCCATTTTTAGACCAGTTTGTTGTGGTATTCATCGATGATATCTTGATCTACTCGAAATCTAGGCAAGAACACAAGGCTCATCTTCGGAAGGTGCTCCAAACCTTGCGTGAACATAAATTGTATGCGAAGTTTAGCAAGTGTGAATTTTGGTTAGATCGAGTTGCCTTTCTGGGGCACATTATTTCAGGAGATGGGATAGCAGTCGATCCATCTAAGGTTGAAGCGGTTACTGAGTGGAAGAGGCCAGAGACAGTGACCGAGATTCGGAGTTTCTTAGGTCTGGCTGGGTATTATCGTAGATTTATCCAGGATTTCTCGAAAATAGCCTCGCCTCTGACAAAGCTAACTCAGAAGAAAGTCCCATTTGTATGGGATGAAAAGTGTGAATCAAGCTTTCAAGAGCTGAAGAAGAGGTTGACGACTGCACCAGTACTAGCACTACCAGAAGGGTCGGATAACTTTATGGTTTACACCGACGCATCAAAAGAAGGATTGGGATGCGTTCTAATGCAAAACAGCAAGGTGATAGCTTACGCTTCAAGGAAGTTGAAGCCGTACGAGAGGAACTATCCGACCCATGATTTGGAGTTGACGGCGGTAGTGTTTGCACTGGGCAAATGGAGGCACTACCTTTATGGGGTGTCATTTGTGGTGTTCACAGATCACAAGAGCCTAAAATATCTGTTCTCTCAGAAGGAGCTGAATATGAGACAAAGACGCTGGATGGAATTCTTGGACGACTATGATTGTACTATTCAGTACCATCCCGGCAAAGCAAATGTGGTAGCTGATGCGTTGAGTCGAAAGACTAACGTGTCTCACCTTATGGCAAGAGAATGGGGAATGTTGGAAAGTGTTTGTTGTTGGAATCCAGAGGAAGTTAAGATGGGAATCCTATTCGCCGGTTTACAAGTGAGACCGGACATACTTAAACAGATTGCATTGGCCCAACAACTAGATGAAAAGATCGGAAAAATCAAAGAATCAATCCCGAAAATAGTTGATTCGCCTTTTAACGTGGGTGCTGAAGGAGTTCTCAGGTTTTTGAGGAGGTTGTGTGTTCCCATGGATACTGGATTAAAGGAGCAAATTTTGGAAAAAGCCCATCGTTCCCGGTACAGCATTCATCCGGGAGGAAACAAGATGTATCGGGATCTGAAGGCTCATTTCTGGTGGGACGGTATGAAGAAGGATGTGGCGGATTACGTGTCAAGATGTCTAGTCTGTCAGCAAGTGAAAGCAGAACACCAGCGACCATCAGGGTTGCTGCAACCATTACCAGTACCCGACTGGAAATGGGAATCAATAACGATGGATTTTGTGACTGGTTTGCCACGTACTCGAGGTCAACATGATGCCATTTGGGTTATTGTCGATAGACTGACAAAGGTAGCCCGATTTATTCCCGTTAATGTTAAATACCCTGTCGAACGACTGGCAGAGTTATACCGCGATCAAATCATTCGACTGCACGGGGTGCCAAAGGATATAACTTCCGATCGTGACCCAAGGTTTACGTCAAGGTTGTGGACAAAGGTTCAAGGTGCTCTGGGCACTAAGCTTCAGTTTAGTACTACGGCACACCCACAGACGGATGGCCAATCAGAGCGTACTATTCAGATTCTAGAGGACATGCTTCGGGCTTGTGCCCTCGATTTCAAGGGAAGTTGGGATAAAAATTTGTCATTAGTAGAGTTTGCCTATAATAATAGTTTTCAGTCTACCATTCAGATGCCGCCCTATGAAGCATTGTATGGTCGAAAATGCAGATCTCCGATCCACTGGGATTTGGATGAGCATAAATCCCGAACTTTGGTCACCACGGTGGAGGGAGTACCTGATTTGGTTCAGAAAGCCATGGATATAGTACCGGTGATTAAGAAAAGGATGCTAGCTGCTCAAAGTCGCCAGAAAAGCTATGCCGATCGCCGTAGAAAACCTCTCGAATTTGAGGTAGGCGATCAAGTGTTCCTTAAGGTTTCACCTAAAAAGGGCCTTATCAAACACGGCAAAGGAGGAAAGCTAAATCCTCGGTATGTCAGACCTTTCAAGATCTTGGAAAGAGTTGGGAGTGTAGCGTACAAGTTGGATCTACCAGCAAACCTCGGTGGGATACACGACGTGTTCCATATTTCACTCCTGAAGAAGTATTTACCGGACCCGTCTCACGTGATAGACTACGAGCCCTTGCAACTCCAAGAGAGTCTATCGTACGTTGAGAGGCCTATTCGTATTTTGGATAAGAAGTTCCAAGAATTACGAAAAAGGAAGATTCCAATAGTGAAAGTTCTTTGGTGCAGTCAAAGCATTGAAGAAGCAACTTGGGAGCCGGAAGAGCAGATGCGTCAGCAATACCCTGAACTCTTCGAACCTCAAGATTGAATTTGGGTACCAAATTCTTTAAGGGGGAAAGATTGTAATACCCGAGAATTTTTTGGGTCCTTTAATTGTAATTTAATTGGATTAATATCCAATTTTATATGCTAATGTGTTTTAAAGTTAAATTGAACTCTCTTTTGTGCTATGTTATGAACATTAATTTATTCTTATGGAATATTGGACTTAGAAATAAATTAGGAAACATGTCTATTGCCTTTTAAAAACATTGGGGTCATTTTGTAATTTATTTGGACCTAAGTGCGCAAAATTTTATGTTTGGGGGCAAAAATGCACTTTACCTAAGCTCAAGGAGCAAAGTGCAAATTCTCCCCAATCTTTTCAAATCCTACATCAAGCAATGTAATGAGTGAAAAGCCAAGAAATCAACTTTGGCCATGACCCAATGAAGTAACCATGCCCCTACTTGAAGTATAGCCATACCTCTACCCCCACATTCTCCATTCAAACACTTCACCCCTCTTATTATACCTCCAAATTTCAGATTTTTGTGTTCCCCTACACCAACCATTACTTTCTTGAAGTGAAAAGTTAGAGAGAAGTTGGAGAGGATAGTGAGGGTTCTTGAGAAATTTTAAGAGTAGAGAAATTATATTGAAAGTAGAAGGTATAGGAGAAACCACCACCATCACCACCACCTCCCGACGGACCACCACCACCGCTGCCGCCGTGAGCCGCCGCTGCCGCCGTGAGCCACCGTAGACAGCAGCTGTTCGCACCCGTGTCGTACCACTTTTTGAAGACAAACTAGTACGGTATTTTTGCTTCTTGTAAAAACCCATCTCTTGAACCCCAAAAGCATGTTTAACTAAATTTTTGATATATATATGTAATTTTATGAGTTTGAACCTAGAAAAATTAGATTATCATGCTTAGGATTTTTAGCATTTGAATGAAATATTATAGGTTCATAAGTATATGAGGAAAATGGTTGATTCATGTTTTTTTGTTTGAAATTTTTTTGAAAGGGATTGTTGAAATAAAATCTTGAAGATAAATTGTGTGTTTACATTTTTGATCTACAAGGAAGACAAATCTTCTTAAAATGTTGGATGGTTGAAATTGGGATTTTTTTTGTCTTACAAGATTTATCTTTTACTATGGTGTGTTATTAATTTAAAATGTTGAGTGTTTTGGGTTTTTTTTTTTTAAGAAAAAAAAAATTTTGATCTCTTGTGAATTTTCCGGTGGGGGTTGGCCGGAGCCACCCCACCGCCGGCAAGCAACCACCGGCCACTGCCATAGCAGTGACCAGTGGCTGTTTGCTGTTCGTGTTTGTTGTGTGTGTTGTGTTTGTTTCTGTTGCAAAATTGCAACAGAACAACAGGCCCATTAAATGGGCCTGTTGTTACTTGGTAAGTGGGCTGGCCATCAGGCCAGCCCATATATAAAAAAAAAAAAAAAAAAAGAAAAAAAAGAAAGAAATTAATAATAATAATAATAATAAAATTTTCTGAAATTAAGAAAATTCAAAAGAAATAATTTTATAAATCAAGTTTAATTATTAAATTCGAAAAAAAAAATTTAAAAATTTAATTCTAAAAAATAAAGTTTGTAATATTTAAAATAATTGATAATTATACTTGAATATTTGCCTAAAATTAATTTCGAAAGATAAAATAATATAAGTTTAGATAACTTTGAATAACTATTTAAATAAACTTTTGAAAATAATAATTAAAATAATCTTGGATAAATAATTTCCAGAAATAAATAAATTACTTAAATAATTTAAAAAAAAAAAAAAGAAAAATTTAATTTAAAATATATAGAAAAAGATGAATATTTCCAAAAAAAAAAAAAAAAAAAAAAAGAAGTTTAAAATTACCAAATAAAATAAAGGGGTTAAATTGTCGAGTAAAGTTTGATTTCGAATTAATAGTAATAATAAATATTTCAATTAGAACTTACTACATAAAATTCTTGAAATAAATAACTTTACTTATAACCTTATAATAAAATCTTAGAACCCTTGACCGGACTTGAAAGTCCATCTTTCGATCGTAGTTTCAATATCGATCAACTATGATTAAATGTATGTTGACTAAAACATTGCTTAGTCATTGATTGAATCCTCGTGCTATAATTGTAATCTAAGATCGTTACATAAAATATGTACAGGAGGAACCAGAGTCGTCACACTTGTCGCACTTTCTCCAGAAAATTTAAGCAGCAAAGGTGAGTGCTGTGTGTTACATGTGTGTAAGTCTAAATGTGCTAGTAGGTCGAGTCAAAACTGTAACTTAGTTCCTAAACGAACAAGCATGTGATGTATGATAACATAAATAACTCGATGCTAGGACAAACTATTCTTGTTGAATTATTATGTTAATGCTCATGTGCTTATAAGTACTTGATATTGTACACCGAATAGTTATGATTATTATTATTGAGTTCTTTACTGATTTCTTGTTACCGGATTGTTACTGTACTATACTGTTTATTATTTCTATGTGGGCCCTATTTTGGTGTACGGAATCGTGGATAACCCGGAAGGTAAGGGCCGGAGGGTTACCTCGATCCACCGTAGACCCGCTTCACGAACCAAGTGTGGAGGTTACACTTGGGGAGTGAATGTCAAACTCCTGGCATTTGACGTCAATGCGCACTGTATGTAAGGTCGCACCTTACTGGAGTGTTCGGTGGTGGTTTTCACAAATATGGATTGGAGGGTAAGAGGAGGACGGCATCATCAACCTTTGGTTATTTGTTTTAACTGTTAAATTGATATTACATGTGTTTAATTACTGTATTAAATATGCACTCATATATTATGCTATATTCATACACTACACATATGTGCACTACAGCCTCACAAAGTTGGACGACCAACTTATGCATTCCCGTTTACTTCTTTTCAGATACAGGTACCCCAGAGTCTGACGTCTAGGGTTGGTGTTCGTCTCCGAGATCCTGTCTGTCGGTCTTCGTGGGTCGTCACGTTACTTTTGATTTTTGTTATACTATGTATTAATGCGTATCAATCATGATTAAGTACTTAAAGACTATGCTTGTTGGAACCCTGTGGTTATGCGCGGTTTGCGCCTAGGTTGTATTTCGTGCCCGCTCCTGCATATCGCAGCGTACTGGGTTTTATTTTGTTATTTATGAACTATGATTCGAATTACTGTGTTGTATAAAAAAAAAAAAAAATCTGGTCAAAATTTGGTTGTGTTCACCGAATACAGACCCGGACTCGGGGGCTCGGGCCGTCACAGGAGGGGGAATATATCTTCCACCACCCATCCAGATCACTTAAGGTGATAAGGATTTATTTTAGGGCCTACAGCACAGTCTAATTACATAATGGTGTTTACATAATGGCCTATTCTGGATTCCACTTCTGATTTTAAAGTAAAATGTTACATAATTACTCCCACTTATTTTCTTTGCCGACACCTTTTTCTTTTGTCTTCTTTTCTTATTTTCTTCTGCTAGTTTCTAACCTTTAATCATTTCTTCTCTTATTTTCTTCCTCTAATTTCTAATCTTCAATTATTCTTCTTTTGTCTTCTTCTTCAGTTTCTTCTTCACTGGACTGGTCCATACAGTGGTCACATTTGTGTGCTTTGAAAACCTTCAGTGTTTCACATAATTGGAGTTTTTCTTCCATAGATAATTTGTTGAATACTCCTTGGATTTTCATCACATCGTCTTCAAAGTCCATAAATGTTTTGAATTCATCACCTCTAATTTTATCCTTAAAATTTGAATAAATCATTGTGTTGTCATTCTTGTAATTTATCTTTATTTTTGATTCTTCGGTTAATCGTTGCAGCATAGAAACAACTCCATGGACTAATCCGGCATTTATAAGTTGATGACTTCCTTTTTCTTCTTTAACTGGTTGGTCACGAATTGGATACGTTTCGTTAGATACTCCCATGTAGATAAGTGAATATGCTGGCACTTGTACTTCGTCTTTTTCATTAAAATAGGGATATGAGCTGTATATTTTTAGGTATACTTCTCTATCCTTTCCAAAATATCTTCGATAATTTTTTACTGTTTGTTGAATTCCTTGACTGAATTCTTGAAGTATTGTGTTGCTTTCGTCGATGTATATTGTGTCAATTAATCCATATTGGAAGAATTTGTACGTCATTAATGGACTTGCTCCACTAATAATAACTGCTTTGGGTCCTGTTATTCTTTTCTCTGTTGGATAGAAAAATTTTGTCATGTCTTCATCTGTCCAGTTGTATAGCATTTCTAGATGTTCCTGAAAATCTTTTTTACTTAGTTGCTTAAGTTGGATATGTTCCTGCCGTGTAGGTACCTGTGTGAGCCTTGTTATTTTGCCAAGTTTCTTCATTGAAGAGGATGGTTGATCTGCCATTGTTGTTTTTGGGCTGACTAATGCTGATTTAAATGGTTGAGCTTTAACTTCTCCTTCAGAAATTGCCTTGTTTTCTTCGACTGCAAGTTTTGCTTCTGCGAAAGTTTTGTACGCCTTGTGAATAATTCCTTTGTGACCGTTGATAAATAGTGATGCTTTATGCCATTCGTCAAAGATTGCTCCTTTTGCTGGTCCGTTGAAGATGACATAATACTTCTTTGGTGAAGATGTTTCCTGAATTTTAATATCTGCGGGAACTTCTACTTTTGTTTTTTGTTCGTCCACCACGCTTACCATGCTAAACTCTGATGGTTTGTATGTTGCGTCTAATGATAGTATAGCTTTTTCTATTTCTTGTAATTCACGAATTTTTGCTTCAATGTTTCCTTTTATTTGTTTCGCTTGGTTCTTTAGTGTTGCTATTGCTCCTTCCATTAGTAGTCGTTTCCTGTTGCAAACTCCCTTGTTAATGTATCCGCAATAATATTATTACTGCTTTTTATATATTTTATTTTGGCTGGGTATCTGCTTAATTCAAGCTGCCATCTTATTAACCGTCCTTGGTTATAATTGGCTTGTAACTTGTATCTAATGAGTCCTGTTAAATATGTTGAATCTGTTCTAAGTTCAAATTCCTTAGGTAACAGATCAATTCTCCACTTCTTGAATGTTCTTAAACATGCTAATGTTTCTTTTTCATGTATTGGATACCTTTTTTCTGTTTCGGAAAACGTTCCGGATATATACCAGCATAGTATTTCGGGATTTTTATTTATTGCTTTTTCTATGAATAATTTATCATGTATATTTTTGCTCGTAAAGCTGATTTCATTATCTAAGTTGCATACTTCTGCTCCTTTGATTTCTTCACTTTTTTGTGTTTTACCTTGTATACATTTCATACATCCTGACCATACTTCATCGGATGCATCAGTTTCGATAATTAAATAGTCATTAGAGGTAGGATTATATAATTTTGGTAAATTTTTTGAAATATTCTTTATTTTTTCAACTATTTTACTATCTTCATTTTCCCAAAACCATTGTTTTTTAGTACTTATCTTTTCTTGCAATTTCTTCTTTTCCTTAGCACACCCTTTTAAATATCCTAACTCAGATATGTAATTTAGACATCCAAGAAACCTTTGTAGTTGTTTTCTATCTTCTATTTTATTTGGAAATAAGTGTAATTTTTCTAAAACATGTTTTTGTAATTCTATTTCCCCATTTGATTTTATTATTGTTCCTATCTTGTTTTGCAATTTGTGCTTTCTTTCTACTTAGGACTAAACCTTTTTGTTTACGTCTTTCAAGTACAATTGCTACTTTCTTTAAATGGTCTTCTTTGGAACTATTACTAAAGATCAAAATGTCATCTATGTATACAAGACATATTTCCTCTAATCCTTCTAAATTTTTACTCATATATCTTTGAAAAATTCCAGGTGCTTGTTTTAACCCAAATGGTAATACATTCCATTCATAATGTTTTTCTGGGGGACAAGTAAATGCGGTTAATGGCTTTGTATTTTCATGTAACCTTAATTGGTAATATCCAGATTTAGCGTCTAGAGAGCTAAACCAAGTCATTCCCTTTATTTTTTCCATTATTGAATCTCTTCGAGGTAATTTATGTGCGTCTCCTATAGTGGCATCATTCAATTTTTTGTAATTTATTACCATTCTTCTTTTTCCTCGCTTTATTTCGTTATGATTTTCTACATAAAATGCTGGAGCAGCATGTCTACTTTTACTTTCTCTTATTAACTTTTTATCTAATAATTCTCTACAATCTCTTGTAAATTCTTCTATATCTCTTTTTGAATAGGATATCCTATTTGGAACATTTACTTCTTGTTTTGGATCTTTTAATTCTATAACAATTTGTTCTTCATTAATATTTATTTTTACATCTAAAGGATCTTCTGAGCAAGTTTCTTCTAAAAGATTTTCTATTTTTTGCTCAATACTTGTCTTACCATTTTCTTTCATATAAAATAATGTTTCGTTAAGAACATGTAATATTTTTAACCTTGTCCGTTCGAAGTTGTCTATGATTGGAATTTTTATCATTCTTCCTATTGGTGCCTTTAACTCTATGTATTCTAACCATTGTATAAAAGGATGGTTTAATCTAAGAAAATTATTTCCTAGAATAATATCAAATCCTGATTCTTGTCTATATAGTGATGGTACCATAAATATATAAGGAGTCTTTGATTTGTCTAAAATTTTTATTTTATTAAAATAGCTTGCTAATTCTATTTTATGTGTACTTACATCTGCTATCATAATTCTTACTGGTCTTTCTGTTTCTCTCCAGACTAATCCTTTTATATTTTTGGAAGCAAAACTAATACTTGCTCCCGTATCAATATAAGCTGAATAATAGTAACCTTTTATTTCTATTTTTATGAAGGTAGAATTCGGGTTTCTTCTATTCTGATTCTGCAGATGGTTCTGCTTCATTTTCTGTTTCGTAATCTGAATCAGTTAGTAAAACATATATATCTTCAATATCTGATATATCTGATTCAATTGGTTCTAAACTACTTAATTCTGCAACTTTTAGAATTTCTTTTTGTTCTTTGTTTTTTCTTTTTGGACATTCATTTGCATAATGACCTTCTTCTTTACATAACCAACATTTACATTTCTTTTTTCCTTCTGGACAATATTTTTTATTTTGCTTTCGTCTAAAAAATCGTTCTGGTTTTTTATAAAATTCTTCTTTAAATTTTCGAAAAGGTCGTTTCTTCCATTTATACTTTTTATTATAATATTTATTTTTATGATATTTCTTTTTATTTTTAACTTCTTTGTTTTCTCTACAACCGTATTGTTGTGGTACTCCCGGATTACCTTCACAACAAACTTTGCTAACTTGTTTTACTAATTTTGTTTCATTCTGTTGTATACATTTTTCTATTATATATTCTCGTAGTAACACATATCACAAATAGTCATACTATTTATATGCCAGGTTGCTATTTCATTTTGTTTTTCTGTTACCTTTTCTGCATAATTTATTTGGTCTTGGCCAACAAATTCTCTCCATATAAGTGCTATTACTGACCAATAAAATTTTTCTACATTATTTTGACTTGCTTCTTTTAATTCGCTAATATTTTTGTAATCACTTAAATATTGAAACACATTTCCTTTTGTTTTAAATAACATATAATTCCATATATTATCCATTGAGGCGTTTTTAAATATGTCATCTGTTTGTAGAATTAAGTTTACCTGATTTGCCCATTCTTGTATTAATGCTTCTGCATTTATGGTACAATCTACATCTAAAATTCCTTGTTTTATTTGTTGTAAACGGGGTGTATATTCATCTGGTAGTTTTCGGAATCCTCCTTGTTTTCTTTGGTAAAAGCCACTTCTTTCTCTAAGGTTTTCTGGATCAATATCGACTTATTCAAACCTACTAGACTTTCGCTTTTTATTATTTTCATCATCTTCTTGTTCCTCTTTTACTTGACTACCTTCTCCCTTTTCCATATATGCAGGGATAGAATCATCGGACTCATACCCGTAAATTACTTCATTATTATTTGTAAAACTTGTTTGTTTTTTCCCTTGCTCTTCTTCAACTATATTTAATTGGTCAATCATATTTCTAATTTCTTCTACTTGTTCTTCCATTATTTAGGTAAATTTTCTTGGAGGTGAAATTTGTTGAATTTGTTTATCAGATATTGTTTCCGTTTTGCATTTTTTAATTATTTCTATTTCATGAACTAAATGTCCCAACTGTTTTTGTATAATAACTATACTTTCATGAACATCTTCTTGTTTTTTAGTGTAATTTATTAAATGCATTATCATGTCAGTGATATTATTTAATTGTGGGTCTAATGTATGATATAAATGAGGAAAATTATATCCATGAGAGCATTTATGTTCTTCTTTTATTAAACTATAAGATTCTTCTGGTAAATGTGTTTCTTGTAAATATTGTTCTGTACAAATTTCATTATATTAAAATCTATGTTCTATTTTTTCTAGATAATTATGATGACTATCTTTAATAATTTCTTCTTTTTGTAATATTTTATTTATTATGATTAGTTGGTTTTTTAATTCTGCTACTTCTTCACTTATTCCCATTATTTAATTAATTATGGGTCTTTTATTCTTTTTCTTTTCTAAAGGGCTTCTTTTGAAAATAAGGTTGGTATGAGTATATTGCAACAAGGTCATTTTTATAATTTCAATTTGTTGAAAGGTCATTCTCCAGAATTACTCCTAAGATAATATGGAATACATTAAAAGTACAACACCCACAGCGGAGCGTGCAAACTGCAGAGAAGCGACCAAACGGCGTCGTTTTGAACTCGGGCAGGGAATTGTTCAGATATTGACGCCTTTATTTCATCTATTTTTAACCTTATTGATTTTATATGTTTTTTTTCTTCTTCTCAAATGAATTTGTTTTGGGGTTGTTTGCTATAAATTCGACACTGATTCTCTCGATGTAAAAATGGTTCGATATAATATAAATTGAGTGCGGGCGTGTTAATATTTGTGCGTGCAAACATAATGATTAAATTCGGTCATGTAAATATCAATGTAATAATAATACAAGTGTGTCGATATGGGCATATTAACGCCGATAAGGCTGACCTCTAAGCGATTATGACAGAGTAGACAAACACTACCTTTAGTTCTTTTCCATGCCTGCCTGGCCGCAAGACTTAATTAATTCATGATAGTTTTTAATATAAAGCCCAAAGTACCAATTGTACCAACGAAACATGAAATAACGCATTCTTTATACATCAACAAAAAATGAGAATTGAGACACAGCTGACAAGTTAAGAACACCGAATCCCTTGATTATAAACATTACAGGAATACATTAAACAACCTGAGCACTTCTACATCGGCTTGTATTAGTCAATGAACAAATACTCCTAGATTGGCAAATAAACATCACCATGAGCTGATACGTCGATTTAAATCAATTGACAACAAAATGTAACATTAATGGCAGAAACTACCATCGATGGATCGCCCAACCTTGGTAGATGACCACCAGTCGGGCTCCTAACCAGCAGATGGCTACTGGAGAGGGCATCAAGTAAGCAGATGACTACTTAAATGATAGCTATCAAACAGATGGCTGCTTAACAGGGAGCTTATCAAGAAGATGGCCACTTGACAAGTTTGCCATGCAGTTACGTGGGCACTTACATGATGGTGCAGCAGACTTCTAGCTCGATATCAGATGGCTTCGCTTGAGACAGCTTTGTTGATAACGAAAATTGCTTTGCGGCTCTCCTTGAGATGCGGCGGTGCTGATTTCAGGCTATCATAGCTTGCTGGTGGCTGAGGATTGACAATTGATATTAAGGGATAGGTAATGTTGGCTAACTATCGAAGCAGCGTGAGCTGATTCTTGAGAGAGGCGTAGAGCCTATTTCAGTGATGCCTGAAGTATTTTTGGAGTGTTCAGCTGTGTCCCCTTGCGCGTAGCACGGCCTGCTCGTATTTATAAGCTGAAAATTGATGGACTGATGGCCGAAAACTGCCTAACTGATGGCCTATCTCCTACTAGTCCCCTACTAGTCCCACTACTTTTGGATTCCTCCCACTACCTCCACTATTTCACTACTTTGAAGGTGGTTTCTTTCTTCTTCTTTTGCTGAAAAATGGTATTAGTGGCGGTTGCAGGGACAAGGAACGTGTGTTTAATTTGAAATCTAGTGTATGATAACTAACTAAGAGATATTTAGGGAGTTTGTTATTTAAACCAACTAAAATGGCTTTATTTTTATCTCTTTAATTAATTATCTCCAACATGCATTGATTACATACACATTGGGCCGAAAATTAATGTTGGCCGATTTGTGACTGGGTTGTGGTCGACCTGAGCTTATTGTCGAATGTCTAGGTTGATTGGGCTACCTTGCTTTTACTTGATAATTATAATTAGCCCATTCATTACTTAATGGCTCTTTTTATCAAGTGGGCCGATTTAATTAGATTTGGCCCAATTAATTAACTAACTTAATTAATTAATTAATCCCAAAATAACCAACCTAATTTATTGTGTTAATTGTGCTTTCTTATGTTTAACCATAATTTGGCTTTATTAATTAATTAGTTTGGCCTATTTAATTAGTTTATCAATTAATTGATCCGCATTTGGCCCAAAATTAATTAATTTACGGAAATTGGGTCGGATTTCACATTGGGCTCGCAACCCGTTTATAGTTTCGGCCGGCTTCCCGGATCCCATTGGATCCAATCTGGCTCGTTTGGAAAAATTGGGTTCGGTACTGTTGCCATTTTTGGCTGTCATCGTGCCGTCATTCCTAGATTAATCGAGGGTGATTTTTTTGGGTACAAACAATGCCCCCCGTAAGTCGTATCTGATAAATTTTATCTGACGATAAAATCTTATCAGATAGACTTAGATTTTGAAACCTCCCATGTTTTGTTATCCGTGCATACCATGACTAACTATCTATGGCTAGTAATGATCAACTAGCCGTTTTATCTTGGAACTCCAAGAGTCTTCATAATTCCTTTTTAATTGATCATTGTCAATTGTGCATTCTTAATTGTGCATGTTTTATCATGCTCATAAATAACCATAATTGGCTAGATATGGCTACTCATAATTATCTAGCCACTTATTATGTCTTGGGACTCCAAGAGTCTCCCCCAACCACAATTCCTTCTTGCCAAGTGTCACTCACCGAACCCTCTTCTCTCTCCTATTTTTCGGCCCAAATCTCTTTTTTGTATCTATCTCCCCTGACTTGATTGGCCGATATCTTTTCACCTTTCCCAACTCCCGAGACTCGTTTCTTACTAAAAATCATTTTCCTACACTATTCCTCCTCACTCTTTCCTCTCCTTCCTCGCGACCTCTCCAAAAGCCCTAACTCACCATTAAAACACCTCTCAAGCATCTTCTCTTTACTCTTCCAGCCAAAATGTCGTCTGCAAGTGATTCCGGCTCCGACCAGCCAGTTTTCATCCTTACTCAAGTTCTGGAAGACACTGCGTACGGCACTACCATCGGCCATTTTCATTCTGCTATCGATGTACCCTCTAAAGACGAGCATCCTCTCCGACTTCCTGCTGAGGCTCTCCCTTTTTCTTATAGTGGGAAAATTTCTTTTGGGTCAACTACTCGCTGTTGGCCGTGGGCGGGGTCACCGATACACGCAGACTGGTTAGTCTGGTGTGCACGGGTTGAGCAAAGTTTTCACGAGGTGTGGAAAAGAGCTGGTATTTACTTGGCCGTGGACTTCTGTAAAAAAGGTTTTCCCCTCAATCTCCTAATGCTTAGGGCTGTGCTCCATTCTGGAGCAAAACTGACAACACTTTCCACTTTGCTTATGGTCCGATGACTATGACCATATTGGACATCGAGGCTATAAGCGGACTCTCTCCGATAAGACCATTTTTCCCTTTGAAGAGCGTCGGGAGCTTTCTACCATAAGAGCTGAGGAGAAAACAAAATCGGAATTAGACTTAGTGTTAAAAAAGAGTTATGACGATGCAATATTAGAATAGATACTTACCCAACGATTCAGAAGGAGAAGAAATGGGAAAAACGTGAGTACTTAATCCAGCCTTTCGAAGAAAAACCTCTCCAATAAGAAGAGCACTCTGATATTTGTTGGCACGCATAGCCTGGATTTCACCAAGGAACTGGGAGTCGTCAGGAATAAGCTCCCCTGTCGGCAAACGACCACCATAAATCCATTTGGAATCATGGTCCCATGAGAAGGGCTCATTCGAGCCGTCCGCCAAATGAAGATGAGAAGGCGGACGAACGAAGAAAAAATGAGATTTCCAGGAAGGATTACTGGAAACTGGGGAGTCAAAGATTGCGCGACTAGTCTTTTGGCTAGCGAAGAAATATCCGCGATTGGAGGAACTGGAAACGTTAAAATGAAATAATTGTGTAAAATTACAAAAAGAGGGTTGGAATCCTTTCGCTATCATCAAAACGGAAAAACAGACCACGAAGGCCACGGAATTAGGAACTAATTGAGTCAAGGACACACTAAATATTTTCAAAATGTCCAGAAAGAGGGCAGACAAAGGGAGACGCAGACCGGAGTTAAAATGGGCTGTGTAGAAAGCTCGACATCCCTCCGGCGATGATGTAACCCTATCAGAGGGAGAAGGGAGAATGATCTCCGAACCGTCCGGAAAATATTTGGCATAATTACTCACGACCTCAGGGAAAGTGTCCTCGGTGTAAGCACAAGCAAGATCCTCAATCGGTTCAGAAATTTGAGGAGCCGTACCCTTGCCTTTTTTAGCTCTGGCAGCGACGTCCGTATTTGATATGATTCGCACTTTAAAGGTGTCCTCAGTTGGAATGATAAATTCTGATGCTCCAGCCTGCTCATTCGAATGACTCGGCGGAATTGCCTCCTCGATAATAGGAGTGATTCTTTCCTTTGAAGACGAGGAAGATTTTCTTGGAATCGAAGCCATTTCTGATGAACCCTCGAAGAATACGAGTCGATAGAAGCAGTTTTGAAAGAATAAACGACCGAGCAAGAAAATGACTGCGAGATTAAAAGAAGTATAAAGTAAAAAATGACTAATATAACAGTCACCTATTTATAGTGAGAAGTGAAAAGACGTTTCGAACTTCTCACGGCTGATCGCATTCCCGCCAAACGGAAAAAGTGAAACGCTTCCCTAAAAAGACACGTAGCAGTTCATAATTGGAACAAGAAAACGACTATCTATGAGGTCTAGCACTCTTTTCCTTACTTAGGATTTTTTCCCACAGGGTTTTTTCTTAAGTAAAGTTTTTAACGAGGCACAACTCATAGAAAATACAGTCGAAATTAATCTTCTACTTCTACGAGCTTCTATTACATATACGCTCGAAGAAGTGAGGGAGTACTGATGGGGGCTATTTCGCACCCCTTATAATGTTCGGATCGACTCAGGATGTAAGATCGGTTCGACCAGACGAGTTAGTTCGGGATCATCTATCGACCCGGTAGAATACGACTCTCCCAACAAGCAGATTGCAATCCGGACTCAAGAAGGACAATTGGGCCGAGTCCTATAAGAATTATGTTTCCATGTAAAGCTAGGTTTATGGTGATATAAATACCTAGTTAATCATTGTATTAGACAAGTTCTTTTACTCAGCTTACGCCCGCATACTAAAATAATCTAAGATTATTGAATAGAAAAGTTTTTGCTATACTATTTTACTCATTCACTGTTTTGATTACTGATTGTTCCATCTAATTGTTATTCCTTGAGATTGATCCATCCAGAATAAAGTAACAGAGCCCTATAATTCATATTGATTTAGAACTCCTAATCATACTCTTCACTGATTTAATCTTACCCGACGAAATTCGGTTTAATCATAATAGAAATTTATGCACAAAATTAGAATTATCAAATACCAAATAAATAGCACATGAAGAAAATTCACTAAATATACAAGTCAGGCCACTTTGGTGACTAACAAACTAATATATATTAGTAAATCACTTTTTCGTAATATGCTAATTAATATTTGGCAATAAATAAATCGATGTACTATTTAAAATTCACTAACAATACTGATCAGGCCACTTTGGTGACTAACAAATCATCATAATGTGAATTTAAAATAAATACACAACAAATCTGATAAAATCACCAATTAAATTAATTTACACAACAGAATTGACCAATCATATTAATCAGACCATTATGGTGACTAAGAGATTAATACGACATCAAATTCTTTTACGTAATGTGAAATTTAAATATTGGTAAAACACGGATTTATATGCAATTTAAAATTCATTCACTGTACTGATCAGGTCACTTTGGTGACTAACAAATCATCAAAATATGAATTTTAAATAATAAGTGTATAATATACCACATTATACCAATAAATATGAGATAGTACATAAGGAAATTACTAATTATATTAATTAGGCCACTTTGGTGACTAACAAATCAATATAACTTTCGAGATTCTTTTTCATAAATGTACAATTAAATATTCAGGAAGAAATTAGTGTACCATGAAAATTTACTAACCACACTGATTAGGCCACTTTGGTGACTAACAAATCAATATAACTTTCGAGATCCTTTTTCATAAATGTACAATTAAATATTCAGGAAGAAATTAGTGTACCATGAAAATTTACTAACCACACTGATTAGGCCACTTTGGTGACTAACAAATCATCATTATGTAAATTTTAGTACACAAATTGTCACATTACACCATTTAAATAAGTTACACAATAATGATATTAATTATATTAATCAGGTCACTTTGGTGACTAACAGATTAATATAACACTTACGAATCCTTTTACATAACGTGTAACTTAAGTTCTGGTAGTCAATAAATTAATGTGCATTCACTAAGCCATACAAATCAGGCCACTCTGGTGACTAACAGATCTAATCATGTGAATTTTCACTTTTATTGCACATTTTAAATTCTGGGCTTATGAATTATGTTAAATAATTGAGTAAAATTATATTAACTTTAACCCATCAAAATCATTAATACGGAGGAAATCCGCATGGCAATAAGATGCACTTTCTCTTAGACTAAAGGAATAAAAAATTCCTATTACATAAAATAAGCTCAATTCAAGAGAATAAATTGAATCTTAAACCATAACACATGATGGTACAAGCATTAACTTACCCCCAAAATCAATTCACCAATAATTCAAGCTTGGAAAACTTTCATAATAAAATCGAATCTCTCTTTGGCATAAAATAATAAATTTTCATATATATTTTAAGCCTAGTTCAAGAGAATTGTATTGATTTTATAACATAAATTTTCTTTTTGAGTTTGGACAAAAATAATCAACTTTTTACCAACGTATTAGAATATATTAAATCACAATAACCTAATACATATTTTTACTAATTCTTCAACCTATAACGCATTCAGGCCCAAGGAAAAGTAAATAATAAAAAATTATTAATCAAGTCCAAATCATCAACGGAAAATCTTCTTACACTTATTAAAGTAAAAAGAGTCCCATTGTTAAACCTCATACAAACTTTAAAACTCAGTTGCCCAGACCTAAGTTTTAAAAAAAGTAAATACTATTGGGCTCAATGTTTGTTGTTATGTAACAATCCATAATGTTGCTGCCTTTAGACAGGCCAAATATTCCAAGTCCAGAAAATCCAATATTAGCCAAAATTTGCAACCTAATTTTGTTTCTCGAAGAGACGTGGTCAAAGAGTACATGTGCATACATAAGATTTCTTCAAGCATATCATAAGCTTTGATTCATGATCATGGTTGCATCATCATAATAAGCATGCTGATAAAAACAAATCCGAAACTTGAACTTTGATTACTAACGGTATTTTTATCAAACAATCAATTTTGTATAATTAGATCATATTTCAAATATAATACACGGATCCAACATAACAAACGTAATTACGAGATCATTCAATTCATGTACTCTAAATCCCACAAGAAAATACAAATCTAAAGGGAAACATAAATTTTAGATCATATAATTCAAGAATCAAATTTAGTAGCCCAACATGGGCTCTGATACCACTGTTAGCAATTATTCACATAAGCATGTACGATAATGGATCGACTATAATCATGCTAATTGCTTAATCATAAATTAGGTTTAGAGATACCTGTCTTCAATTATCGTGGACAATCGGTAGCGGAATTACTGATTGAATGGAAGACTGGTTTCTCTCTCTTGCCACAGTTTCGAGTTTCTAATAATGCGTTAAGTTATGAGGAAACTCAACAGCTCTGAAAACGTGTAGAAAGAGGACTAGTTTCCTCATTATATAGATGTAGAACCCTAATCTAACTACTCAAGGATTTTTCATCTATGGGCCTAACCCTAATGAGTACTCATAATGGGCCATAAATTTACATAACCAACAAAACTTAATGTTGGAGCAAATTTGATTCGAGTATAATATTTTGAATTCGACTTTTTGGAGCAAAAGATTTAAATTAGAGATTGTTGGGTAGCTCGGGGCTACCATCTAACTTCAAGGCCAATACATGGAATGTAACAATATGATTGTGTTTAATTTTAGATGGTGATACTACAATATATATTGTGTGCACCAACTGTTTTCAATTAGTTAGAAAAAAATAATAATTTTAATTAGCTAGATCGATCAACCAAACTTTATAGCCACATATATATAACCCCACGATCAACCAAACTTTATAGCCACATATATATAACCCCACAAATTATTGACCAAGACTTCCGCGGTCGGCTTGGATTTATCAACACTCTCATAAATTCCACAAGTCAGTCCAACTCATTCATAGAATATATACACTGCATGTATGAATTAATTTGTGCTATTCAATCTCAAATTTTTAGTACATATAATCTCAAATTTTCAAAATATATATATGAGTTCCATTAATAAGTCGTCCTGGCCCTTTTTCTTTATCATTGCCATCTCCTTCTCATCATATGCCAATGCAGCATTATTCGACATCCGAAATAATTGTCCATTCACCGTATGGGCTGCAGCCGTGCCTGGTGGCGGCCGACAGCTCGACCGTGGCCAAACATGGACCATAAACGTCACCGGCGGCACATCACAACAAGGCCGTATATGGGCCCGTACCGGTTGCTCATTCGATGGGGCCGGTCGAGGTAGATGCCAAACTGGAGACTGCAATGGTCTACTACATTGCCAAGGGTTCGGACAACATCCAAACACTCTAGCCGAATACGGACTAAACCAAGTCATTTCGGATTTCTTCGACATATCTTTGGTCGATGGTTTTAATGTACCAATGGAATTTAGTGCTAATTCGGATGGTTGTAGTAGGGGAATTCGATGTACGGCCGATATTAACGGGCAGTGTCCTAACGAGTTGCGGGCACCCGGGGGATGCCATAACCCGTGCTTCGTGTTTAGGACGAATGAATATTGTTGCAGCGAGGGTACAGATTGTGGGCCAACAATTTTTTCGAGGTATTTTAAGGATAGGTGCCCGCAGGCTTACAGTTACCCGCTAGATGATGATACAAGCTTATATACTTGTGCTGGGGGAACGAACTATAGGGTGGTGTTTTGCCCATGATCGCTCGATCGATGCAAGACTTAATTAATTATGTGTGTGTGGAAATTAAATAAAGCCTATGTATGTCTATGTGGACTTTAATTTATATGAAGACTCTATATATAAATTTATGGCTAATAAGTGATGACCTACGTGCTTGCTGTTTATGCAAGGGAGTTGAGGTTTAGGCCATCTCTAATGGCGGGCTCGGGCCGCGCGTGAGGGTTGGGCTGGGCTGGGTGACCTTCTCCAATGGTGGTGCGGGGCAGGGCGCGAGGTGGCACAGGCTGGGCGGCGGTCGTGGGCTGGAACAGGCTGGGGGAAGGGGGGCCGCGTGAACCTTGAAGAAGAAAAGGGGCGCGTGTATTTCATGCGCCCCTCTTTAAGTCAGGTGGAGCCACTTGGTGCCACCTGATTGGTCCTTTTTTTTTGTTTTTAATTGTTTTATTAGTTTTAAATGTCATAAAATGATTTTAATTGTGTAAAATTTGTAATTAAAATTTGTAATAAGATCTCAGATCGAAATGTTGATTTCTTGTTGGTTTTTTTTTTGGTAGAAGTCCTGTTGGTTTTATGAAGGAAATATAATAATTACATGCACTGTTTTATTTGTTCATGTTGTTGATAACTTATATACATTGATAAGTACAAAAGAGTAAGATATCATATACATATATACAAGTCTATACCTCGTGCTATGCACGGATTAAAAAAATTTATTTCATACTTGAAAAAAGCATTCGAGATTAACTTTAATCTTCTCCCACAATATAAGTATAATCACACTTGAAAAAAATTGTATATACTTTCATTCAAACTTTGCTTAATAGAATATAAAATTGAACATGGAAACAAAGTTACAATATAATAATTATCAAAGCAAAGTCTCAAAAGAATAAAGGGTTATATATCAAAGTCAAATCTCGAAATAATAAAAGGTATAAATTAGTCAAAATAACAATTGCTTTAAATTAAATGGTGAGCAAAATATTCAAAACACATATCTTAATTTTGTGAATATATTTGAATGTATTTTGGATAAAAATGTCTTCTAGTCATAAATTATAAATATCTAAATTTGACAATATTTGGTGGTGTTATGCTAAATTACTCACATTCGATCTTATAGTTGGTACGAAAATTGAAATAGACGGAGATATAAAGATAGGGATAATGAATAAGAAATATGTGTACTAAGATCAACATTCTTAAGATAGGATATTGCAAAAGTTAAGATAAACAAAAATAAGATAGTCAAACAAAATTGAAATTAATTACATACTTTAAATACATTAATCAACTTTTACAATTTACATATATGCTAGATCAATTTAAAATGAAAAACGAAGTTGGAAATTTATTTTGCTATTATTTGTATAACTTTAAGAGTTTGAAAATAATATAATATTTTTTAAAAACATTTATATAAATAATTTAAGTATTAGGGATTTAGGGGTTGAGATAAAAAATTTACGGGGGGTTAACTATAATTATATAATACCTATGTAATTCTATTGATAGATTGAGAGAGAATAATTAATTAGATAAGTTGAGAGAGAATAATTAAAGGTACACGTCCCGTGGATCGAAACTGATTATTTGACTCTAGCTAGACCACATATTTGATCCTTGGCCACTTCAATTATCCTCGGCAAATGTAACTATCAAAAAAATTGACAAAGAGTTATAGCTGAATTTGATCTATTATCGTAGGACAATTGCTCAAAATGATATTAAAGATGACACATCTAGATCGAAAAATTATGCTATAAAAAAATGTCTCGATATTGTTATTGCAAGTTAAATGAAATTCAAATATGTAAAAGCATGAAAACTGAAATTAAAGCAAATGTACAAAAATGAAATAAACCTACATAAGAATTTACCCCGTAAAACACCACTTTAATCATAAAAAAAAATTAAAGGATAGTTGGACAAAATTATTTAATGCTCTTGATTTTAGGAAAATTAAAGGATAGTTGGACAAAATTGCCCTTAATAAATGCATGGTTATTTATTTTGAAAATTGGGAGATATTAAGTATAGTATTTAGGATTAAAGAAGGGTAAAAATGTCAAATTAGCATTTAAATCTATCTTGAAATTATAAAGTGACATGTATTGTGGAATTTTTTTTTCTCTAAAATGACATGTAAAAGGGAACGGAGAGAGTACCAACTAATCTGCTTCATATATACCTTTCTTTTCTAGAACAAAATGTGAAAACAATTGATCTTTCTGGTTCACCAATGGAACCGAATGACTGGAAAATGAAAGGAATTTGTTACGGTGTAGAATATATTTATATTTACATCAAATTAAACTTGGCAAAGCATAATCCATGGCTACAATCAATAGGTAACCGCCCAAATTTTAATATAATATCATTCATTAATCATTAATGAGAGATTTCCAAGTAGTAATTTTTTTTAATTGTTTACATTGGCTTGCTGAAAGAGGAAAGTATGTCTAAATTAAGGACAATATATCAATTAATCAAAGGGTGGGTTATTTGACCACTCAATTTTGTTTAGAAATTAAAAAAAATCAAAATTTTAGAAAATTAGAATTTTTACCCAAACCATCAATTGGAGTCAAAAGACATCAAATATATAATATATTATTTTTTTTTTGAAAAAATTCAAAGTTAGAAACATAACTCACAGCCATTAAAATTTTAGTTATCATACCTTCAATATTGATTCCCAAATCTTGTAATCTTAGTTATATATATTAAATGTATTGCTTTCATAGCCGTAGATAAAATCATTGCAGATGCATGTCACTTTCCTCATAGTTATTCATTTATTTTCACCTTCAATGATGTTCCTGAAATCAACACAAGAAGAAAAAAAAATTAGTGTCTTTAATACAAATTATACTACATACAATGCAAGAGATGAGTGGACAGCTAATTAATTAATTTAGAAAAAAAATGAAAAGATGAGTGAGAAGAAGATAGAATGTATGAGATGACAAAAAATATACAATGATTGAACTATAT
Source organism: Penstemon eatonii (assembly GCA_038501285.1). Lineage (NCBI taxonomy): Eukaryota > Viridiplantae > Streptophyta > Magnoliopsida > Lamiales > Plantaginaceae > Penstemon > Penstemon eatonii. Next base: position 42,074,695 of record CM076713.1, read on the forward strand.
AATGAAAACTCATGAATTAAGAGGTCAAAAATTCCTTTTTATAAGGAGGATAAATTCAAAATACCATTTACTATCTAATGCGTTACTTGGAATTTTTTTAAATAAATTGGCTTGATTTTCGCATTTCAGAATTTCAAAAGTCATTAATTACCAAGTCAATGATAATAGGAAAGTTCCTTGCGAGGGGAGGCTTAATAAGAGGCTTAATTTTCTCATAGAGATTTTCTAAATTAAGAGTCCCATTGTTAAACCTCATACAAACTTTAAAACTCGGTTGCCCAGACCCAAGTTTTAAAAAAAGTAAATACTACTAGGCTCAATGTTTGTTGTTATGTAACAACCTATTATGTTGCTGCCTTTAGACAGACCCAAATATTCCAAGTCCAGAAAATCCAATATTAGCCAAAATTTGCAACCTAATTTTGTTTCTCGAAGAGGCGTGGTCAAAGAGTACATGTGCATACATAAGATTTCTTCAAGCATATCATAAGCTTTGATTCATGATCATGGTTGCATCATCATAATAATCATGCTGATAAAAACAAATCCGAAACTTAAACTTTTGATTACTAACGGTATTTTTATCAAACAATCAATTTTGTATAATTACATCATATTTCAAATATAATACACGGATCCAACATAACAAACGTAATTACGAGATCATTCAATTCATGTACTCTATATCCCACAAGAAAATACAGATCTAAAGGGAAACATAAATTTTAGATCATATAATTCAATAATCAAATTTAGTAGCCCAACACGGGCTCTGATACCACTGTTAGCAATTATTCACATAAGCATGTACGATAATGGATCGACTATAATCATGCTAATTGCTTAATCATAAATTAGGTTTAGAGATACCTGTCTTCAATTATCGTGGACAATCGGTAGCGGAATTACTGATTGAATGGAAGACTGGTTTCTCTCTCTTGCCACAATTTCGAGTTTCTAATAATGCGTTAAGTTATGAGGGAACTCAACAGCTCTGAAAACGTGTAGAGAGAGGACTAGTTTCCTCATTATATAGATGTAGAACCCTAATCCTCACTACTCAAAGATTCTTCATCTATGGGCCTAACCCTAATGGGTACTCATAATGGGCCATAAATTTACATAACCAACAAAACTTATTGATGGAGCAAATTTGATTCGAGTATAATATTTTGAATTCGACTTTTTGGAGCAAAAGATTTAAATTAGAGATTGTTGGGTAGCTCGGGGCTACCATCTAACTTCAAGGCCAATACATGGAATGTAACAATATGATTGTGTTTAATTTTAGATGGTGATACTACAATATATATTGTGTGCACCAACTGTTTTCAATTAGTTAGAAAAAAATAATAATTTTAATTAGCTAGATCGATCAACCAAACTTTATAGCCACATATATATAAAACGATCAACCAAACTTTATAGCCACATATATATAACCCCACAAATTATTGACCAAGACTTCCGCGGTCGGCTGGATTTATCAACACTCTCATAAATTCCACAAGTCAGTCCAACTCATTCATAGAATATATACACTGCATGTATGAACTAATTTGTGCTATTCAATCTCAAATTTTTAGTACATATAATCTCAAATTTTCAAAATATATATATGAGTTCCATTAATAAGTCGTCCTGGCCCTTTTTCTTTATCATTGCCATCTCCTTCTCATCATATGCCAATGCAGCATTATTCGACATCCGAAATAATTGTCCATTCACCGTATGGGCTGCAGCCGTGCCTGGTGGCGGCCGACAGCTCGACCGTGGCCAAACATGGACCATAAACGTCACCGGCGGCACATCACAACAAGGCCGTATATGGGCCCGTACCGGTTGCTCATTCGATGGGGCCGGTCGAGGTAGATGCCAAACTGGAGACTGCAATGGTCTACTACATTGCCAAGGGTTCGGACAACATCCAAACACTCTAGCCGAATACGCACTACACCAAGTCATCAATTTGGATTTCTTCGACATATCTTTGGTCGATGGTTTTAATGTACCAATGGAATTTAGTGCTAATTCGGGTGGTTGTAGTAGGGGAATTCGATGTACGGCCGATATTAACGGGCAGTGTCCTAACGAGTTGCGGGCACCCGGGGGATGCCATAACCCGTGCTTCGTGTTTAGGACGAATGAATATTGTTGCAGCGTGGGTAGATGTGGGCCAACAATTTTTTCGAGGTATTTTAAGGATAGGTGCCCGCAGGCTTTCAGTTACCCGCTAGATGATCATAGAAGTTTATATACTTGTGATGGGGGAACGAACTATAGGGTGGTGTTTTGCCCATGATCGCTCGATCGATGCAAGACTTAATTAATTATGTGTGTGTGGAAATTAAATAAAGCCTATGTATGTCTATGTGGACTTTAATTTATATGAAGACTCTATATATAAATGTATGGCTACTAAGTGATGACCTACGTGCTTGCTGTTTATGCAAGGGAGTTGAGGTTTAGGCCATCTCTAATGGCGGGCTCGGGCCGCGCGTGAGGGTTGGGATGGGCTGGGTGACCTTCTCCAATGGTGGTGTGGGGCAGGGCGCGAGGTGGCATGGGCTGGGCTGCGGTCGTGGGCTGGAACAGGCTGGGGGAAGGGGGGCCGCGTGAACCTTGAAGAAGAAAAGGGGCGCGTGTATTTCATGCGCCCCTCTTTAAGTCAGGTGGAGCCACTTGGTGCCACCTGATTGGTCCCTTTTTTTTTTTAATTGTTTTATTAGTTTTAAATGTCATAAAATGATTTTAATTGTGTAAAATTTGTAATTAAAATTTGTAATAAGATCTCAGATCGAGATGTTGATTTCTTGTTGGTTTTTTTTTGGTAGAAGTCTTGTTGGTTTTATGAAGGAAATATAATAATTACATGCACTGTTTTATTTGTTCATGTTGTTGATAACTTATATACATTGATAAGTACAAAAGAGTAAGATATCATATACATACATACATACATACATATATATTAATTCAGATATGGGTCGATAAATTTCCAAACAGTATTTCTGAGTTTAGTTTCCTTTTAATTTAGCCCCTTTAATAATAAAACGCCGTCGTTTCATCAATTTCCCTCACTTTTTGTGCTTCTCTGAATTTCAGTTCCTCTTTAATTTTGGCCTGCCCTATTTTCTTCGTCCGGCTCCGGTGGGTCCATTTTCCACGATTTCCTTTGCAAATTGAAGTCGTGAACAGTGGCAGGTCAATCCATCTATCTATCTCTCAATTTCAATTTTGTGGTGCTTTTGGTCTCTGTTTTGAAAACCGGACCGGACCGGCCGGTTGAACCGGTTCAACCGCTAACCGGTCCTCAATCCGGTCCGGTTTACCCCTAAAAACCAGTTCTTAAATTAACCAGTGTGAACCGGTAAAACCAGTCCCAAAATCGGTAAAACCAGTGAACCGGTAAAACCAGTGAACCAGTGGTTCACTTAAATTTTTTTTTTTTTTAAATTTAGAGTTTTTTTTGTTATTATTATTTATTTGAACTCTTGTTTAACATTTAATAGGATTACATTTATATATTTTAATTGAAATAACATTCATTATTTTAGTGTTTTAACAATCATGAGGAACAAAATAATGCAATATTACACTTTTTTTTCACATAAAAAAGTACATAGCCATTTTCTCATCATTGTGAATAATATTATTTTTTGTATGAAATTATACAAATCTCAATTACTATATAAACATCAACTTACAACAATAGAACCCAAATGAATAATCCAAAACTTTGAAAATGAGATGAATTTTTAATTTTGTTGTCTTGTTTTGTATGTATGTATTTTTTAGGTATACTTGAGATTTATATTTTTGACATTGATCTTAATGTTTAAGACATTTTGATTATTTGCATGAAACAAAAAAAAATTATATTAACAAAGAATAATTTTTTTTAATTATAATTGTATTTTAGATAATCTAAAAATATATATATAAATATTACATAATAATAAAGTCACACCGGTTATACCGATCGAACCAGTGGTCGACCCGATCTAACCGATCGAACCAGTAACCAGTAGAGTTTCCGGTTCAATGACCGGTCCGGTTTTAAAAACACTGCTTTTGGTAGGAAAGTTAATTTTTCTTCATGGGTTTGTGGATTTCGCGCGTCCACCTTGCTTTCCGCCGTATAAATTTCCAAACAGTATTTCTGAGTTTAGTTTCCTTTTAAATTTAGCCCCTTTAATAATAAAACGCCGTCGTTTCATCAATTTCCCTCACTTTTTGTGCTTCGCTGAATTTCAGTTCCTCTTTAATTTTGGCCTGCCCTATTTTCTTCGTCCGGCTCCGGTGGGTCCATTTTCCACGATTTCCTTTGCAAATTGAAGTCGTGAACAGTGGCAGGTCAATCCATCTATCTATCTCTCAATTTCAATTTTGTGGTGCTTTTGGTAGGAAAGTTAATTTTTCTTCATGGGTTTGTGGATTTCGCGCGTCCACGTTGCTTTCCGCCGTATTTTTTGTTTGGTTGAGTTTTCTTGTGGAATTTCTGAGTGTTGAAACTGCTTATTAGGATAATTTGGGCGGTGGCTTCTTTCCTATTCGTCCATGCCACATGGGTTCCCTGGTATTCTTTCACAGGTTTTTATGCTTACTTAATCGAGTGCTATTTCAATGTGCGGTCTGTGTTTGATGGTGCAGTTTGTAATGATTTTCATTCTTACGCAGCTGCTTCAGGTTTATTTTTTATGTTATTTTATGCTACGCAGCTGCTTCATGGGAACGGTGTGAACAACATACACGGTTCTGTTGTTTAATTCCCTGATCTTTTGCGGGTATTTTGCTCTCGTTTTCTTCAGGTTTTTTTTTTTCCAACTTTGTGTTTTTGTAACCTTTTGTTCTTGTTTGTTCCGTGTGTTTTAACTGTTTCGTTCTTATAGTTTAACTTCTTCTTGGTTGTGATCAAGGTAATGTTTTGCCCCTTTTATTCCTATGTGATCTTTCACTGGCTTTCAGTTCATTTTCGTCATGGTTTTTAGTATGATGCTTGCGTTTTCCCCAACTCAATCTCTCTGGTATATTAGCACTTTTTTGAATAATTCTTGCAGGTGTAATTCTGTTTTCGGCTGATTTATGTACTGTTTTATCATTTTGCTTGCTATGACATATTGATTTCTTTGAAGTTGTTATTTGAAAATTTGTATATGTTTCTTGGATACTTCTTATTTCATGACATTTTAATACGTTTTTTGTTATTCTTATAGGTGTAGTTTTGCATTTTGCTGATCTAGGTATTACAGTGGAAAAGCTATTTTAATTTCATTCATAACTTTCTTCATGTGCAATGGCCCCCTGTTTTCCCTAATTTTATTTTAATATAGATTTTATTCTTACAATTTTGTGTGCTAAGCAGGTTTCTTATCTTCTATTCCCCTTTTGGTTATTAACTCTTCTGGGTGTCTTTAATTGCAGGTTATGGCTGGAAGTCATAGTTGTCTTCTCCACAGGCTACCAAAGTGAGGTATATTTTCGAGATAACTTTTTTTTTTCTCTATATCTACCTAACTAGGAAGAGGGCTTGTATATTTTTCACTTTTAATATGTAACTACTTCATTGGTTGATTTACTAACTTTGATAAAGTTTTGTTTATACCTGTTTATTTTCCCTTTTGATTTGACAGAGTCTTCACTATTTCAGGTTTAGATAAATGGCTTAAAGCATTTTTATTCTCAAGTGTTATAAGAACGACCGAAGACTCTTGAAACTTTTATCATGGAAAAATTCATTTTCTCTTTTATAACTCTTCAAATGGTTGAGTTTTTTTTTTTTTTTTTTTTTTTTTTTTTTTGTTTATCAACCTCCTTGTTGTCACTTTTTTAAAGCTCCTCTCCATGTCTCTTTGCAATATATATCTATATCAAATTTGTTCTTCTTCTTTCCATTTTTTACTTTTGGCTTTTAATTTGATTTTGTTCTGTTTTGGTTATGCTTGTAAGATTGGATGGTAAAAGTAAAGAAGAGAGAAGGAAAATCAATTTGATCGATCAGAGTAGTGAATTCTTCTTTTCCAATGTGCTGTCGGGCAAATACAGGGTTGAGGTAATGTCATTACTCATTAGCCTTTTTTATTCTGTTTATTTTGTAATTTTCAACTTCCCAATGTTCTATCCACGGTTTCTTATCAGTTCTGAACTGCTGGTTATGCTTGCTGGCAGAAACCAAAGTGCAGAACGCGGCCTTTGATTCATTTCTTTTTTTTGTTTCCCTTATCCTTCTTACTGCTTATATAAGGGTTTACGTTCACTCCCTTGAAAAGGCACAACTGTTACCATCTAAAGCAGCAGGGACCGACAGCAATACACCTCTGCACACAGTTACCATCTAAAATTGGCTAACATTATTCTGTGCAGAAGTCTAAAGCTTCCCTTTATTCCCCAACCTTTAGAAATTCTTGCTTATATGATACTTAATTTGTTCAATTATAGGTCAAAAAATATTCCCCATTAATAAAATCAGGAGAAGATATATGGTGCCAGGAGCAGAGCTTGGTAAATGTGGATGTCGGTGCTGAGGATGTGGAAGGGATTGCTTTTATTCAAAAAGGCTATTGGGTTAGGATGATTTCCAGCCATGACGTGGATGCTTACCTGATACAAGCAGACAGTTCTCGTGTGAACTTGAAAATTAAGGTCAGTGTCATTCTTTGATAATCAAATTCCTTCAATATATTGCTCTGTTGAAATCTCTTTTATTATATATATATTTCAAATTGCAGAAAGGTTGCCAGCACATTTGTGTAGAGTCTCCTGGTGTTCATGAGCTTCACTTTGTAGACTCATGTATTTCTTTTGGGACTACCACTTTGAAAGTTGATACATCAAACCCATCGGTATGAGGCCTCCCTCCCTCTTTCTAGTGTTTCATTTTTGATGGGGTGTTGGTTTGTAAGATAGAGGGGTATTAGCCTTAAAATCAAAGTGATTTTATGTTTTCCCGTTAATCTAAAAGGAGAAAAATATCTTCTCAAAGGACGTATAAATGTTGAATCAAACGAGAATTTACCTGAGAGTATACCACTTGACATCATAGGCAGTGAAGGCACATTCATTGATGTCACCGTTGCCCAGCTTATCTCCACTGAAACTGTTCAATCAGCTGCTAGCTACGAGTATTCTGTTTGGGCTAATTTTGGCGAAAAACTTATCTTTATCCCTCAAGACTCGAGGTATATTTGTTGTGTTTTGGCGCTTATGGTTCGATCTGAATTCGGTTTTGCCTTTTCTGAAATTTTGTGCAAGATAATGTGATCTTTGACTGATTTTATATTCAACCTTATTTATCAATGTCACTCCTGTCTCTCATTTTTAATTGCTAATCCCTATTGGTAAAAATTGCTCAGACTTGCAAGCATTTATGCATGTGGAAACTGAGTGTACCTTATTCTAATACTTAGCTGAGTTTTATTCATCATGCAATATTCAGTTTACTTCACATTCTATATGGTTTAATATGGTGTATCAATTGAGAGATGAGCACTGGTACTTAGCACGACATCTCAACTTTATTGCTTTTATATATGTATGCTGCCATATGATGATAGATTAGAGAAATTTTTAGAGTATATGATGATAGGGCTAGGACTCCAGCGTTATTCATTACCTTTTAAATAGACCAATTGAATTTCTTTACATGAACATGATGTATGAAATGTGATGGAGAACTGGAGATATATATAGTTTAAAAAGTTTCAGTTTATTTGTTGAAATTAGAGTTTGGCCAATTTTCTTTGATGATTAATTTTAGTTCTTACTATTTAATTTTTTATCTTTACACATTTACACTTATATTTTTGTTTCTTTTTCGAGGAAGATCAGTTTGCACTTAACCATCTAAACCTTAATATTTTGACTTTTGAATTAAATTCTCTTTCTACATAAAAAATATTGCCACTTGAACAATATCTATTTTGTTTAATATCCCGTATGCTTGTTAATGAAGTATAATTTTGTTTGCAGTCGTCCATTAAAAAGAAAAAGAATATGTTCGCAATTGAATTCTCTGTTATGAATTATGCAAATGAATTTGTTTAACTTGCACTATCTTTTATAATCAGATTTTTCAATTTAAAAATGTCGTTAAGTTGCATAATTTATCTACACGATTGGTTGCACAACTGAAAATAATTAATGGCAAAATTGCAAAAATCGTTCGAAACTAATCATTGATTTTGGATTTTCGTCCCAAATTATTTAACTTGGCGAATTTCGTCCCGTAATTTAATATTTTTTCAGAATATCGTCCCATCGTAATTATAAGACGAAAATTGCGCATTTGCCGATGAGTTATTACATGGTTGCTTAGGTGTCATGGCATGGTAAATTTTAACATGAATAATTATATAATATTGCAGAGTTCGTCCCAAACTAATTACAAAATTGAACCGTTATGACATGGTAAATGATCATTTCCATTAAATTAAAAATTTAATATTGGGACTAAATTCATACAAAATGGTAAATTATGGGACGAAATTTGGTGAGTTGATATAGTTTAGGACGAAATATCAAAATTAGTAATTAGTTTGGGACGATATTCCAAAAAACTATTAAATTACGGGACGAAATTCGCAAAGTTAAATAGTTCGGGATGAAAATTCAAAATCACTAATTAGTTTGGGACGTTTTCTGCAATTTTACCATAATTAATTAATGTACTTTAAGAGTTAATAAAATAGAGCATTCTGAGGATGAGGTTCCATGACCAAGAGGTAATGGGTTCAGCTTTCACTAGTGTGGATATTTTCTTTAGTTTAATACAAATATTTGTTGTTAATTTATCTTTGTTACTATCAATATAGTAGATTCGGTAATTTAATTAATGTAATATTCACCGTCTAAAAAAATTGACAAAAAAGACTTCGCGACTATAAGTCCATCATTTTAATTTGAAGAATTAAATGCGAAAATTAAATTCTTGAGATGTTTATATTCTAAACACAACAATCAATTAATTACATCTTGCAACTCTATTTCTCATTTTATAATATTTATTTGGTTCATACTATACATGTAATTCTTGCTCGAATCAGGTTTAGCCGACCAAAATATTCACTCAATACAATAGATTTGATTAAATATTGGATAACACTCAACTGATCACAAAATAAGTGAATTGTATTTATTTTATACTTGGACAAATTCGATCAAACCAATTTAAGGATAATTTGCAAAAAAGGTCCCAAACTTATTAGTGATTTTGGATTTTCGTCCCAAGCTATATCAATAAGCCGACTTCTATCCCGTAATTGAAAAGACATGGGAAAAAAATTGTTCCAAACTAATTATAATTATAAATAGGAATTTTTTTCTCAAAAGTGCACATGATTTTCAAAATCAATACTTTTTTTTCTGTTAAAAAAATAATTAATGGCAATTTAATTCCATGTAATATTCATAATACTCAATTTACCTTAAATTGTTTCTTTCCAAATTATAAGAGGTAAATTGAACATAATGAATATCATAGGGGATAAATTGTCATTAGTCCCTTAAAAAGTAAAAGATGAATCGTTATTTCCATAAAATTAGAAATTTAATAATGGACTAAATTTATGTCAAATTACAAATTGTGAGACGAAATTCGGTAAATTAATGTAGTTTGGGATGAAAAATCAAAATTTATAATTAGTTTGGGACGAATTCTGCAATCTTATATAATTGTTTATAATATAATTTGTCACGTCATGACGTATAAGCATCTATGTGGCAAGTGAGCCGATATTCCAAAAAATATAAAATTACAGGACTAAATTGGCTAAGTGATACATGACTATTTGGGATCATTCCCCTATATTCGGAGTGTCTACAAGAAAATCAAAAAATAAGAGATTCTATCAATTCGCCAACTCATCAAATCTACATTACAATACATAAAACACAAAAAAAGAAACTCCAAACTCAAAAAATACCACTTAAAACTTTTCCGAAATATACCCTGTTCCATAAATACATTCTACAATCTCGATTATGAAAATATTACTACATTAACCATTACACTGGGCAAAACAATATATTATTATATTTCATGTGGTAAATTACATGTGGAAAAAATTATTATATAATTATCGTAAAAAGATAGACATCTCGAAAAAAAAAAATAACCAAATCAAAATTTAAACATAAATCAAAATACACACTAATAACTTTAGTTACATTATCCTATTTATAACTACATATAAATGACGAAAAATAATTTCCTGTATCCAAAATATAGATGACTCAATTTTGCATGATAAACATAGAATCCGCAGTTCTTGGCCACCTGTCCTAATAATAGATTGAAGTGTGTGGCTTTGTGAATAATCGATTAAATAAATTTAAATTATTAACATGATATATTACATAAACAATACAGGCTATATCTTCATAAGAAAACATACTAACATATCTTATCCATATTTTCAAACACAAAGCATCATTCTTATACATATTGATCATAAAGCATATATCTAGACCTAATAAAAGCATTTGCAATTCTCAGTAAAAAACAAAACTCACCCACATAAACTTTAATGAAACAATTCTATTCCCAGAATCCAACTTATAAATCTACAATTGCTTATCTGCTCAATTCTATAATCCCATCTCAGAAAAAAGCCAAATACAAAGTAGACACTCATTTGTATTAATTGTGATACTCATACAATAGACACACAATTTATTTACCATTTTGTATGAATTTAGTCCCAATATTAAATTTCTAATTTAATGCAAATGACGATTCAATCTTGTAATTAGTTTGGGATGATTTCTGCAATATCATATAATTATTCATGTTAAAATTTACCACGACATGATACGTAAGCAGCTATGTGGTAATTTAATGGCAAATACGCAATTTTTGTCTTATAATTAATGGCGGCATGATATTCCAAAAAAATATTAAATTACGGAACAAAATTCGCCAAGTTAAATAGTTTGGGACGAAAATCCAAAATCAGTGATTAGTTTGTGACGATTTTTGTATTATATTTTGCCTTTCTATAATAAAAATAACGTTTAGCATGTAAAAGAATAAACTATGATCACACTTATCTTTATGGAATTTTTTATTTTTACAATTTACAACATAAATATACTTCTATGAAATCATAAAAGCAACAAAGGTATAAACAGAAATACATATACAATGGGCGTCAAACACCGCGCCTTGCGCGGTATCAATACACCTAGTATATATATATATATATATATATATATATACTAGGCAAGTTACTCCACGCAATTGCGTGGAGGTTGTTGCCCATTTTCAGTCTATGGCTGCTGCTGGGAGTATCTTCACTGGTTCTATATTTATTGCAAATATTTGAGGATGAAATGAAAGTATAAAAAAAAATAAAAAATTGAAGTATATATATTGTACAACACATACTGTTGGTCCCAAGTGGTCAGATGAGGTCTAGAGGGGGGGGGGTGAATAGACCTCTGAAAATTTTTAGACTTAAAAACTTTTCAGTCTTCTGTCAGCAGACTAAGCTTATGAAAAACAGTAAGCTGACTATGCTGATCGTGAACAAATCTTGAACAGCAGAGTGACCACTCTTCTTATAATAACTTAGCTGATTTCAGCAAAATCAGTTTTATCAAGAGTATACTCGCAGCGGATAATTTGAAAGTATTTTTCACAAGTAGACTAAGTCTTTTAAAAGATTTTATCCTCAGTTTAAAAACTTCTTTAAAATCCTTAAATCAATTCAAAGTGTTTACTTATGCAATTTTGAAATATGCAAGAAAACTTAAATGCAATAATAACACAAAGAATTTTTATAGTGGTTATATGGATAAAAATCCTTTAGTCCACTCTTCCAGATCACTTAGATTCTGGGTTATATTATAAACACAAAGTTTACAATATTTCTCCACTTACACCTAAACAACAAATGAAGAGGCTGTAAGCTCGCAATAGGAAATCACTCAGAAAACCTATCCTCTGAAGTTAGATCACTCACAAAGATGGATCTAAACTCCGCACAACACTCAGCTAATACAATTTCACTCAGAAAGTATTTTTTATTTTTTGCTTCAACTGGGTTTCTGTCAACAGATGACTTCCACCAGACGAGTGAGCTGTTCGAGCTTCTTGAGACTTAGAGAAATTTCTGCTTCGGAATCAAAATCTCAGAATGTTGTTGTGTGTCTCGCTCGTTGAAATCAGCTCTATTTATACTTGGATTTGAAAATATGACCGTTGAAGGAAATCAAACTTCAAATCCATAGCCTTAGCCCAATTTCAGAACGGCTCCCTGCTACAGTACCTTTTCTGCTGTACTTTCCTGTAGCTGCATTAAATGCACCATGCTGATCCGAGAATATTCTTCAATCATTTGTCATTACTACCCTTCTCTTGCAGCATTTATTACACCAAGTGCATTTATTACCGTGGAACTATCACATTGATCTCTTCTACTCTGCTGATCGAAACAACCCTGCTGATAGATACTCTGCTGATCAAACTCTGAACTAATCTGATTTGAGTCAGCTGATGGTCTACCCTTCTGATTGCTGTTTCAGCATGAGATCAGTAGTCTTCTGGGCTTTGAATTTTGAACCCTTCTGATATCTTCTTTACTTGTTCAAAATTCTTCTAAGGGACCTAAGCTTTCCATACTTAGCTGATTTTGACGTTTTGGAAATCATCAAAACCTTCCCTTATCTTCTTATCTTTTTTGCACTTCATCTTCATCTTCATCCAACAATTTCCCCCTTTTTGATGATGACAAAACTTCAGCTATGTACCTGTACCTAAACTAAAGTTTTGATCCTCAAAAATTTCTGAGATAGAAATAGTTTATTGGATTCAAACTTGAACATTTTATAGATTTTAAAAAGATTACATATTACAAGTTCAATCAGATGAGATGTGCAAAAAAAAATTACAAGGATTTTCAAGCATAAGTAACCTAGACTAAACTAGTCTTCTGTCTTGTCTTCTTGCTTGTCCTCTTCATCTTCTTCAGACTTGGAAGTCTCAGCTTCTAAATCCTTGAAGAACTTTTGTTTTAACAGCTCCAACTTCTTCTGCTTGACATCAGGATTAAGTTGTTCTTCAGCTGAGTCCTTAGCAGCAACAATTTCTTTATCAGTCTTTGCTGTTTCCTTAAGATTTTCTTCAGCTTCAGTTTCAGCAGCTTCCTTTTCTTCTTCTGCAATTGGCTGATCTACTGGTCTGCTAGTGCCTTCATTATCTTCATCAGCTTTTTCATCTTCAGCAGATTCCTCCAGTACTTCAGTGTCTTCAAAATCAGCAGTCTTTTCAAGAGATTTGTCATCTTGTTTATCTTCTTCTTCACCAAGTACCCTATCTTCCCCCTTTTTGTCATCATCAGCAGGGTTGATTGGATATTGTGGTAAGACTGGTGTGATCTGAAGTGAATCACAGAGAAGTTTGATGTTTTCTTCCATAGCATCAAGTTGAGCTTGCTGTCTAAGTTGATTGGCCTCAAAAGCATCCATTCTGTTAAGGACAACTTCTCCTTGGTCACCTAGCTGAATCTGAGTTGCAAGTAACAGATCAGCAGATGCCTTGAAGTCCTTCATCATATTCTCCAAAGTTTCATCCTCAGCTTGAATGGCCATTTCAACTGTCTCTGTAATCTGTCTCCAACCAGCAGCTGTGCTCTGAGTCCTTGCTCTAATCACATCCATATCTTGTCTGATAGTTTCCACATTATCAGCAGTATCTTCTATCAGAGAAGTAGGAATTTTAGCAACTTTCTGGGTTGGTTGACTTACAGCAGCCAACATATTAGCAGTTATCTTCTCTTCTAATCCCTTCATTGAATTTGAAATTATCTGTTGAATTGAGTCCAACAGAGATGTTTGTGGGCTCTGAGAAGTAGAAGTAACATCAGTAGGAATGGGAGGTAAGGCAAGACTTGCTTCTTCAGTGATCTGATCTGCTGAACCAGGAGTTGTCTCTTTATCCTTGGTCTCATCAGCCTGACTAGGAGTGCTTTCCTTCTCCTTAGTCTGATCAGCTTGTTCAGAAGTATCCTCCTTTTCCTTGATCTGATCAGCTGGCTTCGGAGAGCTTTCCTTCTCCTTTGTTTGATCAGCTGGTTCAGATGTATCCTCCTTCTTTTCCTTGTTTTGATCAGTGGGATCAGAAGTACCTTCTGTTTCTTTGTTTTTATCAGCATTATCAGAAGTGTCTTCTTTTTCCTTGATTTTATCAGCAGGATCAGAAGTGCCTTCTTTTTCTTTATTTTGATCAGTGGGATCAGAAGTGCCTTCTTTGTCCTTAATCTGATCAGCAGATGGTGCTTGGACCTTCTTAACATCTGCAACAGTACGCATTAAACCTGCATTATCGACAATAGACCTGTGAGTGATCCATGTTAAATCATCAAGAGGAATAAATGGGGAGATTGGATCCTCAGGTAGCTCTTCATATGGTCTAATGTTAGATCCATAAACAATCTGCTTCAGACTTGGAAGGGGAATCATGGAGCTTGGTTGTCCCCTCATCTTCCTAGTCTTTTTGGTCCAAGTTTCCATTGTTTGGGAAACTGCCAACTTGATTGATCGTTCCTTAAGATCTTCATCTTCAGCATACTCCTAAGGAACTGATTCATACAGCTTCTTTGCTTCAGCCTTTACAACATAACTGATCCTCAGTCTTAGTTTATCCAGGAAAAACTCTGAGTCCAAAGCTTGAGTTAGAGAATCTGTCTCAAGCCACTTCAAAACCCAGGCTTCTTCATCAGCAAAGGCTTTCCAATTTGCAATTTGATCCTTGCTCTTTGTCAGACGATAGTCCCTCCATCTGTTGTATCTCATCTTTTCTTTATTGAACATCGTCAGACGAGTGATCTTTTCATTCTCAGCATCCAACCTTGCAATAAACTCATCAAAAGCAGCAGGGTCATCTTTGACAATCTCCAGTGCCAGTTTTACTTCTGCTCTTCTCTTAGGTTGTACTGCTGGAGTAGGCATTACTGGTTTAGGCTTGGTGGGATTTCTCTGTTCACCAATCACAATGCCACCAGCTTGCCTTGGACCATGAGAGTCCTTAGCACTTGCTTCAATAGTAGCAGCCAATTCAGCAGCTTCAATAGCATCTCTTTGTTCTTGAGTCATTTTGCTGGCCTCTTCCTCCAGCCTTTTGAGCTCAAGGGCCTTTTGGCGATCTTCCTCTGCCTTTTCAGCAACCTTCCTTTGTCTCTCTGCTTCATCTAATTCCTTCTTTTCAGCAGTAGTGATATAAGGATTTACAATCTTACCAGTCCTTAGCTTATTTGCTTCAGGACTTTCCACAGTCTGTAGTGGAGTGGCAGCAACAGGAGCAGGATGCAGAAGGAGTGCATCCCCTTTGTTTGTTGTGCCAGTCTGCTGTTCTTCTCTAACATCAGCAGACATTGCAACAGATGAGTCTCCAGCAGGCTCAGCAGCAGGTTCTTCAATGATAATCGGTCTCTCTGCTGATGCTGGTGTCTCCCTCACTGTTTCAGTGGGTTCTTCAGAGAATGTGACTTTTCTCTTTGCCTTTGACTTGGCAATTTTTCTTGAGGGTTTAGACTTAGGAGGTCCTTTGGCAGAACTCCTTGTCCTCATTCTCTTTGCAGGTTGAAGAGGGACAGCTTCCTCTGATTCTGTCCTTTCTGGAGATGATCCAGTCTCCATTTCTTCAACTTCTTTAGTAAAGTCACTGACTAATTTGTCAGAAACTTTAATCTCTGGTTCAGCTGATCCAGCTTCAACAGTAGTGCTTACTGTTTGATCAGCAGACCCACTGGCCTGACCAGTCTTTTTGCTCTTCTTAGCAGGGGCCTTGACAGCCTTGGCAGGGGCCTTTCTCTTAGAAGTTCCTACACTTCTAACTGGTTCATATAGTTTGAATTCCTTGCCACCATGGATAGTCTTTCCACTTCCCAATGGACATCCAAGACTTAAAAATAGATGACTGAGCAGAATAGCATATTTGACCTTCTTATCACTCAGTAGATCAAATACATGAGCAGCCCAGTTGATTTTCAACCCATAGTATATGCAAATCATAGTGTAATATCTTCTCCTGGGTAAACCATCCAAAGAACTAGTACTGCAGTCCAGTACTTTTGCAATTATGTCAGCGAACCTTTGATACTCATCCTTCAGCTGAGTCTTCATCAGAGTTCCTGTCATCTCCTCTCCCTCCTTGGCACAAATTTGCCAGAATTCCTCTTCTTTCTCAGACCCTAGGTCTGTCACATCTCCTCCTTCGTTGGTCAGCCCATAAACTTCGCTTAACACAGCAGCTGATACACAAATCTTCTTTCCTCCAACAGTGGCAGTCATAGTAGTCTTCTCATTGTTGAACTTTCTGGTTCTGTAGAAGTCATCAACATCTTCAAGATACACACGCTCCTCATGAGCTTTCAGAATGGGTACTTGAGATGCTTCCTTGATTTTTGTCATGATTTCCCTTATTAGATCAGTACCAGATAAGAAGAATTTGTCGTAGCTTAGATATCTTCCTTCAATGACGTCCATTTCGTGATTAAGTGATGTAGAATTTGTGATAATTTGAGAGCTAGAGAACAGAGAGCTGATAGAGTTAGAGAATTTTGAATTTTTGTGTGCGTAAGTCGACTGATCTGTTCAGATCGGATTTTATACGTTTCTTTGTTTAGGTTATCGTGATTAACGTGAACCGTAAGATTGATCTGACAGTTTTAAAATCGTGTGGGTGAGAATTACGGACTTCAAATTTATTATTTTAATGTCAGATGGGCGGGAAACTCAATCGGCACTTATCTGTTACTTATAAAAGCGTGTTTCAAAAGATGCGATTTATGACCATGCTTATATAATGTATCATATGAGTAGAGTTTAACTTATATGACAGACGAGTGATATGTTATCTGTTATTACTAGAGAAAGCCAATAGCTAGTAATCTTCCTCTGCTGTTTGTCAATCCAACAAGATAATTTGATCTTCAATCTTCAAGAATTAAGAACAGATCTTCTGATAACATAACTTCAACTGTCATTAACACATTTCATCTTTTAATCAGAAGTACCGCTAGTCTTACATGTTCCCCCTGACTTTAAGAATTCATAAGTTAACTAGTCTGTTGAGAGTTAATCCTTGAATATGATAATGGATGACTGTGCTGATGAACTTCAGTCTTCTGATAGGTTCCCCCTCAGCTTATGCATCCAAATTTAGTAGTCCTAGTTCAGCTCTTAGAGTTGAAAACCTTACTTCACTTAAAGGTTGAGTGAAAATATCAGCAATCTGATTGTCTGTATGAACATACTAAATCATAACATTTCCTTTTTCCACATGATCTCTAATGAAGTGATGCTTGATCTCAATATGTTTAGTCCTTCAATGACTTGTAGTATTCTGAGTAAGAGAGATTGCACTTGTATTGTCACAGTAGATTGGAATTCCACTGATCTTGATATTGTAATCTTCTAGTTGATGCTTCAACCAAAGTATCTGTGCACATCATGCTCCAGCAGTTATATATTCAGCTTCAGCAGTAGATATGGATACTGAAGTCTGTTTCTTACTCATCCATGAGATCAGACGACTACCCAAAAATTGACAGGCACCTGTTGTGCTTTTTCTATCAATTTTGCAGCCAGCAAGGTCTGAATCTGAATATCCAATAAGCTCAAATCCAGATTCTCTAGGATACCACAATCCCAATTCGTGAGTGCCTTTAACATATTTCAGTATTCTCTTGGCAGCTAAGAGATGAGATTCCTTGGGATTTGATTGAAATCTTGCACAAACCCCAACAGAGTACATGATATCAGGTCTGCTTGCTGTTAAGTATAACAGTGACCCAATAATGCCTCTGTATTTGGTTATGTCCACTGATTTGTCATCTTCATCTTTATCCAAACGAAGACTAGTAGACATTGGAATAGTAGCAGTAGAGCTAGTTTCCATACCAAATTTCTTAAACAGTCCTCTTGTGTATTTTGCTTGGTTGATGAATATTCCATCAGGCAACTGTCTAACTTGCAAACCAAGAAAATAATTTAGTTCACCCATCATGCTCATTTCAAACTTATTCTGCATTAGCTTGGAGAACTTGTCACACATCTGTTGGTTAGTTGAACCAAAAATAATATCGTCTACATATATTTGCACAAGTAATATATGATTCTCCCATTCAATTGTAAACAGGGTCTTGTCTACCTTACCTTTACGAAATCCTTTAATTAAAAGAAAATCATATAGGGTATCATACCATGCTCTTGGAGCCTGTTTCAGTCCATAGAGGGCTTTCTTTAGACGATACACCTTGTCTTCTTGTTGATAAGCTTCAAATCCAGGTGGTTGTTCAACATACACTTCTTCTTGCAATTCTCCATTGAGAAAAGCTGACTTCACATCCATCTGATAGACAGAGAAGTCCTTGTAAGCAGCATAGGCAAGAAACAGTCTGATTGCTTCATGTCTTGCTACTGGTGCAAATGTTTCATCAAAGTCAATTCCTTATTCTTGACAATAACCCTTGGCCACTAATCTTGCTTTATTTCTGGTGACAATACCATCTTCATTCATTTTATTTCTGAAAACCCATTTAGTGCCAATGACTCTTTGATGACTTGGTCTAGGAACTAAGTACCTGACTTCATTCCTTTCAAATTGATTTAACTCTTCTTGCATAGCTTCAATCCAGAAGAAATCACTGAGAGCTTCTTCAATTTGTTTAGGCTCTATTTGAGATAGAAAAGTGACAAACATAGCATCTTGTGCATCAGCTCTTCTTGTTTTCACTCTATCCAAGGGATCACCAATCACTAACTCTGGTGGGTGATTCCTGAGCCATCTGAGATCAGGTTGCAAATCTGGATGTTGTCATCTGTTTTGATCTTGCAACACTACTGTTGGAGTACCAGTAGTAGTCTGTTGAACATTTGTAGTCTGTTGAACAGTCTCTGTTCTATCAGCTGTTTGTAACTCGTCTGTTAGACAATCAGTGATCTGATTTTGAACAGCACTTGAGTTGGCAACTGAGTTGAGATCAGGTAGTATGATGGGAACATATTCTTCATTCTTTCCAACATTCAACTTCTGTAAATCAGTAGACAGATCTTGATTAGTATTTTGATTCTTTTCAGAAGATTGATTTGACTCATCAAATACTACATGAATGGATTCTTCTACTAGTGATGTTCTTTTGTTAAAAATGTTGGGATATGCCTCGATTGTCAATACAACAAAGTGCGGAAATTAAAATTTTTCAAGGCACACCCACAGGTCCCATAATAATATCTCTAAGTTATATATACGAAAGACACAAAACAAAGCACAGAAATAATCTAACAAAGGGGGTTTTCGATTTTTACCTCACCACAGGCAAGGTGGTGGAAACCTCCAACTCTGATTCTGAACTCTGATTAAGGTTCTGGTTCACTGGAGTGATCCAAGCGTCTCACCTCCAGAGAAAAGTCCACACCAACTGGATTATGACGACACCTCTTAGTCTTAGGCTCAGAACTAGATCTAAGAGGTTTGTTGATGAAGGATTGTGCAGATCTATTTGACAGATCAAAATTCTGCACAAAAGGAATGAGGGAGAAGATATGCGGCGGCGGCGCTAGGGCTTTCACGGCGGCGGTGCGGCGGTGTTACGGCAGCACACGGCGGCGGCGCTAAGGCTTGGGCGGCGCAGGGTGGGGCGGATTTCTTAGGGCAAGAGAAGACTAGGGTTTTTGCTTAGGTGTTAGTTCTCTGAGTTCTGTCAGAGCTCTATTTATAAGCACTCCTCAAGACCTAGGGTTACAAGATTCCTAATGGGCTTAGGAGTCCATCTCTTGCAAGCCCACCTTAATTTAATTAATTACTTAATTAAATATCCAGCCCATATTAATTAATTACTTAATTAATATTTAGTTTAATTAATCAATTGTCATTTAAATCAATTAAATCAATTAATTAATTTATCTCCCATTTGAATTAACACTTTAATTCACTTAATTGATTTAATTACTTTTAAATCAATTAATTCCTTTTATATTCCTACAGAACAGTCACCGTCCAATTGTATTGTGTGTGACCCTCTGGGTTCACCATCAATTGGCAGCAGGCTCACGAAACCTCGTGATTTAATTTATGAACAATAAATTGCTCCGATCAATTAAACTACCTTTAATTGACCACTCCTAGAATCAATTCCTCGACTAATTCAGGAGTACCCACACTTCATGGTCGATGTCTAGCCACAAGCCCATGAAGCCCAACATCAGGTGAATTGATATTTAGTGAACCTCACCTCATATAATTACCATGTACATACGGTCCTTCTGTCGACCAATTTCCCGATCAAGACTTAGGGTGTGTGAATTGATCGGCACCTCTAAATTTGTCTCGATAACTATACTTTCTAATTCAGGATAATGTTCCAGTGTGACTGCCTAATTTGGAAACCCCTTTCCAAATCCGTCACCGACTACGGCCGTAGATTCATTGGAAACATTATCTAAGAATCGTATAGGAAATATTCTCATCCATTACGATGAGTCAACAGATTCCATCTTGGTACTAACCACTCGCGTACATGTCCATACGCACCCAACCTAGGCATTTTTATGACCAAGCTAAGTGGCCTATACCTAGATCTAAGTACGCACTTTCATGCACCGAATTCGCCCTAGCACCTCAAGTCATAGGACTAAATCGTACACTATTATAATCCTTTGAGAAACATCCCATCACCGATATGCGTCATGCGCTTCCGCAATGGGTTTCTCTGTTCGGGTCGTTCGATGCATTCGATCCTCCATCGAATCACCTAGTCATATGCACTGGTCTCAAATGCCTTGTTCATGAAACTACAACAAATTCACTCCGTGTGAATCATGCATAATCGTACAAGTCTTGACGATTCACTCGATACCCCGTCTCGATATGAATCTATGACTTGGAACATTTTCGAGATCACGACCTTTGAGACTGTTTCATGATAAGTGCACTCAATACTGAAGTGTATAGTCCCATAGTCATGAGTGATCTCAGGGTTTCAACCAATCGGTTAAATGTATTCGCGAGAGATGAAGTTTGGCCATTGTTTATCCTTATACATATATAAATAAACATGCGTATTATTATAAAATCAAAGATTGTTATATACAAGATAGATCTATTACAAGCTAATTGAACTGGCTTGCAGGGCACTATCCTATCAATCTCCCACTTGCCCTAAAGCCATTCACAAACGTTTCTTAGACCCATCTTATCTAGATGTCCCTCGAACACCTTTTGCGAAAGTGGCTTAGTTAGTGGGTCAGCTATGTTGTCTTCTGATTTGACATACTCCATATGCATATCTCCTCTACCAATGATCTCTCTGATCACGTGGTACTTCCTCAGTACGTGTTTGGATTGATGGTGTGATCTCGGCTCCTTTGCTTGAGCTATTGCCCCGTTGTTGTCACAAAAGACGACTACAGGTTCAGCAATGCTAGGAACAACATCCAATTCCTGGACGAAGTTTCTCATCCATACACTTTCTTTTGCTGCATCTGATGCTGCGATATATTCTGCTTCTGTGGTTGAGTCGGCAGTGGTAGACTGTTTACAGCTTTTCCAACTGACCGCTCCTCCATTGAGGCGGAATATGTATCCAGAGTTGGATTTGAAATCATCCACGTCAGACTGGAAACTCGAATCAGTGAATCCTTCAAGTTTCAGTTCTCCACTACCACCGTAGACCAAAAACATATCCTTAGTCCTTCGCAGGTACTTTAGGATTGCTTTTACGGCAGTCCAGTGCTTCTCGCCTGGATTTGACTGATAGCGGCTCGTTACACTTAGAGCGTGTGCTACGTCTGGTCGAGTACACAACATTGCATACATTATACTCCCTATAGCAGAGGCATAAGGTATGATAGACATTCTCGTCTTTTCTTCGTCGGTTGTAGGGCACATAGACTTAGAAAGAGAGATACCATGTCTTATTGGAACAAATCCTTTCTTAGATTCTTCCATACTAAATCTCTTCAAGATCGTGTTGATGTACTGAGATTGGGAGAGTCCTATCATCTTCTTCGATCTATCCCTATAGATACGTATTCCCAATACGTAAGATGCGTCTCCCATATCTTTCATAGAGAACTGCGCGGATAACCACGCTTTAGTCTGCGCTAACATCTTGATATCGTCTCCGATTAACAAAATGTCATCGACGTACAAAACAATGAATTGTATTGAGCTCCCACTATTCCTTTTGTACACACAAGGTTCATATACGTTTTTGATAAAGCCAAAAGCTTTGACTGTCTCATCAAATCGTATGTTCCAGGTTCGGGACGCCTGTTTGAGGCCATAGATTGACCTTTGAAGCTTACACAGTTTGTGCTCACTTCTTTTGGACGCAAAACCTTCAGGTTGTTGCATAAAGATCTCCTTATCAATGTCTCCATTGAGAAAGGCGGTCTTTACGTCCATTTGCCATATTTCGTAGTCATGCCACGCGGCTATAGCAAGTAATATCCGAATGGATTTTGACATCGCCACGGGAGAGAAGGTTTCCTCATAGTCTATACCAGGCCTTTGAGAATACCCTTTCGCCACTAAGCGAGCTTTATGAGTAATTACCTCTCCATTCATTCCAAGCTTACGCTTGAAGATCCATTTACATCCTACAGGGATAGTTCCCTCAGGTGGATCGACCAAGGTCCAAACCTTGTTGGAATGCATGGAATCCATTTCGGATTGCATGGCTTCGAGCCACGCACCCGAATCTATGTCAGACATCGCTTCTTGATAGGTCCTTGGATCAGCATCAACTTTCTCGTTTTCGTGAATGAGACCAAATCGCTCTGGCTCCTTACGAATTCGATTAGACCTTCGAAGCATAGGTGTACTAGTAGGTTCAGTTAATTCTGGTTCAGCTCCCACTGTTTGTGGGGATGGGTCCGATTCTTGGACTTCATCAAGTTCTACGATTGTCCCATTTCGGTTGGTGAGGAAATCCTCTTCCAAGAAGTGGGCGTTCCTAGATACGAACGTATTACGTTCTTTAGGATCGAAGAACAGGTATCCAATAGAGTCCTTTGGATAACCCACAAATTTGCACAAACTAGATCTACTATCTAGCTTATCTCCCTTCTTGTTCTTTACATACGCAGGAGATCCCCATACTCGTAAGAACGAATACACGGGTGCTTTACCATACCATACTTGGTGCGGCGTTGTTGGCACTGACTTTGAAGGTACTATGTTTAGTATCTTCGAAGCAGTTAATAGGGCTAAGCCCCAAAACGAAAAGGGAAGGTCAGCAAAGCTCATCATGGAACGAACCATGTCTAACAAAGTCCGGTTCCTCCGCTCAGACACTCCATTGAGTTGGGGTGTCCTAGGGGGAGTTCGCTGTGCGAGAATTCCATTCTCTTTTAGATAATCAAGGAATTCTTGGCTTAAATACTCACCACCTCTATCAGAACGAAGTGCTTTAATACTATGTCCAAGTTGGTTCTCTACTTCCATTCGAAACTCTTTGAATTTCTCAAAGGTTTCGGATTTGTGTGTCATAAGATACACATATCCATAACGACTAAAATCGTCGGTGAATGTTACGAAGTAAGAGAATCCACCTCTCGCATTGACACTCAATGGTCCACAAACGTCAGTATGGATAAGATCCAATGTCTGTTTGGTTCGCTCGGGATTCCCGGTGAAGGGTGATTTGGTCATCTTTCCTTTGAGACAAGATTCGCAAGTCGGGAGTTCATCTAAGTTCTTTATTTCAAGAGCCTTAGAGGAAACCAACTTTTGAATCCTACTCTTGGAAATATGTCCAAGTCTAGCGTGCCAAAGTTGTGGAGTTTGATTATCATATTTCCTTTTTCTAGATTGAATGTGCATGACGTTGGAATTTATAGGTTCTAGGGAATATAGACCATCTATCAAAGTACCACGAGCATACATTAAATCACCTTTAAATATTCAAAAAGATCCATTTTGAATGGAAAAATTAAAACCATCAATGTCTAACATAGGAATAGAAATGATGTTTTTAATAATGTTTGGTACGTACAGACAATCCCTTAAAATTAAAGTAAAATTCCCTAAGACTAATTCCACGTCTCCTATAGCCTCGGCGGCGATCCTAGCTCCGTTTCCAAAACGCAGGATTCTATCCCCGGGCTTCAGGGTTCTTACTGCTCCCATCACCTGCAAATCATTGCAGATATGAGAACCTGTTGCGGTGTCTAACACCCACGATGCACAGTTAATAGAAATATTAACTTCAACTAGAAAAATACCTTTGGCTACCAATTTCATCTTTAGGTAGTCTGGGCAGTTCCTTTTCCAGTGCCCTGCTTTCTTGCAGTGGAAACATTCGTCTTCTGGGCTTTTGCGCTTTTTCTCGACCACCTTGGTGACTGCCTTTGAAGAAAATACCTTCTTCTTTTTCTTACCTTTCTTAGGCTTTGCAGCCTTCGATTGGTGTGCAATCATTACCGGTTTCTCTTTCTTGAGAGTCGATTCTGTCGTTACCAATAAATTGGTCAGTTCGTGAAGAGCGAGGTTTCTATCCTCCATATTGAAGTTCAACACGAACTGGTCAAATGAACGGGGCAGCGTATGGAGAAGGAGGTCAGTGCTAAGATCAGCGTGCAAAGCCACGTCCAATCGCCCCAGTTTTTCAACCAAGTTGATGAAACGCAGACAGTGATCTTTTACACTGCTTCCCTCAGCCATCTTGAGATTAAACAACTCTTTAGAGGTCGCGAATCTTTCAGCGCGAGACCTTTCCCCAAACATCTGCTGGAGATGGAGAAGCATATCTCTAGCAAGCGGCATAGCAGCATGCTGTTTCTGCAGTTCGTTTGACATCGAAGCTAGCATGAGGCAACGAACCTGAAGATCATCATCAACCCTTTTAGCATGGGCGGTTCGTTGTTCCTCAGTAGCTCGTGCTGCGGGTGCAGCAGGCATGGGTGTGTCGAGCACATAACTGCGACGTTCGGAGTCTAGGACTATCCTCAGATTTCTCAGCCAGTCGACAAAGTTTGAACCATTCAATTTGTTTGCGTCGAGGATGACAGATAATGGATTCTTAGACATTGTAATTAATATCTACAATAGGAAAGAAGACAACATTAAGCTAACTGATCTTATGTCTAATACTTATAATTATCGAAGTTGGACTTAGTTTCGAAAAAGTTCTCCCACTATTTTGTCGAAACAATCACCCCTTTGATTGCTCGGGAAATTCTATTTCCTAGTAGGTCTTGACGTCCCAGCAGCAATTAATTGCACCCACGACTCGTGGCCATACAAGTAATTCTCCAGGTAGGTATACTTTTACCAATTGTGTTACTCCACAACCTTCAAGCTATTTTGCCTCGATTTTCGCACCTATCTAGCACTGCTACATCATAGATGTTACTCCTCGTTTAAGTCTGACCCAGTCAATCTTGATGAGCAACAGGCCCGGTCATGAAATCCCCGTAACTAGTTATCGGTCGATTTTCACATCCCGACAAGTTCCCACCCTTGTCTTGTTTAGTTAATAACAAGAATCGAGGAATTTCGTGTATTGTCCCTTTCTACGACTCGGGTGCCAGACTCTGGATCACCTCTATCGATAAGTAGACAACATACACTAGTCCCTATTGATGGAAGGCTTGGATCTATAAAACTTCATTTTATAGTTTACCCAATATGACTTAATATTTTATTTCGAGAGGGGTATTTCTGGTTTGAAAGTTATACTAACTCTCCTCGAGATCTCACCGTGTAAGTTATGCTTTATTCTTTTATTACGATCTAGATTCTAGCGCGCATCACATACAAGCTAAATATAAATCGACAAATAAATTAAAAACCATACAAGCCTAGCATGCATTCTACCACAATATGTTTTCGATCGGGAGCCTCCTATGTGGACCATCATCGAGCCATGATGTTGGTCCTATTGGTCAATCTAAAGGGTTCTCAAACAGGCCTATGTTATTACATTAATCACCATGCATACATGGCCTTCATATCTCCTTGGGCTCTCATCTTGCTTGTAACGGGCCTCCATCCTAGACTAGGAAAGCATTAAAGCCCTATTCTATTACAAAGGCTCAAAGTTGGCCCAAAAACATAAAAGGCTCGCAGGCCCTAATAAAAACCAAACATTAAATTAAACCAATCACATCTACCCTAAGGTCAAGGCTCGGCTCGATCGAAAATCACGTAAACAGTTCACGTAGAGCAAGAAACATGTAAACAACATTTTACTTTCTCCTTTCTTTAATTTTAAAACATCCTTTTAAAACTAACTTCCATTGATTCTTACTTTTAGTCACTACTAATTATGACAAAATAAACTTTCGGGTAAACAAAATAAATTTTCCTGCTGAAAATCAGATTCTGTTTTTCAACTTTTGAAAATTGCATTTTCGGCCCCTCAATTTTCGAAAATTGCACTTTGACCCCAAAACTTTTAAAAAGTTACAAAAACACCCAAAGCAGTTTCGGCCAGCATTCCAGAAAATAAATTTTGAATTCTGAAAATTTTCGATTTTTCCAAACAGATCCTTGAAGTTTCGGTAATTGCAAAACAGTCCCTAAACTTTCGGAAATTACAAAATGACCCCAAAAAGCGTGCGACCAGTTTGCGAAAACAGTCCAGAATTTTTGAAATTTCCAGATTCTAAAATTTCGAATTTTTAGCCCTTTAAAACCCTAATTTGCGATATTTGCCCAAAAAGTCCTGAAGTTTTCAAAAACTATGAAAACGCTATAGATCTGAAAAACAGTTTTACCCAATTGTAGATCTAGTCATAACAAGTAAGAATCAATCGACAGAACATAATTATCATGCGTTTTAATATACATAATTAAACATATAATATAAACACATATTATGTTCAAGCCTTTCGTATAATAATCATGGAGTTGGCTCTGATACCACTGTTGGGATATGCCTCGATTGTCAATACAACAAAGTGCGGAAATTAAAATTTTTCAAGGCACACCCACAGGTCCCATAATAATATCTCCAAGTTATATATACGAAAGACACAAAACAAAGCACATAAATAATCTAACAAAGGGGGTTTTCGATTTTTACCTCACCACAGGCAAGGTGGTGGAAACCTCCAACTCTGATTCTGAACTCTGATTAAGGTTCTGGTTCACTGGAGTGATCCAAGCGTCTCACCTCCAGAGAAAAGTCCACACCAACTGGATTATGATGACACCTCTTAGTCTTAGGCTCAGAACTAGATCTAAGAGGTTTGTTGATGAAGGATTGTGCAGATCTATTTGACAGATCAAAATTCTGCACAAAAGGAATGAGGGAGAAGATATGCGGCGGCGGCGCTAGGGCTTTCACGGCGGCGGTGCGGCGGTGTTACGGCAGCACACGGCGGCGGCGCTAAGGCTTGGGCGGCGCAGGGTGGGGCGAATTTCTTAGGGCAAGAGAAGACTAGGGTTTTTGCTTAGGTGTTAGTTCTCTGAGTTCTGTTAGAGCTCTATTTATAAGCACTCATCAAGACCTAGGGTTACAAGATTCCTAATGGGCTTAGGAGTCCATCTCTTGCAAGCCCACCTTAATTTAATTAATTACTTAATTAAATATCCAGCCCATATTAATTAATTACTTAATTAATATTTAGTTTAATTAATCAATTGTCATTTAAATCAATTAAATCAATTAATTAATTTATCTCCCATTTGAATTAACACTTTAATTCACTTAATTGATTTAATTACTTTTAAATCAATTAATTCCTTTTATATTCCTACAGAACAGTCACCGTCCAATTGTATTGTGTGTGACCCTCTGGGTTCACCATCAATTGGCAGCAGGCTCACGAAACCTCGTGATTTAATTTATGAACAATAAATTGCTCCGATCAATTAAACTACCTTTAATTGACCACTCCTAGAATCAATTCCTCTACTAATTCAGGAGTACCCACACTTCATGGTCGATGTCTAGCCACAAGCCCATGAAGCCCAACATCAGGTGAATTGATATTTAGTGAACCTCACCTCATATAATTACCATGTACATACGGTCCTTCTGTCGACCAATTTCCCGATCAAGACTTAGGGTGTGTGAATTGATCGGCACCTCTAAATTTGTCTCGATAACTATACTTTCTAATTCAGGATAATGTTCCAGTGTGACTGCCTAATTTGGAAACCCCTTTCCAAATCCGTCACCGACTACGGCCGTAGATTCATTGGAAACATTATCTAAGAATCGTATAGGAAATATTCTCATCCATTACGATGAGTCAACAGATTCCATCTTGGTACTAACCACTCGCGTACATGTCCATACGCACCCAACCTAGGCATTTTTATGACCAAGCTTAGTGGCCTATACCTAGATCTAAGTACGCACTTTCATGCACCGAATTCGCCCTAGCACCTCAAGTCATAGGACTAAATCGTACACTATTATAATCCTTTGAGAAACATCCCATCACCGATATGCGTCATGCGCTTCCGCAATGGGTTTCTGTTCGGGTCGTTCGATGCATTCGATCCTCCATCGAATCACCTAGTCATATGCACTGGTCTCAAATGCCTTGTTCATGAAACTACAACAAATTCACTCCGTGTGAATCATGCATAATCGTACAAGTCTTGACGATTCACTCGATACCCCGTCTCGATATGAATCTATGACTTGGAACATTTTCGAGATCACGACCTTTGAGACTGTTTCATGATAAGTGCACTCAATACTGAAGTGTATAGTCCCATAGTCATGAGTGATCTCAGGGTTTCAACCAATCGCTTAAATGTATTCGCGAGAGATGAAGTTTGGCCATTGTTTATCCTTATACATATATAAATAAACATGCGTATTATTATAAAATCAAAGATTGTTATATACAAGATAGATCTATTACAAGCTAATTGAACTGGCTTGCAGGGCACTACATGAATGGATTCTTCTACTAGTGATGTTCTTTTGTTAAAAACTCTATAAGCCTTACTAAGAGTAGAATATCCTACAAAAACAGCTTCATCAGCCTTTTCTGCAAATGCAGTGAGGTGATTTTTCCCATTATTTAACACAAAACATTTACAACCAAAAATTTTAAAATTATAAATGTTTGGTTTCCTGTTGTTCCAAACTTCATATGGAGTCTTGTTCTGATTTTTGTTGATCATGCATCTGTTCTTGGTAAAGCAGGTTGTATTTGTGGCTTCAGCCCAAAATCTTTGAGGCAGCTTAGCTTCAGCTATCATTGTCCCGAT
Organism: Penstemon eatonii; assembly: GCA_038501285.1. Taxonomy (NCBI): domain Eukaryota; kingdom Viridiplantae; phylum Streptophyta; class Magnoliopsida; order Lamiales; family Plantaginaceae; genus Penstemon; species Penstemon eatonii. Next base: position 42,103,874 of record CM076713.1, read on the forward strand.
AGCTTCTTTTAGTGTTCTGTTTCTCCTTTCAGCAATACCATTCTGTTGAGGGGTTCTAGCAGCTGAATACTCATGATGTATTCCTTTGATATTACAATACTCTTCAACAATAGAGTTTGTAACTCTGTCCCTCTATCTGACCTGATCTTCAATATTTTTGTGCTTTTCTCATTCTGGATCAGTTCCATCAGATTAGTAAGATGTTCTTTGGTTTCACTTTTCTTCTTCATGAATATCACCCAAGTATATCTTGAATAGTCATCCACAACAGCTAGACAGTATTTCTTTCCACCATTGCTGACTGGATCAATGGGTCCAAATAAGTCCATGTGTAGCAGCTCCAAGATTCTTTCAGAAGATTGGTGCTTCTTGCTTTTGAATGATGACTTGATTTGCTTCCTTTTCTGACATGCGTCACAGAGCTTATCTTTGCTCATGACTGTTTTTGGAATCCCTTCTACCAGATCATTCTTTATCAATCTGTTGATGGTCTTGAAGTTTAAATGATTCATCCTTTTGTGCCACAGCCAACTGACTTCACTTGGTGTTGATGCCACCAAACAAACACTTGAATTCTTGTCAGCAGAATTCCAGTCGACTATGTAGACATTTCCTTGTCGTCTTCCAGATAAAATTACCTTCTTTGTACCAATCTGTTCAACATAGCACTTATCTGTTGAGAAGATGACTGAATATCCTTTGTCATAAAATTGACTTATGCTCAGCAGGTTGTACTTTAGGCCTTTAACATATGAGACGTCAGATATCTCAATGTTTCCTTTGATTACTCTTCATTTAGCTACAATCTTGCCTTCTTTGCTGTCTCCAAAAGTAACATTTGGACCATCCACAGCAACAACATCAGTCAGCTCATGTATGCTTCCACACATGTGTCTTGAACATCCACTGTCCAAGTGCCAAATCTTCTCTGCTTTACTCTTACTCCTAATCCTAACCTACAAAACAAAAATAAAATTGTTTTAGGTACCCTTATTGAGAGGGTCCTGAAGGATTAGTTCCACATTTGACAACCCAAGATGTTGATGTCTTAGGCTTCTTAGGCTTCTGAGTTTTGACAGGAGCATGAATAGTTTCATTTTTATCATAATTAGCAGATAAGTCATGTTGATGATCAGTATGATAAGAATAATGTTCATAAGCAGGGTAAGGTGCATGATAAGCAGGGTATGCATGCATTGAATGAGCAGGATATGGTGCATAGTAAGTTGGAAATTGAGGTGCATGATACATAGGAGGATATGCAGCAGGTTGCACATAATAAGACTCATTTCCATACCAAGCATTTTAATTTTTCTTGTTCTTATGCTTCTTTGGTTTACTAGATGCTTGCTCATTAACAGATGACTTAGTTTTACCACTAGTCTGATTCAGTTTAGCTTTATCAGCAGACTTCTTAGTACTCTGCTGTTTGGTCTTACTAGTCTGCTTTCCTACACTAGGCTCTTTGCTCTTTTTAGCCTTAGGAGTTTTTGTCTCCTTTAACACTTTCTCATGTGAAGCAGGTTTAGTAGTTTGAACATACAGAATGACCTTACTATTGTCAGCAGATATAAATTTTTCAGTATGATTCAATTCTAGCTTATCCTGTTCTAAAGGCATCTTCTGTTTACTAGACATGTGAGTGGATGCAACAGATGATTTCTCATGAGACTCAATAACTTTTTCAAGTTCCATGATTTTTCCTTTATAAACTTCACATTCAGCTTTCAGAGATTCATGTTCTTGCTCAACCTGTTTATATTCAGCTGATTCTCTTGGCTTTTCAGCTGTGAGTTTCAGTGAACTGTTTTGCTCTTTTAGCAATATCATCTCTTCCTTAAGCTTTTTATATGCTTCAGCAATAGTAGTATTATTAAGCATCATTTGTTCAAATGAATTAAATAATTCATTATCAAGAGGAGTTACCTCATCCTCAGAGTCATCAGATTCCTTTGCCATCAGGCAGATAAGAGCAGGGTTCTCTTCATCAGAAGTGTCTGAATCTGAATCAGATGAGTAGACAGCAGTCAGCTTTTCTGCTTCAGCCATCATTGCCCTGCCTCTCTGATGCTTTTTTTTTTTTTTTTCTGATTCTCTTCTCTTCTTCAGTGTATTTCTCTGCTTTTGGATATGGACAGTCTCTAATGAAATGTCCCAATTTCCTGCAGTTATAACACATTAGTTTGGCTTTATAATCATCATTTTCTTGAGAAGAAGAGTTAGGTTTAGAAGTAGAAGCATTGTTATATTTGTTCTTCATTTTTCTCTTGTAGAACTTCTTGAAATTATTCATCAGCAATGCTACATCTCCAGCTGTGTACTCCTTTTTGTTGAGTAATGTGGCTTCATCAGATGAGTCCACTTCTTTACTTCTTTGTGCTGGTCTTCTGGGATTTTCAGCAGCAACTAAGGCAGTTGTGGGTCCTGAAGTTGAGGTTTCTTCAATTCCCATTCTTGGCAGTTTATACTCAAATGCCTTGAGTACAGAGAATAGCTCTGTAAGAGAGATCTTTTCCAAATCTCTTGATTCTTCCATCGCTGTTACCTTCATGTTGAACTTAGGAGGTAAAGCCTTTAGTACTCTGACTGTGATTTCTTTGTCAGTAAAGGTTTTTCCCAACTTTAGAACTTCATTGAGTGTTCTGGTGAACCTGGTATCCATCTGATCTATGGTCTCTCCAGACTTCATTTTGAAGTTATCCAGTTTTTCCAAAGCAACAGTAAGCTGATGCTCTTTTATAGCATCATTGCCTTCGCTCATATCTCTGACTTTATCCCACATCTCCTTTGCAGTTTTGCAATGTTTGACTTTGTCAAATCGATCATTATCCAGGGCTTTAGTCATGATGAATCTTCCGACCTTATCCAGATTGAAAAGCTTTATTTCATCTGGTGTCATCTCATGAAGATCTTTCTCCACCACGGTATCAACTTCATTTATCTTTATCGTCTTGGTGAATCTGAACGGACCTTTGATGATACATGTGTACATGTTATCGTTATAAGCAGCTAGGAAAATCTCCATCCTGATTTTCCAATCTTCAAAAGACATATCAGCAATGTGGGGAACATGGCTGATACAATCCATTTTCAAAAGTTTTTATTTTTCAAAAAGATGCTCTTTTGAAAAGTTTTGAAAACCTTTGAAAAACACTTGGATCAAGCTCGTTGATCAGGCAGCTGATTCTAATGAACCACCTGCTCTGATACCACTTGTTGGTCCCAAGTGGTCAGATGAGGTCTAGGGAGGGGGGGTGAATAGACCTCTGAAAATTTTTAGACATAAAAACTTTTCAGTCTTCTGTCAGCAGACTAAGCTTATGAACAACAGTAAGCTGGCTATGCTGATCGTGAACAAATCTTGAACAGCAGAGTGACCACTCTTCTTATGATAACTTAGCTGATTTCAGCAAAATCAGTTTTATCAAAAGTATACTTGCAGCGGATAATTTGAAAGTGTTTTTCACAAGTAGACTAAGTCTTTTAAAAGATTTTATCCCCAGTTTAAAAACTTCTTTAAAATCCTTAAATCAATTCAAAGTGTTTACTTATGCAATTTTGAAATATGCAAGAAAACTTAAATGCAATAATAACACAAAGAATTTTTATAGTGGTTATATGGATAAAAATCCTTTAGTCCACTCTTCCAGATCACTTAGATTCTGGGTTATACTATAAACACAAAGTTTACAATATTTCTCCACTTACACCTAAACAACAAATGAAGAGGCTGAAAGCTCGCAATAGTAAATCACTCAGAAAACCTATCCTCTGAAGTTAGATCACTCACAAAGCTGGATCTAAACTCCGCACAACACTCAGCTAATACAATTTCACTCAGAAAGTATTTTCTATTTTTGCTTCAACTGGGTTTCTGTCAACAGATGACTTCCACCAGACGAGTGAGCTGTTCGAGCTTCTTGAGACTTAGAGAAATTTCTGCTTCGGAATCAAAATCTCAGAATGTTGTTGTGTGTCTCGCTCGTTGAAATCAGCTTTATTTATACTTTGATTTGAAAATATGACCGTTGAAGGAAATCAAACTTCAAATCCATAGCCTTAACCCAATTTCAGAACGGCTCCCTGCTACAGTACCTTTTCTGCTGTACTTTCCTGTAGCTGCATTAAATGCACTATGCTGATCCGAGAATATTCTTCAATCATTTGTCATTACTACCCTTCTCTTGCAGCATTTATTACACCAAGTGCATTTATTACCGTTGAACTATCTCATTGATCTCTTCTACTCTGCTGATCGAAACAACCCTGCTGATAGATACTCTGCTGATCAAACTCTGAACTAATCTGATTTGAGTCAGCTGATGGTCTACCCTTCTGATTGCTGTTTCAGCATGAGATCAGTAGTCTTCTGGGCTTTGAATTTTGAACCCTTCTGATATCTTCTTTACTTGTTCAAAATTCTTCTAAGGGACCTAAGCTTTCCATACTTAGCTGATTTTGATGTTGTGGAAATCATCAAAACCTTCCCTTATCTTTTTATCTTCTTTGCACTTCATCTTCATCTTCATCCAACACATACGGTTGGTCATTGCGTTTTATTAGACTTAATAAAGTCATCATTATTTAACCTTAATAGGGTGCAGAATGCCCATTAGTTTTCGTAAGATATGATATTTGAAGGTGTAAAATGCCGAAGTTTTAATTTTAGAGTACAAAGTGCCCAACTGATGTATTTTTGGGGTTAAAAGTGTCAATTACAACATAAAATTACTAAGACAAGAAAAATAGAATTGCTTGAACAACATGTCCATCCTTTTGACATGAAGATTACAAAGCATTAAATTCCATTGATATTACCCAGGTTAGTCCCTAGTAAGATATATTTGTTTCGCTTTGACCATTTTTCAGCCTGAACACGGAGGTTGTGATATCCAGTGACTTGTACGTGAGGGTATTTTTGTCCATTCGTTGCGATAGTGTTCCATTTAAGTCCCCAATAAAACCTATATTGCAGTTCACGTGACATCGGATTAGCCATGCTCAACCTGAAAAAGACCGAAGTGACACAAATAACTCTTAGTAGGGACTAATGTGAGATTTTTTTTAAGAGGGACGACTCTGTAAAAAGTTAATGATAAGGAGGACCATAAGTGGTGTTTACCCAACATAATACTTACAAAGCTAGTCCGCGAAATCAGGACACTTAATTTTCCAGCAAGCATTTTACGTCCCTTAACTTTCACTGGTCCACAAAATTAGGACACTTAATTTTCCGGCAAGCATTTTACAACCCTTAACTTTCACTGGTCCGCGAAATCAGGACACTTAAGTTTCGAACAAGTATTTTACGTCCCTTAACTTTTGTATACCCATAATTCCAGTCCTATAATTTTTTTGACAAGCAAAATTGATGAGTGCGTTATCGTTAGGGTACTTATTCCTTGTCGAACACGACTTGCCAATAAGAGGATCGGCAGGTCAGCTATGCTAGTCCTCGATTTGTATAGGGAATCCTAACCTGAAAACAAAGACAACTACGTCAGGTTAATGCCGGTGGTTACCCGGCGATAACCCTCCGATGCTAAAGTAAGTATCGAGATAAGGGTAGAGATCGGAGTGTAATTGATAGTCGGAGAGTGCGTACCTTTTATCTCATTTATGAGGGTTATTTATAGTTTTCCAGGTGCGTCACCGGGTCGAATCACGATTGGACGTTATGGTTCGAATATGGATCCTCAGCAATTGATTCGATCCGATTATAAGTGGATCAAACATAAGAGGACGTCGGCCACTATGTCGGATAAGTCGAAGAGATCGAGGTCGACGCCGACGTGATGCTTATTTGTTCATAAACGATGTGAATTCGAGGGGGAGGTCCTCGATATTAATCGATTGACCGATGAGTGTTTATCATGACGAAGACTTGGTACATCAAGAGTCCCCCAAGTTCTAGAGTTTGAGGGTAAGTCGAACTCTGGAAATTTGAATTAGTGTTTGTTTGAATTTTTAAATTCTGCTAGTATCATTGGGAGTCCCCCAAGTTCGAGAGTTCGATTGCAAGGACTTAAAGTATCGGAGTATAATTTCCCGCCATAATATCTATGCTTTCGCGCCTTCGCTGATTTAGGGTTTAATTCGGCGGGCAATATCTATATTAGGGGTGGAAGTTCAAACGTCGCGTCTTTTCAAGGGTATTGTGCAAATTTGGTGAAGCGGTAGTTTTTGCAGCTATATATAGGTCGTTCTTCCTGTGCTTTTATACTACGGTAAAAAAAAATTTGTGACGTCGGAGCTTTATACGTGCATAAGAGAGTTTCATAGAATTCAGTTCTGATATATTAAGACGATGTCGGATAGCGAAGTATCGAGTCCGGAGAGTGTTCATGTGGATGATGTTGTCGAGTCGTTTTTGGTGAGGAAGCAAATCGACAGGAAGGCAACGAAGGTGGTATATCTGGAAGTGGTGGGCAGGCTGATGACGATGATGAAGACGAAGAGGAAAAAAGGTTGGCATATCATGAGATTCAAGCCGGGGATTATATAAAACCCTTGTCGAACTGGCTATCTTCGTTTTCGATTGCGGAGGGTTGGGTTTTGACGACTCCGAATAAGATACAGCGGATGCACAACCCTCCGAAGAAGACCATAGCTATACACGAGGCGTCGATGGAATGCGGATTTCGAGTGCCAATTGCTCCTGAACTGGCTTCGATTCTCAATCAATTGGGTGTCGTGCCTGCCCAGATCGTTCCGAATGGCATGTCGATGATTCTGGGGTTTATCGTCGTCATGAAAGCTCTTAGGCAAGAGCCGTCGTTCGGCAACTTTTGGCGTCTATTTACGGTGAAGGAGTCGCCGAAGTCGGGCGAGGGCTTTTATCAGGTCAGATCTAGGGGGAATAAAAATAGTTTTCTCACAAATGCAAAAAGTTCTCATGGGAAGGGATGGAAAGCCCGGTTCGTGTTTCTTAGACCACCAAAGGGGCAAAAGCTAAATATAACATCGTCCTGGCGTATCGGCCCTATCGATGTACAGAGACCTCCACCATCTACCTTGTCGCCTCAATTTTTGGAAAATTTGCGTAGATATTGCCTCAATGTGAAGGTTCTTACCCAAGAGCCGCATCTGCGAACATGTGGGTTATCTGCATCGAAAAGGAGGGGCGATGATCCTTCCTTAGAGGATCTTCTTAGGGGCGCTTTACTCGCGCCCAAAGGGAAGAAAAAGGAGGCTCTAGATGCCGAGATTCAACGTAAGTGGCCGCATGGTTTTAACGCCATGGCTGGACCTAGCTCGGAGAGACAAACTAAGTGTGTTGGTGATTATGAGGCTCGTCGTATCGAGATTAAGCGAGGAAAGAGGACTCGAGTGGAAGAGGAGACAGAAATGAAGACAAGAAATGACCCCGTCGTTCCGAATGTGGATGATAGCGACAACAGTTCGGATGACGATGAGTTCGACCTCAGTTGGTCGATATCTCAATGGGTCGATTCCGAGCACAAGTATCCCGGCGGTTTGGGCTCAAGTGATTCAGTTCTTCAACGAGGTTCTAAGGATGCTAGTTTCAAAAGTTTTATCCACAGCATATTTAGTCGCGATCAGAGGTGGTTGTCGAGGAAGTCTCTGCAGAAAAACCTACATACTTCAGGGCGAGCAATCTCTGCGGTAAGTTTTATTTCTCGACATCACCTTTTCTATCTCTGATAACGAATCATAAACCTGAGGTTCTTTGATCTCTGTTTTATGTCATATAGGTAATACAATATCTATTTCAAGGATACCTCCAGGCTGATCTCGCGCAACAAGAAGTGGAGAAGCTTAAGGCTGAACACGATGTCGCGATAAAAGAACGAGAGCAGCAGCTCGATGAGGCGAATAGACAGCTCAGTATCGCCACCCGAGAAGTCGAACGTGTTCGAGCTGGGTACCCTCCAGAAGCTAGGGTCGTTTTCCCTGACCAACGTTTTGCTATTGTGAAGGAGTTTCTTGCGTCTCCTGTTTATGAGCACCTCGCAGACGCTAGGATGGGAGATTCGCTGGTCGAAATGCATGAGAAGACCATCAAACAATGTCGATATAGAGGTTTTCTTACCGCAGATTTTGATCCTTTAATGATAGGGGCGGCGCTCACCGAGCAATGTCAACCCCTTGTGCTTATTGGTATAGATGAAGAAGTCGAAACCGCACGAGCGCACGAGTTCGGATGTTTGATTCCATCAGATTAGTTGTAGTTTAAGTAGAAGCTTAGGAGCTTTGTAAGCATAGGGTTTTATCAAGAGTATTTTGATCGTATTGACGATGATAGAATAGTGTCCTGCAAGCCAACTGTTTTGGCTGCATTTTGAAAGGACCATTCGATTGGATTAATAAATGCATTTATATATATATATGGTCAACTTTATCTTATGTAATAATTATCTACGCATAAGGATAGAAGTCCTTAGATCACAGGGCTATGGGACAACCCGTGGACTGATCTCCAAGGCCGTGATCTAGAATATATTCAAGAGTCGTAGAATCCAATAGAGATAGGACATCATTGGATTCGGTTAGACTCTCACTATTGTGTATACTCCGATGAACTGGAGAACGCTGGGGTCCACGAGCGTGACTGGGATAGTTGATACACATAAGTGGGTGGCTTGCTGGGATGGCAAGCGCACTGAATACCCCAATTAGGAAATAACTCACCATGGAAGCGGTAGTCGCATATCGGGGTTGAAGTTATTCCATTTACAATAGTATACGAGGAACGATCCCTAACTACTTGAGATGATAGGGTTTATCTGGTGCGAGAACGTCTATACTTTGATGTGAGTTTCCGACTGACTGGAGATTACCAGAAGGTCTCTGTGGACTCATGTTGGGTATAGAGGAACTCGTATGCAGGTTCATATCATCAACAAAGGATCCATTGACCCGACTTGATAGGTTGGGAAATTCTCCTATGGATTTCTGTGAGAAATTAATTCTGGTAAAATCGTTGGCCGAGGTATCTGACAGCTTTATGTAAGTAGCTCATAAAGGTTAAGTCAAAGAGAATTATTTCGAGACCAGAATGCATAAGGTCAAGACAAAAGAAAAGGGAAACCGATGAAAGACCATATCCTTAAGTCTCGACTGGGAGATTGATCGATGGAGAGATTATGTCGTATATGGAAATTGTAAATGATAAAAGGTTCACTGAATTAATTCAGCAGTGATTGGGCTCCATGGCCTTGTGGCTGGACATCGACCGTGGAGTGTGGGAGAATTCCCAAATTGGCAGGGGTGCTAATTTTGGAATGATTAATCGACAGAGTGTTCGATTGATTTAGAGTAAGTCTTACTCGAATAATTAAATAATATTTAATTATAACCCACGGCCAATTATGTGGTGAACCTACGGGGGCATACACAATACACATGAAGCGAAAGCGAGGAAATAAGAACGACCGAGTCGACTGGGTTGACTGGGTGAATAATCGACTGGGTCGATTATTATGGGTGGGTCGACTGGGTCGACCCAACTGGAACAAATTTGGATCCAATTGGAATTGGATCAGGATCATAAATTAAATTGGAATTTAATTTGTGGATTAATTAATTAAGTTGGATTTAATTAATTAGAAGGGATTTTAATTAAATGGGCTTAGAGTCTGATTTAATTAAATGAGAGATTAAGTTAATTAATTGGGCTATTTAATTGGGAGATTAAATAAAGCCTGGTCATATTAATTAACTGGGCCATGAATTAATTAGAAGACTTGGTCTTCTAATTAAAGAGGGCCATGGCCCATGTAGGAGAATGGAATCCTAGTCCTAATAGGACTAGGTTAGGGAGATAACTATAAGTAGCTTACTTGTAGTTATTTTTCAAATAACTCAACAAGCAAATTTTGAGCAAGAGCAAAATTTCTCTCCCTCTCCCAAGCATAAAGTCGACCGAACCCTTCCTGTGCTTGGAAGAATTTTTCGTTGTTCGATTTTGTTCCTAAATCGTTCATAAATCCTAGATCATAATTTATCTTGTGTTCCAGCTGATCAAGATTTATTATTTTCGTGTAATTGTGGTGTATCAACCCGTAGAGGCGCAACACGTGGGGCGCTACTGCAGAGCTTGGGTCGATTTTGCTGAGGAGAATTTCAGAGTCCGTTTTGCTGACTGCCAACTTGGATTTGCAAGGAGATAGGTATAACGTGCAAACTTATACTATCGTTTTATTTATTCATATATATACAACTAGAGAGTATCCTGGCAAGATTCCATAAGAGGTCCTAAAATTTTTATATTCCGCTGTGCCTAGGGCTGTTTATCTTACCGAATCCCAACAGACGAAACGTCAACATCTCGTTTTGATCGATAATTATATAACTTTCTATTTGTCTAACATATCTTTTTGATCGATAAATATGTAACTTTCTAGTCACTTTGTTTTTGAGCATTTCTAATCGAATCATCGATTTTGAGTATTGTAAGTGGGCTAATATTTGGGCCCGCTATTCGGAAGGAATGTTATTGGGCCGAAATATTTAATCCGTCCTTTTTAGATTGAACCGCCACGTCCATTCAAAATATTTTGCCATTGGGCGCGCTCTTTGGGATTTTTGTCTATATATAGGATGTTAAGAGCTTGACTGTTCACAATTATTGAAAACATTTTGGGAGGATAATCGTCGAAGTCGCGTCGATCAGCGATAGCCTGCCATCTCTTAGTCGGAGTACTCCTTCCCTCTTAGGTATTTCTAACTCTTTTTCTTACTTATGTCTGGTGGGTCTAAGTCTATAGGAAATGAATCTGTCGGGGAAGGGGAAGGTGTGTCGATAGGTTCTGTAAGGCATCCGAAGAAGGAAGTTATGATTCCTTCTAGGTCTAAGTCGGACCGACATCGAACCAATGAATTATTCAGTGCCATATCGGCGTGTCGTATACGCATGTCGGATGAGTCATTACTGTCGAAATATCAATTCCCATCGGGTTGGGGTATTAGAATGCCGTCCTCGGATGAGAGGATGAACGAGCCTCCGAGTGGTTTTCGAGCTTTTCATATCGATAGTTTGGAAAACGGTCTTCGTTTTCCTTTAGCTAGCGAATTTATCGATATAGTGAATGGTCTCGGGTTGTGCCCTACTCAATTGGTCCCTAATGCTATTGGATACATCATTGCTTTTTGTATAGTGATGAAAGCAATTGGTCAACCTGCGTCTTTTGCTAATTTTTGTGGTCTTTTCGATGTTCGCCCTTCTCCTCAGTCCAACGAAGGTTTTTACTTCGTACGGTCTAAACCCAAAGTTAGGTTTCTTAGTGATCTAAAATCGTCATATGGAAAAGGTTGGAAGAATAGGTTTATTTTCGTTCATGGCCCCGAGAACTACGTATGGAGGACGAGACGTGAATGGAGGTCGGGTGGCATTCTGTTGAGGAATATTCCCGAACCGTCCTGGGGGCCCGACTTTCTTTCTCAGTTGTCGGAGTCGACCTATGACACCAACGCTCTTCTGCGGGAGCCTATTTTGAGTCTAGGAGGAATGTCGATGGCTCCTTTACCTGTCGATTGTCCTACCTTAGGTAGTTTTGATCGTTTTTTGTATTTCTTTAAATAATATATTGATGTATTATCTTAATATATCCATTTGTGCAGAGACAAGCGTAATCCCTATGGCTAATCGTGCTATGAGAGCTATATGGAAGTCTCAAAATATCGTGAAGCCACCTGTGCCCTTGTCTCCGACCACTGCTACCGACAAGGCCCCCAAACCCCTTGGCCACTCGAGCACTGTTCCTTTGCCAACAGGCCATCGAGCGGAGGGAGAAGAAGAAAGGGATAAGGGAAAAAGGCCTGTTTCAGCTGAAGACGATCAGGCAGAAATTCCTACTCCGAAGAGGGCTAAGCTGGACGATCTACCGACCCCTACGAGCAGTGAGATCCCTCCCCCCGCCGGAGGTAACTTAGAATCTATCCTCGAGGAGCACAAAAGAATGTACAGATCGAGGGCAGCTGGTATCTCGATGATGAATCCTGCAATTTTGGATTCTTCAATCACCCCACATGCGTGGCAGAAATTTTTGTCGACAGTGTCCTTTGAGGACCACGCCACGCTGTTGAAAAAAGATGGAGCGGACATCCTACGCTTACAGGCGTCCCTCCTTCTATCGGTATTCGTCTCTCGATATAGATTTACGTTCTATTTTTCTTTATTTCATACTAATAATGCATAAAAATTTTATTTCACAGTTAGGCCAGACCATCTATTCCTCTGCTGCTCGACAGGATGGTTTGAGGAAGCGTTACGAGAAGAGTAAAGGTTCTAGCTCGCATTTGAAGAAAAAGGTTGGTCATCTGGAGGAGAAGAAGAAGGAGGTCGATGAAAAGGTAGCTATTCTGGAGAAAGAAGCGACGGCTAAAGGTGGTCGTATCGCCGAATTGGAGGCAGAACTCGAACGGAAGGATCAAGAGTTTGCCATGAAGCTAAAGGAAGAGGTTGCCGATAGCTTTGAATTGGGCCGACGAGAAGGATTGAGGAGTCGTAGTGAGGCAACAGCTGCTGAAAGGAAGGCTATCGTTACCGAATTCTTCAACAGCGTTGTCTACGAGGAGTTGGTCGAACGCCAATCCGGGACCGACTTGTCCAAGGTCTTTGAGAAGGGTTGGAAACAGTGTAGGGCTCTCGGCTTCTTGAATGATCGTTTTGATGAGACGAAGCTCAGCGCTACTTCTGATGAAAATGGTGTTCCGCTCGACTTGGATTTTTTGATAGATGACCATTCCAAGGGCGCTCATGAGGACCATGAATTTGGATTCCTACTCGAGTTGCAAGCGGCGAAGCTGAGAGCTGAGAGTGCTGACCAGGGAGGTGAAGTCCCCAAGACGACCTCCTCCGATCATATTGATCGTCTCAATTTCAAGACCCATAATGATTGTTGATGGCATTTGTTTTGGCCTTGAGTGAAAAAACTTTTATTTCCTCTAAAACTCGGTTCGTTGGTTATCGAGTCGCGTGTGGGCGGCGTGTTTTGTTGTTTATATGTTGTGTTTAAGAAATGTCGAATATTTCCCTTTTTCACTTAATTAATTGCTTTCAATCTATTTATCTTCATTCTGCTCGCAAGTGATAAATTCTGATACGTGTGTGCTAATTGGCTTTTTCGCCATTCGTGTATGTTCGATGAAGGTGGTCTCTTATTTTATCGCATAGTCGGATTGGGTTGATTTAATTTCCATCTAATTTAATTTGTTCGACGTCGCTGGTTCGTTTCCTAATTACCAGTCGAACCATTAAATTCACTGGGTAGTTGAGGCGGTTAGCGCATTAAATGGGAACAATCTCAGCCATTGATCGTGGCGTTTCCATGACCGTTGGATATAGTCCGCGTCAGTTACCTTGGGTAGCGTAACAGTCGGCTACTTAAATGCGTTCCATCCTGACCGTTGATCCTGATAAATCTGGGCCATTGGATTGGATTGGCTAATCCTATAAATAGGTAAAGGGGTGACCCATATTCTTCACTTCTAAACTATACCAACATGTTCCTTTTTAGGAAATATCCGACGAAAAAATCCCTCGATAGTTCGATCTTTGAGATCAAGTTATCGAAGGGTCCCTTACCCTATTTTGGGACCTTTCATCTTGTTCGACCTCCAGATCGATATAAAAAATGTTGATATTCTTTTCGATTGGGTGGTATCGGTAAAGGGAGTACTTCAATGGGTGGGCCTCGTTGTTCGAATGGGTGGCATCGGTAACGACAACGAGGTCTGCCCGGGGGCATCTCGGAATCCTCATTGGCTCGGCACTCTGCAACATATGCCGGGTCCTTGGTAATTTCGAGGTGCTTCCGTTTTAGTCGGGGGACAGGGGTGAGGTAGAAGGTATGGCAGCCGATCAGATGGTGGAGGACTTAAAGCGCAAAAATTTTGAGCGGCTTTTTCCTCTTCTCTCACTTGGTCGAAGCAGAGAGACCCATCACCCATGGTCGATTTATTGACTGAGATGGTGTGTGTCTGTCTGGTAAGCATGCTGCAATTAAAAGATCCTCCTGTCCTTCGCTGACGCCGAGGATGAATCGTCCCTTCAAGGCCCCGATCAATGAGAGGAAAAGCTATAGGCGGAAAACCTCCATATTTAAGCCTATAGCTAATCCGAAGTCGGTCGTCATCAGCAGTCCTCGGTCGCCGAATATGTAGGAAAACTCGGGATTTCCTCAACTTAGTCGATTAGCCAATGTAATAGTCTGTATTAGGTTTCTTTATATATTTGTATCCTCAACTTAGTCGATTTCACTTGTACATTTGTATCCATGTCGATATAATGAAATAAAATATTAATTAATACTTCAATTTTGTCGACTTGTTCCTTTTATTTGAATTTTAATTTTTATTTCCGAATGTGTTTGTTGATATGGATTTCATGATCCAAGCCTTTATTATAATCGAGATATATCACTGCTTTGCCGACGTTGCTTTTATAATCGGTGTCTTTACTATTATCAAGATATATTGTATACTTAGCTTATTTATAGCCCTTTGCTCCGCAATTTCGATTTTTCGATGTAGTAGTCGATCTCGATTTTTATCTCATCAAGTTTGTCAATGTAATTTATGATCGATGTATTTACCATAATCGAGATACGTTTATCCTCAGCTTATTTATAGCTTTTTGCTCCGCAATTTCGATTTTTCGATGTAGTAATCGATCTCGATTTTTATCTCATCAAGTTTGTCAATGTAATTTATGATCGATGTATTTACCATAATCGAGATACGTTTATCCTCAGCTTATTTATAGCTTTTTGCTCCGCAATTTCGATTTTTCGATGTACGTTTGGTGGTTTTGACGATTTGGAGAATTCCTCTCAATGCCTCAACGGCTATCGAGGTACGTTTGGAGATTTCATCCCGATGCCTCAGCGGCTATCGAGGGACATTGGCGATTTCATCCCGATGCCTCAGCGGCTATCGAGGTACGTTTGAAGATTTCGACGATTTGGAGAATTCCTCTCAATGCCTCAACGGCTATCGAGGTACGTTTGGAGATTTCGACGATTTGGAGAATTCCTCTCAATGCCTCAACGGCTATCAAGGTACGTTTGGAGATTTCGACGATTTGGAGAATTCCTCTCAATGCCTCAACGACTATCGAGGTACGTTTGGAGATTTCGACGATTTGGAGAATTCCTCTCAATGCCTCAACGGCTATCGAGGTACGTTTGGAGATTTCGACGATTTGGAGAATTCCTCTCAATGCCTCAACGGCTATCGAGGTACGTTTGGAGATTTCGACGATTTGGAGAATTCCTCTCAATGCCTCAACGGCTATCGAGGTACGTTTGGAGATTTCGACGATTTGGAGAATTCCTCTCAATGCCTCAACGGCTATCGAGGTACGTTTGGAGATTTCATCCTGATGCCTCAGCGGCTATCGAGGGACATTGGCGATTTCATCCCGATGCCTCAGCAGCTATCGAGGGACATTGGCGAATTCATCCCGATGCCTCAGCGGCTATCGAGGGACATTGGCGATTTCATCCCGATGCCTCAGCGGCTATCGAGGGACATTGGCGAATTCATCCCGATGCCTCAGCGGCTATCGAGGGACATTGGCGATTTTATCCCGATGCCTCAGCGACTATCGAGGGACATTGGCGATTTCATCCCGATGCCTCAGCGGCTATCGATCTATATGATAGTATTAGAAAGTAACAAAAGAGCTTTTTATATTGATTCCAAAATAAAAGAAAGATTGTTCTTCTCCAGGAAATTACAAAAGCAGCTGGGAATATAGACAAACTAAAGAAAATTTCTTAAGCGTAGAATTTTCTGAGGTTTCTCCCGTTCCAGGTTCTCTTCACGAGTTCTCCTTCCATTGTGCTTAATCGATACGCGACTTTTCTGCCTGCTTCGATTACCTTGAAAGGCCCTTCCCAATTGCAATCGAGCTTACCCTTTTGCTTGGATACGTCTACTCGTTTTAGGACGAGGTCTCCTACCTGAAAAGATTTTAATCTTACATTTTTATCGTAAGCCCTTGCCATGGTAGTCTTGTATGCTTGGATTCGGGTGGAGGCTCTTTCTCGCTTTGCTTCCGCCTGATCAAGTTCGAAATTCCTTTTGTCCGCATTATCTGATTCGTTGTACATATCAGTTCTCGGCGATGTGACTTCCAGTTCAGCAGGAGCAACTGCCTCAGAGCCATACACGAGACTAAAAGGAGTTTCCCCAGTTGCAGCTCTTTCCTTTGTTCGATTGGCCCAAATGACCCATGGTAACTCATCGAGCCAAGCACCTCCCGCTTCCGATAATCTTTTCTTTAAAAGCTTTACGATTTCTCGGTTGGTTACCTCAGTTTGTCCGTTTGTTTGCGGGCAACCTACCGAAGTAAAATGCAGATCGATTTTGTGTTTCGAACACCAATCCACTACTCTTTTCCCCACAAATTGGGGTCCATTATCTGAGATGATTACTCTAGGTATGCCAAACCTGCAGACGATCGACCAATAGAAGTTGATTATTTGGGTCTGAGAGATTTGCTTTAGTGGCACCACTTCTACCCATTTACTGAAATATTCCACTCCTACAAGTAAATAACGTTTCTGTCCTCGCGCCATCGGTAGCGGTCCAACCAAGTCTACACCCCATTGATCGAAAGGCCAAGCAATGGATATTGACTCCATCTTTTGCGCCGGTTGATTCGGCATGGTGGCGTGATATTGGCATTTGGCACACCTTTTAGCATAATCATTGGCGTCTTTGACCAAGGAAGGCCAATAATATCCCAGATGTGATATTCGAACTGCTAACGCTCTGCCTCCCGAATGGCTTCCACAAGATCCTTCATGGACTTCCTTTAGTATTAGGTCGATCTGGGGAGAAGCTACGCATTTGTGCAGCACTCCAGAGACAGATCATCGATACAATTCGTTTCCAATGACTGCATAGCGGGGTGCCCTATACTTGAGTCTTCTTGCTTCAGTGTTGTTTGTTGGGAGGGTTCCGTTCACTAGATAATCCAGTATTGGAGCTTTCCAACTACTGCGATCGTCATCGAGATAGAGTATATCCGCTCCAGGGGGACTCTTCTTGGTATCGATGGCCGGTTTCTCTGAAATCAACAGTGTTACCTTCCGAGTCTTGATTCCTTCTATTAGATTTCCGAACTTGGAGAGAGCATCGGCCCTCGTATTCTCTGTCCTCCTTATATATTCGAGTTGGAATGCATCGAGTCGCAATACCTGCTTGTTGACCAAAGCTAAATATTTGATCATTGAATCTTCTTTGGTTTCGAAAAGACCCTTAAATTGCTTTTCCACGAGCTGTGAGTCGGTGTAAGCAATTAAGTTTTTTATTCCTGTTTCTACTGCCATTTTCAATCCTGCCAGCAGGGCCTCATATTATGCTTCGTTGTTGGATACTAGAAAGTCTAATTTTAAAGCAAATTCAAGCTCTTCCCCGTTTGGGCCTTGAAAGTAAATTCCAGCACCACCGCCTGTCGACGTTGAGGATCCATCGACATGCAGCATCCATTGCTCCTCCTTTTCTTCTATCGTTACAGTGCTTTCTAGTACAAAATCAGCTAAAATCTGCCCTCTGACCGAGGTTCTCGGCAAATAATCGATGTCATATTCTCCTAGTTTGACTGCCCATTTGATTAGCCTTCCCGACGCGTTAGGCTTCGAAAGTGTTTGCCTCAGTGCTTGGTTGGTTAGGACGATAACTTTGTGCGACTGGAAATAGGGTCTCAATTTCCGCGCAGTAGTTACGATAGAGAAAGCAAACTTTTCAATCTCGGAGTAATTTCTTTCGGGGTCTTGCAAGACACGACTTACATAATAAATCGGGTTGTTTTCTTTTGCTTCCATCCTGACAAGAGCTGAGCTGATCGCTTGTTCGGAAACTGCGATATAGAGGTATAGATCTTCATTATCTTTTGGTTTGGCCAAAAGGGGAGGTGACATAAGATAGGATTTGAGTTCTTCGAATGCCTGGTCGCATTCTTTCGACCACTCGAACCTCTTTGCATTCCTCATTATTTTGAAAAAAGGGAGGCTCTTATCTGCCGAACGAGATATGAATCGATTGAGGGCTGTGATTTTTCCAACTAGCCTTTGTACTTCATTTAAGTTCCGAGGAGCCTTCAAATCGATGACCGCTTGTATCTTTTCTGGGTTTGCTTCAATACCTCTCTCGTTTACCAAGTACCCAAGGAATTTTCCTGACCTAACCCCAAAAGTACATTTGGCTGGGTTGAGCTTCATTCCATATTTCCTCATTATGTCGAAAGCCTCTTTAATGTGTTCCAGATGATCTTTCTCGTTTAGGCTTTTGACCAGCATGTCATCGACATATACTTCCATCGATTTCCCCAACAAGCCTTCAAACATCTTATTCACCAGCCTTTGATAAGTGGCTCCTGCATTTCTCAATCCGAAGGGCATTACTTTGAAGAAATATACACCCATTTCGGTAATAAAAGCTGTCTTGTCTCGATCCTCTAGTGCCATAAAAATTTGGTAAAACCCCTGGAATGCATCCATCATACTCAAAATAGCACAGCCAGCAGTGGAGTCGACCAGGGAGTCGATTCTCGGAAGCGGATATGGATCCCTCGGACATAGTTTGTTAAGATCCGTAAAGTCGTTACACATTCTCCACTTTCCTTCTCCCTTGGAAACTAGGACGACATTGCACAGCCACTCCGTGAATTGTATCTCAGCGATGTAGTCAGCATCTAGAAGTTTCTTCACTTCCTCCTTTATAATCCTGTTTCTCTCTGGACCAAAATTTCGTTTCTTTTGTCTCGCTGGTCGAGATGACGGATCTATATTGAGTCTATGGACTATAATCTTCGGATCTATTCCTTGGAGGTCAGTGGTTGACCAAGCAAAGACATCCACATTTTCCCTCAAGAATTCGATCAGCTGAGTTTCGAGCCCTTCAGATAGTTGAGTGCCTATCCTCGTTGTTTTCGATGATTCCCCTGGTACCAATTCGATCGATTTATGCCCTTCGGAAGGTTCAATTCTTTCGAATTTTCTCTTTTTGGGATTCATCTCCTTTTGCATCTCGCTTTTTTCAGCAAAACACGTTTTCTTTACCTCGTCCACCTCGACCGGTGCCGATGGACTATTCTGCTGCTCCGCTGGCGACTTTTCGTTACCGAAGAAAGAGTTTTCTTTTTTATACTGTTTGTCTAAAGATACCGTGTAACAGTCCCAGCCTTCCCTTAGATTTCCTCGAACTTCTCCTATCCCTGGAGTGGTCGGAAATTTCATCTTCTGGTGGTAAGTTGAGATAACGGCCTGGAAACTATTTAAAGCCGGTCTTCCCAATATGACATTGTAGGCACAAGGCGCGTCGACAATCAAAAATTTAATCATTCTCGTTCTCGAGTTTCCTTCATCTCCCAAGGAAAGAGACAAAGTGAGTGTACCCTTGGGATAACTTGAGCGCCTCCAAAACCCACAAGTGGGGTAGCCACTGCGTCGAGGGGATGATAGAAATAGTGTCCTGCAAGCCAGCTATATGGCTAGTATTTATTGTAATAAATGCGGAACTATTCAATTTCGATTAATTAATGCACTTTATTTAAATGGTCATCTTTATCTTATGTAATAATTATCTGCGCATAAGGATAGAAGTCCTTAGATCACAGGGCTATGGGACAACCCGTTGACTGATCTCCAAGGCCGTGATCTAGAATATATTCAAGAGTCGTAGAATCCAATCGAGATAGGACATCGTTGGATTCGGTTAGACTCTCACTGTTGTGTATACTCCAATGAACTGGAGGACGCTGGGGTCCACGAGCGTGACTGGGATAGTCGATACACATAAGTGGGTGGCTGCTGGGATGGCAAGCGCACTGAATACCCCAAAAGGAAATAACTCACCATGGAAGCGGTAGTCGCATATCGGGGTTGAAGTTATTCCATATTTATAATAGTATACGAGGAACGATCCCTAACTACTTGAGGTGATAGGGTTTATCTGGTGCGAGAACGTCTATACTTTGATATGAGTTCCGACTGACTGGGGATCGCCAGAAAGTCTCTGTGGACTCATGTTGGGTATAGAGGAACTCGTATGCAGATTCATATCATCAACAAAGGATCCATTGACCCGACTTGATAGGTTGGGAAATTCTCCTATGGATTTCTGTGAGAAATTAATTCTAGTAAAATCCTTGGCCAAGGTATCTGACGACTTTATGTAAGTAGCTCATAAAGATTAAGTCAAAGAGAATTTATTTCGAGATCAGAGTACATAAGGTCAAGACAAAAGAAAAGGGAATCCGATGAAAGACCATACCCTTAAGTCTCGACTGGGAGATTGATCGATGGAGAGATTATGTCGTATATGGAAATTATAAATGATAAAAGGTTCACTGAATTAATTCACCAGTGATTGGGCTCCATGGGCTTGTGGCTGGACATCGACCGTGGAGTGTGGGAGAATTCCCAAATTGGCAGGGGTGCTAATTTTGGAATGGTCAATCGACAGAGTGTTCGATTGATTTAGAGTAAGTCTTGCTCGAATAATTAAATAATATTTAATTATAACCCACGGCCAATTATGTGGTGAACCTACGGGGGCATACACAATACACAAGTAGCGAAAGCGAGGAAATAAGAATGACCGAGTCGACTGGGTCGACTGGGTGGAAAAATCGACTGGGTCGATTATTATGGGTGGGTCGACTGGGTCGACCCAATTGGAACAGATTGGGATCCAATTGGAATTGGATCAGGATCATAAATTAAATTGGAATTTAATTTGTGGATTAATTAATTAAGTTGGATTTAATTAATTAGAAGGGATTTTAATTAAATGGACTTAGAGTCTGATTTAATTAAATGGGAGATTAAGTTAATTAATTGGGCTATTTAATTGGGAGATTAAATAAAGCCTGGTCAAATTAATTAACTGGGCCATGAATTAATTGGAAGATTTGGTCTTCTAATTAAAGAGGGCCATGGCCCATGTAGGAGAGAAGAACCCTAGTCCTAATAGGAATAGGTTAGGGAGATAACTATAAGTAGCTATCTTATAGTTATTTTTCACATAACTCCTTAAGCAAAAATTGAGCAGAGCAAAAATTCTCTCCCTCTCCCCTACCAGATCGGCCGAACCCTCTCCTGTGCAAGGAAGAATTTTTCGTTTTTCGATCTTGTTCCAAATCGTTCCTAATTCCTAGTCTATAATATATCTTGTGTTCTAGCTGATCGAGATATATTATTTTCGTGATATTGTGGTGTATCAACTCGTAGAGGCGCAACACGTGGGGCGCTCCTAAGAAGCCTGGATCGATTTTGCTGGAGCAGAATTCAGAGCTCGTTTTGCTAGCCGAGGATTTGCAAGGAGACAGGTATAAACGAGAAAACTTATACTGTCGTTTAATTATATTCATATATATACAACTAGAGAATATCCTGGCAAGATTCCTTAAGAGGCCCTAAAATTTTTTATATTCCGCTGTGCCTAGGGCTGTTTATCTTACCGAATCCCAACAGTGGTATCAGAGCCAGGTTTAGGCTTTGTATATATATGAATTTGCAAATTCTGTGTTTATTAAATCATATGTTTGATTTATGTGGCTAGTTCTTTAACTTTGCATGTTATAGGACGTATGTTTAATTAACTTAGAGTTAATGTTTAATTTTGGATTCGATAATTTTATCATGTTAGTTTTATTTTTGGATTGGGATTTAATTGACTGGGTTTGTTTAATTAAATCATAAGTAATTGAAGAAACAATTTTTTTTTTTTTTATTATTGGATCCAACCCGCGGTGGCACGCGGCGGTGCGCGGCAGCGCACCGCGAGCCGCGACCTGCGGCAGCGTGCGAACAGCACACTGTCCGCGCACGCTGCGCACAGCAGCAGCCCACGGGCTGCTGTCTGCGTGCCGCTGTGCGCGGCAGCCTGCTGCCGCACGCAGCCCATGATTGGTCTCGACTAGTCGTTTTTGGGTTGGACTCTAATTCTGCCTATTTTGAAAGTCCTGAAAATCTTGGAGAATTTTGGAAGATTAGGAAACTTAGAGTTTTTGGATAAGGTAGTTATCTTGTTAGATGTGAACACTACCTTAATTAAACTAATCTAGTCAAAATAGGATTATCTTGAAAATCTTGGAGATTTGGAAATTTTGGGAAACTTAGAGTTTTGGATAAGGTAAGAATCTTAGAGATTTAGATTACCTTAATTAACCAAATTAATCAAGACAAGAATTGTAGATTACTTAGAGCTCAAGTAAGAGCTAATTAATCTTAGAGATTAATTGATAATTCAAAATTAATTAACTTGGATAAATTTTTGCGAATTAAAATTAATGAAGCCGGTAAATTTACATTATTGCCCTTATGTGAATTTATGCATGTTCTTGTGTGAATATGTGGATTGGTCGATTTTGCCCTTAAGGCCTATGTAGTTTTTTGGTTTATTTATTTTTGGGTTGTAATTAAATGGGCCTGATTGGTGCCCTTGCTTGCGCAAACGAATGTGATAGAATAGGCCATTTATTTTTAATAAGCTAAGCTTAGTTTAGGCTTGGAGCCGAGAAGACCTCATGCAGACTTGGAGATCCATATGGAGGCCCATTTACCTTGGAGGACATGGAGGCCCAATCAAGCTGGATATTACAAGAAGGCCCATCATGTATGGGTTTGAAAATTGTAATAGTTTAGGACATTTAATTTCCACCCTAGACTGACCAATTGATTCATCACTTGGCTCGTGATGAATCACATAGGATGGGCAATCGACCAATCATATCTTGCTAGGTGATGAATGTTTACTTTTTCGCAAATTATTCTTTGATGTATGAGATGCATGCTTAGGATAGAAAACGTAAACAAGATAAGCATAATCTGATGAGACCTCGCACACTTGGAAACCTCCAATTGAACTTAAAATTCAATTAGAATATTAAATCGAATAACGGGCGCATATGAATGGAGTCTATGGTCCGAGCCTATCCAATTACTAGGTCTTAGGCATATTGTACGAATATATCTCGATGTCTCACGAGTCGTGGGTCGAGCTATAGGAAGATGATATGTCTATTGCCTCGATGCACGAGTTTAGTGCCAAGGGAGGGGATAGCAAGGTTTTAGGCGCTGTCTCACGAATCGTGGGGCGTCTAGGATTGAACTATTTCTCTCCACGAGTATTGGACATGATTTAACGCTAGTAAGTATGGATGTCTCACGAATCGTGGGTCCATATCGAAAACCGAGGCTAAATGAACTTAAGGGTTAGCTGCGATGGTTAACCGTCGATGTAATCGACCACCAAGTGAATCAAATAGTATGGCCAACGAGTCGTGGGTACTAGGAGATTGCATTTGGGCCTTAAGCCCGCTAGGATATTTTAAATTCCCGAAACTTATGTGGGGGCATAAGATTTTGATTAAAATAGTGGGAGTAATTTACAAATAAAAACCATGTTTGTAAATTGTGCATTTTAATCTTTCGCGTATTTATTTCTTCTTTCGTCATTTTGTAGATATAATGTCTAAGAATCCAATTTCCATCATACTTGAACAAAACAAATTAACTGGACCCAACTTCCATGACTGGGTCAGGAACCTTAAGATCATTCTCGCTTCTGAAAAGCGAGGTTTTGTCCTTGATGGGCCCCCTCCCGAACTTGCTAAGGATGCCGATGATACTGAGAAAGAAGCCGTGGATCTATGGCTTGACGATGACTTACAGTCACGTTGTCTCATGTTGGCATCCATGACGAATGAGCTTCAAAAGCAGCACGAGCATATGAAGTCTTCTTTTGAAATCTACACGCACCTGAATGGTTTATTTGGGGTGCAAAGTAGATACGAGCGGCATGAAACTGCTAAGGCTTTGCAACAAACGAGGATGGCTGAAGGTGCTGATGTTCGATCTCACTGCATCAAGATGATTGGGCTTATTGAAAAGCTTAGTCATCTTGACGTAAAGATGGACAAGACCTACTGCCAGGATATAATCCTCCAGTCATTGCCAAGATCATTCGAGCAATTCGTAGTGAACTACAACATGCACAAGATGAATGTTGAACTTCATGAGTTGGCTAATATGCTCGCCACTGCCGAGGCTTCCATGAGAAAAGAGAAGCCAGTGATGGTTGCTACCTCGACCCAATCCAAGTCCAAAAGGACAAAGAGAGGGAAGGGGAAAGGAAATGCTTCTTCAAGCAAAGGCAAAGCACCATCTGGGCCCATAGGGAAGGGAAAGAAGCGTAAAGCTTCGTCTGGTGAACAGAAATGTTTCTACTGCAAGAAACCTGGACACTGGAAGAGGAACTGCAAAGAGTTCTTGGAGAGCTCGAAAGGTATATTCCTTGTTGAAGTTAATTTATCAATTAACTGTGCATCATGGGTGCTAGACACTGCTTGTGGTTCTCATCTTTGTAATGATTTACAGGTGATGGGAGCAACAAGGCCACTTAGGCCAGGGGATTGGATCCTGAGATTTGGCAATGGAGCTAGAGCTGCTGCCGAGGCCATAGGCGAAGTGGAGTTAGATTTAGGTGGTAATAAATTAGTCCTTAGGAACGTTCTTTATGTACCTGGTTTGGTGAAAAACATTATTTCAATTCCTGTTTTGGATAATGAAGGTTTTAATTTTACTATTAATAAAGGTTCCTTTTCGTTATTCATGAATGATAATATGTTTTTCACTGGTACATTAAAAGATGGACTATATATCATTGAACCACCTAAGTTAGTGATGCATGTACAACAAAACAAAAGGAAACAAGATAATGAAATATCTGCCCAATTATGGCACGCTCGACTTGGACATATATCTAAGTCTAGGATTCAAAAGTTAGCATCATCTGGCGCGATTGAAATCAATCGCATTGATGAAATGCCAACATGTGAACCATGCTTAAAGGGTAAAATGGCTAAGTTGCCATTTAAGGGAAACCCTGAGCGAGCCAAGCAAACATTGGACTTAATACATACTGACGTATGTGGACCACTAAGAAAAAGCGCCCGAGGTGGCTATGACTACTTCATCACTTTCACTGACGACTTTAGTCGTTATGGATATGTGTTCTTGTTGAAACACAAGTCTGAAGCCTTTGAGCGATTCAAAGAATTCAAGATGGAAGTAGAGAATCAACTTGGTCATACGATAAAGGCTCTTCGTTCTGACCGAGGTGGGGAATTTCTTAGTAACGAATTTCTGAATTATCTTGTAGAGCATGGAATATTATCGCAGTGGACTCCTCCTGCAACACCCCAATTAAATGGAGTAGCAGAGAGAAGGAATCGAACCTTGATGGACATGGTTCGATCCATGATGAGTGCCACTGACCTTCCTCTTTCATTTTGGGGACATGCCCTCCTCACGTCAACGAAGATACTAAACATAGTACCTTCTAAATCCGTAGAAAAGACATCATACGAATTATGGTTTGGCAAGGCACCCTCATACGCATTCATGCGCATATGGGGATCTCCCGCTTACGTTAAAAGGCTAGTGGGAGATAAATTGGAAACTAAATCCACTTTGTGCAAATTTGTGGGGTATCCGGAAAACTCAATAGGATACGAGTTCTACGATCCTACAAGACAAACTACATTTGTCTCGAGGAACGCTCACTTCTTGGAGAAGGATTTCTTGGTTGACAAGAAAGAAAATAACGTAGAACTAGATGAGGTCACTGAAGCTGAAAAGGCCTTAGAGGTCGATCGAGCTGACCCGTCACCACAGGCAGTGGGAGAACATGAGCATGAAAGTGCACCAGAAGGTACACCGATTCTTCGTAGGTCAGAAAGACAACGTAGAGAACCCGAAAGGTACTACGGTCTGCTGCATGAGACTGGACAGTCTCTAACCGACCCAAGGACTTACGAAGAGGCTATGCTAGACATAGACTCGGGAAAGTGGCGCGAAGCCATGGAATCCGAACTGGACTCCATGCACTCAAACAAGGTCTGGGCCTTGGTAGATCCACCAGTGGGAGTGGCTCCCGTGGGTTGCAAGTGGATCTATAAGCGAAAGCTTGGAGTGAACGGAGAGGTGATTACCTACAAGGCGCGACTAGTGGCAAAATGATACACTCAAAGACCAGGTATCGACTTTGAGGAGACCTTCTCGCCCGTCGCAATGCCCAAATCCATTCGGATCTTGCTGGCCATAGCTGCGTGGTATAACTACGAGATATGGCAGATGGATGTAAAGACTGCCTTTCTCAATGGAGACATTGATAAGGAGATCTACATGGAGCAACCAAAAGGATATGCATCCAAAGGAGATGAACACAAGGTGTGCAAACTCCAGAGGTCCATTTATGGACTGAAGCAAGCTTCCCGAAGTTGGAACATTCGTTTCGATGAGACAATCCAAACTTTTGGATTCATAAAAAACATGTTCGAACCTTGCGTGTACAAGAAGATCAGTGGGAGTACAGTTGAATTTTTGGTGCTTTACGTTGACGACATTCTTCTCATTGGAAATAATGTGAAAAGCGTTGTCTGAAACTAAAGCATGGTTGTCTACACAATTCTCAATGAAGGATATGGGAGAAGCATCCTTTGTACTAGGTATAAGGATCTACCGAGATAGATCAAAAGGACTGCTGGGCCTCTCCCAATCCCAGTACATAGATAAAATCTTGAAAAGATTTAGTATGGAAGAATCCAAGAGAGGATTGCTTCCAATGAGACATGGGATTGCACTCTCTAAGTCTATGGCCCCAAAGACGCCAGAAGAGAGAAGCAATATGTCTCGAGTACCATATGCATCCGCGATAGGAAGCATTATGTATGGTATGCTATGTACGAGACCAGACGTAGCATACGCTTTAAGCGTTACAAGTCGCTACCAGTCTGATCCAGGTGAGCAGCACTGGATAGCCGTAAAGGCAATTCTGAAGTACCTGAGAAGGACTAAGGAATTGTTCTTGGTATACGGTGGAGGAGAATTGAAATTGGAAGGCTATACAGACTCGAGCTTCCAATGTGATGTAGACGACTTCAAGTCGACATCAGGATACGTGTTCTGCCTCAATGGTGGTGCGGTTAGCTGGAAGAGCTCCAAGCAGGAAACAACCGCGGATTCAACCACCGAAGCAGAATACATTGCTGCGAGTGATGCAGCAAAGGAAGGTGTTTGGATGAGGAACTTCATCCAGGAATTGGATGTGATACCTAGCATCGCTGAGCCCATTACTATCTTCTGTGATAACAATGGGGCAATAACGCAAGCAAAGGAGCCGAGATCTCATCAGAAATCCAAGCACGTACAGAGACGATACCATGTGATAAGAGATATCATTGGCAGAGGAGACATTAAGATGGAACGTGTCGACTAAGAAGATAATACGGCGGACCCGCTAACGAAGCCTCTGCCTCAAAAGGCATTTGAGAAACATCTGCATAAGATGGGACTCAAGAACATAAAAGACTGGCTTTAGGACAAGTGGGAGATTGATAGAAATAGTGTCCTGCAAGCCAGCTGTATGGCTAGTATTTATTGTAATAAATGCGGAACTATTCAATTTCGATTAATTAATGCACTTTATTTAAAAGGTCATCTTTATCTTATGTAATAATTATCTGCGCATAAGGATAGAAGTCCTTAGATCACAGGGCTATGGGACAACCCGTGGACTGATCTCCAAGGCCGTGATCTAGAACATATTCAAGAGTCGTAGAATCCAATCGAGATAGGACATCGTTGGATTCGGTTAGACTCTCACTGTTGTGTATACTCCGATGAACTGGAGGACGCTGGGGTCCACGAGCGTGACTGGGATAGTCGATACACATAAGTGGGTGGCTTGCTGGGATGGCAAGCGCACTGAATACCCCAAAAGGAAATAACTCACCATGGAAGCGGTAGTCGCATATCGGGGTTGAAGTTATTCCATATTTATAATAGTATACGAGGAACGATCCCTAACTACTTGAGGTGATAGGGTTTATCTGGTGCGAGAACGTCTATACTTTGATATGAGTTCCGACTGACTAGGGATCGCCAGAAAGTCTCTGTGGACTCATGTTGGGTATAGAGGAACTCGTATGCAGATTCATATCATCAACAAAGGATCCATTGACCCGACTTGATAGGTTGGGAAATTCTCCTATGGATTTCTGTGAGAAATTAATTCTGGTAAAATCCTTGGCCAAGGTATCTGACGACTTTATGTAAGTAGCTCATAAAGATTAAGTCAAAGAGAATTTATTTCGAGATCAGAGTACATAAGGTCAAGACAAAAGAAAAGGGAATCCGATGAAAGACCATACCCTTAAGTCTCGACTGGGAGATTGATCGATGGAGAGATTATGTCGTATATGTAAATTATAAATGATAAAAGGTTCACTGAATTAATTCACCAGTGATTGGGCTCCATGGGCTTGTGGCTGGACATCGACCGTGGAGTGTGGGAGAATTCTCAAATTGGCAGGGGTGCTAATTTTGGAATGGTCAATCGACAGAGTGTTCGATTGATTTAGAGTAAGTCTTGCTCGAATAATTAAATAATATTTAATTATAACCCACGGCCAATTATGTGGTGAACCTACGGGGGCATACACAATACACAAGTAGCGAAAGCGAGGAAATAAGAATGACCGAGTCGACTGGGTGGAAAAATCGACTGGGTCGATTATTATGGGTGGGTCGACTGGGTCGACCCAATTGGAACAGATTGGGATCCAATTGGAATTGGATCAGGATCATAAATTAAATTGGAATTTAATTTGTGGATTAATTAATTAAGTTGGATTTAATTAATTAGAAGGGATTTTAATTAAATGGACTTAGAGTCTGATTTAATTAAATGGGAGATTAAGTTAATTAATTGGGCTATTTAATTGGGAGATTAAATAAAGCCTGGTCAAATTAATTAACTGGGCCATGAATTAATTGGAAGACTTGGTCTTCTAATTAAAGAGGGCCATGGCCCATGTAGGAGAGAAGAACCCTAGTCCTAATAGGAATAGGTTAGGGAGATAACTATAAGTAGCTATCTTATAGTTATTTTTCACATAACTCCTTAAGCAAAAATTGAGCAGAGCAAAAATTCTCTCCCTCTCCCCTACCAGATCGGCCGAACCCTCTCCTGTGCAAGGAAGAATTTTTCGTTTTTCGATCTTGTTCCAAATCGTTCCTAATTCCTAGTCTATAATATATCTTGTGTTCTAGCTGATCGAGATATATTATTTTCGTGATATTGTGGTGTATCAACTCGTAGAGGCGCAACACGTGGGGCGCTCCTAAGAAGCCTGGATCGATTTTGCTGGAGCAGAATTCAGAGCTCGTTTTGCTAGCCGAGGATTTGCAAGGAGACAGGTATAAACGAGAAAACTTATACTGTCGTTTAATTATATTCATATATATACAACTAGAGAATATCCTGGCAAGATTCCTTAAGAGGCCCTAAAATTTTTTATATTCCGCTGTGCCTAGGGCTGTTTATCTTACCGAATCCCAACAGGGGAGTCGGGCCGAGATCCATTCGCTCTAAAGCATCTTGGAAGAGGATATTTGCCGAACTGCCTGAATCTATTAAGATTCTCTTAACAGTAGCTCCCGCAATTTGTGCTGTGATCACCATAGGGCAGTCTGGTACATCCTGGTTGTTGAATGGTATGAAATTGGGTTGTAGGTCAGACTCATCGAAACCGATCATTTTGTTCTGCTGGGTTGGTCTTATCGAGAACACTTCCCTTCTTTCATTTTGGGCTCTATCTCTTATAACTCGAGACACTACCCTTCTTGAATTTTTACTATCTCCCCCCGCCGGGCCTCCAGAGATCATATTGACTATTGTTCCAGGTTGTGCTCTTCTCAGCTGGTCTTCTCTATCCTTCGAGCGTTGCTTTCTTCTAGCGGGGGATCTCGAACGTGACCTGTTGTCTTTCTGTCGATTTCTAGGTTGCTCATTCTCTGACGTCTTTACATACCCAGTGAGGTGCCCTTCTGCTATCAATCTTTCAATCTCGTCTCTAAGTTGATAACAGTCATCAGTATCGTGTCCTCTCTGTCGATGAAATCGACAATACTTTTTTTAGGCTGGGTAGTCCTTAATTGGAGCCGGTTTTCTCAGCAGGTTGTGGTCCTGGATAGCGAATAAGATTTCGGATCTTAGCTTTTTGAGGGGAGTGTAATTATCGTAGTATTCTTTGTTCGACCTCCCCAACCCTTGTCTTCCTGGATTGTGATTTCTCTCTTCTCTATATACCTTTCTGTTTCTACCTTCATAAGACCGATTGGGTTGCGGCCCCTCGATTGGTCTATCAGGGATGCCAGACGACTGTCCCTCTTCAGGCTTCGTCAGCCCAAAGAAGGTTCCTCTCAATTTATTCATTTCTTCTTCATTCATGTATTGATTTGCCATTTCCATCAATTTTTCATATGTAGCGGGGTTTTCTCTTACTATTGCGCTGGCGAATCCTCGATTTAAAGTGCTTTGGAAAAGAACGGTAATTAAAAAATCAACTCTTGGCATTTCAACCTTAAGGAGCTCATTGTTAAACCTTCCCATGAAACTTCTGAAAGTTTCTCCCGGGTTATGTATGATTGAATATAAATGGTGTGCAGGGGGTCTGACCGCCCTCTTACTACCAAACTGACTCATAAACTTGTCACAGAGTTGGTCATAGTCGAAGATAGATTTTTCCTCCAATCTTCCGAACCAGGATTGAGCCATTCCGGCTAGTGTGGTGGAGAATGTCTTTGCTGCTACATTATCGGAGATACCGTGAAGCTGCATTTGGAGATTAAATGAGGCCAGGTGTTCATCGGGATCTTCCGTTCCGAAGTAACGGGGTAACTGAGTGGGCAATCTCTTGTCGAGAGGCAACCTTTCAAAGAATATTTCATCACAAAATGGTGATTTCCTTAATCGAGAGTTTGATACTGGAGGTTCATTCTTCCTTTCTTGTTTGTCTAACTTTTGGTGCAGCGATCTTACTTCTGAGGCCAATTTGTTGACCTCTCTGACTGATTGCTCCTGCAAGTCTTCTTCCGCGCCATGCCTGACCTGATGTTGATCGGCTCGACTGATTGCTTCATTTGCCTCGAATCCTGTTCGTGCACCAAAGGCGGCAACATGCGGGGGTCGTCGAGTTTGAATGGCGGTTTCTTTAATCTCCGCGAGCCACTCCTTTTTGGCTTCATCGAGAATGGCTTTTAAATCGTCTCTTGTAAGCTGTATTATCGGAGGAGCCGGTGGTCTTGAAGCCCCGGCCTCGACATGAGGTGCTGGATCAGGATCACGAGTTATTAAATTATCTCCTTGACCCTCTCCATTTTGATCGCGATTTCCCTCCTTTTCTCGCGCTTGGACTGTTTTTGATCTTGTAGTCATTTTTTCACGTTTTCAAAGTTATGTTTCCCACAGACGGCGCCAATTGATGAGTGCGTTATCGTTAGGGTACTTATTCCTTGTCGAACACGACTCGCCAATAAGAGGATCGGCAGGTCAGCTATGCTAGTCCTCGATTTGTATAGGGAATCCTAACCTGAAAACAAAAACAACTACGTCAGGTTAATGCCGGTGGTTACCCGGCGATAACCCTCCGATGCTAAAGTAAGTATCGAGATAAGGGTAGAGATCGGAGTGTAATTGATAGTCGGATAGTGCGTACCTTTTATCTCATTTATGAGGGTTATTTATAGTTTTCCAGGTGCGTCACCGGGTCGAATCACGATTGGACATTATGGTTCGAATATGGATCCTCAGCAATTGATTCGATCCGATTGTAAGTGGATCAAACATAAGAGGACGTCGGCCACTATGTCGGATAAGTCGAAGAGATCGAGGTCGACGCCGACGTGATGCTTATTTGTTCATAAACGATGTGAATTCGAGGGGGAGGTCCTCGATATTAATCGATTGACCGATGAGTGTTTATCATGACGAAGACTTGGTACATCAAAAATAGTCCTATAACTTTTTTGTACCCGCAATTTTAGTACACTTGACTGTAATTTCAGTCCTATAAATTTTCCGGACATCCTATAACTTTACATCCATCATGCTCCTCTATTTTTAGTCGGCTTAGGTAGGATCTTATTTATAGAGCACTATGATTTGTTTTCAATAGTTGTACTACTTAATGTTATTAATGAATTGGAAAGCAGCATGCACATTCTATTACTTCAATTCTCAATGGTATTTTACAAAACTTATAACTTTTAAACTGCAAAATTTTAAGAATTATTTGACATATAAGTCATATTTGACACATTTTGGCTACAGGACATTAAATTCTACTTGACAAAACAAACACCCACTTGACAATCACTTAAAAAGTTGTCTACAACTATATAACAACATCAATATTCATTCAAATCCCCAAATTAATTGTCAAGTTGGCAATTATGCAATTTTCGGCTAGTCGTGGACTGAAATTGCGGTCAAGTGGACTAAAATTGCAGGTATTAGTTATAGGACGTATTTTGCTTGCCAGAAAATTAAGTGTCCTGATTTCGCGGACAGTGAAAGTTAAGGGACGTAAAATGGTTGCTGGAAAATTAAGTATCCTGATTCCGCAAACCAGTGAAAGTTAGGGACGCAAATTGCTATTTTGCCTGCAAAGATACTTGAAGACTAAAGTGCAAATTTCATACAAATTATATATAAGCCTTCAACCGAATGAGCGTTAGTTGCAGCAGAGTTCAATTCCTTATATTTTTATACTTGAGATTGTACAAGTCTTTTATCAGCATTGTTGTTGAATTTCTTTTCAATCGAGAAATCGTCTTGTTAGAAAGACGATCATCGAGTCTGGACTTGCAAGGATTAGCAGGGTAGTCATCTAAACGAGATGATTCTTTATTGACGTAAGAATCAATGGCATATTGGTACCCGCTGCTCCTAAATTCCTATTTAAGTTCGGCTGAACAAGAATTTCCGGCAAAACACATCTTTATAAAATTTCTTACTTGGCTTGAGCACTATAGAGAAATACACCATATAGTTTAAGTTAGATACACACTTTAATGAGACGTATCAATGAAAGCTGAAAAAGCATACCTTGTTTTCCCATGATTAAAAGGATTCACTTGATCACCAAAAAGGCTGTTAGAAAACTTGAAGTCATTATCTATTCATTGTCTATTCTAAATTCATTACCCGTAATAAGCCATGCAATTAAATTAATAATCAATTGCACACCATTATTTTTAACAAACCTCAAACCTAGCACGAGGACTACCTTTGAATGACATCTAATATGACAAATTACTTGAAGCAATTTCCCAGAATATCTATTTTTTTTCCTTTCTAAATATTAGCAATTAAGAGAAAGAGCATATCATCAACCCCATATGTATTGGCAGAAAACAGAACACAACTTCAATTCTCAAATCGACCCTTCAGATTATCCACAAAGCAATGAAGACCTATAAAAAAAATCAGTAAGAAAAATAAAAAAACAAAAACCTTCTTGCTTGGTACTTGGTAGTAAAATACAAGAATTCTCCCATATTTGAACCTATGTCTCTCGTTTATCTACAAGATGCATGTGCAAGGAATGTAATCATAAAATCTTTCTAAGATTTCACCAATTAATGTTATACACTGCAAAACAAAATAAAAATTACTCATACTAATTTAACTTCTACAACTGTAAACATTTAAACTGGGTTTGGTAAAATCCAAAACATACATATTGTAAGTGCAATACATTCTTAAGATAACACTCTTAGAAAACCGACCAAAAAATTGGTACAAATACAAGGGGTATGACCGAACGAAATATGGTTTAGAATTTTGCAGGAAATATGAGGTTGGAATAGAAATTTTTAAAAAAATATACACAACAGTTTACTTGTAATATCTTCTCAGCACAACAACATAGCTGAAATTAACTGTCTATTTTTCGGTATGTGTGTGATGAGGGGCATTCTGGATCCTACTTCTCTTTACAATTACACGAGATCGAGCGGTACTTATCTCGAAGAATCGAGTTCGAGTCTGACGGTGGTTTTGCAGTAAATGTAAACAAGCCCAGGATCCAAAGTTACTGTTGGGCCGAGCTCTGAATCAAACTTATGGGCCGAAGAATTACATGTCTGTGGGTAGACCACCTAGACCCCATTTTCAGCTATAAATACCCCCTGCATTTATGATATTGGACAACTTCCCAGGTGCTCTCTCCTCGAAGCTACAGTTCAAAGCAGCTCGGGATTGTAGCTCTAGATCGAACATATGTATTTCACCCTCTAGCTTGTACGGCATCCTATAATGCTCGGATAGGACCCTAGATATATTTGTACTTGTACTCATTTAATTCGAATACAATTACATTTGATCTTCACTTTACTTTACTTGTGATTATTGTGATGCATCCACACCCTTGATCGAATTAACGAAACCACGTAAGATCAATTGGCGCCCACCGTGGGGCATTATTCGAGTATTAGATCGAAATATGCCTACTACGAGGAGAAATACATATATTAGAGGAGAGCCTTCCCAAGCAGGGGGAGCACAAAATTCCGTCAATAATGAACCTGATAATTTATCACGCGCCGCACAACAACAACCGGAGGTGCCACCGGCGGTTCCACAAGATAACATTCCAGTGCACACAACCATTGGTGACTTAAGATCTATAATAGGCACAATGTGCAGGGAGTTCTTGAACAGCGGAAGGGCAGATCAATCACCTGTAGACCAACCAGGGATTCAGGGAAGACCAGAGATACCTTCATCGAACTTGCAAAAGGAAAATGATATGTCGCAAGCCCCGTCGACACATCCACGACGAGCAGCACCCTCGAAAGCCAATGCCCGGTCTGAAAACCCACCTGCACTAGTGCACGATCTGGAAAATTCTGTTGTGGGGGAAAGTCACACCGCCGGCGCTGTAAGAAGGAACAGACCAATTGGCAAGAGAATTACAGAATCTGAATTGGAGAAAATAATACAGGAAAGGGTGGCTAAAAAATTGGAAGAGCAGGATACCATGATCGAGATTCCCTTCACTCATCAAGCTGCCAGGCAAGCAGGGAACTCCCTGACTAGAGGAAACATACGAGAAAGGGAGGTCTCGAATAATATCATGAGATGTTCACCCTTTTGTCAAGAAATACGCGAAGCTCGAAACACAGAAACAGTGCCAACCAGGCTCCCTCGGTATAACGGGACTACCGACCCCGGAGAACACATTAACAGCTTTGTTAATGTTATGAATTTGTATGGACACTCGGATAATTTCTGTTGCAAGATTATGGTCACCACTTTCGAAGGAATTGCCCTCGATTGGTTTGGAAAGTTACCTCCAAACTCCATATTTTCTTTCGAAGAATTTTGCGATAAACTGAAGCATCAATTCGCTAGCCAGAGGAAGCCAAGATTGCCAGCAAACCATCTGGGCACTGTGAAACAATTTGAAGGAGAGACGTTGAGGCAATGGCTGGCAAGATTTAGTATTGAGCTCTTGAAAGTGGATACCCCACAAATTGAATATCTGTCCTCGTTGATGTTCGAGCTGACCAGAAGCACCCAGTTTGGGAATGCATTATGTAGAAAGCAACCAAAATCCTTCGAACGGATAATGGAAATTGCTGAAAAATATATGATACAGGAAGAGATGAACAAATTGAAGAGTTCACATCTAGATAAATCTCATCTCAACAAAAAACAAGATCGTGCTCCGATCCCAAGACCAGGTGATTATGGGGGATCAAGTAGAGGATCCGTCTGGCAGCGGATCAACACTTCTAAGCCGCATATACCACCCCAAGGGCTGAATTCATACGGACCTCCTTATAATCAAAATCGAGCCCCGAGGCCGGGTAAAATTCAGTTTACCGAACTTAACAGTTCTAAAGAAGAAGTGTTGACTGTGTTAGAAGAAGGTAATTTAATCCCGGAAGCCCAAAGGATCACACAGGCGAGGCCAGGCGCACCAGGATATGACCAATACTGTCGGTATCATCGAGCGAGAGGTCATAGTACGGAAAATTGTTATCAGTTAAAGGTTGAGATCGAAAAGTTAATCAACCAGGGTAAACTGAAAGAATTTGTTAAGAATGGCAACTATAACAACCGCTACAGATCCCGTAGCCCGAGAAAACTTAACGCCCGGCAGAGACAAATTCAAAATCAGACAGAAGAACAATCGAACGGTGTGATCAACATGATTGCAGGTGGACCGGCAGGTGGAGATAGTAGGAATGCCAGAAAACGGACTTTAAGGTCAATCAGGACAGGAGTGTCCACAAAAAGGGAGGTTCTATCTCTGGAATTCCCATCCATGGAGAATCAGATCATCAGCTTTAGCGAGGCGGATCGACCCGCGGATGTTAGTTGGGACACGAATGAAGATGATCCAGACTTTTCCATGGTATTAACACTAAGAATTGCAAATTTCGAGGTCAAAAGAGTGCTGGTCGATAATGGGAGCTCGGCGAACATAATTTCATCAGAAGCTCTTACAAGAATGAAACTCTGTCATCCACGTTTGGATAAGGTAACCACCCCTTTGGTCGGATTCGGCGGATCTGAAATCACCCCGCTCGGAACCATACTTTTGAGTACCACTCTAGGAACAAAACCAAAGAATGTCACGAGAATGATCAAGTTCCTAGTGGTGGATACGCCGTTCGCCTACAATGCCATCTTGGGAAGACCCGCTCTGAATACTTTTAAGGCCATCGTATCCACATACCATCAGAAGATAAAGTTCCCAACCGACGGAGGAGTAGGAGAGATGAGGAACGACCAGTACATGGCCTGGGAGTGTTATAGTTCGTCCTTGACCATCAAGGAAAAGCTGGAGCCTGAGGTCCCTAGCAAAAGAAAAATAACTGAGTTAGTCTCTAACTCCGGAACCCGAATTCCTGAGTATGAAAGACTGGATGGAAAGAAAGGGAAGATCGTTGACATGAGTGTACAAGCACCTGATCACAAAAAGGTGAACTTGGTACCTGGATCTCCAGAAAAATTCACAAAAATAGGAACGGAGCTAAGTAATGGCATGGAGGCAAAGCTCATCGGATTCTTGCAGAAAAACGTGGATGTCTTCGCATGGAGTTCGGATGACATAGTAGGAATCGACCCGCGAGTGATAACGCATTCCCTGAATATCGACCCAAAGGCCAGACCCGTGAGGCAGAAGAAGCGTAATCACGGACGAGAGAAAGACAAGATAATTAATGCAGAGGTCGATAGATTGTTAGCAGCTGGGCAAATCAAGGAGATAAAATTCACAGAATGGCTATGCAATGTGGTGTTAGTCTCCAAGGGAGAAAAGATCGAAAACAAGTGGAGAATGTGCAATGATTTCACCGACTTAAACAAACTATGTCCAAGGGACCCTTACCCTTTGCCTCGAATTGACATGCTCGTGGACTCCACCGCAGGATTTGTATTGTTTAGTATGATGGATGCATTTCAAGGATTTTATCAGATCTTCATGAACGAAAGAGATCAGGACAAAATGGCATTTATCACCGAACGAGGGGTGTACTGTTTCATCGTTATGCCCTTCGGTTTAAGGAACGCCGGTGCAACATATCAGAGGTTGGTCAATATGATGTTCAAAGAGTTAATAGGGGAAATCATGGAAGTATATGTAGACGACATGCTCGTAAAAAGTATGTCCGAAGAGGATCATATTGATCATCTCGATAGGTGCTTCAAAATTTTGAGGAAGTATGGATTGAAGCTAAACCCAGCGAAATGCACATTTGGGGTGCGATCAGGAAAATTCCTTGGGTATTTAGTTCATGAAAGGGGGATTGAAGCTAATCCAGAAAAAATCCGAGCGATCACTGACCTCCATCCACCGAGAAAACTTTCGGACGTTCAAAGTTTGATCGGAAAAATTATCTCATTAAATAGATTCATCTCCAGATCTGCTGACAAAAGCTTACCTTTCTTCAGACTGTTGCGTAAATCTAAGAACTTCGAGTGGAACGCTGAATGCGACAAGGCTTTCGAAGAACTGAAGGCATACTTGACTTCGACACCCATGCTAGCAAAACCATCCGAAGGGGAACCCCTATATCTGTACATAGCTGTGTCAGAAGAAGCCATTAGCTCGGTTCTGGTCAAGATAGATAAAGCTGAGCACAAACCAGTTTACTATTTGAGTAAATTGTTGCAGGGTGCCGAAAAGAATTATATGGAGATTGAAAAGTTTGCACTTGCCTTAATTGTGGCGGCCCGGAGATTAAGGCCCTATTTTCAAACGTATAAAATCATTGTTTTAACTAACCAACCTTTAAGACAGGTTTTGTCCAAGCCAGAAGCTTCAGGCAGGTTGATAAAGTGGGCGGTCGAGCTCAGCCAGTTCGAAATTGAATACCGACCACGAATCGCCATCAAGGCGCAAGTGCTAGCTGATTTTGTGCTTGAATCAACCAACATATCGAACGAGAAAGAAGGAACAACCTCGGAATTATGTGTGGTAGAAGAGGCAAACGATCAAGTTTGGCTGATGCACGTGGACGGATCTTCGACCAAGGAAGGTGGCGGAGCTGGGATTCACTTCCAAGGGCCCAATGCTGAAGATCTGAGCTATGCGATAACTTTGGACTTTGTTGTCACCAACAATGAGGCTGAATATGAAGCATTGATAGCTGGATTAGAGATGGCCATTAAGGCAAAGGTAAAATCGATCATCGTACTAACGGATTCGGAACTTGTTCACAGACAGGTAAAAGGCACTTACGAGGCCAGAGAATTCAACATGATTAAATATCTGAACAAAGCAAAGAAGTTGATCTCGGAGTTCGATAAGTTTGATATTCAACCGATACCAAGGGAGGAGAATCTCTGGGCCGATATATTGTCAAAATTTACAGGATTGGCCGACGGGAAGACTGAGAGAACAATCACTTGGCTG
The DNA here is from genome assembly GCA_038501285.1 of Penstemon eatonii. Taxonomy (NCBI): domain Eukaryota; kingdom Viridiplantae; phylum Streptophyta; class Magnoliopsida; order Lamiales; family Plantaginaceae; genus Penstemon; species Penstemon eatonii. Next base: position 42,142,629 of record CM076713.1, read on the forward strand.
CTATCGAATATGTCTGCGATCGAATTAGATGCAGATCCTGCTATTGGAGTTATGGAAATCGAAGAGCCAAGTAGATCGTGGAGCGACCCTCTTATCGTCTATCTCAAGGATGGAAAACTGCCGGATGATGCAAATGAGGCTCGGAGAATCAAATATAGAGCGCCATCATTTACTTTGATGGACAGTCAACTCTATAAGCGGTCCTCTTCGGGAATTCTATTAAAATGTATCCGCGAGTCGCACTACAATGCCATTTTAAGGGAAGTTCATGAAGGGGAAGCAGGAAATCATTGTGGAGCTCGAGCATTAGCTCTTAAATGCTCAAGATCTGGATATTATTGGCCTACACTCTTTTCTGATTCTGTCGAGTATGTGAAAAAGTGCCATCATTGTCAAATTCATTCAAATTTAATACACCAACCGGCCGAACACATGCATTCGATCCCTATTTGTTGGCCCTTCGACAAATGGGGCATCGATATAGTGGGACCTTTCCCGACAGCGCGAGCCAGAAAAAATTACGTACTTGTAGCTGTGGAATATTTCAGCAAGTGGGTCGAATGTGTTGCCTTGACAAAGATCACCCAATTCCAAGTTATTAATTTTTTATGGAAAAATATAGTCTGCCGGTTCGGAATCCCCAGGGTTTTAATATCAGATAACGGAACGCAGTTTGCAGGAAAAAGGATCACGGATTGGTGTGAAAGATTTGGAATACAACAGAACTTTGCGTCTGTTGGCCACCCTCAGGCTAACGGACAAACTGAAGTAGTGAATCGGGAAATTGTTCGATCTCTGGAGAAGCGCTTATCGGAAGCAAAGGGAAAATGGCTGGATGAGCTACCAGGAGTATTATGGGCCAACAGAACAACAGTCAAAGCGGCAACTGGAGAAACTCCATTTAGTTTGGTTTATGGATCGGAGGCTGTTATTCCAGTCGAGAATCTTATACCTTCCCCCAGGGTCGAATTTTACGATCCTGAAGAAAATCAATCGCTGAGGCAAGTGGAAGTTGATCACGCGGATGCTCGTAGGGACCGCGCGAAGTTGAAAATCCAAGCCGCCAAGGCAAACATGGAAAAGGCTTATAATCGAAATGTGAGGGTTCGATCCTTCAAAATAGGGGATTTAGTGCTCAAAAAAGTGGAAGTATCAAAGCACGTAGGAAAACTACAACCCAATTGGGAGGGCCCATTCGTGATCGTAGAGGTTGGAAAGAAAGGGTCTTATAAGATTGCACGCCCTAACGGAGAAATACTGCCTCGAGCTTGGAATGCGGTCAATTTAAGAAGATATTATGGAAGATAGTTACAATAGAGGCTTCTACTCTTTAGTTATTCTGTTTTCTTTCGACTGTTACTATTTGGCAAACTATATGTGTTTAATGAAGAATTGGGTTATTTGAAGAATGTTTATTCAGACTATGTATTCAATGAAAGTATATTTCGCCTACATTCTTACTTATTCGTCATATTACTGATATTATCGGTCTCTACTTTTCTCTGTAAAATATTGAAAAAGGGTGAAAGCCTCTGCTATGACCCAAGGGCTAAAATTGCTCTAAAAATGACTAAGGGTGAAAGCCTCTGCTATGCCCCTTAGATCGAAATTATTGAAAAAGGGTGAAAGCCTCTGCTATGACCCAAGGGCTAAAATTGCTCTAAAAACGACTAAGGGTGAAAGCCTCTGCTATGCCCCTTAGATCGAAATTATTGAAAAAGGGTGAAAGCCTCTGCTATGACCCAAGGGCTAAAATTGCTCTAAAAACGACTAAGGGTGAAAGCCCCTGCTATGCCCCTTAGATCGAATATATTAAATGGGTGAAAGCCTCTGCTATGACCCAAGGGCTAAAAATGCTCTGATACGACTAAGGGTGAAAGCCGTTGCTATGCCCCTTAGATCGAAATTATTGAAAAAGGGTGAAAGCCTCTGCTATGACCCAAGGGCTAAAATTGCTCTAAAAACGACTAAGGGTGAAAGCCTCTGCTATGCCCCTTAGATCGAATATATTGAATGGGTGAAAGCCTCTGCTATGACCCAAGGGCTAAAATTGCTCTAAAAACGACTAAGGGTGAAAGCCTCTGCTATGCCCCTTAGATCGAATATATTGAATGGGTGAAAGCCTCTGCTATGACCCAAGGGCTAAAATTGCTCTAAAAACGACTAAGGGTGAAAGCCTCTGCTATGCCCCTTAGATCGAATATATTGAATGGGTGAAAGCCTCTGCTATGACCCAAGGGCTAAAAATGCTCTGATACGACTAAAGGTGAAAGTCTCTGCTATGCCCCTTAGATCGAAAATATTGAATGGGCAAGAGCCTCTGCTATGCCCTTAGGATTGAAACAAGCATTCCATTAGAAAATGAAAACATTTCACGGAAGATAGATCGAGATGAACATTCTATTGAAGAATGACCTAAGTTCTATCAAAGTTTCTTCACGACGGCTACGGCACCAAAAAAAAAAAAAAAAAAAAAAAAAAAAAAAAAAAAAAGGAGAAGGAGGGGTAGAAGAGAGACGCAGAATATCATTCCAAGCAAATATTATATCATTCCAAGCAAATATTATATCGTTACAACAAGAGTTATACTACAACAAGAAAGAAAAACCGTTACAACAAGGATGGCCTTACAAAGAGAAATTTTAACTCGTCATACAAAGGTTAACCAAGGTATTACTAAATAAAATTATTTTCGGAAAGGATTTTTCGAACTTCAGCACTACGATCAGCATACCCGCGGGTGTAAGCTTCTCTCTCACGGAGCTCGGAGTATCTCTTCTCGCGTTCATAAATATCTTTAAGTCTCTCTAACTCCGAACTCAACTTATCCTGAGACAATCTCTCCTTAAAAAATCTATTAGCTTCCAGCGCGCGTTCCAACTCGATCTTTTTGCCGATCAGCTCGAGCGAAATGGAAGCCCGTCGTTCGATCTCATGATTGACCAATGCATAAAGCCTAGAAAAGACTTTGCTAGCCTGAACTTATAAGAAAACACTTCATAGCAGGAACAAAGGAATTAGAGGGCCATGACAAAGAAGTTAGGAAAAAATGTACCTGGGCAAGGGATTCCGACCCAGAATGAAACAGGAACGAGGAATATTCCCCAGTTGAGAAGACCGACTCTGAGATAGAAACATCGGTCCGAAGAAGACTCATGTCAGGTTTCTTATAACACACTGCATCAAAACGAGTCCCACTTCTTCCAAACGAAGATCCTCCGACCAACGAAGGAATGGATTGGGAAGAGGAGCGCCCAGTTACTTCATCCACAAAAGAAACCCTTTTAGTTCTCTTGTCTGAATCCCTAGATTTCAAGCACGATGGAGGGGTAGTAATCGGTGATTTACTTTCCCCACGAAAATTTGACTGATCTGTACTAATAGATTTGATCGGTGATCGTTTTCTTTTCCTTATCTTCCTACTATGACTCGACCCGGAAAAAGGCGCGGGAAAAATCACGAGAGCGTTCGGATTCTTATTCATCTCTCGATTTTCGGGTAAAGATCCAACCAAGATAATTTCTGAAGAAGCTCCGAACGCAGTGAGCGATATCAGTGCAAAGGCAACGTAAAATGGCCTAGCTATTTATAAGAAAACGGTACGATGCAAATTGCAATGATTGGTAAAACACTGCTTCCAAGAAAGGCCCGGTGACGTAACCGAGTACGCAAAGCTGACGTCATGAAACTTAATGAGAAATCCAAGCAAGCAATAACATAAAATAGTATAAAAGAAAGAAATTCAAATACGAGAATCCACTAAATAGGCGAGGACAAAGGATCATAAGTACATTGTTGCACCAAGCCAATCCTATTACATAACAATCTTTATGCGTTAGACTCCTTCAGGCTCGAACTACGATCCGATCCATCTCGTTTCTCCGATTCGCTAGAACCGCTTTCCGAACTGTCGGAATCATCTTCACTTGAGCTGCTGCTTTCTTCATCATGACTTCGTGCGCCAGACGCAGATTGACTCGAACCAGTGCCTTGTACACTTTGATCGCGGGAATCCCCTTCAATATCCACATCTTCATTTTCAGATTGGGCTTCGAGCTCATCAGGATTTGGCATCGGGACACCGAATTCCTCAAGTAAAGGAGCAAACTCATGAGTGGCAAATTCCTCGAGCTTAGGAGGAAGGGAAGACGCTTTATAATCTTCACCGAAGATGTTCTTGTAAGGATTCAATTTAGGAAGGAAGTCACCAAGGACTCCTTCAATCTTAGCGGCTGTAAGAAGGTGCTGAGCTCCTTTGAAGTAGAAGGCTTGATTAACCGCTCCTGACCGTGATCGAACCAAAGCGTCAAGGATCGGAGACTCTAAGAACTCCCTTATGGCAGGTACCCTGGCTTCAGCTCGACCCCGTTCATAAGACTGTTCGACAGTCACTTTGGTTTGCTCGAGCTCGAGCTTGAGTTTCTCTACTTCGCCTTCTATGGCCCTCTTCGCTTCCAACTCCTCCTTAGTCTTCTGAAGCTCCAACTCGACTCTCGCTCCTCTTCGCTATTCGAGGCGGAACCCGAGTTTTGTGGATTCTCGTTCTCAGATGATCGATTCTCTACAGTCTCTTTTCCTTTGCTGTTATCGACCTCATTCTCCTCTAGGGGAGATTTTCCTTTCAAATCTGCTGAGCTCGACATAATAAATATAAGACGACTGATCAAATATGGCAAATAAAACTCACTTATCGACCTGTCTGCTCCGATCAAAAGTTTTTCCTCAGAATTTATGAGGAACAGCGGCCCTCCGTGTAACTATATATACAGGGACAAAATGGGAAATTGCAAATCGGTCCCCGAGTAACCGCGACGATTGGACTCTCTTGAGGTAAATTTGAAGTTATATTTTCAGAAATTGCGCCTACGGTCCCTAAACTTTCCAGAATTCCTGAAGTAAAGATCCATATCACAAACAACAAGGACGATCTCATAACTACTCTATCAAGAAATTGTTTAAGTATGCACTCTTTTTCCCTGACCCGGTTTTTATCCCAGAAGGGTTTTTCCGAGCCAGGTTTTTAATGAGGCATACCAGCAACGATAAGCCGAGATCGATTTACCCCGACGTTAAACATACTTCTTCGAGCTTAAGTTCCACTTTACGCTCGAGAAGTGGGGGAGTATTGATGAGGGGCATTCTGGATCCTACTTCTCTTTACAATTACACGAGATCGAGCGGTACTTATCTCGAAGAATCGAGTTCGAGTCTGACGGTGGTTTTGCAGTAAATGTAAACAAGCCCAGGATCCAAAGTTACTGTTGGGCCGAGCTCTGAATCAAACTTATGGGCCGAAGAATTACATGTCTGTGGGTAGACCACCTAGACCCCATTTTCAGCTATAAATACCCCCTGCATTTATGATATTGGACAACTTCCCAGGTGCTCTCTCCTCGAAGCTACAGTTCAAAGCAGCTCGGGATTGTAGCTCTAGATCGAACATATGTATTTCATCCTCTAGCTTGTACGGCATCCTATAATGCTCGGATAGGACCCTAGATATATTTGTACTTGTACTCATTTAATTCGAATACAATTACATTTGATCTTCACTTTACTTTACTTGTGATTATTGTGATGCATCCACACCCTTGATCGAATTAACGAAACCACGTAAGATCAGTGTGTCACTATCTCCAATCGAGTAGACGAGGTGGAAATGATATTTATTAGTTTTGTGGTTTCCAACTTTCAATCACTACCTTGAATTGCTTTTCTCTTTGTCTTACCTGCAAAACCAAAAAAGATTTTTTCATATGCTCTCCCATTAAATATATTAAAACCTCTCCCCTTAAGGTAAGGATTGGGATCTTCCATCAAATATACTTAAAAAAACCAATGACAGAAGTATAAAAATACCTCAACCAGTGGTTTTTCCCATTTGACCAACTCATCCACACTCCTGAGGGTTTCATTCATCAAATATGAAAGCAGTTAATGGCAGTAAAAGTTTTGATGAGCTCAAACTTCTTATGATGGAGAATGGATTTCCTGGGAGGAACATGGTTAATGGCTTCACCAAATTGGAAGAAACGGAGCAAAAATTCATAGAAAAGGAGACGTCTTTTTTACTTGAAGCTATAAATGCCAGCCAAAGAGCCACACCACTGGTGATCTATTATTGCTAAATATTTTGGTAGTTGAACTGTGTTTTTGACATGATATTCCTTTGTTGCTGCTTTTTACACTTACACCTAAAAAATGTAGTATTGAACTTAAATGGCAGATGGGAGATATCTCACTTCTCAAATATGATGTTTCTCAACTTAATGTGCCATTTTTATTGGTTATAGTAGTAATAGTGTGCTGAACTTCAACGAACTCTGGTCCAACGGATTATACATGGTATTAGCTCTAAATTTCAATGCATTTCTTGTTCTTAGTCAAGCTTGAGTTAGCACAAGTTTCTCAAAGCAAATTTCTAAACCAGAATATAGTTTGAATGCTTCACTTTCCTTATAGTCTTCATCCTTAACTCCCATCGAAAAATATTCAGTTTGATGATATTCTATGTTAGTGTCTCTAAGCCTACAACATTCCAAAGCCAATACCTGTATGGGTCTATGAAGTGATATTAACAAAAAAGGTTCTCTTTGCTTTGGTTGAGCGTTGACGGTTTTTAAATTAAGAAACATAAGCTAAAGATATTGCCTGCTTGATTTGACTGCCAATTGGAGCTGAAGTGCTTAATGTGACTCTTTGCTTCAATTGATTGCCCTTCTGAGATGAATTGCTTAAAAGTTTCATGTCTTATGCTTGAAGAAACCAAATTCATCAGTAAACAATGATTGGCATACAATTGATAAACAGAATAAGAAAAATGCCATTTCAACCTGAATAAAAATGATTAACCTAGGGCAAACTTGAACTGAAAAATTAAGTAAAATGACGCTCTATTAACCCATAGAGGCATAGACTGTGTAGTTCTTTGTTAAGATGTTAATTACTTCAAAGTATTAAAAGCTCATCTCAATAGAGATAAATCTCTTACTAAAAGGACACACATTAGTCAAGTTCAAGATGGCCATTATCATGTTTACACTTTACACTAGTAATAGAATTTTGATTACCTAATTTGATGACGATAATAGAAATTATGGATGCAAATTGAACTAATAATAATAAAGGTATCCAAATGGAAGAAATCGCTTCTTATGATGAACAAGAACTGTGATGTAGGGAAGGAAAATGTAAATGAAGGGTTTGATACTTGCATCTAACTGTCTAAGGAGAACTTTGACAAAAATAAAGGAAATGATATGTATTCGACTCGAGTCGTTCTACCGAGCAACTTCGACGAGACCATTGATGTGCTTCAAGGCCACGAAGTGCAATCGGAACATGGACAAGTATATTAGGTGCAATTGCTCCAATGGTCTTTATTAGACAATAATATATTATTAATGTTTGTTGGTGTTGTATGTGTTACAAATACTTACCTCCTACAGAAATATGAGTTTCCTTGTATTTGCTCTGCAATAAATTAATAATACATGGAGATGTTAATATGGTATGTACTAATCCTTCTTTTAAAGAAGATATTCAGACCCACTTAGCTTTTCTGCTACTTCAACTTTTTCACACACTTGCAGAGGGCCACTGCACTTCTGTGGCAGGTAAAAAACAAATAAACACTGACAATGCTTGGATGACATAAATAATCGACCCAGCTAACCAACACGAGATAGAATATGTATTTCAGGTTATTCTGAATGAGAAATCCAATAGATCAGGCCATTGCAGATAGTGAGGGCGAAACATTTAATATTATTTGAGACATCTCAATCGAATTTAGATCTCAGTGGAAGGACAAACTAACATAACTTTTCAAGTATAGAAGTAAAAAGCAAAATAAACATTGCCCCTCTTCTAGATGAGACAACTATACAATTGATTGCAATAAGAATGGTTCATTATGCATTTAAAAGGTTTACAGATAGGTTGGAGGTATAGATAGAAAACAAGAAAATAACCTGATTAGTGCAAACACACATTGAAGAACAATTGCAACTCCCATCCAAGCTGAAGTACTGGATTTCACCAGTGCAACTTGTATCAATAGGCCGGCTGAAGCAGCCAACGAGACAACATATGCAATCAAAAGCTATAGTTTCAGCCTGCAAATTCAGAAGTTATGACCGGAAATAACAAAATACAAAAACCAACGGAAACCATATAAACATATAGGAGGAGAATCAGAAAACAAACCAAAAACAAGAAAACAAATAGACTAAGCAACTAATCTAGAAATTTACAGCCAATGAAACAACAACAAAGTCATTCTAACACCAAAAAAAAAGTACGCAATAAATACTTAAAATATTTAAAATACTATCCCAAACACCTAAATAAAGAAGCAGACCAACCTTAAGAAAATCCAGAATGAAAATAACATGTGAAATCAGTGAAAAAATATGCTAAATAAGTGTGAATAGGGTTGTCAATGGGCCGGATTTCAATCCGGATCCGTCCGAATTTGGTCCGAATTATTAGTATAATTGTCCGATTAGAGATTCGATGGACCTGATCCGATATAAAGATCCGAAATCTGAAACTCATGGAGCGAATATGGTTTTAGGTCGATCCGATCCGTTAAAGATCCGTACCCGACAACAAATAAAAAATATATATATATACAAAATGATTTATAAAAATAAGTATCATTAATAATATTTCAACGTCAATTTAAGAAGATAGTAATTTATAATTCATTTATAACTTTATTTAAACCATTATATTCATTCTACAAATATGAATATAGTAAATAAACTTTGAAAATGTGAGCTAAAATTAAATAAAATTGAAAAGATAATAAACTTGTTTTAGGAAAAAAATATTAATTTAACTTTTTAAATACAAATTTATTGGATCCAAAAAATATCCGATATCCGGCCAAATCCGATCAAGATCCGTTGGATTAAAAAAATCTAGATTCGAGCAAGATCCGAATCCGACAGGATTCGATCCGATATAAATGGAGCAGGATCTAGACGAGCCCGATCCGACCAGAATCCGGCCCATTTATAGCCCTAAGTGTGAACGGGTTAAACTGATAAAAATAAGTGAAATCGGTAAAGAAAGAAACAATTAACCGACAAAAACAGGATGAAAGAAAAATGGTTTAAAAGAAAATAAATAAAAGTAATTAATAAAACTGTAAAAAAAAACAGTGAAATTATGTTATAACTGATAAAAGATCCGGTAAAACTGTAAAAATAAATTATTAAACTGGTAAAATAAATGAAATCGACGAAAAAGGGGATAAACAGGTAAAAAGAAATTAAAGTGGTGAGTTAGTTAAATAGGTGAAAAATGTGCTAATTTGCTTTATTTTATAACATAATAAAATTAGTTTAACTCAAATTTATAAAAATTACCTATAAAATTAATTAGACATGTACAACGTTGATACAATTTTCTAGTACATATAACTTCATAAACTGAATCAAATTACAAAGAGTACTATAAGACAGAATGAGAGACAAAATATGAGGGTTCACCAAAATAATGGTGGCCTAAATTTTTTAGAGCGTACAACAGAAATCATGTGGAGGTGTAAGTTTAGAACTATGCCAATAACAGTTACAATTATTGCGAATGTATAAGTGATCTTACGATAATTCGTAGGGTGATCAAGGTAGGAGAGTAAATAGTTAAAACACAATTATGTGAGGAGAAAATCAATAATATATTTTCCGAACGTAGGTGTACAGATTACAAGTAATGAGGGTCCTATCTGAGCATTATAGGATGCCGTACAAGCTAGAGGATAGATACATATAAAATAACCTAAACTAACTTTCCAAGGTTGGTCCGAGCAGGAGCTTCGAGTTGGGAGCACCTGGGAAAGCGTGTATGGCGCCATAAATGCTTGTGGTATTTATAGTTGAAGTGGTGAGCTAGCTGAACCATCCGCAGGGGTACATTTCTCGGCCTAAAGGCCTGGGCCTGAGGTCGGCCCAACAGTAACCTTCGACCTTGTGCTCTTTCTAATAGATCGGACTGGATAAACTGGGGCTTGGGCTCGTATCTATGTCTTCAAGGTCGGGATTCATATCTTCGATCTTGCGTGATCCGTATTTCAATTTTGCCTGAGCTCCTAAATGTAGATAATCCAAAGTACCCCTCGTCAGTACTCCCCCACTTCTCGAGCGCAAAGTGAAGCTGAAGCTCGAAGAAGTAAATGTTGCTTCGAACGGCAACGAACCACTTATGATGTGTTTCGGATATGCCTCGTTAAAAACCTAATTCGGAAAAACCCATTGGGATAAAAACCGAATCAGGAAAAAAGAGTGCATATCTTGGAAACAATACAATGATTCTATTGTGATGATATTAGTTTCAATGTTAACAATCTTTGTCTGGATTTTTAATTGATCTTGATCAAAGTGTCCCTCTGTATTAGTTGCCGTAATTGATTCCTTATTAATGCTCCCCCACTTCTCCGAGCGTGAGGTGAAGCAAAGGATCGGAGAAATAAATGAATTGCGGGACCAAAGAGGCACGTCTTTTCCAGTGTCGGTCTTCGGCCCATAATTTCGGAGTATAGGGGCCTAGAATGCAATTATTAGGGAATATAATTTTGAATTCACCCTGAGGGAGTTCAATAGTCGCGGTTATTCGGGGTCCGGTTTGCAATTTACCATTTTGACCTTATATATATATGCTGATCGTTGGAGGTTTCCTCGCACAAGATTCTCAAAGAACCCTAGATCGGAGCACAGAGATCGAACACCTTTAAAAAAGCCCTAAAAACACGTTCGCCCATATCTCGCGTATTTACAATGTCTAGCCCAACAGATCTCAAAAGCAAAGCCAAGGTAGCGAAAGAACAAGAGATTGGTCTCGATGAGATGCAGGTTGGGAATTCTCGATCGCCAGTGACAGAGAATTTGGGGAGCCCGAGCTCTGATTCCGACTCTGATAGGGAGGAAGGAGAGTTAAATTCTGATTCTGAGAATGACGAAGACGATAGCTCGACCGAGGCAACTGCTGAAGAAGTTGTGGAGGACGATAGCCTTACTTTGGCGGACAATGAACAAGTTAAATACAGAATAGGTAACAAGGTCATTGTTACAATTTTTAAATGGGTAGAACCGTCGACCAGCGTTAGGCTTAACAAAACTGAGCGAAGAGCCGATCAAACTGTTTGCCGTTATACTGAAAAAGATTGAGAATATTTAGAGCTCGAATTTGGTAAGTACATTGCAGACGAGTTTTCGATCGTCATTCTGACTCCTGAGCAGCGTGTTACTGATCCTCCGAAGGGGTGCCAAGCATTCTATACCAGGCAGTTTTTCTACGGTCTGCGCATTTATCGCTCGTATCTCGGCCATTCATTCCACAAGATCTGAACCGTTGATGTCTATTTCCTTCTTCTATAAATAGTTCCAAGTAGTTCCAAAGTTACCATTATATTTTTACTTTCCTGTAAATGTTTAGTTCGATCCATATGCTTGAATTTTTTCTTCCCTCGATCAACATGATTAATTTTTTATCTCTAATAAAAATGTTCGAGATTCGAATTCGGACCCTATTTTTTGATCTTTCATTTGCCTCCGAAGAAGCTTCGGTTCGACTAGAATATCGATAGACAAATAGCCTTGCGACTAGAATACCGGCAGACGACCTAGTTTTCTTAGATATCCTTTATCTAAGACAGGTCCGGATTCCTGTATTCTGTCGCTCCATCCGGCCGGATAGGGGGTAACTCTTCGAGGAGTTCTTTAAATCTCGAGCGTCAGCTTCTCCGAGGAGCTTCTTGGAAAATGATGCCATCGAGATTTCTTGGGGGTTATTTCCATCTTGAGTTGCTTCCCTCTCTTTCGGCGCGGATAAGTGTGTGAATGAACCAGCAGGGAAGCGGTGGCAAAGATTTTCGATCAAAGGGAAGATTGTCATAGCGATCATTATTTACAGATGAAGATCTTGGATCGGTTGAAAGTCCAACAACAATTTGAATCAACTCTCCACCGTTTCTCTGGTCGTTCAGAGATCCGTAGCTCATAGTATGTGTAGTAGGAATAGTAATGTTTGTAATCTTCCATTTAAGCTAGAATATCCTTATTGTAATCAAGAAATCTCTTGTAACTGTTTGAAAAGTTTATGAATGAAAGACTTATTTTTATGTTATTGTCCTTATATTTTCCTTTGTTTTTCTTGCTCGTATATTTATGAAATCGATCTTTTGGTAGAATAATCGAACCCCCAACTTTTGACAATTAGGTAAACAAATCATCCAGTAATAATTGAACTTGTCTTGCTGCTTAATAAGAGTAATCGGTAATCGATATTACTTTGATCTTTTCCACATATTTCGGTCATTGCAAAGTGCAAATTAATCATTGGCAAAATTGAAAATTTTTCGATAGCCCAATTTTTATTATTTCGATCTAAGGGTCATAGCAACGGCTTTCACCCTTAGTCGATTTTGAGGGTCTTAGCAACAGCTTTCACCAATTTTATTATTTCAATCTAAGGGGCATAGCGACGGCTTTCACCCTTAGTCGATTTCGAGGGTCTTAGCAACAACTTTCACCCATTTTATTATTTCGATCTAAGGGGCATAGCAACGAATTTCACCCTTAGTCGTGTTGGTCCCAAGTGGTCAGATGAGGTCTAGAGGGGGGGTGAATAGACCTCTGAAAATTTTTGAACTTAAAAACTTTTCAGTCTTCTGTCAGCAGACTAAGCTGATGAAGAACAGTAAGCAGACTAGTCTGATCGTGAACAAATCTTGAACAGACGACTGACCACTCTTCTTACAGTGACTTAGCTGTTTTTCAGCAAAAACAGTTTTCCAAGAGTATACTTGCAGCGGATTGTTTGAAAGTGTTTTTCACAAGTAAACTAAGTTCTAAAAGATTTTATCCCCAGTTTTCAAACTCCTTATAAAATCTTTTGTTTGATTCAAAGTGTTTAAAATGCAAACTTTAAAATATGCATGAAAACTTTAAATGCAAGATAACACAAAGAATTTTTATAGTGGTTATATGGATAGAAATCCTTTAGTCCACTCTTCCAGATCACACAGATTCTGGGTTATACTATAATCACTTAGATTACAATATTTCTCCACTTACACCTAAACAACTAATGAGAAGGCTGTAAGCTCACAATAGGAATTCACAAAGAAAACCTATCCTCTAAAGTAGAATCACTCACAAAGATGGATTCTCACTTCGCACAACACTCAGCTATTACAAAATCACTCAGATGATGTTTTCTGATTTCTTCAACTGGGTTTCTGTCAACAGATGACTTCCACGAGACGAGTGAGCTGTTCGAGCTTTTTGAGACTTAGAGAAATTCTGCTTCAAAATTTCGATCTCTGATTGTTGTTGTGTATTTTGCTCGATTGAAATTCAGCTCTATTTATACATGGAGATGAAAATGTGACCGTTGAAGGCAAGTCACAAATCAAATCCATTCTTCAGCTCTTTTTGAAACGGCTCTCTGCAGCAAACCGTACAGTGTACAGTACTTTTCTGTCCATTGCATTTAATGCACTCTGCTGATCCGAGGATATCTTCAATCATTTGCCATTACTACCCTTCTCTTTCAGCATTTATTACACCAAGTGCATTTATTACCGTTGGACTAATCTCTTGATCTCTTCCACTCTGCTGATCAAAACGACTCTGCTGATAGATACTCTGCTGATCAAATACTGAACTAATCTGATTTGACTCGGCTGATGATCTACCCTTCTGTTCGCTGTTTCAGCAAGAGATCACTAGTCTTCTGAGCTTTGAACTTTGAACTCTTCTGATGTCTTCTTTTACTTTGTTCAAAATTCTTTCAAGGGAACTAAGCTTTCCATACTTAGCTGATTATGATGTTTTGGAAATCATCAAAACCTTCCCTTAAAGTCTGACTTCTTTCATCTTCATCTTCATCCAACAATTTCCCCCTTTTTGATGATGACAAAACTCCAGCTAAGTACCTGGACCTAAACTAAAGTTTTGATCCTCAAAAATTTCTGAGATAGAAATAGTATGTTGGATTCAAACTTGCAATTTTATAAATGATTGAACTGATTACATATTACAAGTTTTTGAAGAGTAAAAGATGCAAAGTACTTTAAAAGATTACAAGGATTTTAAGATAAAGAAATCTAGTCTAAGCTAGTCTTCTCCCTTCTTCTCTTCTTCAGCTTCCTTGTTTTCTTTTTCAGATTCTTCATCAGATAATTTAGAAGACTCAGCTTCCAAATTTTCAAAGAATCTTTTCTTCAACAGCTCTAACTTCTTTTTCTTGACATCTGGATCAAGCTGTTCTTCAGCTGAATCTTTGGCAGCAGCTAGTTCCTTATCAGACTTGGCTTTTGCTTCAGATTCTTCAAATTCAGCTTGCTCTTCTTCTGTGATCTTCTCATCTGTTGGTCTGCTTGATTCTCCCATATGTTTTTCAGTCTCACCAGCAGATTCTTCTAACACTTCAGTTTCTTCAGCATCTTGATTTCTTTCTTCCCTTTGGAAGTCAACCCTTTGCTGTCCAAATACCCTTTCTTCCCCCTTTTTGTCATCATCAGCAGGGACAGATGGATATTGTGGCACAACTGGTGTAATTAGAAGTGAATCACATAGAAGTTTGATGTTCTCTTCCATAGCATTGATCTGAGCCTGTTGTTTGAGTTGATTGGCTTTGAATGCTCTCATTTCCTTGAGCAAGTCCTCTCCTTGATCACCTAATTGGATTTGAGTTCCTAAAATCCAATTTGAAGAAGCCTTGAAGTCTTTCATCATGTTGTCCATGACTTCATCTTCTGCTTGGAGGGCCAATTCAACAGTTTGTTCAATCTGTTTCCAACCTTCAGTAGTGCTCTGAGTCCGTCTCCTAAGTATATCCATATCTTGACAGATGGATTTAACATTCTGAGCAGTATCTTCTATCAGATCGGTTGGGACGGCAGCAGCTTTCTGAGTTGGTTGTTTAACAGCAGCTAACACTTCTGCAGCTAATTCTTCCTTCATATCCTTCAAAGATTTGGTGATCATGTGTTGGATGGAGTCCAACAGATTTGTCTGAATATTTTGAGAAGTTGAAGGCATATCTGTTGTAGCAGAAGGTGTTTCTTTGATAAGTTGCTCTGATGGTTGAGTTGTTAATGCAAGAGATTGATCTGCTGATTCACCAGCATGGCTTGGAGTGCTTTCCTTCTCCTTAGCTTGATCATCTCCTTCAGCAGCAACTTCTTTGTCCTTGGTCTGATCTGCTGGAACTTCTTCTTCTTTCTTTGAGTCATCAGCAGCGTCAGACTTATCACCCTGTTCTCTGTTCTGATCAGATGGGTCTGATGTACCCTCTTTTTGCTTTGGTTGATCAGAAGACTTTTCTTTTTCTTTATCAGCAGGGGCTATAATCTTCTTGACAGTCTCAACTGTCTTCATCAGTCCTTCATTGTCCACTGCTGACCTGTTAGAAATCCAAGTAAAATTATCAAGAGGAATAAAAGTAGATGAAGGTTCCTCAGGCAGCTCCTCATAGGGTTTGATGTTTGGTCCCTAGACAATGTGTTTGATGTTTGGAAGGGGGACCAGTGAGCTTGGTTGTCCTCTTAACTTCCTTGATTTCTTTGCCCAAAGCTCCATTGCTTGAGCAACAGCCAACTTGATTGATCTTTCTTTGAGGTCTACTGAATCATCATAATCTTCAGCAACAGACTCAAAGATCTTTTTGGCTTCAACTTTGACTACATGGCTTATTTTCATTCTTAACCTGTCCAGAAAGAATTCTGAATCAAGTGCTTGAATGAGTGAACCCGTCTCAAGCCACTTCAGTACCCATGCTTCTTCAGTAGCAAAGGCTTTCCATTTGGTCATTTCAGCTGGACTCTTTGTCAGTCTGAATTCCCTCCACCTGTTGTATCTAATCTTCTCATTATTGAACTGTGTCAGGCGGTTGACCCTTTCATTTTCAGCATCAAGCCTCTTTAGGAATTCTTCAAAAATAGCTGGATCTTCCCTGACTATCTCCAAAGACAGTCTAATCTCTTCCCTTTTCTTTGGCTTTGTTTTAGGTGCAGGCATAGCTGGTATTGGTTTGTTTGGATCCCTTGGCTCACCAATAACTATCCCACCAGTGTGCTGATGTCCATGAGCATCCTTGGTGCTTGCCTCAATAGCAGCAGCCAACTCTGCTGCCTCAATAGCATCCCTTTGCTCTTGGGTCATTTTGCTGGCTTCTTCCTCCAGCCTTTTTAGTTCAAGGCTTTTCAGCCTATCCTCTTCTGCTTTCTCTGCAGCTATCCTTTGCTTCTCAGCAGCATCTAATCTTTTCTTTTCTGCAGCAGTTAAATAAGTAGCAATCTTGCCAGTCCTTCTTCTCCTTGTTTCAGGACTCTCAATTGCTTGAAGAGGGATTGCAGCAACTGGAGTAGGATGCAACAAGGGTGCATCTTCTTCATGTGTTGTACTAATCTGTTGTGCTCCTTCAACTTCAGCAGATGGTACAGCAGATGAGTCTTCTGTAGACACTCCAACTGTAGGAACAACTTCAGCAGCAGCTTTAGCAGCAGGTTCTTCAATTGTCAATGGCCTTTCTGCTTCAGTTGTTGTTTCTCTTACTGTTGCTACAGGTTCTTCAGAGAAATTTACCTTTCTCTTGGCTTTGGACTTAGGAATCTTCTTGGCAGGAGGTTTTGCAGTAGGAGGTCCCCTTGCCTCACTCCTAGTCCTCAATCTTTTCAACCTTTGAAGAGGAATTTCCTCTTCTGATTCAGTTCTTTCAGGAGAGGAGTCAGTCTTCATCTGCTCAATCTCCTTGGTGAAATCTTCAATTATGTTTTCTGGAACTTCATCCTCAGGTTGTGCTGATCCAGTCTCAACAGCAGACTGTGTTGTTGGCTCAGCAGATTTACTTGTCTGACTTTCCTTCTTGCTCTTCTTAGAAGGGGCCTTTTTGTATTTTGCAGCAGCCTTTCTCTTTGGAGCAGCCACTATCTGTCTTACTGGTTCATAGAGCTTGAACTCTTTGCTACCATGAGTTTGCTTTCCACCACCCATGGGGCATTGCAGTGAAGCAAACAGATTACTCAGTAGAATGGCATGAGAATGCCTTTTATCACTCAACAGCTCATAAACGTGAGCAGCCCAGTTCACCTTTAAACCGTAATAGATACACACCATTGTGTAGTATCTTCTCCTAGGCAATCCATCCAAAGAACTTGTACTGCAATCCAGTACCTTAGCAATAATATCCGCAAACCTCTGATACTCATCTTTCAGCTGAGTTTTCATCAGAGACCCAGTCATCTCTTCTCCTTCCTTCGTACAAATAGCCCAAAACTCTTCTTCCTTTTCAGACCCTAGGTCTGTCACATCTCCTCCCTTGTTCGTCAGCTTATAAATTTCACTAAGAACAGCAGCAGATACAGCAATCTTCTTACCACCTATAACAGCAGTCATAACGGTTTCAGCATCAGTGAACTCCCTGGTGGTGTAGAAGTGATATACATCTTCAAGATAGACCCTATCTTCGTGAGCTTCCAAAACTGGAACCAACGATGCCTCCTTGATCTTCTCCATTAATGTTCGCATCAAATCAGTACCCGAAAAGTGGAATTTGCTGTAGTTTAGGTATCTTCCGTCAATAATCTTATCCATCTCTAAGATTAGTGAGTAGATTCTGCAAAAGAACAGTGAACTTTTGAAGCAAGAGGGTTTGAGAGTTAGAGAGTTTGAGAGTGTTTGAGTGCGTAAGACGACTATACTGTTTAGATCGGATTTTATAGGTTCCCTTTTGGTTAGGTTTTCGTGATTTATCAGAACCGTTTATCTAATCTGACAGTTTTTAATCGTGCGGATGAGAGCCGCGGATTTCAATTTTATTAGTTTAACGTCAGATGGGCGGGAAATTCTATCGACACTAATCTGTTTACTTATAAAAGCGCGTTTCTAAGATGCGACTTATGACCATGCTTATAAGATATCAGATGAGTAGAGTTTAACTTATCTGACAGACGAGTGATCTGTTATCTGATATTACTAGAGAAAGCCAATAGCTAGTAATCTTCCTCTGCTGTTTGTCAATCCAGCAAGATAAAATAATTTTCAATCTTCAAGAATTAAGAACAGATCTTCTTAGAAACATAACTTCAACTAACTGACATTAACAGATTTCATCTTTAGAACAGAAGTACCGCTAGTCTTACACGTTCCCCCTGTCTTTAAGAATTCATAAGTTAACTAGTTTGTTGAAGGTTAATCCTTGAATAATATAGTGAATGACTAAGCTGTTGAATTTCAGTCTTCTTATGAGTTCCCCCTCAGCTTATGCATCCAAATTAAGTAGTCCTAACTCAGCTCTTAGAGTTGAGAACCTTGCTTCACTCAGAGGTTTAGTGAAAATATCAGCAATCTGATTGTCTGTATGAACATACTCAATCATAACATTGCCTTTTTCCACATGATCTCTAATGAAGTGATGCTTGATCTCAATATGCTTAGTCCTTGAATGACTTGTAGTGTTCTGAGTGAGAGAGATTGCACTAGTATTGTCACAGTAGATTGGTATTCCACTGATTTTGATGTTGTAATCTTCTAGTTGATGCTTCAACCATAGTATCTGTGCACAGCAAGCTCCAGCAGCTATATATTCAGCCTCAGCAGTAGATATAGAAACTGAAGTTTGTTTCTTACTCATCCATGAGATCAGACGACTACCTAAGAACTGACAGGCACCTGTTGTGCTCTTTCTGTCAATCTTGCAGCCAGCAAGGTCTGAATCTAAATAACCAATAAGCTCAAATCCAGATTCTCTAGGATACCACAATCCCAATTCTTGAGTGCCTTTAACATATTTCAATATCCTCTTGGCAGCTAAGAGATGAGATTCTTTGGGGTTTGATTGAAATCTTGCACAGACTCCAACTGAGTACATTATATCAGGTCTACTTGCTGTTAAATACAACAATGAACCTATAATGCCTCTATATTTGGTTATGTCCACTGATTTGCCATCTTCATCTCTATCCAAACGAAGACTTGTAGACATAGGAATGGTAGCAGTTGAGCTAGTTTCCATACCAAATTTCTTGAACAGATCTCTTGTGTATTTTGCTTGGCTGATGAATATTCCATCAGGCAACTGTCTAACTTGCAAACCAAGAAAATAGTTAAGTTCACCCATCATGCTCATTTCAAACTTATTCTGCATCAGCTTGGAGAACTTATCACACATCTGTTGGTTAGTTGAACCAAAAATAATATCGTCCACATATATTTGCACAAGTAATATATGGTTTTCCCATTCAATTGTGAACAAGGTTTTATCTACCTTACCTTTACGAAATCCTTTAATTAAAAGAAAATCAGATAGGGTATCATACCATGCTCTTGGAGCCTGTTTCAGTCCATAAAGAGCTTTCTTCAGACGATATACCTTGTCCTCTTCTTGATAGACTTCAAATCCAGGAGGTTGTTCAACGTACACTTCTTCTTGCAGTTATCCATTGAGAAAAGCAGACTTCACATCCATCTGATAGACAGTGAAGTTCTTGTGAGCAGCATAGGCTAGAAACAGTCTGATTGCTTCAAGTCTTGCTACTGGTGCAAAAGTTTCATCAAAGTCAATTCCTTCTTCTTGACAATAACCCTTGGCCACTAGTCTTGCTTTGTTTCTGGTGACAACACCATCTTCATTCATCTTATTTCTGAATACCCACTTAGTGCCAATTACTCTTTGATGACTTGGTCTAGGAACTAAGTACCAGACTTCATTCCTTTCAAATTGATTCAACTCTTCTTGCATAGCTTCTATCCAGAAGGAATCATTGAGAGCTTCTTCAATTTGCTTGGGCTCTATTTGAGATAGAAATGTGACAAACATGGCATCTTGTGCAGCAGCTCTTCTTGTTTTCACTCTATCTAAAGGATCACCAATGACTAATTCAGGTGGGTGATTCTTGAGCCATCTGAGATCAGGTTGCAAATCAGGATGTTGTCCTCTGTCTTGATCTTGCAACACTACTGTTGGAGTTCCAGTAGTAGTCTGTTGAACATTTGTAGTCTGTTGAACAGTCTCTGGTCTGTCAGCTGTCATCAACTCGTCTGTTAGACAATCAGCACTGTGATTTTGAACAGCACTTGAGTTTGCAGCTGAACTTAGATTAGGTAGTATGTTGGGAACATATTCTTCATTTCTTCCAACATCTAACTTCTGTAAATCAGCAGACAGGTCTTGGTTAATACTTTGATTCTTTTCAGAAGATTGACTTGGCTCATCAAATACTACATGGATAGATTCTTCTATTAGTAATGTTCTTTTATTGAAGACTCTATAGGCCTTACTAACAGATGAGTATCCTACAAAGACAGCTTCATCAGCCTTTTCTGCAAATGCAGTAAGGTGATTTTTCCCATTATTCAATACAAAACATTTACAACCAAAAATCTTGAAGTAATGAATGTTTGGTTTTCTGTTGTTCCAAACTTCATTTGGAGTCTTGTTCTGATTTTTGTTGATCATACATCTGTTTTGGGTAAAGCATGCTGTATTTGTTGCTTCTGCCCAAAATCTTTGAGGCAGTTTAGCTTCAGCTATCATGGTTCTGACAGCTTCCTTTAGTGTTCTGTTTCTCCTTTAAGCAACACCATTCTGTTGAGGGGTCCTAGCAGCTGAATACTCATGATGTATTCCTTTCATGTTACAATACTCTTCAACAGTAGAGTTTGTAAACTCTGTCCCTCTATCTGATCTGATCTTCAATATTTTGATACTTTTCTCATTCTGGATCAGTTCCATCAGATTGGTAAGATGTTCCTTGGTTTCACTTTTCTTTTTCATGAAAATCACCCAAGTATATCTTGAATAATCATCCACAACAGCTAGGCAGTATTTCTTTCCACCATTGCTGACTGGATCAATGGGTCCAAATAAGTCCATATGCAGTAGCTCCAATATTCTTCCAGAAGATTGGTGCTTATTTTCTTTGAATGATGACTTGATTTGTTTACCCTTCTGACAGGCGTCACAGAGCTTGTCTTTGCTCATGACTGCTTTTGGAATCCCTTCTACCAAATCATTCTTGATTAATCTGTTTATGGTCTTGAAGTTTAGATGATTCATTCTCTTGTGCCATAGCCAACTCACTTCACTTGGTGCAGATGCCACCAAACAAACACTTGAATTCTTATCAACAGAATCCCAGTCGACTATGTAGACATTTCCTTGTCGTCTTCCAGATAAAATTACCTTCTTTGTACCAATTTGTTCAACATAGCACTTATCTGTTGAGAAGATGACTGAATATCCTTTGTCACAAAATTGACTTATGCTCAGCAGATTATATTTTAGGCCTTTAACATATGAGACGTCAGATATCTCAATGTTTCCCTTGATTACTCTTCCTTTAGCTTTAATCTTGCCTTCTTTGCTGTCTCCAAATGTAACACTTGGACCATCCACAGCAACTGCATCAGTCAGCTCATGTATGTTTCCACACATGTGTCTTGAACATCCACTGTCCAAGTACCAAATCTTCTCTACTTTACTCCTACTCCTAATCCTAACCTACAAAACAAAAGTAAAATTGTTTTAGGTACCCTTATTGAGAGGGTCCTGAAGGATTAGTTCCACCTTTGACAACCCAAGATGTTGATGTCTTAGGCTTCTTAGGTTTCTGAGTTTTGATAGGAGCATGAACAGTTTCATTTTTATCATAATTATCAGATAAGTCATGTTGATGATCAGTATGATAAGAGTAATGTTCATAAGCAGGGTAAGGTGCATGATATGCAGGATATGCATGCATTGGATGAGCAGGGTAAGGTGCATAGTAACTAGGAAACTGAGGTGCATGATACATAGGATGATATGCAGCAGGTTGCACATAATATGACTCATTTCCATACCAAGCATTTTGATTTTTCTTGTTTTTATGCTTCTTTGGCTTACTTGATGCTTGCTCTTTAACAGACGACTTAGTTTTCTCACTAGTCTGATTAGTTTTAACCTTGTCAGAAGACTTCCTAGGACTCTTCTGTTTGGGTTTACTAGTCTGTTTTTCTACACTAGGTTCTTTGCTCTTTTTAGCCTTAGGAGATTTCTTCTCCTTTACCACTTTCTCAGTTGAGGTAGGTCTAGCAGTTTGAACATACAGTATGATCTTACTATTGTCAGCAGAAATGAATTTTTCAGTATGGTTCAACTCTAGTTTATCCTTTTCTAAAGGTGTCTCCTGTTTACTAGATGTATGCATGGATGCAACAGTTGACTTATCATGAGACTCAATGATTTTCTCAAGTTCCATGATTTTTCCTTTATAAACCTCACATTCAGCTTTCAGAGATTCATGCTCTTGCTCAAGCTGTTTATATTCAGCTGATTCTTTTGCCTTTTCAGCTAAAAGTTTCAGTGAACTATTTTGCTCTTTTAGCAATATCATCTCTTCCTTAAGCTTAACAAATTCTCCAGCAATAGTAGTATTATTTAACATCATTTGCTCTAGAGAATTAAACAGTTCATTATTTTGAGGAGTTACCTCATCCTCAGAGTCATCAGATTCCTTTGCCATCAGGCACAGGAGAGCAGGTTTTTCTTCATCAGACGATTCTTCATCAGACGAGTCCGAATCTGAATCAGATGAGTAGACAGCAACTAGCTTTTCTGCTTCCGCCATCATAGCCTTGCCTCTCTGATGCTTTCTTTCTTTTCTCATTTTCTTCTCCTCTTCAGTGTACTTCTCTGCTTTTGGATATGGGCAGTCTTTGATGAAGTGTCCCAATTTCCTGCAGTTGTAACACATTAGTTTTGCTTTATAATCATCTTTATCTTGAGAAGAAAAGTTAGGTTTAGAAGTAGAGGCATTGTTGTATTTGTTCTTCATTTTTCTTTTGTAGAACTTCTTGAAATTATTCATCAACAGTGCAACATCTCCAGCAGTATATTCCTTTTTGTTAAGTAGAGTGGCTTCATCAGATGAGTCCACTTCTTTGCTTTTCTGTGCTGGTCTTCTTTGGTTTTCAGCAGCAACCAGTGCAGCTGTGGGTCCTGAAGTTGAGGTTTCTTCAATTCCCATCCTAGGCAGTTTATATTCGAATGCCTTGAGTACAGAGAACAGCTCAGTAAGAGAGATTTTTCCCAAATCCCTTGATTCTTCCATTGCTGTTACTTTCATGTTGAACTTTGGAGGTAGGGCCTTTAGTACTCTGACAGTGATCTCCTTGTCAGTGAAGGTCTTTCCCAGCTTTAAAACTTCATTCAGAGTCCTGGTGAATCTGGTATCCATTTGATCAATGATTTCTCCAGACTTCATCTTGAAGTTATCCAATTTCTCCAAGGCAACAGTGAGCTGATGCTCCTTTATTGCATCATTGCCTTCGCTCATATCTCTGACTTTGTCCCACATCTCCTTTGCAGTTTTGCAATGTTTGACCTTGTCAAACCGATCATTATCCATGGCTTTAGTCATGATGAATCTCCCAACTTTATCAAGATTGAAAAGCTTAATTTCTTCAGGAGTCATCTCATGAAGGTCTTTTTCCACAACCGTATCTACTTCATTTATTTTGATGGTCTTTGTGAATCTGAATGGACCTTTAATGATACATGTGTACATGTTATCATTGTAGGCTGCTAGAAAGATTTCCATTCTAATCTTCCAGTCCTCAAAGGACATACCAGCAATGTGGGGAACATGGCTGATACAATCCATTTTTCAAAAAGTTTTAGTTTTTCAATAAGATGCTCTTTTGAAAAGTTTTGAAAACCTTTGAAAAACACTTGGATCAAGCTCGTTGATCAGGCAGCTGATTCAAATGAACCACCTGCTCTGATACCAATTGTTGGTCCCAAGTGGTCAGATGAGGTCTAGAGGGGGGGGGGGTGAATAGACCTCTGAAAATTTTTGAACTTAAAAACTTTTCAGTCTTCTGTCAGCAGACTAAGCTGATGAAGAACAGTAAGCAGACTAGTCTGATCGTGAACAAATCTTGAACAGACGACTGACCACTCTTCTTACAGTGACTTAGCTGTTTTTCAGCAAAAACAGTTTTCCAAGAGTATACTTGCAGCGGATTGTTTGAAAGTGTTTTTCACAAGTAAACTAAGTTCTAAAAGATTTTATCCCCAGTTTTCAAACTCCTTATAAAATCTTTTGTTTGATTCAAAGTGTTTAAAATGCAAACTTTAAAATATGCATGAAAACTTTAAATGCAAGATAACACAAAGAATTTTTATAGTGGTTATATGGATAGAAATCCTTTAGTCCACTCTTCCAGATCACACAGATTCTGGGTTATACTATAATCACTTAGATTACAATATTTCTCCACTTACACCTAAACAACTAATGAGAAGGCTGTAAGCTCACAATAGGAATTCACAAAGAAAACCTATCCTCTAAAGTAGAATCACTCACAAAGATGGATTCTCACTTCGCACAACACTCAGCTATTACAAAATCACTCAGATGATGTTTTCTGATTTCTTCAACTGGGTTTCTGTCAACAGATGACTTCCACCAGACGAGTGAGCTGTTCGAGCTTTTTGAGACTTAGAGAAATTCTGCTTCAAAATTTCGATCTCTGATTGTTGTTGTGTATTTTGCTCGATTGAAATTCAGCTCTATTTATACATGGAGATGAAAATGTGACCGTTGAAGGCAAGTCACAAATCAAATCCATTCTTCAGCTCTTTTTGAAACGGCTCTCTGCAGCAAACCGTACAGTGTACAGTACTTTTCTGTCCATTGCATTTAATGCTGCATTTAATGCACTCTGCTGATCCGAGGATATCTTCAATCATTTGCCATTACTACCCTTCTCTTTCAGCATTTATTACACCAAGTGCATTTATTACCGTTGGACTAATCTCTTGATCTCTTCCACTCTGCTGATCAAAACGACTCTATTGATAGATACTCTGCTGATCAAATACTGAACTAATCTGATTTGACTCGGCTGATGATCTACCCTTCTGTTCGCTGTTTCAGCAAGAGATCACTAGTCTTCTGAGCTTTGAACTTTGAACTCTTCTGATGTCTTCTTTTACTTTGTTCAAAATTCTTTCAAGGGAACTAAGCTTTCCATACTTAGCTGATTATGATGTTTTGGAAATCATCAAAACCTTCCCTTAAAGTCTGACTTCTTTCATCTTCATCTTCATCCAACAAGTCGATTTCGAGGGTCTTAGCAACAGCTTTCACCCGTTTTATTATTTCGATCTAAGGGGCATAGCAACGGCTCTCACCCTTAGTCGATTTCGAGGGTCTTAGCAACAACTTTCACCCGTTTTTATTATTTCGATCTAAGGGGCATAACAACGGCTTTCACCCTTAGTCAATTTCGAGGGTCTTAGCAACAGCTTTCACCCGTTTTTATTATTTCGATCTAAGGGGCATAGCAACGGCTTTCACCCTTAGTCAATTTCGAGGGTCTTAGCAACAGCTTTCACCAGTTTTATTATTTCGATATAAGGGGCATAGCAACGGCTTTCACCCGTTTTTATTATTTCGATCTAAGGGGCATAGCAACGGCTTTCACCCTTAGTCAATTTCGAGGGTCTTAGCAACAGCTTTCTCCCATTTTATTATTTCGATCCAAGGGGCATAGCAACGGCTTTCACTCTTAGTCGATTTCGAGGGTCGTCACCCATTTCGCTGATCCAAGGGGCATAGCAACAGCGTTCACCCTTGGTCAATTTTCCTTCGAGGGTCTTAGCAAGAGCTTTCACCCTTGTTCGATACTTGATTGACATGTATAAAGATTGGTCATAGCCTTATAATATTTTCTCGATCATAATGAATTGATAATATCTCTGGCGAATAAGACTTTTTCATTGAATAGATAATCTTTGATAACACGATATAAAAAAGAAACATAACAGGATACCAAAATAGTAGATAAGCTAGAAATCGCTAAATAGTCTTCATTTTCCATAATATTTTCTCAAATTAATGGCGTTCCAAGCTCGAGGCAGGACTTCTCCATTCGGATAAGCAATCTTGTATGAGCCTTTCTTCCCGACCTCGACAACTACGTAAGGTCCATCCCAATTAGGCTGAAGTTTGCCAACATGCTTCGAGACTTCTACCTTGTTGAGCACTAGATCTCCAACCTTAAAGGTTCGGATTCTGACTTTCTGATTGTAGGCCTTCTCCATGTTGGACTTTGTAGCTTGAATTTTCAATTTAGCACGATCCCTTCTGTTGTCGGTATGATCGACCTCCATTTCCCTCAACGATTGATTTTCTTCGGAATCATAAAATTCGACCCTGGGAGAAGCTATAAGAGTTTCAACAGGAATAACAGCTTCCGAACCGTAAACCAAACTGAAAGGAGTTTCTCCCATGGCAGCTTTCACAGTCGTCCTATTAGCCCATAAAACTCCTGGAAGTTCATCGAGCCATTTGTCTTTTGCATCAGATTAGTGCTTTTCCAGAGATCGAACGATCTCTCTATTCATAACTTCTGTTTGGCCATTAGCCTGCGGGTACCCTACTGATGAAAAATTATGTTGTATTCCGAACTTCTCACACCATTCCATGACTTTTTTGCCAGCGAACTGTGTTCCATTGTCGGAGATCAAAACTCTAGGAATTCCGAACATGCAGATAATATTCTTCCATAGGAAATTTATAACTTGAAACTGAGTGATCTTAGTTAGAGCAACGCATTCGACCCATTTACTGAAATATTCTACAACGACCAACACATAGTTCTTTTTGGCCCTGGCAGTCGGGAAAGGACCGACAATGTTAATGCCCCATTTGTCGAAAGGCCAACAGATCGAAATAGAGTGCATTTGTTCGGCCGGCTGATGGATCAAATTCGAATTAATTTGACAATGGTGACATTTCTTCACATAATCATCTGAGTCAGAAATAAGATTGGGCCAATAATATCCCGCCCTCGAGCATTTTAGAGCAAATGCTCGAGCGCCGCAATGACTCCCTGCTTCACCCTCGTGAACCTCCTTCAGAATTATATTATACTGGTCTTCGAAAATACATTTCAATAAGACTCCAAAGGAGGATCGTTGTCGATAATCGATTAAGGTAAATGACGGGGCTCGGTACTTGATTCTTCGGGCTTCGTTAGTATTTTCAGGTAGTTTTCCTTCCTTTAAATAACTTATGAAATGATCGATCCATGAGATCTTTTGCTCATCGATTTCCATGACATCGATGCAAGGAGTGACATCTAGATCGATGGCAGATGCGTTTGACAATAGCCAGGTAATTACCCTTTCATTCTTTCCATCTGCAATACCTGTGAACTTTGATAGCAAATCTGCCCATAGATTTTCTTCTCTTGGAACACGCTGAATTTCAAACTTCTCGAACTTTGAGATCAGATTCTTTGCTTTGTTCAAATATTTGATCATTTTGAATTATTTGGCCTCATAAATGCCTTTTACCTGCCCATGAACAAGTTCAGAATCAGTTAACACAGTAATTGACTTTACCTTTGCTTTCAAGGCAATTTCTAATCCCGCAATTAGAGCTTCGTACTCTGCTTCATTGTTCGTAACAACAAAGTCCAAGGTGATGGCGTAACTCAAATCTTCACCATTTGGTCCTTGAAAGTGAATTCCTGCTCCGCCCCCTTCCTTGGTTGAAGAGCCGTCCACGTGCATCAGCCAAATTGGATCATCGAACTTCTTGACCACATTTACTTCAGAAGCTGCTTCGTTTTCTAAATTCTTCAAACTAGTGGATTCAACTAGGAAGTCAGCTAGCACCTGAGCTTTTACTGCAGTCCGGGGTAGGTACTCAATTTCGAACTGACCCAGCTCGACTGCCCATTTTATTAATATGTCGGACGCTTCTGGCTTTGATAAGACCTGTCTCAAGGGTTGGTTGGTTAAAACAATAATCTTATAAGTTTGAAAATAGGGCCTCAATCTTCGAGCAGCCACTACTAAGGCAAGTGCGAACTTTTCGATCTCCATGTAATTCTTTTCGGAACCCTGCAACAGTTTACTAAAGTAGTAGACTGGTTTATGTTCGGACTTCTCTAATTTTACCAGTACCGAACTAATAGCCTCCTCCGAAACGGCTATATAGAGGTATAAAGGTTCTCTATCGGAGGGCTTGGCCAACATCGGTGACGAGGTTAAATATGTTTATAGATCTTCAAAATCCTTGTCACATTCAGCGCTCCATTCGAAATCCTTTGACTTCCGCAATAATTTGAAGAACGGCAAGCTCTTGTCAGCGGATCGAGAGATGAACCTGTTTAAGGAAATAATCTTCTCGATCAAACTCTGAACATCTGAAAGTTTCCTTGGTGGTTGAAGATCGTTAATGGCTCGAATTTATTCTGGGTTAGTTTCGATCCCTCGTTCATGGACGAGATAGCCGAGGAACTTTTCCGATCGTACACCAAAAGTGCATTTTGCTGGATTCAACTTCATTCCGTATTTTCTCAGAATTCCGAAGCATCTATCGAGATGCTTGATGTGGTATTCCTCCATCATACTCTTTACGAGCATGTCGTCCACATAAACCTCCATGATATCAATTCTTTAAACATCATATTGACTAATCTTAGATAAGTTGCACCCGCATTTCTTAAACCAAACGGCATAACAATGAAACAGTAGACTCCTCGCTCGGTAATGAACGCGGTTTTATCCTGATCCCTTTCGTTCATAAAAATTTGATAGAAACCCTGGAAAGTATCCATCATGCTAAAAAACACAAAACCCGCGGTGGAGTCTACCAGCATATCGATCCGAGGTAACAGGTAAGGGTCTCTTGGGCATACCTTGTTTAGATCGGTAAAATCATTACACATTCTCCATTTATTATCGATCTTGTCACCTTTAGAGACCAAAACCACATTACATAACCATTCGGTAAACTTAATTTCTCTGATTTGATCGGCAGCCAACAACCTATCGACCTCAGCATTGATGATTTTATCTTTCTCGCGCCCATGATTACGCTTCTTCTGCCTTACCGGCTTGGCTTTCGGATCGATGTTTAGAGAGTGGGTTATCACACGTGGGTCGATCCCCACAATATCATCCGAACTCCAAGAGAAAACATCTACATACTTCCGTAAAAATTCGATGAGCATGGTTTCCATACCTTCACTTAACTCTGTTCCGATCCTGGTAAATTTCTCAGGGGATCCTGGAACCAGAATCACCTTCTTATGATCGGGCGCTTGCATGCTCATGTCTACGTTCTTTCCTTTCTTTCCTTGTAGCTTCTCACAATCGGGAACTGGTAAATTTGAAATTGATCCGGATTCCAAATCAACCATTTTTCTTTTCATCGGGGTTTCAGGTTCAACTTTTTTCTTTATACTCAAAGACGAGTTATAACACTCCCAAGCCATGTATTGGTCGTTTCGCATCTCCCTAACTCCTCCATCAGTTGGGAATTTTACCTTTTGATGATAGGTAGAAACAATTGCCTTGAAGGCATTCAAAGCCGGTCTTCCCAGTATGGCATTGTACGCGAAAGGTGTTTCCACCACCAGAAATTTTACCGTTCTTGTTACGCTCTTCGGTTTTTTTCCGAGAGTCGTGCTCAACAGAATGGTTCCTGGTGGAACAATCTCCGAACCTCTGAATCCGACCAGAGGAGTGGCTACTCGATCCAGATAAGGATGTTGAAGGTTCATCCGTGTAAGAGCTTCGGAAGAGATAATGTTCGCCAAACTTCCGTTGTCAACCAAAAATCTTTTGACCTCATAATTAGCAATTGTCAGAGTTAGTACCGTGGAAAAATCTGGATCATCTTCATTTACATCCCAAGTAACGTCTGAGGGTCGATCTGCATCGCTGAAGCTTATAACATGGTTTTCAACGGATGGGAATTCCAAAGAGAATACTTCCCTTTTGGTCGAAACTGCTGTCTTAATCGACCTCATCGTCCTTTTTCTAGCATTTTTTATGTCTCCTCCCGTCGGTCCACCGGCAATCATGTTTATTACTCCGTTCAATTGCCCATGCGCCTGATTTCGAGCCTCCTTTTGTTGACTGATAAATTTTTGAGGACTCCTGGATCTATAGCGGTTGTTATAGTTACCTCTTTTAACAAACTCCTTAAGTTTTCCTTGCACGATTAATTTTTCGATCTCAACCTTCAGTTGGTAACAATTCTCAGTGTTGTGTCCCCGAGCTCTATGATATCGGCAATATTTGTCATAACCCATCGTTCCGGGTCTTGTTTGAGTAATTCTTTGAGCCTCGGGAATTAAAATTCCTTCCTCTAATACAGTCAAAATCTCCTTATTTGAGGTGTTCAATTCGGTAAAATGAATCTTTCCAGGTCGTGGAGGCTGATTTTGATCGAGAGGTGGACCATAGACATTAGATCTTTGGGTCGGCACCTGCGGTTTGTAGGCGTTGAGTCGTTGCCATACTGACCCTCTATTCGATCCTCCATAATCGCCTGGTTTTGGAATAGGAGCTCGATCTTGCTTTTTATTGAGAGGGAGTTTTGGGTTGTGCGCATTTTTTAGTTTATTCATATCTTCCTGAATCATATACTTCTCAGCAATTTCCATTATCCGCTCGAAAGACTTCAGTTGCTTTCTACATAACGCATTTCCGAACTGTGTGTTCCTCGTCAATTCGAACATTAGCGAAGATAAATACTCGATTTGCGGGGTATCAACTTTTAGAAGTTCGATACTGAATCTTGCCAGCCATTGCCTCAAAGTTTCTCCATCCAATTGCTTGACCGTTCCCAAATGATTCGCTGGCAACCTAGGTTTTCTCTGGCTTGCAAATTGGTGTTTCAACTTGTCACAAAATTCATCGAAAGAAAATATAGAGTTTGGTGGCAGTTTTCCGAACCAATCAAGGGCAATCCCCTCGAAAGTAGTGACCATGATTTTGCAGCAGAAGTCCTCCGAATGTCCATATAAATTCATCACATTGATAAAACTATTGATATGTTCCCCGGGGTCGGTAGTCCCGTTATACCGTGGTAACCTTGTTGGTACCGTCTCTGTATTCCTAGCTTCACGTATTCCTCGGCAGAATGGCGAGCATCGCATGATACTATTTCCGATCTCCCTATCTCTGATATTTTCCCGGATAGTTTTTCTGTTTTGAATCATCTCAGTGCGCCTAGCGGCTGCAGTGGCGTGGCGAACTTCTATCACTGTGTCTTCCCTATCTAGTTTTTTGGCAACTCGTTCTTGCACCATTCTTTCCAGCTCGGATTCTGTAATTCTCTTGTAAGTCGGTTTCTTGCTTTTCAAAATATCTATAGGTTGACTCTCCCCTACTACCGAATCCTCCAAATCTTGTACCGTCTTTGGAGGAATTCCTGATCGAACGTTAGTCTTCGATGGATTTGCGCGGGGAAGGTTAGGTGCCGGTGCATTCGATATGGATCGTAGTACGCTTTTCTCCTTCTGGATGTTCGAAGAAGGAAATTCTGGTCTCCCATGAGCTGCTGGCTGATCCACGGGTGACTGGTCGGCCCTTCCACTATTCAGAAACTCCCTGCACATAGTGCCTATGATAGACCTCACATCGGCGACAGTCATGTGGATCGGAGCATTGTCCTGGGGAACGATTGGTGGAGCTTCTGGTTGTTGAGCCGCTCGAGATAGATTATCGGGCTCATTATTAACTGAGTTCTATGCTCCAACTGCATGGGAAGGCCCTCCTCGAATATATGTATTTCTCCTCGTAGTAGGCATTTTTTGATCTAACATCCAAATAAGGGCCCCACGGTGGGCGCCAATTGATCTTACGATGATTCGTAGGGTGATCAAGGTAGGAGAGTAAATAGCTAAAACACAATTATGTGAGGAGAAGATCAATAATATATATTCCGAACGTAGGTGTACATATTACAAGTAATGAGGGTCCTATCTGAGCATTATAGGATGTCGTACAAGCTAGAGAATAGATACATATAAAATAACCTAAACTAACTTTCCAAGGTTAGTCCGAGCAGGAGCTTCGATTTGGGAGCACCTGGGAAAGCGTGTCTGGCTCCATAAATGCTTGTGGTATTTATAGTTGAAATGATGAGCTAGATGAACCATCCGCAGGGGTACATTTCTCGGCCTGAAGGCCTGGGCCTGAGGTCGGCCCAATAGTAACCTTCGACCTTGTGCTCTTTCTAATAGATCGGACTGGATAAACTGGGGCTTGGGCTCGATTCTATGTCTTCAAGGTCGGGATTCATGATCTTCGATCTTGCGTGATCCGTATTTCGATCTTGCCTGAGCTCCTAAATATAGAGAATCCAAAGTACCCCTCATCAATAAGTTAATTTGTTGTATCGAAATAAAGGTGAAAAGGAAAATTCGTCACCCAATGCTTGTTTTAGCAACGGAGTCTTTGCGACGATAATCTTTCAAATGAAGTGCCATTTCCATTTTTTAACTTAATGCAACATCTGAATATGTTTCAATATGGTATCAAATGTGTTAATCTGAATATCATGGTACTAGCTAGATGTGTCAAGCTGACCCGACCTGTTAGGAATAACCTACAACCAGATTTAATGAAATAACAAAAATAATGAACACAATATTTATGTGGTTCACCCAAAATAGGCTACGTCAACGGGCTGCTGCAGATCTTTCACTAAAGGGAGATAATTACACAGTGTTTACAAACACTCAATACTCACAACTCTCTTACACTCAGAAAATTGCTCACTCAATTTTCTCACAATATCTCTCAAATGAAGCTGCTAAAATTTACTCTCAATTTTAGCCTCACTTTGATAATTGCTCTCGTGTATATTGTTGTTGTAACTCTCTGATGGTGTATTTTTCCAACTGAATGAAGCTGCTATTTATAGCCTTCAAGGAAAAACATTTGCCGTGAAAGTAATGCCCAATTGCAAGATTTTGTGCAAATAAAATCTTGTGCCCATACCTCTGTTGCAGAGATAAACATGGCCTTTGTTCATTTTTCTCTTTGTAGGGTCCACAATTTGACTTTAATTTGCATGGCACTATTTGCTAACAATCTCCCACTTGAAGACTGATTTCAATCTGTCTTCATACTTGATCAATGCAACAGCCGTTCCCGATCTCATCAGTTTTGGAGTCCAACTGAAGCTGAGCATAGCTTCAGTTTATCAACAGTTACTATCTTGGTTAGCATGTCTGTTGGATTCTTACTCCCTTGAATCTTCTCAAGCGTTAATACTTCATCTTCTAATAGAGATCTGATGAAGTGATAACGGAGACCAATGTGTTTTGTTCTAGAGTGAAATGCAGAGTTCTTCGCCAAGTGTATTGCACTCTGACTATCACTATATAGAACATTCTTCTCTTTTATGAATCCCAGCTCATCTAACAAACCCTGAAGCCATATCATTTCTTTACTGGCTTCGGTCACTGCTACATATTCTGCTTCCGTCGTGGACAATGCAACAATCTTTTGTAACCGTGACATCCAACTGACCGCCGTTGATCCCACAGTGAACACATAACCTGTGGTGCTTCTTCTGTGATCAACTTCTCCGGCAAAATCAGCATCTACGTACCCCAGTGCTTTAACTTCTCCTCTGCCAAAGTACAAACACTTATTTGGAGTGCCTCATAGATATCTCAAGATCCATTTGACTGCTTCCCAGTGGATCTTATCCGTGTTTGACATAAACCTGCTAACAGCTCCCACTGCATAGCCAATGTCTGGTCTCGTACAGACCATTGCGTACATCAAACTCCCAATGGCTGAGGCGTAAGGAACCTTTGCCATTATTTCTCTCTCTTCGTCGGTCTGAGGAGACTGATTTTTGGATAGCCGAAAGTGACTAGCCAATGGTGTGTTGACTGGCTTACTACTGCCCATCTTGAACCTTTGCAAAATACGGCTGATGTATTCTGCCTGAGATAACTGCAAAACTTCTTTTTGCTTATCTCGAGTGATTTGCATCCCAAGAATCTTCTTTGCTGGACCCAAATCTTTCATGGAAAACTCTTTTGACAATTGCTGCGTCAAACTTTTGATTTCGTTCATATCTGAACCAGCTACTAACATATCGTCAACATAAAGTAGCAAAATAATATAACTTGAGTTATACCTCTTGAAGTAGCAACAGTGGTCGGCATTGCACTTCTGGAATCCTTCCTTGTGCATAAAGTTGTCAAACTTTTTGTACCACTGTCTTGGAGCTTGTTTCAAACCATACAAGCTCTTCTTGAGTCTACACACCATATTTTCCTTCTCTGTCTCTGAGAAACCTTCTGGCTGGTGCATGTAAATCTCTTCATCTAAGTCTCCGTGAAGAAACGCAGTCTTCACATCCAACTGTTCTAGGTAGAGATTTTCAATAGCAACAATACTTAATACCGTCCTGATAGTATTAAGTTTCACAACAGGAGAAAAGATCTCGGTGTAGTCAATTCCTTCTTTCTGCTGGAATCCTTTGACTACTAGTCTAGCTTTGTATCGTTTCGAGCCATCCTGCTCTTCTTTCACACGATACACCCATTTGTTATGAAGAGCCTTCTTCCCTCTGGGTAACTCAACAAGTTCCCATGCCTGGTTGGAGATCAAAGACTTCATCTCGTCTTTCATGGCAAGCTCCCACTCGCCGGCATCTCCTATCTGACAAGCCTCATCATAGCACTCTGGTTCTCCTCCATCTGTCAGCAACACATAGTTCATGTATCTCATGTTAGGCACATGTGGCCGAGAAGACCTTCTCAATACAGGAGTTGGAGAATGAGGTTGATTTGCATTCTCCTGGTCAACACGTTCCTCTGGCTCTGGATTTTCCATTGTTTAGTTTGTCACAGGACTGACTAGAACGTCATCCGCTTCTGCATATACTGGCTCAATCGCAATTGGGTCAGTGACATTTGCCAAATGCCTATCTTTGTACATAACTCTTTCATTGAAGATTACGTCTCTGCTGCGGATTATCTTTTTGTTTGCATCATCCCAGATGCGATACCCGAACTCATCATCACCGTATCCAAGAAAGGTACACTTCTTGGATTTCGGATCAAGCTTATTTCTGCCATGATCACTGATATGCACATATGCAATACAACCAAAAACTTTTAAATGTGATAATTTAACATTTTTACCACTCCATACCTCTTCTGGAATTTTATGCTCCAATGGTACCGATGGACTTCTATTAATCAAATAAGGGAGGACAAAAGTAACAACGCCTGTACTTCATCGTCAAACTCAATCTTGACCGAACTCAACTGGGTCGTGATTGTGCTGACCTCATTGAGATGTTGGGCCACCGATGCCCCTTCGGTCATCTGCAAATTAAATAACCGCCTCATTAAATGCACTTTATTTGAGGCTGAAGGCTTCTCGTACATATTTGAGAGTGCCTTCACAAGACCCGCCGTGGTCTTCTCCTTCGCTATGTTAAAAGCGACATTGCGAGATAACGTCAGCCGGATATCTCCGAGAGCTTGTCTGTCAAGGAGTTTCCACTCATCCTCCTTCATGGATTCTGGCTTATCTTCCTAGAGAGGCAAGAATAAATTTTTCTGATACAAATAGTCCTCTATTTGCATCTTCCAGAATCCGAATTCCGCACCATCGAACTTCTCGAGTTTCACTTTCCCTTCGTCTGCCGCCATCACTCCCACTTAAATCTGGTTGGCCCGAAATAAATATTTCTGGGCTCTGATACCAGTTGTTAGGAATAACCTACAACCAGATTTAATGAAATAACAAAAATAATGAACACAATATTTACGTGGTTCACCCAAAATAGGCTACGTCCACGGGCTGCTGCAGATCTTTTACTAAAGGGAGATAATTACACAGTGTTTACAAACACTCAATACTCACAACTCTCTTACACTAAGAAAATTGCTCACTCAATTTTCTCACAATATCTCTCAAATGAAGCTGCTAAAATTTACTCTCAATTTTAGCCTCACTTTGATAATTGCTTTCGTGTATATTGTTGTTGTAACTCTCTGATGGTGTATTTTTCCAACTGAATGAAGCTGCTATTTATAGCCTTCAAAGAAAAACATTTGCCGTGAAAGTAGTGCCCAATTGCAAGACTTTGTGCAAATAAAATCTTGTGCCCATACCTCTGTTGCAGAGATAAGCATGGCCTTTGTTCATTTTTCTCTTTGTAGGGTCCACAATTTGACTTTAATTTGCATGGCACTTGAGTGTTTACTATTTGCTAACACGACCATTGTTTGTAACCCCGTCATCCAAATTTTCCGATACCCACTCTTGAAAAAGTTACTTAATTAATTTACTTTATATACCAGTTGCCATTTTAATTATTTATCAGTACTAATTAATTTGCAAGGAAAGTTGATTTAGCCCACTGGTTGAGCTGACGACTCACTACTAATCCCTAAGTGACACAGCTTCAAAACCCGGCCAGATCAGATGAAACTTAATTATTTCCTTCTTTTATATGATGTGTATATTTATTATCCTTCTTTTATATTGTCTAGCTCCGTCCCTACAAGTTAATTTATATTGATGAAGTGATTCACTTCATATCTTAGATTAATTTTTGAAGTAAAAATTTTATTAAAATTATAATTATGACATAATGTGATGTAATTAAATATATTGCCGTACTGCAGTTAGGATTGCATAACAATAAAGTTTTGAGCTAAATGCAAAAATATTCCCTGTACTTTGCATAATTAACAAAAAAAAAAAAAAAAAAAACCCTACTATGTTACTTTTATTAGCAAAAATCCATCATATTTTTTTTATTAGCGAAAAATCTCATTTAAAATTCCTTAATATATCAATATGTTTTCTTTTTTTGGTAGGGTAATTGTCATTTTTTCTGCGAAACATGTACTCCAACTTAGGAGGGTTTCTTGCTAATAAAAAATAGCACATCGGATTTTTTGTAATAAAAATAATACATGAGTTTTTAATTAATTAGAAAAACCGTAGGAGGTACTTATTTATTTAGCATTTCATTCATAAAGTTTTAAATTGGATATCAGATCATGTAATTAGTTGTGCATCTAACTATATTATAGTGCAAATGTGCAATGGCATAGTATATATATAATTATCATCTCTCTCGGCACAGTTCATTATAAATTAACCAACCAGCAAACTTATATATATTGTATGAATTTAAAATTTTGTAATAGGACAGAAGGAGCTCTTAACTAGTGGCATTGTTTTTCTTAATGGACTTATTAGAGGTGATGACACGTTTAACAGTTGATTCTTACTTAAACAAACATTATTCCTCAAGTCGAAACCACTTGTTCCTAAGTACTTATAATTTTGCTGTTCTTTTCAAGTAAATTGGAGTGTTGTGTGTGTGATGTCGCGTTATGGAAAGCAGCATTGAAATTGAAACAAACGGGACTAAATTAATTGATGCATATATTGTTAATGATTTTGCAATTGTCAAAGATGATTTTCACATAATGAGGGGGACAATTTACTATGGTGGCACAAATTACAAATGGTCAAGTGTGAGTTTCAAGTGAAGAACAATTTTCAAGTGAAGGCACAATTTACTATGGTCAAAATGCAAGTTTCAAGTAAGCTCAAGTTCCAAGTTTGGAAGACCTTTCAAGTTCACTTTGTGCACTATAAATAGGTGGCATCCTATTCATTTGAGATAATCACAAAATCAACTACAAGCAATATTCTCTTCTAGTGTTAGGCAGAAAATTGAGAGTGCAATTTTCAGAGTTCCTAAAAGAATCGAGAAGTATTGAGAAGTGAGTTGTGAGTGTGAGTGTTTGTAAACACTTGTATTTTTCTCCCTATAGTGAAAGTTTTGCAGCAGCTCGTGGAAGTAGCCAGTTTGGGTGAACCACGTAAATAATTGTGTCTATTTATTTTTTGCTCTATTCGTCAAATCTGGTTGTTGGAATCTCTAACATATATATAGCACCTCCACTAGAATAAATGTTCATTTTTCCTTTTTTCTTTGAGGAAAAAAGATCACTATAATTATAATTGTTCAACACTGGTGTCAATTGTTAATTAACAAATCGAGAATTAAACAAACTTCTATCCATAGAAGTCAAATTTTACTTCGAAGGGTATTTTTGGACTTATTTTAGTCCAAGCTTTTCAAATTTTAGCTTAATAAAATGTTATTTGTAATTATTTTTTTGAACCAAATACTCCCTCTGTTCAACAATATATGTCGATTTAGAGAAAAAAATTGTGCCGAAATATTTGTCGCTTTAGGATTTCAATGCAATATTAATTGCTCCTTTTTCAATTTAGCCCTTATTTATAACACCTAAAAACTATATCTTATTTATTCCAATGCAATATTAATTAAGGGTATTTTAGGTATATCTTTTGTTTCTTTACCAAAAATTCATGCTATTATTTGAATCTTTAATACCGGTGCAAACAAACTAAAACGATATATATTGTGAAATTGAGAGAATACATGAAACAAATTAATTAGGCAAATGTCAAACAAGTTCTTTGTTAAAATTCATTGACATCGTTGAGACTTAAATATGTTACAATTATTTCACGTTGCATTAAAGATCAAATTTAAATTACTCAATGTCCGACCCAAACTCATTTGTCAAAGACTCGTTTGAGTTTAATTCCGTTATACGAATTAAACAAACTTGAACAACTTTTGTTGTTTGATAATTTGAAAGCTCGATTGAAATTCGATTCAATAAACTAAAGTTTAACAACACATATTTTATATTATCTTGAAGTTAGTTTATATAGAGATACCTTTCAGTTTATTTGAACTTATCTTTAATATAGTTAATTTACCTTCTATTTACGAGTTACAATACTTTATAATATAACTTATTCATTATTCATAATACAAGTATATAACATTTGTAGTATGATCCTTTACTAATAACAGAATATGTCATAAAATTTTAAAATTTAATAAACTGTTTTTAATTACTACCAAATTAAGTCTGAATTTAATTTCCTATATAGGAAAAGAAATGACAAGTTGCCAAATCCCAAACTGTCTCCGAAAAATATGGGACATGCTAACTCAAGACGGTTAATACCAATCTAGATCAAGAAGTATAATATTTTGTTGTGTTATTTAACAACTTCTTAAAATTAACCAATCTATCTATCTACTAATAATATATTTCACAGCGGTGTTTGACTTCAATTCATTTCTTTTGACCAAAATACTATTTTCTTCTTATTTTGATTT
The DNA here is from genome assembly GCA_038501285.1 of Penstemon eatonii. Taxonomy (NCBI): domain Eukaryota; kingdom Viridiplantae; phylum Streptophyta; class Magnoliopsida; order Lamiales; family Plantaginaceae; genus Penstemon; species Penstemon eatonii. Next base: position 42,181,666 of record CM076713.1, read on the forward strand.
ATTTTATTTTACTTAATAATTATCTATAACCACCTTCAAATCCACTACATAGTCCCTAACCCATGTTTTTCTCCTTATTTTATTTTACTTAATAATATAACTACCTCCAAATTTATAACCACTTCAGAAAACACGTACAATCCCAAACCCAGTTACAATTCAATTTTCCCCATCTTCTTCTCAAAATATTTTACTCCTTTTTCTTCAATATGCTCAATGTTTGTTAAGGCAGTATGAAGCTCTTCAATAATTGCCAATGAAATATGCTACTAAAATTTGTATAAAGAGGTAAATTACGCTCAATGTTTGTTAAGGCAGTATCAAGATTCAATAATCTATATTTTAGTTGTCAAAACTTGTGATCTTTATGTTCACGGTTAATATATACAAGTTAGATACATTTTCAAAGTTAGTCAAGTCATGGACTGGTTTCTTCAGCCCTTTTTCTATGTGTTGGTGTTCTATATGACCGACATAAGACTCGACTTGTTAGCTTTTTGTTTTGGCAGAAGTATGTGCTACAAGACCGAGAAACCAACAAAAAACCAAGTGAATGAGATAAGAACGGTGGTCTCTAATAAGTTTTTTGCTGCCATGATGACTCAATGAATGCTGATTGTCTCGAATTTATATCGTTTATCCCATTAATCTGTTCGCCACTGTCATTTATTTTTGTGTCGCTAGAACTTCAGTTATAAATTCAGTGGAGATACGAGTTTGTTTGGAGCACAAAATTAATACTTAAAGGTTAGTTTTCAATTAAACTCTCTTTTTCAGTTTCTTATCCTAGAACTTTTGGTCCATGTACCGTTTTATGCTTATGCCGTTTAGTGGTTTACTCTTAATACATGAGTTAGTCCCCTTTTTAATATGCTGCTTATTTTTGGTATATATATGTTTACCTGATATTAGGTTGACAATCAAAACTTAATGGAGCGCAAAGTGGTTTGTCTTACATGTGAAGATGTGGTCAATGCTAATTTCAGGTAGTGAATTTTTTCTTTTCTTAAACTAATTTTTTAAATCAAATTAAAAGAAGGTTTGTACAAAATTTCAGGTATTGATTCAGTAGATACATCGTTTTTTAACTATTTATTCTTACATTAATAAATGTATTTCTTTTAGATTTCGCGTTCGTCTTACAGTAGCAGATGGCAGTGGAACTATGAACTTGAAGTTATACGATGACCAAGCAAAATATATTTTTCGCAATGAAGCTGTATATCTTAAAAAACTACAAGACCAGATATAAATATAATTTTGATATTAGTTTTAGATTTAACACTAATCATAATGCTACTCTGACTTAAATGCATGTACTACTCAGAATGGCATCAAAATATTAAGGGGAGAGTCTTTTCATTACTGCAACGTGCATTTACTTTTATCATCCCAGTGCCACCGAAGTTTGTAAGGCCACATATCTGTGCGGTGAAATTTGTTTTGACTGTTGACTGGTCTGAAGAATGCTCGCATCTTCCAAAGAGACGACCTATTTTAGGCTAAAAAAAGTAAGTCATAATTCATTTTCTTACATAATATCCAAAAAATGCTTATATTGAGAATAAGTAAATTATTACATGCATAAATCGGTTATATTAAACTATTATTAACATAGCTTTTGCTCATTATGTAGGTATTAGTTTATAAATATAAATATTTAACAATTTATTTTTCTTTGTATATAAATATTGTTATTTCATTTTATATATTTTAACCATGTCGTACAATAAATATTTCTAATATGTTAAACAAGGTACTTAACATATATATTTTTCAAATTCCCGTGCATAGCACGGGACGTAAACTAGTTATAATTATTATAACACATATATACAAATGCACTTCTCCCTATAAATTCTTCATCCACAAAGAGTAATTCTTCCTCCAAAATTAAATCCTTTCCTAATTTCTCTAATTAATCGGGGAAGCTTGATATAATCCATTGTTTCAAGATTAATATTCTTCTTTATTAGGCGTTAATCGGGATTTTCATGAATCGAGTACTGATAATTTGTAATGATTGTAATGTTCTTGATATATACTTACTAAATGATTCATCTTTGGATCTTGGAATATGCTAATACAATTGATCTACATGAATTGGTTGTACGTAGAAGAATATTACATGAGTCAATATCAATTATCAATATCTCATATCAAGAAAATTCCGATTTACGTTTGATAGGGAAAAAAAGTCTTAAAATAATTGATTTTTTAGAATATTTGGATATAGTTTCTTATGAAATCAGAGTACTTTCATCCAAGGTACGTATTTTAATTTCTTACTATTTTATTTAAGATACTAAAAATAATATGATATTCTACTTAGTTTAGAAGACAATCAATTATTTGTGATGTATGCATGGATCAAAATTTTCATCTTTTCCATAGAAAACCTCGAAAAGTTTCCCTTTTTGAATCAGGAGAAACAAAAATAAGATGTAATTCCGAAACTATTAATTTGCCTTAAAATCTGTAATTTTCCTAAATTTAATAAAAAAAAATTACAATTTTTCCTTAGTGTTTCCGAAATATTTCCGAATAGTCTCGAAATTTTTTCAATATTTGTCTGACCGAAACATACATTCGAAACGAAATTTTGATCCATGAATGTATGTATTCTTTTAATTTTTGTTTGGGGTAATTAATTTAGACGATGTTGTTCCAATGGATTGGACGCTAATGGCAATGGCTAAATGTTCAATCGGGGACTCTTGTATTTTTTTTTCTTTTTTTCTTTTGTGGATAATGATTAATAGTAGTGTAAACAATCTGAAAAATTCACTTGGATATGTACATAGCACTCCAATTCTGTGGAAATAAACAGTTGCCAAAAAAAAATAGCTTTGGAAATTCTACACTTTTCTATCGAGCTAAATGCAAAAATATCCCCTGTATTTTTCTAATTGATAAAAAAATTCTTGTGTTATTTTTATTAGCAAAAAATATCCAATGTTATTTTTTTATTAGCAAAAAATTCTTATTTAAAATACTTTCATAAATCATAAGGAGATTATTGTCATTTTTTTTAGTAAATCTGCGGATTATTGCGAATTTTTAAAGTTAACAAAAACAAAGGAATTATTGTCACATTTTTAAGTGAATATAAATGTTTTCACATCTTTTAGTTGGGTATAATTATCAATCTGGCTTGGAGGGTTTTTTTTCTAACAAAAAAAGAACACGTGAGATTTTTTCCATAAACTTTGGCCAATTAGGCAAAACATAAGAAATATTTTTGCATTTCACTCCTCTTATCTTATGTACGGAAGATTGGTCTCTTATAATTTCTACAAATCTATGGCTAAACATATTATTGCTTAAATCTAAAGCCGATTCTTATCCAAAATATCTTGTTCTTAAACCTTATCCAATATTTCATTTTGATCTATTTAAAATCTACTTATATTTATTTTTTAGATCAGTCTGATAACTGGTCATGTGCTAATTTAATTTGACTCAATTATATTTTGTTAGAATTAGAATTTCTTTATTCTTGAAAAACATTGAATAGAATTTTAATTGTCTTTTCGATTTTCATACCTGGAATTTCATACACAGTATTACGTGTCTAATAACAAAGGGTATTTGTGAATTGTGAGGCAACACTTAAAAGTTGTGAAACTTAGGGCCGAACCTAATATTTCACCATAATACTCCTTCCGTCACATTATTCTTACTTTCCTCATATTTTGCACGGAGTATTAGGAAAGAGTTAAAGAGGTAAATATTTTAAATATATTTACATTTTTGCCCTTAAAAGTAGTGGCGTAGAATAAATGGTGTCAAATCATTATTTTAAGTACGAGGGTAGCTTTGAGAAATATAATTATATTTAAGGAAATGGAATACTGAATTGGAAAATCCCAAAAAGGAAATAAGAGTAAGAAATATGGGATTGTCTATCTTGACTCTTGGACGGAGAGAGTAACGTACCATTTCAATTAAATTGTGACATTTGTCAATTATTCATTCATTGTCCATACCCTACTCAACATAAAATACCCAAAATACCCTCACAATTAAAAAAAACAAAAAGAACAACACATCTTCTTCCCTAACCCATCCCCACCCCACCCGACCGGACCGGCCACCACCCTCCACCAACCGAGCCAGCCTCCCTCCACTTCCCAGGCCGGCGACTACCTCGGGAGAAGCCGTCGCCGGCCGAAAATGACAGATCGGAGGCCTGCGACGGCCTCCGAGTTCAGGCCGTCGCAGGCCTCGGAGCTCTACTTCCAGGCCGGCGACGGCCTGGGATTGAGGGTGAGGTGGGGGGCGGCGGCGGCTGGGTAGGTGGGTGGTTGATTATTTAGGTTTTTTTTTTTTTTTTTAATAAAATAAATGTTTTTAAATTTGAATTTATTTATAAAAATTAAAATGTTAATAAATATTTATAATTTGAAAATTGTTGTATTGTAAATTAATGAGTAATTTTTAAAAAAATGTTCCAACAAAGAATTTTTGTAATTACTTTTTTCATCACAACAATCAAACTCAAGCGAGCACATATTTACGATATTTTTTTTGTTTTGGTCGATCGGGACAAAACGGAGAACAAAGTCGTTATGTAACATTAACTCCTCCGTTTGTAAAAAAAAAAAAGGAATCTCAATTTTTTTTTATTTTGGCCGATCGGGATTCAAAACGGATGTTTTTATGTAACATGTGCAAGACTTGTAGGAAAATATTTAAAACAACGAAAGTGTATGTTTTTATGTGAAACATATTCAATTTATATATATAAATCAAGAGATGAATTTTTTTTTAAAATTATCTCTTGAATGTTTATGTATATAAATTCAAATAAATATAAACATTTAAAATTATTTTTATTATTTTTAATATTAAAAATTATGTAACATTAACTCCTCTATTTGTAAAAAAAGAATCTCATTTGGTCGATTGGGATTTAAAACGGATGTTTTTTTATATTATTTGATAGAAAATATAATGACAGATTCAATTTATTTGAATTTATACACATAAACATTCAAGAGATAATTTTTAGAAAAAGTTCATCTCTTGATCATTCACTCATCTCTTGGTCACTCATCTATTGAATGTTTATGTTCATGAATTCAAATAAATATAAATATTCAAATTTGTTTTTATTATTTTTAATGTTTTTTATATTTTACTTGATAGAAATTATAATGACATGTTCAATTTATTTGGATTTATATACATAATCATTCAATAGACAATTTTAAAATAATTCATCTCTTGATCACTAAGCTCATAATCACTCATCACTTGAATTGTTATGTATATAAATTCAAATAAACATAAACATTCAATTTTTTGTATTATTTTTAATATTTTTATATTTTACTTGATAGAAAATATAATGACATATTTAATTTATTTGAATTTATATACATAAAAAATTCAAGAGATAACTTAAAAGAAGTTCATATCTTGATCACTCGACTCTTGATCACTCACTCAGCTTATGAACACCCATCTCTTGATCACTCATCTCATGAATACTTATCTCTTGATCACTCACTCAGCTGATGACCACTCAGCTCATGATCACTCACTCAGCTGATGACCACTCAGCTCTTGATCACTCAGCTCATGATCACTCACTCGACTCATGACCACTCATCTTTTGATCACTCATCTCAAGACCACTCATCTCTTGATCACTCAGCTCATGAACATTTAAATATTTTTATATTTTACTTGATAGTAAATATAATGACATATACAATTTATTACTTGATACTTGATAGTAAATATAATGACATATACAATTTATTTGAATATAATAACATTAAAAATAATAAAAATAAATTTGAATGTTTATATTTATTTGAATTTATATACATAAATATTCAAGAGATAATTTTAAAAAAAATTCATCTCTTGATTTATAAAAAATGAGATTCTTTATTTTTTTACAAACGGAGTAGTTAATGTTACATACCGACTTGATTCTCCGTTTTGAATCCCGATCGACCGAAATAAAAAAAATGAGATTTTCTTTTTTACAAACGAAGGAGTTAATGTTACATTACGACTTGGTTCTCCGTTTTAAATCCCGATCGATCAAAATAAAAATAAATGAGAATTTTTACAAATGGGGGAGTTAATGTTACATAACGACTTGGTTCTCCGTTTTGAATCCCGATCGACCAAAATAAAAAAATTGAGATTCTTTTTTTTTTTTTTACCAACGGAGGAGTTAATGTTACATAACGACTTGATTCTCCATTTTGAATCTCGGTCGACCAAAATCTAAAAAAAAATGAGATTTTTTTTTATCTAACTGTTAAGTTATCTCTTGAATGTTTATGTATATAAATTCAAATAAATTAAATATGTATATCTGTTGGAAGGCCAAGAACGTCACATTATCCTTCTTGTCTAGAAAATCCGGAAAAAAAAATACAAATGCTCGATTTGCAAATGTACCGGACACAATGCAAAAACATGTCCTCAACAGTTGGAGAACTCGGAGCAATCTTAGGTTGATGTCTATTTTAATGCAAACTACTTGTATTATTTGATATTTATTGAACAATATTTCTTATAATACTTGACCATTATTGTGTTGAAGCATTTATTATTATTGAAAGAGATAAAAAATGCTCCCCTGTCTTGGGCACTCGAAATATCCAAAGGCGCCCAGAATATCGAGCGCCTTTGTAAGCGCCCGAACTTCCGAGTGCCCTCAAAGGCTCCCGAAATCCTGAGCGCCTTCTAAGACGCCCGATATTCCGGGCGCCTTCAAAGGCACCCGATATTCTGGGCGCATGACCTCAACAGTTAGAGAACTCAGAGCAATCTTAGGTTGATGTCTATTTTAATGCAAACTACTTGTATTATTTGATATTTATTGAACAATATTTCTTATAATACTTGACCATTATTGTGTTGAAGCATTTATTATTATTGAAAGAGATAAAAATGCTCCCCTGTCTTGGGCGCTCGAAATATCCAAAGGCGCCCAAAATATCGAGCGCCTTTGTAAGCGCCCGAACTTCCGAGCGCCCTCAAAGGCTCCCGAAATCCTGAGCGCCTTCTAAGACGCCCGATATTCCGGGCGCCTTCAAAGGCACCCGATATTCTGGGCGCATGACCTCAACAGTCAGAGAACTCAGAGCAATCTTAGGTTGATGTCTATTTTAATGCAAACTACTCGTATTATTTGATGTTTATTGAACAATATTTCTAATAATACTTGATGATTATTGTGTTGAAGCATTTATTATTATTGAAAAAGATAAAAAATGCTCCCCTGTCTTGGGCGCTCGAAATATCCAAAGGCACCTAGAATATCGGCGCCTTTGTAAGCGCCCGAACTTCCGAGCGCCGTCAAAGGCTCCCGAAATCCTGAGTGCCTTCTAAGACGCCCGATATTCCGGGCGCCTTCAAAGGCACCCGATATTCTGGGCGCATGACTATCAGAAAAACAATCGTCCTTACCCTAAATTTGTTGATTTAGTCAATCGAGGATCGTAACTTATCCTAAATTTGTAAACATTAACTCATCCATAAATCACAATTTAATGAAATTTGATTAATTGATGATCGAATCGGAGAACATCACTTATAACTCCTTCGTAAATCATAACTTATTGAAATTTGATTAATTGAGAATTCGAACGGAGAACATTCACTAGTAACATGTACCCCTCCGTAAATCACAACTTAGTGAAATTTAATTAATTTAAGATCCGATCGGAGAATATTCGTTTATAGTAACATTAACTCCTTCGTAAATCATAACTTAGTAAAATTTAATTAATTGAGGATTCGTACGAAGAACATTCATTTATAGTTACATTAACCCCTTCGTAAATCACAACTTAGTGAAGTTTGATTATTTGAGGATTCAAACGGAGAAAATTCACTGGTAACATGAACCCCTCCGTAAATCACAACTTAGTGAAATTTAAGATCCAATCGGAGAATATTCATTTATAGTAACATTAACTACATCGTAAATCATAACTTAGTGAAATTTAATTAATTGAGGATTCGAACGAAGAACATTCATTTATAGTAACATTAACCCCTTCGTAAATCACAACTTAGTGAAGTTTGATTATTTGAGGATTTGAATGGAAAACATTCACTTATAGCTCCTCCGTAAATCATAACTTAATTAAATTTTCAATTCGGCCCCTGATTTTCAGAAATTCAAATATTCACTTTTGATCCCTTAATTTTCAAAAAATGCAATACGACTCCCATTTTTGAAAAATCCAGAATTGAGAGTTCAGTCCATAATTTTCAGAAGATTTTAATTTTCAAAAATCCATATTTGCAATTTTTGTCCCTTAAATTTTTAGAAATTGCCATTTGACCTCAAGTTTTCGAAAAACCCAGAGTTCCAACTAAGTCCAAAATTAAGATTTTCAATTCAGCCCCAGATTTTCCAAAATATGAATTTGCACTCTTGGTCCCTCAATTTTCGGGAATTACAATATAATTTGAAAAACCCAAATTTTGATATTGGTCCCAAAGTGGTCAGTTGAGGTCTAGATGGGGGGGGGGGAGAATAGACCTCAAAACTTTAAAAATAAATCTTAAACTTTTCTTCTATATATATACAGTTCGCTCATCAGCACAATAAAATGACTAAGCTGATTTTGCACTTAGCTTATAAGCTGAGTAAGCTGATCTTATTCGTAAGACTACTATGCTGATTTAGCACTTAGCTTATTCAGTAAAGTAGACTATTGTGCTGATTTTGCTCATCAAGCTTATGTAATCAGAGTTTCAAACAGTGATGCAGCGGATAATGTATATGTGTTTTTTCAAACAATGTTTTCAACTCAATTAAACTTTTAAAGCACAAGGAAAGTTTTGCCCCAAGTTGAAAATTCCTCAATTTAAAAGACTCTTATTTTAAAGTATTTACTTAGCTTATGAGATATGCAATGCAAGACAAATAAAGTAAATAACACAAGGAATTTTTTTAGTGGTTATACAGGAACAAATCCTCTTAATCCACTCTTCCAAGTCACACAGATCTTGGGTTATACTATAATCACTAAGTTTACAGTATACTCTGCTTGCGTCGAACAACAAATGAAACGACCACAAGTTCGCAATAGGAAATCACAAAGAATACCTATTCTCCGAAGTAATATCACTCACAAAGATGGATATCTACTCCTCACAGCACTCAGTTGAATATCACTCAGATATACAAGGGTTCACTCTTGTTCTTCAACAATCAGCTTCGTCATAAGATGACTAAGCTTATGAAAAGATGACTCAACTGATGGATTCTTGCTCTAAAGATTTGATCTTGAAAGTGTGCAAGTCTCACTTGAATCTTCAGTTTACCATCTATTTATACTCTTGGATTTGTAATTTTGCCCGTTGAAGGTTGGCAAAATTGCATTTAAGTCCTTGAGCAACGGTCATAATTTGAAACGTAACTTTTGCAGACTGTCGCACTGTTCACTGTACACTCTGATGTACTTTCTGCACTGTTTACTGTACACTCTGCTGTACTTTCTGTCAGCAGCATTTAATGCACTTAGCTTGTTACCGTTGGAGAGCTTACTGACCGATTTTACTTAGCTGATGGGATCCACTCCGCTGATGATCACTAGTCTGATGCACTAGTCTGATGCACTAGTCTGATGCACAAGTCTGATATACAAAGCTGATGCACTAAGCTGATGCACTAGTCTGATGTACAAAGCTGATGCACTAGTCATCTCATGATCAGTCATTTGATGATCTCATTTCCACTAAGCTGATTTTTACTAATCTGATTTTCAATCTTCCATTAATCTGATTTTCACTATTCTCGTAAGATTGAATCTTCATTTCTTGAATACTTCTATTCTTGAATGATTTTCTTTTAAACCAAGTATCCAATCTTCAAAGGTTGATGACACCTTTTTGTTATCATCAAAACCTTTAACTAACTTATTTAACTCAACTGATAAGATCACTTAGCTGTTCTTGAGTTAATAAATTCTTCCAACATTTGATTTGGTCCCTCAATTTCAAAAACTGCAATTTGACCCCAAATTTTGGAAAACCCTGTATGAATTGCAATTCATTCCATACTTTTTGGAAAATTAAAATTTTCAATTAGACCTCTGATTTTCAGAAATCCAAAATTTCACTGTTGGTCCCTTAATTTTCAAAAAATACAATTTGACTCCCATTTTCAGAAAACCCAGAATTGAGAGTTCAGTCCATTTTATTTTCAAAAATCCATCTTTGCACTTTTAGTCCCTAAATTTTTCAGAAATTGCCATTTGACCCCAAATTTTCGGAAAACCCAGAGCTCCAATTAAGTCCAAAATTTTCAAAAAAAATTAAGATTTTCAATTCGGCCCCAAATTTTTTAAAATCCAAATTTGCACTTTTGGTCCCTCAATTTTTAAAAATTTCAAATTTGCCTCTAATCTATTTATGCGATTCTATCCCGATATCAACAATATAACGAGCAATTTTTTTAACATAGAACAAATTATAAGGTATGATTAGAAATTTCAAGTACCATAAGTGAAATACCAACAATAACACTGCCTAATTATTTAGAAGGCATCCTGGGCTTATATGTTGGTCTATCATCAACAAATGGAGTTCTAACATAGGCACTAGGTTTTCTTCATGGGCGTTCGACATTCCGGGCGCCTATTAGGATTAAAATCAGAATTTTTGGGTGTCCAAGTTCATCCAGGCGCCCTCTTAACTTTGATAAAATAAAATAAAAATTACCTGCAATTCGTGAGAGTAATCTTCGGATAAAAAGTCTCGATCTTGTTCACTTCTACGTTTCGTCCGTCTTTCACGTTGGTTATCCATTCAAATTTGATTTGTAGGAGATTAGGGTTTTTTTAAATTGAAATTGGGAGATTAGGGTTTTTTAAAATTGAAATTGGGAGAGCGCTTTATAAATTTAGAAATTGACATATAATTTTGGAAGAAAATTGAAGGGTAATTGAAAAGAGTTGAAGGAGAATTGAAGAGAGTTGAGATATTGAAGAGAGCTGAGAGAGAAAATGTTAAGTGGGTGGAGAGTTCTGTGTTGTTACGTGTTGGAAGAATTTATTAACTCAAGAACAGCTAAGTGTTCTTATCAGTTGAGTTAATTAAGTTAGTTTAAAGGTTTTGATTATAACAAAAATGTGTCATCAACTAAGTTACGTGAAGCTTAGTAAGCCTTTGAAGATTGGATACTTGGTCTAAAAGAAAATCATTTAAGAACAGAAGTATTCAAGAAATGAAGATTCAATCTTATGATAAGAGTGAAAATCAGATTAGTGAAAGATTGAAAATCAGATTAGTAAAAATCAGCTTAGTGGAAATGAGATCATCAGATGACTGATCATGAGATGACTAGTGCATCAGCTTTGTGCATCAGCTTAGTGGAAATGAGATCATCAGATGACTAGTGCATCAGCTTTGTGCATCAGCTTTGTGCATCAGCTTAGTGCATCAGACTAGTGCATAAGACTAGTGCATCAGCTTTGTGCATCAGATTTGTGCATCAGCTTAGTGCATCAGACTAGTGCATCAGCTTTGTGCATCAGCTTTGTGCATCAGACTTGTGCATCAGACTAGTGATCATCAGCGGAGTGGATCCCATCAGCTAAGTAAAATCGGTCAGTAAGCTCTCCAACGGTAACAATCTAAGTGCATTAAATGCTGCTGACAAAAAGTACAGCAGAGTGTACAGTAAACAGTGCAGAAAGTACAGCAGAGTGTACAGTGAACAGTGCGACAGTCTGCAAAATTTACCATTTAAATTGTGACCGTTGCTCAAGGACTTAAATGCAATTTTGTCAACCTTCAACGGGCAAAATTACAAATCCAAGGGTATAAATAGATGGTAAACTGATGATTCAAGAGAGACTTGCACACTTTCAAGATCAAATCTTTAGAGCAAGAATCCATCAGTTGAGTCATCTTATCATAAGCTTAGTCATCTTATGACGAAGCTGATTGTTGAAGAACAAGATTAAACCCTTGTTCATCTGAGTGATATTCAACTGAGTGTTGTGAGGAGTAGATATCCATCTTTGTGAGTGATATTACTTCGGAGAATAGGTCTTCTTTGTGATTTCCTATTGCGAACTTGTGGTCGTTTCATTTGTTGTTCGACGCAAGCAGAGTATACTGTAAACTTAGTGATTATAGTATAACCCAAGATCTGTGTGACTTGGAAGAGTGGATTAAGAGTTTTTGTTCCTGTATAACCACTATAAAAATTTCTTGTGTTATTTACTTTATTTGTCTTGCATTGCATATCTCATAAGCTAAGTAAATACTTTAAAAGAAGAGTCTTTTAAATTGAGGAATTTCCAACTTGGGGTAAAACATTCTTTGTGCTTTAAAAGTTTAATTGAGTTGAAAACATTGTTTGAAAAACACGTAAACATTATCCGCTGCATCATTGTTTGAAACTCTGATTATATAAGCTTGATAAGCAAAATCAGCATAGTAGTCTACTCCACTGAATAAGCTAAGTGCTAAATCAGCATAGTAGTCTCACGAATAAGATCAGCTTACTCTGCTGATAAGCCAAGTGCAAAATCAGCTTAGTCATCTTATTTAGCTGATGAGCGAACTCTACTTATAGAAGAGAAGTTAAAGAAAAAATTTAAAGTTTATGAGGTCTATTCACCCCCCTCTAGACCTCATCTGACCACTTGGGACCAACATTACGTATTAAAGCAATTTTAGGACTTTAATTAAAATAAGAAATAAAAGAAAAGGAAAAGAAAATAGGAGGGTCACTTTTAAAATTTCAATTTCTGAAAAGGTCAATTACCGCAATTCCTCTAAATTAATGAGTAATTTTAAATAAAGAATTTTTGTAATTATTTTTTTCATCACAACAATCAAACTCGAATACATATTTACAATATTTTTTTATAAAAAAAATTTACACATTGTAATCAAGTTTGTTTCAACAATTTTTGAATTATTTGAGTTGATATTTTAAAATTATATGTAAAAAAGTGCAACATCTCTTGGTCACTCATCTCTTGAATGTTTATGTTCATAAATTCTAATAAATATAAACATTCAAACTTGTTTTTATTATTTTTAATGATTTTATATTTTACTTGATAAAAATTATAATGACATATTCAATTTATTTGGATTTATATACATAAACATTCAATAGATAATTTTTAAAAAAAAATTATTTCTTGATCGCTCAGCTCATAATCACTCATCTCTTGAATTGTATGTATATAAATTCAAATAAACATAAACATTCAATTTTTCGTATTAAATGTTTTTATATTTTACTTGATAGAAAATATAATGACATATTCAATTTATTTGAACTTAAATACATAAACATTCTAGAGATAATTTAAAAAAAGTTCATCTCTTCATCACTCGGCTCTTGATCACTCACTCAGTTCATGACTACTCATCTTTTGATCACTCAGGTCATGACCTCTCATCTCTTGATCACTCACTCAACTCTCACTCAACTGATGACCACTCATCTCTTGATCACTCAGCTGATGACCACTCATCTCTTGATCACTCAGCTCATGATCACTCACTCAATTCTCACTCAGCTCTTGATCACTCACTCAGCTGATGACCACACATCTTTTGATCACTCAACTCATGATCACTCACTTAGCTCATGACCACTCATCTCTTGATCACTCATCTTTTGATCACTCAGCTCATGATCACTCACTTAGCTCATGACCACTCATCTCTTGATCACTCAGCTCATGAACAGAAATTCAAATAAATATTAACATTTAAATTTGTTTTTATTATTTTTAATATTTTATATTTTACTTGATAGGAAATATAATGACATATATAATTTATTACTTGATAGAAAATATACTGACATATGCAATTTATTTGAATATAAAATAATTAAAAATAATAAAAATAAATTTGAATGTTTATATTTATATAAATTGAATATATTTCACATAAAAACGTACACTTACCTAGATTTAAATATTTTCCTACAAGTCTTGCACATGTTTATAAAATTTTATATTAGCCAATATTGTTTTAGAAAAAATATTACAAATATATCAACTTAAGTATATTAGCCAATTGTATAATCTCGATCGATCGATTCAACTTAAGTTTTATTGGTGTGATGTAAAAAATAATTAAAAAACTTATTTGTTGGAACATTTTTTTTATATTATTTATAAATTTAACATAACAATTTTTTTAATACATATTTGCTAACATTTTTTTTAAATTAAAATTAAATATTTATTTTATTTTTAATTAAATAATTTTTTTTGAAAAAAAAAAAAAAAGGGAAATTTTTTTCATCTTCTCCAACCCACCCAAACCGCCGCCCACCCCACCCCATCCCCGCCGCCCACCCCAACCCACTCCATCCCCGTCGCCCACCCACGCCGGATCCAGGCCGGCGACGACCTGGGGAGAAGTTCCCAGGCCGTCGCCGGCCTGGAAGTGAAGGTTGAGGCCTGCGACGGCCTCAAATCGGAGGCCATCGCAGGCCTCGAAATTATAACTCCAGGCCGGCGACGGCCTGGGAACTTCTCCCCAGGTCGTCGCCGGCCTGGATCCGGCGTGGGTGGGCGACGGGGATGGAGTGGGTTGGGGTGGGCGGTGGGGATAAGGTGGGGTGGGCGGCGGTTAGGTGAGTTGGAGATGATGATGGATTTTTTCTTTTTTTTTTAAATTGAAAGGGTATTTTTGTCAATTTAGGGTGTCCGATCACTATTTGCTGGACTCATACTCATTTACCCCACATCTCATACCATTGGACACCTATGTACAATTTTAATAGCTTAATGTACAATTTTTAAAGTTAGAGTTATCATAACTCTTGAGCGGGGTATGAGTCAGGATAGACTCCCCAAAGAAATATGGGACAAAGGAAGTATATAAGTAATATAATATCTCTTTCTGTGCTAATGGGGATCAATATGTTCCCTATTCCACAACATTAACATTGAATGGAAACCATCACTTGCAATACAAAATGAAGACAAAGTCGTAGTTATTTTTCATGAAATTGGAAAAGCTAACCTTTCTTCCTCATCTTCCTCTTCATCACTGTCATACTCACAATATACATCATCATCGTAAATGTCGCCTTCTTCTTCTCCTCCCCTGTCATCTTCATCTCCACTGTCATCGCTTCCCTGACCATTACAAGCATCATATCTCATTATCTTCATTTGCTTCACCATCGTCACTCAATTCAGGTTCTCCAAATGCATTAATATCCTCAACATTCTCATGCTGATAATTGTTAGAATCGTTCTCTAATCGATCAACCTCATCTTGAAGAGAACCCTCCTGCGCTTTTCCAAGAGTTGGTAAACAATATCTTTCAAGCATATCATAAGGTAGTGATCATACAACGAAAAGAAGCCAAAGAAGGGATGTATCAGCAAGTAAAGCAATGTCCAAAACTAGAGCATTCATCAAATAGCAATAGATCCTCTCCTAATTTACAGGTCCCATGGGATCCGGCAAAATCTTCATTGCTACGTATATGCCAGATAATTACCACATGTACTAGATGATAAAGAAAAAAATAACATCAGACATTGATGAAAAACACTCAACCTTAAGAAAAATAAAAAAAAAGATTAGTTATTAACTGATGCATGTGCAACTATATAATCGCGATTTAACATTAATAGCTGATGAACCTATTCCAATTTGTATTCAACATATTTCATCTTCAGGAAATCCAGATGAAACAGATACCGAATTTCTTGCTAGAAAATGCTAATTGACCAAACTAAGGAATTTCTTCTGCCTCAATTTGTAAGTTTCAAGTGGTCTTTTAGCTTAGGAATTGTCCTAAATTAATTTCTTACATTTTCTTTTCCTCGAAACAAAAATGTATATAATTCTACAAAAAGAACAGCTGCAATAATCACATAAAGATTGAAAATTGAATAGTATCTTTGTATTCTTTTTTAAATGAACAATCAATAATCTGCCAAAATGAAAACAAAAGTAGACAGATTACCACACTTTCAGCATAAAAACATAAGCTTCTAGAACTGGAACCATAAAAATATTTCCAATCAAACTCGATTATTTTTCTACCAATCAAATTCATGAAATCAATCACAATATCAATAAACTCAAATAGATAATAAAATGTAAATTTGTATTTAAAACTAGAGTACATTCATGTGTGATTAAAACAGATAACAAATACAGAGAGGGGGGAGGGGATAAAACAATACGAGCAAATTAATCAATCAAACAAACAAATGAAGAACATGCTACATCGTAATTCGTAAAGGATAACAAAGAGAAATTCAAGAAATCGTGACTTAGTGGATGATTAGAAAGGAGAATTGCACAGTTCTTATGCGTTATTCGAATAAATGGGGGAGAGTGAAGGAATGTTAAAGAGCAAAAGGGGGCATGAAAATGGAGAGACCACTTTGATTTTGGACGGCAAGTTGAGATTTAAATAATTAATTGAGTAATTCTGGAGAATGAACTTTCAACAAATTGAAATTATAAAAATGACCTTGTTGCAATATACTCATACCAACCTTATTTTCAAAATAAGCCCTTTAGAAAAGAAAAAGAATAAAAGACCCATAATTAATTAAATAATGGGAATAAGTGAAGAAGTAGCAGAATTAAAAAACCAACTAATCATAATAAATAAAATATTACAAAAAGAAGAAATTATTAAAGATAGTTATCAGAATTATCTAGAAAAAATAGAACATAGATTTTTATATAATGAAATTTGGACAGAACAATATTTACAAGGAACACATTTACCAGAAGAATCTTATAGTTTAATAAAAGAAGAACATAAATGCTCTCATGGATATAATTTTCCTCATTTATATCATACATTAGACCCACAATTAAATAATATCACTGACATGATAATGCATTTAATAAATTACACTAAAAAACAAGAAGATGTTCATGAAAGTATAGTTATTATACAAAAACAGTTGGGACATTTAGTTCATGAAATAGAAATAATTAAAAAATGCAAAACGGAAACAATATCTGATAAACAAATTCAACAAATTTCACCTCCAAGAAAATTTACCTAAATAATGGAAGAACAAGTAGAAGAAATTAGAAATATGATTGACCAATTAAATATAGTTGAAGAAGAGCAAGGGAAAAAACAAACAAGTTTTACAAATAATAATGAAGTAATTTACGGGTATGAGTCAGATGATTCTATCCCTGCATATATGGAAAAGGGAGAAGGTAGTCAAGTAAAAGAGGAACAAGAAGATGATGAAAATAATAAAAAGCGAAAGTCTAGTAGGTTTGAATGGGTCGATGTTGATCCAGAAAACCTTAGAGAAAGAAGTGGCTTTTACCAAAGAAAACAAGGAGGATTCCGAAAACTACCAGATGAATATACACCCCGTTTACAACAAATAAAACAAGGAATTTTAGATGTAGATTGTACCATAAATGCAGAAGCATTAATACAAGAATGGGCAAATCAGGTAAACTTAATTCTACAAACAGATGACATATTTAAAAACGCCTCAATGGATAATATATGGAATTATATGTTATTTAAAACAAAAGGAAATGTGTTTCAATATTTAAGTGATTACAAAGATATTAGCGAATTAAAAGAAGCAAGTCAAAATAATGTAGAAAAATTTTATTGGTCAGTAATAGCACTTATATGGAGAGAATTTGTTGGCCAAGACCAAATAAATTATGCAGAAAAGGTAACAGAAAAACAAAATGAAATAGCAACCTGGCATATAAATAGTATGACTATTTGTGATATGTGTTACTACGAGAATTATGTTTGTGAGTTTTCAAAAAGTTTTTATAGAATAAAGAAAGAAAATCGGGTAAATATGCACAAATTATTACTAATAAAGCTACCATACCCAATAAATAAAATTTGTTTAAACAGATTTAATGAAGGAGTAAAAAATGGAACTGTAGCAGATAGTATAGGAGGAGCAGTTCTTGTAGGACGAGAATATATATACAACAGAACGAAACAAAATTAGTAAAACAAGTTAGCAAAGTTTGTTGTGAAGGTAATCCGGGAGTACCACAACAATACGGTTGTAGAGAAAACAAAGAAGTTAAAAATAAAAAGAAATATCATAAAAATAAATATTATAATAAAAAGTATAAATGGAAGAAACGACCTTTTCGAAAATTTAAAGAAGAATTTTATAAAAAAACTAGAACGATTTTTTAGACGAAAGCAAAATAAAAAATATTGTCCAGAAGGAAAAAAGAAATGTAAATGTTGGTTATGTAAAGAAGAAGGTCATTATGCAAATGAATGTCCAAAAAGAAAAAACAAAGAACAAAAAGAAATTCTAAAAGTTGCAGAATTAAGAAGTTTAGAACCAATTGAATCAGATATATCAGATATTGAAGATATATATGTTTTACTAACTGATTCATATTACGAAACAGAAAATGAAGCAGAACCATCTGCAGAATCAGAATAGAAGAAACCCGAATTCTACCTTCATAAAAATAGAAATAAAAGGTTACTATTATTCAGCTTATATTGATACGGGAGCAAGTATTAGTTTTGCTTCCAAAAATATAAAAGGATTAGTCTGGAGAGAAACAGAAAGACCAGTAAGAATTATGATAGCAGATGGAAGTACACATAAAATAGAATTAGCAAGCTATTTTAATAAAATAAAAATTTTAGACAAATCAAAGACTCCTTATATATTTATGGTACCATCACTATATAGACAAGAATCAGGATTTGATATTATTCTAGGAAATAATTTTCTTAGATTATACCATCCTTTTATACAATGGTTAGAATACATAGAGTTAAAGGCACCAATAGGAAGAATGATAAAAATTCCAATCATAGACAACTTCGAACGAACAAGGTTAAAAATATTACATGTTCTTAACGAAACATTATTTTATATGAAAGAAAATGGTAAGACAAGTATTGAGCAAAAAATAGAAAATCTTTTAGAAGAAACTTGCTCAGAAGATCCTTTAGATGTAAAAATAAATATTAATGAAGAACAAATTGTTATAGAATTAAAAGATCCAAAACAAGAAGTAAATGTTCCAAATAGGATACCCTATTCAAAAAGAGATATAGAAGAATTTACAAGAGATTGTAGAGAATTATTAGATAAAAAGTTAATAAGAGAAAGTAAAAGTAGACATGCTGCTCCAGCATTTTATGTAGAAAATCATAACGAAATAAAGCGAGGAAAAAGAAGAATGGTAATAAATTACAAAAAATTGAATGATGCCACTATAGGAGACGCACATAAATTACCTCGAAGAGATTCAATAATGGAAAAAATAAAGGGAATGACTTGGTTTAGCACTTTAGCTCTCTAGAAGCTAAATCTGGATATTACCAATTAAGGTTACATGAAAATACAAAGCCATTAACCGCATTTACTTGTCCCCCAGAAAAACATTATGAATGGAATGTATTACCATTTGGGTTAAAACAAGCACCTGGAATTTTTCAAAGATATATGAGTAAAAATTTAGAAGGATTAGAGGAAATATGTCTTGTATACATAGATGACATTTTGATCTTTAGTAATAGTTCCAAAGAAGACCATTTAAGGAAAGTAGCAATTGTACTTGAAAGATGTAAACAAAAAGGTTTAGTCCTAAGTAGAAAGAAAGCACAAATTGCAAAACAAGAAATTGAGTTTTTAGGAACAATAATAAAATCAAATGGGGAAATAGAATTACAAAAACATGTTTTAGAAAAATTACACTTATTTCCAAATAAAATAGAAGATAGAAAACAACTACAAAGGTTTCTTGGATGTCTAAATTACATATCTGAGGTAGGATATTTAAAAGGGTGTGCTAAGGAAAAGAAGAAATTGCAAGAAAAGATAAGTACTAAAAAACAATGGTTTTGGGAAAATGAAGATAGTAAAATAGTTGAAAAAATAAAGAATATTTCAAAAAATTTACCAAAATTATATAATCCTACCTCTAATGACTATTTAATTATCGAAACTGATGCATCCGATGAAGTATGGTCAGGATGTATGAAATGTATACAAGGTAAAACACAAAAAAGTGAAGAAATCAAATGAGCAGAAGTATGCAACTTAGATAATGAAATCAGCTCTACGAGCAAAAATATACATGATAAATTATTCATAGAAAAAGCAATAAATAAAAATCCCGAAATACTATGCAGGTATATATCCGGAACGTTTTCCGAAACAGAAAAAAGGTATCCAATACATGAAAAAGAAACATTAGCATGTTTAAGAACATTCAAGAAGTGGAGAATTGATCTGTTACCTAAGGAATTTGAACTTAGAACAGATTCAACATATTTAACAGGATTCATTAGATACAAGTTACAAGCCAATTATAACCAAGGACGGTTAATAAGATGGCAGCTTGAATTAAGCAGATACCCAGCCAAAATAAAATATATAAAAAGCAGTAATAATATTATTGCGGATACATTAACAAGGGAGTTTGCAACAGGAAACGACTACTAATGGAAGGAGCAATAGCAACACTAAAGAACCAAGCGAAACAAATAAAAGGAAACATTGAAGCAAAAATTCGTGAATTACAAGAAATAGAAAAAGCTATACTATCATTAGACGCAACATACAAACCATCAGAGTTTAGCATGCTAAGCGTGGTGGACGAACAAAAAACAAAAGTAGAAGTTCCCGCAGATATTAAAATTCAGGTAACATCTTCATCAAAGAAGTATTATGTCATCTTCAACGGACCAGCAAAAGGAGCAATCTTTGACGAATGGCATAAAGCATCACTATTTATCAACGGTCACAAAGGAATTATTCACAAGGCGTACAAAACTTTCGCAGAAGCAAAACTTGCAGTCGAAGAAAACAAGGCAATTTCTGAAGGAGAAGTTAAAGCTCAACCATTTAAATCAGCATTAGTCAGCCCAAAAACAACAATGGCAGATCAACCATCCTCTTCAATGAAGAAACTTGGCAAAATAACAAGGCTCACACAGGTACCTACAAGGCAGGAACATATCCAACTTAAGCAACTAAGTAAAAAAGATTTTCAGGAACATCTAGAAATGCTATACAACTGGACAGATGAAGACATGACAAAAATTTTCTATCCAACAGAGAAAAGAATAACAGGACCCAAAGCAGTTATTATTAGTGGAGCAAGTCCATTAATGACGTACAAATTCTTCCAATATGGATTAATTGACACAATATACATCGACGAAAGCAACACAATACTTCAAGAATTCAGTCAAGGAATTCAACAAACAGTAAAAAATTATCGAAGATATTTTGGAAAGGATAGAGAAGTATACCTAAAAATATACAGCTCATATCCCTATTTTAATGAAAAAGACGAAGTACAAGTGCCAGCATATTCACTTATCTACATGGGAGTATCTAACGGAACGTATCCAATTCGTGACCAACCAGTTAAAGAAGAAAAAGGAAGTCATCAACTTATAAATGCCGGATTAGTCCATGGAGTTGTTTCTATGCTGCAACGATTAACCGAAGAATCAAAAATAAAGATAAATTACAAGAATGACAACACAATGATTTATTCAAATTTTAAGGATAAAATTAGAGGTGATGAATTCAAAACATTTATGGACTTTGAAGACGATGTGATGAAAATCCAAGGAGTATTCAACAAATTATCTATGGAAGAAAAACTCCAATTATGTGAAACACTGAAGGTTTTCAAAGCACACAAATGTGACCACTGTATGGACCAGTCCAGTGAAGAAGAAACTGAAGAAGAAGACAAAAGAAGAATAATTGAAGATTAGAAATTAGAGGAAGAAAATAAGAGAAGAAATGATTAAAGGTTAGAAACTAGCAGAAGAAAATAAGAAAAGAAGACAAAAGAAAAAGGTGTCGGCAAAGAAAATAAGTAGGAGTAATTATGTAACATTTTACTTTAAAATCAGAAGTGGAATCTAGAATAGGCCATTATGTAAACACCATTATGTAATTAGACTGTGCTGTAGGCCCTAAAATAAATCCTTATCACCTTAAGTGATCTGGATGGGTGGTGGAAGATATATTCCCCCTCCTATAAATAATGTAACTTGTTTCAGTTGTAAGGTGTGCGAAAATTAATAAAAGAACTTTGTTTCTAAAATTTCTTCTCTCAATAAACAAAAAATCTTGAAGTTTTTAACTTCTGAATAGGATTTTAATTAAAAAGAAATCAACAATATTACTACTAAGGAATTCAGATACCACCAGCAAGGAACTCCAAAGGTCAAGATAAACCAAGACATAACAGGTATGTATGATTTAGATTTAGTTTCGAAAAATCCATTTTTACAATATCATATATTAGGAGTTTTAAATAAATCACGAATTGTTTCAGTACTCATAGATACAGGAGCATCTATATCACATGTTCATCCAAAATATGCAGTAACTAGATCTGAAGCACCACCAGTTATTGTAGAAACTGTAAAAGGAGAAAAGATATGTAATGAGAAAACTACTATAGAACTTCTATTTCATGAAGAATTAAAATTCAATCTTACCATATATATAGATGAATGCAATGTAGGAGCTGATATACTATTAGGAATTGATTTTTTAGAACAATTAAACTATGAAATTCATTCACAACATCTACAATTACAAGGAGTAAAAATTCCAAGAATAAAGCTACCTAGTTACGAAATGAATTTGCCACTATGAACTCATCAGTAGAAGAATTCGATAGGCATATACAATTATTAGAACAAAAAGAAACCTTTGGAATATTTTCAGCACAATCAATCATTGAACATAAGATAGAGAAAACTAAGAAAGCAAAACTAGATCTTAAGGAAGGACAACACTTTAATACATCAATATTTGAAAAATTAAAACGAAAAAATATCGTTTATCATGGTTTATTCTCTCAAGAAGTACCAATAGATATAAAAAGTACTAGAGGAACTATTGTGATCCCTATAATTGATAGTGAACAAATAGCAGCCAGAATTGAAAAAATTAAAAATAAAGAAGACAGAAATAAAATAGGATATATTCAAATTGCTACCATACAAGTATTAATAAAATCAACTTTCAAAGAAGGAATTGATTCACCAATAGCCTTAATAGCCTACGATCGAAGAATAAAAGACATTCAAGATTCAGTTTTGGGTTTAACAATGGGAAATCTAGCATATAAAACATTGAAATTTAATTTAGGAATTAAATACGCTATTCCTTTATCTACAAAGAATTTAGATAACAGTATTTGTTTAGGATACAAATTTGCAAGAGAAAAATTAATGGAAGAAGGAGATCAACCATTTAGTTTAACATATATGGTAGAATATGCTCTAACAAATAGCCATCATAGTATAAGTTTTCTCGACCAAGAATCTATTTATTTAGATAAATTATTTGAAGGAATAGTACAAGTTAAAAAATTACCAATAAAAAACATAACAATGGAAGGAACGAGTGATCAAATTAGACGATCGATATCATTTAGGCCTTCTTATCTAAAACAGCTACCTCTAGAACAGCCAAAAAATCTTATA
This sequence comes from Penstemon eatonii, assembly GCA_038501285.1. Lineage (NCBI taxonomy): Eukaryota > Viridiplantae > Streptophyta > Magnoliopsida > Lamiales > Plantaginaceae > Penstemon > Penstemon eatonii. The sequence continues at coordinate 42,205,127 of CM076713.1, forward strand.
AAACCTGAAAACAAAGAAGAAAACGAATATAAGAAGTTAGAAAATAAAATTTCAGATTTAACTAAATATTTAGAAGAAAAATTATGAATAATAATCAAGAAAAAAGTTGCGAAGAAGTATCAAATTTAATTAAACATTACGAAGAAAGATTAAATTATTTAAGAACTACATCTCTTAGTACTAAAATGTATAAAATAAACGAAGAAATTATAAGAAAAATGATTAAAGAAGCTAAAGACTCGTGCACAACATGTAATTATTATACTAAAGAAAAAATTTCTAATAAAAATCAAACATCCGCTGCCTCTGACCAATTTTTGGTATCAGAGCCGAGTAACGAAACTGGAGAAAATAGAAAAAATACAAGAGAATTTACAAAGAATTAACAAAGAAATTGAACATAATAAAGCTATTTTAGCCTATTCACAATTTCTAAGGCTTCAATCCTATGCCCCAGATATAATAGAATTTAAAATAAATATATTAGAAAGACGAAAAACTGATTTCGAATATGAATTGCATAAGCAAAAATTAATATATCATATAGAAGGCAAAGTAACAAACAAAGAATACTAAAATGAAAAATAAGGAAATAAAAGGCAACATTGCAAATACCACTCCTACAGTAAAAGGCCCTCAGAAGGTCATTTTTAGAATTTAAACTTTCCAAAAGGTCAATTTTAAAATCCACTCTAATTAATTATCAAAAATATTATCAAATAAATAAAGTACTTGTTTAATTTGTGTTAATTGTTCATACATCTCTTATTCTTATAGATCCAATTATATCAAATATATTTGATCTCATCGTGTGGATCTACAAATTTTCCAGATATTATAGGTTCATCGCACCTTGTCATTTTTTCTTATCAGAATCTTCCATTGCATTCTTGTATGACAATGAATCATCTTAATTTGTGTTGTACACTACTGGAGGTAATTCTCATCATGCTCGTAGAAGGTGAGTAGTCTAACTACCCTCCCACTATGACGAGGTACCAAGATGTTTAATCAGGAATTGTGGTCTTTCATTGAGGTAATTCATTAGTAGTTAGCTGAGGTGTGCCGATCTCATCAGCTTAAATTTCTTCCAATATTATTTAACTATGAGGTTTAAAGTTTATTATCTAGCATTCCTCAATAAAAGTGATAATCGTCGATACGAATTCTTTTATCTTGAGTGCTACGAAACCCCCCCCCCCCCCCCGTTTCAAATAGATTGCCTAGAATTAGACACACTTCAGACCACAGTTTCAACTTTTCAATCATTCCTTTCAACACGTGTGACAGACACTCACATAAGTAAAAGTGTTGTAAACTAACTTTACAATCATTCCACAACTATATGGGAGTCTTTATAGATTGACTTGTTTGTTGTTACACTCAAAATGTAGATTGCGGTTTCTAGTACATATCACAAGAGAGACATTGGCAATGAGGAGTATAATTCATTATTGATCTAACCATTTCTAAGAAACTTCAATTGTAGAGTTTCATGTGCTGTGAGTTGGATTGAATTCGATGCTCTAGCGATTAGTTCTTGAATTCGTAATCCAAGTATTCTCTTCCTTGATCTTATCAAAGAGTTTTGAGTAATTTACTTAAATGTTTTTCAACATCTCTAGGAATTCTTTAATCTTTCCAGAAGATTCAGAATTCTTTTACTTTAAATAAACATGAAGATTGTTGACTTTCAACTCTCTTAAATGACATTCACTTGCTAGCATGTTTATCCTATCAAGGTTAATAAGTACTAACCTTAGATGTCAAAAATATATGTTATCACTCTTAGAAGTCTTAGAACGTATTATTGATCAATAATTTGCTACCTAAAATAATTCATAAATTATTTATCGATCATTTTCAGACATTTATAAAATATACCATGTTTTATGTTTGCATGATAACTATTTTCTGAAATAACAATTTTTATATGATCAGAAAAAGTGAAATAACTATCTTATTCATGCAAACATAATTGAGAAATCAAATTTCTTACAAAGTTTAGGAATAAAGTATATATTGTTCAAAACAATGAATCTATTCCTAAATTCTAAGTGAACTGTTTATATGGTCTTTACAAAAATGATCGTCCATATCCCATCATTCATTGTGACATTTCCTTTGGCAAGTCCCTTTGAAGAACTAAACATCTAAAGAAGAACAAATGCGATTAGTGACCTCTGAATTAAATATTTAGAATGACAAATTATTTTCCACTAATAAGTTTCTAAAAAATCAGTAAATCAAATTTACCTTTTCGTTTTGATCTTCTTGTCGCATAGATACCTTTTATAATTTTAACAGGACTGAAATTGGATTGTTGGCACTTTCCACTTCAAAATAAGAGAAATGAGCACTTTCAACACTAAAACTAAAGAATAACACGTAGCACTCATGAATTAAGAAAAATCCTATAATTTGTACCCTCCTTTTTTTTTTCAACAAAACAATCCAAATCATAGCGCATCAAATTTTCAGATTTGCGGAATTTCACGAAAATCTACAAAATTCTCAATCATTTATTTTAGGCAATCCAAATGAAATCGAAGAGAGAAATGGTTTAATGCTTCCACCTCCATAAACATTATATTGTAGGAGGTTCAATAATTCCCTCCATATAAAATGTTATGCACTGAACATAAAATTTTCCATGAGTTATATTTAACTAAGCATACTATTGGGATTTGGGACTAATCATTATCAATTCTCCACCAAGTTTGGCAAAATCAAGTCTCTACAACTATCACCATGGTCACTAAACTAGCAAACTAGTTTATTTTGACTATATCAAAGTAGTAGGGGTGGCAAATTGGGTCTGGACCCAATGGGCGGCCCTTGATCCGCCCAGACCCATTATGACCCAACCCATTAATGAACATTATTTAATGGGTTGGGTCGGTTCGGTTCGGGCCTAACTTAAAAATTAAAGAGTCTTTAATGGGTTTGTTAACGGGTCCATAACTGGTCTTACAAAACAAAAGAACCCATCCCTCATATTTTCAGATTCTCTCTCTCACTAAGAGCTACTTCTCCACAATTCACTGCCTGCTATATTCTACGGCCACAACATTTGGTTTGGGGAAAAAAAAAAATCCCAATTAACACAATTAATTAATCCCCATTTGCAAGAAAAAAAAAGATTAAATCAAAATAAGTGTTTAAGCTCATAATTTGCCTTAATCAACTGCCCTTTAACAGTCTCGGGTCCAGTCTCGACAACTTTATCACAGAACGCCAGCCCTGATGGAGCCGCCGTGAAATCACATAATTGACTGGAAGCGGCGCCTCCTTCCACCGCCGCAGTACCCGGTTGCGGACTTAGAAGCTGAAGGATGGTGACGCCGAAGCCAATTCCAACTGATTCTCTCCTGCTTATTAAAGTAGAAGTTGTGTTGGATTTATGGGATTTAACAACTGAAGATTCAATTATGGAGGGGTTGCTTGTTTTTGTGAGGATTTCTAATTTAGGAGTAATTTGATTTGTGGGATTATAATATGTCCCAATGGCGAATGGTATTGTTCATCATCTCAATTCTTGATAAATTTGAGAGATTGAATAGAGTGGTAGTCTCAGAATTATCTAATGAAAATCAGATATGAATTGGACTGCACTAATTATCTACAGTACAACATTTGGTTTGGAAAAAACAAAAAAAAGAAAAGGGCCGGCCCGACCCAGACCCGTTTACGACCCAGCCCATTTAAAACCCGACCCATTTATGACCCGTTTGCTCCGGCCCGAACCCGACCCAACCCATTTGGACCAGACCCGAACCCGACCCGACCCGCCTGTTTGCCACCCCTACAAAGTAGCAATTTAAATTTCAGTTCACAAGAAATCAAAATCTTGTTTGTAATCACCAAATCTTACTCTAACTACCAGAATAAATCCATGGAAACAATCAAAATTCTTCTGCAGATTATAATGCATTGATTAATGAAGGACAACCCCAACCGTTCCTCTTCGCAAATATCAAAGCACCTCCTTCTCCTTTTCTCCAATTCATGCTACATCTCATCAACTATCTACAAAAAAAAAAAAAAAAAAATGAAAGGAAATGTTGTATGAGTATCACCATAACAAAACTATCATTCAATATATAGAACAAAACTTTTAAACACGTTCAGTCAATGATTTTTTTTACAAATCAAGGCTGACCATTCAACAAAAATACCTTAGTAGGCTTAAGAATTTCTTATCATAGTTGATTTATAATTGTATTTTTGACAATAATCGAATTTATTCGCTTCCTACAGGTATACCAACATTTTGCAGGTAAAAGTTTTTATGTAACTGAACAACATTGTTCGTTATATGCTCCTTTAAAATCATATGCAATTCTACATTCCTTATATTTTTGACAATTCTGCAATTCTACACTCCTTTATAATTGTATTTTTGACAATAATCGAATTTTATTCGCTTCCTTCAGGTATACCAACATTTTGCAATTTGCAGGTAAACGTTTTTATGTAACTGAACAACATTGTATGTTATATGCTCCTTTAAAATCATATGCAATTCTACATTCCTAACAATTCTGCTCAATTCCTGAAATAGTAGAAGTGTGAAAATGATACAACATCCAGTACCTAACATAGACAATTTTGATGTAAAATGAAGAATTGAAATCATATCTTGGTAAATAAATACCATATAATAGGGGTCGCTTGTATCAGGACTTTAACCAATTCTCCTGAACTTTCATGTTAAACTTTTTAGAAAATTTAGCAAGGATAAAAAGACTGATACTAAGTACACAATCTTCGTAAACTACCAATACTAACAGTAAGCTAAGTTCATCGAGCTTTGTGTATTTATTGTTCGAAGCAAGGCCATCGAAAAGTAACTCAAATTCACATTTACCGACTCCGACATTAATAATAAACTAATGAATACAATAATCCTACTTTTCGATTGATCTCGCATTTTCTTCTGGTCATTTACAATCCCAAAACTTATAAGAACTTGTATATAAGGGAAATTGACTTGTTTGCCATCTTAGGGGCTATCTATCAAGAACTGAAACTAAGAAGCTAATTAAATTAAGCAAGAAAATGTTTACTTCTAACTATACAGGAAATAATTACAAAGTACAACCTAACCAAGATGAAGAACAAACATTTCCATCCTTTTAAGCTCCTCTCATTAATGCATCAGGAAAAAAAAATGCTCCTATCATCGAAATCAACACAAGAAAGAAATTAATCCACATGAAATTAGCAATCAAACTAATTAAGGTAAAACCCTAACTTCTTCATTTGTCTTGAAGAATGGAAAAACTTGTTTATCCATTATTCAAAGCCAACACAAATTTCAGCTATCTGAAACACAGAAACTTAAAATATACCAAAATTCACATTGAAGCCTTAAAGTTTCAGTTCAGAAGTATTTAAAGTTTTCAGTACTACAGACAGAGTAACAAGATCTTTCTATAGATCAAAATAAACAAAACTACCAGAAAAGTACGACACCGCTCCATCAATCAAGCATGTATAGACATATAAATGAACACGAAAGATATAAGTATCAATATCTAATAAAATTAAGGAACAAAAAAAATCTACTAAATGGAGAAAATTTTGACCTTCCGGATAAGGAGAAACATGGAAGCCATGAATGAATCTCTTAACTGAGATGAAGGTCGCGTGATTCTTTCACAAAGGTCACTTTCTAATTCATATGACTTCTGTGAAAATTTATCCTAACCAATTTCATCTATTTATGACTTTTGTGGCAAAGAGTAACGATTTGTCTAGGTATGAAGTTTTGTCTAATTACATAGGTGAATTTTCCAAACAACTCTTAATATGCAATATGTTGTAATAAACAAGAACTTACTCTCTAAACTCTTAATATGCAATGTGTTGTAATAAAGCAAAGATTCCATCATCTCTCTTTGAGTTTTTCTCTCTTGTTTTTCTTAATCTCTAAATTGCATGAGTAAAGTGGAATAACATCATATGGGAGTTGATTATTTAATTAGAAAAATTAAGTTTATTTTGTTTTGGGATTACTTTATTATGAACTAACATGGACTTCGAGAATAAAGTAATAAAGTATTGACAAATTCAGCATAAGCATAATTACTTACAAATGGTCATACAGTATTCATTTAGTGAGTTGAAAAGCTATATATACATACAAATAGACCACTTTCTTGTTGCAGCTAAGCTGTCTAATCTCTAACAATTTTCTGAGACATTAATGATCAGATGACTATGCTTTATTAGTCAACTATTGAATGAGTAAACAGAGGTGTAGAAGAGAAGAATAGTGATAGAAGAAATTAGTGTTCTTCATAAACTCACTTTTCATTAAGTTTGTTTTCAGATTTACATATTAAGCAAGAAAATATAAGTATTTCCAGAAGCATATCTAGTTAAGATTCAATGTTAAAACAACAAGAACTTCTCCACGACAACACATAATTACTCTGATACAAAATCTCCTTAGAGAGTAATTTTCTTGACTAGGCTAATTAAGACACATAGCTATCTTAACACAGTGACTTAGATAATTTGAATGTTACAGTGCCTAGAAAAATTAAATCAGCACAGCCATGGTGAAAATTGTCCACATGATACAGGGGTGAAGCAAAATAATATAGAATTTTTTCCATAAATTCTAAGAGTGAAAAAGCATACAATCCCAAACAATTTTCTTCAAGAACCCAACAGCAAGGGTCAAATATAAATACTAGCAACACAAGCGGGTATGCTACTTTATTCTGATTTTTAGTAGAAAATAATCAATAGTATAACAATCCCAATACCAAAAAGATTGGAGTTAGTAAAAGAGAAATAGAAGCAAGAAATACCTAAATTCAGCAAAAATACAACTTCGTGTCTAGTGGGCGCGCGGCGTCGATTTAGTGATACGATGGCCGCGGCAGACATGAGCAAACGCAAATTTCTTCTGATGGTAGGCGAACAGGAGGGGACGGGGATGAGGGTAAGGGGATTTGTTTAGGTAGAAAGAATAAAGAATGGTATAATTCAATTAAAAATTGGATTAATAGGTTATACAGTCATCTTTTGCCATTTTTTTTTTTTTAATAAAAGTTGAATTTTGTGTGGTATTGATTACACATTTATAATCCAACTATTGAAATTAAATTAACGTCACCTATAACTGCACCTTAGAAGTCCCATTTTCTCTCTCTCTGAGTGCAAAATAAGATGGAGAAAATCATTTATCATTAAATTCTCCTCTAATTACAATAATTATCTGAAATCAAGAAAAAGGAATATGTTAAAGTTATGCCACTTGGGTGAATTTTAAAGAGGACCTTACAAAAAGTAGCAAAATTTAGATCTAATCATAGATAACCCCTACTTTAATTTCTCCCTCAAAACCAACAATCAAATCTCAATAAAAACATATCTCAAATTTTCAAAATTCATTAACTATTATTTTATTAATGTTTAAATAAATTGTACTAATATTTTTATATCATTAATGGATGTCATGTGACGTGAGTTTAATATTAATTTGTTGCTCATACTTAAAATTAATACATGTCGGCGGTTAATCGCATCACTAAATTAAAGTGTATATATATATAACAAATATAATTATCGCATAAAGCCAAATTACCAAAATTAACAAAACAATTAAACATCATTTCAATTTCACAATTTGTTACAAAAACAAATCAATTAGAAAAGGGGAAAATCTCAAATCTCACCCATTTTTCCTTTTCCCCTTTTGTTTCTCTCGGCTTGAACACTAAAAAAAACAATTTGATGAGAGTGCTAGTGAAGATGTGTTACTATCAACCGAAGAATCCTTTAGAGCTAATAAAGTTAGTGAAGATGTGTTACAATCAACCGAAGAATCCTTTAGAGCTAATAAAGTTTTGTATGTGGTAGATCAAGCTCTTTTATCGTTTAACACGAGGTTTGAATAACTTATACATGAGGAGAACTTTAGTTTTTTGTTCGACTTGAAGAAGTTAAAATTAATTGATGATGAGATTTTGAGTACTTATTGTGTCAAACCTGAAGAGTATTTGAATCATGACACTTATGATATAATAGATGAGATTGACATATCTTCTGAGTATAGAGTGTTTAAGATAAGTCAATCTTCTGAGTTTAGAGTCTCAAATAGATGTATTTTACCAAAAGAACTAAAAAAGACCAATTGAGGTGCTATATTATTTGCAAGCTATATATGGTGATTTCTCAAATACATCATACATGGATTGCTTATAGAATATTTACAACTATTCCCGTTGCAGTTGCAGCTGCAGAGAAAACTTTTTCGAAGCTAAAGTTGATTAAACCTTATTTCTGATCAACCATGTCACAATTTGATATGCTAGGTGTATTCTATGAGAAAAATATGTTCAAAGATGATAAATTCTGTGTCCATAAGTCAGTAAATTGATTTACGAAGTTGCGGCCTTGTAGGAGATTTTGTGCTCAAGTTTTCTATTCAATTCTTGCTGAAAATGCGCCCAGCTATGCAACAATATTTTGTGAGTGGCATAACTTTTGACTTTGAACTATTAATATCCATAAAATCCGTAGCGTTGCTAACTTCATTCTCTATAACATAGTCAAATTTCAGCTTCATTCGACCTTTATTAAAAGAGTTATGGTCATTGAAATGCACAACAACATACTTGACAGCTTTTCCATACTTTGTTGAATTCACTTGACTTTGTTGGAAATTTTCTTCGTCTTTCTTTGCTTCCAATCACGTCATTGGCTCCACATTAGCTTAGGCCTAAATAAACACAATATCTAAGAAAATACCTCGATTCCTGCACAAAACATGCAAACTAATGACTATAACTGAATAAATGCAAAAGTCACTAAAATTACCTAAGGCTCGACCAAAACTCGAATAAAAGTAATCAAATAAGTACAAGAAATAGGTTTATAATACTGTTTTCACATAGTTGTCATGCACTGGCAATTTGATATCATATTTATTTTTGGGGACGCACAATTTTATACCATACATAATCTTTAGACAATATACTCGGGTTTCAGCTTGAGTATATGAATTGATCCATTTTGACTCAAAGTGCACGCGGGCTTTTTTCATTGGAATTTTAGAAATTTGACATATTTATTATTACTAATTTATTTGATGTTCGGAATAAATATTTAGGTGCCCCTAATATCATGTGTAATTAGAAGTACATCCTCCAATATTCAATAATTATCAATGTCATACACACTTGACAGAAAAGAAGAATGTAAAATGGTAGATGGTTCTGTTAATCGTATTCATATAAAATATTGATCTAGCTTATTGCACATATTAAAGAAAATTTACGTACCCGGTAAAGTCCAGGCGCCCGTGTCAAATCCTTACAGGTTCATATAAAACAACATCGGACAAAAACCATCTTTGTCCAGTACTGACTAGCAAGCTACGTACTACGGCCCCTGCTTCTTTCCAAGCTAGTCAACTCTCCGCTCACCTTCCATAAAACAACGTCGGATAAAACAAAGATATCAAGTTATTAACCAAAATATTATAAAATTGGCTTTGACATTATAAAAGTTTTGTTAAACGAAATTACAACTATTCTCCAAACAATCAGCGTAGGACCAACCTAACCGCAACATGAACTCTCGTCCCCAAATTAAAACATCTATAGCTGAAAATAGATATTGAGATGATGAAGTATTAATAAAATAATAGTTACTGAGTTTGGGCAAAATTGTAGGATTGTTAATTATGTTTTGCAACTAAATTATTTCAGTCCGAATTTTTTAATTTTTCCAAATTTAGTCATGTGCGGGTCATGCAAATCAATTAATTCGGAATTTTCCTGAACTGGCATCAGTCATCCTTTCTTTTCCAGGAGAAGTTAAACTAACAGTACTGTTAATACTTTCTATATTCTATATCTATTCTATATTTTATTTTTTTTACATATAAAAGTACGAGTTGGCCTAATGAAATTTCTTCCTTTTTTTGTGAAGACTAATATACCCTTATTTAAATTATATTGTGATATTTAAATTTATGACAAAAATGTAAAATAAAAGAATCCTAAAAGAAAAGAATTACAGAAGTATAATTAAACAAGAAGTCCCTTAAATAACAAACTTATAATTATCTTTTAAAGTTTTGCAACTCATTAAAATATTAATGGTTAAAAAAAACTATAACTCTATATTTCTTCAAAAATTTCTTTGAAGAGTTCTTAAGAAGTTATTACTTATTTGGAGAACCTAAAAAACATTAAAGAACCTCAAAAAAAAAATTATGTCGCATTCGTTCTACGTGATTAAAAAAGGTACGATTTAGTTAACTAAAAAATGTATAGTTGGCTTAAGCAAAAAAAAATTCAAAATATAGAAATCGTTCAAACCGGCAAAAAATGTAAAATTTTGATTAATAATATATGATAAAAATGGTAAAATCAATGAGAAAATTGGTTAGATAGAAAGAAAAGCGGGTTAAAACAAAAAAAAAAGTGTCATTGATAAAACAACAAGGGCACATTGATAAAACAACAAGGTTAACAAGCAAAAAAAAAAGGTAAAATCGGTAAAAAAAAATGAATGAAATTGGCTAAACACGGGATAAAAAAAATCAGATTAAATCGATAAAAGAACAAGAACAAATAAATGAGTTAATTGGCAAAAAAAAAGGTGAAATATGTGAGAAAATAGGTTAAATAAGCAAAATAATAAGTAAAATCAGACTAAATTGGGTTCAACCAGAGAAAATTAGTGAATTGATTAACAAATGTGAAAATCGACTGAAATTGGGTTACACTAGAGAGAACTAAAAATGTATAATTGGCTTAAGCAAAAAAACTTCAAAACATAGAAATTGTTAAAACCGGCAAAAAATGTAATATTTTGATTGATAATAGATGATAAAAATGAGAAAATTGGTTAGATAGAAAGAAAAGCGGGTTAAAAAAAAAATTCGTGCCATTTTTAAACAACAAGGTTAACAAGCAAAAAAATAGGGAAAACCGGTTAAAAAAAATTAATGAAATCGGCTAAACACGGAATAACAAAAAATCATATCAAACCGATAAAAGAACAAAAACAAATAAATGAGTTAATTGGCAAAAAAAAAGTGAAATATGTGGGAAAATAGGTTAAATAAGCAAAATAATAAGTAAAGTAAAATCAGACTAAATTGGGTTCAACCGGAGAAACATAGTGAATTGATTAACAAATGTGAAAATCGACTGAAATTGGATTACACTTGAGATATTTATGGATTGATTAAGAATTGAGATAGACCACAAAAAAAAATAGATGAAATCGGTGAAAGAATGGGCTAAAATAATAAAAAAAAATTGATAAACTCACTGTAAAATAGGTACAATCGATATTTCTTTCACAAATTCTTAAGAATTTATCACTTATTAAAGAATCTAAAAACAAAAGGTTACATTCGGGCTATATGGATAAAAAAAAGTACTATTTAGTTAACTGAAAAACTTATAATTGGCTTAAGCCAAAATAAGTCGAAACATAGAATGGTTAAAATTGGTGAAAATGGGTAAGATTCTACTAAAAATATATATATGATAAAAAAAAATTGGTAAATCAGAGAAAAAATTGGGTTAGATAGAAGAAAAACAACTTAAATAAAAAAAATGGTGCCATTGATAAAACAATGAGGTAAGCAGGATAGGTAAATTCGACTAAAATTGGGTTAAACCAAAAAAAATGAATGAATTGATTAACAAATTTGATAAAACACAAAACTGGGTGGAATCGGTCGAAGAACGGGTTAAAATAACAAAAAAATGGTAAACTCAATGTAAAAACAGGCGCAATCGGTGTTTCTTTGGAGAATTATTAAAAAACCTAAAAAGAAATCACATTTCTTCAATATGAATAAACTAAAATAATCATATTTAGTTAACTGAAAAACTTATAATTGGTTTAGGTTAAAAAAAGTCAAAATATATAAGTGGTTAAAACTGGTGATAACGGCAAAACAATGGGAAAATGGGTTAAATCGTATAAAAATGAGTTAAAGCAACAACAAATGGTACGATCGATAAAATAATGAGGTAAATCAACAAAACACGGATAAATTGATAGAAAAAATGAATGATATCGACTAAACACAAGATAATAAAAAATGGGTCAAATCGATAAAGAACAAGAACAAAAAATGAGTTAAATTGAAAAAAAATGTGAAATAATCGAGAAAATAGTGTACATCAACAAAAGAATAGGGAAAATTGGATTAAACCGGATAGAATGAGTGAATCGATTAAAGAATGGGATAAAGCACAAAAAATGGTGAAATCAATGAAAGAACCGATTAACATAACACGTACAAAAACAAATGGAAAACTCAAAGTAAAACTGGAGAAAATCGATGAAAGAACATGTTAAAATAACAAAATATAGGGTAAACTTAGTGTAAAAAGCAAGTTTACATTACAAAATCGGGGAGAGTTGGTAAAAATGGGTTAGATTTGTTAAAAATTAATTAGACATGTAATTGAAAATGGATGAATTTAGTAAAAGATATGTATAACTGACAAAACTGGTTAAATCGATAAAAAAAATGGGTTAAACCTGTGAAAAATGGTTGAGATGGAAATATTAAGGTTTAGGAAGAAAATAATTCTTATTGTTCATTCGTTCAAATGTTATTTTAGAATAATAGTTCTGTGGACATGTAGTTTCAGATTAAAAATATTTAATAGTTATAGTTCATTTTTAATTTTCAAGTTTTGATTATAAGTATTTATGATTAAAAAATTAATTTCTTGGTAACAACATAGTAATAATTAAAATGAATTAGTCAAAAAAATTATATGATATGTCATTAAGATAGTATATTGAAAAATGATTATATGATTCAACTAACATAGAAAATTAATTAATCACGTGCGTTAGTAACAATAAAAGGGAGAGTGTGCAACATGTTGTTAAACACAAGGGAAATCCTTGCAAAAAACTTAACACATACATAATCAACCATACTTTGAGAAGTGGAAATACTTCTGCGGATGCGCTTACGAAGATGGGACACACCCGATCAAGAGAAACTGATAAACACATAGTTACGTTAGGATACCCCTCCCCAGAATTTGTTGGATTTGTTAGAAGGGGATAGTTTTATGTTGTAAAATCCTTTATCTTGTAGATTTGATAGATAGATTCATACTCTCTATTCTTATCTTCTTTGTAATCTGCAAATAAAATACCAGGTATGCGAACTGAAATAATACACACCATTTCCTCGTTCTCTTTGTGCTCTCTAGTTTTTACATATTTCAAAAGGTATATTTTGACTTAACTGATTTAATTTGAATAGATCTTATTTTATTATATACTTTTAGGCGAAAGATTAATTGTTGGTAGGCCTAATTGACCAACTCAAGACGCTTGTCGTCACTTTCCAAGTGATGCACATTTAGATTTTACATATTTCAAAGATATATTTTGACTTAACTGATTCGAATTGATCTTATTTTAATTTATTCTTGTAGATGAAAGATTAATTGTTGGTAGGCCAAAGTGACCAACTCAAGACGCTTCGCATCACTTTCCAAACGATGCACATTCTATGAACTACTTGGTGCGGCCGGCAAATCTCCAACTGGTCAACCAATAATTCATAAGGCTTGCTCCAGCGGCAAGGGTGGGGGTTCGAATTCCATCTGGAACTTGGATGGAAGCATTTCTATAGGTCTATCTAAGGGTCATTTATGGTGAAGACCCCTTTGTGCGCAAAGTGTACAGCAGTATGGTGGGAACCCGGGGCTTGGTGGAGGCACATCCTGCGATTTACATCCTTCAGGATTCTAGGGCAAGGGTTCTGAGGGTCTAGGATTAGTCTAGTGTAAGCTTGTACACCTGGGTTATCAAAAAAAAAAAAAATAAATAAATAAAAAGGTTGATAATAATTGATTGAAAGAAAAAGGTTGGTTTAAGTGACTTGTTCCTAATCAATTTCTACCGCTCAAAATGGATTCCATCGTGCCCATAATTATTATTGTGATCATAGCCTTGTGCACTAAACTAGTACCGATCAATAATATAATTGGAATTTCAAAGTTAAGTATTTAGGTTGTAGTTTGAATTAGGGGCAGAGCCTAGAATTTAAATCGACGGGGTGAGACTGAAATGAAAAGTATCAGATAAAACTATATATTTAAATAGTTATTATCAAAATTGTGCTTTTTAATATGTCAATATTTTTGTATGATTTATATAAATAATATATATACAAGTACATAATAGAAAATCAAGAACAAAATATATAACCAGTTCTATATTATGTGATAAACAATCAGAAAATATAACAAAATTAATACGAAGAAATTATTTAATTTGAAAAGAGGTTTAAACATATACATGAATGGGAATATCAGTGATATAATTGTACTTGTTTTTACGAAAATTAAATATTACCTGGAAATCGTAAATTGTGTTTTATGCTTTTAGGATTGTATATATAATTTTAAAACCACTTGAGATTTTTTGTAATTACGATAAACTTCAGGGGGTACGAGTGTAAATCACCTTTTATTTGTTGATTAACTTACTTACTATCTATATATATACTACTACTAAAAGTACGAATATTTTAAGTTTTTTTTTTTTGGGAAGACAAAAATGCCCTCTTCCCATGAAATTGATAAATATAATTAAATATTAATTTTATATCAAATTGGTAGGAAAGTATTTTCTAAACTACAAATATAAGGAAAATGTATAAATTTGATTATTTCCATTATGTAATTCCATCACTACTTTCGTTTATTAATGACAAGAATTTTCAAAAGTTCAATCTCTATTCATTAGCCCTAAATCCATCACTACTTTTGTTTATTAATGATTTTTTCTTTTTTTTGTGAAGACGAAAATGCCCTCTTCCCATGAAATTGATAAATATAATTAGATATTAATTTTATATCAAATTGGTAGGAAAATATTTTCTAAACTACAAATATAAGGAAAATGTCTAAATTTGTTTATTTCCATTATGTAATTCCATCACTACTTTCGTTTATTAATGACAAGAATTTTCAAAAGTTCAATCTCTATTCATTAACCCTAAATCCATCACTACTTTTGTTTATTAATGACAAAAAAATTTAAACGTTCAATCTCTATTCAAATTTAATATAACAAGAAGTACAACTTCGAGGGGTACATGGAGTTTTAGTTTGGTTATTGGAACAATTCTAAAATGGTTATGCATCAAATGTTGAATCCAAAACTAGGTAAATTATATTTGTCTTATTCACACTCCATTCTTATATATATATATATATATATATATATATATATATATATATAATTTGAAAATCTGAATTAGATTATTGAAACCAAGTCCGATTTAAATATATAATAATAACGATCATTAGTGGTGTTTACCCTATTTAAGAATGTAGAAAGGCTATTCTTATGCATATGTATATAGTCATGGATAAAAAATTTAACCTTATTCGTAGAAAACATTAAAAAAAAAAAAAAAAAAGAAGAAGAGAGAAAGAGAGAAAAAAAATCAGTTTTTGAATCTATGAAAAAGATAATAAGTGGAGTCAAAACTCTTTGTTTGCAGACTCTATTATTTTTTTTTTTTAAATTTAACAATTTCTTTACAAAAATTTATATGTCTAATAAGTAAATTAGGACGAAACAACAATATAATCAACTGAATCGCTACACATAAATATTACTGAAATGTCAGTTGTTAACAATAATTAATTATGAAACTATTTGCGCCAGGAAATAATATGGAAATTAGATAATACCAATATTTTATGGAAATAACCTTAAAAACTTTCAATTAAACAAGTAATGAATTTGTGAGTCTAAATAACTTCTTTTGTTGGACATCAAATCAAAATCTTGCAATGAATCCAAATATAAAGCATTCTTTGCAACACCAATGACAAACTTAATTATATAGACCCAAATTATGAAATTAATATAACGCATGCAATTAAAAAAAATTTCATGTAAAGTTGTACTGCCCACATTATATATGTATGCAAGTTAATCTATACTACTACTAAAAGTAGGAATAATTTAAGTTTTTTATTTTTTTTAAGATAAAAATGTCCTTATTCAAGTTGTAAAATATATTAATAAAATATAATTAGACATTAATTTTTCTTAAATTTTCTCATCAAAACATTGGTAGGAAAATATTTTAAGAAAGTTTGTAACTTTCTTGCCTCCTAACCAAGCACCATGAATATGGAAGAAAAATAGAAGTATATTCAAATTAGATATCAAGTCTTATCATGGTTATTTCTTACATTAAATCCAATAATTAACAATAATTAAGATATAAATCACTTTTATAATTTCATTATTGTCCTCCTATAACACATAAAAATAAAGACTATTATTTTGAACAGTTGTAAAAAAATTATTTGTTTCATTTAAAGGTTTATTACAATATGTCACTTCTTAAAAAAAATCAAATTCTCTTAAATGTTAAGGAAGAATCGCATCTATCTATGAATGAACAAAAATGCTTATGACTTAGTGTACTAAGTAATCTTTATTTGACATGAGAATCATAACCTCAAATATTCGTGAATGTTGGATAAGGATGAAGATGAAGAGCACTGAAGACAATTAGTAAAGGGAGGTTTTGATGATTTCCAAAACTTCAAATCTACTAAGTAATGTTAACTTAGCTGATATCCCTTGGAAGAATTTTAACTAAGTAAGAAGACATCAGACGAGTCAAATATTCAAGGTCCAGAAGACTACTGATCTGCTGAAGGAAAGAAATCAGACTGATGAAGATCAGCCGACTCAAATCAGATTTGTTCAAGTTTGGGATCAGCTCTGTTCATCATCAGACTTGCACTTTCGATCAGCCAAGTGGAAAGGATCAAGAAGTCGTCCCAACGGTAATAAATGCCCCTGGAAGTGATAAATGCTGAAGTACAAGGTTATTAAAGACAAATGATTGAAGAAAGACTTCGTATCAGCTTGGTGCATTTAATGCTGCCTGACAGAAAGGACAGTTCGCAGTACTGTCACTGTGCAGAGAGCCGTTCGCGGAAATTAAGGACCAGAAATCAAGAAATTTGAATTGTGTCTCTCTTCAACGGACATAATTCATCAAAAAGTGACTATAAATAGCTTAAGAGACAAAGAGAAGGAAGCTAGACACACAACTTCTGAGAGATCAAATTCAAAGCAAATATCTTCTAAGTCTCAAAAGCTCAAGAACAGCTCACTCGTCTGCTGAACAATATTTGTTGACAGAAGCCGTTGAAGTTAAAACGAAAACATTTTCTGAGTGAATCTGTAAGAGAGAAAAGAGTTGTGCGGAGTTCTTATCCATCTTTCTGAGTGATAAGACTCTGTAGAATAGGTTTTCTTTGTGATATCCTATTGCGCACTTGTGGCCTTTTCATTTGTTGATTGGCGCAAGCAGAGTATATTGTAAACTGTGTGTTTATAGTATAACTCAAGATCTAAGTGACTTGGAAGAGTGGACTAAAGGATTTAAATCCATATAACCACTATAAAAATATTGTGTGTTCAAACTTGCATAATTTTCTAGCATATTTATCAAACTGCATAAGAATACATGAAAACTGTTTGAAAGGATTTTAAAAAGAAGTTTTTATAAAACTGGGGATAAAATCTTTCAAATCTACCAAACGTACTTGTGAAAAACACTTAAATTATCCGCTGCAAGTATTCTGGTGTTAAAACTGATTTTGACTAAATCAGCTAAGTGATTATCAGATTAGTGGTCTACTGTGCTGTTCAAAGATTTGTTTGCGATCAGCTTAGTTAACTTAATGTTCTATAACAGCTTAGTCTGCTGACAGTTAAGCAGAAAGTTTTAAAGTTAAAATTTGATAAAAAGTTTCAGAGGTCTATTCACCCCCCCTCCTCTAGACCTCATCTGACCACTTGGGACCAACAAGTGGTATCAGAGCAGGTGGTTCATTAGAATCAGTTGCCTAATCAACGAGCTTGATCCGAGTGTTTTTCAAAGGTTTTCAAACTTTTCAAAAAGAACATATTTTTGAAAAATCAAAGTTTTTGAAAAATGGATTGTATCAGCCATGTTCCCCACATAGCTGGTATGAGCTTTGAAGACTAGAAGATCATAATGGAGATCTTCTTAGCCGCCTATAATGACAATATGTATACATGTATCATAAAAGGTCCATTCAAATTCACCAAGACCATCAAAGTTGATGAGGTCGATATAACGGTGGAAAAAGATCTAAATGAGATGACGGCTGAAGAAATAAAGTTGTTCAATCTGGACAAAGTTGGGCGTTTCATCATGACCAAGGCCCTTGACAATGACAGATTTGACAAAGTCAAGCATTGCATGACTGCCAAAGAAATATGGGATAAGGTCCGTGATATGAGCGAAGGAAATGACGCTATCAAAGAGCATCAGCTGAGTGTTGCTCTGGAAAAGCTGGACAACTTCAAGATGAAGTCTGCGGAAACCATTGATCAAATGGATACAAGGTTTACAAGGACGATGAATGAAGTGTTGAAGCTTGGAAAAACCTTCACTGATAAGGAGATAACCGTCAGAGTGCTGAAAGCTCTACCTCCGAAGTTCAACATGAAGGTGACAGCCATGCAAGAGTCAAAACACTTGGGAAAGATCTCACTCACCGAGCTGCTCTCAGTACTCAAGGCATACGAGTATAAACTGCCAAGAATGGGTGTTGAAGAAACCTCTACTTCAAGTCCCACAGCTGCCCTGGTTGCTGCTGAAAATCCTAGAAGCCCAGCGTACAAAAGCAAAGATGTAGACTCATCTGATGAAGCCACTCTACTCAATAAAAAGGAGTACACTTCTGGAGACATTGCATTGCTGATGAACAATTTCAAGAAGTTCTATAAAAGAAAAATGAAGAACAAATACAACAATGCTTCTACTTCTAACCCTACTTCTTTTTCTCAAGATAAAGATTCTTATAAATCTAAAATGATGTGTTATAACTGCAGGAAATTGGGTCATTTCATCAGGGACTGCCCATATCCTAAAGCTGAAAAATACACAGAAGAAGAAAAATGAATCAGAAATGAAAGAAAGCATCAGAAAGGCAAGGTGCTGGTGGCAGAAACGAAAAATCTAGCTGCTATCTACTCATCAGATTCGGATTCAGGCACGTCTGATGAAGAGTCTTCTGATGAAGAAAGTCCTGCTCTTCTCTGCCTGATGGCTAAGGAATCTGATGGCTCTGAGGATGATGAGGTAACTCCTCTTGATAATGAATTATTTAATTCATTTGAGCAAATGATGCTTAAGAATACAAGTATTGCTGAAGCATTTGCAAAGCTTAAGGAAGAGATGATATTGCTAAAAGAGCAAAATATTTCACTGAAACTTAAGGCTGAAAAGTCAAAAGAATCAGATGAATATAAACAGCTTGAGCAAGAAAATGAATCTCTGAAAACTGAATGTGAAGTCCTTAAAGGAAAAGTAATGGAGCTTGAGAAAATAATTGAGTCTCATGAAAAGTCATCTGTTGCATCCACTCACATATCTAGTAAACAGAAAATACCTTTAGATCAGGATAAGTTAAAACTGAACCATACTGAAAAATTTATATCAGCTGACAATAGTAAGGTCATTTTGTATGTTCAGACTACTAAACCTGCTTCACCTGAGAAAGTATTAAAGGAGACGAAAACTCCTAAGGCTAAAAAGAGCAAAGAACCTAGTGTAGGAAAAAAGACTGGTAAGGTCCAAACAGAAGAGTCCTAGGAAGTCTTCTGATATGGTCAAAACCAATCAGACTAGTGATAAAACTAAGTCGTCTGTTAATGAGCAAGCATCTAGTAAACCAAAGAGGCATAAAAACAAGAAAAATCAAAATGCTTGGTATGGAAATGAGTCATATTATGTGCCACCTGCTGCATATCCTCATATGTATCATGCACCTCAATTTCCAACTTACTATGCACCATATCCTGCTCATCCAATGCATGCATATCCTGCTTATCATGCATCTTATTCTGCTTATGAACATTATCCTTATCATGCTAATCATCAACAACATGGCAAATCTGATGAACGTGATAAATGCAAAGTTGTTCATGCTCCTGTTGAAACTCAAAAACCTAAGAAGCCTAAGACATCAACATCTTGGGTTGTCAAATGTGGAACTAATCCTTCAGGACCCTCTTAATAAGGGTACCTAAAACAATTTTATTTTGTTTTGTAGGTTAAGATTAGGAGTATGAGTAAAGTAGAGAAGACCTGGTACTTGGACAGTGGCTGTTCAAGGCATATGTGTGGAAACATACATGAGCTGACTGATGTTGTTGTTGTGGATGGTCCAAATGTGACGTTTGGAGACAGCAAGGAAGGCAAGAATGTAGCAAGTGGAAAGCTGATCAAAGACAACATTGAGATATCTGACATCTCTTATGTTAAAGGCCTCAAATACAATTTGATGAGCATAAGTCAATTTTGTAACAAAGGATATTCAGTTATCTTCTCAACAGATAAGTGCTACGTTGAATAGATTGGTACAAAGAAGGTTATTTTATCTGGAAGACGACAAGGGAATGTCTACACAGTGGACTGGAATTCTGTTGACAAGAATTCAAGTGTTTATTTGGTGGTATCAACACCAAGTGAAGTCAGTTGGCTGTGGCACAAAAAGAATGAATCATGTGAATTTCAAGACCATCAACAGACTTATCAAGAATGATCTGGTAGAAGGAATTTCAAAGACAGTCATGAGCAAAGATAAGCTTTGTGACGCATGTCAGAAGGGTAAACAAATCAAGTCATCATTCAAAAGCAAGAAGCATCAATCTTCTGGAAGAATATTGGAGCTGCTACATATGGATTTGTTTGGACCCATTGATCCAGTCAGCAATGGTGGAAAGAAATACTGCCTAGCTGTTGTGGATGATTATTCAAGATACACTTGGGTGATTTTCATGAAGAAGAAAAGTGAAACCAAGGAGCATCTTACAAATCTGATGGAAAAGATTCAGAATGAGAAAAATATGAAGATACTAAAGATCAGATCAGATAGAGGGACATAATTTACAAACTCTGCTGTTGAAGAGTATTGCAATGCCAGAGGAATCAGCCATGAGTACTATGCTGCCAGAACCCCTCAACAGAACGGAGTTGCTGAAAGGAGAAACAGAACTCTGAAAGAAGCTACAAGGACAATGATAGCTGAAGCTAAGCTGCCTCAAAGATTTTGGGCAGAAGCAACAAATACAGCATGCTTTACCCAAAACAGATGCATGATCAACAAACACCAAAACAAGACTCCATATGAAGTTTGGAACAACAGGAAGCCAAACATTCATTATTTTAGAATTTTTGGTTGTAAATGCTTTGTTTTAAATAATGGGAAAAATCACCTTACTGTATTTGCAGAAAAGGCTGATGAAGCAGTATTTGTAGGATACTCTACTTTTAGTAAAACTTATAGAGTCTTTAACAAAAGAACTTTACTTATAGAAGAATCCATTCATGTAGTATTTGATGAACCTAGTCAATCTTCTGAAAAGAATCAAAATACTAATCAGAATCTGTCTACTGATTTTCAGAAATTGAGTATTGAAAAGAATGAAGAATATGTTCCCATCATACTACCTGATCTCAACTCAGTTGCTAACTCAAATGCTGTTCAAAATCACAGTGCTGATTGTCTAACAGAGGAGTTGCAAACAGCTGATAGACCAGAGAATGTTCAACAGACAAGTGCTGTTCAACAGACTACTACTGAAACTCCAACAGTAGTGTTGCAAGATCACAACAGAGGACAACATTATGATTTGCAAAATGATCTTAGATGGCTCAAGAATCACCCACCAGAGCTGGTGATTGGTGATGCTTTGGATAGAGTAAAGACAAGGAGAGATGCTGCAAGTGAAGCAATTTTTGTCAGCTTCCTATCTCAAATTGAGCCCAAACATATTGAAGAAGCTCTAAATGATTCATACTGGATAGAAGCTATGCAAGAAGAGCTAAATCAATTTGAAAGGAATGAAGTCTGGTACTTAGTTCCTAGACCAAGTCATCAAAGAGTTATTGGCACTAAATGGGTACTCAGGAATAAAATGAATGAAGATGGTGAAGTCACCAGAAATAAAGCAAGATTAGTTGCCAAAGGGTATTGTCAAGAAGAAGGTATTGACTTTGATGAAACTTTTGCACCAGTAGCAAGATTAGAGGCAATCAGACTCTTTCTTGCCTATGCTGCTCATAAGAATTTCACAGTCTATCAGATGGATGTGAAATCAACTTTTCTCAATGGAGAATTGCAAGAAGAAGTATATGTTGAACAACCACCTAGATTTGAAGCTTATCAAGAAGAAGACAAGGTGTATCGTCTGAAGAAAGC
This sequence comes from Penstemon eatonii, assembly GCA_038501285.1. Lineage (NCBI taxonomy): Eukaryota > Viridiplantae > Streptophyta > Magnoliopsida > Lamiales > Plantaginaceae > Penstemon > Penstemon eatonii. The sequence continues at coordinate 42,227,434 of CM076713.1, forward strand.
CCTATATGGACTGAAACAGGCTCCAAGAGCATGGTATGATACCCTATCTGATTTTCTTTTAATTAAAGGATTTCGTAAAGGTAAGGTAGACAAGACCATGTTCACTATTGAATGGGAAGAACATATATTGCTTTGCAAATATATGTGGACGACATCATTTTTGGTTCAACAAATCAACAGATGTGTGATAAGTTCTCAAAGCTGATGCAGAACAAGTTTGAAATGAGCATGATGGGAGAACTTAATTATTTTCTTGGCTTGCAAGTAAGACAGTTGCCTGATGGAATATTCATCAGCTAAGCAAAATACACCAAGGATCTGTTTAAGAAATTTGGTATGGAAACTAGCTCTACTGCTAATATTCCAATGTCTACTAGTCTTCGTTTGGTAAAGATGAAGATGGCAAATCAGTGGACATAACCAAGTACAGAGGAATTATTGGGTCACTGTTATACTTAACAGTGAGCAGACCTGATATTATGTACTTTGTTGGGGTTTGTGCGAGGTATCAATCAAATCCTAAGGAATCTCATCTCTTAGCTGCCAAAAGGATACTCAAATATCTTAAAGGTACTGAAGATTTGGGATTGTGGTATCCTAGGGAATCTGAATTTGAACTTATTGAATATTCAGATTCTGACCTTGCTGGCTGCAAGATTGACAGAAAGAGCACAACAGGTGTCTGTCAGTTCTTAGGTAGTCGTCTGATCTCATGGATGAGTAAGAAACAGACTTCAGTATCCATATCAACTGCTGAAGCTGAATATATAGCTGCTGGAGCTTGCTGTGCACAAATATTATGGTTGAAGCATCCACTGGAAGATTACAACATAAAAATCAGTGGAATCCCTATCTACTGTGACAATACAAGTGCAATCAGCCTTACTCAGAATACTACAAGGCATTCAAGGACTAAGCATATTGAGATCAAACATCATTTCATTAGAGATCATGTGGAGAAAAGAAATGTCATGATAGAATATGTGTTTACTGAAAATCAGATTGCTGACATCTTCACAAAACCTCTAAGTGAGACAAGGTTTTCAACTCTAAGAGCTGAACTAGGTCTACTAAAATTGGATGCATAAACTGAGGGGGAACTCATCAGAAGACTGGAGTTCAACAGCTTACTCATCATATTATCTTCAAGGATTAACTCTCAACAGACTAGTTAACTTATGAATTCTTAAAGTCAGGGGGAACGTGTAAGACTAGCGGTACTTCTGATTAAAAGATGAAATTTGTTGATGACAGTTAGTTGAAGTTATGTTCTCATCAGAAGATTAAAGTCTTGAAGACTGAAGATTAATTATCTAGCTGGATTACAAACAGCCGAGGAAGGTTATCAGTTATTGGCTTTCACTGATAACAGCTTTGTCATCAGGACAGTAGTCCTATCAGATAAGTATTTTAATTACATATCTGATAAACAGTATAGAAGCTAAGTGTATTAAAAACATTTTATCTAAAACACACTTTTATAAGTACAGTAAGGCGGTTCGCATTCCCGCCTCTCATTTAATGTTTTTTGAATTTGAAACGGCGTAACTGATGCCGCACGATCAGGACTGATAAGAAACGGATCTAACGGTTAGCGGGTATCACGGAAACTGAACTATAAATTCAGATCTGATCAGACTTGTCGTTCTTTACGCACCCTAAAACACTTAAGCATTCTTGAGAGAAAAATTTCTTGCAATCTATCTTTTGCATTCTTGTTCTTTCACTAACTTCAACAGATCAAAATGAGTTCTGGAGTTGAAGCTAAAGCTGAGTGTATGTATCTGGTCTATGATGCATACTACCAATCTGGAACGGAGTTAATGAAACAATTGCTGGAGAAATTTAAGGCTGCCTCGCTGGTTAATTTCATGGAGATGCACGAAAGCTTGGTCTGGAAAGATCAAGTTATGGAGTATTACAAGACAGCTGCTGTTGATTTTACAAAAAAGGAGATCACAGCTACTGTCGGGGATAGATCTGTGGTTATCACCCCTGCCCTGCTTCATGAAACCTTTGGCCTAACTAACCATGGTTGACATGACGTCACCATCATTGCGGAGGAAAAGCACCAAGACTTCTGGGCAATCTGTGCCAAGGAAGGAGAGATGTTGACCGGCAACATTAAGAAAAGGCAGTTGAAGGATGAATATCAGCGTATGGCTGATATGGTTGCAAAACTAATTGAAAACTGCATTTTTTCTTTGGATGTTGTTACAATGAAGAGGTTCAGCATCATGACTGCAATCTACTACTCTCTGGAAGTGAACTGGGCAGTTGTAGTCTGGTACATAGTGGCTCATTTTCACGAGAAGAAAGGAAAGAAGGCTGCTCCTCAAACCAATCACAGAATTACTTTGAGCTATTTGCTTCACAGTATGGGATGTGGAATGACCAATGGAAAAGAAATCCATACCTCCAAAGCAATGGCCAAGTATGTGCCTGTTCTGAAAAGAAAGTCTGATGAAGTCGAAGCTGATGACGACTTGGAGGAACCTAAGGAAGAGGTTCCTGCCAAAAAGCATAGGAAACTGGTTAAAACAGCTCAGCTTGCTGTTAAAAGAAAGCTGAGGAGCTCAAGGAAGTGGCTCAACAGAAGAGGGTCAAGACATCTGTTCAAACAGCCCAGCCAGCTGTTGAAGCCAGAACAGATCAGTCAGAAGCAAAGGAGGTAGCTGATGCAATTATAAATCAGACTACAGAGGAAATCAAAAACATGTCTTCTGCTTCCTCTTCAAGAACACAATCTGCGGAGCGTCCTGATGAGAATGTTTCTCATAGGACAAGAAGCCAAATCAGAGATACAGGAGCTTCTATGCCTGTTCGAAGAAGGGCAAGAAGGACTATTAGAAAAATGATGACATTTGTTGACTCACCCACTGAGTTAACAGGTTTGGTTAGAGAAAGCCCTCAGTCTGCAGAGAGGCCTGTTGGAGCTGAAGAAAAGTCTACTGCTGAACATACTAGTGTCCAACAGCCTGTTCAAGAGAAGCCAACAGCTGAGGTTACTGAACCTCAAGATGATCAAGATGTTGTGATCATCAGTCCAATAGCAGCTGCACCTCTTGCATATGCTGGTCCCGCTCCTGCCCCAGCTGATAAAGGAAAAAGAAAAATAATTATCAAAAGAAAGAAGATTTCAGCTGCAGATAAAAGAAAAAGGGATGAACAAGAGGAGAAGAGAGTACTTGAACTAAGCAAGATTCAGGCAGCTAAGGACGAAGAAAGAAGAAAGATGTCTGAAGCAGAGAGGAAAGCTGTTGAAGACGCTGAACTTGCTATGGTCATTGAGCTAAGTAAAACTGATGCTCATGGACCTGTTCATGCTGGCGGAATCAAGATTGATGAAGCCAAAGAAGCTAAGCCCAAAATGCCTGCTGAAGCTGTCAAGCCAAAGGCAAAGTTTGAAGTGAGAAGATCTTTTGACATTGTCAATTCTGATAAAGCTCTCTTCAACAGATTTGAGAAGGCCTTAGCCTATTATGACCAGAAGCTAATGTTGAAGACTCTATTCACTCATGAGAAGCCTAGATACATGAAGTGGAGAGATTATAGATTGAACAAGTCTATTGAAGAGCTTCAAGGTTGGAAGGAGTTAGCTGATGAGGAAAGGTGGGTCCTAAATTGGCTAAAGACTGACTCCATTCAACAAGCTTTGGATCCTGACTATGTAAGGGATGCCATGCATCATTATGCAATAGAGTTTGCATCAGGGGAGGCCAAATTAATTGAGAACACTTTGCCTGCTAAGAGAAGAAAGTCTGATGATGCTGGTGAAATGGCAATTCAAATTGCTGTTATGACTGCCTTGAAGAGATGGGCTGACAAGTCAAGATATCAGCAAGGATCATCCAGTGAGCTGCCTAAGCTGCCAAGTATCCAACAGATTACTTTCGGCAAGGAAGTGAAGGATTACTATGAGATGCCTAAGGTAAAGCCATCTGCTCCAAAGTTGTGGCCTGTTGTGAGACAAATCCTTCAAACAACAACCTTTACTGATGCCGGCAAAATCATAAGTAAAGTATTTGAAGATGTCACTGATCAGCCCAAAGCTGCTGATGAACCCTTAGCGCTTGAGTGGAAAGCTAAGGAGTCTGAAGCTGATCAGAAAGACTGAAATGAAGGATGTTCCTGTCCACCAGGAGAGTCAAGAAGATAGTGAAGCTGCTGACCATCCTGCTTCATCAGCTGATTTACATTCATCACTGATGGAAGCTTTCCAGCTGTTGATGGAAAATTCTATGAAGGAGATGGAAGAGAGGAACAACTCGCAGTTGAAGAAGTTGCAACAAGAATTGGCAGAGTCCAACAGACCACAACTTGAAAGCATGCAACTACTTACTGCAAGGACTATCAGGAATGCTATTGACAGCTTTCCCATGCCTGAGGATCATTCCAAGCAGATGATGCAAAGTGTTGTTGAAATGAACAGAAACATTGAAGATGTAAAGGCTGATGTCAACCATCTTCATACTGCTTTAAAGAGAGCTGAAAACAACATCTCTGATCTCACTGCAACCTTCATCAAAGTCGGTGACGAAGAGAAGGCAGTCAATGTTGGTTTGTTGCAGGAAGTTCACCAAGCTGGAAATGTTATACAAGAAGAACTTGCCACTATGCAACTTAACATTGATTGTTTCAATTATCAGACTGACACCATCAGCATTACTCTCAATCATCTTACCGCAAGTCACGATGTGGTAAATCAGAACTTGAAGGCTCTTTGTGCTGCCATGAAAATTCAGTCTGCTGCACTCAACCCTCCTATCAGACCTGCAAGTGTCACCATTTCTGATGATGACAAAAAGGGGGAAGAGAAGAAGGAAGAGCAAAAAGCTGAAGAAACTGCTGCCATTGAAGCTGAAAAGCATGAAGCTGCCGAAGAGACTAAGGCTGCTGAAAAAGAAGAAGACAAAGACAAAGCTGCTGAAGAAGCCAAGGATATAGCTAAGGAAACAGCTGCATCTAAGGATTCTGAAACAGACAAATCAGAGCCTTATACCAAATATAAAAATGAAGAGAGGATCAAGATAAAGGTGGAGGAAGCTGCAAAGGAACAAGAAATGAAAGATAAAATGGAAGCTGCTAAGTCCAATCTTCTCTTAGATGAGGAAGCTGATGAAGATGAAGAAGAAGAAGGAGATGATGAAGAATCATTTTATGAATACGAAGAAGTGCTTGAAGGAGATGAAGAAGAAACTGATATTTAGTATAGACAAATTTTTTTTGTAATAAGTTATCTTTACTTCTTTTTCAGTCATATCATCTGAACAGAACATGTATCTTGTAAACTTTTATCAGATTATCAATAAAAAGGTTCAAGTTCTGTTTCCAATAAACTTTTTCTATCTCAGAAAATTTTGAGGATCAAAACTTTAGTATAGGTAAAATAGGTACTTAGCTGAAGTTTTGTCATCATCAAAAAGGGGGAAATTGTTGGATAAGGATGAAGATGAAGAGCACTGAAGACAATTAGTAAAGGGAGGTTTTGATGATTTCCAAAACTTCAAATCTGCTAAGTAAAGTTAACTTAGCTGATATCCCTTAGAAGAATTTTAACTAAGTAAGAAGACATCAGACGAGTCAAATATTCAAGGTCCAGAAGACTACTGATCTGCTGAAGGAAAGAAATCAGACTGATGAAGATCAGCCGACTCAAATCAGATTTGTTCAAGTTTGGGATCAGCTCTGTTCATCATCAGACTTGCACCTTCGATCAGCCAAGTGGAAAGGATCAAGAAGTCATCCCAACGGTAATAAATGCCCCTGGAAGTAATAAATGCTGAAGTACAAGGTTATTAAAGACAAATGATTGAAGAAAGACTTCGTATCAGATTGGTGCATTTAATGCTGCCTGACAGAAAGGACACTTCGCAGTACTGTCACTGTGCAGAGAGCCGTTCGCGGAAATTAAGGACCAGAAATCAAGAAATTTGAATTGTGTCTCTCTTCAACGGACATAATTCAAAGAGTGACTATAAATAGCTGAAGAGACAAAGAGAATGTAGCTAGACACACAACTTCTGAGAGATCAAATTCAAAGCAAATATCTTCTAAGTCTCAAAAGCTCAAGAACAACTCACTCGTCTGCTGAACGTCATTTGTTGACAGAAGCCGTTGAAGTTAAAACGAAAACATTTTCTGAGTGAATCTGTAAGAGAGAAAAGAGTTGTGCGGAGTTCTTATCCATCTTTGTGAGTGATAAGACTCTGTAGAATAGGTTTTCTTTGTGATTTCCTATTGCGCACTTGTGGCCTTTTCATTTGTTGATTGGCGCAAGCAGAGTATATTGTAAACTGTGTGTTTATAGTATAACCCAAGATCTAAGTGACTTGGAAGAGTGGACTAAATGATTTAAATCCATATAACCACTATAAAAATATTGTGTGTTCAAACTTGCATAATTTTCTAGCATATTTATCAAACTGCATAAGAACACTTGAAAACTGTTTGAAAGGATTTTAAAAAGGAGTTTTTATAAAACTGGGGATAAAATCTTTCAAATCTACCAAACGTACTTGTGAAAAACACTTAAATTATCCGCTGCAAGTATTCTGGTGTTAAAACTGATTTTGACTAAATCAGCTAAGTGATTATCAGACTAGTGGTCTATTGTGTTGTTCAAAGATTTGTTCGCGATCAGCTTAGTTAACTTACTGTTCTATAACAGCTTAGTCTGCTGACAGTTAAGCAGAAAGTTTTAAAGTTAAAATTTGATAAAAAGTTTCAGAGGTCTATTCACCCCCCCCCCCCCCCCCCCTCTAGACCTCATCTGACCACTTGGGACCAACAGTGAAAAATTTTTCGCGAAAAACGTGTGAAATAAGTTAACAAACGGATGAAAATCAATGAAAATTGGTGAAGTCGATCTATTAAATTTTATGTAATTGATGAAATGGGTGAAATCGGTTATAAAAATTGCCGGTTTAAAAGATAAATATATGTAAAATCGATGAAAATTCGGGTGATATTTCTGAATAAATGGGAAATAAATTGGTAAAATCAATGAATAATGGGTGAAATATATGAAGAATGGGTTAAATCATTGTAAAAATGTTAAAATCTGTGAATCAATGTGAAATCAATGAATATTCAAGTGAAATTGTTAAAAAAAAAAAAAACAATGTGAAATATAAGTTAAACTAATAAAAATAAGTAAAATGTAAAAAAGAAAAAAAAAGTTTAACTAGCAATAACAGTGTGGACTAAACCAATAGATTGGGCGGTCGTATCCACGAGGAGATGACTAAACTAAGCTAAAATCGTTAGTAGACAAGGTAGCTTTAAAGATAAATAAACAAACTAAATTAACGAAGCGATTTGATTTTAAGAAAACTTAAAGAAAAGTGAACTTTTGGTTGTTGGAAAATACGATAATTAAAATGGTAAGATATCAAGAATCCCTTATATGCTTCGTTCACTTATTTGGATTGATTCATAAAGTTACTCAATTGAAAGTTTCACATCCCAAACAATCAATCGGAAGATAAAGAATTGAAAAACACATAATTTCTAATGTATTTGAGTAAATAATTTTCTTGCTTTTAGAATTGGCACAAAATATCATCTTATGAGAAATCAAAAACATACTATATACCAAGGCATATTGCATTAAAAGACTACCCATAAAACAAAAGACTTATATCAATATAATTATATCATAAAGATTTTCACATAAAAAGAGCTTGACTAGATTTATATGAAAACTAATGAAACAATTGTATTAACATAAAAGTTGATGAAAATAGATGAAGAAGAATTAATTACTCAAAATTATTAAACTTACAAAACCTTGAAGAATCGAATCCAAATAAGATCACTACGCATATAAGTTCATCTCTAATCTCACCAAAGAACTATTAGCCTAATTTACTAATCATTATCACAAGTTCTAGGGAGAAAATATGATAATGATTTGAGAGAGAATTGTAACTAAGACTAAGAATTGTCTGTTATAAGATGTGTGATTCTAGGACTATATATAGGTGCTAAATAGCCCTAATCCAAGTAGGAGAATGCTTAGGAGGTAGAAATTGAGTAGGAAGATGTTTAGGAGGCTTAATTCCGTATGGAAAGGATTTATGCAAGTTCCCTTATCACTTTAGGACAAAAATCGCGATTCCCGCGTAGAAGATTCTGTTATGCGCGATATATTTGAAAAATACATATCTTTGTGCTCCGAACTCCAAATCCAGATCCGTAAAGTCCATAATGTAGCTAACTCCTTCCTCTACAACATATCCGAAATTCAGCTTAATAGGAGTTTCCTTGCGAGAGTTATCGTCCTTGGAAGTAGCAGCAATATTTCTGACAGATTCCTTATTTGTTGTTCTTGCACTAATTGACTTCCTTGAATCTTTCCTTGCTTCAAATTATGCCTTTGATACTTGTACAATTTGGGAAAGCTAAATATTCCGGGGTCCATATTTTATATTCCTATAAAAACAAATCAAAACTCAATATTTTCTAACTACAATAATTTCTATTAATTTCATGAAAATATCAAATTAACACTTGATTTATTTAGAAATAAGAACAACTTAAGTGCATTTTCAAGCACTAATCAGTGAAATATATGAAGAATGGGTTAAATCATTGTAAAAATGTTAAAATCTGTTAATCAATGTGAAATCAATGAATATTCAAGTGAAATTGCTAAAAAAAAAAAACAATGTGAAATATAAGTTAAACTAATAAAAATAAGTAAAATGTAAAAAAGAAAAAAAAAGTTTAACTAGCAATAACAGTGTGGACTAAACCAATAGATTTTTTTTTTTGTTTGAATATGAGAAAACAAAAGAAATTGATGAAAAATGGGAAAAACAATGGATAATAGGTTATAATCAATCAAGAACGAGTATATCAGCAAAATATATAAAACCAGTAAGAATCAATGAAAATTGCATTAAACTAATTAATATATTAAGTGAAATGGCTTAAATTCGGTAAAGAAATATTTTTGAAATGATAAGGTAAGTGAAATAATTTGAGATATACTTAATAGTAATTGAATATGTATAACTATTTGAGTTGAAAATTCGACAAAATACATGTGAAATCCATGAAAATTCAAATGAAATTCGCGAAAAAATGGATGAGATCGTTGAAACGATGAAATTACATAAAAAATGATGAAATATGTGAAAATCGGGTAAAATCGGTGAAAACATTTGAAAATTGGTTAAACTTGTAAGAATAAATGAAATCAATAAAATGAAACCAACAAAAACAATGTTAACCCATTAGAAAAATGGTTTGAACCCAAAAAAACTAAATAAATCGATGAAAATACCCATGGTGAAGTTAATATATTGAATAGTAGTCATTACATTGTGCTATTTTATGACAAAATGAAGTTAATTTTACTCTAATTTACAACAAAATACTACATATATTAAATAGACACTTACAATGTATGTGCACTTTAAACTGGTGAAAAAAATGAACGTGAAATCTTAAATACATTTGAAATCGATAAAAAAAAAAGGGGATAAAATTTGTGAAAAATGGATGAAAACGGGTAAAATCGGTTAAAATAGAGGCAAGGTTAAAATATGTGAAATCGATGGAAAGAATGAAATTTCTAAGAAAAATGATGAAGCCAGTGAAATCCAATAAAATTGGGTAAGGCTGGTTAAAAGAGGATAAAACGTTAGGTTGGTAAGAACATATTTAATCAATGAAAAATTCAGGTGAATAACATGTGAAATTAGTGAAAAAAACATGAAAAATGGATAAAAACTAGTTAAAATGGTAAAAATGAGTGGAATCAATTAAAAAAGAGTTTAATTGGTGAAATCGATGAAAAATTGGTTTAATTTGAAGAAAAAAGCCAAAGAAATCGATAAAAAATGAGAAAACAATGAAAAATATTATAACAGATAAAAATAAGGATAAATCGCTAAAAAAATAAACCGGGTAAACAAAATTTAGACGGTGAGAACATAAGAATTGATGAAAGTTTAGGTGAAATTTGTAAAGAAACGAACAAAATCAGTCAAAAAAGCTTGAAGTCGGTGAAAATATGTTTAATTAATGAAAATTTTAGGTGAATAGCATGTGAAATTAGTGAAATAGATGAAAACGAATTAAATTTTATCCAATAAAAACAATGTGAAATCGGAAAAAAAATGGTTTAAATTGGAAAAAAGATCAGAGAAATATGGAAAAAAACAATGAAAAATGTTATAATCGATTAAAATAGGAAAACCAGATAAAAAAATTTAAACAGTGAAAACATATGAACAGGTGAAACTTCGGGTGAAATTGGTAAACAATGGTGAAGTTGGTGAAAAAATTGGTGAAACAAGTAAGTAAAAATGCTCGTGAAATCGTTAAAATTTATGAAAAAACGGATGAAACATTTGTCATCGGTGAATAACGGATAAACTTTACATAAAAACTACTATTATGGAATGCACTGAATAATATTTTTATGATATTATTTTAGAACAAATTTTGTTAGATGTATCGACTAATTCAGTCATCATTATATATTTTATTACAACTATTCAAAGCCATTATTTTATATACTATAAACCAATAATAATTAATAAAAATAAATTGATCAGTCATAAATATAAATATAAGATATTCTATGACATAAAATGGCTAATTTTACACTAATTTATGAAGAAAAGAACTTTGAAATTAAAACTAGACACGTATAGGGGTGAGCATTTGGTCCGAACCGGACCGAACCGAACCGAATTTCGGTTCTACCCCGGTTCGGTTCTGAAAAAAGACCGGACCGAAATAGTCGGTCGTTCGGTATAAAAACCGATCGGTTCGGTTCGATCCGATTCGGTTCACCGTGTACCGAAATAACCCTAAAATTATTATTTTACATACCCAATTTGGCCGGTCCGATCCGATTCGATTCAATACGGTCTGAATCGATTCATTAACATCGTATAAAATGAAAAAGAAAGATGAAATTGAAAACATCACCAAACAAACCTTTAATATCATCATCAAATTAATTTTTCAAAAAAGAAAAAGAAAAAGGAAATGGCTACCCCACCTTAGATCCACCAAACAAACACTCTCTTCCAGTGAACTCTTGAACTTTATCATGAACGATTGCCATATTTCTACCCCATATCATGTGGTAATTTTTGCAGATATGAAGTTATGGATTTATCCATAACATGTGGCAATTTTTGCGGATATGAAGTTATGGATTTATTCATATCATATGGCAATTTTGGCAAGAAATATAGGGTTAAGGCTCAAGAGCTTTGAATATTAACGGCAAAGATGGCTGCCATCAGCGGAAGGAGGATGAGGCGGCGCCCGGAATCGGGTGCTGGAGAAGAGGAAAAATTAGGGCAAGTGGAAGTGGGTATTGGGTTGAATGGGTTTGGGTAATAGCCTATACATGTTTGATTTTGTGGTGGTCTACTGGTTTCATCCAAACATGGAATGGGCTGCTGTGCTGGATCAGTATATATATATATTATTAGGGGAAAAAAATTAACATGGTTCGTTCAACCGGTTCGGTTCGGGGAACCGACCGGTTTTATCGAAAACCGACCCCTTATAGGGGTTGGTTCTGGGGCTAATACCGATTACCGAACCGTTTTTCCGATTCGATAATCGGTCCGGACCGATTCGGTCGGTCCGGTTCGGTCGGATAACCGAACCGGGCTCAGCCCTAGACACGTACACGTACGTGTACTTTTTTAGTAACTAGAAAAATAAAAGGACTTAACGTAATAGAATCTTAGTTATATAAATAAATTTTTTCTCGATTTTCACATAGACCCAAGTATAAGGGTGGGCATTTGGATTGGGTTTTTTGGACCCGTCTCGACCCGTTTGTGTATTTTCCGTTTGGGACAAAAAAAAGGGGTATTTTGACATTTGGGTTCGGGTACCTGAACCCAAAATATATTCTCGGGTTGAGTATTGGGTATTAGATTCACACACGAATGGGTATTTCGGGATCCGTTCGGGTATTTAAAAAAAATGGCCCAATAATTATTAGTAATTGCAACAGCCCAAATTGAAACTGACAGCCCAATATTTATTTCAACAGATTAATTTTAATTGAGCTAGAAAAGGATTTGTGATTTTATTATTTTGATGCTTTGAGACTTGGAGTTTGATTTGATTGTAATTTATAGAATACTTGAATCTTGAAGGCTTGAGAATACTTGAATCTTGAAGGCTTGAGACACTTGTGTTGTTTTGTTTTGAAGTTATTGTGTACAATTAATGTATGAATTTATTTATTTACAATTTTACATACATAAATGTTAAAAAAAAAAAATTCTTCAAAAAAAAAAGTGAAATTTTCGGGTACCCGAAACCCAATACTCGAAATACCCGAAAATTTTGGGTATTCGACAGATCGGGTCAGGTTTCGGCTGTGAAAATTCACTACCCGCCAGGTCGGGTACCCGATCCGAAATACCCAATACCCGAAATACCCGACCCGCGCCCACCCCTACCCTAGCACATGAATTTTAGTTTAGTTTTTGTTAGGCCATCTCCGACCGAGAAGGCAACCGAACATGAGGGAGACTTGTCGGTTGCCTTCGGTTGGAGATGGCAAAAAATGGAGAGGGAGATTCGACGGACAAGATGGACAGGACGGGCAGGGGGATTGGGCTAGGAAATTGGGCAATTAGAAGGTGGATGATCCAACTCCCAATTGCCTCCAGGCATACGCCTCGAGATGGGTGGCTACCATTTGGCAGCCACCATAACTCTATTTTTTTAATTTTTTTTTTATAAATTAGTTATATATAATAATAAGTAGTTGTATTTATTTTTAATAAAATTGGATTTAATCAAATGATTAGTTTAATTTGTGAAATTTAATATTTCTGTAGTCATATAATTCAAGTTAAATAAACTAGAACAAACTTTGGTTAGTTTTAATTTTGAAAATACGAAATATTAGATTATGAAACGAAAATTACGATTTAGATTATCTGATTTTAATTAAATTTATTATTATTATTATTATTACAAAACTGATAGCTTTATGGGACTAATGTGTGAAGTCGTAATATTATTGGACCTCAATTCTATTTCCATTCCTTTTTTCTTTTTTTTTTTTAAGGGGACTTCAATTCAAATTGCGCGGGATAATCTTATTTTCTGAAATCTGAATAGTCATTGACAGAGAAAATAAAACATTAAAATGAAATCAAATTACCAAACGCTGTCGTATCCAATAAATCATACACTTCGCTCTAGACTTTGTGGATGGAAGGGTTTTAGCATTTTAGGATTTGTCTAGCAATGGAAGCGCCCGAAAAACAACAAGATACAACACCCAATAATGTATCTCTCATTCATCAGTAATGCTTTCTTCTGTTTGAAAAGTAATTCCTTTTTTCTTTTTTTTTTTTAAATGTTTGTGGTTACTTCATTATCTCGTTTGCGATGTTGGGTTCAATTGTTGCAAATAATTTTTTCAGAAGATTACATTTGTGTCCATAGTTGGAAATTTTGAGAGAAAAATGACACTCGATCAGGATCAAACATGTGCATACCATATTTGAATTGTTTCCTCCTTTCGGAATGGCTTCATTAGAGGCTTGTATCGATCGATAATAACAATTCTTCCCAACGAGATGCATGATAGAATTAATCATGGGTTTGATAGCAATTAATACTTTCATGGCAAAAGTAATCAAGCTCTTCTTGATGATGTTAAGACATGGCAAATTTTTATTCCAAGACTAGAATGCTATCTGTAAAGCATTAAAATAGCACTATTTGTCAATATTAAAATAGCACTATTTGTCATTTTCTTGCTTGCCCGTCTTTGCTGTGAGGCCTACACTTCAATATGAATTAAGCTTTGTATCCTCCCAACGTAGAAATCTAAATTTTTCGCTTGATTAAGTGACGCCACTTTTCAATAAATGCTGATTCTTCAGGATTCGATTTTGTTGCTTGATGCTGCTGAAGGATTTGAAGAATTTCTTCTATTTCACCTAACAAAAGAGCTGCTTGGCGGACACTTTTTGCCTTCTCATTTATGGCCTTGTGGTGACACTTCATGATTATAACACTCATTAAATTGGTAAGACAAGCTGCCATGATATTTGCTATCATGTTGCTTAATTGCTCGAACAATCTGTGATCTGTTTGGAGATAATCACCTTCATATGCTTTCAAAAGCCTCTGGCAGACTCGGTACATTGAGTTAGCAGCTAAAACCTTAACTGGCCAATTAAGAGGGTTTTCCATCAGGAGATCTTTCACATCTTTCTTGAAATCCACAATGGTTTTCTCGGCTTTGTTTGATAGCTCCTGCAGTGTGTCCTTTGATTTCCTTTTTCTAAGAGATGTTTGGTAAAGATCGTTGTTTTGCCACTTGCGATAAAGTTCAGCTTGTACCCAAATCACATCCGCTGCACTTCTGCTGTTTGCAAGATTTCCCTTCTTATCCAGACTTTTCTCGATGAGTTTCACATAGAAAAGACCTTCATCCACACTCATTATTAATTGTTCCACATTGTGCTTAGGGACGTTTGGTAGTGCAATGGCGATACTTGTTAGCGTCACTAGAGGCAAAGACCAGCATGGAGGTGGTTCCTCAGAATGTAAACTAGGAACTTTTCCCCTATCAACTTCTCTAAGCCCTCTGAAGTTGCCAACTTTTTGAAGAAGCTTTATCAGGTTCTTTGGTTGCTGCTTCTTACCTGTCTGAATCACTTTATCCACCTCATTGCAGATGTCTATTATGGTCTTTTGAGGTAGCTCCACCTCACCTTCAAGCAGTATAATGTAACGGGTAAGGTCTTGCTCTGTACGAAACTCAGATTTCGACTCTGAAATTCCATGAATTTGTGATGGACCACAGTCAAATACATTCTTCAACATTTTAATGTAGTGGAAACATGAGATGATTGGACTTGCAAAGCAGACAGATATGAACAGAACTACCTTGCTGCTGAAAACCATCAAAATCTGGATTCTAATAACAAAGTTGAGAATTAGTCCTTTTGTATGGTGGAGAAATTTTCTCCACTTGTGGTCTCTAATTTGCATAGGTAATGAGCTCTCTTTCCTCTCCACCAGCCTCTGTGTCCAGTAAGCATCAATTTTGAATTCGTCTCTAAAGCTCTTTCTTTTCTCATAGAATTTGAAGTTTATCGCAGTGAACCATCTGAAAGCAGGAGCGATAGTACCCACTGCCACACCAATAGATTGAGCAAGAACAATCCATTTAACTGACCACCCATACAGAGAAGCAGTTAGATCAACTTTATAGTATTTACCTCAGCTTCTACCAAAAGTGAAGCAACCAACAAACAAATGATCCCGGAAGCAGTGCAAGATCATTATCATTTAAGCTACATCATTTTTGTTAAACTTTAAGGATATAAATTTATACATTATTGAAAATTTGTAACCAAATTAATTTATAAATTAGATTATGATAATTAACTCAAATCATCTAAATACTACAAAAATATATGGAAAAACCCAATGTTATTAAAACGGGACCGGACTGGCCGGTCCGATATGGAACCGAAGGCCTATCCGGACCGATTAACCTCCCAAAACCAGTGAGCTTTAATAACAGTCTGAACCGGTTCTGAATCTTTTATTTTTATTTCTCTTTAATATTAAACTGAAAAGTTTTGAAAAATGAGGGATTTGAACACCTAACCTCGTAAATAAATATAACATCCTTACCATTTAAACTACATCATTTTTGCTAAACTTTTAGTATATGAATTTATACATTATAGAAAACTTGTAACCAATATAATTTATAAATTATATTATGATAATTAACTCAAATTAACATTTTATTCATTATCAACGAAAATTAAAATTAATTTTAGTTTTATGACATAATTTCTTATTAAAAGTTTTTCTATAAGATATTTTTTTCCAACTATATTATTTTAATTTAAGATAAAGAGTGTCAAAGTTTGAAAGTCAAATCAATATATTATACAAGTTTGATTTTGAATATTAGACTTGTATACATAACCATATTTTAAAATTTATTAAACTCTTAGTTTGTTGTATTTTTAAGTTAAACTTTATATTTTTAATTAAATAAATATAATCATATTATATTTATGTGAGCTTACTAATCACTATCATATATACTGTTATGATATAAGTTAGATAAATATTATATGGTTTAATTTTAATACTTCTAATTTTTTGTATATTTTTAAATAATTATAGGACAATATTTAAGGTTTATGCATATTGTATATACTTCAAAATTAAATATAAGCCATCTAACCCTGCATCCTCCGGAATGATCAAGAATGCAGCAAAATCAACAAAGAAATAACTAGTATATATACTAGTTTGAAGTGATCAGTTGGTTCAAGTTATATTTACATGGAATTAGTTAATGTTTCATTGTTTCTTTTAGTTCTATGACAGATTTTAAGATACATATATATGAGTTTTTTCTCGCATTGTTTGTCTTTGTATCAGTTTAAAGAGAATTATGATGAGTAGTTGTTTTTCCAGATAATAATATATATCAAGGTGATACTTGAAATAGAAATTGAAAGTTCCATTGAGTTGAGCTTAAATATTATTCATATTTTAATCATAAATGTGACAAGCAAATTATGGATACAATTAATTAAAATATATGACCACGACTAGAATTTAATTATTTGAATTGGTAGTTGTGATCACAAGCTAATTAAGCTAGTTGAATGACTAATGGATGGGCCATCATTTGTTATATGCCACACACATACGTCACAAACTAATGTCTTAAGTTCATCATAAACAGTGTAATCCGTTCCAGATCCGTATGCAGATTGTATATCGCAAACGAAACGTGTCGTACCCCAAATATTCCCCTTGAAATGCCATGAAAAATATTGTTGCACCCCAAGTACATGAGTTCCAAGATTATCATCACTTGACCAACAATGAATTGTTGCGTCTTTGTCCGTCGTATTTTGGATCACAACTCTTGATTTCACACCTAGTCCTTTAGTAGTTGTGATTGAGAACAGGATAATAAGTGTTGTAAATTGAAGGAACATTCCTGGTTTCATTTTCCTTCTTTTATTTCTTTTTTTTTTTAGGCTTTTTTGAATCTTAATTAAGAATTGTGTATGGTGTATGCAAATTTATACTACAAGAAAAGTGAGGTGAATCAGATTTCAACAATAAGTCAGCAGTAAAGATTTCACATAGTGGAAAACTACAATTAATATATATTATGAAGGTTCTATATTATCCATATCTAGGGCTGAAAATCAAATCATGCTACTCGATACTCTACTCGAGATCGTTTGATAAAAGCTCGTTTGAGCTCGGTTCGTCACACTAATCAAACAAGCTTGAACATCATTTTTCGTTCGATAACTTTTGAAGCTCGGCTCGAGCTCGACTCGATAAGCTAAAAATTGAAAAAATACATGTAAAATATCAAGCTACTCGATACTCTGCTCGAGCTCGTTCGATAAAAGCTCGTTTGAGCTCGGCTCAATTGAAAATCAAACCAAGCTCAAACACAAAATTTCAAGCTCGATAAAAATCAAACCAAGCTTGAACAATGTGTCGTTCGATACTACTCAGCTCGATTACAGCCCTGACCATATCTAAACATAGTTGAAGAAGTAGTTGAAGAGGTATAAATACACATAGAATCTTATTGAATGTATATGCCGCATTAACTCCTAAAATTTCGAACTTATCTCTTACTTTAGCTTTTATAATATTAATTTAATTTTTTTTAACACTAATATACCCTTATTTAACTTGTATGGTATACTCCTATTTAATAAAGAGGTATAATTATCTTTAACATCATTTATATCTGTACTATTTATAAAAAGAAGTCATGGCATTGATGTAACACTTTTTTTTTATTTTTCTATTTTATCCTTATTATTTAACTTAATTATGTGTGCTTTTAACTTCTTCACTAATACATATGACACTTTTATCTTTTACTTTTTTTAATCTTGATTAATTTGATTAAATGACTTTTTACCGTGGTGCTTTAATTAGTTTAACTATTTAAAATTTTAAATTATTTCCTTATTCAATTTAAATAAGATTACTTTCACTTTTTTTCATTAAAAAATCATTATTTTTTGTGCTTAATTTTTTTAATACACACTAAAAGGATTTAAGCATGCAGGGATGCGTGCTGAGGATATATTAGGTTTTTTTATAGTATCAATCTTCTCATATAACACAAAAAAATGAACCATATAAAAAAACCCGTCAATTTAAATAGCTAGCAACAACATGTTTCTAATATGTAAGTTGTATGTCATAAACAATCCTCTAAAAATAATATTTAAAGCCAATTCTTTTAAATATCATTATGGGTAAAAAACAAAGAAAGTTAAATAGAATATTATCTTCTCTCTATCTCTATCTCTATTATTATAAAAGTATGAACAATTTTTTTTAACATTTTTGTATGGATTAAAATGTCCCTATAATTTATATTTAGACAGTCTATAAATGGTCAAACCAAATTTAAAAGGTATAGTTAGATTATGATTCAGAAGCTATAATTTGATTATGAGACATTTTTACATCTATCCTATATTATCGCTTAAAATTTAATTCCTGGTCATGTCATGAATAACTTGAAAAATAAATGGACTTAACGTAATAGAATCTTAGTTATATAAGTAAATTTTTTTCTCGATTTTCACATAGACCTAAGCATAGGGGTGGACGTTTGGGTTGGGTTTTTTGGGACCCGTTCAGACCCGTTTGGAACAAAAAAACTGATATTTTGACATTTAGGTTTGGGTACCCGAACCCGAAGTATATTCTCGGGTTGGGTATTGGGTATTAGATTCACACCCGAATGGGTATTTCAAGACCCTTTCGCATATTTAAAAAAAAAAAAGAAATTGGGCCAATAATTATTTAGTAATTGCATCATCCCAAATTGAAATTGACGGCCCAATATTTATTTCGACAAATTAAATTTTAATTGGGCTAGAAAAGGATTTGTGATTTTCTGTCTATTGTAAGTTGTAACTTTTATGCGATTATCATATTTAATATTTTGATGCTATGAGACTTGGAGTTTGATTTGATTGTAATTTATTGAATACTTGAATCTTGAAGGCTTGAGACATTTGTGTTGTTTTGTTTTGAAGTTATTGTGTACAATTAATGTATGAATTCATTTATTTACAATTTTACATAAATAAATGTTAAAAAAATAAAAAAAGAATGAAATTTCGGGTACTCAATCCGAAAATTTCGGGTACCTGACCCGATCGGGTATGAAAATTCACTACCTGAAATACCCAATACCCAAAATACCCGACCCGCGCTCACCCCTACCAAGCACATGAATTTTAGTTTAGTTTTGTTATGCTATCTCCAACCGAGAAGGCAACCGGGCATGAGCTGAGACTTGCCGGTTGCCTTCGGTTGGATATGGCAAAAAATGAAGAGGGGGATTCGACGGGCAAGTTGGGCAGGGCGGGCAGGGGGATTGGGGCAGGGAATTGGACAATTAGAAGGTGGATGATCCACCTCCCAATTGGAGGTGGGTGGCTATCATTTGGCATCCACCATAACTCTATTTTTTTTTAATTTTTTTTAATTTTTTTTTATAAATTAGTTATATACTTATAATATTAAGTAATTGTATTTATTTTTAATATGTAAACTATAATTAGTTTTATTTATTTTAATAAAATTTTATTTTTGTGTGAGTTGGATTTAATAAAATGATTAGTTTAATTTGTGAAATTTAATATTTTTGTAGTCATATAATTCAAATTAAATAAACTAGAACAAGTTTTAATTTTGAAAATAGAAGTATTAGATTATGAAACGAAAATTACGATTTAGATTATTTTCATTTTAATTAAATTTATTATTATTATTATTATTATTATTATTATTAAAATAAGTAAGAATGAGGAGAGTGTAGAAAGTTAGAGTGGAGAAAGTTGTGAAATTAAATTAGATGGAGGTTGATTGTCTTTCGGTTGGAGATGAGTTTTTAATTGGGGAAAAGGGCAATTGGATAAGGCAATTGGACAAAAAGGGGATCAAAGAGACAAGGGGTTGTCTACGGTTCCTCGAAGTCATTCTTTGAGGAATCGTTTCATCCAATAAAATTTTGACACATACTTACGTGTACAACACTCACACATTTAAAATACTTCATATAAAAAGACATTTGTACCCTTTTTAATAGTTTTAATTTAATAAATTAAATTATAAATAAAAAGACCTTTTTACCCTTTTTAGTTTAGTAAATTAAATTTTAATTCCTTCAGCTTTAAATAAAAAAATTCATCTTCATCGATGTTTAAATTTCTTTTCTTCATCAATAAGTACACGGTTAAACCCTTCTCCCAATTTCCAATTTCCAATTTCAAATTTCCAATTTCAAATTATTAGGGTTTTTTCAATTTTTACAAAGTCAAGATGAATTCAACTCCATGTGATTCAGCCGCAAATACTCCTTTCAGACAAGAAAAAGAAAATTAAAACTTAGAAAATTGAATGTGTCTGCACATATATGTAGTAAACGACATTTTCAATTAAAAATTGCAATAGCTCCTAAAAGAAAATTAAACATATATATGACTTAAATTGGATGTCAAGAAAAGAAAAATCAAAACACTAGGTCTTAAATAAAGCCACTGAGCGCACCACGGTGATGCGAAAAAGTGAGAAATTAGTTTGGCCGGATCTGCATTTCTCGATTCCTCAAATTCTGACGGAAATTGCGAGTAAAACTGAATAGAGAGAGGCAGGAGAAAGGGTGGAGAAAGAAATACTCCTACAACTATATCCATTGAAGTCGATGGGGAAGATCAAAGAATTTTACCTCGCAATTCAAGTAAGTCAATCATCCTTCTTTGTTTTGAATTACATGATTGAAGAATCAACGTCTCTTTGTTGCAATTAAAAGGAAAAGGTTGGCATTATTCTGGTAATTACGTGATTTTGTTTTGACATATTTTTTCGTTTTGTACAGGGTTCCTCGACAAAGCATTACAAGATCGGGGAGATTGAGATGGGAGAGATAGAGAGGGGTTCCTAATCGTAATTTCATTTTTTTTTAATAATTAATTCAGGATATAATGGTAATTTTCTATAGTGTACAAGGTTATATAAAGAAAGTATGATATAACCTCCTATGTCATTCACTATTTTTTTTAATGATTGACTATTGTACACTCTTGTACAATATTAAATGGTCAAGATTGAAGATTATAAATTTTTAATGATTTTGATATTACATAAAACGATTCCTCAAGAATGACCTCGAGGAACCGTAGACAACCCCAAGAGACAATTAGATAATTAGACATTGGGTTCGATTGGAGATGGGCTTATGGTTCCTTAATTCTTAGACCCAATCACATGAGTCTTAATTTAGTTTGATACGGCCCTTTCTTCGAGTAAGAAGAACAAAGTAGTTTTAGGAATTAGAAAGAAAAAAAAAAAGATAAAAATAATTGGAAAAAAAAAAAGGAATATTCTTATGTAAAAGACATAAACTCCTCAAAGTAAATTTAACCAATACAAGTAATTAAATAAAATAAAGAATACTCATTATTTATCAAGAAATGATATATATTCCTTATAGATGATTTGTGATGAACAGGACAAGATAAAAATTAGTACAAAACTGATAGATTTATGGGACTAAATGTGTGAAGTCGTAATATTATTGGACTTCAATTCTATTTCCACTCTTTTTTTTTTTTATTATTTAAGGGGATTTCAATTCAAATTGCGCGGGCCAATCCGATTTTCTGAAATCTAAGTAGTCATCGACGGAGAAAAGAAAACATTAAAATGAAATCAAATTACCAAACGCTGTCGTATCGAATATATCATACACCTCGCTCTAGACTTTTGCGGATGGAAGGGTTTTAGCATTTTAGGATTTGTCTAGCAATGGAAGCGCCCGAAAAACAACAAGATACAACACCCAATAATGTATCTCTCCTTCATCAGTAAACAGTTCCAGAATGCTTTCTTCTGTTTGAAAAGTAATTCCTTTTTTTCTTTTTTTTGTCTTTTAATGTTTGTGGTTACTTCTTTATCTCGTTTGCGATGTTGGGTTCAGTTGTTGCAAATAATTTCTTCAGAAGACTACATTTGTCTCCATAGTTGGAAATTTTGAGAGAAAATGACACTCGACAACAGGATCAAACATGTGCATGGATATATTAGCTCTGAATTTGAATTGTTTCCTCCTTTCAGAATGGCTTCATTCGAGGCTTGTATCGATAATAACATGCAATTCTTCCCAACGAGATGCATGATAGAATTAATCATGGGTTTGATAGCAATTAATACTTTCATGGCAAAAGTAATCAAGCTCTTCTTGATGATGTTAAGACATGGCAATTTTTTATTCCAAGACTAGAATGCTATCTGTAAAGCATTAAAATAGCACTATTTGTCAATATTTGATTCAGATGCTTTCATAACTGTTACAAATCACATCAAATTTGAAAGAGATGGCATTGGTGTTCTTCAATGTATTCCACATATTGGGTAGTATCATATACACATTTCTTCTTTTAGAGATGTTGATTTACCTTTCCGGGGGCCGGGGGGTCATTTTCTTGCTTGCCCTTCTTTGCTGTGAGGCCTGCACTTCAATATGAATTAAGCTTTGTATCCTCCCAACGTAGAAATCTAAATTGTTCGCTTGATTAAGTGACGCCACTTTTCAATAAATGCTGATTCTTCAGGATCTGATCTTGTTGCTTGATGCTGCTGAAGGATTTGAAGAATGTCTTCTGTTTCACCTAACAAAAGAGCTGCTTGGCGGACACTTTTTGCCTTCTCATTTATGGCCTTGTGGTGACACTTCATGATTATAACACTCATTAAATTGGTAAGACAAGCTGCCATGATATTTGCTATCATGTTGCGTAATTGCTCGAACAATCTGTGATCTGTTTGGAGATGATCACCTTCATATGCTTTCAAAAGCCTCTGGCAGACTCGGTACATTGAGTTAGCAGCTAAAACCTTAACTGGCCAATTAAGAGGGTTTTCCATCAGGAGATCTTTCACATTTTTCTTGAAATCCACAATGGTTTTCTCGGCTTTGTTTGATAGCTCCTGCAGTGTGTCCTTTGAGTTCCTTTTTCTAAGAGATGTTTTGTAAAGATCGTTGTTTTGCCACTTGCGATAAAGTTCAGCTTGTACCCAAATCACATCCGCTGCACTTCTGCTGTTTGCAAGATTTCCCTTCTTATCCAGGCTTTTCTCGATGAGTTTCACATAGAAAAGACCTTCATCCACACTCCTTATTAATTGTTCCACATTGTGCTTAGGGACGTTTGGTAGTGCAATGGCGATACTTGTTAGCGTCACTAGAGGCAAAGACCAGCATGGAGGTGGTTCCTCAGAATGTAAACTAGGAACTTTTCCCCTATCAACTTCTCTAAGCCCTCTGAAGTTGCCAACTTTTTGAAGAAGCTTTATCAGGTTCTTTGGTTGCTGCTTCTTACCTGTGTGAATCACTTTATCCACCTCATTGCAGATGTCTATTATGGTCTTTAGAGGTAGCTCCACCTCACCTTCAAGCAGTATAATGTAACGGGTAAGGTCTAGCTCTGTACGAAACTCAGATCTCGACTCTGAAATTCCATGAATTTGTGATGGACCACAGTCAAATACATTCTTCAACATTTTAATGTAGTGGAAACATGAGATGATTGGACTTGCAAAGCAGACAGATATGAACAGAACTACCTTGCTGCTGAAAACGGTCAAAATCTGGATTCTAATAACAAAGTTGAGAATTAGTCCTTTTGTATGGTGGAGAAATTTTCTCCACTTGTGGTCTCTAATTTGCATAGGTAATGAGCTCTCTTTCCACTCCACCAGCCTCTGTGTCCAGTAAGCGTCAATTCTGAATTCGTCTTTATAGCTCTTTCTTTTCTCATAGAATTTGAAGTTTATCGCAGTGAACCATCTGAAAGCAGGAGCGATAGTACCCACTGCCACACCAATAGATTGAGCAAGAACAATCCATTTAACTGACCACCCATACAGAGAAGCAGTTAGATCAACTTTATAGTATTTCAGTACCATTCGGACCTCAGCTTCTACCAAAAGTGAAGCAACCAACAGACAAATGATCCCGGAAGCAGTGCAAGCAACCGAACGTGCAATCACAAATTGGGGACAACTAGTTGCTGCCATCACCCAATACTTCTGAATCATTACTCTCAGGCTATCAAATGTATAAGTACCCTCCTCCACAGACTCGAACAGTTGTTCATCAGATGCCATTTTAAGCATTTCATGGTATTTCGATTCAAGGTACCGTTTGGTTGTGGATACCATTATAGCTGAAGAGGCTACCGTAACAAGCAAAAGCAGCATAAAGATAGCTGCTATAACTTCTTCAACAACCATTTCTCTTCCTTGAATAAAATCTCGCATTTGAACTATTTGAATACAGACATTAACTATGACTGTGATTACAAGAATACCTAATGCAGTTACGTTCATTAGAATATCTTTATCATCCATGGATCCCAAACACGGCACTAAATTCCCTATAGCTGTTGACATGAAAATTAGGCTACTAACCTTTGCTAGCCGATCTGTGGGTGCATACATACGCGTAGTAAGGTCCACTGGCAACTTCATAGCAACAGCTAATAAAGTCAATGAAGTGGCGTTCATCGAAAAGAATTTAATGGGGAACCAAAGTTTTCTTCTGCGGAATCCATTGAAGGTATCAGCTGCCATGGCTAGTGTGCAGATTAGATAGGCTGCAGCAACGTACATGCCGATCCATGGCATCGGTCCCTCGAGTTGTTTCTCCACATTTGCAGCATATAGAGAGTCATCCCCTGGCATTGGAAGCTAATTTGTTTGAGGTAAGGCCTTAAGGGAATAGTTTGCTGATTGGTTACTTTTGTGCTAATGCCATATATACCTGGCTAATTGGTTCTGGATAATGGAAATTTCTCTTTAGTCAAACTTTAAATAAGTACTAATCAACTAAGAATTCCAAGATCTCTTTTCTTAGAAGTCCGAAATTGTTGAACCTTTTTCTTGATGGGGACTATATTATTTCTTCCAATCCAGCTAATAGAAGTCAAAATGTTAGGTGAGGCTAATGCAGTCATTATGTGGACATATTGATATTATTAAAAGTATTATTATCTTTCGTGCAATTCTATTTTCTTTAGCAGACGTTTAATTTATGATAAAATCTCTTGTTCCAAGAACCTGCTTAATAATCTTTGAAACATGTGGGCATACCTTTGGTCACCATAACCTTTTAAAAATATGCAAATTGTCATATTTGTATGTTATTTAATTCATCCTGTAGAAATACTTGATAAGGAGCTTCTTAGTCCCTTCCCCTTTACTAACCAAATTGATATTGTATTCCATAAAGATTATATACCCCTATGGCCCTATCTAAACTCTTTAGATATGCTGTCCCATTACTTTACGTTGATTTCCAGTGCTATGCAATGCTATCACGTTTTTTCTTCTTCCATATATGGATGAGATCGAATGCGAACAGTGAGTTCCAGTTTCCACCTGAAAATAAATATATAGAGTAGTTTTATAAATAGATGAAATGAAGTTGCGTTCACATGGAGCACAATTTATTTTTGGCCATCTACTTAGATTCTGATCTAAATATATGCAGGATAAAGGCAAGACACTCCCTTTTGTTATGTAAAATGTGCACTAAACTGTTGGATCTGAGTATTTCAAAATAAAATGGGTCTTGTGGGAATTTGTCCCACATTGGAAAAGCAAAGAAACTTTTGAACACTTAAATATTAATATTGTCTACCTACACCAGGTATAACACAAAGATAGATTTTCGGTGGAGAACATTTAGTGCAGCTAAAGACCATCATGATGTATTAACCACCATAATCATTTTTCCACTTCAGTGGCTACTTGCTCTTCTCTTGATTTTGAAGAATGTAAATCAATACTAGGCCTAGAAATGCAATCTTGATCATCCTTACTTTTTTCCATAATCAAGGTGCGCCACTCCTCGATAGAAGCTGCCTGATCATGAGCCAACGACGGCAATTCTCGTTGCTGGAGAAGTGCAATAATTTCTTCAGTTTCACCAAGCAAAAGGGCTGCTTGACGAACACTGTGCTCCCTTTCTTCTATGGCATTGCGGTGACACTTCATGGTTATAACATGCGGTAAATTGGTAAGACATGCTGATAGTATATCTGCAATCATGACTGATAATTGCTCGAATAACCTCTCATCCGTTTGATCGATTTCACCATCACAAGCCATCAAAATTGTTCTGCTGATTCTGTACATTGAGTTAGCAGCAATAACCTTAGCAGGCCAGTTTAAGGGGTTTCTCATTAGACAATCTTTTACATCTCTTATGAACTCCAAAACAACCCTTTCAGCTTTATCCGAGAGCTCTTGTAGTACCTTCTTGGAGTTGATGACTTTAAGAGATGTTTCCCGAAGATCTTTGTCTTGCCACTTACGATATAATTCAACTCCTACCCAGACAACCTCTGCTGCATTTCTGACGTTTGCTAAACCTCTCTTTCGATCCAGGCTTTTATCTATGCGCTTCACAAAGGAGAGTGCTTCAGTAACACTATTCAGTAAGATAGCCGATTTGGTTTTCTCGATGTTGGGAAGTGCAATGGCTATGCTTGTCAAAGTGACTACAGGTAAGGACCAACAGTTAAGAGGTTCTTGAGAATGCAGATTTGGAACACGATTACTATCGAATTCTACTACTCCGTTGAAGTTGCACGATTTGTGTAGAAGTTTTAACAATTTCCTCGGTTTCTGCTTCTTCCCTCTTTGGATTACTTTATCTACTTCTTTGCAGATATTCCCCGGAGTTTCTGTTGGCAGTTCTACCTCATCTTCAAGCAGCATAACATAACGACTAATATCAACCTCGGGATTAGCCTTTGGTTCCAAGACTTCACGAAGACGTGAGGAACGGGAACCAGATATACGATTCTGCCTACTCAACCATCTGAGGTAATAAAAGCATGATACAATTGGACTTGCTATACAGACAGATATAATAAGGACTACTTTGCTAGCTAGAACAATAAGAAACTGAACAAAAATACAAAACTTAAGAATTAGTCCTCTCGTAACATGAATAACTTTTCTGCATTTCAGATGTTGAATATGAGCAGATAGTGAGCTTTGTTTCCACTCCACCAATTTCTGCGTCCAATAGCCCTCAACCATAAACGCACTTTTGATGCTCTTACTTACTTTATTCGAGGACCTAAAGCTTATGGCAACAAACCATCTAGCTGTTGGGGCAATTGTACCGATTATCACTCCAATAGTCTGAGTGAGTAGAATCCATTTGGTAGACCACCCATAATCTGAATTTGTCTCATTCAGTATCCTGTACTTCATCGCCATCCTAATCTGAGCTTCCACAAAAATGACAGCAATTATTAGGCTCACGACACCAGACAAAGTACAGGTACCAGAGCGCGCTATCACAAACTGAGGGCTACTGGTTTCCGCCATTACCCAATATTTTTTAACTAACAATCCCAGTTTATCAGTTGTAACTCTCCTTCCCATCTGCACTTGAGCTTCATCCAGAGCCGACTTATGCATTTCTTGATACTTTGTTTCCAGATATTTTTTCGTTGAAGGAAGCATCAATGCCAATGAAATATTCATAACAAGCAAAAGGATCATAGAACCGAGGGATAGTATTTCCTCCGGAAACGCAAGCCTGCCTCCAAGATAAGATTGCACTTGAACAACTTGGGTAAATACATTTACAGTGACTGTGATCACTAGAATGCCTAAAGCAGCTACGTTCATCAAAATGTCTTTATCAGACATGGTACCTAAAGATGGCAAGAAATTAGCCATGGCAGTTGACATTAAAGTGAGGCTGCTTACCTTTGCGAGTCGATCAGTGACAGTATACATTCGAGTAGTAAGATCTACTGGTAGCTTCATTGCTACTGCTAATAAGGTTAAGGAAGTGGCATTTAGGGAGAAATATCTAGATGGGAACCAATATTTTTTGCTCCGGAATCCATGAAATGCATCGGCAACCATTCCGAGTGTACAGATTAGAGATGCTGCAGCAACATACATGCCTATACATGGCATCGGTGCCGTGAGTTGCCTTTCAACATCTGTGGGATTGCTTGTCCAAGACATAGGTTACTATGTTTTTGAATTCTACTGTGAGGTGTAAAATTTGTTATTGATCAAGAATTAAACAGGTATAAGTCTTTCTGTCTTGGATTACAAGGATCTTTCTTTGTACTATTCTTCTTATTTATTTTGAAGAAAAGGAGACGGGAGATAAGAACAATAGAATTATTTGAGGAATTATGCAAGGGAAGAATGAATATTTTAGCTTCTTTTCCAAATCCTACTTAATTAATATGATGATCTAAGATGTGTTTTTCCAAGTTGTCTTAGATGGTGTTCTATTCTATGTCTATATAAAGTTTTTCTAAATTTTCCCTCACCCTTCATTTCTTTATTCTTTAAGGAATAAATATGAAACCTTGTCTTCTTGATAATCAAAAGTATTTGTTACGTTTATTCAAATGGGTCGCTGGCTTGTGAATATTTAAATGCCGAGTCATATAGCAGCCTAAATAAAATATGAATGTTTAAAAATATACAAAATAAAAATAGTAGTTTAATGTCAAATTGAACTCAACAAATTAAGTGACCTGAACACACAAAGCAAATCGGTCAGATTCCTAACAAATCCATCTTGATAATTTAAGATCCAAACCATGAATGGGTTGGGCTGAGTCCTAGAGCTCAAGCTCTAGCCCATTACAAGTTTACAATAGTCGTTTCGGCCCAAACAGTTAACTAAACCAAGGTAGTTAGTATAAATTAATGCCACTTTTGTCAAATATATGCTGCTGTATTGTAATAAGGATTGTACGCGGTATTTCAAATTTTAATTCTCGATTAGCAATAAATTGACTAAAACATCTAACTAGCATATTATAATTTGAAATATATCGTCTTTATAATGGGAGATTTATGAATTTTCAGAGGGGGTTTTTTCAAGTTAATTCCCTGTTATATGTTTAATTGGCAATTTATCTCTCTGTGAAATAAAAATAGTCAATTTAACTCCCTGTGAAATGAAATCATGAGCAATTTACCTTCTTGTGATATAAAAATAGGCAATTTACCTTTCTGTGAAATAAAATATTGAGCAATTTAACTCCCTATGATATGAATTAATAAGCAATTTAGAGAGAGGCAGTGTGCTTCTTTTATAAAAATACAAGGAGATATTTTTCCCTTTTTCTTATCAGTTAAATTGTCTATTTAGAATATCATAGAAAAGTATTTTGCCCTTTTATTTATCACAGGATTAAATTGCCTATTTAAAATAACACAGAGAATTAATTATTTAGCAAAGAAGAAAGCAAAGACCACAACAATGACTTGATTTGAACTACTAGTGGTTGAGTTAGTTTACAATGTTGAGAAACATATAAATAAATAAAGTGTTATTGGAATTTTATGACGATGCTAACTTTTATTAAAAAAAATATATATATATCAAATAGTTTCATTTGTTTCTCAGTCATAAAGAGGTGAAAAATAAAATTTCATAATTCACACTATTTTCTATATTTTTACTTTTCCTTTAAATTAGGAAGTTCTATACAAAATGTAATGAGAGATTTTTATAGGAAGTATATAAATAAATATAAATAATAAAGAAAAGAAAATGAGATGCCGCCTTTATCATTAAGATACCTTGGTGATGGGGTCCAAATGTGCAGTCCTTGGCTTTTTGCCTTAAGAAACTTAATTATTTATTTAGGCTATACTGAAATTAAGTCGAATTGAGTCATTGGATTTCGAGTAGTACAGACACAATTGACCGTACTAATTTTCCTAATTGAAGATACCTCTTCCTTTGTCTGTCATTTTTTTTTTTTGGGTAATTTAGAGAATAATTGACACTTTGCTAGAAATATGATAGTCATTTTTGCATCCTAAATTTAAAATTGTTGCATTGTGTACTCTCAATGCATTGAAAAAATGCACTCTGTTATTATAATTCAAAATGTCGATTATTTTGCAAGGATATGCAATTCAAGGGTTTAGAATGCCATAGTTTTAATTTCAGGGAGTGAAGTGTTAAAATAATGTATCCTAGGGTGAAAACTGGCTATTACTCTCTCTTTTTTTTTTTTTTTTTATTTCCCGTAGACAATAATAAAAACTCAATTTTTTTCTTTGAACAAAGCAAGCAAAAGCAAAAGCAAAAGAAGCAAAAGAGCATGGCCGGGGGAGTAGCACGCGGACGGCTTACCGAGGAGCGCAAAGCATGGCGCAAGAATCACCCTTACGTTAGTTTCTTTCTTTCCTTTCCCCATCTCTCTCTTTATTTATTATGGGGATTTCTGATTTTGATTTTTTTTTTCTTTTTTTAATTGTTTGGTTTAGGGTTTTGTAGCAAAACCTGAGACGGGTACAGATGGGTCTGCTAATATTATGGTGTGGCATTGCCTCATCCCTGGTAAATCAAATGTTAGTATCCTTTCTTTTTTTTTTAATTGAATTCAATTTTAGACCAACTTAGTACTTACAGAGACTAGTGCCTTTCACTAAACAAATCAATTTAAATTTTTTTTTTTGAAGTTTTACTATAAATATATTAGTAGGAATTTCGTTGTTGATTTATGGGATTGCCAATTGGTACTTTTTTAGTATGCAGTATTGCCGAGTAAATCAAAGAGCAGTGTGAATATAAATGCATTACTCAATTTACACTAAGTACTGAATGTTGTTTTGTAAAATGCTGATTAGGAAAATTTTAATTCAGTTCCAGAAAATGTTATTTGCTTCTGTTTAAATATTTTACAAGTGCCAGAGAAGACGACATACTTATATAATCTATTTTATGAATGATGGTTAACATTGAATAGTGAATGATATTGTGATTTAGTATTATGTTTGACGATGCGTAACAGAAGAAGTAGAGTACTAACTAAAGCATTTGATTGGCAGACCGATTGGGAGGGCGGTTGCTATCCTCTCACGTTGCATTTCAACGAAGATTACCCTACCAAACCTCCCATGTGCAAGTTCCCGGCCAACTTTTTCCACCCTAATGTTTACACTTCCGGATTAGTTTGTCTCTCCATTCTAAGTCAAGACAATGTAAGTAGTTGCGTTTGATTGCCTATTAATTATTACTCTGAATTCATAAATCATCTTGCATTTGGTTGTACTTATTAATTTAATACGATTTATTATGATTTAGGGATGGAGACCATCCATTACCGTGAAGCAAATTCTTGTTGGCGTTCAAGATCTTCTACACCAACCCAACCCAAACAGTCCAGCCCAATCTAGTGCCAATCAACTCTTCGTTAAGGTGCTCAATTATCGCTTTTAGTCCTGTTTCTTGCTTGAATTTTCAGTTCTAACTTTGTGTTATTTATATATATATATATATTGGTAAATTTTGCAGCAACCAGACGAGTACAAGAGGCGAGTGCTTCTACAGGCCAAACAGTATCAACCCAAGATGTAAAATTGTAAATGTCTTTCACAATGCAATCATTGTGACATCAAACATTAAGTGTATCTGGTTCTTTCGTTAGTTTTATGGCTTGTGCTTAATTTCTGTGTAATATTCCCTCCCCCCCTTAAACTTTAAGCTATGAATTACTTTTCCTTTAAGCAATTTAAACAAGTGAATTGTGTCCGAGTGGGTTATATCATTTATGTTAGCTCTATAAAAAGGTTGAATGAATTTTCGGCTCGACTCTTGGTTGTAAACTTGCTTACATTGACTTTTCTGTTAAATAATTTGTAATTTCAAATAAAATAAAACTACTCATTTAATTTTTTATTATAAAATTGGTGGGACTATAATTATTTGATAGGTCATACCACATTATATAAAAGCCTACATTTGAATGAATTTGTTTCTCATTTAAAAGTGAAAAATTCTCTTTGAAGAGGTGCCTTTTCAAATTAAAAGGTTAATGGCATTTTGAGTTTGAGATTTCCTTAATAGATATCAATCTCTCTCCCAAATTCAAAACAAAGAAAAATAATTTTTGCCTCTTTCTCTCAAAAGATTAAATATTGTTTATATATCTTCCTAAAAGCAAAATTTATGGCAAAGAATTTCAAAGATTAGTACAGAAAGTCTTGGGTTATAATTTGTGAAATAAGACGATTGTGTGCTATTCGAGTTCGTGGGATTCTCTTGTTCGAGTGCACGTCAAAAAGTCTTGAAGGTTTGTTGTATCTTAGGAATAGACGTCGGTTGAGTTTGTACCAGGGCAGCGGCGAATTCTATTCTAAAGGGAGTGCGTTGCATGCCTCGAATCGGGTTTTTCCATTCCATCCCTCTTATAACTATTGTCATCATATAAAGTAAATTAAAAATTTTGGTGTTATTATTGTGTGAATTTGTAATTTTCTATTTCTAGAACTAACATTTTCACCATGCGATTAGACTTTCAGTGAAAACATCCACGAGGTTCTAAATGGTTGCATAGTCGCATGACTTAATGGAATGATAAACCACACTCTACAGAAATTTACACGATAACCACATTTGTGCTAGCTATACTATACATAAATATACTCTAATTTTCGTGTTATTAGACATAATTATATAATTAAAATAGAATAAAAACTAGTAAGATGTCCTTGAAATAGAGTTATTAGTGGTGCTCTCATTTTTAATGAACCACGATACTAACCTTAAAATTGTGAGTAAAAGCAAATAATTCATCTAATGACAACCTTCTATCTGAAATTTCTTCGACCATTGTCATTTGTTCATGAGGCGTAGGGGTGTAAACCAATTAATAGGAACAAAGAAACATATTGTTTATATTTTGTTTTAATTAAATTTTATTATTGAAATTAAAATTGTGCTTGAGATTTGTTTCAATTATTAATTGAATCGAGCTCCAAAGTAGTTTTGATTTAGCCAAAGACGCGTCATGTTGCTTGATATATTCTAATAAATTTGTTACTTGTAGCCTATGGAGCCAAGCTCAAATTTAATTTTAAAGATTATCAAATATTATAGATCGTTCGAGCTTAATTGATGTGTAAATTAAATCGAAAGTCAAATATCGAATAGCTTAGTTTGCTTTTTAGCTTAGTAACATGAAAAATAAAATTTTATAATTCACCCATTTCTTTTTATTTTTTAACTTTTCTCTAAATTAGAAGCTTCTATGGAATGTAAAATGCTTTTATAGGAAATGTAAATAATAAAGAAGAAAATGAGATACCCTTTTTTGTATCAAGAACCTCGATGATTAAGGCTGTCAAATCATTCTTCAAAGGAGATAATATCCTTAAAACGTTTAATCACAAGTTAATTAGTCTTTTTCCTAGAAATGACTGCTAACATGATCCAAGAAAATTAATTTTAAATATTTATTTTAAATAACAAGGAAATTCGCAATACATTTTCAACATTATTTACGAATATGACTCGTGGATAAACTTCAACTGCCAATCAACGTTGCCATAAATAGGTATAATGTATCGTATAGGCATAATTAGGAGAAAGTAAACTCATCTTGTTCACAGGGTTATAGGTCCATCCATCATCAAAATTCTAAGCCAACTTCCTATCCTAAATACATGTTGCAGAATTTTGCAATACCAAACATATCTAATCAAAAATCATATACTATCATCTCAGCGATCGCAGATGAGCTTAAACTTCTCTTTTCACTCGATATCGCTGTCAAATCTCAAGCTCTTCTTTCGTCTAATGTTTCCCTCTCTTGCACAAGATGGCTAAAGCAAACAAGCTAGTGGTGAATGGAAAGCAAAAACACTTTCAAGAAACCGTACAAAGTCAAGATTCTTCATTTCCTGTATTTTCATGCAGCAACGGCAATTAGATTTGATCAAAGCTGCAAAACAGAATAACTATAACTAACTAGGTCAAGGACGAAAGAAGAAATTACCATTGCTGCGGTTCCTTAATGTGCTTTGCTGCGCTGCCTTTATGGCCAACTGCTTTGCATTCTTAGCTGTAATTTGATCAACTTAAGGTTAAGATTTTTCAACGAAGAAAGCTAGCAAGTGCATAGACAAAATTATTGTGCATGAAGTCCACTAAAAATTTATTTCTGAAGAGTGACAATTGGTATGGTAATAATGCTTTAGTGGTTTGAGCAAAATCACGAAAATACCTCGTGGACCGACCCTTCAACCTATAGTTTCATCATCAGAAAATTCAAACCATGTATAGTATGTAAATTGACTAGACACAAAAACTCTTTTACTCTAAACAGGGGTACAAGGGGAACATCATCTCAAATGAATCGGTTATATGAAACTTCATTTATGCAGCAAGATAACATATACTTGGTTAATTTTCCAACCTCCCAACAAATGACATGATTAATGGGGGAGAGGAAAAAAACTAAGCTTGCAACGTGATACTTCTAAAGTTAAACCTATAGACAAAGGAGAATTGAGAAACTTAATTAGCTTTTATCCATGAGCTTCTTTTGAAACGTCACCTTTTCATATTTGGAGAACTACAAGGTCAGGTGTGGAAATTAGACCTCCATAAGAAAAACCTCGCGGTACAACTTTCATAACTTCTTCTTTTAAAATTTTAATTCATAGACATTTCAATGTGTTCACCTTTAAATTTTCTTTTTTTGTTTGCTCTTCTCCTCTTCCTCTCTTCCTTTGTCAGCTCTTTTTCTTCTTTAACGGCTCCTTTGCCAGCAAAAACTTCTTCAGGAGCGAGCATAGCTGCATCAGACACAGCCAAAGGTGCAATCTGCCACAGAAAACATATTCACAATTAAATAGTAAATACTAGTGGTTTATCTATTAATGCATGCGAGAAAATATGATAAACCAACCATTTACCTCTTCAATTGCCAGGGCAGGAACATTTGCTTGTATAGACATATCCTCGATAATCTGCACGAGTTAATCAATTACAAACAGAACTCCATAAGATGTTTCAAAAGTCAATAAAAACTGGCATAGAATAAAAGAAGCATACCGGCTTTGGAGTGAAGTGGAAATGAGATAGAGCATCTAACTTCAAGCATAGTTTCTTGAAGAGCATACTTGCCTATGAATATAAAAAAGAAAAGTCCAAATTATTGCATTAATTTATAAAATTCTTCTAAGGATTAATGTAACTTTAGTGAAAACAAGAGTAGTCATTATAAAGACAGAAATTGAGAGTGGAGTATGTCAAATATAGTATCATATGCTGAATCAAGATAACATATAAAATAGTAACAAATAGCAACATAATATAAATAAAACTTGTCTCCGCACTTCTTTTTTTTGTTCATCTGAGAAAGTCAATGCTGTTGATACGAGACCAGTCTTCTGGTCATATTCATCCTGTATAAATAGAGAGCAAGAAAGGTTGTTCAGTATCTTTCAGTCAAAAGATGGATGAAAAGACATGTTTAAGAGGTTAAAACGTAACACTTGATCAAAATAATGAATGAATAAGACAGTACACGAAAAAAATATGAGTTTAATGTTTCCAACTGTAAACATTTACCTCATAAAGTTCCGCAAGGCCCTTTTTGCTCTTAGTCTCATCCTGCAAAAATTTTCGTTGATATGATTAGAGGAAGCTTAACTGGAGAAGAAAAAGATGTTCAAAGCTTTAAAAACATACCAATTCCACTTTTTCTCTTGGTGCCTTGTTTAAAAGAGTAGGTGGCTTCTGGACATCATCAAATTGGCCCTAAACACGGTACCCAAGGTAATGCTCATTCAGTCTCAAACAAAGAAATAGAGCCTTATTACCTTACAACATTACTAACAAGAAACATAGAACTTCATAGAGATTGTATGCATTCGATGGAGAACATGATCCATGAAATTTATTGACATGCAAAAGGTGGAACATCAAAGCATGTACAAATCAAAATATGAGGAAGTACTTGAGAATGATGCTGCAAATAACAGTCACCATCACCTATCTCACTGGGCAAACAAAAGGTAGTGATGACGACAACAAATATGATAAATTAACTACTTTCATTTCTTTAAGTCAGTAGTAGACTAAAAATCAAATCATTTTGAAGGTTAGACTAATTAAAGTTATATAGAGAGGTAGCGGAATTTTTTCTCTATTCCAACGTTTAACCTCCTCTTACCTCACCCATGGTTTTGCAACTAAGAGACAAATATTGTAATTTACGACATCAACCATCTACCCAGAACCAAAAATCCCCACTCCTGCCTATGAAATAGAAAAAATAACCATTTTTTCCACTTCCTATTTCGGGCTGTTAGTATAGTCATTCAAGCAAATAATGAATAATATCATGAAGAGATTGAGCTCATACTAATTCTAAGAGATATTTAGAGAAAGAAGATATGAAAAAGATGTTCGTGAAAACATATCAAAATATTGAAATTTCAATTCCATGCTGCATTTCATTTACCTCAAGGATACGTTTCTGAATTAGTTCTTCAAGAGATGCAGTGACCTCTTCTGTTATAACTGGAGTGGGCCTTACATTGTGCTCAAAATCTAAATCAACTTCCAATGCACTGTTTTTTGGTCTTTTCGCAGCAGTGACCTGGAATCAAGAAATACAGTAAACATCCAGGCGAACACAATAATCTATATGCATAAGCAGATAGGGAAGAAAAATATTTAGAAATTTATATATCTTACCTCACCCTGCATAGTCCAAGTCTTTGGTTCTAGATTTGCTTTCTCTATATTCTCTATCTCAGCACGGAGCTTCTCTCGCTCTTTTTCATGGGTAGAAAGAATTTGATTCTTCTGTATAAAAAATATACGAAATAGTAAGCACATAATTGGTCGGAGAAAACCTCTTAAAGAGAGCTAGAATTATCAGTAGACTCCTTCTCCTGAGTCCACTACACTGATTGATTAGAAATTGGTAGAAGGAAGAAAAAAAAGTTGACCTGATTATCATTGTCATTATTGGGTTCATCATCCATATCCCAGTTATCTGATCCTCCAAATTGTTTTGTTTTTTTCTTCTGGCCAGGACCAGTTTTTTTACCACCAAAAAAATCCTCATATCTAAATCCAGAAACAAAGAGATATGTCATTTCTAAGATATTTAGGAATGTAAACACACAAGCGCAACAGACAAGAAAGCAGCCCAATTCAAAAAATCTAATCCTTGAATGCACTAACCACATACGGGTTTTTCATCGACATAATATCTTGAGTGAAAAGTTCTAAAAGTTAACATTATACTTAATATGGTTTCTTTGGGCTTAGAAACTAAATTTAGGAAAGGGAGAAAGAATAGCAAACAGTTCTAGACAGTTTTTAAACCTTCGTCAACTGAATCAAGTCAATCAGTTTCACTAGCTGAGCTGCATTACATAATTTGTATATGACAATAGTGGAGTACCATTCCCGCCAACGAAAAATAATGCAAGCTCACTTCATATACCAAAACAGCGGACATCTAAATAATCTCATTTGCTTTCAATATTTATTATACTAGTTTGAAGTATCCATTTTGTCTTTGAAGATAAACTTATTAATTTTAGGCCCTATTACATGATATGGTGGTGAAAACAGAGTAACAGAACAAGTGAGAAAGAGGGTCACACCTTGCATTTTCCATCTCGTTACCATCTTCATCACTATTATCAAGCCCCATAACTCCAAGCTGCAAATAATATATACAAACCACAGTCATCATAAATTCAATAATTGAAAGATTTTTCATAAACAATTACACGAGGAAAAAACTTCACAATACAATTAAAATCAAGCAAGCCCAATATACCAATCTTAAGAAACATCAAATAAACCCCAATCCCCTAAAATTCCCAAGACATGCAATGCATACCTCATCCTCCTCGTCTTCATCATCCTCCTCCTCCTCGTCTTCATCATCCTCATCCTCCTCATTTTCAGCAACTTTACCTCTCTTCCTCTTATTGTCCTTCTTCAATCCATATTCTCTAGCCTCATCATCCTTCAAATACTCCTCTAATTCATTTATCTTCAAAAACCTATCCTCCACACCATTGGATCTTTCTTTCTCTTCTTCATCACCATCACAGTCATCCTCATCCTCATCCTCATCCTCATCCTCATCCTCATCCTCATCCTCATCCTCATCCTCATCCTCATCCTCATCCTCACTATCACCGTCATCAAAATCATCTTTTTCAGCTTCTAAAACTTCACTTTCCTTATTTAGTCGATTCTCCAAATCATATCCATCCTCATTCCCATTTTTTCCTTCTTTTCCACCACCATTCTCGAAATTGAACTGTTTTCCAATATCTTCCGGGTTTTTCTCGAAGTTTCTGACGTGGCGTCGGAGGGAGGAGAGCAGTGGCTGGGACTGGAGGTCAATTTGCTGCCAAATCTGCTCGGCGTCGAATCCTTCGGTTAAGAGATGAGAGAAAGGAGATTTAGGAACGAACGGATTAAGAGAGGAGAATAAGTGCTGTGAGGCTAATCGAGCAGCTTTTGAGAGCTCCGGCGATGGGGTGAGGTACAAAGGCGGTTCAGTTGATTTCAACCGGTGGAGTGCATCTATGCCGTCGTCAGTTGTGGGCATCGAGGCGGCGGGCATGGTGACAGAGGTGGTGGCAACGTGGCGGCGGAGAAGTATTAATTCAGGGTTTAGGGTTTAAGGAGTTCAGAAGAACGATAAATGTCGGACAAAATAATTTAATCGTCTAAAATAGAAAAGGCAGTATTTTCCTTTCCTCAAAGAAGAAAGGAAAATAGAAAGATAAAATTGTACTTCCCCCCTCAACTTATAGTCAAATTGTAAGTAATTTTTCCCATAATTTTCAATCTTTTGCACTAACCACCCTGAACACACATTAATGTTACATTTTAACCCTGATTCTTTTGGTCAGAAGAATGCTCAGAAAAAAATTCAGGAGGAGAAGTGCAACAATATAAATTCAAAATGCCCCCTCCCCCTCCCCCTCCATAATCCGACAGTTAGGGACATAAAATAATAATAATAATAAAATAATAATAACAATAAAAAAAATAAAAAAACTAATAAAAATAATAATACAAAAATAATGATATTATAATAATAATAATAATAATAATAATACAAAAATTATCATTATAAAATAATATAATAATAAAAATACAAAAAAATTTATAATAATGATAATAATCATAATAATGATAAAGATAATGATAATAGTAATAGTAACAATAATAATAATAATAATAATAATAATAATAATAATAAATACAAAAAAAAATAATAAATAATAATAATAATAGTAACAATAATAAAAATAGTAGTAATAATAAATAGTAGTAGTAATAATATAAAAATAGTAATAGTAGTAGTAATAATAATAATAATAATAATAATATTATAAAAGTACAGGAGATAAAATGCTCTTTTTTAAATCACAAGGGGGTAAATTGAATATTATGCATTTCATAGGGGTTGAATTAACATTAACTTTAGAGAAAAATTGGGTTTGGTACCAAAATTGCAATAAAAATATGTCATGTGGTACCAAAGTTGCATTTTTGTAACCAATGGTACCAAAAGAAAATGTCCCTTAATAATAATAAAATAGAATTACAATTAACAATAAAAAAAAATTATACGATCATACCAATACTAATATAAGAAAGACTTAACAACGTTTTTTTAGAAGTTCCTTGGATCAAAATCACTATAGCCGAGATTTGATGAATCTCCAAATAAATTCTTTGGAACTTGTTTCTACATTATTTCTTGTCTTTTCCCCTTCCAATATTTCTTTGTTCTGGAGTATAGCCAGAGCAATCCATTGCCATAATCCGTTGCCATAATCCGTTGTTCTTCCGCCCTTGTGAATTCTCTTGTTTGACGTTCGATATCTCTCGATTGACGCTCGAGCAATTCAGAGTGCTTTTTTTCACGTCCAGCCTCGAAAATAAGTTGTGTTTCCGACATTTGTCGTAACCTTTCAGATTGAAGTTCAAATTCACTAGTGTTGGCCTTTGCCTTTGTCTTGCCTTTGCATTGCCTTTTTTGTGGAGGACGAACGTCATGAATACGATGATGATGAGTCCTAGGACGATGATACAAACATTTCTACATCTCGTAGAGGCCATGCTAATATTTATCCAGGATCAACGCGATAGGTTAATTCAAGATGTGGTGAATTATCCATAGAGAAATATATTATGCACCATCAAGCAATACGATCGGTAGTAGCCAATCGTAAACTTCGGGACGACTTAATTGCCCATGTGTGAGAAATGTACGGTCAATAATTTTTAGTATGTATTTTTATTTGTTTAAATATTTTAAGTGTTCTATTATGAAGTTTAACTTTTTAAATATGTAATTTTGTTAAATTAAATCGTATTTATATAAAAGGTTATATTAATAATATTAGTAATACTAATAATAATAATAATAATTATTATAAAATAATAATAATAATATTTATTATTATTATAAAAAAAATCGCAATCACTTATATATATTAAGTTATACTCGAGTTTTATCATATTAAAGTTCATTTATTTGATAAAAAATAATTTATAATTTGATTCATTTGTACATTTTATCTAAATTAAAATACAAATTTAAATTATCTAATTAAAACTAATTCCTATAAAGATT
The DNA here is from genome assembly GCA_038501285.1 of Penstemon eatonii. Taxonomy (NCBI): domain Eukaryota; kingdom Viridiplantae; phylum Streptophyta; class Magnoliopsida; order Lamiales; family Plantaginaceae; genus Penstemon; species Penstemon eatonii. The sequence continues at coordinate 42,267,990 of CM076713.1, forward strand.
TAATTTTTTAAAATATAAAATTTATTAAATCATACACAAAATTTATAAAAATAGAAAACAATGAACAAAAAACGAAAAAAAAATGTAGCATGCGAGAGCCGAGAGGTAAAGGAGGGGGCAAGCTTTTGCCCTTTCTTTCCCACTCCCACTTTCCTCCCCCTCCCCCTCTCCCACCATTGAAGACCATAATTATAGAAAAACCTTAAAATTCCCCTCCCCTCCCCCTCAACATTGAAGATGACCGAAGGGCAAGTTTCCCCCCCTTTCTGTCTCATTCCCTCTCCCTTGTGAATCCATTGCCATAATCCGTTGCCATAATCCGTTGTTCTTCCGCCCTTGTGAATTCTCTTGTTTGACGTTCGATATCTCTCGATTGACGCTCGAGCAATTCAGAGTGCCTTTTTTCACGTCCAACTTCGAAAATAAGTTGTGTTTCCGACATTTGTCGTAACCTTTCAGATTGAAGTTCAAATTCACTAGTGTTGGCCTTTGCCTTTGTCTTGCCTTTGCATTGCCTTTTTTGTGGAGGACGAACGTCATGAATACGATGACGATGAGTCCTAGGACGATGATACAAACATTTCCACATCTCGTAGAGGCCATGCTAATATTTATCCAGGATCAACGCAATAGGTTAATTCAAGATGTGGTGAATTATCCATAGAGAATTATATTATGCACCATCAAGCAATACGATCGGTAATAGCCAATCGTGAACTTCGGGACGACTTAATTGCCCATGTGTGAGAAATGCACGGTCGATAATTTTTAGTATGTATTTTTATTTGTTTAAATATTTTAAGTGTTCTATTATGAAGTTTAACTTTTTAAATATGTAATTTTGTTAAATTAAATCGTATTTATATAAAAGGTTATATTAATAATATTAGTAATACTAATAATAATAATGATAATAATTATAAAATAATAATAATAATATTTATTATTATTATAAAAAAATCGCAATCACTTATATATATTAAGTTATACTCGAGTTTTAATCATATTAAAGTTCATTTATTTGATAAAAAATAATTTATAATTTGATTCATTTGTACATTTTATCTAAATTAAAATACAAATTTAAATTATCTAATTAAAACTAATTCCTATAAAGATTTAATTTTTTAAAATATAAAATTTATTAAATCATACACAAAATTTATAAAAATAGAAAACAATGAACAAAAAACGAAAAAAAAAATGTAGCATGCGAGAGCCGAGAGGTAAAGGAGGGGGCAAGCTTTTGCCCTTTCTTTCCCACTCCCACTTTCCTCCCCCTCCCCCTCTCCCACCATTGAAGACCATAATTATAGAAAAACCTCAAAATTCCCCTCCCCTCCCCCTCACCATTGAAGATGACCGAAGGGCAAATTTTCACCCTTCCTGTCTCATTCCCTCTCCCTTGTGAATCCATTGCCATAATCCGTTGCCATAATCCGTTGTTCTTCCGCCCTTGTGAATTCTCTTGTTTGACGTTCGATATCTCTCGATTGACGCTCGAGCAATTCAGAGTGCCTTTTTTCACGTCCAGACTCGAAAATAAGTTGTGTTTCCGGCATTTGTCGTAACCTTTCAGATTGAAGTTCAAATTCACTAGTGTTGGCCTTTGCCTTTGTCTTGCCTTTGCATTGCCTTTTTTGTGGAAGACGAACGTCATGAATACGATGATGATGAGTCCTAGGACGATGATACAAACATTTCCACATTTCGTAGAGGCCATGCTAATATTTATCCAGGATCAACGCGATAGGTTAATTCAAGATGTGGTGAATTATCCATAGAGAATTATATTATGCACCATCAAGCAATACGATCGGTAGTAGCCAATCGTGAACTTCGGGACGACTTAATTGCCCATGTGTGAGAAATGCACGGTCGATAATTTTTAGTATGTATTTTTATTTGTTTAAATATTTTAAGTGTTCTATTATGAAGTTTAACTTTTTAAATATGTAATTTTGTTAAATTAAATCGTATTTATATAAAAGGTTATATTAATAATATTAGTAATACTAATAATAATAATAATAATAATAATATTTATTATTATTATAAAAAAATCGCAATCACTTATATATATTAAGTTATACTCGAGTTTTAATCATATTAAAGTTCATTTATTTGATAAAAAATAATTTATAATTTGATTCATTTGTACATTTTATCTAAATTAAAATACAAATTTAAATTATCTAATTAAAAATAATTCCTATAAAGATTTAATTTTTTAAAATATAAAATTTATTAAATCATACACAAAATTTATAAAAATAGAAAACAATGAACAAAAAAACGAAAAAAAAAATGTAGCATGCGAGAGCCGAGAGGTAAAGGAGGGGGCAAGCTTTTTCCCTTTCTTTCCACTCCCACTTTCCTCCCCCTCCCCCTCTCCCACCATTGAAGACCATAATTATAGAAAAACCTCAAAATTCCCCTCCCCTCCCCCTCACAATTGAAGATGACCGAAGGGCAAGTTTTTCCCCTTTCTGTCTCATTCCCTCTCCCACTCTCCTCCCCCACTATTGAAGACCACAATTATTTCCCCACTCAAAATCCCCCTCCCTCTCCCTCAGTAACAAAAATACAATTTTTTTTTACTCTCGTTACAATAATTTTCTGCATTTTTATTTATTGTACAAAAAATAGAATAGTCAAATTTCAAGTATATTTATACTCTTAATTCCTAAAAGTATAATTAATTTGCGTAGTTTTTTATGTTGATTTTTTATTATTTCTTCACGTTTATTGACAATAAATAATTTTTGAACGGATGAATCGCATAAGTGGTCCCTCCTATATTGCACTATTGGTACTTTAATCCTCCTTAGGTTTTTTGCAGCATCTAAGGTCCCTCTTCTTGTTGTAATTTGCCATGAACGTGTAGTAGGCAAAGCAATTCCTTAAGTTTGTCCATCGAGCCAGCAGCATGCTTGCAACTGGTTTAGAGCGGACTTACGCCATTGAATCGAATGTGAACAAATTTCTTAAATTCATTCTTAGTGTTCAGGAAAAAAGTGTAAGCAAGTTAGTTCTTTTGGCAGCAAATCAAATTCCCTTCTACGAGGGTAACTTTCTTAAGAAAAATCTATCTTTCAGGTGCCTCTTCCTTCATTTCAGATGCCTAAGCATTTTACTTAAGTTAAGCAAATAATTAATACGAGGGACTTATGTGCTTCAAAAAGATTAAGGAGGATAGTGGCAAAAGTACTGTACACGGTTTAACCTTTTTTAGAACTTCATTCTAAGTTTATCTTCAAAAATATAGGGGATTGGCTCATATTTTGCTCAAGTAAAACTTCCTAACATACGAAGAAGAGCTTAAGCATAAATATTCTAAAGAACACAAGTATTAGTGAGCTCAATTAATCAACATATTACTCAAATCTTGTTTGATTCTTATATTGATTTTGAAATTTTAAATTATAACTCTTGTCAATAGATCCATATATGTGAAACAAAAGTGGAATAGTAGATAAGTTGGGTGATTTGAACAACACATAGTTCAAATATATTCCTTTATTGAGCTCAAGTTTGTATTAGAACTTTGATTTGATTGCTAAAAGAACTTTAATTAGAGTATAAAGTTGCTCTATACTCGTATATCTTAATTTTCTTTATTCACTAATATATGATAACATATTACTATAACAATTTTTTATCAACCGAATCTCAAATAATTGAATTTAGTTTCAGCAGTAAGTAAAATAGTAATAGATATTATCTAACAAAAATACCGTGGTACATTCTCACTTGATAAACGCCACGATTTCTATCTTCCACCCATTTCCGAATAAGATACTTCATTCAAAGACAACTTTTGAGGCCCAGACTTTTGCAGCTTCTCAACCACATTATTTCTTAGGATAATGTAGTTTATTTCTTGATAAACTACATTATGTTTTATTTTCTTCATTTTTTTGTTACCTTCCTTTTTTCGATCTCAATTTTTTTTCTTCATTTTCATTTCGTTCTTTTATAACCGAAGGAAAAAAAATAAAGGAAGAAATTAAAACATAATATTGTTTGATGGATGGATGGATGAATTCATTATTAATAAAGATTTTGTGTTTTTGATAAAGGCCAGAATGAAGAAATTAACACATAATATTATTTGGTGTTAAACTTGAATTTTGCGAAAAATAATTTGAAGGATAATTAATCAACATTTTGAATAATAATTCGTACAAAATATAAATGAGATAATTATCACCAAATAAAACTCAAAAAAATAAAGAAAAAATTTGAGATAAAAAATTGAAACATAAAATAAAGAAAACAAATTGAAAAAGAAATAAAGAAAAAAGTGAGATCAAAATAATATTGAGAAATTTGAGACCATAAAAACGAAGGAAACAAAAAAAAAATGAAGAAATTAAACATAATGTTGTTTGATGACAGAAAAAAAGGTGAAATAGTCAAGAAAATAGGATAAATCGGCAAAATAATAAGTAAAATCGACTTAAATTTGATTAAACCGGAAAAAAATGAGTGAATTGATTAATGAATGTAATAAACCACAAAAATCGGTGAAATTGGTGAAAGAACGGATTAAAATAACACAAACTGGTTTAGATGGAAATATCAAAGTCATGAAGAAAAGAATTTATGTTATTCATTAGCTCAAATGGTTGTTCTAAAATAATAGTTATGTAGACATGTAGTTTTATATTAGAAATACTTAGTAACTATAGTTCATTTTTTATTTTCATGGGTTGATTTTAGATATTTATGATAACAACTTTAAATTTTTGAGAAAACATAGTAATAATAAAAGCGATTTAATCAAAAAAATTATGTGGTATGTCATTTAGACCATAGTATGATTAAAAATGATGATATTATTCAACTAACATAAGAAATTAGTTAATCACTATCACGTGCAAATCACGTGCACTTTTCTAGTATCTTTAAAAATGTAAGCATCACTCACCGAAAAGAAAGAAGTCCAAACTTTTGTTGGGCATATAGTCATAGATTATCATCTTCTCATTGCCGTGAATGCAGAAACCTAATAGCTTTACCAAATTTCTGTGCTGGAGTTTAGATATGAGTACTAACTCGGTTTTGAACTCGAGCAATCCTTGTCCTGATCTTCTTGAGAGTAACTTCACTGCAATGTCACGTCCTTCAGGTAGTCTCCCCTGATCAATGTCATGCATAGTTAGAAAAGATGATTATGGTATATCAATGATCTCTAAATTAGTACTATTTTAATCATGTGATCATTGTAATTTAACTTTATAAACAGGTCCAAAACCACCCTCCCCAAGTTTGTTGATCGAAGAAAAGTTATCGGTTGAGGCGAGAATAGATGCATGAGTAAACATTCTAATATCATTGCCCCTGCCCCCATCATTTTCAATTTCAGTGGTTCCTGTATATCCATCCAACACCATCAGTTCCTGCAATTCTTTTTTCTTCTTCTTCCTTCTCTCTATCATATTATTCCACAAAGAAATCATCAGCATACGAAGAATCACTGAAATTCCACTTGCAATAAATTGAGGTACCTTCTTTGAATTTTAGCACAAGGAACAATGAAGAACCAAACATTGATAGCAGACCTACTGCAACTGCCACTGAGATGATAATCCACTTCCCCATGTGTCTTTCAATGTGTAAAGAATCAGGTTAGGCAAAATTACCATTGTTAAAAAATATTCTAGCATGCAACTTCCAACATATATAAAAAGACTTTCTATTTTAAATAAACCAAAAAAATAGAAAGGACTTGCTTGTATCATTCAAGATTATCATATTGTCTTCATGTTTAATGCAGTTTGAAACCAAAAGTCATAAGCTTTACTTTTCTTCGCAGTCTCGGGAACGTGGGTGTTTGGTGTTCGTGACATTGGAGCATTACTTTTCTCAGAAGTCTCAGAAACAAGAGTGTTTATTTCTTCTGAAGATACATCATCATCCTGAAGAAAACTCACATTCTTCCCTTTCCAGTACACGCATCCCTGTTCCCAATGCGTATAACCAGCGCATAAGCAGTCATTCCAACAGTTAGCTCGGCAATCACTCTGGGTGTGGTTTGGATTGTTGTCATTCACAAAAGAATCATTACTAAATAGCCATATATGTAAGAGAATTTTTGGTGGCTGTTTCTACATTCGCAGCCTAGATAAACACTTGATCCTGTGGTGTTATAACCGTAACAAAATCTGTCTAGTGTAATAGGAGGCCTTGAAATATCAAAGATATTCCCCTGATAGTCAAGCATCCATCCCGAAATAAGCTTGACTTCTCCACATGTGAACGGGTCATATTAGAGAGAATAGGTGAAGTATTCTTCGTCTTGATTTGTGACATTCTGGAAAATGTAGTTGAGATTTGAAGAGTCTGGAACTATGTAATCGAACGCATAAATCTTCAAATTACCATTTTCATACTCAAAGTTTAAATCCCCGCTGGTCCAGTAAATCACCCCTCTTCTCTTAACCAACAATCGACGCTTGACTGAATCCCACTCCAGACTAAAAGCCCCAGAAGCTGGATTGCTCGGGGATAACCAGGATATGAGAGTCCAATTCCTTCCGGTCCGGTGGTTGACCCCTTCATTCCTGGAAGAAGAGTATCAGTTGGATAATCAAAGCTCTGCCACAAGACTTTATTAGATTTCATCTCTTTCACTACAAAATTTCCAGAATCCAGTAAAGTAGCTGTCAGATTTGTGCCACTTTCAGCTGTGTAAAGCTCAATGGGATCAGCTCCGCTGTGCTGAATCATCACTTTCCCCGTGTTGCTTATCATAAGAATGCCTGACCCTTTTTGAATAGGTGTGTCTCTGTTGGCATGCCAAACTGGTAATAGTGCATTGTTGGTGCGCCATATTCCTAAAGAGCTGCTGTTGCTATCTCTAGCAGAAACTAAGTATGCAGATGAATTTAGCATTTCCCCTGGTTTGAGGGTGTCAAGAGATGAAACCAGGGGAAAGATCAAAAAGAAAATAGCTGTAACAAAAGTATTCATTGTTTTGAACTAACTAGTGCTTGTCTACCGGGAGTTGTATAAAAAATAAGAAGAAGATCTGTATAAATGAAGTTATTAAATTTGCACTTACTTGAATTTACCTTTTAGTTCAGAGGATAAAAACAGTAGTGGAACATCCTACATTGATAAGGAAATGTTCAATGATATTAGAGAAAGTAGAAGAAGACATTAGAGATTAGAGAAGGAGAATTTGTTAGTCCATGACTGATCTACTCGTATTTATATTATAATATTAACATTACATTGACCATAATACCCTTAACACTCCCGCTCAAGCTGGAAAGTATATATCATATGCTCTAAGCTTGTTAAAAATATATTTGACCCTTGACCCACTTAATGCTTTTATAAACAAATCAGTCAATTGATCACTTCATCTAACATGTGTGGTACAAATGGGTAATAAGAAGAATAAATAATGGGTAAGAAGACGATTGAAAATTAAGAAGAAGAAAGACTACAAAAAATGAATATGTAAATGAAGGGTATTTATAACTTCCCAAGCTTTCTCATGTATCTATATCTGGAAAAATATTTGATTTCTTATGACTTACGTTAATTAAGTCTTGATCTATTTCAAGTTTCATTTTGGTCAATTATATACATGTTGATTGGTAAAATATAATTTCAACTCAGGTTGGTACCAAGTTTTAGTATGTTCTAATTTCAGAAAAAATCCTACTACGACTCATTTCCATATTACATTGACTAACCCGAATGAAGAGATAATAGTTGGTGCATTCATTGCGTAAATAATGTAATGCAACAATAAATGTACTATTATAGTTAACTTTCTTTTTTGCATATGAATGTTTTGCGGAGACGGATGGTATTTGAAATTAATTTTTTCTTAAATATAGGAATTATCCGTTGTATGAATGCACCAAATAGTTTTTTATAAATAATTATCAATTATCGTAATGAACCAAATCATTGTTTTAGTCCGATCAAATAATTGAAATAATGATTCCTTTATAGTTCTGTTATGAAACTTTAAGCCACATCTTATACTAATTAAAAAATCAGTCCGTTCAGCAATACTAAATAATTCAATGCTTATTGACCCGGGGATGTTTTTGTAAATAAACATTAATATAACTTTAGAAGCAACAAAAATCTGATGTACAAGCGCGTAACCTCTGTCATAATAAAAAAAAAAAAAAAAAAGAGTTAATCACGTGCAAAGCACGTGCACTTTTCTAATTTGATTAAAAAAATTAGTTAATCACGTGCAAAGCACGTGTACTTTTCTAATTTGATTAAAAAAATGAATTAATCACGTGCAAAGCATGTGCACTTTTCTAATTTATTTAATTAAAAAAAATTAATTAATCACGTGCAAAGCACGTACACTTTCTAATAACATTAATGATCAAAGTTACAAAAGAATCTAATCAGTATTTGGTCAAGCCCATAAAGTCAAAATTGAATGAAACCGAGGAGCTTAGGGTATGCTTATTTGGCAGTTTATAGAGTAGTTTTACATAGTGGTGAGAGTTTGTGAAATAATTTTGATTTGTGCAATGCTATTTATTTGAATTTTGGGAGAGTGATTTGAAAAATAAGGTGATTGTAGCTTTTTTTTTCTTTTTTGAAGAGTTTATGTTATAGGTGTAAGATTATCTTCAATCGAAGCATTTTCTTCATGCCCTCATGCCCTTTTGACCTCCCTTTCGATCCACCGAAAAATTCATCTTCAACCGAAGGGCAAGCAACATCTATTTAATTCAATTTCACGATAATTCTCCCTCCCACTTAATAATAATAATAATAAGGTACACAAAAATAATATTTCACGAAAAATCAACAACGACTAACATAATTCTATTAAGTCATATTTTTAATATTCATACTAGATATTTTATATTTTTCAAATTTAATATTTAAAAATTAAAACTAACAATATTTATACTACAAATTAAATTCTAATTATATTTTAATTTTATGAATTTTATGAATGTAGACAAATTTGAATTTCAGACTAATCATGTTATTAAATCTATCACAAAATTTGAAATGTAATAATTAAAACAAAGTTAATAATATTTTTGCTATATTTATTTTACACAATTTTACATTTTTTTCACAATTAATCTATATATGAAAAAAAGACTTGGCAGCCACCCACCCATTGATTGGATGGAATTGTGCAACAAAACGGTTTATAAAGGAATTCATTGTCAGCTCTTTATAAAATATTTGTTTGACCGAGGACTCCCAAACCTATACTGGAAAAGGAAGCTGAACCCATGCTGAGGAATTACTCCCTTAATTCGTCGAGTAAATAGGGAAGGTAACGCACAATTTCATCAGCTTGCATACACCCCCCCGAATGCCCGCCCGCCCTCCCTCTCCTTCGTCGTCTCCAACCGAACTTTGACTATCCCCTTTCCTCCTCGCTCTCATGCCTTCTTTGGTTGGAGATGGCCTAAGATGTAAGATGTGTAAAATTTTATGTTAATTCTATTTGTTATGTGATACGAATTTTACTTCATTAATTTATCACGAAAAAAAAGTGTCTCTTTAGTAATTATGAATTCCTCCATCCACCAAATAACATTATGTTTCAATTTCTCAAAATATTTTTTTCTTTCAGTTTTCCGGTGTCAATTATTTTCTTTATTTCCATCCAATTTTTCCTTTATTTCTGTTTCAATTTTTTTCTTTATTTCTATCTCGATTTCTTTCTTCAATTTATCTCAGTTCTTATTTGAAGATATTCATCTTCTTTATTTTCATTACAAATTATTATTTCAAATGTTAAGTAGTTATCCTTCATATTCTTACACGAAAAATTTGATCTTGACGCATGCTCATATCGTCAACTCATCAATTTGTATTTAACTTAACTTCTTTATACATTTATTATGAATCTGAAGTAGATTTAATACCAACAAATTTTTTTACCAATCTTACAAGCATGTGTCAAGCTTGAATTTGCGAGTAAGAATTTGAAGGAGTACTCAACAGTTGGAATAATAATTTGTAGGGAAAATAATGAGATAATTGACACCAAATAAAAACTATGAAAAAATATAAAGAAAAAAATGAGATAAAAATAAAGTAAAAATTAAGACAAAAAATAAAGAAAAATGAGATGGAAAGTAATTTTCAGAAGCAATGGCTTGAGGCATGCTTCCTCTTTCGCTCCCTACCTCGTCATCAATAGCTAAGGGCATCAATTTGTTTTTTTTTTCTTTTTTTTAATCATCAATCTCATCATAATGATAATAATACGATAATAAATAATATAATAATAAAATAATAATAATAATAAATGCTTAATTTGAAGAAAAGTGGACAATGACACCAACTAATACAACAAAGATATAACATTTTTTTAGAAGTTACATAAAATCGCCGTAGCCTGTTTTTAGTATGTATTCGTATTTGTTTAAATGTTCAAGTATGAATTCTAAATTTCTTACTATAATTTTGTGAAATGTGATGTCATATTTGTATTAAATCATATTCTAATTCGATAAGTTAGATAATTTTGTCAATTTCGTGTGTACTCTATGGTTTAATTTTGGGAGTGCAAAATATAATTGAACATTGAGTTTTATTGTATCCTAAAAACTAATTGCAAATCCATGATTGCATACGAATTGAGGGATGACTTAATTCCCATGTGTGGAAAATGCACGGTCGATGATTTTTAGTATGTATTCTTATTTGTTTAAATATTTTAAGTGTTCTATTATGAAGTTTAACTTTTTTAATATGTAATTTTGTTAAATTAAATCGTATTTATATAAAAGATTATATTTTAATATTAATAATAGTAATAATAATATTAGTAATAGTAATAATAATAATAATTATAAAAAAAATCACAATCACTTATATATATATATTAAGTTATACTCGAGTTTTAATCATATTAAAGTTCATTTATTTGATAAAAAATAATTATAATTTGATTCATTTGTACATTTTATCTAAATTAAAATACAAATTTAAAATATCTAATTCAAACTAATTCATGTAAAGATTTATTTATTTTTTAAATATAAAATTTATAAAAATAGAAAACAATGAACAAAAAACGAAAAAAAAAAATGTAGCATGCGAGAACCAAGGGGTAAAGGAGGGGGCAAGCTTTTGCCCTTTCTTTCCCACTCCACTCTCCTCTCCCTCCCCACTTCCCCCACCATTGAAGACCATAATTCTAGAAAAACCCCAAAATCCCCTCCCCCTTCCCCTCACCATTGAAGATGACCAAATGGCAAGTTTCCCCCTTTCTCTCTCATTCCTCCTCCCCCTCCCCACTCCCCCCACTATTGAAGACCACAATTATTTCCGCACTCAAACTAACCCTTCCCCTCCCCCTAACGATTAGAGATGCCCTTACATTCAGTAACAAAAATACAATTAATTTTTTTTTTTACTTTCGTTCCAATAATTTTCTGCATTTTTATTTATTGTACAAAATATAGAAGAGTCAAATTTCAAGTATATTTATACTCTTAATTCCTAAAAGTATAATTAATTTGCGTAGCTATTTTGATGTTGATTTTTATTATTTCTTCACGTTTATTGACAATAAATAATTTTTGAATGGATGAATCGCGTAAGTGATCCCTCCTATATTGCACTATTGGTACTCTAATCCACCTTAAGTTTTTTGCATGCAGCACCTAAGGTCCCTCCTTAATTTGCCATGATGCACGTGTCGTAGGCAAAGCAATTCCTTGAGTTTGTCCATCGTGCCAGTAGCATGCTTGCAACTGGTTTAGATACGGACTTACTTATGCCATTTAATCGAACGTGAACAAATTTCTTAAATCCATTCTTAGCGTTCAGGAAAAAAGTGTAAGTAAGTTAGTTCTTTTGGCAACAAATCAAATTCCCTTCTACGAGGGTAACTTACTTAAGAAAAATCTATCTTTCAAGTGATGCATCTTCCTTCATCTCACACTACAAAAAAAAGGGCTTCACCTACGACCTGATTCCAAAGAAAATAAATTTGTCGCTCTTAGTGACGGATTAGTAACCAAATACCAACATAATTTCAATTAGAAAATCTACCTTCAATAATAGCGACAAATTACCGATGGAATGTCGACAAAATTATTTTTTGTAGGAAATCGGTTGTTAAGTTGTAGGGAAAAATTATTTATAGCGACGAAATCATTCCAACGGAAAATTATCTGTCGCTATTTAGATTTTAGTAACTGAACAGCGACGGAACCATCAACAAAAATATGTTCCGCTAATAATAACGACAAATAACCAACAAAAAATTGGGAAAAAATATTTTTCGTAGGAATTCAGTTGTTAAGTTGTAGGAAAAATTTATCCATAGCGACGAAATCATTCCAACGGAAAATTATCCGTCGCTATTTAGATTTTAGTAACTGAACAGCGACGGAACCATCAACAAAAATATGTTATGCCAATAATAACGAATAATAACAAACAAAAAATTGGGAAAAAAATATTTTTCATAGGAATTCGGTTGTTAAGTTGTAGAAAAAAGTTATCCACAGCGATGAAATTGTTCCAACGGAAATTTTCCGTGCTATTTAGCTCTCGTAACAAATGTGTAACTGAATAGCGACAAAACCAACGATAGAAATATGTTTCCCGAATATATTTTCATTGATTAAATTTATTTTTCAATTGATTAACCAATTTTTTATCGATTCATAAATTTTATATATTTTCATTGATTTTTCACTTCGATAAAATTAGTGAAAAAACAAGTTACTCGGCGAAAAAATGTGTAAATCTGTAAATTGGTGGGGAAATGGTGAAAATGGGTAAAATCATTGAAAACAGGTGATTTCAGTTAAATTGAAGAAAAAAATTGGTGAATTCGATTTAAAATGAGTTTAACTTATCAGGAACATGTAAATTTGATGATATTCGTAAAAAAATGAATGAAATCGGTAAAAAAAAAATTTAATTGTTTTGAAACATGTTGAATCCGCTAACTTAGTTAAAATAACTGAAGTCGATGAAAAATGGGTGAATACGATTAAATTTGATTAAATTAGTAAAAAGAGAATGAAAATGGTGGAAAAACTAGCTAAATTGGTCAAAACGATTTAAATGATGAAATTAAGGGGAAAAACTAGTTATATCGATAAATAAAATTAAATCAATAAATTTGGGGAAAAATGGGTGAAATCAATGAAAAATGGGTTCAATCGATGAAATTGAAAAAAAAAAACTTATGAGATTGGTGAAAAATGAGTTAAGTTGGTCCAAAACAGTTTAAATCGCTGAAATTTGTGAACCAAACGGGTTAAATCAATAAAAAAAATTTACCATCGATGAAATTAATGATTAAATAGATTAAATCGGTGGGAAATGGGTCAACGGTTAAAAATGATTTAAATCGATGACAACTTGGTGAAATAAACTATTAGTTGGCTCATATATATATAATTGTCTAATGAAAATACAATAAAGTTGTCCAGCTCAACTGGTTTGATCCTTTAATATGTATATATATATGAGGTCAAGGGTTCAAATCCCACATCCAGCAAGTTAATTAAAATTACATTGCCTAGTCGCCCAGGCATCGCTCGGGCGCACATTGCCTAGGCCAAGCCCAGGCGAGCTCTAGGCAGTCCCATGAGTGGCATTGGCGCCTAGGCCAAGCCCAGGCGATACAGAGGCGCCCGAGGCAGCCCCATGAGTGGCCCCGGCGCCTGGGCTATAACCAAGCTTGGCCTAGGCGCCTCAGTCAAGCTTAGGCGAGACCTAGACACCTGGGTCAGCCTCAGGCGCGCCCAGGAACGACTCAGTCAATGCTAAGTCGAGGTTTAATTTTTTGCTCCGACCCGATTGCTAGTAACGGAATCAGCAACAAATAAGTTGTCACTAGGTTCCAACTGATTTCCTTCAAATTAGTGACAAAAATAAATTAACGGAAACATTTCAATGCTAAATTCGTCAGAATGATTCCAACAGATTGGCGACAAAATACCGACATATTTATGCCGTTGGAGATCAGTTAGTAACTTTCCTACGCATTTCCAATAACAAAATTGTCGGAAAAAATAATCGAGCCCGATCGTTCATCCGACGCTTTTTCCAACAAAAATACCAACAAAAACTAACCGTTGCAACATTTACCAACGAAAAAAAAACCGTTGCTTCATTTACCTACGGGGCCTTCACCTACGAATCAACCAACGGAAAAAAAGCGTCGCTACGCATGAATACCAACGGAAATCAGGGCTTCACCAACGGAATCTGCCGTAGATGAAGCCCAGTTTTCTTGTAGTGTCAGATGCCTAAGCATTTTACTTAAGTTAAACAAATAATTAATACGAGGGACTTATGTGCTACAAAAAGATTAAGGAGGATAGTGGCAAAAGTAATATACACGGTTTAACCTTTTTTAGAACTTTATTCATAAGTTTATCTTCAAAAATATAGGGGATTGGCTCATATTTTGCTCAAGTAACACTTCCTAACATATGAAGAAGAGCTTAAGCATAAATATTCTAAAGAACACTAGTATTAGTGAGTTCAATTAAACAAAATATTACTCAAATCTTGTTTGATTCTTATATTGATTTTGAAATTTTAAATTATAACTCTTGTCAATAGATCCATATATATGAAACAAAAGTGGAATAGTAGATATAAGTTGGGTGATTTGAACAACACATAGTTCAACTTTATTCCTTTATTGAGCTCAAGTTTGTATTAGAACTTGGATTTGATTTGATTGCAAAAAGAACTTTAATTAAGTATAAAGTTGCTCTATACTCGTATATTTCGTATATCTTAATTTTCTTTTGTCACTTATATATGATAACATATTAAGCTCAAACAATATTTTATCAACCAAATCTCAAATAATTGAATTTAGTTTCAGTAAGTAAAATAGTTATAGATATTATCTAACAAAAATACTGTAGTACATTCTCGCTTGATAAAGCAACCATTTCTATCTTCCACCCATTTCAGAATAAGATATTTCATTCAAAGACAACTTTTGAGGCCCAGATTTTTGCAGCTTCTCAACCACATTATTTCTTAGGAAAAATGCTGGTTCCTTAGGAACCGGCAAAGAAGATGTTTCAATCTTTAGCATGGAGATAACATCTTCGATAAGGGGTCGTTCACTAGCGTGATTTTGCACGCATAAAAGTCCCACCTGAATGCACCTTCTTATTTGATCTTCCGTGCGCGAATCTATTAATTTTGGATCCATGAGGTTTAGTAGAGCAGATTGCTTCCACATATCCCAGGCCTGAAATGGGATGCAATAACTATTTTCATAATTAACTAGAGAAACAATTCTACCAAGGAAAAGAATCAAAAGATAATTACACATATGACTTACAAATTCTACCAGAGTCAGGGGACCATCAAGATGCTGGAAGCTATTATTTCTCCGACCACTCAAAATTTCGAGTATAAGAACACCGAAACTGTAAATATCAGATTTGACAGAGAAAATACCTTGAAATGCATACTCAGGAGCCATGTAGCCACTGTTAAGTCATAATTTAGTTAATTCAAGAAAGTTTTATATCACCAAAGTTCAGATAGAACAAATTATCGGTTACTTACAGTGTCCCGGCGCGATTATTTGTATTTGCTTCTGTCACATTTTCCTTGAAGATTCTTGCCAAGCCAAAATCGGAGATTTTTGGGTTCATATGTTCATCAAGTAATATGTTGCCTGCTTTTAGATCTCTATGAATTACCAACAATCGCGAGTATTTGTGCAGGTAAAGCAATCCTTGAGCAATCCCTTCGATTATGTTGAAGCGTGTTTCCCAATTCAGCTGCTCTCTCTTCACTGGATCTGTCAAAAAAAGGCTCTTTGCATCATATGTTTTACAGATATTATGATATAGGATCTAGTCCAGAGAATCAATCAAACAACGCAGCATTAGGGCGAATGAAATATATATTTAGATCATATATAACTGGTCAAATCTAACATCACATATACATGTCATTCTACCATAATGTATAATCCTTTAGATTCAACCGGATCAAGAAGCCTTCCAATATTTTAGGAATCCCAGTTTTTTGAAAATTATGTTCTCCTTTTCGTTTTGATAATCATTAATCCAACTGAAATATAATCTAAATGGGAAAAAATGAATTAGGGCCATATCTTTCAAAATGTAAATATCACTCACCGAAAAGAAAGAAGTCCAAACTTTTGTTGGGCATATAGTCATAGATTATCATCTTCTCATTGCCGTGAATGCAGAAACCTAATAGCTTTACCAAATTTCTGTGCTGGAGTTTAGATATGAGTACTAACTCAGTTTTGAACTCGAGCAATCCCTGTCCTGATCTTCTTGAGAGTAACTTCACTGCAATGTCACGTCCTTCAGGTAGTCTCCCCTGATGTAAGAAAATAATTACCATTATTGAGTTTAAATTAGTAGTATTATTTGAATAATTTTTACCTTATAAACAGGCCCAAAGCCACCCTCTCCAAGCTTGTTGATCGAAGAAAAGTTATCGGTTGAGGCCAAAAGAGATGCATAAGTAAACATTTTAATATCATAGACCCTGCCACCATCATTTTCAATTTCGGTGGTTTCTGTATATCCATCCAGCACCATCAGTTCCTGCAATTCTTTCTTCTTCTTCCTTCTCTCTATCATATTATTCCACCAAGAAAACATTAGCATATGGAGAATCACTGAATTCCACTCGCAACAAATTATTGTACCTTCTATGAATTTTCGCACAAGGAACAATGAAGAACCAAGTAATGATAGCAGACCTACCGCAATTGCCACCGAGATGACGATCCACTTCCCCCGTGTGTCTTTCAATGTGTAAAAGAATCAGGTTAGGCCAAATTACCCTTGTCTTTCTATCATGTATATGGAAAGATTTTTTATTTTAAACAAACAAACAAAAAAGGATAGGCTTGTATCAATCAAGATTATCATATTGTCTTCATGTTTAATGGAGTAGAAAACTAAAAGTCACAAGCTTTACTTTTCTTTGCAGTCTTCGAAACATGAATTTTTTGTGGTTGTGACATTGGAGCATTAGCATTACTTTTCTTCTGACTCTCAGAAGCAAAAGTGTTTGGTGGTTCTGACATTGGAGCCTTACTTTTCTTCGGACTCTCAGAAGCAAAAGTGTTTGGTTGTTGTGACATTGGAGCATTACTTTTCTCTGGAGTCTCAGAAACAAGAGTGTATCGTGCTTGTGACAATAGAGCATTATCCTGAAGAAAACTCACATACTTCCCTTTCCAGTACATGCATCCCGGTTCCCAATACATATAACCAGCGCATAAGCAGTCGTTCCAGCAGTTAGCTCTGCAATCACTCTGGCTGAGGTTTGAATTGTCGTCATACACATTAGAAGCATCACTAAAATAGCCATATATGTAAGAGAATTTCTGGTGGCTGTTTCTACATTTAGGCTGCTGCCACAATTCGCAGCCTAGATA
This sequence comes from Penstemon eatonii, assembly GCA_038501285.1. Taxonomy (NCBI): domain Eukaryota; kingdom Viridiplantae; phylum Streptophyta; class Magnoliopsida; order Lamiales; family Plantaginaceae; genus Penstemon; species Penstemon eatonii. The sequence goes on from CM076713.1 coordinate 42,285,394, forward strand.
AACACTTGATCCTGTGGTGTTATAACCGTAACAAAGTTCAACTTGTGCAATAGGAGACCTTGAAATATCAAAGATATTTCCCTGATAGTCAAGCGTCCATCCAGAAATAACCTTTCCACCTTCACGTATGTACGGGCTATCAGAGAGAGAATATGTGAAGTATTCTTCGTCTTGATTTGTGAGATTCTGGAAAATGTAATTGAGATTATGGTCTGGCTTCGGAACTATATAGTCAAACGAATAAACTCCATACTCATAATAAAACTTTAAATCTCCGCTAGTCCAATAAATCACCCCTCTTCTCTTAACTAACAATCGACGCCTGATTGAATCCCACTCAAGACTAAAAGCCCCAGAAGCTGGATTGTTCCTGGAAAACCAGGATGTGAGAGTCCAATTCCTTCCAATCTGGTGGTTGACCCCTAATTTCATCCCTGGAAGAAGAGTATCAGTCGGATAATCAAAGCTTTGCCATAAGACTTTATTAGAGTTTATCTCTTTCACAACAAAATTTCCAGAATCCAGTAAAGTAGCCGTCATATTCGTGCCGCTTTCAGCTGTGTAAAGCTCGATGGGATCAGCTCCACTGTGCTCAATCATCACTTTCCCCGTGTTGCTTATCATAAGAATGCCTGACCCTTTTTGAATAGGTGTCTCTGTTGGCAAGCCAAGCTGGATGTGTATCATTGGCGCGCCATATTCCTAAATAGCTGTTGTTGCTATTTTCAGGGGTGTAAAATCCTAAAGTGAATTTATTTCTAGCAGAAACTAAGTATGCAGATGAATTTAGCATTTCCCCTGGTTTGAGGGTGTCAAGAGATGAAACCAGGGGAGAGAAGCTGAGCAAGGTCAAAAATAAAACTGTTGTAACTAAAGCATTCATTATTCTGACAGTTTGAACTATGAGCAAATTGTAGAGGAGTAAATCTATATCTTTTATACATAATGCAAATTTGAGATTAGGCCGGCAAAAAGCATGTAATTTTATAATCAAGCTAACATTTTCATCCCTAGGAAGGTACTTCTTTGTCATGTTTCCAGACTTTGATTATATAAATATGCTAATGTTGTAGACTTTGAATGTCAAGAAACGTATGATTTTAAAATCTCAAAATATTGTTCTTGTACACTTATCTGAAAATCCTTTTTGACGACAAATTCAAATCAAACCATAAACTGTTGAATATTATGTCTTGTAGACTGTAAACAGTTCCACTTTTGTCTCTTAAAGTGAAATACTGATTAGAAAATTCTTTTGTAACTTTGATCATTAATGTTAAAACATATTTTAGGCAACAAAAGCAAATAATCGTATATATTTATAGTTATATGCAAATACACCCCCATAAAGAAAGAAAATAGGCTTAAAGTGATAAAAAAAAAAACCAGGCACAAGAGCTACAAGCACGTATATTTTGCTTATAGACGTTATCAAAGTATAAATATTCTCCAAACTCGGTTCTTATATGTATAACAAGTTACGTTCAAACAATTTTTTATCAACCAAATCTCGAATAAGTTAATTTAGTTTCAAACGAATGTGATACATTCTCACTTGCTTGGAAAAAGCAACAATTTCTATCTTCCACCCATTTCAGAATAAGATACTTCATTCAAAGAAAACTTGTGAGGCCCCGACTTTTGCAGTTTCTCAACCACATTGTTTCTTAGGATAAAAGCTGGTTCCTTAGGAACTGGCAAAGAAGATGTTTCATTGTTTAGCATTGAAATAACATCTTCGATATGGGGTCGTTCATTAGCGTGATTTTGCACACATAAAAGTCCCACCTGAATGCACCTTCTTAGTTGATCTTCCGTGCACGAATCTATTACTTTTGGATCCATGAGGTTTAGTAGAGCAGATTGCTTCCACATATCCCAGGCCTGAAAATTGGATGCAATAAATATTTTCATAATTAACAAGAGAAACAATTATACCAAGGAAAATATTATCACACATATGACTTACAAATTCTACCAGAGTCAGGGGACCTTCAAGATGCTGGAAGCTATTATTTCTCCGACCACTCACAATTTCGAGTATAAGAACACCGAAACTGAAGATATCGGATTTGACAGAGAAAATACCTTGGAATGCATACTCAGGAGCCATGTAGCCACTGTTAAGTCATAATTTAGTTAATTCAAAAAAGTTTTTTTATCACTGAAAATTATCGGTTACTTACAGGGTCCCGGCAGGATTATTTGTATTTGCTTCTGTCACATTTTCCTTAAAGATTCTCGCCAAGCCAAAATCGGAAATTTTTGGGTTCATATGTTCATCAAGTAATATGTTGCCTGCTTTTAAATCTCTATGAATTACCAGCAATCGCGAGTATTTGTGCAGGTAAAGCAATCCTTGAGCAATCCCTTCAATTATGTTGAAGCGTGTTTCCCAATTCAGCTGGTCTCTCTTCACTGGGTCTGTCCAAAAAAGGCTCTTTGCATCAGATGTTTTACAGATATTACGATATAGGATCTAGTCCAGAGAATCAATCAAATAACGCAGTAGTAGGGTGAATGATACATATATTTAGTTCATATATAACTAGTCGAATCTAACATCACATATACATGTCTTCCTACCATAATGTGTAAGCCTTTAGATTCAACCGGATCAAGAAGCCATCCAATTTTTAGGAATCCCAATTTTTTGAAAATTATGTTCTCCTTTCCGTTTTCTTTATCATTAATCCAACCGAATATAATCTAAATGGGAAAAAATTAATAAGGCCATATCTTTCAAAATGTAAGCATCACTCACCGAAAAGAAAGAAGTCCAAACTTTTGTTGGGCATATAGTCATATATTATCATCTTCTCATTGCCGTGAATGCAGAAACCTAATAGCTTTACCAAATTTCTGTGTTGCAGTTTAGATATGAGTACTAACTCGGATTTGAACTCAATTAAACCTTGTCTTGATCCTCTTGAGAGTAACTTCACGGCAATGTCACGTCCTTCAGGTAGTCTCCCCTGATGTCCAATAAACAGTCACCGTTTTAAATGAATTTTTAATTAGTACTATTTTAATCATGTGATGACTGCATTTTTACCTTATAAACAGGTCCAAATCCACCCTCTCCAAGTTTGTTGATCGAAGAAAAGTTATCGGTTGAGGCCAGAATAGACGCATGAGTAAATATTTTAACATCATAGCCCCTGCTCCCATCCTTTTTTATTTCAGTAGTTTCTGTATATCCCTCTAGCACCATTAGTTCCTGCAATTCTTTCCTCTTCTTCGTTCTCTCTATCATATTATTCCACCAAGAAAGCATCAGCATATGGAGAATCACAAAAATTCCACTCGTAATAACTTGAGGTACCTTCTTTGAATTTTCGCACAAGGAACAATGAAGAACCAAATAATGATAGGAGACCTACTGCAATTGCCACTGAGATGATAATCCACTTCCTCGGTGTGTCTTTCAATGTGTAAAAAAATCAGGTTAGGAAAATTACCATTGTTTAAACAATTTATCTATCGTGCAACTTGTTACATAATTATAAAGATTTTTCTATTTAAACGAAGAAGAAAAAGCATAGGCTTATATCAATCAAGATTATCATGTTGTCAGTAGGAACTAAAAAACCATAAACTGTACTTTTCTTTGTAGTCTCGGGAACAAGAGCGTAAAGTTGTCGTGACAATGGATTGTAATCCTCAAGAAACTTCACATTCTTCCCTTTCCAGTACAAGCATCCCCGTTCCCCATCCATATAACCAGCGCATAAACAGTCGTTCCAGCAGTTAGCTCTGCAATCACTCTGGCTAAGGTTTGAATTGTCGTCATACACATAAGAAGCACCACTAAAATAGCCATATCTGTAAGAAAAATTCTGGTGGCTGTTTCTACACTTAGGCTGCTGCCACAATTCGCAGCCTAGATAAACACTTGATCCACTAGTGTTATAACCGTAACAAAGTTGAACTTGCACAATAGTACCCCTTACATTATCTAAGATACTCCCCTGAAAGTCAAGCCTCCATCCAGAAATAACCTTTAGACGTGCAGGTGTGAACACCTCTGCATAGAGAGAATAGGTTAAGTATTCCTCGTCTTGACTCGTGACATTGGTGAAAACATAGTTGAGATTTAGAGAGTTTGGTTTCGGAACTATGTAGTCGAACTCATAAATCTTCAAATTACCATATTTATAGTAAAACTTTAAATCCCCGCTGGTCCAGTAAATCACCCCTCTTCTCTTAACCAACAACCGACGCCTGACTGAGTCCCACTCCAGACTAAAAGCCCCAGAAGCTGGATTGCTCAAGGAAAACCAGGATGTGAGAGTCCAATTCCTTCCAGTCCGGTGGTTGACCCCTAACTTCATACCTGGAAGAAGAGTATCAGTTGGATAATCAAAGCTTTGCCACAAGACTTTATTAGAGTTCATCTCTTTCACAACAAAATTTCCAGAATCCAGTAAAGTAGCCGTCACATTCGTGCCGCTTTCAGCTGTGTAAAGCTCAATGGGATCAGCTCCACTTTGCTCAATCATCAGTTTCCCTGTGCTGCTTATCATAAGAATGCCTGAGTTGTTGTAAATAGGCCTGTCTCTGTTGGCAAGCCAAACTGGATAGTAGTTTGTACCCATGGTGCGCCGTATTGCTAAGTAGCTGTTGTTGCTATTTTCAGGGGTGTAAAATTCTAAACTGAAATTTCTTCCAGCAGAAAATAAGTTTGCAGATGAATTTAGCATTTCCCCTGGTTTGAGGGTGTCAAGAGATGAAACCAGGGGAGAGAAGTTGTGCAAGATCAAAAATAAAATTGCTGTTACTAAAGCATTCATCATTTTGACAGTTTGAACTGTGAGGAAATTGCAAATGAATAAATCTATATCTTGTAAACAATGCAAACATGAGATTAGGCCGGCAAAAAGCATGCGATTCTATAATTAAGGTGACATTTTCATCCCTAGAAAGGTACTTCTTTGTCCTGTCTTCAGACTTTGATTATCTAAATATGATAATGTTATTGACTTTGAATGTCAACAAAATGCCACAACAAACGTATGATTTTAAAATCTCAAAATTATCTTCTTGTACACTTTTCTGTAAATCCTTTTTGATGCCAAATTCAAATCAAACTATAAACTGTTAAATATTATGTCTTGTAGACTGTAAACAGTTCCACTTTTGTCTCTTAAAGTGAAATATTGATTAGATAATTCTTTTGTAACTTTGGTCATTATTTTTCAACATATTTTAGTCAACAAAAGCTAATCTTATATACTTGAGCATTTTATGCAATATACACCCCCATTAAGAAACAAAATAGCTATAAATTGATTAGAAAAGAAAAAAAAAAGACAGCACGTGAGCTACAAGCACGTATATGTTTGCAAGGAGAATGACAAAATTTACCAATCCAAAACATATTTCTTCCACCGTCTCACCGCCATCTCCGTCTGCCTCCTCCATCCTTGCCGCAGCAGTCTCCATCTCGTCCGATTTTGCGAAAATTCGATTGATTGATGGTTTCAGTTGGTCCAATTTCCGGGCAGTTGGTGTGCATTTTACTTTAATGCTTGTAAAAATCTAAACACGTGTTCTTCAAGCCGTTGATGCAAAGCAGAGCAGTGGAAAGGCAACACCAATAATAGCTCCGACGAATGGCTCCATGTGCTGACGAGCGGTTTTGCGTGGGAGGCTTTTTCCCATTTTCTCTAATCCCGGTCTTAAGAAAGTAATATTAGTATTGGTATTACCTAAAATTGCAAAAATAGTTCCATAATTAATTTTCGAGAATCATGTAATTACCCCTAAATAACTCCATTTTTGACAATTTCAATCTAAAAGCTCAACTTGAAAAACTAGTATGGGAACCACGGCCATGAATAAATGAAATGGAGCTTTGGTTTGACTGATTTGCTAGTTAAGGGAGAGGTTTTTTCTAGCATAACTAGGGGTGTTAACAAGTCTGACTAGCATCAAAAGATATACTATCCAGCTTGAAATTGTGTGTTTAGCTTGATTTGACTGTTAAACGAATTGAGTTCAAACGAGTTTGAGGATCGAGGAACATGATATTTTTACATGTGTTTTGAAAGTTCTTAGCTTATGGAGTCAGACCTCCGTGGAGCTTTTTTTTTTTTTCAAATAAAAAATGATGTTCAAACTTGTTTGATTTGTGTTACTAAATCAAGCTCAAACAAGATTTATCATACGAACTAAAATTGAATATTGATTTAATTTTCAACCCTAATTACAAGTATTAACTTTAACTTCCAGAAATAGGCTTTGTATGGCAAGCTATCTACAGTATATAGTCTAACTAATTGGAAAAAGCCTAGGGCATGTTTGTTTGGCGTTTCTCAAAAAAAATTCGTGTTTGGGAAATGCCAAACAAATATGTTTTCTATTTTCTGAAATAAAATTTTCATCTCTTAATTTTCTCAAATTATTCTCTCAAAACCAAACAAACAGGAGTATTTTCTTATCTCTAAACAAAACTTGTACAAATTCTACTATGATTTGACATAAAGTAATCTATCTCTTACACAATTTATCTCACAACAAACATGATTTTACATAAAGTCTTACACATCTTACACCTACAACCTAACTCTTCTAAAAAAAACCTACACCTACTTTATTTCTCAAACCACTCTCTCAAAACCCAAACAAACAACATTACACAAATCAAAATTATTTCACAAACATTCACTACTCTCCCAAACCACTTTCCCAAACAACAAACAAACAGGTCCCTACTTTCTAGTTCCAATAAACTGTGGCCATTCACATCAGAAATAGAGGTTGTTTCTACTTTTAGTTTCTTTGTCAAAATAGAGTTAATAAAATATAAACTATTATGTATAATAAAAATGTTATACTTCCTCTGTCCTCAAATTTTTATTACTATTTTCTTTTTGGGATATTTCTAAATAACACTCTATTTTTATAAATAAAATTATTTTTTCAAACAATACATTCTCACATAAAGTTGTGATCTAACAATACTAAATCTTAACCAGTACCTTTAAAGATATACATGTAAAAATATCTAAAAATTTCACCTTTTTAGATATCTCATATTTTCTCGGAGGATATTTCACTATTTAAATTTTATATTTTACTGCAGTCTATTAATTTAAAATCATACTCCATATATATAACGAAATTACAGTAACTAAATTTTATAGTTTATATGTTATGAATCTAGACACCATTTTAGTGGATGTCCATGAAAGGGTTTTGTAACTCCAATTAGAATTATAACTCCTACAATTGTAACTCACCCCATTAGAGACAAATTGTAACCCCCATACCTATTACTTCTTGGTCTTTGTATTATTCATGTAGTTCTATAAATAAATGACGTTATCATGTATTGGAAACATCAAGATGAATAAGATGAAATCGTATTATCTCCATACTCTATATTGTTGTTTATATTCTATTAGTTTTACAGAGTTGTTGTTCCTTTTAGCGTAATTTTATAACATGACATAGAGCTAGTGATATTGACATAGAGCAACAATGGTTGCTGCCATAACAAAATTGACGTCAAATTAATTTGAGATATTGGATCATAAATATGAAATCACTACCAAATAAATTTCATAATATAAAATAATATTAAATTTATTTAATTTTGAGTTACCTATTTAACAGATTAAAATTGAAATTTATCTTATATTCTTTAATATCTCAAAGTTAACTACCATAAATATTTCTACTTTTTTTTTCTACCAAATTAATATCAAATTACCATATAGTTGTATATTTCCACATTGTATGGTACTAGTTCATATATAATAGTACAACACCATCAATGTGCAGAATTCTTCACATTACATAATATAATATTGACTCCATATACATAGTACGGTCTCATATTAATAGTAATTAGTCACATTATATAGTAATGCCAACTAATCAATTTACGAATAATTATTCACATTACATGGTATATGTCTCACATGTAATAGTATAGACTCAAATAGCATAGTATTGACTCCACAAACCTAGTAAGGTCTCATATTAGTAGTAATCAACCACATTATGAAGTATTATCATTAGTACTAACCAGTTGTATAATTCTTCACATTACATGATATATGTCTTACATGTAGTAGTATGAATTCACACTGCACAATATTGACTCCACATACATAGTATGGTCTCATATTAGTAGTAATTAGCCACATTATGAAATATTACAATTAATATTATCCAACGAGTATTAAAATATAAATTTTGTGTGTTAAAATATATGATGATTTTTTTCAAATATTAATATTAATTATTCAACACTAAAATTATATATCATTAATTATAAAATATTATTATGCATAATTATTAATTATTTTATAATAATTTATTAATTTGTAATTTACGGTTAAATATTTTAATAAATGTGGTCAAATAATAATATAGTACAACTACCATATAGTAATAATATTATAACTTTAGTATTAATGAGGTGTCATAATTCTATTGATTATAGATTGTGACTTGATGTCACCTTATAATTTTCCAAAAGGTTGTTCATTTACTTTACCAATTAATAAAATAATAATTAAGTATACGTCTAATTTGAGATACAATCTCAATTTCTCAAAATATTCGTGGAATTGAGCTTTCAAAAATACAATCTAAAAATCCAAATAAACATAAATCGTGTTAACAAGGAAAAAGTGATTAACAGCGACTCTAATAACAAATCATATCAAGATCCCACGAAATTACTTAAATAGATTGATTTGTTCCTCTTGAATCCTCTCAAATCCAAAGGAAAGAAACTCAACACTCTCTATTTGTCTCAGATGAATCCGCTGTAAACTAAAATTCTGTTTATTCATAACACAATTACTCTTTTGATTCATTTTCAGTTGTTGCTTTGGTGAAATGATAAACGGAGAGGGGGCAGAGGAGAGATTATCTTCTGCGGTCACCTCTCCGTGTGATCCACCGTGCGATCGAGAATCGGACGGTGGCGATGAGTTGTCAAACTACTCCTCCTGCGATGCCGAATCGGATTTCGATAGGTACTGTAGTGCCAGCTCAGCAATGGGCACCCCTAGTTTTCGTAGTAGTAGTTCATTTCATGATTCTGAATTCGGGTCTTTGAAAAGCTTCAAACTTGGGGGTGAGAATACTAGTTTCAAGAATTTTGGGGAAAAAAAGGCATTATCAGGTTTTCGTGATAGGGTCACCGAGTTTTATTCAGATGATAAGGATAATGGAGTGTTGAATTTGAATAGGAGACGAGAAGGCTTATTTGTGAGTGGTGTTGATTTGATGGGGAATTTCGATTTCGATGATAGTTGGGGAAATGAGGGTTTGAATGAAAATGAAAATGAAAATGAAAATGTGGGACTTAATGATGTAAATAGTAAGAGGATCTTGGGTGAGTTTGGGGAGATTAATAAGGGGGATGATGAGGGAGAAAAGTCGGGAATTGGCAAAGATGAGAGTAGGAGATTGAAAGATGAAGGTGATGAAGATATGTTGAGGCATGAACATTCAGAGGGTGAAGATTCAATGTTTGGATGCGGTAGTGATGATGAGAGTAATATGAATCCGTATTATAGGAATAATTTGCAATTTAAAGGGGAAGAGAGTGAGAAAAATGAAAACCAGTTGGTTATGAATTCGGCAGTGGCCTTTGGTTCTAATGATTGGGATGATTTTGTTCAAGAGAGTAGGGAAACTATTATTGGCTCATTGGTTCAAGATGAAATTCAAGGTGGTGATCCTATAGGCTCTTCAAGTTTCACTACTGTTAGTTCTGTTACCTACCGGAATGTAGTTTTGGAAGAGGAGCAGAAAGAGGTGAGAAATGCTCCTGGTAATTTAGCAGAGATAAATGTGAAAACTTTATCCACAAACTCATCCAATCATGTGAAGCTCGATGCACGGGTTGAAGACGTGAAAGGAGTGCATGTTTCAAGCAATCAAGTCAGTGATATTGATGAGTTGGTTGAGTATCTTGGATGCAGTCCAGGTTACAATATATTTGAAATGAGTAAGGATACCCTGTCAAATGAAGCCAGAGCAAATAAGGATTTAAAAAGTCTTGAAATTGAATCAGAAATGAAAAATCAAGATACAAGTACCAGTAAGGTCATCTCCAATCTTCATGATATTGCATTGAAAAATAAGGATTTAGAGAAGACAAATATAGAACCAGGAACAATCTCAGAATCTGTGCTCGATCGTCATCATCTTTTTCCAGTGAAAGGTAAGGAAGATAGAGAGGTCAAGTTATTTGAAGACAATAGTTCAGTTGTATTTTCATCATTGGCTGATACCAACAAAAGGGTTGCCGTTCAGAAGAACTATGCTTTTTCATTTGATCAAATTGAAGATCATTTTGTGCCAGTTAAGGTAAGTAGTTTCTAATTCCAATTTAAAAGTAAGTGAACTATTTATATATCTCTTTATTTCTTTTGTGTTTACTATATTTATGTATCCTTGTTCTTTTCTGCTTGTTAAACTGGGATAGTAAAGTGCCTACAGTTTAGTTTAGTGGTTTATAGTTAATGATGCCACGTCATTACTTTATGTGAAATGATACTTTTGGGAAGACTATTTCTATTTAGGAAATGGGTCATACTCTGTGACATCCAAAAGTGAAAATAAGAGTCAAAATTTTAGGACAAAGGGAGCATTTTACTAATGACAATAAAGACAATTTTTGTTCCTTTCGCTGCTCACAAATTATTCAGATTTTGCATCTGGAATTGTCTTGGTTATCAGGTTGATCCATAATTAGAAGAGGAACTTTCATTTTTGTATATGGTTTTCTTACTTTTTAATTTTACCTTTATACTTTCCATATGCGTGTAATGTTTTGGTGGATTGTTATATTCTTGAATATCGTTAAAAATCAATTCAACTTTTCAGACATTCTTTATGAAGCAGCTTATCATATTTTTGGAACTTGAGAATGAAAGCTAAGGTATAGCATTTAGTTATTTTATTCCTCAAGAAAAAGGAGAGGAATTTTGGATCATTTAGTCTTGCTTGTTTTCCCATCTGATTGCAATGCCCAGTCTCTCAAGGGTTTTAAGTGTGAACCTAACATTGATTTATGTTTTCTGATAGATTTTTTTCTCAATTTTAAAGAGACATTAACAGTTCTGTAATGTCTTGCAGACAAGAGATCTCGAGTTGAATGATTTTTGTGATGAAATTGTTAATGATATGAAAGATATACTACTCGACTCTGGCGAGTCTCCTGGATCTGGGTTCACCCACAGTACTATGACACATCAATCCCAATTTCCTCGCCCATCAAGAGATGGTGGCTCTAGTGCTTCTACATCTGACATAGGTCAATCTCATAGAATTGATAGTGTTGAGGTAGTGGGTACAAAGCAAAAAGAAGGGGATGTTTCATTCGGTGAACGACTGGTTGGAGTAAAAAAATACACTGTTTATAAAATAAGAGTATATAGTGGAGAAAATCATTGGGAGATTGAACGAAGATATCGTGACTTTAGTACTCTGTATCATCGATTGAAGAAACTATTTACTGATCATGGCTGGACTCTGCCTTCACCTTGGTCCTGTGTCGAAAAAGAATCCAAAAAGCTTTTTGGTAACGCCTCTCCAACTGTCATTGCAGATAGGAGTGTTCTTATCCAAGAGTGTTTACAATCTGTAATAAACCGTAAATTCTCTTCCAACTCCCTCAATGCTGTCACGTGTTTCCTCTCTCCATCAGAAGAAGTTCCTGATTTTACTGCATCCGATACAAGTGCACCTCAGTCACCATTGGGGAAGACAATTTCGCTCGTTGTTCAAAAACGCCATTTCAAATCAATGAAACAGATGCTAGATGAGCAACATTATAGATGTGCTGGTTGCCATAGAAATTTCGATGATGGAATAACGAGAGTGCAGGAATTTGTACAGGCGCTAGGGTGGGGCAAACCTCGGCTTTGTGAATATAGTAGCCAGTTATTCTGCTCTTCATGCCATAATAATGAGACTGCTATTTTGCCTGCCAGAGTTCTGCATTACTGGGATTTTACTTTATACCCAGTATCACAGATGGCTAAATCATACTTGGATTCTATTTATGATCAGGTAACGCGAAAATAATTTCTACAAATTCTTTCAGATATCTTGAATTCTTAAAATGAAGAAGCGAGAATGCAAAAGCATTCGCTAATAAAGATACTATGTCCTATACTAATTTCCTCGCACTTAATCCTTGTTTACCCTTGATCTACCACCTTATATATTTCCCATTAGTTGTTTATCCATTATCTCAAAATGGACCACATTCAAGTCATGACAAGTTTTGTTAAGACTTTTTATTCCACTTTGTCTGCCTGTCATGCTAACTCCTAATCTAAACCTGGCAATACATGTAAATTTTATTAGTTTGAGTTATTCTAATATATTATTTTGTCGTGCAGCCAATGCTTTGTGTCAGTGCTATAAATCCTTTCCTTTTCTCAAAAGTCCCAACGCTACAGCATGTTGCCAATATCAGAAATAGAATAAGAACAATGCTGCCATATGTACGCTGCCCATTTCGTGGGTCCATCTATAAAGGTCTTGGATCTCGGAGATATATCCTTGACAGCAATGATTTTTTCGCTCTAAAAGACCTCATTGATCTATCTAAGGGGGTTTTCTCAGGTAAAAGTTAATAGATGATTTTAAATTTGAGAAGAGAATATGAACTGACAAATTTAGTAGAAAATGCAATTTTTTTGGTGAATTTAATATACACTAGAAAAGTGCACTTACGTTGTACGTGTCTAGTTAATTTAATGGTTAATTTTTATAAATTAGACTAAAATTAATTTTATTATGTCATAAAATAGAGCTAATTAACCTTTTGTTTTTTTTTCCGTTTTAATCATTTTTCTATCAGTTCAATCTTGTTTTTATCGGTTAAACTTTTATTTTATTGTGTTCACTCATTTTTAAAAGTTTAACCCATTTTCACCTATTTCGCAAATTTTTTGCATTGATTTTCACAAATTTCACCTGAAATTTAATTGATTTCACGTGTTTTCACAGATTTTACCAGTTTTCACCGACTTTTATTCATTTTTTCACGAATTTCACCCGAATTTTCATCGATTTCTTATGTAATTATCAATTTCATGGGGGGGCTCTTTCTTATCGGTTTCACCCATGTTTTCACCAACTTTGTTAGTGTAATGTTCACCAATTTCACCCAAATTCTCATCTATTTCATATGTTTTCAATGATATCATGGATATTTTATCGGTTTCACAAACTTCATCGATTTCACATTTTACACCGACTTTATTAATTTTCACCGATTTCACTGATGTCAAGTTTCATCATTTTTTCACGAATTTCACCCGAATTTTCATTGATTTCACATGTAATTATCAATTTAAGGGGCACTTTCTTATCGGTTTCGCCCGTGTTTTCACCAACTTTGTCAGTGTAATGTTCACCAATTTCACCCAAATTTTCATCGATTTCACATGTTTTCAACGATTTCATGGATTTATATTATCGGTTTCAAAAAAATTCATTGATTTCACATTTTTCATCTATTTCAATGCACATCTTGATATTATTGAATTAATATTCTTTTTTTAAGAACTATTGAAAAATATTTATATTTTTATATTCTAGTCAAAGTAAATTATGTATTTAGCTAAGTCACAAGTATTTTTATTCTTTCACAAGTAGGGTATGATTTATTTATATTTTTTTAACATAATGATATTTAAGAGAATTTAATTTTAATTTTTTGTATTTAGAAATATTAGGGCTATTTAAAATAATAGTGTTTTTTATATTTCGTTTTTATCTGTTATAATAGAAGAAGATTAAAATTATAAAAATTGATGCAAGATAGAATTTATAAATTTTAGGAGTTTATGTAAGAGATAAATATAATAAGACTTCATGTCTAATTATATCTCTTCAATTATATTTACATGTTTGCCATAAAATTAAATATCACTTTACTACTTAAATAAGGGCAATTTAGTCCGTACAAAAAAGTTAAGAAATGCTTTTATAATTGTAGATAGATAGATAGATAGATAGATAGATAGATAGATATACAGATAGAGATAGAGATAAGGACATGTTCTATAGTTTTAAATTTCGTATGCTAAATATATGATCACTGCAAACAACTTATTGCTTAATTGCCTCTACTGATGACCTTTTGGCTTAGTTTTGGTTTTACACCTTCAAATCAATTTTCCTTATTTAGATACATCATAGACGTAAAATAGGTGACTTGCTTGTCTTATTTTTTTTTTAAGCCTAATTAACCTTATCTTGGTCAACTTCATTCGAAAAAAGGATCTTAATGATCTGGTACATGGGATCAATAGAAAAGAACCCCTTATCTATCTCATTTATGGGGTAAATTCAGGGTCCCATTTCCATTTTTAAGAACTAAAAGCTGTCTTAATTTTTTTTTTTTACATAAATAAAAACACGATTACATTTACAGTCGAATGATCCTCAAGAATAAAGCTCTGAGGCATCTTCTCTGTATTCTTTTGATGTAATATTATGTCATCCTCTCAACATTGCTTCTTTCCTAAGCGAGAGTTCTTAATTCCCATTAATACACTGTTATTTGGATACCAACCAATTTCCAGCAATAGCTAAAAGATCTCTATGTTTTGATATAATTGTCATAATGGTTAATTTTTCTCATTGCAGCTTTACCTGTGATGGTGGAAACCGTGTCTAGGAAAATTGAGGAACATATCACAGAGCAGTGCCTCGTATGCTATGATATTGGTATTCAATGCAGTGCTCGACAAGCCTGTAATGATCCACTCTCTCTTATTTTCCCTTTCCAGGCAAGTAGTAACTCTTCCATCTTAATTTCCACATAATTTAAGTTCCTGCATCTCACTAGCTCGTACTTTTATACTTTGATGATGTAAATATTGCTAAAACTTAGAAATACTTCTTCATTTACACCCCACTGAAATGAATAGGAAGGAGAGGTCAAAAGGTGTAAATCTTGTGAACTTGTTTTCCACAAGAAATGCTTCAAGAAAATAGCTAATTGTCCTTGTGGTGCTCATTTTAAGCAAGATAAGGTGAAGCAAAGTGTCGATCATAGTTTGGGTAGCAATTTGAATTTAGTGGGAGGAACGGTGGCAGAACCCAGAACTGGACTTCTTGCTGGCTTGTTCTCAAAGGTGATGCCGCAAAAGTCGCAGATTTTAAAAAAACAGGAGCCTAAAGGTGATGACAACGTTATTCTAATGGGTTCGTTACCAAACACACCCCTTTGAACGTTATCTAGGCTTTTCATTGTTTTGGGTGTTCAATTAAATATGGTAGATTGCAATTGTTTTTACGCCAGAGTTTTTACTACTCATCTGGGTGTATTGTATTATGTGTAACATAATGAAATATTATTCTTCTACCAGAGTGTATTATTTGCAACATATTTTCGTCTTTTCGATTCGTATTGATTCTTCTACTCTAAATACACAGTACTTCTGCTGTTTGTGTGTGTGTGTGTGTATTTCTTCAAGATCAAGTTTGGGACTGTGATATATAATATAATTGTGATCTACATGAAAGGCTATGTCAAATGTATTTCTTGAAAAGATACTGACATGAACTAGTGGCTTGTTTGGGAAGAAACTGTGAGAAACATGGTGGATAATTGCTTGCAATCTTTATGGAGTTACAAGTACATATCCTTCTCAAACATTAATAATGGCTGTGGAGTGTGGATAATTTAGAACATTGCAAAATATATTTCAAAATAACAAAAAATATATGTGCCCTAAAAACTTGATGTTACAATTCATGAATTAAGCACACACCGGTAAGACTGAGGAAACCATCTTGAGAGCAAGGAGTGCTTTGCTTTCATTATGAACACAAATACGCCGCAGCATATTTGAGTGTTATGTTCAAAGAGAAGAGGCAGAAGGCAACATATATACCATAGTGGAGCAAATATATGAAGATGACAAATCAAGAAAAGGGTAAGGCCACCTGTTTCAGAAGAATACAACATTAATTTTCACATGGCTAGCTTGTTTTGTTCAACTAATTAAGCTACTAAGAGTAATTAAGAGGGAGGATGAAATGAAGAAATCAGAAATGGAAATCTGACCAAAGAGAGATATATCCATAGGAAAACAACATAAAAAAGTAGCCTATGCGAAACCAAGGGAATCTTTGAAATATATTAACCACGTACAAATTAAGTCATGAGAAGAATGGATTAGCAATATATATTAATTACTGCATGCTTACCAAACTGTTTAATTACTGAATGATTATCTCTGAAATATACTTTTTATGTTAATTACTTTTTATGTAAGAATGGATGCTTACAAGATATTGTTTTGAGGATTAATTTACCTGGAAAATGACTTGAAATACATAACCCCTGAATCCAGCAATTAGGCGAACGGGATTTACTTGATTGGATGAGGTTATTGCCTCTAGTAGCATTCAACACATAAGATCCACGTTCGGTGTCTAGATGCTTATTGCTCCCACTTTCATTAATATGATGTATCCATAACATCCATGCATGGAAAGCAAAGATCCAAGCTACAAAATGATTTCAATGTCGATCAAATTAGCTACTATATGTTAACAACACAGTATATATAATTTATGCGATTACTCACCGCAAAATAAATGGTAATCAGCGTAAGAGTCCACCTACATGTTTTCAGCATCCATGCATTAATTATAGTAAAATATTACAAGAAAATTTTCTAATCAGATGAATTTAGAAGAATGATCACTTACTGAGTATAAAAATAAAAAATGCTTCCTCCATAGATAATAGCATTTGCAAATAGCATTAATAGAAGCACAAAGAAAGCGAACACTCTGAAAACGAGAAGCCAAACAGGATGTATAGTTTTAAGACATGGCATCCAAACTTCATCTTCATAAAGGACTCCCCTCCTGCATTGTCTTCTTCTTCTTCGTTTTCTGTCCTTACTTTTGAATTGCGACTATTTTCAAATTTCGATATAAGAATAGAGGCAAAGATCATGGACATTAAAATCCATATGGAACAGATCAACACCCTCCAGTTTAGCCAGTAACTTGCAGTGGTTGTATCGGCAGTTATTCGTGGCCGCTTCCATGATCTTGTAGTTCCTGTCAGAAATGTCGATAAACTCATGCTTTTTTTTTTTTTTTTTTTTTATAAAAATTTCTCCAGTAATTTTGTCTTTGAGAATTATCACTAAGATATGAAAGAATGTGTAAGATTTATCGATCATCACCTTTTCCAGATTCTTTTTTTAACACATAAATTAGTGCTGCTTGTCCTGAGAATCCCAATAGAGAAATTAAAAAGGGAGGAGTTGCCTATTAATACATAGATTCAGCTATCCTAGATTTTATGATACAATTTATCAGAAATAATAAAATTTATTCTCTTTGTGTTTGATTCAGTTTAAGTTATGACTTTGTAATTATCTTTTGACTTAGTTAATTATGGCAATTAGTTAAGATGCATCATTAGTCATTGCTAACTATAACTCTTCTAACATCTACTGTAGTTGAAATTATGAAAACATGTTTGAATTAGTTTTAGATGTTTACTTTGCATATGGAGAAATACGTGAGGTCGTGCTAATTAAGTTGGTATTGTCAAATAAAATGAATAAATTGATAGATTTTAATCTTTTTAATAAATTGCAAGTGGTGTCAAATATATGTTTGATATACAATTACTTATTTTTAGTATTTACTATAGTTAGTTGTGTCAAATTTTTAAAAGAAAATAAATATATAAGGTGATTTGCACTTAGACCCTCTAAGGTTTAGCAATATTTCAAGAAATTCTTTGACGTTTCAGAAATTACAGGGAGACTCCCTTGAATTGACCGTCGTTAGTCAATCGTGATGGAAATTTTAAAATATCTAAATACCCTCCAAAATTAATAATAATTACATTTAAAATACATAATGATTTACACACAAATCTCCTTAGGTTTAGCTATATTACAAACAATCTCCATGTGTTTAAGAAATTAAAAGATGAAGCCCGTATGGGCAGCTCAATTTTCTCAAATTATTCTCTCAATTTTAATTTATACTCGAATTGGTATCGTATTAAAGCTTATTTATTATTAAAAATAATATATAATTCGATTAATTTATACATTTTGTATAAATTGTAACAAATTAAAAATATCTAAATTAAAACTAATTCCTTTAAAGATTAAATATAAATTTATTAAATCATACACAAAATTTGAAAATCAATTTTTTCCATTCCCCCTCCCACTTTCCCAACTATTGAAGATTATCTTTCTTTTCTTTTCTTTGCCCCTCAAATTTCCCCTCCACCTCCCCCTCACTATTGAAAATGCTTATATCTACATTCATATAGACGCCAACCATGACTTTATTGTTGCCTAAAAACATTGATAACTGCTGCTGTAGATAAGTTTACTGTATATTCCTTTCCAATCTATATTTAGTTACAAGTATATGGCGTCAAACTAATTATCTCCAAAACATAATTGAATGTTCAGATTGACGTAGTTTATGAATCTAATCATGGGTAATTTAAAAGATAAATTTCAAAATATAGCACGTCTATTGTTCCCGGAAAACTACATAAATTGTTCTTCGTTTTCATGAACTACAGTGCACACCATTTGCCCTTAAAGCTTGACGTTACAATCCATCAAGAACTATTGTGCACACCGGTATGTTTGAGGAAACCACTTTGACAGCAAAGAGTGTTTTGCCTTCATTATCAACACAAATACCCCATAACACGGTATGTGCATTAATGCCACAGTCGAATACCTTCAAAATTAACACGAAAGAGGCACTCATTAAAAAGCTAAAGATCGAGGTAACTAAATATAAACCTATATTGCCAACTCTCTCAAATATGATCACTTAGAGCTAGGCAGAAGGCAACATACCCTAATGGAGCAAATGAAGATGACAAATCAAGAAAAGGGTAAGGCCACCTGTTTCAGAAAATTAACTACCTGCTGTTAGAAAATATAACATTAATTTTCACTTTCTTAACTAGCTAAGAGGGAGGAAAATATTTATGAAGAAATCAGAAATGAAAATCTGACCAAAGAGAGACACAAGCATGAACAAGCCACTGGAAAACAACATAAACAGCCGTCCACAGAAAAAAGTAGCCTATTCGAAACCAAGGGAACCTCTGAAAATACAAAGCAAAACAAAGTCATGAAAAGAATGGACTTTTATTATTGAAGAACAATGCTTTCAATTCCCGCTTACCAAACAGTTTAAAGCAGTGTCACCGAGAAGAAAAACAGCATTGATGGAGTGCATGGTTATAATCAACTGCAACACCACAAAAAAATAATATTACATCTTCATTAGTATTTAACTAAAGAGGGACATAGGTAAAATGAGAAAAACATAAGATACTTACAAGATTCAAATTGTAATCTTTAATGGCAAGAAATGGAACAATTATGAACCAAAAGACTATGTCTGTTAGCACCACAGCTCCAGCATTCATCTTCAAACGTATGTAAGAGAACTACTTGTTAACATCTTATCACTCTAAAGAATCTCTATATCAGCAATCTTAAATCTTTGAGGATTTACCTGGAAAATGACTTGAAATACATAACCCCAGAATCCAGCAATTTGGCGAACGGGATTTTCTTGATTGAGGTTCTTGCCTTTAGTAGCATTCAACACATAAATTCCACCTTCGGTGTCTAAATGCTTATTGCTCCCACTATCATTGATATATCGATAACATCCGTGCATGGAAAGCAAAGATCCAAGCTACAGAAGATTTCAATGTCAAAAAAATGAAGATACTAAACAAATACTATTTGTTAACAATGGTACATATTCAATTACTTACCGCAAAATAAATGGTAACCAGAGTAAAAGTCCACCTGTTTTCAGCATCCTTATGAAATATTAGAATAAAATTTTTTAATCTTTAACTGCCAGATGAACTTAAAGCAAGAATGACTTACTGAGTATAAAAGTAAAAAATGCTTCCTCCATCGACAATAACATTTACAATGAGCATTAATAGAAGCACACAGAAAGCGAATACTCTGAAAACGAGGAGCCAACCAGGATGTATGTTTTTAAGACACGGCATCCAAACTTCATCTTCATAAAGGACTCCTGCTTTGTTTTCTTCTTGATTTTCTGTGGTTTCTTTTGAATTGCGACAATTTTCATATTTCGATATAAGAATAGAGGCAAAGACCATAGACATTAAAATCCAAATGGAACAGAGCAACACTCTCCAGTTTAACCAGTAACTTGCAGTGGTCGTGTCAGCGGTTTTCGGTGGCTGCCATGATCTTGTAGATCCTGTTAGAAATGTCGATGAACTCATGGTTTCTTATAGAAGTTCACAAAGTAATTCTGTGTTAATAAACAAGTGTTTGGGGTCTTATGAATGACAACTCTTTGACAATTATTACTAAGGTGTGAAAGAATGTACAATAATGAAGAAATAAGAACATGAACATAAATTCAAGAACTTCTGCAAAAAGAAGGGATCGTTTAAAGAATTGAATTGAGATAAATTTGAAAAAGATAAGTTTCAAAAATATCGATAAATGGGAGAACAAATTTTAGACTCGGAGATTAATTCTGTTTGATCTGTAACCTGTCAAACGTTATGATACCGAAAAAATGTCCGAAGGAAAGAATCAAATTCTAAACAAAATCCATGTTTTAAGAACTAAAAGAATCCAAGAAAAGATGGGATTCAGAATTAAGAGTTTAAGACATCAAATCCCACTAGAAAGAACTAACTCCAGACAGTGCAGCACTCTAAATAACAGGAAAAACTGCTGCATCAGGATTAGAAATATTGAAATGCTTAAAACTAATTGAGTACAAAACAGACCAAAAATGACGTCCGAAAGTAAGCAGATATATTCCAAACTTTCAGAGATTATTTGCACAGAAAGATAGAAAGATATTAAATAATAAAATGGAAGATAGGAAAAAGAATGCAAGTTTCTTAATTGCAAGCAAAGAAAAGGTGGAATATTTACAGGGGAATTAAAAGAAAACAACATCATATGTGAATGGTGAGGTGAGTAAGAAGAGATGCTTTGCTTCTTTGCTTTGCAGTGAAAAACTAAAATAAAACTAACTAAAGAGAATAAAAAAGGATGTCGTGCTCTGAGAATAAGCTTTCACTTTTATTTTTGTTGTCCCCATAAGATCCTGCAATAGGGACTTGTCCAATATACATTGTCACGATCTATTTATTCCCATGCAAATTAAAAAATTCTTAAAGTCTAGGATTTGTCACCTTTTGTTGTACAGTACAACAGCCTTAGTTTGATTCTTTATTAGATATTGGTGGA
This sequence comes from Penstemon eatonii, assembly GCA_038501285.1. Taxonomy (NCBI): domain Eukaryota; kingdom Viridiplantae; phylum Streptophyta; class Magnoliopsida; order Lamiales; family Plantaginaceae; genus Penstemon; species Penstemon eatonii. Next base: position 42,306,678 of record CM076713.1, read on the forward strand.
GGGGTTCACTGTTTGCTTATGTGGATTTTTTGTTGGATTATTTGCAGATTCTTTTTCTAACACATAAATTTATGCTTCTTGTCATGAAAATCCCAATAGAGAAATTAAAAAGGGAGGAGTTGTGGATAGGAATGGCCTAATTTAAATTCAGGCGTCCTAGATTATGTGTTTTTTTCTTTTTTCCAAACATATTTTATTACACAAGTTACCAGAAAAAATAAAATTTATTTTCATGACTAAGATCTCTTTATGTTTAATTCAGTTTAGGCTAATTATCTTTGGTTGACTTAGATATGACAACAATTCCTCCTACAACTAAGGCATGAAGATGTATATTTTGTGTATGGAGAAACATGAGAGATCAGTACTAAGTTCGTCATGTCAACTTAGAAAGAAATATGATGTGTATAATATTTTTTATTGTTAATGGTGTTAAATCTATAGTAAATACTACTTATTTTTAGTATTTGAACAAAGAAGATGCTTGGCACATCAAGTGGGCAACAGAAAATACATTTACCATATAGATGCCATGAGTTTATTTTTGCCAGGCAATTACCCCAAAAAAGGAAAAAAGGAAAAAATGTGCAATTTACTAACATTAGATATGTGCCCATTTATATTTCAGCATCTTTGGCTAACTATCGCAAATTCATGTCGAAACTCGACATGAATGGAAATTAAGGGAGTTCGGCCTATAAATTGGAAAAACAATTCTACACGAATAAATTTTATTAAGTCAATTTGGTCAATAAGACAATAGTTGATTATAATAAAAGTTAATTATGAAATAATTATTTTTATATCATTGCTTTTGCAATAACAACAATTCAATGACTTACGATAATCAGTTAATTTTTTTTTATTTTTTTTTTGAAGATCTTAAAAGTAATTACGACATTGAAGATCAAACACAATAAATTAAAATTACGATGGATCAAAAATAATTTTTATCTTGAAAATTAAATACTTTCAAAATCACGATAGGAGTTCATAAATACTTTTAAGAGCTCAAAAATAATTTTTATCTTGAAAATTAAATACTTTCAAAATCACGATAGGAGTTCATAAATACTTTTAAGAGCTCCGTCTACTGGTTGAAACTATTAAAGTTTATGTACATTCTGCACAATAAAATAAGTATTACATTTTTGGCAACAATTTGATATTCCGATGAACAGCATTTGAATTTATTTTTATTTTATTTTTATAGTTAAGATAAACTTTAGAATTTGGCAAAATAAATGGAGAGGTGAGAATGTTCATCGGCTTCGGAAATGTGGTAATGCATAGTATACAAAATTTTAATATTGAGTTTACAAAAAATTTGTTAAGTCATTGGAACCTCTTTCACTTTTTGAATTTGAAAATACTATTAAGTCACATGTTAATGACCTTGGCGCCCAATAATATTGTTGGGGGTAAAGAACATAACACCATTGGGGGCCACATTTTTTCTACTTTTTCTTTTTCCTTTTAATGTTTTCCTATTTAATTTGTGGTCAAATACACAGTGAACACCTTTTGACACATTAGCCCTCTTCCTTTGTGCAAAATTGAAAAGTGGTCCAACTTAGATTGGAAGACAACTTGACAAGAACCTGTTCTCGATCTCGCCGCACCAATTTTCCCTTCATTCAAGAGCAACCCTTTGTTTTCTTAATGCAAGTAATGTTTAATTATCAAAAAAAAAAAAAATGCAAGTAATGTTTTTGCCCAGTTACATAGCCAAAGGCAATATCATAAGTTCAATTTTCACTAGTCTGAGTCTTTTTTCTTTTCTAATACCTATATTTTTTATTTACAGAAACAAGTAAATAACATTGACCGACATGAATATTGGTGGGCAAAACATATTGCATTCCGAGTCAAGTTTAATTAATATAATTCTAAGTCCAACAAATATGTATATTGTAGTCATGAACGAGTACATTTAATAAGTCATGCCATGCACAAATCAAAAATGGAATTAAGACATTTTTTTTAATATTAGAATGGAATTAAGACATGAATGTGTATAACACGTCAACTTAATATTTATGTCTACATTGCGTGACTCTATTGAGTATCAAACATGCAATAGGGCACACAAATTCTCCAAGACAACTTTAAAGAAGAAAAAAAATCACATAAAGAATGACACAGTTTGAGTTGGTTATAGGTTTCAAACGCATGAACCAACTGAAAAAATATGAATCAAAAGCTCAGCTCAACCAAATCTATTTCACAATAAGACACTCAATCTCAGGCTTCTCAGTAATGTTTTCTTTCTGAGAACTTTAGCAAAATCGTGTTTAAAGATCATACGACGAATATCAAAACCATTCTTATACTCCCCCCCACCACCACAAAGAAAATTTGAAGAAAGAATGACAAGGGTCCTATTGAGAAGCACAAGTGTGAAAAACAAATGTCGCCATTTATTGAAATCTCCAAGTAGGCAAGTACCTATGAATCTAGCTAGTAACATAAATGAAGAATGCTAAAGGGAAATATCATAGCTTTGAAACTCTCTCAAAACTGCCTAGATTCTATTGGGTGACTAATAACATTTCTGACTAACCTTTTCAAGAAAGGACTCGATTTTGGAACTAACAATACCCAGTTGCGAATTGAACCCCCAAAGAAAAATCATACACAATGCCCTGACTCAATAAAAAGGTAAAATATGGTATGAAGCATATATAGGTGAAGTTCTTACGGACTTTACATCAATACCAGACTGGATGAGTTTTAAAATAATTCTAAAATGTTAAGACAGTTTATGCGAATTCCATACAGTTAACTTTAAGCAATGGATTATTAATTGTATGCCATAATAATCACAAAAATGAGAAAAGAAATAGCAATATTTCCTCATAAAGCATAGCAAGAGAACCTTGTATACTTTGAAAGAGGCTAAAACATACTACTCGTATAAAGAGACAGGCATCACATACACAACCACAGTAACATATAAAAGAAAGCCAATGAGAGACAGAGGACACACCTTCCATTAGAAGCATCTTGACACCACAGCGAGATACAATTTAGCTCCTGAGATTTGAAAATATGGACAAATGAGTAATGAAAATGTGTATGTCATGTCACAAGCAAAAATGTGTGAGCAAAACTAACCGCTCTCGAGTACTTCAACCACTTGAGTTATGTTGAACCTTCAGAACATATAGATGGGCTGTATTAGAAGTCCCTAGCACGTTTCCTAATCTGAACAAACTTTGCAAGGACGGGAAGCACTTCACATGCTCCCTGCACCCTTCACTTTCCGCACCACACGCCACACCTCACCTCTTTATTTTTATATTTCCTTTTTCTTTTGGCCGGGGGAAGGGGAGGGAGGGGTTGAAGTTACTCATTTACCCAGTAAATTCACATTCACAAATTGGTCACAGGAAAAATTACAAAAAGGTATTAAGAGAAATTGCAGCAGGTGGGTAATAATTGATACTTAAGCCAAAATAGTCACACTATCTATACATTTCAATTTTACAGTTGATTCAATTTGTAGGTGCAGGGCATCAAATCAGTATCATCTGATTTGTCATGTATTGATCAGACTATCTACACTCTTCCAAGAGTAGAAATAATTTACTTACACTAGTGATATACAAGTTTAACAAGTTTCCATAAAACTAACCTATCTCTATTTGGATTAACAATGTGGAAACATACAGTATAAATAATGTGGTCCATCTTCTTTTGTGTGGCTAAGGGTAGTCTCTCAAATAACATCAGCGCCATCTCCAAATGTGGACAGAGAAAAGGGGGCAATAGCCACATTGAATGTACGAGCTCCAACTTTATCAATATGTTTCATCTCAAAGTCGCCCTCCTATATATGATTTGCAAATAAAGTGAGCAATTGAGTAACTTCAACAGAAAAGTAAGAAAATTGTCACATAGTATACAGTTGCAGTATAATATGGGGTTATTCACTAAAAAAAAATTCTCTTTAAAAAGAGTAAAACTAATGCCAAAAAACCACAAATTTAAGGAAAAAAGCCTTCTTGCTGCAAATCACAAATAGTGAACTATGATTCTTATCATCACAGCCACAATGAATTGAATAAATGTACTACTCCACATGCCTACCACTTCAAAATTAATGATGCAACTTTTGATACTTTTTTGTCAGAAAAATATTATAGTAACCCTTTCTGAAAACTTTATTCAGGAGGAAGAACAGTCAAAACTTATTTATTCCAGGTAAAATTTTATGAGGTTCAAGTTGAGTAAAATTGCTTGAACAAGACAATTTGATGAATTCAAGGCTGCCTAGGTCAAAGGAGGAAAGGGTGTTTTGATCATCTCACCATTCTCCCGCTAGGTGTGCTCAATGGACATGCCGATGAATACTCAAAACCAGTATTGGGAAGTATGACTGGTTGTTCACCTATAACTCCAATACCCCTATTAAAAACAGCAGGCAGATCAATGAGTTAGTCATCAACTAAAAATGATGGTGGCTGCGTAGGTCCCTGCAGTGTACACAGTAAAAGCTTCTCAAGAGGCTATCTCGGTACTATTAATAAGTATATATATACACATCATATGAAGGCAAAATAGATAACTTACTGGACACTCTCAGTTTTCTCATTGGCATCTGTGATGATCCAGTGCCTTCTAAGAAGTTGTACAGGGCGATCTGAGTTGTTGGTGATTCTGATCCTATATGCAAAAAAATAAAGACCTTTGGAAGGCTGACTCCTGCCTTCGATGTAAACACTCCTTACTTGAACCCTAATGCCCTGGATTAGAGTAATTATTAGTTGATATCCATATATTGAGATTAACAAGTATCCTTACTTTGACAAACTTGAGTTGACGAAATTCAGGAGCAGAGGAGACCTATGTGATCCATGCAACAATTAAATTTCACGCATGCAAAAAATCGAGAGCCACTAAAATATTTCCTGGCACATAATCCGCCAGGGCCAAGATGCACTAGACAATCAATTAAATTAACCATCATGGTGGATGGTTTCATACCTGATGTCAGTCTCTATAACCTAATTGCTAAACCATCAATGCTTAAAATAAGCACAAATACATGATAATAGTTAGCAAACAATCTGAAGAGATAATAGCATGAAAAGATAAGAGGGGAATATATCCAATGAACAATCTAAAAAGCAATCTTCTCAAGATTTAGCCAGATAGAAGTAAGCGTGTTAGCAAAGAAATTGAGCTCTAGAAATTTTGCTCCACATTAACACTTCACATATTAAAATGTATTTTAAATCTGGTTAGCGAGTGCTCAAAGAAGATCTATGAACTTGCTTAATAGAATTTGTTGCTTATTTATGCTTATAATGACAATTTATTGGACAATAAGAGGCTAAGAGCATGGAACAGAAATAGTCTACTGGAGACTATAAAAATATTGTTGAGACAGCAGGAGTAGGTGATTCATTTCATACCAAGGTTGTTGCATCACTCGAGCACTTCAAGAGACAGTGAGGAGCAATTTCCTTTAGCTCATCGCGGTACTTAGCTGCATCCTAGAGAAATAAAAGATTTATTAAAAAAAGGACGCCTACAAACCTAATTTCAAGATTGGTCAATGTGCAAAACAATACGATGAATTGCATGATCATTACAAAGTTGAATTAATAAAAAATCTGGTATACGTATATGCACAATCTCAAGCTTCCAAGACGGTTTCCACTACAATTTAGCATTACAATCTCATGTCCATTGCAACAGTTTATAGACTTTAAGTCATATCTACAAGTTTTTCAAGATTTCAGGCCCATACCAAGACAACAAAACTCAAATCAAACTTTCAAAACTAGTGTTGATATTCTGTTGGATTTCATATTTTAAGGAAATCAACTCAATCAAACTGAAGCAAAGTGAATTATCACATCTTATGCATTTGATCATGATGCAAAACCGTTATTATCCCTTTCTAATTGGAAACTGAGTTACCTGCACATATGATATTTCAACATGATAATGATTTCAAAAGGTACATGACTTGCTTATCTATCATTTAACTTGGTATTTTTATCATATATTATACTAAAATAGCAGCATATTAACAAACTGGAAATAGTAATAAATTACGAATCATAATGTAAACAATTTGTTGACTAATTTTTCCACAACTTTCAATGTAAAATCCTTTAGAAAAATATCACTCCCTTTTCACTCTTATTTTGGGATGCTCCAGAGCAAGACTACTTTTCCCAAAACGGAATTTTTTATTTTAAAACTAGACTCTCACAAAAAGTAATGATTTGACACCACTAGTTTCATGAGGATAAATGTAAGAATGTCTAATTTTTTACTTTTCTAAATCTTACCTAGGACTCCACGTCAAAACTAAAAGAAGCAAAAAATAAGCGGAAACTAAAAAGATAAAAGTTAAGGACGGAGGGAGTATTTGATTGATCAGAGAGACTTCTAGAGAAGTAGGTAGAAACTTATAAGAAGGAAAGACATACCTCAAATCTCTCCTCTGCAATGGCATCTTTTAGCAATCTCTGAAGTCGCAAAACTGGCTCATCTTCCTCAAACATTTTCAACGAATCACGAAGTCTAGCAGCTTCTTTGTAATCCTGATTCAGTTATAGAAAATAACTCAAATTACATAAGCCATTTCAAAGTTATGCCAGACATTTTAAATTTTTGCACTACTCTCCTACTCAAAACTTGATCGTCCTAATATTAACAACATCAACACAAAATATGATACCTTCCTACTTCATTTTTATTCATTGTTACCTATTGCCATTCTATTCGTCCAAACAAAACACTTAGAATAATATAATTTTGCTTCTGCAAATATAATTACAAATGCATATTTGATAATTCACAAGAAAAATGTTATGCTGCCCGCTTAAAGTCAATTATACACCGCGTATAACGAGTAATGGAGTTATATTCCTTAACCTATACATAGAAAAAATTAATGGTGTAAAGTATTCAAAAAGCACCTCAGATTTTGCTGCAACTTCCAATTGCTGCTTCAACAGCGCATATGTTTCGGTCCGAGAAAAAATTGAGCTCTGACTCCGGCCTTGAACCGGACCCGAACCCGGACCCGGACCCGGACCCGGTGCACTGCAAGCAACGATTCGATGTGGCCGCAAACTGTGGTCTTTAATGCCGCTACTGGATCGACTTGGATATGATAACGAATTAAAATCCGTAACAAATTTTATGTTTAAGCAATTCATTTTTTGAAAATTTAAAATTTATTTTACTAAGTTCAAAAAGGAATTGATTAGCTGGAGCGGAAAAAAGTTTTTCAAAGTATCTTCATGGCAATAATGTACATCGGGGTGCTTTGAGGATCAGAGGATGGTTTTGTGGTCAGGGTAAAATAGAAAATTCCTAAGTTAATCGATTTTTCAATGGTGTAGAACCATTTGAGAGAAAATGAGGAAGCAAAATAAAAGGTAAAGTGGAATTTGAGGAGATTTTTGCGGCTTATGGAAATAAAGTTCACACGTGTCCATTTGTTAAGGTTTTCGAAATTTTGAGCTGAAAGTTATAGGTTTGGGCCCAATTGGTTGTAATCTTTAAGTAATTAACGAATACCATCCGATTAAGGAAAATACTATTCAAAACAAATTGAGCGAAATGTATTGAAATTTTAATATATGATTTGAATTAGGTTTGATGTTGAGATTAGAGGAAAACAATGATACTAGAATAATTATATAAAGTTTGGGGTAAATATAATAATTGATATGGTAATTTTAATAATGTTGTTACAATTGTAATAATTAGGGTAAATTATGAATATCCCCTCAAGTAATGCTTAATTACAAAAATCCCCTTTATGTATTGGGTATTACAAAAATCTCTTCAGGTTTGTCACATTCTTACAATTAACCCCTTGTCCCTAAAATGTTCCAATTTTGTCTTTGAAAGTTATTTGTAATGTTTATAATATATTGTAAATCTTAAATTTGGGTGTTAATTGTTATATCTTGTAAATTATAAAAATAATAATCAAATATTTACCATTAAAATAATTGATGTAATTTATAATTGTCCATAAATTTTAATAAATATTTCAATTTAAAATACAATATAAACATTAATAAATTAAAATATCTTATTGTAATACAATATAATTTTATTAAATTTATTAATTTGTAAAATAAATTCTTTTATTTATAAAATAAATTCATTTAAGTAATGTGCAAACAATTTGTTCATATTCATAAAATATGTTATTAAAATTCTATTTAATATAATATTTTACAATTTAAATTGCTAATAAATATAATGATACCTTTTTTTTTGCTATATTTATTAAAATTAATTATAAATTATAATCAATTATTTTGGTAGTTAATATATAATTATCTCTTTTCCAATTTATAAGATATAATTAGCTCCTAATTTTTAACAGTTATAAGACATTACAAACAATACAAATAACACTTAAGGGCAAAATTGGAACATTTTAGGGACAAGGGGTTAATTTTAAGAAGGTGACAAACTTGAAGGGGATTTTTGTAATACCCAATACGTGAAGGTATTTTTGTAACTAGACCTTATTTGAGGGGAGAATTCATAATTAACTCTAATAATTATTCAGATATTATAAGTAACGAATACAAATTTAACTATAAGATGAATATTGTTTATTCATAAATTTTCAATAATATTAAATTATACTGGTGATAGAATAGTAATCACTAATTATCTATTTGTTTCAAAATAATTGCCAAATTCATTAATCATCTCTCAAATATAAAGTTGTTTACGCTTTCATTCCGCGAATAAAAAATGTTACTCTTATGTCTCTCTTATATAATATGTATTGGAATGAAGTAAGTATATATTTCGACAATTTTCCAACTAAAAGGACACATGCAAATTATTTAATTTTTGCAAGGATATTTTTCGATATTTCAGATCTTCTAATATTTAGACTCGAATCTGATGCAATACGTGTTGCAGTTACATCCCTCATGTCAATAAAATGTTTCACTTCGATCTTTTGGCAGGAATGAATAATATTTTCCTCCAAATTTTCCTTCCCAAAGTCATTTTTATATCTCCATTTGCCCCATGCAGTAGCTATTTCCTTTTTTGAAAGTAATAATCTTCCAACTCCAAAAATTGTGAGCTTCTATTTTTCCTTAAAATTGCAGCTACTAATTACTTCAGCAAAAGGGTTGCGAAACTAAAATCTCAAGTCATGGGAAGATACATTCAAATACTCCATTTTACTTAGAAAGTAACACCAACTACACTTACCTAGAGCACTTTAATTTCGCAACCGTATTGCATAAGCACCTTAACATTCTAGTACTTTTTGCCAAGAATTTAAGTCAGATAGTTTTGTTCGTCGTCAAATTTTGTTGAGTAAAGAATTTCTTGCTAGGAAATTCACATGGGGTTGTCAGTTGTGAGTATATTAAAAAGAACTAATTAATTATCCAACTCAGCAACCAATTGATATGAAGAGGAGTTTTGTAATTAAGGAAAATCAGTGTACGTTTGTGTAAATAAATAAAATACAGGAGTTGATGAAAGTTCATTAAACATTAAAAAAAACATTGCACAATTATTATAAAAATGCTTTAAAGGCTATAAAAGTTCCTCTTTTATAAGTAATAATAAATCACACATGAAAATCTTAAACTATGTACACGCATTATTATTACTCATACCAGAATATTGTTTAATATTATTGAAAGGCAACAAAATAAATTTGCTGTAAACTATCCTTCTGCTTAAAACTAAACCAACAGAGATCAAAGCAATTAACTGTTTTTTTTTTTTTTTTATCATGAGATATATAATAAGTAACGGGAATTAAGTGTCCTTAGCACAAGTGTTCTGTATTTTGGTAATCATTTGAGCAGCCGCAGACACCCTTGCTTCAATGGGACTCGACTCCAAACTACCCTTCAAAGAAAGCTCAAAATCGTTGCTTTTAACGAACACATTTGAGAAGAACTTACCTGAAAAAGGTGTAATAGAAAATTAACAAAATAAGGTTGAAAAGAAAGAGAAAGAGTCCAACTATTTAATTTCAGAAATTTTCAAAGGACTAAGAATTGTCAAATGATACTGTCTTACCATGTGATGGATATATGAAGTATCTCGGAAGTCTCCATCCATTTTCGAGACACATTTTCTCCAAGTCCTGACAAGTGAAGAGTTTCTAACTATGTCGATATGTCATATAAGTTAAACATAAAATCAAGGATAATAAATTACCTACACATCCACCGAGGTTAGGTGAAACTACAGAAATACCCCTTGAGGTATAGGTGATAGAAACAACAAGGGATGCTTCTGTAGTTTCACCTAACCTCATAAAGTGTAGGTAATGATTCCCAAAATCGGAAAGAGGCCTCTGGAGAAAGAAACTCACTTCACATTTCCAAGGGAAAATGAAATTGGTGTTCATCATCAAGTGATTATGATTCCCGGATAGAATAGATTGGGTACATTTATGAGCCAAACCAACATCACCACCTAATATTTTTTTTGTAAAAGATGTTATTCATATTGAATATTAGAATTATAGCAATAGCGATTTATATCATATGTTTTTCTCATCTATATGACATTTCATAACAAGAATTAAAAGACTTGGGAAGATAACATACCTTCTCTTATTCTTTCAATAAGATCTTCATATAGTGCAAGCATATCTTCCATGCTGCAGATTTGAGAATACTGTCAAGACAAGTGAAATAATTATTGCATTTTTAAGCGCGTTGATAAACCATAATGAAACAGAAACAAAACGTTAAAGGAAAAGGAAATGATAAAGAATTAAAGATTTTCATTTATATATAACAGTCATTGAAAAGAAATTACCAAGTCATGTCTTTTTCTTTGAAGAAGTTCCAAAGCATTCTGCAATACCTCATGATCCGGTACATTTTTCATTTCTAAATTGTACTTATTTTGATCGTACGAAATTTTGACATCATCATTATTTGCGGATACCTTCTCATATTGGCATTGAGTATCCTTTGACTTCAGAGAGTCCACCATTTCCACCTAGTGAACACATTCAATGAATCAATAAGTTGATTACTAATGAAAGTATGTTATATGTTCATATTTCCAAATAAATGGTTGATATTTCATACTATTAATTAGTAAAAGACTTAAGTCTCTTTGAAGTAAAATATAAAAAGGGCATCAATTGTGTAAGGATAATTTCTTAAGAACAAAGATTTTTCTTATCATTCAGACCAAGTGTATCATGTTGTGTAGGGGACATGCTCTTTCTTCTGGTATGATGCACTCTGAGTGTTTAATTTAGTTTCTTATTTGTGCCTTTTGCAGTATTATCCTTCATCACTGCCTTTTGAGACACTTTCGATAGAAAAGCGTCGCCTTTTGTGTCAGAAGTCTTCATTCTGTTTGCAAAGGAACAAAAATATTTTGGACAATTATATATCAAACTAAACAACTAGTTTAAATTGTAGACATCACAAGTGGAATTAGAACTCTTGAAAACCTGTTGATAATGCCGTGAAAACGACGTTATTATGTGCATTCCCAAGCTTAAAACCATTCATTGTTAAGCTTTCGTGAGATTTCGAGTCTTTTTCTTATGTTTTAGTGTTTTTGAGTCTTTTGATTAGTTTTATAGTTTTTATGCTTATTTAGAGTTATATTTACTTGTCTTATGCTTTTTGTAGGAATTTATGAATTAGAGCTTCAAGGAGAGAAGAATCTGAAGCAAGTGGTGCAAAGACGTAGGTAGCTGCTCACTCCAACATGCATAACTCTTTGATGGTTAGATCCAATGATGCCGAATTTTGAGTATGTTGTAGAGGAGGAAGTTAGCTACACCACAAATCTTACGTATTTGCATTAGAAGGTTGATCTAAAAGTTATGCCATTTGCAATCGGCCTCCATTGGATGCTCCCACGGTTGCGGGAAAAAGACCTCACGCATGAGATTAATGAGAACCACGAGTTTCGCCTTTTGAAGGCATTTTTTGGGTTTTCTCCATCATTTTGTTATAGTTAGCGCTTAATTTACCCTTTAGGGGTAGATGGATAATTGAAAAGAATGTTATTGGAGTTATGAAACCCTTGTGGTTGGGAGAGTTACACACCACTTACTTTACAATTATAATAGAATTAGGGTAGAATAGAATCTAATATGTGAGATTTACACACACATAAGGAGAATTTAAAGGATTTGAAGGACTTTCAATTTCTACATCTATTTGCATCTCTTTCTTCAAGATTGGTTAAATCTAATCTCATCTTGTGCTTTACTTTCTATTTTGAGAATGTGATTGTGTATTTGATTCATATGAAGCTTAGATTAGTTAATATGTGGCTAAGTCATTTTAATCTAAGGAGTATCGATCTTAGGGATTGAAATTATGTATTGAAATGTTGGGGTTTAGGTCTTAATGTTGAATTCATTGATTGATTGAACTAATCAGTCTTATCTTAATTGATTTTGCTTGATTTCACCTCCTTTGAGAGTCGGAAGGATAATTGGGGGTTAGTCTAACTCAATTTGTGGGTTTCGACATAGAATAGGAATATACCTAGGTGGCTCATGCTCATTGTATTCATTCCTGAATGCAACAAATAACTTAGATTCTCTTTAGTCGGGGTACCTTGGGTTAGTCTTAAGTCCCGGTGACAACGGTACGCCTCCTCTAGGAATAGGTGGTTTCAGACTTTCCTTAGAACCTTGGGTGACAATGGGGTTCGTGAGTGATCTAAGGATAGGGAGTTTTAGTAGATTGGTAGGATCTTGTGAGGTCAGAAGATAAGTAAGATTTATATGAATTTATGAGCATCAATAATATTAATTTATCATTAGTAATTAACCCGATTGAAACACATAAGTGAAATAGATCCCTAGATCCTTTTCCCCTATTGATTTCCTTCATTTTAGCTTACATAGTTTAATTTCATTTTCATTTAGTAGTATTAATCAAATACTAATCCAATTGTGTGTTCTTTTATGCAAACTTACTTAAATAACATCATAGGAATTGCTAGCTTGCTCTACTCACCTCGTGCCTAGTCATTGAGATTAGATACGCGGTAGTTCTAACCATTTTACATCACTTTTGGTACGTACACTTGCGTTCATACCCTTTGTGTATGCCACATATTATGTGTGTGTATGAAATGAGGCCAACACAGAGAGAACTTACAGATTGGCTCGGTTCGGCAAAATTGGTTTGGGAGTTTGTGGTAAAACATTTGAACACGAATTCGATTGGTTTTGGTTGGAATTTTGAGATGGTGAAAATATTAGTAAAATAACAATACCAGGGTTTTTGAAAATTCGAGAAAATATTTGAATTGGTTTTGGATGATGGGGTTTCCAGGGAAAAGTCGATGATAGGTGTTGATTTTATAGTGTTTGAGATATGTTATTATATTGTGTAGTAGTAAAGGTTTGGTGTAGGTATGAGGGGTTTGGTTACAAAGTGGGTCAAGGAGTTTCCCAACTTGGTTTTGGCTCGATTTCACTTAACCAAGTCGATCCATGAACACCCTATTACTATATCATTTCCCCAAGGCAATGGTAATTGTAGATTGTATGTTCAAACTCGGAGCTTTGAGTTTGTCCATGGCCAAAATCGAATTTGGTTACAGAGCAAGTTATAAGCCTTACCAAAATTGTTGCAAGGGCTTGTCACCCCAACATAACGGAGCCTAATATCGTATTTGACAGAATTCATGCAATATTCACATACTAGTGTTAAGAAATATGCAGTAAGACCATTTTAGGATCAACTAAAGATCATAAATAGTACCATTTAGGAATAATTACTCAAACTTTGTGTAATTAATCACCCTCCATGTTTGGGAAATTAATCTAACTATCCTTGAGGTATTGGATTTCTTATAATTACACCCTTACAGTGTTAATTTCATTAAAAAGAAAAAGAATTCCAGAAATACCCCCAAGTACCATCTAAAAAAAGAGTTTGATGTGACAAAAGGGTGAAACTAATGGGGAAAAAATGGTGAAATTGAGTTAAATCAAAGAAAAAATGGTTGAACTCAGTGGAAAAACGGGTGAAAGTAATATCGTAAGGGGGAACTGTAATGAATCTAATACCTTAAGGGTAGTTTGTGTAATTTCCCTAACATGGAGGGTGGTCAGTTTAATAACACTAAACTCATGGGTAGTTTGAGTATTCTCCCTATCATTATTACAAAAAGATACGACTACGCAAAATCAAAACAAGCAATCAAGATCACTTCGTAAAAAGGGAATGAATGGATAATAAAAATTACGAAAGCAATGAAGTTTGTAGAGAATATACCGCAAAAACCAGCACGAGATGAACTCCGCTTAAGGAAGCTTATGGTAATACTCGATAACCGGTGTAATTGACCAGCTACCTAAACCCTTTACAGCCAAAGGACCTTGTAAACTGAAAAAAATTGCAAATTGATTTTCGTCACAAACCCTTTTGGAACTTGCAATGGGACTAACCTCTCCACTAGTTATATAAGAGGAACTTGCTTGCTTCCAATTGAATTTCTGAGGGGATTAAACTATGTAAATTTCACCAGCCGACATTTCTTTACTTAAAGAATACACAACATTAGTCTCCAAAATCGCGAGACTAGAAGTGTCAATGTCTGTCAGTGCTTCAAAACATCAAGGAGCTTGAATTTTAACGAAGAAATTGAGAAGGAAAATAAAAACGAATAAATATTGAAGCTCAGTATTTTCCTCAGTAAAATTCAAGAACCAAACATAGCTCAGAGTTTTACTAAGTTCGTCCTAAAAATGGAAAGATACATCAAAGACAATTCAAATTCAACTGCTCATAAGCTTATAATCAAGAGTCACGGCCAATTAATACAACATAAATAAAGTAGGCTAAACAATTTATGAGTTGTTATATGATAAATATCATACCTTTTATATCTTTCAAGACATCACAGACAAGCTTCAAAAGCTCATTATCATCAGCTAATGCCTTCAAACTGTTTATCTTTCCCTTATTACCAACCGTTTCTTCTTATAACATTTGAAGATTTTTCTCGAGAGGAGATCAAACCCCTTTGGTGATATCATCAAACCGAACCATACAGTTCTCTTTATTTGAATCGATTAGCAAAATTGCAACTTAATGTATATGCCACCCTTCTGTGTCTGGAAAATCGATCGATGCATCAAAAGTCAAATTACTTTCGTTCGTAAATTCCACGGAATAGAGCAAAGGTGGTCTTAAAAAGACAGCAAACTTACAAAACAACGTAAATTCTAAAAATTCTAGCTCGGTTTTCTACTTCCTGTGGTAGTAGATGTAAAGCAAAACAACTGCATGAACCTGAGGGAATAAGAAGAAAGAATAACACAATTAGATCAGTTGAAATGAAATTAGTTCAAACTATAAAGCATAAATGGATCCACAATCAAGGTACGAATAAAAAACAATGTCAATGTGTCTGTTATTCGTGCAAAAAAAAAAGAACTCTGTTTATCAATAAAAATATACAAGCTCCCATGTGTAGTACAGTGTCATTTACCCTAAATAAAATCATTTTCCTTGTCTTTATGGAAAAACACATGAAAATTTGCAAATTGTGAACCGATATCAACCAATGAGCCACATAAACTACAGATGAATGAAACCACCAAAATATGCATAAAACAGCCGCAACAAATGCAATTTTTCTCATTCCCAATATTCAGCAGCAAACATGTGTGCCATACATATAAAAGAAGAAACTATGAAATAACATAACATACATACACTACAATTTGCACCAAAACTAAAGTATTAACACAAATATGTATAAAATACTCATGCAACACACCAAATGAAATTAACTATCAAAAACACCATTAAAGAACACAACACACACTTGTCAGATGTTAATGAAATATTATATCAGCACATATCCTTAAATTTTAATACTTATAAACCACGGAAAACTGAAACACGCATATATGTACCAAGAATATAAAAAATATCACAAATAATTACGTAAATCAAGAACAATATGTACAATGAAAAGCTTCAAATACTTAATCTATTAAACCCAAAAAAATGAAACACATCCAGCAACTGAAAATCACAGGTAGAAATCTTACAAAACCAAAACCTCACTAACAATAAAACAGACATTAACAAAAACATTGTATCTACCTACCTACCTACACACTGGCATGAACCAAAGATGCTGCTTTTACAGAAACATTACACTTACCTACACACTCAAATGAACAAAATAAATTTATGTGGTTGAACTAACATATACAGGCTTAATAAGTGGGTGCAAGAACTCAGGTGCCTGCCTACAATTTCAAAGAAATGAGGACGTCAATTTTGTCGATTGGTAAAACAATTCATCTATATTAGATCAGATGGTTGTACGTTTTCAAAGAGAGAACTGTTGTGTAAGATTTTCGGGTACATAGGATTATCATATTGATTAATAATAAAACAGCAGAGAAAAAAGAGGGATCTTATACCAGATTACTCCCTAAAGCTTCATATTTTGCTGATTCAGCTCTTATGGTCTCTGAGAATCGTCAAATTTAACTCAAAGCTGATTATCTCCATGCGTTTGTCTTCAAAGGAATAATGGTAACCATGTCCCCATTTAACATCTCAGTTTTTCAACCCCGTTTTACCGACCGAAAACAACTATGTGATACAAATCTCCATTCCTTATGGTTAAAATTAAAGGAAATCAAGTACAATCTATGTATCCTATGAACAGCCTAATTATCCAACTTAGAAAGAAATCTTTAACATAGAATACCTAAACAACTGCACAATTGCAAAAAAACTTCCTTAACTTTTACAAGTCCGCAATTTTGGGACGTTTTATGCTCAGGCTTGCAAAAATCCTCTCTCAACTTTCTTGGGTCAGTAATTGTGGGGCCCTTTATATTCAAGCACGTTAAAAAGTCCATTAACGTCTACAAGTCCAGAATTTTGGGACACTATACTCAGACAAGCATAACACGTCCTTTATAAGAAAAAGAAACAATATTTATTTATTTTCTTGTTCCAAATATTTATTTATTTTCTGATCCCTTTTATAATGGATACAGTAAAAATTATACAAGTTTTTCCCGTATAAACTCTTCTTCAAGTGAATAAAAAATATTTACCATAAAAATGAGCTCCACTTTGACACTTTTTAACTTTACGATAAAATAATTATTTAAAAATCTTTGTTTATTGACCCAGATTATATGTGAGAAGATATAAAAAATATGTTTATAAAACTTATATATTAATTATGATCTCATCTATAATGGTTACGATAAATAAAAAAATATTTTTTGCTTGTCAGAGTATCAAATGTCCCAAATTGCAAAATAGTAAAACTATTAATGCACGTATTTTGCTTGTATAAAGTATCTCAAAATTATGACATGTTAAGATTAAGAGACTCTTTTTATATTTGACGGGGTATAACAATATAAGTGTCCCAAATTATGGATCTGCAAAAGTTAAGGCACATTTTTTGTAAGTCAGAGTATAAAGTGCCCCTTGTGGATCTATAAAAAGTTAAGCAACTTTTTTTTGCAAGCGGGTGTATAAAGTGTCTCAAAATTGCAGACCCATGAAACTTAAGGGTTGTTTTTTTGCAATATTGTGGCAAAATTGCACAAAACTTATCGATTGGTGTTCACAAGTCAATATTTATCACTAAACACAAAAGATGATTGATCTAATAGAAGTGATTAAGAACTACAAAGTAGCGAACCTATTTTTAATACCTATTAAAAGAAAATTTCACTTAATGTGTTTGACATGCCTCAAAAAAAATTAAACCATTAAAAAGAAATACTTATTACTAAACATAAAACATGTACAGTTAATTTATGGGATTTTTGCACGTCACCCCCCAAAAAAGTTTCATTTTTGCACTTTCCTCCCTATGATTGAAAAAACATGACAATACCACTTTGAAGTTGATAAGTGAGTGCACTTTGCCCCCCTTGTTCAATAACTTGTTGGATTTCAAAAGGTATAAATGTAAATTTGGGGTTTAATGCACTAATCTTAATCTTTTGGGGGGCTAAGTACACAAAATATTATTAATTTAAGTTATTAGAATATTGACATTTCAAAGCACATTTTAATAGAATTCTTTACCTTGATAATCACATCGTAATCTAATTTTAGTCTTATACCATATTTTTTTATTTTAATTGTTTTACTTTCACACTTCTTTGATTTGATAAAAACACTTTTAGTATAGAGATGATTTATTTGTAAATAAATAAATAAATAATTAGGACTAATGAAAATTTCGTTAAAAAAACTTCTAAATTTGAATTTTCGTACAAAAACATAACTAAATCTTTTTTTTATTTTTTTCAAATTGCAAATCACATTTGAATATTTTAAAATTTAGTGCACTTAACCCCCTAAAAGTTTTTTTCTTATTGCACAAAACCCCATGAGTGACGTTTTTACCCTTTGAAAGTTACTTAAAAATGATCAGGGGGCTATGTGCACTCATTTGTCAACTTGTGGGGGCATTGTCATGTTTTTTCAATTATAGAGGAAAAAATACGAAAATAAAATATTTTTGGGGTGTGACGTGAAAAAATTCCTTAATTTATTCTTAGTGGTAGTTAGGGTTCGGTGACCATCACATTTTGAAATGTAATTTGGACCATCCACCGGACAACCAAAACTTGAGAATTGCTTGGGACCATTCACACACTGTCCACCAACCAACCCCATATATGGTCCACAGTACGAAACTAATACTCCTATTTTATTTCGAAATAATTTTACTCTTTGTCCTATAAATATAGAGTAAAATACGAAACACCTTCTATGCCTTATTTCTTTGGGAAAAATAAAAACTTATCGTGTTATTATTTTACTGGTAAAAAACGTCCTTATATTGGCAAGTCAATGACATTTGCTCTCGGAGTGCTTCCCTTATCGTAAGTGTGATTATATTTCACAATTTATAAGGGAAATGACAAAGTATACAGTTAAATGTATACGCGATAATATAATGTTTACTTAAAAATTTAAGAGGTAACTCCGCTTGAGGACACAAGATTGATCTCAATGTCTGATGAAATAACCTCTATGCTAAGGTTAAATCCAATGGAGAGGAGGTGGTGGAGGATAGACTGGGTAGTAGAGATTAATGGGGTAGGGGTGGCTAGGGAGCTGGCTGGAGCTCCATAGCTAACCTCGATAAGCACGTCAGTGTACCTATCAGTTGCAAAGTGGCGTCCCTTGATGTTTTAATTTTTTTTTATTTATTTAGTTTGAATTGTTAATTAATAGTGTAGTATTTTTTTGTGTTTTGGGATATAATTCCTGTTCAAATTTTTTCTGTTCAACTTTAATTGTTCACAATTTTTGTTTTTTATATTTTTCATTTAGAAGTATTAAATTAAAATTTTAATTTATTTAGGTGGTTATATATTTGAACAATATGATAATTGAAAATTTAATTTAAACACTTAGACACAAAAATTAAAATTCATACTTAATTTATACATGGATAATTTATTTATAATATTTTTGTAAACGAATTTTTGTGTTGCAATTTTTATTGATAAATTTATCACATTAAATCACCAACATGAATTTTAATAAATTGCAATGAAAATTTTATTGTTATTATTATATTAATAATGATGGTAGTTAGAATGATTAAATTGAGATTAAATGAAATAAAGAGCCACATAATTGAATTTGGATAGAAAGAGTAGCTGGGGAGCTCCGGAGCTCTCCCCCGCCCCCGCATTGGGTTTTCCAAACTTCAAATCGAAATTTGCAATATCCCCCCTCACCCCACCCTACCCCACCCCACCCCACCCCACCCTACCCTAAATAGGTGCAATTGTCCAATAATTAATAAATTGTGAACAAAATTTTCTTACTAATAAAAATAATATAGGCGACTTTTGTCAATTAGGGCACACGAAATATATTTGGAATTGTCTTGCATGAGTATCCAAGTTGAATTAGTGGCAAACTTAAAGAGTAAAGTTTTCCAGCATCAAATAAAGTTTAAAACCTTTGGGATCATATACTTTTATATATAAAAGAAAGGTAGTTTTAGTACTTGAACTGAATTATTATGAGATTTTTTTTAATTGTGATCATAACTCCCCGCACATCAATAACTATCAAATTATAAAGTTAAACTAAATAATTATATTTATAATTTTCACTATACCTAATGTGTATAACTGCAGCACTGAATCTTGAACTTATTCTTCAAATTAAAATCTGTTTTGTCAATGAGATTAGCGGAATCCTTTTTCTGTCCATTTCCCTTTTTATTCCAAAAATGGAAAGTTGAAATCTAGTTAACAATAGATAACCACCTTCACACAAAAGTAGAACCTACACCCAATTAATTTCGGGATACACTTTTCAGACCAAAAAGACCCCTACGTTCCTCCCAATTAAAAATATTCTTATTCTGCATTGTGCGGAAAAAAAAAATAAAAAAAGGAAACACTAATACACATTGAGATGGTATCTCAATTACACAATATATGTCCAACAAAATATTGTAGTAGAATGCCTTTATTCCCTAAGTCACAACATTCTTCTCTCTTTTATTTCAGGAAATTTGCTTTTTTGTGATAGACCATATTGCAACATAAGTATTTTTTAACATGAAAATACAAATTTAATACCATATAATAGGTTTTCACTGCAACCTTCATATCAAATTCAATTTTAATTTTCAATGGAGTTAATAACAATTTACCCCATTTAAAACGCATAATGTTCAATTTACCTCTTGTGAAAATTTTATAGAGCAATTTATCATGTTCAGCCGGAGAGTGTAACTCACTTGCCTAAATGGAGAGTGTCATGCATAATATTGTGTAACATAGGGAATATTTATCATAACACATGAGATAAATTTATCAAAATATAGGGGTGTAAACTGCCACATTATCGTAACAAAGGGAGAAAAGTGCCACATATAAAAATATAAGGGGAAGCGGTGTGAAACTTTTATATAAAATTACAAAAGGGTAAAATGCTAATTTTCAAATCACAGGGAGATAAATTGAACATTATGCATTTCATAAGGAGATAAATTGTCATTAACTCTGAAGAAAAATCGGGCTTGGTATGAAAGTTGCAACGAAACATGTCCTCTTGTACCAAATTTACATTTTCGTGTTTAACCTATCACATGGTACAAAAAAAACAAATTACCCGTTTTATTTCTCTAGGTGAAGGTTAGAATTTTACGATCTTTTGGTATATTTTTTGAATAATTATGGAAGAGTTTTTCCTCTATTCCGTTGTAATTTGTTTAATAAATTGGTTTAGGAGTTCTATCTAATAATATTTATAAAATAAAATTGGCGAGTTTTGAAAATTTGAGATATGATTTAAATTGTGTGTTTTTTTTGTAATATTTAAATTGTGTTTAATTTGTTTGGATTTGAAGGATATAAATCAAATTAATAACTTTATAGAGCTTGAGATATACTTATTATATTGATTTTGAGATTTGTGATAGAAAAATAGGTTGTAGGATGTTAAATTAATAACCTTAGATAGTTTGTGATTACTACTTATACTGAAAGAAATCGAGATATTAATTATAATTATGTTGTTATTCCTGAAATTCATGGAAGAAAAGTAGGTGATAGAGTATTTAAATCAATATCTTTATAGAGTTTATAATATAAGGGGTCGTTTGGTAGGACCTAATAAGGGGTATTATGTCATATTATATGAGTTAATATGGGCTAATATAATGTTTGGTGACATTGCTCTAATACCGGGTCAAATGAATTAAATCCTTACGACCCGGTATTAAGACTAGATTATAATCCACCCAGGCGTGGGTGGATTAGTTAATCCGGGTAAATATGGATTAGGTAAATATCACTAATAACCTCAAATTTACATATTTTCTTTTGAACATATCATTAAATATCATAAATTCTTCTCAAATATCTGAAAATGTAAAAACATTATACATAAATAAATCTATATCAATTTATAATTAACATGGAAGCATTCAATCAAATCTATCAAACATGATTTTAATATGGCCTTCAATCCGGCTCCAATCTAATCCACTATAATAAAAATTAATGAAATAGTGATTATAATTATATTGTTACTCTTAAGATTAAATTATTAATAGAATATATTGAGATACCAGGTTGGCGGCCATACTCAAAATCCATTCTGAACGAGACCGAACCAAAATTCTTCGTTAAAAGCCCTCTATTTTCGATAGCTCTTGTTTTTAAAACATTCTTAATTTTTGGGACTGTGCTTATTTGGTAAATTCGGAAACATTTCTAATAAATTAAGTAAATTACAAAATATATAAATATACTATTTGTTTTTAATATTAGTAGTAGATCTCCAAAAATATCCCTCACGTGTTTTCATTTGTGTATTTATACAGACATACCTATTTTGATTCCGATCCCTCTTCTACCAACTCCTACACCTACACACTCCGCCCACCTCGCTTCTTGACGGAGCCCCCAACGTTCTTACCTTTTATACATACACCTATACCTGTACACACCCCCTTCTCTCTGTTCTCTCTTGATCTGAAATCATTTACAATGCAGAGCACCGCTATTGCATTCTCCCCTTCCCTTTCTCTTTCTACCAGTTCTCGCAAACTCTCGGTTCAGAGATTTAATCCACTTTCGTTCTCCGCATCGGAACGGCGCCGTTTCGGAAATGGCTCCGCTTTGTTTACATCTATGCAAAAATTCAACCCGATTAGCTGCTCCTTGAAGCAGAACGGGTGGATTTCAGCTCCGAATCCTGGGAATCCGGAGCCAGAAAATGATGCAGTTGTTGTTCGGGCCACATCTGAGAGTGCGAGTGAGCAGGAGAGCGCGAAATCGAAGGATTTTTCCAAAACTTTGGTGCTTGGGTTGCTTTTCGGGCTTTGGTACCTATTTAACATCTACTTCAATATATATAACAAGCAGGTGGTTATTTCGGTTGTTTTTTTGAGTGTTTCATAGTTCTCTGTTGATTTGCGTTGTGAAGTATGAGCGATTTAGTTTTTGTTTAAAATTGATGTGATATGTTGAGTGATTTGAAGTTTGTTCTTAAATTGCTGAAATTTAGATTAATAAGTTATGTTTATTTTATGTGGATGAATGATTTATAGTCTTGTATGTTGAAATTTCCCATGAAATTGGCAAAAAATACTGCTGGAATTTATGATTTATGTTTATGATAGGTTGATCCATTTTAATGATTTTCTTATAATGATTATGTATGTAAAGAAACGAAGGACATAGGAATTTGAAATAAATTCAGTTACATAATTTCACTAGAATGGATGTATCAACAAGACTTAGTAAAATTAACTTGTTTCTCATTCCATTTTGTGACTCAGCTCCACCACATTCAGCATAAACTTTTGCTTTTAAATTGGTACTAATCCTGGAAATTTGGACAAGCCCAATATTCAATGTCACATTTTCACTTTGACGTTCTATAGTCGTCCATGTTATATATATTTATTAATATTTGGTGGCAAGCAATTTGTAGGGCAATCGTGCATGGTGTTTTTAAATTTCAAATTTAATTGTCAATTGAGTGTTTCAAGTGTGACATTCCTTAAGTAATGATATATTATGATGTTTTTTGTTTGTAATAGGTTCTCAAAGCTTTTCATTACCCAATGACAGTCACTCTAGTTCAGTTCGCTGTGGGGTCTGTACTTGTTACTTTGATGTGGACCTTGAATCTCTACAAACGCCCTAAAATCACTGGTTCCCAGGTACTTGTTGACTTCCAATAACACTTCTTCATTGTTTGTTTATTAAGTTTAACAACATGACGGCGGATTGTAATCATGTATTCACAATTGGCAGCTTGCTACAATTCTTCCTTTGGCAGTGGTGCATACCTTAGGCAACCTATTCACTAATATGAGTCTTGGGAAAGTCGCCGTTTCATTCACTCACACAATTAAAGCTATGGAGCCCTTCTTCTCAGTTCTCCTGTCTGCCATGTTTCTCGGGGAGGTGAATATTTTTGTTTTTCTAATTTGATTTTGTTTAACTTCTATTGTTATAATGTTATATGGAGCTTTCAAGAAGTTATTTTCTGACTTCATGTTTTGTAAAAGTTGTCGGTTTGAAAGAGGCTCTGAGGTCTCTGTTTTTCCATTTATTAAATTTACTCATTGTAGAGTCTTGATAAATTATCCTTCTATAGTTTTATAAACTATTATTATTTCACGTCCACTTGCAATTCGTTGATAAGATGATTATTGTCCTTCTAGAATACTGAATACCTGTGTATTTTTCCCTTTTGAAAATTGAGCTTATGAGTTCATAAAAAGAAATATGGTATGTTTGGTTGCCTGGTTCTGTCTTTATCAAAATGTTTATATCCTTTTGATTTATATGATCCATTTGATCACTTTTGCCTACTGACCCCTCCCTGTACAGTTCCCATCAATATGGGTAGTGTCCTCTCTTCTTCCAATTGCTGGTGGAGTAGCTTTGGCGTCGATGACTGAGGCCTCTTTTAATTGGTAAGGAACCAAGACATTCTACTCCCTATCAATTTCTGACAAATCCCTTCTCTTAAGTAGCATCGTAGAAAGTGTTCGTTCATGATTTTCATACATAATTTATTGAATCTCTGTTTTTGAAGGGCTGGTTTTTGGAGTGCAATGGCCTCAAATGTGACAAATCAATCTCGCAATGTTCTTAGTAAAAAATTTATGGTCAAGAAAGAGGTATATTACATTCTCATTCTTATAAATTTTTTGACCCCCAAAGAATACAATCTATCGGATCTGGGTGATTTCTTAGGTTTATTCTATTATTTGTTGGTTTCAGTCTACTTCAGTGGAATTGAGTTATTACAAATCTGTTTTTAGTATAACATAAGGGAAAAGAGAGAAAATTGTAGGTTTATTGTTCTAGTACTTTTAAGGAAATGGTGCTTCAGCTTCAGTTTCTCTTACTACAGGAATCTCTGGATAACATTACTCTATTCTCCATAATTACTATGATGTCCTTTGTCCTAATGGCACCCGCTGCTATTTTCGTGGAAGGCATCAAGTTTACACCTTCAGCCCTCCAAGCTGCGGTAAGTAAAAAATTTCAAAGGCATAAATGTCTTTTAATATATGTGGTTTGGCTTCTTTCTATTCCTTATTTTGTATTGGAGAATTGCTTTTTATATTCCTTTCTGTTGTCAGGGGGTAAATGTCAACCAGCTTTACACTAGGTCACTTCTGGCTGCTCTCTGCTTCCATGCATACCAGCAGGTAATGTTGGATAATTTTATTTCTTTTGGGCAGCATTAGATTTTCTTTCTTGTGGGCAGCATTAGATTTTCATTCTTGTGGGCAGCATTAGAATCAGTTTACTCTTTCCATCGAGCAAAGAAAATAGGTTAATTGCTTTACCACTCACTATTCTGAGTGAACCCATTATTAGTTTGTCACACATTTGATACACTTATAATATGACACTAGGGATTTCAAGGTTAAGTAGCTTGTCTGAACATTATAATATTTTCATGTAGCCATTTTGGTTGAAAAATTCTATATATTGAAGCAAATACAGTCGAGATTTACAGTCTAAACATCGTGTTCTAGTGTGACACATAAAAAATGCTTCTGTGTAAGAAGATATGTGATCACCCTGTTGACATTTTCACCATTTGCTGATGCTTGTTCTTAGTCTTGGTTTGTACTATAGACTGATAAACTCTAAAATTTCTTTGATCATGCAAAAGGCTTAACTTTTGAATATAAATTAAAATTTGAAGATTATTTATTTGTTCATATCCTGTAATGGTTTCACTGTTCCGAGCAAGAATTTTATGAATAATTAAACATCAATAACAAGGTGTACATGTTTCTTTTGACAATGGAATGCTGATAAGAGTTGTTGTTATGTGCAGGTTTCTTACATGATATTGCAGCGTGTATCACCTGTTACACATTCTGTAGGAAACTGTGTTAAGCGGGTGGTGGTTATTGTAACTTCAGTTCTCTTTTTCCGCTCACCAGTTTCACCCATCAACTCTTTAGGTATAATTAATTTGAGTGAGTCATGAGTGTGATAGTTGATTGCAAACAAAATAAATTTCAATTCTTATCTCGGTATTCCTTGGGTGCAGGCACTGGGATAGCCCTTGCTGGAGTATTTTTGTACTCGAGAGTGAAGAGCATCAAGCCAAAGCCAAAGACAGCTTGAAGTTCTATCTCTGTTAACAAATTTTGTTTTTATTTGTTGCAAACTTTAGTTGTATGTTAGTTGAGAACATGGGATTTTTCTCGCCTTGATTTTGTTCTGGTGTTATTGGCTTATTCTTGTAAAATGGTTATCCATAATTAGTTGTTGTGATGATTTGATTGCGTATATCATGTTTCTGTCGTGATGTTGGTATTTTACTGGTTAAAATGCGTATTGTTAGCAAAAAAAATGAACACAAAAGATGAAGATTGAAGTAAATATTGCGATATCATTACTTTAGTCTATAAATAGAAGTATCATCGTTTCTCTTTGCCTAAACATCAGTCATTGCTTCAGATGTACACTGAGGCTAATAAGTCAAGTCTCTTTTAACTCTTAACATATATACATGTTTAAAGCAAAGCAAATAAAAAGAGTCGAAATTTGAAACTATCATGTTTAAGTTGTTGGCTGAAGAATTCAAATACTAAAATATTATAAGAGCGTGACAGAAAAAAAGCACTAAAACTTTAAATAAATTTTATAAATACAACACTCAAGAAATCCTAATAATCTCTATGAGACTCACTCCCTAAAGCATATTTAGTGCCATTTATTCTAATAAAAAACAATTAATGAGGTCATTAACTTCTATTAATGTGGGAAATACAATTCATTAACATTTAATACACAATAAAGTGCATAGTTGGGAGGATGGTGGAGGCAACCCCCCCCACCCCACCCCACCCCACCCCACCCCACCATTGCCTTGATCTTATATGTGTCATAACCTACTATTTTATCACGGGTAAACACCACTTTTGGTCCCTCTTATCATTAACTTTTTACAGAGTGGTCCTTTTTATGTTTTTTTTCCCACTTTAGTCCCTACTATGAATTATTTGTTTCACTTTAGTCCTTTTCAAGTTGTCCAAGGCGATTCCTATAACATGTGATATACTCATGAGGGCAATTTTGTCATTTCAAGTAAACTAACAGGGATATTTTCGTCTTTTTAATTATTTAAAAAAAAACTAAATATATAATCTCTTCCAAACTAGGCTTTCATTCCAATCCAACTTAATCGTACATCTCGTTCCAAACTAAAGTTTTTTCCTAAAATCTTTTTCAAACACCAAAATTGTTCACCAATTAAACAATATCTCAAATAGTCTCAATAATGAGCGGACGAAAATGCCCTAAAAAATATTCATATGCATGTCACGTGTTATCGGAACCACCTGATAAGGACTAAAGTGAAATACATAATTCTTAATAGGGACTAAAGTGAAACAAATAATTCATAGTAGGGACTAAAGTGGAAAAAAAAACATAAGAGGGACCACTCTGTAAAAAGTTAATGATAAGATGGACCAAAAGTGGTATTTACCCATTTTATCACATTTCAAAGTAGTCAAAATTCACTTAAATTTTTTGACCTGATTCACAACTAAATTTTAAAAATTAAATGGTCGAATTGAGCAAATATTAAAAAGATGAAACTCGAGTTTCACTAATTAACAAACATATACACGTAATTCGCACTTAATACTGTAAGTCAAACCAAGCTCGACCAAATAACCTAATCCAAACTCACCTACTCCTTTGTTCATTCTCCTTTTTCTTAGGTTCCATTCTGGTTCCAAAAGGTGAAATCGCTCACCCCGGGTGCCTCTCACCCCCTGCCCGACAGGATTGTGAGAGGAGGTAAATCATGGTGACTCAACCGCAACAGAGGCTGGGACTAGTGCTCACTGCGCACAAGGAGCCCCGGTGAGGTTCGATCCTTGGTCTCTTGTTCCAAATTCCATCTCTGAGACCAGTTGAGCTGCCCATGCGGGCTATCTTAGGTTCCATTCTTGAGCCACTCAAACAGGATGCAACCCTACCGGATCGGACTGGACCTAGCTTCTTACTTCAATTGTTCCAAGAACCTCATTAAACCAATTGTCAAATATGAAAAACTGGGAATCAAACACACACACACACACATATAAAAATAGATCCAGCAATATATAATTACTACAGAATGAACTATAAAATATCTTAAATTTATAAAAAAAAAAAGTATATTTGTGTCATTGATCAAATATCCTTGAAATATAATATGAACTATAAAATATCTTAAAAAAAGTATAAGTTTTTTTCTTTGAAATAGTATTAAAGAGTTAGCAATGAAGTTATTAAAGGATCATGTTCATCAAATCTATATCAAGCTCCTTCTTCACTTCACACATCATCAAAGGAGGAATATCAAATGGCAACTGCACATCCAAACACGGTTTATCTTCGACTACACGAGGCAGAACCCCTTCGATCAAATGATCATCATCGTCTTCAAACGTGAACTCCGGAATCTCATCATCAAAATCGTACTCCAACATTTCTTGATCATGCTGTAGTGGAACTTCAGTACTAATATTTGAAAAAGAATAATTCAAATGTGGTGCATTGTAGTAATTTCTTGATCTGCTATTACTGCAGCTCCCTTTCTCGAAATTAAGGCTTTTGATATAGTTTTGTAGGAGTGAACTTGGACTTGGCCATTTTGTCTTGCATTTTCGTCTCGAAAATTGTCTTCTTTTTGTTGCATTCCAGTGGTTCTTGATTGAGTTTTCGGTTCTACCCGGAAGCATTTTTGCGATTTCTGCCCATCTGTTTCCTACTTGTGCGTGTGCCTCTATTAGAATTCTGTCTTCCTCCTCTGTCCAAAAGTCCTTCTGGATGATAGTAATTAGCAGAAGTTAATATTAAATTAAAACTGCTGGAACATAGAAAGGAGAAAAGAAAATTGCATTCAAGAATTTGGATATTGTATGTGTAGAAGAATCTTCCAAAACCAATTTTTACTCAGATAGTTATATACTCTAATTCTAGACTGATGAACAAGAAGAGAAAATAACAAAGATGCCGGAGAATTGCATTTTTAGTCCCACATAGCTCTTCCTCGGCACTTTTGATCCGTACTTTATAAAAATTGCATTTAACTCCCAATTTCTTGAAAATCCAAAGATTAGTGGTCCTATCTCCTCGTTTGGGGCTAAAAGTGTAAAATTTAGACAATCCTATAGGACAAGAAATATTGAAAATAGACTACTATATTGGACCAAAAGCGAAAAATATTTTGAAATTTTGAGAAAAATATTTAATTTTAAAAGTTGCGGGACAAGAAATGCAGAATTTTTTAAAAATTTAGGACCAAAAGTGCAATTTGTAATGCAAGTGAGCAAGATTGCTGCAATCCAATTGTGGGACTAAAACTGCAATTTTATCCAAAAATACGCTCCCCTATGTTATGCAAAACCTACATGAGATGATCATGTGAAATTTTAATTGTGTAAAATTCCCTTGTACAATTAAATATTCGGTACGAACGCTCCCATCCTAAAAAATATTGGCCGTCATCAATTGTACGGATGGGGGGTTCTGTGACAAACTCTAATAATACATGAAAATTTTACTTGATTTCAAGTTTCACATAACACAGACGAGCGTCTGTTGCATATATCATCACAAAAAATGATAAATAATTAATTAAGAGAATATAAAAATAAAAAGGAAATTAAGAGAAAATATATATGAAAGTACAACTTTAATATCAGGCCTCAAATGGTTATGCCATCTTTCTCTGCACTGCTTGCCTATCCTTCCCTTGAGCATCCGAGAGATATGTGACCATTTTCTTATTCCATATTTGTTCACCAAATGAATCAACATTCTGCACATTAATACAATAAAATCATTCAAAACAAAAATAACAAAAAAAGAAAATATTTTTATTTAGAGAAAAAGAAAAAATAGAACCATTTTTTTTTTTAATTTCTCACCTGTCTTCTTCAGTGGTCCACTGCCCCTTCGCTGATTTGGACCTCTTCAGGACTCTATCTGATTTTTTAGATTTCTTTTTAGATTCACTCTCATTTCTATTATTATTATTATTATTATTTTCATTACTATTTTTGCTTCTTATCTTGCCATCTTCCTTATTACATCCAATATTATCTGCAGTCACGCATGAACTTGTCTCATCCGGAATATTTGGAACAAGATCATGACAATTTAAATCTATTCCAAGTTCCATCAATTCTTTCATATTTGGAACATTCGAGAATGCACCATCTTGGAAATCCTCCATGTTACAACTATTGTGATCATAAGGGTTAAACTCGTATACATCGGCATCCGCAGAACAACCATGGTAAAAGGCATCATCAAAAGGATCTAAGCCGTCGGATTGGATTCCGATGTCTGGATTGAACGCAGAATCTTCCGAGGGGAATTGATGATCAAGGAGTTGGAAATCTTGAAGGTAAATATTTGATGATGAGAAGTTGTCTAAAAACTCATCCTCCTCTAGTAGTTCAAATTTCATGTTATTGTCGGACAAGTCAATTGGTAGAGGAGGGGTGTTAGGGTCATTTTCCAAATTTGTTTCAGAATCCATTGGAGGAGGAGTTAAACAAACATAGGAAGGAATGAGGAAGAAGAAAATGAATGAATAGTATGGTGCAAATCTTTGTCGGAGTAGTGTTTTACATTTCAGTTAGATTTATATTTATTATGGAAGTAAAAGGCATTAATTGTAATGGGAATTCATCTGGAGCGTCAAAATTTTTGGGTTGATCTGATGGTTGGAATTACGTGTGATTGAAATTAAAATTTAGTCAAAGAACCTAACACAAAATTTACTTGCCATGTTAAAATTTATTAGGTAGTTTGTTATATTGTACATTAAGTCCATGTTAAGAATAAAATGGAAATTCTAGGCCGTATTGGTCTCGGTCAAACTCTTCTAAATAAAGTGTATTTACGTATATTTTATAGTTATATTTCTTCTATAAAAGTCGGTCAACGATAAGACAAATTACGACTTGCTTGTGAATACTTTATTTGACGGTGAACATTTTACGTCATTCATTTCGCCCAAATTCATAAGTAAATGTAGTTTCTAAATTTTAATACCAAGACAGTCTTCTGAATACCATGCAATGTCATTTGTATTAAAATGTTTCAATAATCATATTTGTGCTTTCTTCAGATAATTTTTTTCATCTAATACTCTTACTATGTCAATAATAGGCTAAATAACTTATAAGAGAAACATAGATTATTGCATTTTACATAGTCTAAAAACAAGAAACATTTCTTCATGATGGTATTCTAGCTTATTGTTTGGTGTTTGATGATTAAATGTTTTACTTAATTAGACTTACAGTAGATTAAAAAGTACATTCGAAAAAGGATTATGGGTATCACTTGAACATATTTATTTTGTATTGAACATGAATTAGAATACAATTCTCAGAATATGTAATTGGATTGTGGTCCGTTTGCACCAAGATTAAATTTAATTTGCATAAAGGTTTAGCATTTGACAACCCTATCTGACTATCTTTAATTATTGTTTTCAAATTCAGAACTCTGGTTAATAGTCAGGGTATCAAATTATGTAAGTAGTTAGATCAACAACAATATTTTTTTATGTGATTGAATTAATATGTATTTGCACATACGTAGTTTCCACTTCACTAGTATTATATGTGCATAAAAGCTCTTATAAGAATTGGGAAAATGATTTATCGGAAATAGCATACACAAACATCACTTAATTTTTAAAATTTTTTATTTTATTTTATTTGAGGGGACATAAACATCACTTATATAACAACGACAAAGTTATCAAATTAAATTTTTTTCTCTAGCTTACTACGACCAATATTGGCATTAATATAGCATTTTAAATAACAATAAATAATTCTGAAATTAATGCAATACAATTAATATGGAGAGATATTCCTCAAAGGATAAGCTTTACCTTTATGGAAAATTAAACTCATGGAAAATTATCTGGTTAAGGGTTTGAGTATAATCTTATCTGACAATTAACATCGGATTTGAGTATAATCTTCCTTAGATAATAAGGGTTTGTTTACTTGAGTTTTTTGAGAGCATTTTTACACTACTAGAAAAAGGTGAAATTATTGAATTTTACAAAAAAATTGGTTGAAGTTTCTATATTTCCACAGAAAAAATAATTTGTAAAAGTGACAAAGTGAAAAATCTGTCACAAAAAGGTTCGTCGAAATCAGAATTTCTGTCGAAAAAGTGAAAAATTTCGACAGATTTACCTTCCATCAAAATTTCTATCAATTTTTTTTTCACGTCAAATAATTTCGATTGATTTTTTTTTCCGTCGATTTTTCGACAGATTTTTTTCTGTCGAAATATTATACTCGATTTCAACTGATTTAAATTGGTTGAAAATAATCTGTCGAAATTATATCTTTTTCTAGTAGTGTTATAAATTGAAATAATTTTTTAAGATGTTCTCGATTATTATAATATTTTGAAAAAAATTGTTTCTTTGAATTTTCTGAGATAAAATGTATAATATAGAAAATTTGTCGACTCTTTAGATTAAGGGAAAAAAATGTTGTTTTATGTCAAATCAAACTTAATGTTAGATTAGTGAAATAGGATAATTGATATTTTCCTTTGAATCAAATACGCGTTGCAATCTCTCTCCACACAAACATCATGACTTACGCTCCCTATGTTACCTTTTCTTAAGGGGTCTTAGTCAGGGTCGGTCCTGAGTTTTTTGTGGCCCTAAGCCAACTCTAAAATTGTGGCCCTTAAGTTTTCATGTGCAATTAAACTGTGTTAATAACTAATATAATTTTTTGTAAAAATAAAACTATTAATTAGAAAAATAAGAAACATAATAATGTGAATAAAATATAATATCGATTTGTAAAAAATATCGGTAATACGAGACACACTTCTATTTAATAAGAAAATGATAACATATATAAACACATAAAATCTTAGTAAAATATTACTTAATATTCTTCTACTAGCATTTTTTATAGCATAATCACTAATTAAACTTGCATAACAAATATTTTTCAATCAACAATATGGCTAACCGATTCGATTTATTTTGTGACAATGGTTTATCAGAAGTAAGACTTAATCAACTATAGCTTCGAAATATTATCTCTACAACTGCAACTGTAGCGAGAATACTTAACAATATTCTATAAGCAATCCATCTATTTGAGAAATCAATATTATATTGTTTGCAAATAATTCAAGTTTTTTAGTTCTTTTGGTAAAATATATCTTAAGACTCTCAACTCAAATAATTAAGTCAATCTCATCTATATCATAAGTTTCATTCAAATAATATTCAAAGTTTGAAACAATAAATACTTAAAAGCCATCATCAATAAATTTTAACATTATCAAGTCGATTTTTTTTTTATATATATTAATATGGATCCCTTGGTCACATGACTCACAACTCCAATATTTTAAAATTGCAATACAAAGATTCATTTTCTTACTTTTTGATTTAGACAATGTCTATCTTAATTAATGGGGTTTATTTAATTGTCAATATGTTGGGCCTGATTTTTTTAGCTATGCATTTGGACTTTCCATATTAGAATTTTAGCCCCACATACAAAAATAACAAAAATTAAAGTCAATTTGAAGATGCAAGGAGCCAAACACTGACCTCACACATACTCATCAAGAGTTTTACCATCTATGCCACAAGGGATCTTTGTATAATTACTACATATGTACATATAAATATATATTAAAATATTTCGTAATTGGAGGCCCTCGTTCATCGGTGGCCCTAAGCGACCGCATGTGCGGCTTACGCTCAGGGCCGGCCCTGGTCTTAGTAGTGTCGAACGAAACACCGTTTAAACTTGCTTCGAATTTTATCGAGCTTGGAATTTTTTTCCGAGCGTAAGCCTTTGAAAGAAATCGAATCTGACAAGGCCATAACAAGAAATATAGCGTTGCCTTCCAGCTGAGTGAGCTCATAAACTGGGAATCAGTTCATTTGAAAGAGAAAGTCAGGTCTAGCCTTCATTCCTAAAGGCTCTGGCACCACGTCAGAGCAAATCACCTTTTTCTCAGTGAATTAGAAAGTATTTTTCTAATTATCGCAATTCTAGTTTTATATGAATAATGACTCTACGAGCGAAGATTCAATATTTTGTATAAGAAAATATTGAAAAAAATTTATTCTATTTATAGAAAAGTAGTCTTATTTTAAGATATTGAAAAAGAAATTAGTAGTAAAACTAAGAATTTTGGGTAGAAAGCCAGTATAATTTATTGGATCAAGGATTGAAATTTGTCTACTTCATAGGCCATAGCCCATAGCAATAAAAATAAATATAAGTTTAGAAAGCCCATATAATCTCAAGAAGCAACATATTGGGCCATTTAGTTTTGCACAAAGAGAAGGGCCTACATACTCTGGGCCAACAATTCCTAGGGCTCAAAACATCGAACAGAAAACATCTCTAGCGCAACATATATAAATATATTGAAAAACCTGACAATTCATCCAACCTGATTTTGCTCAGCTCATTTCACATTTCACCTATAAAATATCCATTGACAGGTGTAATCTGCTCTCGTGCATTGGCGGTGTGCTCAATTGAAAGGTGAGCCTTTTTCCTTCTTTCATTTCTATCGATATGATTATTTGAGTTTCATAAATGTTCAGATCATTTTTTTTTTTAGTTTTTTAATTGGTAGTTTCCTGTAATTTTATATGGGGGATGTTTTTGAGATAATTGAATGAAACACTGTAAAACTGAAGCTTGATTTGGATTTTATGAATTTTAATGTAGCCAGTTTGGTTTGGCTCGTGAAATACTTATTATACTTGTATATAGTTGAACGTTGGTGAGAGTTTATTTAATGATAATACTATCTATGACTTACGGTTTCAATGCTCAGAGAAGTGAATTTGTGAAAGGTAAAGGGATATATAAATTGCTGTTTGTTATTATGAATTTCTGTGGCCTCCTTGTTGTAACTTGGTTGTTTGTTGGTGAACATAAGTTTCTACATGATTTTGAGGTTCTTGTTATTTTTAGTGCTTATGTGAATTTACAAGATGCTGACTAAATAGCTCTTAGGATTTCGAAAGCTGGAACGATCACCTATGAGTTCAGATTTTGACGATTTGAATTGAAGTTGCATAATGATGTCATAATTTGTTCTGATGTAGAAATGTGTATTGACTTTCTGATGACTTAATTCGACTTTCTAATTTGGGTTATATTTTTTAGAGTCATCAACTATCAGATCACTTTTGCAGGTTTTTTTTTTTTCGTTTCTATGGGTATACGACAACATAATTGACTGAAGGTTGTAATTATGTTCCCATGAACCAGTGGAGTTATTATGTCTATGTTATGAGTGTTAACGTACTTCTAATTTATAACCTTCCTCTTTTGTTGCTCTTTACTTCAAGCTTTCCTAATATATAAGTGGATCGATCTGCTATTCTATTTGTTTTAGCATCCCTCTCTCTCTCTCTCTTTCTCCCCCCTCCCCCCCCCATGTGTGTGTGTGTCTATATATATATATTCATATTACTTTATTGATTTCTTTTGGTGATTGGCATTTATGCTTTATCACTTAAGATCCATGTTTATGAGTGGAACAAACAATTCCATTTTAGCAATGTTTCTACTTTGATATATTTTTGCAACATCCATTTTTAAGAGTGTTGAGGTGGTTGCTCATGATTTGAGATCATTATCATGTCAAAATAATACACTAGCATATGTGTCTCATGTTCGCAAGAATTTGACTTCAAATGAGAACAAATCAACATGTTCTGTTCAGTGATCCAATATTTGTTAATCATACAGATTTTAACTTCAACCACTCTCAATATATTAAGAAAGTAAAGGAAATACTCAATCCATTAATGAAAATTTGACTACCAAAGCAAATTTCAGTGAAGTAGAATAGCGACCTAGGAACTAGGATAATAAAAGGAAAATACAAAAAAAAGCATAACCTCAAGAATGTAGAAAAGAGAAACAATCAACTGGAACACATAACCTAACTCAATTCGAATTCGAAGTGCATTTAGGTCTATACTCTATAGTTAGCTTCAAAACCTCATATGCCTAGGACAGGGACGAGTCAGAACAGAGTCATATATAAAAATGAAAAGGTAATATTTAATGAAAAATACATATATTTTTTATGGAGGGTTTGTAAAAAAGATGGTGTCAATTGTCATTGAAAGATGGTAGTTTTATTCGAATTTGTGTTGATTTGAAAAATTGGATTTTGCGATGTTAACTGACTAAGGGACATTTGGCATCATGTTTTTCTTCTCTCTTTATGACATATTATAACTGTATATCCCGCTCTCTATACCTTGCTAGCTTTTTGAAATGGATCTTTAAGATCATAATAATTGAATTTGACCTCATATTTATGTAACTTATTGGTTGTGAAGTTGTACATTTTACCTAATGCTTGTAAGATGGGGAGATGAATCTCCTCTTAGATGAATGTGTTGATGGAGAATTATTTTTTGCATGATGTCTAGAGTTTTGCTATAAAAGACATTTTCTTGTTGTTTGTTATCTTGACTATTAGCTAATTATATCACTAAAATTTACTCCATCCCACTAAGGATGTCTAATATTGTATTCTATTTTTTCCTATTATATATTTTAACACTTATAAAAGAAAGCATGTATGATTTTAATTTCCTAATCACCTTATGTTTAAGTTATAAATAAATTGAAGTTAAATTGTTCTTGCACATCATGGAATTAAGCATAAATAAATCAGTTCATGATTTCTTCACTTCATCAATATGTGATTTGAGTTTAAGTGAAATGTTATATACTGCATAGTTGATTCACATTCTTTCAGAAAAGGGTGATTTTGGAAGAAAGTTGTCGAAATTTTACTTTTCATATTTTCCTAGAAGAAGTAAAACTTTGACATCTTTTACGCGACTGAGGAGGTATTATTTTGGAAAATTGTTGAAATTTGATTAGGTAGAATGAAAAAAGAAATAAAAATGAAAACTAATCAGTCCACTATAACAGTATTGCAGTCTGTAGAATGTATAAGTTGACTAATTACTAGGATTAAGACAAAAACATATTTTTTAACTTTAATTATCCTAAGTAATTCGTTGAAGATATTCAAAGCAAAGGAAATATTTTGATGTAACATAATGATTTTGTGTTCTATTTAATCCCAGTATATGGTTTAGAAATCAAACTTAGATGCATGTACTAATATTTCTACTATACTTGCTGCTATGTCTTGAATATAAATAGATATGAGTATCACGCTTCTTCTATGCATTGTCATGTCTAAGAACTGCTTCAAAGTTTCTGGCATTTTTATTCATATATAAATATGTCTAACTGTTAATTATGTGCCTTAACTTTACACGAAAATGTGTTAATTAATGTGCCTTAGCCTTACACAGAAAGGTGTTGATTATGTATAACATTAATTATTAGCAATAAATGCTTATAATTTTTCCATATATTTGGTGATGTTTTTTCTCTTCCATTTACATGAAATAAGTTAGCGATATTTATCTATTCGTAATTTCACTCATCGCCTTTTGGATTATATGATCAAAATATAACTTCAATTCGTGGATATATTATTTTGAAGTTCCTTTGAAAGCTACACTCTTTCAGTGTCATTTTCAGCAAAATTATTTATTAAAGCTGGTTTGCATTTTGATGTCTCTTGCATACAACCCCCCTCCCCCTCCTCAAAATATTCACAAAGTTCTTTCTCGTATTTTCTTCCTACCAAATGCTTGTGAAGAATATTATATAAAAGGTGTTTACTTTAAAAAAATTAAGCCATTGCATTTTTAGATTGTTAACAGTTTGAAAAGATAGTGATCCCTCAACTCAATGCTATAAAAAATAAATCTCAAACAGAATAATTTTGAAAACTTCAATACATATAACAAGCACAATTTTTTTTTATCTTCCACATGCTTCTGAATTGCTATCCCATGTTTATACTTTTCTAAGGTTTGTATTTGCTGATTTTGTTTGTGTTGCAGGTGACGGCTATTTGATTTAATGCTCGTCTTATGTGAAGGTTTTTCCTTCGCGGATACCAAGTCACGGTTGCATAAATCATGAACATTCAACACCCTACTGTCAAAATATATACCACATCCTTCCTACTACCAGTTTGCCCACCAAGCTCTGAAAACTTCAAAATCTCGAGCCTCAAATGATAAACGTTTTTTTAGACCCAGCACTTCATGAAGCTGCATGATAAATCGCAAAAGAAAATTGAAGTCGACAACCAACCTGAATAATATAGTTGATTTTAGTGATATTTTTGCATCGATAGGATTCCCAAGTGAGTAGAAGTTACAAATAACAAAAGAGAAAAGCCAAACAATCAATAAAAATAGCATTGAAGAGGTGTATGAACTAAAAAGCTTATTTCCACATGATACATGTACAATGAAAACTTCTCTTGACAATCTATCAAAACATAGTTACCTCTGAACCTTGTAGATATTTTTCAGGTAGGTTCAGACACTATACCTAAAGAATTTGCTAGCATAAATAGTATATACTGCTAAGGTTGATACTTAGTTCACGACTTCAATTTCTTTTTGTTCTTTACATGCAATCATGGGACTTCCTGTGGTGTTTCCATGAAGTGTTGAGTTTAAAAAAATGTTTGTCACTTGAGAGATAACTATATACTTAGTGAATTATTGTCTATTGGAATGTTTGAAGCTCATATCTTGATATTGTAAATTTTGGTAAGAGATAATCTCGGAGCATGTAGAAAAAGGATTGTGTTGCTCAATTGTGACAAGGAGCAAAATTGATCTGCCCATTCTCAACGAGCTAACATGTTCAGAGTTAGGACTTCGGGGGTATGGTTTGGTTTTCTTTGCTCCAATTGTGGCCTAGCAGTCGCTGTTGAGGGCATTGATGTCTTTTGTTCCTTACGTGGTAACGGCGGGCATCAATTGGAGTTGGTGGATTGAAAGTAGATATGTGGATGAGTTATATGATATTTCATTTTTGCTAGTTAGCATATAAAATAAATAATAAAAAGAAACAGTTAGCGTATACAATTCTTAGCAATAATGTTCCTCTATTTCTTGTTTATATATATGGGTCTACTCATTGTAATATTGAACTTTGTTGCTTCTTACAAAGGTTGAAATTCTTATTTTTATTATAAATGTAATTTCTGACTTTATTTTTCAGTTGCTTGCAGCTGCTCCACTTAAGATCCATGGTTCTTAGGACCACAATGATGATATGGATTTTGAGAATGGAAATTGTATGAGAGAACAGGACATAGTCTCTCTGAATATGGTAAGTCATTTCCACAGTATGCAACAACATATTGCTAGCAGTAAAAAGAGTTAGTATATTTAACTATGATATGATATGAGAGGGACCATGGATACTTCTTTCATTTTCCAACTGATATGAAATATATAGCCAAACAGTTTTCTGAAATGTGGATGGCTTCATATTTTTTGTGTATTCTACTTGATAATTCTTCTGATATTTAGCGCATCTATATCATAGGCACAAATTTTTTTTTTTTTTCCGTGTTGAAAATGCAAATGTAAATAGGGCTTTCAATGAGGTGGATATCAACTCGAATTCAGTCTGTATATGGTTCGACTTTTTAGGATCGTTGCCACTCAGAGATCCAATGGATCTGATTGATTATAAAGATTTGTAATTCGAATTACATGGAATAAATATGGATAAAGGTTAATTCGATCCATTAATTAAAGATCTGTGTTTGACAATAACAAAAATAACTTATACTCCATATATTAGTAAAATAAATAATGTTAGCAATGTTTTAGCACTAATGTAAGAAGATATTAGTTCATAATTGCATATTTGAACATATGTGCCAAATTAAACAGAATTGTAATGATAACAAACTTAATTTAGAAAAAAAAATATTGGCATGGATTTTAAAAGTTGAAATTTTTTTAAATTTGAAAAAGATTCGATATTTTACCAGTTTCGAAAAAGATCAGATGAATTCATAAAATTTAAGTTTTAACAAGATATGGACTCGACTTTTACCCGACCCTAAATAATTGAGGCAGAGTATGGATCGGTAATGATCTGACCTGAATCCAAATGATTGACAATGAATACCAGTGAATAACCTCTAAACCCAAATCATAGTTGATAAATAAAATGTTGAATGGTACTCCCTCCATTCTACAATATATGTTTTTTTAGATAGAAAAAAAAATTCCATAATACATTTTACTTTATGACTTCAAGATAAACTTAATTGCTATTTTGATATTTTTACCTTTCATTAAAAATTGGAATAGAGAGATGGATTATGGGAAGTTATAAAATATTTAATTGTTTTTCTAGGGTAATTTTGTCCAACTATATTTTTATTTTCCTAAAATTTAGAGCACTAATTGATTCTTTAATCCTTATAAAAAAACCTTAAACGACATATAATACGAAATGGAGGGAGTAGTTCAAATTGAGAAAGTTTTAACTTTGGGATCCCATTATGCAACAACAAAAATTTCTTTGTTTTTGACAATTCCCAAACTACCTTTTACTAGAATCATGACATGACCTACAAGTTCAGCATTCAAATTAATCCAACAATCTAGTAAACCCTTTTGTTATTAAATGTTTTGCACAAAAAACAAAGAAATCTTAAAAGATATTGACCAAACATCGAAACATGTCTAAATCTAAACAACTACCTTATAAACATTTAAAAGGTAGATCAATAAAGTTGGCAATGAGCAAAAAAAGCCTTATTATTCAATAATTGGGTTCCTCTTTGATATCCATAGACATACGTTCCAATGGACGCAAAAAATTGTTATTATACTCGTTCTAAATAGAAATGAGTATCTAAATGAACTATATATTATATCGCGGCACATTGCTGCACAAAAGCTTTTTCAGGATCTTCCGCATCGATATCTGCATGTGTTGGGAAATCATATGGCAGAGCCGAGAGCCCAGCTTCATCAAAAACTTTGTTGACTGCTTCAGAAACAACTGCATTCCCTTGACGTGTCAAGTGCAAACCATCACTGTGAACAAGAGTCGACAGAGATATTCTGTAATTAGATAACATTTTTTCTTAAAATTTATTCAACCTTCAAATTTCAAACCAACCTTAAGAATTTCTGCCAATCCTCAGTTTCCTGCATCTTGGACCATAGATTGATTGAAGGCAGACCAAGTTCTTCGGCTAAACTAACACATTGCGCCGCATATAATCCAGTCTCTTCATTTGTCCTATCAGGCACAGTTGAGGCTTTATCGCCATAAAAAGACCTAATTGAGAACAAATAAAATAATCCATCATAAAATATTCCAAAATTTAATTTCAATTTAAAAAAGATCTCGAGGGTGTTCCCTCGTGATAGAGAAAAAAATTACTACAGTATATGATACCTAGCATGTTCTCGACGCCCTTGCAGATCAATGGGAGGTGGAGTAATAAGAACAATGAGAGTATCTGGGGAATTGTTCTGCAGTTTCTATTAATACAAAATTAAAATGCTGTAAAAGAATGTGTTTTATTAACCAATTTATGTCACTATGCATTGTCTCTTGGTCTAACAATAAATGTAGCATTCTTCGAGAAAAGTGAATTGATCAACAAGGATTGCAAGCATAGAAATTGAATAAAATGGTGAATTAGCTACAGAGTAACACATTCAGTAAATGAAAAAGGGGAGTGAGTCATAAGAGACAAGCCTTATTTAGATAGATAGAAATCATCGGGCTATATATCTAAACAATCGAACTTAGTTATCCTATACAAGTTTCAAGTACCAGCAAAGGTGTTTAAGAACATAAACCTTAATATGTTGAACAATTTTTCTTAGATTATCCTTGTATTCTTCAATAGGGACATGTTGCCTTTCGCCCGTGCCCCCTATAAGAGCAGCGTCATTAGCCCCAAAAAATATAGTAACTGCAACTGGAGGTGTTCCAGATCCCTGCTTCAGAGGTAAAAAAAAAAAAATGCTAAAGTTTCAGCATATCTTGTTGATAAACACATTTAGCAAAGAGGTTCCAGGCTTTGTAAATAGCAAATCTTGAGCAGAAAAACCAAATCTTTTATACAAGTGTGACTATCTAGTCTGTTTTGCAAAGGATTCATAAAAACAGTAAGAATAAAAAGTCTTCAAAGAATCTAATCAAATGTGAATATATAAACGCACATAGCTACAAGCAACATTGAAGACTTTTAATTAGCCGAAATCCCTCACCAAAAAAAGAAAAAAAGAAAAATGAAACAATAGATGTAATGAATATACATTACATGAAAATCATACAACAGAAGCAACAAAATGTGGGATTTGAGTTAATTGAAGCTCAAAAGAGTGATGGTGATTACCAAAGGGAAGAGGCGATTCAACAAGAACAGAGCCCACCTTGTGTTGTACCCACTATACCCACGTAGCACAACATCAGCCTGAACGCATCAAAATAAAATAAAATAAAATAAAAAGATCTGATGCATATATAGTAAAGAAAAACACACATAGATAAAATCACAAGTTTTAAACAAATGGGGACCTTTCTTGAGTAAGAATCGGCAATAGCAGCACCCCAACCACCTGATGCAAAGGATTGTTGTGTAATTGAGTCCCCAAACAACACTATTTGAGGCCTCATTTTTCGATTCTTCTTAAAATTTTTTTTTTTAATTTCCGGCGATGGCTAACACACGCACGCCCACACGATCTATATATGCTTGAATAGCAAATTAACTCCCCGTATTATTCTTTATAAACAATTTGTCTCCCTGTGTTAAATAAAAGAATAAAACAACTCTTTGTGTTTTTGTAAAAGAAACACATTGTCTCTTTTTTTATTTTTACATTTTTACACGGATAAAATACTCATTATGTAATATCATAAGAAGGTAAAATGTTCATTTATATATATTATATGAAACTAAATTGTCTATTTACGCATATTGCATGGAGGTAAAGTGAAGTAAACATGTTGTCAATGTAGGGTTAAATTGATTATTTTACATAATAAAAAATATAGGGTTAAATTTCCCAATAAAAAAATATAGGGTTAAATTTCTTATTAAACATATCAAAAGAAGTTAAATTGCGAAGAACCCATATTTGGTAGGTGGACAATTGAATTTTCTATGCCGTTTAGCTATTTTGGAATCAAATTTCAAGATTTGAAGGATTGAATGTAACGTTTGGTGAATAATCTTGTTACTTGTCAAATATCACAACTACTGTGATTTTAACAGATGAGTTTTTCGGATTTGGAAAATTATGTTTCTATATTCAGAACTCTAGTCATTAGTTTGATTAAGAATGATACTCCTAATAAACATGAATATAATTACTTATGAACCTGGACTCCTTAAATTAATATATATTAATTTAGGCAAAAGATGAGTCCAAGTTCACAAGTAATTATATTTAGATTGTTTCCATTTATTTTGGGAATGCAGATGTAAATGTTATTCTTCGAGACTGGGAATTCGAGACTGGGAATCTGCACCCAAATTTTTTTTTTTTGTCAGGGTTTTATGAGAATAATTTCAGAGATTTGGGAAAAAATTGAGATATTTTCTATTATTGTGTATATTGTTTAAATTTTCAGAAATGAAATAAAATAGTGTGTATAATTTTTTAAAATTATGATCTAGTGACTTTTTTATGTGAGGGATCTAGTGTAAGACATATGTTATCTTACGATAAATCAAAATAAAGTTTGAAAAGACTTGTATTATGAGTTTTTTTTTTCAGAAAATAAAAAAAAACTTTTTTATTTGATTTTTAGAATAACACCAAATGTTTTCAGAAAAACAAAATAAACATGCCTTGTGGTCAATTCGATAAACTCCTTATTACCGTCCTATTATTTTGACCCAATTAGTAGATTACTTAAAGTTAATATGGTAAAAGAATATCAAAGATTGCTTTTTTTTTTTTTTTTTTTTTTTTTTTGAGAAGATTGTTGACTTGCAAGATTTAAGGTAATAAGCAAAACATTATGCAAACATCCTAAAAATTTATGGCAATCATTTCATGATTTATTTTAGTTTTA
Source organism: Penstemon eatonii (assembly GCA_038501285.1). NCBI lineage: Eukaryota > Viridiplantae > Streptophyta > Magnoliopsida > Lamiales > Plantaginaceae > Penstemon > Penstemon eatonii. The sequence continues at coordinate 42,350,718 of CM076713.1, forward strand.
CATAGGAGAAAGGACTAAACTTTTCATCTTTTCATTCAAAAATATTGAAAAGTTTTTAATATTGAATTAAATGAAACCAAAGTAAGATGCATTCTTGGAATCTTCTGTTTTTCTTAATTTAGGTAACAAACATATGACCAAGTAAAGGGTTAATTAATTACATGGACTTCTCATGTAGTTTGGTGTATTTCGCGTCCAATCCTCTTGAAAAATTATAATTACGGACACATTCCACGGAGTTTGCAAAACCTTACAAAATCCTAACAGAGTTGGACATAATGCGTGAAATTACCTTCTTGTACTCGCCAAATTTAATTACTCCGACCTCTATGAGGTTTGCAAAACCTTACAAATATTTATATATGCATATTAGTCCCTAAATTTTAACAAAATCCAATTTATAATACATAAAAAAAGAAAAAAACATAGTTTATCAATTATGCAAAATAAAACCAAGTTTCATAAATTGTTATATATCATTTCATATAATTTATGAATAGTAATAATAATTTAATGAATATGTATATAAGATTTTATTTCCGTATTTTATAGAAAAATATTACTTAATCGTATTGTATTTAAGTAAGATATAAATTTATGATTGTATTGTTGAAATTATTAAATAATTAAGTTTAAAACTAAAATAATTGGACTTTTTTTTTAAAAAAAACAATCTAATTTAATCTAATTAATTGCAAATACTATTTAGATAATTATTTTATTAAATGAGTATTTTCATATTTTGTAGAAAAGCATTTATTGATTCTTTTACTTAAAATTTCATAAAATATATATTTCATTTCTATCTAATTATCAATAGTTTCAAAAAAATATTAAATATTTAAACAATATTTATTTTAGTATCTCATAGTAAACATTATTTAATAGTATTGTACTTAAATAAGAAATATATAAATTAATAATCACTATTGTATTAAATGGGTATTTAATGAGTATTTTTAAATTTTGCCAAAAAAATAGTTGATTTTTTTAGTTAAAACTAAAAAGTTTATCCTCCCCCCCCCCCCCCCCCCGACCCCCAACCCCTCAACAAATAAACATTAATATTGCATCTCATTTTCAACCAAATCTCCATTTCCTTTCAAGAAATCACAACATACCAATTAAAAGAAACCCAATTCTTCACTTTTATTGAAATATCTTTTTTTCTCTATATATTTCCCAACAGTTTTGACCTAAAGAGTATTGGGAAAGTGAAATGCAAAAGGCCTGTACAACATTAATCATAGGTATGTATTTGTGTATTTAGCTTGATTCTGATATCTACGTTGTAATTGTTTCTTTATTTTGCATTTAGCATTTTTATAATGCTATTAATTTATGTCCAATTTTTTTCCTCATTAACCGTAATTTTTATTCATTATCCTTGTACTTTAATTTTTTTAAAATATAAAAAAATTGAAATTATTAATAAAATTACGGGTTAAATACTAATAATTCTGATTTTTTTTATTCATTATCCTTGTACTTTATTTTTTTCATAATGTTTTTTCTTATGATTAACAATAGTTTATTCACTTTCCTTGTATACTTCAATTTTAAAAACATTTTAAAAACATTATTTAAAGTTTAAAAACATTATGAAAAAATTAAAATTAAAACATACACATGAATAAAACTATTTAAAGTTTTAAATTTTCATTGATATTCATAATATTTACACCAACAAACAAATTTCATCATTGCATTGAAACCCTTCTCATGCAACAACATAACAATGATATAATTGTTCACAAAAATAGCTACAATAACCTCAATGATAAAATGGGATTTTCATTAAATTTGAGTGATGCCGTCCGTCCAATTTCATCTTTTGGACGGGAAAAACACCAAAAGAGGTCCGTGTAATTAACCCCCAAATAAATGCATGGCCACTTTCAAGTTTCAAGTTTCAAGTAGGGCAAAATTGGATTTAAGATTTTACAGTAAAGAGGTTAGCCACCAAATTGAGTGGGGAATGGAAGAGAAAATGAGGGAATCTACCAGAGATATAATAAGATCAAACACTTTCCTTGCCTTTAAACAATCTCATAAACAATGGACATCATCTTCCCGAGAATGAGAACAGTAGCATTGAGAGCATCTTCCCGAGAGCTTTCTTTGCCTTTTCAATTTTGGTCATGCACTAACATATTTCATCCTATCTATATAGTGACAAAGTTCAGTTTTCAAAATTAATCCTACACCTGTTAGGGGCCAGAAGTGGCTAACTAATTGGTCACATGCCAGTAGACAGTAATAACGTCTCCGCAGGGTTGTCCTTTTGCTACTATTCAGTCTTACAATTGGTCTCATGTTTAGCCTAAAATTTGTTCAAAACAAATTCTAGCCTTGAAAAATATATGCATTGGGAGATAGTCTAAGATATGCATATATTACAGTGATAAACAATCAAAAGGCTAACTTGCAAAGGTAATTTGGGCCGTTGGGCGTTGTTGAGATACCTCAACAATGGCCAGATCAAGGTACCCTTGGTTTGCTATCCCAAGCCTCTCTTGCTTCAATTAGATTTGGGCAATATCGTTGGGCCAAGACCTCGACTTGTTCAGCAAATGATTTGCTCTGATGGTTGCCTATATGAAGAACCATTTGGTTCCAACGCTTCCGACACAAGTCACCAGATCTCCCATCAAGAAGATTGTCCCAATCCACATCTTCCATGCAATTTGCATCCAATCTATAAAGCACACCAAGCATACGATAGTCATCAGAGTCAGCCCATACACCTTGAACTACCATAGGCGATGTTAACTGCCTATACCACTTATTACAGCAAGTTGTTAGAGATCGAGTAGACAATTTATCACTAATTGTCGTCCAACTAATATTGTCCCTCAACATTCCTTGCTTCGACTTTTTCTCTTTATTGACTTTCAGTTGCAGATCATTATTCACTAGATCAAATAATTGCTGATACTCTATCTGTGACCAACGTCCTTTGTTCAGGTTTCGCATTCTTAACCAATTCCAGGTATTCCTCACTTCACGTTGATGCCTGCCAAGTTCATCTGCCAATGCCCTCCACTTGTTCCCATGATCTTCCTGGTACTTCAGGACCATTTCATATTCTTCTTGAGACCATTTATGCTTCTCTGACCTCCGAAATAAAACTTGAGCACGAAAATAGATAGTTCTATAAGGTCTGTAGGGTATAACAGACCCTATCTCTTTCCAACAGCCTCTCACCTTACGGTGCTTTCTAGAGTCCAAAACCATTTCCAAGCCTTCTTCACCTAAATTGTAATCCGCTATGTACTTTAAGACAGCCTCTTTGACAATCTCATCTTCTTCTCTTGTGAACCGCTTGCCTTGCACCAAATTCTCTCCCCTGTCATTCCACTTTGTGGCATTTGAATAATGAGGGATGGTGACAACCTCAACCTCACCAGAAAATCTCACCTTTTTATTAGTTTTGATGGGTACAGGATCATCAGTTCCAGCTTTCATTACTTTGTTGGCATGCACTTCTTCATTATGGTTACGTAACGCATTCCGCCTCCTCTTATCTTTCTTACTTTCTTTGTCTCTCCTCATCTTTGAAACACTTTCTTCATCTGACACTTTTTGGCCCTCATTCACTTCAACATCTGCAACACCCCCAATCTCGAATTCGACCTGATTTGTATTCTTGTTCTTCTCTCTTTTCTTCTTCTTCTTTCTTTCAGTAATAACCATTGCATTCCGAATAACATCTTCACTATTCGCACCTATCAATTTGCGCTTAGTCTTACCATTCTTCTCCACATCAATTTCCGCCCCCTTATTTTTCTTCTTTTCTTGGCAATGTTTTGTTCTCCTCTTCTTTTCAATGATATCATTCGTCTCAAATCTCTGAACATTATTATCAACCTCATTTTCTTTAACAATATTCTCTACCTCACGCGTTACCATATCAACATCTTTATTCTCTTCGCCTTCCTCAGACTTTTTCTTTTGCTTCATCCTCTTCTCCTTCTTCCGAGGCACATCTCAATTATTATTATATTCCCTAAAACTCGGCTGTTTGCTGCTTCTTCCACATTGGTTGAAAGCATAAGGTTATGTTTGGTTCATGAATTTTAGTGAGTAGAACACTATGTAAAATATTTTTCATGCATCAAATGATTGAACTACGTCCCCAGAATGTACTTCTATGGCATGAGCGAGCATAAATTTATTTTTAAATATACTGAAACAGCACTTAAATTCAGAAATGCATATAAATTCTGAACCACTCTACATCATAGCAAACTGAAATAACTGATATAGTAAGAAAAAGTTTCCAAAAATATAAGTGAAGGTCTCAAATCTCAATCAACGTTTAACTGAGAAATAACAGAGAAATTACTCGAGAAACCCAACAAACAAAAATATACTCCAAATAATTTTTTGTTCACATACCAAAAACCACAAGTTGGTGATTAACCGTGCGTGGGTGCACGCGCTACCAGTGAGATTCAGCTGTCTCGAGTGACGCGGCGGCTCCGGCAGAAGAGGGGTGAAGGACCGTAGGAAGTACTCCTTTCCGAGAGTTGTGCCTTATCGATTTGTAATTTTGTATTTAATTATTGTGTTAATTTTGTATCTTCAGTTCAAATAAAAAATTAGTAACACAAAATAATATGAGTTTCAAACTTTAAGTTAAATGTTTTGGCAATTTACCATGCATTATGCCCCCTAAAATATTAATTTAATTTAAGTTGCATTCTTCCACTTAACCGTTTTAGGTGAGGAAAATTCTTATTCAAGCCTGGATTGGTCAAACCCATTCAACCATCAAGCAAGTGTATTGCACTTGCTTTGTGATTGGTCACTTTCTTGGAAGTTACATCCAATCTCAAAGCAAGTGTATTACACTTGTAATGTAATTAGTTTGGGTTCGGCCAAACCCGATCTGGGTAAGAATTTATTGTTGGCCCAAAAATGCACATATGAGTCTCATATATATTTTCTAGGGTAAATTAATCACAACGTCCTCTTGTTCAAATAGATCAGTGAACCGAAAATCCTAAGTTAAATGAAAAGATACTTAGTAGTAAAAAAAAGGGAAAATGAAATGTTTAGACGAATTAAAGATGTTGTGACTAATTTAACTTAACAAATACATGTGAAATAAAAATATGTGTTTTTCCAGCGACCATTCAAGCAAAATTGGCTAAAATTTGTTTGAGGGTGAAAGTGCAATTAATATTAATATTTATAGGGATAAATTGCTTATTTTATAGTACTTGTTAAAGTGCAAATAATATGTAATTTTGGGATTGTGAAGTGTACCTTTCCCATTATATAATTTTTTACTTTAATCAAGTAAATAGTTATAATGGGGCCAGTTAAAACTTTGAACTAACTTTACAAAACATTTAATTATTGATTTGTATATCAATTGTATTTTCTTATTTATTCAATTATTTATATATACTCGTTATAAATAGCTTATGCTTTATTTCCTTTTTTGTTTAATCTCTAATCATTTTTTTTTGATAATTAATTTAATCTCTAATCTTGAAAACCAGCAACAACGTCACTTTTCTTAAAATTTATATCCACTGCCAGTTGTGTAAGTATTACTAACATAAAATTACACGACACTGAAAATGAAATTGATATAATTATCTACACTTGTATAATATTTTTGTAGCAAATATGACATGACACTCAAATCTTACTTTCATCCATCTCAAAACAAACAGAAGGCTTAAAAAAAACTTGAATAACTACGCATTGACCAGATCAAGGAACCGTTGGTTTGCTATCCCAAGTCTCTCTCTTGCTTCAACTAGATTCGGACAATATCTTTGGGCCAAGACATCGACTTGTTCAGCAAATGACTTGCTCCGATGGTTGCCTATATAAAGAACCATTTGGTTCCAACGCGTCCGACATACATCACCTGATTTCTCGTCAAGAAGATTGTCCCAGTCCACATCTTCGATACAATTTGCATCCAATCTATAAAGCACGTCAAGCATACGATAGTCATCAGAGTCAGCCCATAAACCTTGATCTACCATAGGCGATGTTAACTGCTTATACCACTTATTACAGCAAGTTGATTGTGGTCGAGTATACAATTTATCACTAATTGCTGTCCAGCAGATGTTGTCCCGCAACAATCCATATTTGGATTTTTTTTCTTCATTAACCTTCAGTTGCAGATCAAAATTCACTAGATCGAATAACTGCTGATACTCTTTCTGTAGCCAAGGTCCTTTGTTCAGGTTTCTCATTTTTATTCTACGCCAAGTATCTTTCACATGCCATCGATGCTTGCCAAGTTCATCTGCCATTGCCCTCCACTTGTTCCCATGCACTTCATGGTACTTCAGAACAAATTCATATTCTTCTTGACTCCATTTACGCTTCTCTGATCTTCGAAATAAAACCTGAGCACGTAAATAGATGCTTCTATAAGGTCTGTAGGGTATAGCAGTTCCTATCTCTTTCCAACAGCCTCTCAACTCACGGTGCTTGCTAGTGTTCAGTACCATTTCCAAGCCTTCTTCACCTAATGAAAACGGCATTTTTGACAATCTCATTTTCTTCTCTTGTGAACCGCTTGCCTTGCACCAAATTCTCTTCTCTGTCGTTCCACTTCTTTTCGGTATTTGAATCATGAGGGATGGTGAAAACCTCAACCTCACCAGAAAATTTCACCTTTTTATTACTTTTGTCAGGTGTAGGATCATCAGTACCAGCTTCAACTAATTTGTATCTTTTCTCTTTTACTTTATTGGCATACTGTACTTCATTATGGTCACTCATCACATTCCACCTCCTCTTATCTTTCTTACCTTCATTGTCTCTCCTCATCTCCGATACACTTTTTTCCTCCGGCATTTTCTGGCCCTCATTAAACTCAACATCTGCAGCACCCCCAATCTCGGATTTTACAGTATCACAGTCCTGGTTCGCACTCATCCTCTTCTTTCTTTCAGTATTATCAATAACATCTTCAACATTCACACCTATCAATTTGCGTTTAGTCTTACCCTTCTTCTCCACATCAACTTCCGCCCTCTTATTTTTCTTCTTCTCATTGCACTGTTTTGTGCTCCTCTTCGTTTCAATGCTATCATTCGTCTCAAATCTATGTACATTATCAATCCCATTATCTCTACCAATATTCTCAATCTCATGCGTTACAATATCACCATCTTTAGTTTTTTCACCTTCCTTAACACTTTTTATTTTACTTGATTCTCTTCTCCATCTTACAAACCACTATGTCCACTGCTTCTTCATCACCCATGCCTCTACAATAATATTCGCTAAAACTCAGCTGATTGCTGATTCTTCCAAATAAACTGGTTCAAGAAACTGAAAAAATAAACTGAATAAAACTCCAGAAAACTACTAGCTGTTCTATGTCCCATTATCCCATAATTTTTGTATAAGTCAATTTTAAAATATATGGAGGAACACTTATATTATGGAATGCATATACATTCTGGTTCTATCTACATTAATAGCAAGCTGAATCACTAAAAAGTTCCCAAAAATAAAAATTAACTAAGATATACCCGAAAAAATTAACTATGTCCACTACTTGTTAGACATTAACAGATATGCTATGATAACATGAAATATACAAGCCATGAAAACATACATATCTCAAGACCTATTCGCAGATGATTAAGTAAGACACGTTTATGCTATAAAGAGACGTATACCTGAATCCATTGGTAGAGTAGCGGAAGAATCACAAAGATGGATTCTAAGGGGGTTGTGGTCTTCTAAGCCTTATTCACTATTGCCTTATGCTTTCTCTAGATGGGGAAGATGAAAGTGCAAGGTATGAATTGGCTTAGGGACCATAACCTTATATATAGGAGAGTATTAACCCTAACTCTAGTAGGGCTCTAACTGTCAGCCCATCAAGAACAGTTAGAGTCCAATTAGGTATCTACACATATAAAGAGTCCATACTTTAATTAATTGATATTCTTAAGTGCCACATAATTATTATTATTAGATCACAATTAATTAGGCACATAAATGAAATAGCCTATCATATACAATTATATAACATGTAAGTCCATATTATTATACTGATAAGAATAATAATTCCAACAATCTCCCACTTGGACTACCATGTTTTCTTCAAATTGTATAAGCCTAAGTGTGCACAAAATTTGCTATTTCAACTATGAAGTATCTCAAACAATCTTGTTCATCGATTATGCTAATATAGGATCAAAGCGGCATTCGTCGCATGAATTCATGACTAAACCTTCAATGGTCACGATACCAACATAATCAACAACATAGATCAAGTATGGATGTGTAGCATGGAAATTACATCTTATATGATCTATATCATGTCAATTTCCAACTGGTCCAACTTAATGACTCAGAGAGTCTAACTTTCCATACAAATATTTAACCATAGTAGAAAGTCACATAACTTAACTTTATTTCAGAGTATTCATATAAAATAAATGAATTTCCATTTATATCATCAAAACCAAATTTTGTACAGAATAAAAAACCATAAAACATGTCTATGAATCATAAAACTAACGACAAACTCCCACTAATCTAATACATAATCAGTCCTAATTACACCCATGTGAGCAACATGCTCATGAAGCACCTTAGGCGGTATGCCTTTGGTGAGTGGGTCTGCAATGTTGGAGTTCGAACTTATGTGATCTATAGACACTTGAAGACTCTGAACTCGTTCTTTCACAACAAGATACTTAATGTCAATGTGTTTAGACTTCGACGAGCTCATGTTGTTCTTTGAGTATAACTCAGCGGCTCTATTGTCACAATAGATCCTCAGTGGTCTTTCAATTCCGTCAACCACTTGCAATCCAGTGATAAAATTTCTCAACCAAATGACTTGGTTGGATGCTTCATAGCAAGCTATGAACTCTGCTTCCATAGTAGAAGAAGCCACCAGTGTCTGTTTGACACTCTTCCAAGATATAGCTCCTCCAGCCATCATAAAGACGTATCCAGATGTGGATCTCTTGCTATCAATGCATCCAGCAAAGTCCGAGTCGGAGTACCCTATGATCTCCAATCGATCCGATCTCCGATAGACGAGCTTGTGTTCTTTTGTTCTTTGCAAGTATCTTAGGGCCCGTTTGACCCCTTTCCAATGGTCCATCCCCGGGTTGCTTAAATACCTACCTAACATCCCAACTATGTACGCAATATCTGGACGCGTACACACCTGCGCATACATAAGACTCCCAACAACAGATGCATATGGGATCATCTCCATTTCCTTTTTCTCAAGGTCTAATTTTGGACATTGGAGCAAACTGAATTTATCGCCTTAGCGACAGGTGTATCTCCTGGTGCGCATTTATGCATGCCGAAACGACTAAGCACCTTATCGATGTAGGCTTTCTGGGATAAACTAAGCATACCTTTAGATCTATCACGATCTATCTGTATCCCCAGAACAAAAGATGCTTCACCAAGATCTTTCATCTCAAATTTACTCGACAGAAATTTCTTAGTATCATGCAAAAGCCTTACATCACTGCTTGCTAGTAGAATGTCATCTACGTACAACACCAGGATGATAAACTTGCTCCCACTGATCTTGAGATATATGCACTGATCAATGGTGTTTTCCTTGAAACCATAAGAGGTAATCACCTGATCAAATTTCCGGTACCACTGGCGGGACGCCTGCTTCAAGCCATAAATGGACTTGTTAAGTTTACATACAAGGTTCTTTGAGTCTTTCGACCCAAAGTTCTCTGGTTGCACCATGTAGATTGTTTCTTCAATGTCACCATTGAGAAACGCTGTTTTAACGTCCATTTGATGTAGCTCTAAATCATGATGAGCCACTAATGCCATGACAATCCTAAGTGAATCATTTGTTGAGACTGATGAGAAGGTCTCTTTGAAGTCAATTCCTTCCTTTTGAGTAAAACCTTTGGCGACTAAGAGAGCCTTATATCTTTCAATATTACCTTTAGAGTCACGTTTGGTTTTATAAATCCATTTACAACCAATCGGTCTCTTTCCTAATGGTAATTCGACAAGATCCCAAACTTTAAGAATTAATTTTTGTTCATTTAATCTAAAATACCCCAACCCAAAATATTTATTTTTTGGATTATAAGTTCTTCGATTGCACCTTTCTTTTTTAGCGAGTTTCATTGTGGTGAAAGAGTTGTTGTAAAGTTCATATGATTTTTTATATGAAAAAAATATCTTACAATAATAATAGAAACTGAGATTTGTCTATTATTATATATATTAAATCATACAAAAAAAAGTTATTAGTATTATTTTTTAAGTTAGTGGAAGACCAACATATTTTAATTAAAATTTGACCTCATTTTCATATAAATTTTAGTTTTGTTGAGTGGGATTCATTCAAGATATTTCGAAGATATACATAATTTTTATAAGTATTATACATATAATTTTCATACAAATTATAAAGTTGAACGGGGTCATTGCACCCTTTTCAACTCTTAGGCCATCTTCAACCCGGGTATGGGGTGGGTGGAGATGGGCCTAGCCCTCCCTTCCCGGGTTGGAGTCCATCCAGGGCGGTCCAAATGGACCGCCCAGGGCGATGGGCTGGGCTGTCAATAGCCCAGCTCGTCGCCCTCTTCTTGGGACGCGCTGATTAGCGCGTCCCAGCCACACCGCATCAGGTGGCGCCACCTAGTGCATTTTCTTTAATTTTTTTTATTAAATTAAAAAATAAATATTAATAAATAAATTAATAATAAAAAAAGTTAAAAAAATTAACTACGAATTTTAACAATACCTTGTTTATTTTAATTAACTAAAAATAAAAGTTACTTTAATTATAAAAATTGTTGTAGGTTTAATAACAATTTATTTTAAATTAAAGATGTAACATTATTAGATATAAAAATTTGCCTATGAAAGTAAAATTAAACAACATTATAGTGTAATAAAATTCTTATCCATTATTAATTTTGAAATTATATATTTGTCTATAAAATAATAATTTATTTAGCCACATTTAAAATTTGATTTGAAATATTTTAATTTTATTTAAACTCTAATATAGCATTAATGTTAAATGTACAATTGAGACAAAATGTAGAAATACGATTTTGCATTAAATTACTCCAAATACTTGTACACGTACGTTGATACATATAACAACTTATATAGATAAATAACAATTTCGTTGTTATTTCCGTGTAATCGTTGTTGTTTCTTGTCCCGAATGTAATATTATTATTTTATTATTATTGTCTCTAAAATTAATTATTGTGCATTTTCCTATTTAAATTAATATTACTTATTTTTAAAATTATTATTATTATTATTATTATTATTATTATTATTATTATTATTATTATTATTACTACTACTACTACTACTACTACTATTATTATTATTATTGATAATATAGGTGAGAGTGGTGAAGTTTTTTTTTTTAATTAATTGGATAGCCCTATCGGTTGGAGACGATGCTCAGGGGGGTGCAGATTCCCCGGGTGGAGATTGACACCCCTGGGCTGTGAATAGTCCTACGGGTTGGAGATGGCCTTATGTGTCTACGCCCCTGGCTAGAAGTAACAAAAAAATTTAAGAGTAATTTCATTATTATCTAGTATAATTTTATTTTTGTAAAATCCATATTCTCTAGAATTAAATTAAAGAAATTTGAAATCAAATGCTGTATCAATCTTAGTAAAAATCATTTTTTTTAACAATATAATTATACCAGAATCAATTATGGAATTATAAAGCAAGCTACTTTAAACTTATTTGTTATTTGGACCAATAATGGATGATATATTTGTTTGTTGATTATATATGATCACTATCGCAAACCAAATTTTGAGCATTTCAAAATTCTTGTTACTATGGAGCTATATAATAAATTTCTTTGATTATTTAGATATTTTAAATTATTTTGAATTAAAAATATTAATAAAGGTATTTTTATCAAGTTGAAGATCAAAGAAATACTTATAAATCTGAGTGATTTTGTTAGAGAGTGTTGTGATGAGTTGTTATCCATCTTAGTGAAGTGATAAAACTCTGTAGAATAGGTATTCTTTGTGATTTCCTATTGCGCACTTGTTGCCTTTTCATGTGTTGATTGACACAAGCATTGTATACTGTTAACTTTGTGTTTTCTAGTATAACCCAATATCTAAGTGACTTGAAAGAGTGGACTAAATGATTTAAATCCATATAACTACCATAAAAATTTATGTGTTTACTGTTGCATTACTTTATTGCATACTTTCAAAGAGCATACTTAAGCACTTGATTTAATTGTTTAAAAGATTTTGAAAAGGGGTTTAAAAACTGGGGACAAATATTTTAAGTTGAAAAGATTACTTGTGAAAAACACTTACAAATTCAGCTGCAAGTAATCTGACTAAAAATCTGATTTTACTGAAATCAGCTAAGTCATAATTAGAAAAGTGGTCAACTCTGCTGCACAAAGCTTTGTGCGAGAACAACTTAGTGTACTTACAATTCTTGATCAGCTTAGTCTGCTAACAGAATAGTTAGAAAAATTTTAAAGTCAAAATTTTCAGAGGTCTATTCACCCCTCCCCCCCCCCCCTCTAGGCCTCATTTGACCACTTGGGACCAACAATATAAATCCACACTTACACTACATCCACCAAATCCAACCTCAAAAGACATATATGCAATATGAAAAAGAAATGATAGCTAGTTCTCGTAAAATCGAGCATACACCTAACTCATCTCTACCCGACTACCTCATAAATAAATATGACCTAATATATTTTGACCATACTCGTTAACCACTATTTTAAAATAATTCATCTCGCACGCCTCCAAACCTCAAATTTTAAAAGCTTACGTAGATATTAAATAGGACCTAACTCATATCGATCGCCTGCAAACACCTGTGATTTTGTTCTATATTCATTCACATCCGTCTGGAATTTGATTAATTTATTTAGAGCTTTCAAATCGGTATCATCCCACACGTGTGAAATAAATTCACAAGTAAAACGCATCCACCTCGAATATCACTAATTAATTTACGATTGTCACATCGGTATCATCCCACATATGTGAAATAAATTCATACGTACACACGTCCGTCTCGAATCAGACCCATTTATTTATGGCGCTCACATCGGTATCATCCCGCACGTGTGAAATAGATTCATACGTTCACACATCCGCTCGAACCGGACCCCACTTATCGATGACTCTCACATTGATATCATCTCGCACATATGAATTAAATTCACACGTACACAATATTCACCAAATCTAACTCAAAAATACATATTGATAACATAAAAGCAAATAAGAAATAAAAAAAGAAAGAGAAAGAAAAAAATTGTTCTTCTGTAAAAAGCACAAAGCAATGGAGATGTCATCAACAACACAGAGTTGGCCAAAGAAGATGAAAGGTCGTGCTTCCAAAACCCTTCCTAGCAACAAAAGATCCGTTCGCCGCAATCCAAGCGATTTTAGTTCTTCGCCGCCGCTGGAATTCGGCGACGACGAAGAAGATGAGCGCAAAGAGAAGAAGGTCAAGCGCGTTGATCTTCTATCACAAATAGAGGAAAATGATAAGTTTAATTCACGGCATCAAAACAAACGGAATTCTTGTTCAGAGTCCGACAATCCGATTGTTTATACCAGATGCAAGAATAATGATGTTGTTCACAGATCTGAATTTTTTATTTCCGCTCAGGTCTAATTTTTGCCGAATTGATTAACTTTTGAAAATTGAATGCATGTGTACTCAATTTTGGTTTCCATCATTTTGAACTTAACTTTGGTTTTATGGTTTTGAACTTAATTTTTGTTCAAGGTTTTTAATTGAATTTGGGTTATCGTTTTGAACTGAATTTATGGATGTTATTTGAAGGCGATTTTGGGATTTCGTGCAGAAAAAGAATATTATTAAAACATTTCCTTTTTTCTTTTTATTTTTCTCCGCTCTGACTTTTGAAGATCTGAAGTGAAGCGTTGTGCTCTATGTGTATTTATATATATATATATATACATGAAAAAATATAAAATTTAAGGCATGAGTAAATACTTTTTTTTTCTCGATAATGAAATCCAAATAGATTTGTATTTCTTGTATTTCGTTCGTGTGTGGATTTCTTACTATATATTATTTTAATATTTTAATATTCTAAGTTTATCTCGACCATGCTTTCTTGAGGTGAATATATTATTTTATTAAAAAAAATTGCACTAAAATTTTTTCATATACGTTTTTAGTGTGAGTTGATTATGGCTACAAATTAATTGAAAGTAGTGTTATTTTTCTCACTAACACTTGCTGCTCTGTTGTGTCATTAATTGCTCACTTCCACTCTGCATGGATTATTAATGTATTTTATTATTATTATTATTATTATTATTATTATTATTATTATTATTATTATTATTATTATTATTATTATTATTATTATTATTATTATTATTATTATTATTTATTATCATTAATATTATATATAAAAAGGGTTCCATTGATTTTTGCAGAAAAATAAGAATGTGAAAGAGACAGAGACTCATCCAAATGGTTATTATCGCAACCCTTCTTGACAATGATATAAAGAAAAAAGGAAAAGAAAAAAGTTTTATTTTTATTTTTTTAATTGTAGTTGGGAACATTTATGTGGGGAATTGAGTTTGTGTTTTAAAATTTGATTGTGATGGTTTTATTTAGTTTTTATGTGGGCAGGGTCGCAATTGGAGTCTAGCTCAACCACACCTTTACCAGAGAAAAAGTTGTTGGTTTTCATTCTTAAGAAGCTTCAAAAGTATGTGTATTTTCTTCAATCTTTCTTAGGTATTTTAATTTTTTAATTTAATTTTTATCTTGTACAATTTCCTATTGTGGGTTTCATGCTCGGTTTGTGGATTGTTGATTTGTTGTACTTTTGTTTATGCAGGATAGATACTTGGGGTGCATTCTCTAAGCCTCTGGTTAAGGGCGAGGTGATATCGTGTGTGAATAAATGGCCGGTTTTGTAAAATTTATTTTTCTTACCTAATATGAGGTTAATTATTGCAGATACCTGGGTATCATGATGTAATTAAGGAACCTATGGATTTTTTAACTATGAGGGATAAACTCGACAATCGAGTTTATAAGAACTTAGAAGAATTCGAGGTTTGTTATTTGAATCAAATATCTTGGTTGATATTTTTCTTTACTAGTTGTAGTGGTTTACTTTTCAAATGAGATTCATATGGTTCTTATTTACATGGAGTCATTTTTGTGGTGTTACATTTTACTTCACTATGCTTATATATTTGTTGAATTCTCCGAGTTAAGATGGTTATATTTTGTAGAATTAGATGTGAATTTTATTAGATTTATTTGTAAAATTGAGGCAAACTGTGGAGATGAACACTAAATTGCTGTACATTGCGATTGCAGGCTGATGTGTATTTGATATGTTCAAATGCAATGTTGTTTAATGGTAAACGTTCCATTTACTATAAGGAGGTACAATTGCATATTTCTATTAATTATATGCTTTCTTTTCTTATATTTATCATATTTTTTTTCTTTCTAAATTTAACTGGTTATATTAGGCAAATGAAATACAAGAACTTGCAAAGAAAGAATTTGCAAATTTGAAACAAGGAGGTGATAACAATGGGCCACAACCTAAGATTATTCGAAGGGGGCAACCCCCAGTGAACAAGAGCAAAAAAAAGTCTCTTGAAATATCACCGGTAGCTCCTGTTGTTCCTGAGGTTTCTTCTGGTGATGCAATTACAGGATACAATCTGAGAAAGGCACCTACATGGGATAAGTACCTTGAGCGATTCCTGTCACCTCAGTGCACGAGAAACGCTGAAAATTACTCTGAGGGGTTGGCCGGTTGGAACGATGATTTTCCAGGTTTGTATTTTTCCAATTGACGATCAAAGTTCCTCAATTTCAAATTTTGAAGTTTTTAATCCCTTATTTTTTAAATTGCAGCACATATTTTAAGGGCTGACATGAAACTTGGGAAAAAACATATTATAGTGGATGAAAATCGGCGTGATACCTACAGTCAATATCATCCACTGTCTTCTAGCAACAATTCTTCTATTTTATCCGGTTCTCTTTCAGATCATAAGCAATTAGTTCCGGTACGTATTTCAAGAAACGAGAAATTTTGTACTATTATAAGCTAATTCTATCCCAGTCCATGTTAATGCGAACCCAAAACACATGTCAAGTGTAGTACACACTTGTCTTGTGGTTGGCGAAAAACCATATGAATATTTTGAGTTTGCACGGTATGGGCTAGAATTACCTGATTTTAAGATTTTTTTTAACTGCACTTGAACTTATAGGTGGGGGTTCTTCAAGATCCTCTCGCTTATGCGAGAAGCTTGGCTAGATTTTCTAAGGATCTTGGACCAGTAGCTTGGAAAGTTGCATCAAGAAAAATAGAGGCTGTCTTTCCTGCTGGTGTACCATATGGTCATTGGACTCCTTCAAACAACACCGTTGTTAATTGCAATCCAAGCAATTTTTTGAGTCCTTCAACTTCGAATGCACGTTCTGTTGTTGCTGCTGCACATGGCCCTTATGAAGGAATGTTTGAAGCCGATGCTTCTTCTTGGAGAAATCAATTCTCGGTTCAGCAAAGAACCGTTTATCAAACTCAGAGAAACCCCGGTGATTAAATAGCTTGATGATAGTATAGCAAGTAGGATTTCTTTGTCCCACCATCTCATGAATATTGCTCTAGTGTTTCCTTTTTTTTTTTTTTTTTGGATTTTTTTTTCTTCTAATTGGGAATTCTAAACATTTTTCTTTTCATTATATGAAAATATTTGTTTTGAAGAGTAATTGAGTATAATTATTTTCAAGCTTGAAATAATACACAAACAATTTTTTTAAAGGTGAGTCGAGCTACAACAAGATTTAATCAAATTGAATATTTTATAATACTAGAAAAGTGCACGTGCATAACCAATTTTTTTTAATTAAATTAGAAGATTGCACGTGCTTTGCACATGATTAACTAATTTCTTTTAATTAAATTAGAAAAGTGCACATGCTTTGTACGTGATTAACTAACTTCTTATGTTAGTTACGTTGAATCATATCATCATTTTTAATCATACTATGATCAAAATGACATACCACATAATTTCTTTGATTAAATCGCTTTAATTATTACTATGTTGCCAAAAATTTAAAGTTGTTATCATAAGTATCTAAAACTAACCCTTGAAAATAAAAAAATGAACTATAATTACTAAGTATTTCTAATATAAAACTACACATGTCTACATAACTACTATTCTAAAACAACCATTTTGTTCTTTTATCGATTTGATCCATTTTTTTGTTATCCCGTGTTTATCCGATGTCACACAATTTTTTATACCGGTTTTACCCATGTTTTTTCCGGTTAACCTTGTTGTTTTATCAATTCACCATTTTTTTGTTTGTTCTTTGTCGATTTGATCCATTTTTTTGTTATCACGTGTGTTAGCCGATGTTATTAAATTTTTTTTTACCGGTTTTACCCATTTTTCTACCGGTTAATCGTGTTGTTTATCAATTCACCATTTTTTTTTGCTTTAACTCGCTTTTCTTTCTATATGATCCATTTTTCCATTGATTTTACTATTTTTATCATATATTTTTGATCGAATTGTTGATTTTAACATTTTCTATCTTTTGACTTTTTTGGGCTTAAGCCAATTATATATTTTTTTAGTTAACTAAATAATACCCTTTTTTATTCATGTAGCATGAATGTGACATAATATTTTTTTTCAGTGTCTTTAATATTTTCGAGGTTCCTTAATAAGTAATAATTTTTTAAGAACTTTTTGAAGAAATATAGAATAATTTTTTTTTATCATTAATGTTTTAATGAGTTGGAAACCTTTAAAAGATAATTATAAGGTTGATGTAGGATAATACTTATTAAGATATTACTTATTAAGGAACCTCAAAAATATTTGAAGAAATATAGAATAATTTTTTTTATCATTAATGTTTTAATGAGTTGGAAAACTTTAAAAGATAATTATAAGGTTGATGAATGATAGACTTATTGTCTAATTATAATTCTAGGATTTTTTCGTTTATCTTTTTGCCATAAAATTAAATATCACAATATAATTTAAATAGGAGTATATTAGTCTTCAAAAAAAAGGGAAGAAATTTCCTTAGGCCAACTCGTACTTTTATATGTATATAGAATATAGATATGTTTTATTCCTTTTTGTTTACCGAGTTAAGATTGAAAAACATATTCATAGTTAAAATTATAACAAATTGATTTTGAAAGATATTTTATCGATGAAACTTAGGGGTATATGTGGATAGGTTTTGTCCCGGTTTCGCGGGTTTCACGAGATCGAGCCAAAACTCTTTTAAATGAGTTTTCGTCAAACCCATAAAATCATCAAAAACCTATTCAGAAACTCACACTCACACTCAAACTCTTCAAACCTATAAAACATTGATTTGACACCTACTACCTACTATTTTCTTCAAATCTCACTAAAAAAGACATTGATTTGACACGTATCACCTTCTTTTTTCCCTAAACCCCAACATTCAAACCCAATCCAAATGAGGTTTTCAACTTATTCAAACCACAAAACCCAAAAATCAAAACCCATCCAAATTAAGTCTCAAATGTTTCATCGAAACCACTCAAACCAATTTTTTTAAACCGAGCCAAAACTCATCCAAATAAACCTTAAAGTCTTAATTTGATACTCCAAGGTCCAATCTCCACCCGAAATTCCATGTGAAACAGCATGAATTAGATATCTAATATGGTTCCACAAAGTTTTTGTATTTTAGGGGCTAAATCACACCACAATGTCTTCATATAGAGGAATTGCCATATAGAGGAAGTGCCATCTTGTCCATCTGCAATAATCGTAATATTAGTTTATCCTCATTTAAAAGATAAAAAAATGTATTATATATCCTCTTTGTTTATTAGATTAAATCCCACTGTCCCCCTTGGACTACCTGACTTTAAAATAATATAGAGGGACGAAGGTACCCTCATCGTACACCTAAACACCTCAAAATTTCAATGCTATTCAGTATTAACAAGCAAGCATGTAGCCGTTCGATCGCCCTGTGTTATTATACTTAGCCTCATGTATTATATGAATGAGAATTTACCTCTATTTGGTATTTTATGTATCGAGTTATCATCTGTGCCATGTCATGTAAAACAGCTTTATCACCCTATGTAGTGTTATTTTTTTTTTTTTTTTCTGTCTTGTTATAAGCGATGGAGATGTAATTTTGTCCTTTTTTTTTTGGTCAACACAAACTATAATGCAGTGTTAAATGAATTTACAATACTACATGGCTAATTTTTTTTTTTCCTTTTTTCACAGAGGTGTGTAATGTGTCCAATTCTGTATAACAAAGACACTAAGCATATCGCTAGTGGGTTGCCGAGAATTAACCCTACACTTTCAGAGCAAGTCGGTGTATAATTTTTCATTTTTTGTCTGCAAAATACAGGGGCATGTTTGTCTCGATTTTCTTAAAATAGTTTCGTGTTTGGAAAAAATTAGACAAACACATATATAATTTCTGAAATAGATTTATTATCTCTCAATTTTCTCAAGTTACTCTACCAAAAGTCAAACAAACAATAATTTTTTTAACTAATTTTTTTAACAGATACTCTACTTTGATGACGTAAAGTAACCTAACACTTACACAACTTATCTCACATAACAAATATGATTTGATATAAAATTTACACTTGTTATACCAACAACCTAAATTCTTTCAAAAAACTTATATCTATCTATTTTTAAAACCAACTTTCCGAAACCCTGATAAATAACATTTCGAAAATCAAGAAATTTTCTCAAATCACTCTATTTCCCACTCGGTGGAAAACGAGATAAACATACCCCAAATTTATGCTCAGTATCACTCTACTCTATTTCCCATTCATGGAAATTGAAATTAAAATTATTGCTCATTACTCTAGTAGCATAATTGATGGCCAGATTCTAACATTTAAATTAAAACTGCATAGTTCCAAACTTCCAGCTGTCCACGATCCGGCCTTATTTTTCTAATGAAATAAAGAAAGATTACTTATAAATTTTAGTAATTCTTAATTTGGCTGCTATTATTAATTCTTGAGCTGCATATTCCGATGTATGTTAATATTTGTGCATTTCCATCTTTAAAAAGTGTGGCTAAATTCATCCTTCACTTCTCCCGACAAAATAAGAAATGATACATATTATGTACATAAAATTAATAAAATTTAAATTTTTTAATTTTTTAATTTTCTTAAAGGCCTAAATATAAATTTTAGGGCCCTCCGAACCAGGGGCCCTAGGCGCCGGCCTAAGTTGCCTAGCACTTGGGCCGGCCCTGTCCCACCTCAAAAGACATATATGCAATATTAAAAAGAACTGATAGCTTAGTTCTTGTAAAATCGAGCATACACCTAACTCATCTCTACCCGACTACCTCATAAATAAATATGACCTAATTTATTTTGACCATATTTCATCTCGCCCGCCTCCAAACCTCAAATTTTATTTGCGGCAGCCAACACTAAGTAAAAGATTACGTAAATATTAAATCGTCTGGAATTTGATTCATTTATTTAGGGCTTTCAAATAGGTATCATCCCACACGTGTGAAATAAATTCACAAGCGAACGCATCCACCTCGAACATCACTAATTAATTTACGATTGTCAAATTGGTATCATCCCACATGTGTGAAATAAATTCATACGTACACACATCCGTCTCGAATCAGACCCATTTATTTATGGCGCTCACATCGGTACCATCCTGCACGTATGAAAAAGATTCATACGTTCACACATCCGCTCGAATCCGACCTCACTTATTAATGACTCTCACATTGATATCATCTCGCACATATGAATTAAATTCACACGTACACAATATTCACCAAATCTAACTCAAAAATACATATTGATAATATAAAAAGCAAATAAGAAATAAAAAAAGAAAGAGAAAGAAAGAAATTGGTCTTCTGTAAAAAACAGAAAGCAATGCAGAAGTCATCAACAACAGAAAGTTGGCCAAAGAAGATGAAAGGTCGTCCTTCAAAAATCCTTCCTACCAACAAAAGATCCGGTCGCCGCAATTCTAGCGATTTCACTTCTCCAACGCCGCTGGAATTCGGCGACGACGAAGAAGATGAGCGCAAGGAAAAGAAGATCAAGCTCGTTGATCACCTATCACAAATAGAGGAAAAAAATAAGTTTAATTCACGGCACCAGAACGAACGGAATTCTAATTCAGAGTCCGACAATCCAATTGTTTATACCAGACGCAAGATTAATGCCGTTGTTCACAAATCTGAATTTTTTATTTCTCTAAGGTCTAATTTTTACCGAATTGATTAACTTCTGCAAATTGAATGCATGTACTGAATTTTGGATTCCATCATTTTGAACTGAATTTTTGTTTAAGGTTTTTAATTGGATTTGGGTTATCATTTTGAACTAAATTTATGGATGTTATTTGAAGGCGATTTTGGGATTTCGCGCAAAAAGAATATTATTAAAACATTTCCTTTTTTTTTTTTCGCTCTGACTTTTGGAAAAAGAATATTTTTTGTGCTTTATGTATTCATTGAGTCTATATATATATATATATATATATATATATATATATATATATATATATATATATATATATATATATATATATACATGGAAAAATACAAAATTTGAGGCATGAGTAAATACTTTTTTTTCTCGATAATGAAATCCAAATAGATTTGCATTTCTTGTATTTCGTTCGTGCGTGCATTTCTTACTAAATATTATTTTAAAATTTTAATATTCTAAATTTATCTCGACCATGCATTCTTGGGGTGAATATATTATTTTATTAAAAAAAATTGCACTAAAATTTTTTCATATACGTTTTTAGTGTGAGTTGATTATGGCTACAAATTAATCGGAAGTAGTGCTATTTTTCTCACTAACACTTGCTGCTTTGTTGTGTCATTAATTGCTCACTTCCACTCTGCATGGATTATTAATGTATTTTATTATTATTATTATTATTATTATTATTATTATTATTATTATTATTATTATCAATAATATTATATATAATAGTGGTTCCACTGATTTTTGCAGGAAAATAAGGATGTGAAAGAGACAGATACTCATCCAAATGGTTATTATCGCAACCCCTCTTGACAATGATATAAAGAAAAAAGGAAAAGAATTTTTTTTTATTTTTATTTTTTTAATTGTAGTTAGGAACATTTATGTGGAGAATCGTTTTTGTGTTTTAAAATTTGATTGTGATGGTTTTATTTAGTTTTTATGTGGGCAGGGTCGCAATTGGAGTCTATCCCAACCACACATTTACCAGAGAAAAAGTTGTTGGTTTTCTTTGTTAAAAAGCTTTAAAAGTATGTGTATTTTCTTCAATCTTTCTTAGATATTTTAATTTTTTAATTTAATTTCTACCTTGCACAATTTCCTATTGTGGGTTTCATGCTCGGTTTGTGTATTGTTGATTTGTTGTACTTTTGTTTATGTAGGATAGATACTTGAGGTGCATTCTCTAAGCCTCTGGTTAAGGGCGAGGTGATATCGTGTGTGAATAAATGGTCGATTTTGTAAAATTTATTTTTCTTACCTAATATGAGGCTAATTATGCAGATACCTGGATATCATGATGTAATTAAGGAACCTATGGATTTTTTAATTGTGAGGGATAAACTCGACAATCGAGTTTATAAGAACTTAGAAGAATTCGAGGTTTGTTATTTGAATCAAATATCTTGGTTGATATTTTTCTTTACTAGTTGTAATGGTTTATTTTTCAAATGAGATTCATATGGTTCTTATTTACATGGAATCATTTTTGTGGCGTTACATTTCACTTCACTATGCTTATATATTTGTTGAATTCTTCGAGTTAAGATGGTTATATTTTGTAGAATTAGATGTGAATTTTATTAGATTTTTTTTGTAAAATTGAGGCAAACTGTGGAGATGAACACTAAATTGCTGTAAATTGCGATTGCAGGCTGATGTGTATTTGATATGTTCAAATGCAATGTTGTTTAATGCTGAACGTACCATTTACTATAAAGAGGTACAATTGCATATTTCTATTAATTATATGCTTTCTTTTCTTATATTTATCATATTTTTTTTCTTTCTAAATTTAACTGGTTATATTAGACAAATAAAATACAAGAAACTGCAAAGAAAGAATTTGCAAATTTGAAACAAGGAGGTGATAACAATGGGCCTCAACCTAAGATTATTCGAAGGGGGCGACCCCCCAGTGGACAAGAGCAAAAAAAAGTCTCTTGAAATATAACTGGTAGCTCCAGTTGTTCCCGAGGTTTCTTCTGGTGATGCAATTACAGGATACAATCTGAGAAAGGCACCTACATGGGATAAGTACCTTGAGCGATTCCTGTCACCTCATCGCACGAGAAACGCTGAAAATTACTCTGAGGGGTTGGCCGGTTGGAACGATGATTTTCCAGATTTGTATTTTTTCAATTGACGATCAAAGTTCCTCAATTTCAAATTTTGAAGTTTTTAATCCCTTATTTTTTAAATTGCAGCACATATTTTAAGGGCTGACATGAAACTTGGGAAAAAACAGATTAAAGTTGATGAAAATCGGCGTGATACCTACAGTCAATATCATCCACCGTCTTCTAGCAACAATTCTTCTATTTTATCCTGTTCTATTTTAGATCATAAACAATTAGTTCCGATACGTATTTCAAGAAACGAGAAATTTTGTACTATTATTTTCATAAGCTAATTCTATCCCAGGCCATGTTAATGCGAACCCAAAACACATGTCAAGAGTACACTTGTCTTGTGGTTGGCGAAAAACCATATGAATATTTTGAGTTTCAACGGTATGGGCTAGAATTACCTGATTTTAAATTTTTTTTTTTAACTGCACTTGAACTTATAGGTGGGGTTTCATCACGATCCTTTCACTTAAGCGAGAAGCTTGGCTAGATTTCCTAAGGATCTTGGACCAGTAGCTTGGAAAGTTGCATCAAGAAAAATAGAGGCGGCCTCTCCCGCTGGTGTACCATATGGTCATTGGACTCCTTCAAACAACACCGTTGTTAATTGCAATCCAAGTCATTTTTTGAGTCCTTCAACTTCGAATCCAAGTTCTGTTGTTGGTGCTGCATATGGCCCTTATGAAGGAATGTTTGAAGCTAATGCTTCTTCTTGGAGAAATTTATCAAACTCAGAGAAACCCCGATGATTAAATAGCTAGATGATAGTATAGGAAGTCGGATTTCTTTGCCCACCATATCATGAATATTGCTCTAGTGTTTGCTTTTTTTTTTTTTTTGATGTTTTTTTTTCTTTTAATTGGGAATTTCTAAACATTTTTCGTTTCATTATATGAAAATATTTGTTTTGAAGAGTAATGGAGTATAATTATTTTCAAGCTTGAAATGATATACAAACAATTTTTTTTAAAGTGAATCGAGCTACAACAAGATTTAATCAAACTGAATATTTTATAATACTAGGAAAATACACGGGCTTTGCACGTGATTAACTAATTTATTTTAATCAAATTAGAAAAATGCACGTGCTTTGCACGTGATTAACTAATTTCTTATGTAAGTTGAATCATATCATCATTTTTAATTATACTATGAACTAAATTAAACACCATATGAATATTTTGAGTTTGAACGGTATGGGCTAGAATTACCTGATTTTAAGATTTTTTTTTGTAACTGCACTTGAACTTATAGGTGGGGGTTCTTCAAGATCCTTTCGCTTATGCGAGAAGCTTGGCTAGATTTGCTAAGGATCTTGAACCAGTAGCTTGGAAAGTTGCATCAAGAAAAATAGAGGCGGCCTTTCCTGATGGTGTACCATATGGTCATTGGACTCCTTCAAACAACACCGTCGTTAATTGCAATCCAAGAAATTTTTTTAGTCCTTCAACTTCGAATCCATGTTCTGTTGTTGCTGCTGCATATGGCCCTTATGAAGGAATGTTTGAAGCCAATGCTTCTTCTTGGAGAAATCAATTCTCGGTTCAGCAAATAACCGTTTATCAAACTCAGAGAAACCCCGGTGATTAAATAGCTAGATGATAGTATAGCAAGTAGGATTTCTTTGTCCCACCATATCATGAATATTTCTCTAGTGTTTGCTTTTTTTTTTTTTTGGATGTTTTTTTTTCTTCTAATTGGGAATTTCTAAACATTTTTCTTTTCATTATATGAAAATATTTGTTTTGAAGAGTAATGGAGTATAATTATTTTCAAGCTTGAAATTATACACAAACAATTTTTTTTAAAGTGAATCGAGCTACAACAAGATTTAATCAAATTGAATATTTTATAATACCAGAAAAGTACACGTGATTAACTAATTTCTTTTAATCAAATTAGAAAAATGCACGTGCTTTCCACGTGATTAACTAATTTCTTATGTAAGTTGAATTATATCATATTTTTAACCATACTATGATCTAAATTAAATACCACATAATTTCTTTGATTAAAATCGCTTTAATTTTTAATATGTTGTTCCCAAAAATTTAAAGTTGTTATCATATATATCTAAAATCAGCCCTTAAAAAAAAAAAAAAATGAACTTTAATTACTAAGTATTTCTAATATAAATCTACATGTCTACATAACTATTATTCTAAAATAACCATTTAAGCTAATGAATAATATCAATTCTTTTCTTCTTTAATACTAAGCATAAGTATTATAAAATATTCAATTTGATTAATTCTTACTGACAAGCGAGATACTGAGCATAAATTTGGGGTATGTTTTAATACATGTACGCATGTAGCGGTTCGCCCTATGTGTTTACTTAGCCTCATGTATATATATATATATATATATATATATATATATATATATATATATATATATATATATATATATGACAATTTACCACTATTTGGTATTTTGTGTATCGATTTATCATATGTGCCATGTCATGTAAAACAACTTATGTAAATGGTTATTTTGTGTATCGATTTATCGAGCATACACCTAACTCATCTCTACCCGACTACCTCATAAATAAATATGACCTAATTTATTTTGACCATACTCGTTAACCACTATTTTGAAATAATTCATCGCGCCCGCCTCCAAACCTCAGATTTTATTTGCGGCAGCCAACACTAAGTAAAAGCTTACGTAAATATTAAATCGTACCTAACTCATATCGATCGCCTGCAAACACATGTGATTTTTTTCTATATACATTCACATCCGTCTGGAATTTGATTAATTTATTTAGAGCTTTCAATTCGGTATCATCCCACACGTGTGAAATAAATTCACAAGTAAACGCATCCACCTCGAATATCACTAATTAATTTACGATTGTCACATCGGTATCATCCCACACGTGTGAAATAAATTCATACATACACACGTACGTCTCGAATCCGACCCATTTATTTATGGCGCTCACTTCGGTATCATCCCGCACTTGTGAAATAGATTCATACGTTCACACATCCGCTCGAACCCGACCCCACTTATTGATGACTCTCACATTGATGTCATCTCGCACATATGAATTAAATTCACACGTACACAATATTCACCAAATCTAACTCAAAATTACATATTGATAATATAAAAGAGAAATAAGAAATTAAAAAAGAAAGAGAAAGAAAGAAACTTGTTTTCTGTGAAAAGCACAAAGCAATGGAGATGTCATCAACAACACATAGTTGGCCAAAGAAGATGAAAGGTCGTGCTTCCAAAACCCTTCCTAGCAACAAAAGATCCATTCGCCGCAATCCAAGCGATTTCAGTTCATCGCCGCTGCTGGAAATCGACGACAACGAAGATGATGAGCGGAAAGAAAAGAAGGTCAGGCGCGTTGATCATCTATCACAAATAGAGGAAAAAGATAAGTTCAATTCACGGCACTAGAACGAACGCAATTCTAATTCAGAGTCCGACAATCCAATTGTTTATACCAGACGCAAGATTAATGCCGTTGTTCACAGATCTGAATTTTTTATTTCTCTAAGGTCTAATTTTTACCGAAGTGATTAACTTCTGAAAATTGAATGCATGTGTACTGAATTTGGTATTCCATCATTTTGAATTGAATTTTTGTTTAAGGTTTTTAATTGGATTTGGGTTATCATTTTGAACTGAATTTATGGATATTATTTGAAGGTGATTTTGGGATTTCGCATAAAAAGAATATTATTTAAACATTTCCTTATTTTTTTCCGCTCTGAATTTTTGAAAAAGAATATTTTTTGTGCTCTATGTATTCACTGAGTTTATATATAAATATATATATGGAAAAATATAAAATTTAAGGCATGAGTAAATACTTTTTTTCTTCTCGATAATGAAATCCAAATAGATTTGTATTTCTTGTATTTCGTTCGTGCGTGCATTTCTTACTAAATATTATTTTAATATTTTAATATTCTTAATTTATCTCGACCATGCTTTCTTGGGGTGAATATATTATTTTATTAAAAAAAATTGCATTAAATTTTTTTCATATACGTTTTTAGTGTGAGTTGATTATGGCTACAAATTAATCGAAAGTAGTGCTATTTTTCTCACTAACACTTGCTGCTTTGTTGTGTCATTAATTGCTCACTTCCATTCTGCATGGATTATTAATGTATTTTATTATTATTATTATTATTATTATTATTATTATTATTATTATTATTATTATTATTATTATTATTATTATTATTATTATTATTATTATTATTATTATTATTGTTTATTATTATCAATAATATTATATATAATAGTGGTTCCACTGATTTTTGCAGGAAAATAAGGATGTGAAAGAGACAGATACTGATCCAAATGGTTATTATCGCAACCCCTCTTGACAATGATATAAAGAAAAAAGGAAAATAAATTTATTTTTTTATTTTTATTATTTTAATTGTAGTTAGGAACATTTATGTGGGGAATTGTTTTTGTGTTTTAAAATTTGATTGTGATGGTTTTATTTAGTTTTTATGTGGGCAGGGTCGCAATTGGAGTCTATTCCAACCACACCTTTACAAGAGAAAAAGTTATTGGTTTTCATTCTTAAAAAGCTTCAAAAGTATGTGTATTTTCTTCAATCTTTCTTAGATATTTTAATTTTTTAATTTAATTTCTACCTTGCACAATTTCCTATTGTGGGTTTCATGCTCGGTTTGTGTATTGTTGATTTGTTGTACTTTTGTTTATGTAGGATAGATACTTGAGGTGCATTCTCTAAGCCTTTGGTTAAGGGCGAGGTGATATCGTGTGTGAATAAATGGTCGGTTTTGTAAAATTTATTTTTCTTACCTAATATGAGGTTAATTTTGCAGATACCTGGATATCATGATGTAATTAAGGAACCTATGGATTTTTTAATTGTGAGAGATAAACTCGACAATCGAGTTTATAAGAACTTAGAAGAATTCGAGGTTTGTTATTTTAATCAAATATCTTGGTTGATATTTTTCTTTACTAGTTGTAATGGTTTATTTTTCAAATGAGATTCATATGGTTCTTATTTACATGGAATCATTTTTGTGGCGTTACATTTCACTTCACTATGCTTATATATTTGTTGAATTCTTCGAGTTAAGATGGTTATATTTTGTAGAATTAGATGTGAATTTTATTAGATTTTTTGTAAAATTGAGGCAAACTGTGGAGATGAACACTAAATTGTTGTACATTGCAATTGCAGGCTGATGTGTATTTGATAAGTTCAAATGCAATGTTGTTTAATGCTGAACGTACCATTTACTATAAAGAGGTACAATTTCATATTTCGATTAATTATAAGCTTTCTTTTCTTATATTTATCATATTTTTTTTCTTTCTAAATTTAACTGATTATATTAGGCAAATAAAATACAAGAAACTGCAAAGAAAGAATTTGCAAATTTGAAACAAGGAGGTGATAACAATGGGCCACAACCTAAGATTATTCGAAAGGGGCAACCCCCCAGTGGACAAGAGCAAAAAAAAGTCTCTTGAAATATCACCGGTAGCTCCTGTTGTTCCTAAGGTTTCTTCTGGTGATGCAATTACAGGATACAATCTGAGAAAGGCACCTACATGGGATAAGTACCTTGAGCGATTCCTGTCACCTCATCGCACGAGAAACGCTGAAAATTACTCTGAGGGGTTGGCCGGTTGGAACAATGATTTTCCAGGTTTGTATTTTTCCAATTGACGATCAAAGTTCCTCAATTTCAAATTTTGAAGTTTTTAATCCCTTATTTTTTAAATTGCAGCACATATTTTAAGGGCTGACATAAAACTTGGGAAAAAACAGATTATAGTTGATGAAAATCGGCGTGATACCTACAGTCAATATCATCCACCGTCTTCTAGCAACAATTCTTCTATTTTATCCGGTTCTGTTTTAGATCATAAGCACTTAGTTCCGGTACGTATTTCAAGAAACGAGAAATTTTCTACTAATATTTTCATAAGCTAATTCTATCACATGCCATGTTAATGCGAACCCAAAACACATGTCAAGTGTAGAACACTTGTCTTGTGGTTGGCGAAAAACCATATGAATATTTTGAGTTTGAACGGTATGGGCTAGAATTACCTGATTTTAAGATTTTTTTTTTAACTGCACTTGAACTTATAGATGGGGGTTCTTCATGATCCTTTCACTTAAGCGAGAAGCTTGGCTAGATTTCCTAAGGATCTTGGACCAGTAGCTTGGAAAGTTGCATCAAGAAAAATAGAGGCGGCCTCTCCCGCTGGTGTACCATATGGTCATTGGACTCCTTCAAACAACACCGTTGTTAATTGCAATCCAAGACATTTTTTGAGTCCTTCAACTTCGAATCCAAGTTCTGTTGTTGGTGCTGCATATGGCCCTTATGAAGGAATGTTTGAAGCCAGTGCTTCTTCTCAGAGAAATCAATTCTCGGTTCAACAAAGAACCGTTTATCAAACTCAGAGAAACCCCGATGATTAAATAGCTAGATGATAGTATAGGAAGTCGGATTTCTTTGTCCCACCATATCATGAATATTGCTCTAGTGTTTGCTTTTTTTTTTTTTTTTTCTTTTAATTGGGAATTTCTAAACATTTTTCTTTTCATTATATTAAAATATTTTTTTGAAGAGTAATGGAGTATAATTATTTTCAAGCTTGAAATGATACACAAACAATTTTTTTTAAAGTGAATCGAGCTACAACAAGATTTAATCAAATTGAATATTTTATAATACTAGGAAAATACACGTGCTTTGCACGTGATTAACTAATTTATTTTAATCAAATTAGAAAAATGCACGTGATTTGCACGTGATTAACTAATTTCTTATGTAAGTTGAATCATATCATCATTTTTAATTATACTATGATCTAAATTAAATACCATATGAATATTTTGAGTTTGAACGGTATGGGCTAGAATTATCTGATTTTAAGATTTTTTTTTCACTGAACTTGAACTTATAGGTGGGGTTTCTTCAAGGTCCTTTCGCTTATGCGAGAAGCTTGGCTAGATTTGCTAAGGATCTTCGACCAGTAGCTTGGAAAGTTGCATCAAGAAAAATAGAGGCGGCCTTTCCTGCTGGTGTACCATATGGTCATTGGACTCCTTCAAACAACACCGTCGTTAATTGCAATCCAAGCAATTTTTTTAGTCCTTCAACTTCGAATCCACGTTATCTTGTTGCTGCTGCATATGGCCCTTATGAAGGAATGTTTGAAGCCAATGCTTCTTCTTGGAAAAATCAATTCTCGGTTCAGCAAAGAACAGTTTATCAAACTCAGAGAAACCCCGGTGATTAAATAGCTAGATGATAGTGTAGCAAGTAGGATTTCTTTGTCCCACCATATCATGAATATTTCTCTAGTGTTTGCTTTTTTTTTTTTTTTGGATGTTTTTTTTCTTCTAATTGGGAATTTCTAAACATTTTTCTTTTCATTATATTAAAATATTTGTTATGAAGAGTAATGGAGTATAATTATTTTCAAGCTTGAAATGATACACAAACAATTTTTTTTAAAGTGAATCGAGCTACAACAAGATTTAATCCAATTGAATATTTTATAATACTAGAAAAGTACACCTGCTTTGCACGTGATTAACAAATTTCCTTTAATCAAATTGGAAAAATGCACGTGCTTTGCACGTGATTAACTAATTTCTTATTTAAGTTGAATCATATCATATTTTTAATCATACTATGATCTAAATTAAATACCACATAATTTCTTTGATTAAAATCGCTTTAATTATTAATATGTTGTTCCCAAAAATTTAAAGTTGTTATCATATATATCTAAAATCAGCCCTTAAAAATAAAAAAAAATGAACTTTAATTACTAAGTATTTCTAATATAAATCTACATGTCTGCATAACTATTATTCTAAAATAACCATTTAAGCTAATGAATAATGTCAATTCCTTTCTTCTTTAATACTAAGCATAAGTATTATAAAATATTCAATTTGATTAATTCTTACTGACAAGCGAGATGCTGAGTATAAATTTGGGTTATGTTTTAATACATGTACGCATGTAGCGGTTCGCCCTATGTGTTTACTTAGCCTCGTGTATTATATATATATATATATATATATATATATATATATATATATATATATATATATATATATATATATATATATATATATATATATATATATATATATATATATATATATATATATATGACAATTTACCTCTATTTGGTATTTTGTGTATCGATTTATCATCTGTGCCATGTCATGTAAAACAGCTTATGTAAATGGTTATTTTGTGTATCGATTTATCGAGCATACACCTAACTCATCTCTACCCGACTACCTCATAAATAAATATGACCTAATTTATTTTGACCATACTCGTTAACCACTATTTTGAAATAATTCATCTCGCCCGCCTCCAAACCTCAAATTTTATTTGCGGCCGCCAACACTAAGTAAAAGCTTATGTAAATATTAAATCGTACCTAACTCATATCGATCGCCTGCAAACACATGTGATTTTTTTCTATATACATTCACATCCGTCTGGAATTTGATTAATTTATTTAGAGCTTTCAAATCGGTATCATCTCACACGTGTGAAATAAATTCACAAGTAAATGCATCCACCTCGAATATCACTAATTAATTTACGATTCTCACATCGGTATCATCCCACATGTGTGAAATAAATTCATACATACCCACGTCCGTCTCGAATCCGACCCATTTATTTATGGCGCTCACATCGGTATCATCCCGCACGTGTGAAATAGATTCATATGTTCACACATCCGCTCGAACCCGACCCCACTTATTGATGACTCTCACATTGATATCCTCTCGCACATATGAATTAAATTCACACGTACACAATATTCACCAAATCTAACTTAAAATTAGATATTGATAATATAAAAGGCAAATAAGAAATAAAAAAAAGAAAGAGAAAGAAAGAAACTTGTTTTCTGTAAAAAGCACAAAGCAATGGAGATGTCATCAACAACACAGAGTTGGCCAAAGAAGATGGAATGTCATGCTTCCAAAACCCTTCCTAGCAACAAAAGATCCGTTCGCCGCAATCCAAGCGATTTCAGTTCTTCGCCGCTGCTGGAATTCGGCGACGACGAAGAAGATGAGCGGAAAGAAAAGAAGGTCAGGCGCGTTGATCATCTATCACAAATAGAGGAAAAAGATAAGTTTAATTCACGGCACCAGAACGAACGGAATTCTAATTCAGAGTCCGACAATCCAATTGTTTATACCAGACGCAAGATTAATGTCGTTGTTCACAGATCTGAATTTCTTTATTTCTCTAAGGTCTAATTTTTACCGAATTGATTAACTTCTGAAAATTGAATGCATGTGTACTGAATTTTGGATTCCATCATTTTGAACAGAATTTTTGTTTAAGGTTTTTAATTGGATTTGGGTTATCATTTTGAACTGAATTTATGGATGTTATTTGAAGGCGATTTTGGGATTTCGCGCAAAAAGAATATTATTAAAACATTTCCTTTTTTTTTCCTCTCTGACTTTTGGAAAAAGAATATTTTTTGTGCTCTATGTATTCACTGAGTCTATATATAAATATATACATGGAAAAATATAAAATTTAAGGCATGAGTAAATACTTTTTTTTTCTCGATAATGAAATCCAAATAGATTTGTATTTCTTGTATTTCGTTCGTGCGTGCATTTCTTACTAAATATTATTTTAATATTCTAAATTTATCTCGACCATGCTTTCTTGGGGTGAATATATTATTTTATTAAAAAAATTTCACTAAAATTTTTTCATATACGTTTTTAGTGTGAGTTGATTATGGCTACAAATTAATCGGAAGTAGTGCTATTTTTCTCACTAACACTTGCTGCTTTGTTGTGTCATTAATTGCTCACTTCCACTCTGCATGGATTATTAATGTATTTTATTATTATTATTATTATTATTATTATTATTATTATTATTATTATTATTATTATTATTATTATTATTATTATTATTGTTTATTATTATCAATAATATTATATATAATAGTGGTTCCACTTATTTTTGCTGGAAAATAAGGATGTGAAAGAGACAGATACTCATCCAAATGGTTATTATCTCAACCCCTCTTGACAATGATATAAAGAAAAAAGGAAAATAATTTTTTTTTTTTAATTGTAGTTAGGAACATTTATGTGGGGAATTGTTTTTGTGTTTTAAAATTTGATTGTGATGGTTTTATTTAGATTTTATGTGGGCAGGGTCGCAATTGGAGTCTATCCCAACCACACATTTACCAGAGAAAAAGTTGTTGGTTTTCTTTGTAGCTTCAAAAGTATGTGTATTTTCTTCAATATTTCTTAGATATTTTAATTTTTAAATTTAATTTCTACCTTGCACAATTTCCTATTGTGGGTTTCATGCTCGGTTTGTGTATTGTTGATTTGTTGTACTTTTGTTTATGTAGGATAGATACTTGAGGTGCATTCTCTAAGCCTCTGGTTAAGGGCGAGGTGATATCGTGTGTGAATAAATGGTCGGTTTTGTAAAATTTATTTTTCTTACCTAATATGAGGTTAATTTTGCAGAAACCTGGATATCATGATGTAATTAAGGAACCTATGGATTTTTAATTGTGAGGGATAAACTCGACAATCGAGTTTATAAGAACTTAGAAGAATTCGAGGTTTGTTATTTTAATCAAATATCTTGGTTGATATTTTTCTTTACTAGTTGTAATGGTTTACTTTTCAAATGAGATTCATATGGTTCTTATTTACATGGAATCATTTTTGTGGTGTTACATTTCACTTCACTATGCTTATATATTTGTTGAATTCTTCGAGTTAAGATGGTTATATTTTGCAGAATTAGATGTGAATTTTATTAGATTTTTTTGTAAAATTGAGGCAAACTGTGAAGATGAACACTAAATTGCTGTACATTGCAATTTCAGGTTGATGTGTATTTGATATGTTCAAATGCAATGTTGTTTAATGTTGAACGTACCATTTACTATAAATAGGTACAAGTGCATATTTCTATTAATTATATGCTTTCTTTTCTTATATTTATCATATTTTTTTTTTCTAAATTTAACTTATTATATTAGGCAAATAAAATACAAGAAACTGCAAAGAAAGAATTTGCAAATTTGAAACAAGGAGATGATAAAAATGGGCCACAACCTAAGATTATTCGAAGGGGGCGACCCTCCAGTGGACAAGAGCAAAAAAAAGTCTCTTGAAATATCACCGGTAGCTCCTGTTGTTCCTGAGGTTTCTTCTGGTGATGCAATTACAGGATACAATCTGAGAAAGACACCTACATGGGATAAGTACCTTGAGCGATTCCTGTCACCTCATCGCACGAGAAACGCTGAAAATTACTCTGAGGGGTTGGCCGGTTGGAACGATGATTTTCCAGGTTTGTATTTTTCCAATTCAGTAGTAGAAGCGGGTGGAGTAATGATAGTGTTTGGTATAAAATCCTGATTTATAGATTGAACAGTGATAGGAATGGTTACCGTATCATTATCAACTGTAATTGTAGCAGGAATGTTTACACGCTCCTCCTCAAACACTATATCATTTCTACTAGTGCTCCCACTATAGTAAGCATCCTCGATGAATTTGGCGTTCCCTGTTTCGAAAAAGGATCTCTTTGAGGGGTCATAAAACTTGTAACCCCTCGATCTTTCTGAGTATCCTACAAAGTAGCAGCTAGTAGTCTTAAAGTCCAATTTTTTTTTCGTTAGGCCTATAAGGTTTAGCCTCAGCTGGACAACCCCAGACATGCAGATGCCTAAGACTAGGCTTTCTGCCTGTCCACATCTCGTACGGAGTTTTAGCTACTGCTTTGCTTGGTACTCGATTAAGTATGTAAACTGCGGTTTTAAGAGCCTCGCCCCAAAGTGACCTTGGTAGTGAAGAGTGGTTAATCATAATTCTCACCATGTCCATAAGTGTGCGGTTTCGCCTCTCAGCTACACCATTTTGACTTGGAGTCCCTGGCATGGTGTATTGAGGTACAATACCGCATTCTTGTAAGTATCTGGCAAAAGGCCCGGAACGTTGTTCCCCAGATCCGTCGTATCTACCGTAGTATTCCCCTCCACGATCAGATTTAACAGCTTTAATTTTCTTACCTAGTTGATTTTCAACTTCGGTTTTGAAGATTTGGAACATGTCCAATGATTGAGACTTCTCATGGATTAAGTAAAGGTGACCATATCGAGAGTAATCATCTATAAAGCTAATAAAATACGACTGTCCATTCCAAGAAGCCTTAGAGAATGGACCACAAATGTCAGTATGTATCAACTCTAAAGGTTCACTACTTCTATATGCACATTTATTTCGTTTGTTTGTTTGTTTTCCCTTAATGCATTCTATACAGATTTTAAGGTCCGTTAAGTCAAGGGAATCGAGAATTCCATAAGACACAAGCCTTTGAATTCTCTGTTGAGAGATATGTCCTAATCGCTTGTGCCACAATAATGATGAATTCTCATTAGTTAATTTTCTTTTAGCACCTAAGTTACTTGAATGCAGGTTTTCATGATTGGTTGTGAAGGTGTTCAATTTGTATAATTTATCTATTAAAGTTCCAGTACCAATAATTGTTGAATTTAAAGAAACAGTAAATAATCCATTTCCAAATGAACAAGAATAACCAAATTTGTCCAAACATGAAACAAAAATCAAATTCCGTCGAAAAGACGGTACAATAAAAGTAAGTTTCCTCTAAATCCAAAAACAAACTAGAACTTAAATAAATCCTAACGACACCTATAGTTTCCACAGCAGCCTTGTTCCCGTTGCCTACATAGATGTATCTTTCATCATCATTTGGCGCTCGGTAGTGGAGGCAATCCTGCAATGTGACACATATGTGAGTAGTAGCTCATGTATCTATCCACCAAGTGTCACTAGGCACCAAAGCCAAATTAACTTCAGAACAAACGAAGTTGAGAAGTTTACCTTTCTTTACACGTCAAGCGGCATATCCTGGACATGATTTCTTAAAGTGGCCAGCCTTTTTGCAAAAGTGACAAGTAATAGCCGAATCCTGTCCCTTTTGGCTTTAGGCTGCGAAGTTCCAGGATGAGTTGCAGTTTCCTTACCCTTGTCCCTTTTTCGTTTCTTGGCAGCATTCTTAGAGTTAAATGCTAAGTGAGCACTGTCAGTCCTCTCTTGTTTTAGTCTCTCTTCTTCTTGCACACATTGAGCTATAAGCTCATTCAAAGTCCATTTTTCCTTTTGAGTGTTGTAGGAGATCTTAAATGGACTAAAGTGTGCAGGAAGTGAGATTAAGACTAGGTGCACCAGTATGTCGTCGGAGACATCCAGCTTTAAGGCCCTCAGTCTTGTCACAAGATTGGACATTGCCATGATGTACTCCCTAATGTTTCCTTCGCCCTTATAGCGCATGGAAACGAGCTTGGTCAGAATAGTGCTCGTTTCAACCTTTTCACTTGCCGTGAATCGGTCCGCTAGTTGCTTCAGAAACTCTTTTGCATTCTTATCCTCAGTTATGCCGCCCCTTATGGTTTCCGGAATGGAATGTTGCATCATCATCAGACTCATGCGGTTTGATCGCTCCCACTTTTCATGAGCCACCCTTTCAGCATCAGTGCTTTC
Source organism: Penstemon eatonii (assembly GCA_038501285.1). NCBI lineage: Eukaryota > Viridiplantae > Streptophyta > Magnoliopsida > Lamiales > Plantaginaceae > Penstemon > Penstemon eatonii. The sequence goes on from CM076713.1 coordinate 42,387,784, forward strand.
AGGGGTCAGGTCGGTGGGAGGCTCAATTCTTAATGCATGGTCCAAATCCATACAACCGAGCACTATCATGATGTGCTCTTTCCATTTCTTGAAGTTTGTGCCGTTAAGCACAGGGATGTTGTTGAAGTTAGCAGATATTGAAGATGCTGAATCATAAACAATAAAACACAGCTTAAATGAATTATTTTAATAAAATTGTATGAATTAAAGCAAATATATTAACACATACACAAGTTGGTTGGCCCATCTTAAGATACCTAGCACGTCGTTATTATCTAGTTTTTGGACAAAAATAATAATCCGCAAGTGGTACTCTTTTACATAGACTTAAATACTGATACTAGTATCGGCATAATGGTTTGCCTTCCTTTGGGCCGACACAACAAAAGCATGATAATCCAAATGTAACACATATTCAAGACTACACATTGTCCTGTCAAAACAACCTTCCTTTGGGCCGATTGTCTCACATGGACAACTATGCTAAATTAATTAAAATTAATCAATCTTACCCAACAGAGGTTACTTTGGCAACATGTTGGTTCGATCGAATTATTTTCGATTAATTAGCATACCTCGGGGGTAAAAGCCAAACATTATCCGGTCAAAATAACCTTCCTTTGGGCCGATTATTTCACATGGATAACTATGTCCCCTTATTCAAAATTGATCAATTTTACCCAATAGAGGTTACTTTGGCAACATATTGGTTCAATCGAATCAATTGTAAATAATGGACATATCAAGTATTGCAAAAAAAAATATTTTTTTTGTTTAATTACCAAAATGCCCCACCCCCGAAATTAAATAGTGGGCGAATCAGCCCAATAAAAAAAAATACAGTGCATCGTACATATGAAACGGCCGAGAGATTAAACCTAGGCCCAATAAGCACTTATATACATAATGGAAATAAAAGAAATGCAATGTACATCTTTATACATGAATCAAATAACATCTTTCTCATATTTTTAATTAATTGATGTCATGTAATCACACAAACCGCTTCAGCAAATACATATCAGTACAAAACATGTGCGGCCCAAACAAAATTAATGATTTGATTCAAAATATTCAAGTACAGAGACATATACATACGTATGGTTGAATCTAGTTACATAATCCTTCTATGTTTTTAATTAATTAATGGAGGGAAAGAAGAAAAAAAAAATTCCTGAATCCATAAAACCAATAGGCGTGCGGCAAAAGAAAGTAACAACATAATCAAATCATTGTACACACAAAGAATAATGGGATTTCGAAAATATGAATCTGATTATTTTCTGAATCCAAATTCAAAGTATAATTATGCCACTAATTTAACATAAATACATAATCATGCTTACAATTTTTATACAAAGCATATATATATGAAAGTGTATGCATGAATAAACAAAACTGAATCTAGATCTAGAATAGTCATATAATTAGAAGACCTAATCTCATAAAAACATATAAACGAATCTGGACTCTAATCCTCTAACGAAAGGTGGCTCTGATACCACTTGTTAGACATTAACAGATATGCTATGATAACATGAAATATACAAGCCATGAAAACATACATATCTCAAGACCTATTCGCAGATGATTAAGTAAGACACGTTTATGCTATAAAGATACGTATACCTGAATCCATTGGTAGAGTAGCGGAAGAATCACAAAGATGGATTCTAAGGGGGTTGTGGTCTTCTAAGACTTATTCACTATTGCCTTATGCTTTCTCTAGATGGGGAAGATGAAAGTGCAAGGTATGAATTGGCTTAGGGACCATAACCCTATATATAGGAGAGTATTAACCCTAACTCTAGTAGGGCTCTAACTGTCAGCCCATCAAGAACAGTTAGAGTCCAATTAGGTATCTACACATATAAAGAGTCCATACTTTAATTAATTGATATTCTTAAGTGCCACATAATTATTATTATTAGATCACAATTAATTAGGCACATAAATAAAATAGTCTATCATATACAATTATATAACATGTAAGTCCATATTATTAGACTGATAAGAATAATAATTCCAACACTACTACTTCATCAACCATGCCTTTTATTATTATATTAGCTAAACCTCAGTTGCTTTCTGCTCATCTTGAAGAAATAAAAAATGAATAAAAGAAGAAGTAGAACTCCAGAAAACTACTACATGAACTATGCCCGCAGAATATCCGTGTCATTCAATGACAACAAACAATTCACATTTAGATAATGTCGAAAAGCATTTATATTCTGAAATGTGTATACATTTCTGGTCCTATTTACATTCGTAGCAAAGTGAATCAGATGATTTAGGAAGAAAAATCTTCCATTAAAAGAAAAGGAAGACAAAAACTGAATCTCAATCACTAAAAAGAAAAATTAACTGAGTTACATGGAAAAACATACATGATAATTGTACAATTTTGTTCACATACCAAAACCACAAGGGGCGCTATTGGATGAAATCTAGTTGTAGAAGTAGCGCGGCGGCATTGTACGGCGGAAGAGGCAGTGAAAGGCGTTAGGAAGTACTCTTTTCCGCTGGAATTGGGCCCAAAAAGAAATAAGCTACAAAACTATTGGGCCATATATATGGGCCTGAAAATTTTATTGTATCCGGTTGAGCTCAAAGAGCTTCGGCCTAGCTTGGTAAAGTCGAAGACAATAAGGTTGGGCTCTCTAATTTAATAAGACTATAAGTTAGAGAATTTTTTTTCCTTCAAAAAATTGTGAAAGCAAAGGCTCCGTTTGTCTCATTATATAGACTCTTCTTGATTTATTTGGTAGGTTGAAGGAATAAAATTTAAAGATTTTAAGGATCGAACGTAACGTTTGGTTACTATCACAACAAATAATGTGATAAAACAGCTTGTTCTCACAATAAATAAATATAAAAAATAAAAATAAAAATAAAAAAAAAGACAGCTTGTTCTGAAAAGCTATTGGAAACTGGCTTTTAGTTTTAGAATTTGGAAAATTTTGTTTCTATATTTATGACTCATTTGTTTGATTGAGAATGATAATTTTGTTTCTGGATATTTTTTTTATAACAAACATGAATATATTAACTTAAGCAAAAGATGCGTCCAAATTCACAAGTAGTTATATCAAGTAATAATATTTGGATTGTTCCATTTATTTTAGGAACACAGATATTATATTTTGTGAGAATAATTTCAGAGATTTGAAAAAAATAGAGATATTTTTATTCTCGTGTATCTTAAAAAACTTCTTCATTTAAATTTTCAGAAATGAAATAAATAATGTGCATAATTTTTTTAAGATTGTGAAAAGAAGAGAAGTAGGATAATAAATAGGCTAGCCAATTAAAGTTTTTTCGTATGAGTGATATATCATAAGAGTTTTGTTACATTATGTTAAATAAAAGTAAAATTTCAAAAAAACTTATAGTAGGTGCTCTTTTCAGAAAATAAAAAAAATCTATTTGTTTGGCTTTCATATAGCATTTTTACTAAAATGAAAAGTGAAACAAACATTCCCTTTGGTCAATTCCATAAATTCCCTGTTACCCTCCAATTGATTTGACCCAATAGTAGATTATTAAAGTTATGGTTAAGTTGAAATATATTAACGATTGTTGACTTGCATAATTTAAGGTAATAACTAATAAGCAGAATATTATGCAAACATCCTAAATTTAAGGCAATCATTTCATGAACTCTTTTTTTTTGTTTACTTGGAAGGGCATACTATAGTCAATTCGATAAATTCCTTATTACCATCCTACCATTTTAATACAATTAATAAATTATTAATGTTAATATAGTAGAAAATACCATAGATCAAAAATTTCTTTTTCGTCATAAACATCGAAAAGTTTCCTTTTTTGAATCATGCAAAACAAAAATAAGATGTAATTCATAAACTATTTGTTTGCCTTGCCTTAAACTTTGTTATTTTTCTAAATTTAGTAACCTTTTTTACAAATTTTTCTTAGAGTTTCCGAAAAATCTCAAAAAGTTTTCAATATTTGACTGACCGAAACATTAACTCGAAACAAAATTTTGATCCATGGAAAATATCACAAACTGCTTAATTATATAATTACATTTTACTTGGCAGAACAATATGCTAACACCCTTAATATAAACTAATCATTTCAATAATTTTTTATTTTACTTGAAAGGACATACTATAATCAATTCGATAAGTTCCTTATCATCATACAAAATCCCTTTCGACGAGGGTCAAACATATTATATAATAACATTTCTCAATGAGAATTAGAACATGGATCGCCATTTTATGAGGTTTAGTACCTTTCACCGTACCTATCACCCATTGATTGACTTACAGTAACAAATATGTGACCAAATAAATGCAGACTCACTCGCAAGTTTGAGTAAAGAGAGGTGCACCAGTACCACCAATTTGAGTGGTAAATGGAAGAGAAAATGAGTTGGGCTTGAGCTAGGTTCAAAACAAATTCTAGCCTTGAAGAAAACTGGGTTATCCTTTTGCTACTATTCAGTCTTACAATTGGTCTCAAGTTTGGCCTCATTTTTGTTCACAACACATTCTAGCCTTGAAAAATATATGCATTGGGAGATGGTCTAAGATATGCATCTAATACATGATATAATCAACAAAATGAAATACAATGATAAACAATCAGAATGCTAAATTTGGGCCTTGTTGAGATACCTCATAGCTGGATCAAGGAACCCTTGGTTTGTTATCCCAAGCCTCTCGTGCTTCAAGTAGATCAGGGCAATATCGTTGAGCCAAGACCTCCACTTGTTCAGCAAATGACTTGCTCCCATGGTTGCCTATATGAAGAACCATTTGGTTCCAACGCTTCCGACATAGGTCACCAGACCTCTTGTCAAGAAGATTGTCCCAATCCACATCTTCCATGCAATTTGCATCCACTCTATAAAGCGCGCCAATCATGCGATAGTCATCAGAATCGGCCCATACACCTTTGCCTACCATAGGCGACGTTAACTGCCCATACCACTTATTACAGCAAGATGCTTGACCTCGAGTGGACAATTTATTACTAATTTCCGTCCATCTAATATTGTCCCGCAACAATCCATGCTTGGATTTTTTCTCTTTATTAACTTTCAGTTGCAGGTCCGCATTCACTAGATCAAATAATTGCTGATACTCTTTCTGCGACCAACGTCCTTTGTTCAGGTTTTTCATTTTTCGATATAGCCAGGTATTCCTCACTTCCAGTTGATGCCTGCCAAGTTCATCTGCCAATGCCCTCCACTTGTTCCCATGCTCTTCCTGGTACTTCAGGACCATGTCATATTCTTCTTGAGTCCATTTACGGTTCTCTAACCTCCGAAATAAAATTTGGGCACGTAAATATATACTTCTACAAGGTCTCCAGGGCAGAGCAGTCCTTATATCTGTCCAACAGCCTCTTACCTTGGGGTGCTTCATAGAGTCCAAAACCATTTCAAGGCCTTCTTCACCTAAATCGTAATCCGATATGTACTTGAAGACGGCCTCTTTTACCAATTCATCTTCTTCTCTTGTGAATCGCTTGCCTCGCACCAAATTCTCTCCTTTGTCATTCCACTTCTTGGCATTTGAATAATGAGGGATGGTGAAAACCTCAACCTCACCAGAATATCCCACCTTTTTATTAGTTTTGTTGGGCATAGAATCATTCATACCAGCTTTCACTACTTTTTTTCTTTTATTCTTTCTTTTATTGGTACACTCTTCTTCATTATGGTTACTCATCAAATTCCGCCTCTTCTTATCTTTCTTACCTTCATTGTCTCTCCTCATCTCCGTAACACTTTTTTCCTGCTGCATTTTCTGGCCCTCATTTACCTCAATATCTGCAGCACCCCCAATCTCGGATTTTACAGTATGGCAGTCCTGATTTGTACCCATCCTCTTCTCTCTTTTCTTCTTCTTTTCAGCATTATCAATTGCATTCCCAATAACATCTTCGCCATTCACACCTATTAATTTGCGTTTAGTCTTACCCTTCTTCCCCACATCAACTTCCGCCCCCTTAATTTTCTTCTTCTCTTTGCAGTATTTTGTTCTCCTCTTCTTTTCATTGATATCATCTGTTTCAAATCTATGTACATTATCAATCCCATTATCTCTACCAATATTCTCAATCTCATGCGATACAATATTACCATCTTTAATTTTTCCACCTTCCTTACACCTTTTCTTTTGCTTGATTCTCTTCTCCATCTTATGAAACACTATGTCCAATGCTTTGTGCCTCAACAATAATATTAGCTAAAACTCAGCTGCTTGCTAATTCATCCAAACTTGTTGAGAAACTAAAAAAAAAAAGGAAAGAAAAAAGACTAAAACTCCAGAAAAATGGTAGCTGTACAATGTCCCATTATCCCATAATATTCGTATAATTCACATTTAAATATATAAAGGAACACTTAAATTATGAAATGCATATACATTCTAGTCCTCTTTACATTAATAGCAAGCTGAATCACTAAAAAGTTCCCAGAAAATACAAGAACAAGAAGACAAAAACTAAATCCCAATCACTAAAAAGCAAAATTAACTAAGATATTACCCGAAAAAAATTAACTATGTCCGCAACTACTTCATGAACCATGCCTTTTATTATTATATTAGCTAATAATCAGTTGTTTTCTGCTCATCCACACTGGTTGAAGAAAAAAAAATGAAAAGAAAAAAATAAACTAGAACTCCAGAAAACTACTACTACATGAACTATGCCCGCAGAATATCCGTGTCATTCTACGGCAACAAACAATTCACATTTGAATAATATTGAAAAGCGCTTAAAATTTGAAATGCGTATACATTTCTGGTCCTATTTACATTCGTAGCAAACTGAATCAACTGATTTAGGAAGAAAAGGCTTCCATAAAAGAAAAGTAAGACAAAAACTGAATCTCAATCACTAAAAAGAAAAATTAACTGAGTTACATGGAAAAATCTATAAACATTATAATTATACCATTTTGTTCACATACCGCAACCACCAGGGGGGGCTATCGGATGAAATTTAGTTGTCGAAGTAGCGCGGCGGCGTTGTACGGTGGAAGAGGGAGTGAAAGGCGTTAGGAAATACTCTTTTCCGCTGAAATTGGGCCCAAAGAAAATAAGGTATAAAAAATATTGGGCCATATATATGGGCCTAAAACTTTTATTGTATCCGGTTGAGCTCAAAGAGCTTTGGACTAGCTTGGTAAAGTCGAAGACAATATGGTTGGGCTCTCTAATTTACTATAAGTAATTTAGAGAATTTTTTTCCTTCAAAAATTTGTGAAAGCAAAGGCTCCGTTTGTCTCACTCTTTTTTTTTTTTTTTTTTTTCTTTTACAGTTTTTAGAAATTAATTGAATTTTTTAATTATGTCTTATTTCCGTAATATTGTTTGTTTGTGATTTGTGAAATTAGTTTAAAAAATAGGGAAAATTGCAGAAAAGGTCCCAAACTAATTGACAATTTTGGTTTTTCGTCCCACACTTTATAACCTCACCGAATTTCGTCCCGTAATTTTATTTTTTTTTGGAATTTCGTCCCGCCGTTAAGTATTAGACGGAAATTGCCACGTGGCCGTTAAATTGCCACGTGGATGCTTACGTGTCATGATGACGTGGCAATTTTAGCATACCAATTATACAAGATTGCAGAATTAGTCCCAAACTAATTACAAATTTTGGTTTTTCGTCCCAAACTAATTACAAATTTTGGTTTTTCGTCCCAAACTAATTACAAATTTTGATTTTTCGTCCCAAACTATATCAATTAGCCAAATTTCATCCCGTGATTTATCATTTTACATGAATTTAGTCCCACTATAAATTTCTAATTTAATAAAAATGACGATTCAATCTTTTACATTTTCTTTTCCAAGAAAAATATTATAAATATTAAAGTGACAATATTTATAATATTTTAATATTTTAATATTTATAATATTTTATTTTTAATATTTAAACAATATATATAATATTAATATTTAAAATATTTTTAAAGTGACAAAATTGCGTATATATTGTTTTATTTTAAATATTTTAATACTTAAAATATTTTTTAATATTTTTAATATTTAAACAATATATATAATATTAATATTTAAAATATTTTTAAAGTGACAAAATTGCGTATATATTGTTTTATTTTAATATTTATAATATTTTATTTTTAATATTTAAACAATATATATAATAATAATATTTAAAATATTTTTAAAGTGACAAAATTGCGCATATATTGTTTTATTTTAAATATTTTAATATTTAAAATATTTTTAAAGTGACAAAATTGCGTATATATTGTTTTATTTTAATATTTATAATATTTTATTTATAATATTTATAATATTAAAATATTATAAATATTGTCACTTTAGTATTTATAATATTTTTCTTGGAAAAGAAAATGTAAAAGATTGAATCTTCATTTTTATTAAATTAGAAATTTATAGTGGGACTAAATTCATGCAAAATGATAAATCACGGGATGAAATTTGCTAATTGATATAGTTTGGGACGAAAAACCAAAATTTGTAATTAGTTTGGGACGAAAAACCAAAATTTGTAATTAGTTTGGGACTAATTCTGCAATCTTGTATAATTGGTATGCTAAAATTGCCACGTCATCATGACACGTAAGCATCCACGTGGCAATTTAACGGCCGCGTGGCAATTTCCGTCTAATACTTAACGGCGGGACGAAATTCCAAAATAAAATAAAATTACGGGACGAAATTCGGTGAGGTGATAAAGTGTGGGACGAAAACCCAAAATTGCCAATTAGTTTGGGACCTTTTCTGCAATTTTGCCTAAAAAATAAGATAAGTAATATTATGTTAAATCATGTTTATTATGTGATATAAGTTGAGTAAGAGATATATTACTTTATGTCAAATCAAATAAGTGTTTGCCTAAGTTAATTTTTAGCAATAAGAGGTTTTTTTTTTAAATAAGCTTGGAGATAAATTTATTTCTAAAAGTAAAAAATATTTGTTTGACTTTTCAAATAGCACAAAAATGCTCTCAAACAAACCCGACAAATAGGCTCAAATTGTTTATGGTCTTGAGAATGGGTTTGGGCAGCTCTAGACTCAAAACTCAAGTTTCAATTTACTTCAAGACATGTCAAAACTTATTTGATGCATATGAAGTTATTGATTTGACATATGTTAAATTCTTATATTACCTAATATTTACTATTATTTTTGTTTTCAAAAATCAATCTTTATTTCAAATCAGATATCATTTTCAAACCCACTAACTATTATTCTTATAATATTTAAAATCTCAATAGAAATCTATTGAAATCATTCTCAAGTAGAGTTTCATAAATTTCGTCGAATATTCTCAAATCAATTTTCGAGATCAAATGAAAGGGCTCAGCCAAAACTTTTGCATAATTGCCCTGTAAATTCAGAATTTAGATTCCGATGAGAAATGTAGTTTACATTGCTTTATTCAATTCACATGATACAAAATAGGTATATTGGAGTATTTATTTTATAAATTAGCATATGGTTATGAATATTACACTGCCATATCGATGGTTCGTGTGTTATGACATGGGAGAACCATACCCCAAAAGCTAGCTATTGAAGTTGGAGAGTCAGGGTTATATAAATCCCACAATAGTATTATATTATACTGAGATAAAATCTAATATCCTTCAACTAAGATCATTACATTCCACCATGCTTCATTTGCCAACGCTCATATTGGCCCACCCTAGTTGCCTACTCCGGTTACCCACTCTATGCGGCTTCACTCTTTTTTGCGGTAGCCTTTTCTTAGGTCGCTACTTCCTAAGTCGTCCCTTCCGCGTGCGTGGCAAAGTGTGTGGTAGTCTGTTCTGATACAAATTGTTTTGACTTTGGGAGACCCACGCTCCAAAAGCTAACTATTGAAGTTGGAGAGCCCAATGTCATATAAATCCCTCATTAATATCTCATACCCTTCAACTAGGATCGTTACATAGAGTTGGTAAGAAAAGATTGGATACTTACCCAAATTAAGGACAATAATGTTCGGGCCACTTTTCTTTTTGTGAGGGACACTAATGGTGTCCATTGCATGAACTCACTAACTAACTTGTGTGATGTTCTGGCTATAAAATAAGTAGATTTTTGTGGCTTTTGATATAAAAAAGTAGATTGTTCACTTTGTAGATCCCAAAAGTGATTTTGATATAAGGGGGTCAAACACCACAAAATCCAAAAAATTGACTTGATTGGTTTTTTGGCCAAAACACAGTCAGGACCATGATCTAACGAGGCCTAAACATTCTTTTCAAATCGTTGGGCAAAATTCACCCTATATATAGTTTATACGCAAAACTGAGTCACTTTAAAGTGATGTATATGAAATTATATCTGCCTAATAAGAAAACATGTATGGCGACAGCCACCAGAAAGTCGACATGACATATTTTGGCTAATTCAACACACAAGATGAGATGAGGCAAAGAAAAAGTTTGAGAGTAGTGTGTCATTGTGCAATAACAGAAAGAGACTAACTCATCAGTTAGGTAGATTCAACAGAAAAGACCAGCACTGCACTTCTTGTTTGCTTACTTTATTATTCAGATTTTAGTTCAACTGATATGGACAAGCACATAATTGAATTAATACATGTTAGGAAAACCTCTTATTCTTAAACTAGGATTAGATGCACACACTTTTAACTTTGTTTTGTTCGCTCGGTTGGCATCAATGATCGATTATGTAATTTTTCCATTGAATTTATTTATATAAAAGTTTAAAGAGAAATTTCATTATTTTATTTTCACGTAATAAGTACTAGGGAAATTGTCTACTAGTTAAAAAATCTAACATAAACTTTCACATTATAGGTAGCATGTGATGTGACACTACAACAAAAAATGGTCCTCGTAATTGAAATCTGTCATTAATCATTGCAGTAATACTGACGATTTTGTAATTGAAATATGTCATGAATCTGTAACCGTGTGGCTAATAATCCTTGGCCTTCACATTAATACTATCATATGATCATTTAATTGACATGTATAATTTAAATGTCACAATAAATCATATACAATAATACTCTTTGTAGTGAGATGGAAAAATTAGGCATAGCTAAGTCTATAAAAATAATTATGTCTACCTTAACTTTCTATTTTTGCTGATCCTCAATTCTTCTAGAGCTTACTCACTGGCGGTCGAGTCGAACAAAGGTTCCAAAAAAGCTAACCCAACAAAATCCAGATTCTTTAATCTCCAAATTGTTTTTTTGGATCTAGTTTGACCTAGTACAATTGATCAAACTTAGGTCACTCTTTGAGGACATTTTATAATTTCTGATAATTCTCAGCTAAATATGGGTAATTTGGATGCCTACTTCCAAGAAAATGTGGACTGAGTGAGTGTATGATTTATATGATAACAGAAAAGTAGAAAACTTCAACCACTTATGAGCTTAGTTAAATATCTTTCGATTATATTGAGTTTATTGATATCCGGCTTCTGCCAGGTTAACAAGGTTACAAGAGGGTGACTAAAAAAAAGAAAAGCAAAAAGGCCAATACTAAATGCCTCTATATACGTAAGACCTCTCGATCGAGCATGAACCACAATGTTAACTCTACATCGATCAAGTAGAAGATGGGCCATGGCTGCTTTGGCCTAGTATAGGACTTGGAGTTTGCTTTATCTGTAGTCCCTTTCCACTTAATCTAGGACTCATTTCCATTCTTATTTCATGCAAAGGAGGACTATTTGCCATCTGAGACGACCGTGGACTGTAAACCGATTTCATTTTCTCCCTTTGCGATTGATTACAACTCGTGACCTGTGGGCTACAAGCACGCCTTATCTCACCACGACTTCTTGTAATGACTTCATCCAATTCCTCACCGCTATCAATATTATTGGTGACTCGTGCCTGATTAACTTGGTCCTGTTAGTTATAACTTAAAAAGCTTTTAGTGACATAAGAAAATAGCAAAATTTTCCATATAATTAAAGGATAATTACCTCCACATGCATTCGATCTCTTGAGGTTGGGTGAGACTACACTTAACCTCATAAGGTGTTTCTGTAATTTCACATAACCTCAAGATTGTGTAGGTAATTATCTCTATAATCAATTACATGGATGATTTTATATATGAAGTAAAATTTAAGAGCAACTTACTTCAAAAGATAAGTTGTGAATAATAGCAATAGCTTCTTCATACTCGGCAGCATCCAAATCTTGTAGGTGAACTCCTTTAAAAAACTTGGGAAGCAAATATTGTCGCACAGGGACGAGAAGCATAATCAATAAAGGGAAAAGAACACCGGCTAATGGGATCCACGTTAGGCCAAAGCACAAGAGTAAATAAAATGTCTGAAACAAGGTAAAGAGTGCAATTGCTCTAAAAGGTACCGCCTCCAAAAACGTCGCATGATAATCTTCAAGCACCCTGTAAGAGCCGAGAAAGATGTTCAGTTGTTAAGCCAATGATGACAGTGAAAAGAATACAATGCACTTACTTATATCTTCGACTTGGAGCTGTAATAAGAAATAATATTCTTTCCCAGAATTGATTTCCAGGCAAGCTTTCGATTGCCATGAAAGCAAAGTAGCCCCATAAGACTGAAGTTGGAATCATTTTTAAAAGAGGCATAGCACCAACGCAACTTCCAACCATTAATGCCTGAAGTAGATTGCTAAGTCGTTGTTCTTTAACTTGCACGGGTAAAAGATCGTCAATATCCTTATTCACATCAAATACAGCCTCATCAACTGGTGCATCCATATAACCACTACGAGAGGCTTGTTCGATTGTAGAATCTTTCAGCTCCTTCAGTCCCTGATTATTCGATTATATTAATGAAAAAATAGAAAAAATAAATTTATACATATGATTACATATTAGTGTTGAATCGAACATACGAGAGAAGATGGAGTTTGATAAACAAGTGGAGTTTGCATTCCATTGTAAGCATTCTGCATGCTTTGGTATAACTGAGACAAATTTGCATTTTTCCGCATGCTATTTCGAGCAGTTGATACAAGTTTATTCCTCAAAAGCTATTTCAGAAAGAGGAAACATGAGTTCAAGTGTTTGTGTGAGTGTAGCACTGAGAATAAATTTAATATTCCAGAATAATACCTGATGTTTAAGAGTGGCCAAACTTTTAGTATGCATCGGAGATTGCGGAATAACTCCATTGGAAGGAGGAATGCCAAGAAGACCACATAATATGACCTAAAGAGTACGTACAAAATTGTGAATATATATGGAACTTGAACCCATGTTCTATGTAGATTTGCAACTATTTTTTTAAGAAAGTTAAATTCTCAATCAAATAATTACCAAAAATCCCAATAGAAGAAGGTCATAGTGATAAGAAGAGGGCTTCTTCAAATTGAACTCCTTTTGCTGAGCAAGTTGAGATGCAACACTATGATCAAAGTAGTAAAGAACAGCAATCATTGTGGCAGGAATAAATGCTCCAACTATATAAATTGGAGGCACATTCAACATATCCTGTTGCCAAATTGTTTATAAAAAATTTATCATTCCTATAAAAAAATGGATTTTCCATTTTATCGGTCGGGCATTAAAGGACATTCAAGATTGAAAGAAAAGATACAAAGGTACCTTAACAACTGTCCAGTTTGAGTATCCACCAGCAGACCATGGATTTGGGCTAAATAGCCTACGTGGTATTCCACGTGGAACATCATTAGCTGGTATATAAGATACAGCAGTCCACACTAGCACCATGAAAGGGACTCCATAGTCCGCAAGAAATCCTCTAAGCCATCCTTTAAGTTACATTTATAAGTTAGCAAAACTCAAGACACATTAGTAGAAAAGAAGGGTTAAGTCCTAGCGAAAAAAGGTTGTCTTTTTCGATGCTATATTTAGACATGCGTCTGCACACCTGATCCATAGCGCCAGGATCGAGCCTTACGGCTCTGCAATGCAGTAAGAAGAAGGCCAAAGGACAGTACCAATGCAAACATTCCGTTTCCAAAGCGCCAGCTAGGTAAAAATTCAGTCTTCTTTGTATTTTCTCTTTGAGGAATGCCAAACTCCTCCACAAGCCCCTAAAAGAGTACCCGGAGATTTTTTTAATGTCGCACGAAGTTAGATAGCTGATAAGAACCTTATATAACTAAGAGAAACTACTTGTAGGAAACGAAAAGTAAAATAAAAGTAGAGGAGAACTATCGAAGCATGTAAACTTGTTGGCACAAATGAAAGCTACTTGTATGATCATGGAAATTTGGTTACACATATTTCTTTGACTTTTTTTCTAATGAATGAAAGTAAGGAAAAGTGAAGATGATAAAATTGTATGCAAACTCACACAAATGGCCTGCTGCATAAAGAGCATTGCGATTAAAAGACCGAACAATTCACCAGCCAGGCGGGTAAATCGATTGATAATAGAGCAAGCACCCAAGATAGCCAGCAAGAAAAGCAAAAGGGCTGTCCATACACAAATCCTAAACACATCATTGTCAAATTCAATAATCAATAATAAACATTTTGTGTTAAAATTCCAAGAGTGTGGTAGTAATTACCATCCTGTCCATGCTAAGAACAACTCCTTTCCCAAATCTTTACGATTTTTAGCAAAATTGAACATAAAAGTGTACATTAAAACGGTAGGCTCTGCTACGCCAAGTATGAGTAGCGGTTGTCCACCTACAACCGAGTGGATCACACCACAAAGTGCTGTTGATACAAGTGTCTGCACTGCAGTTAAGGTTCCATCTGCAGAAAACATACTTTTTTTTTTATTAAAAAAATAAAAATGACATAACTTTGAGAAACTAAAAAATATTGACCAACCAGTGTTTCTTTCCAATTGCTCCCCAAAAGAGATAACAGGGATTGCTGATGCAAAGAATATATATGTTGTTGGAGCCAAAATTCTACGAAAGAATATTAAGTTATTTAGGCATCTATTCAAGTAGTTTACATAATAATGAAAGCATTTTGCAGATGATTATTTATTTTCATCATATATTTCATATAGCATGTTTTTCCAAGGAAAGGGTTTTAAGATATGAACCTGATACCTGCGCGTAATCCACCACTCCAGTCTTGTCTATAGCAAAGAAGCCTCGCTTTGAGATCATTTTTAATTCCACGAAATGGAACAAAAGTTTCTTCCATTAAAATTCACAATTAACCAAACAAGGATTAAATCTTTTATTCCTTTACAACAGAAGAAAAATTCGAAGTGACAATTGACTTAGGTGCAAATTTGGAGGGACTCGAAAGGCCAATATAAGTGTAACTAGATTTGCATCACCAGAAGGCTGAAAGTTGTCGGCAGAAGAACAATGGCTACTTTCATTTTCTTTTATATCGTAATAGCTACTTGATCATTTCACAAACTAAGCAAATACCGAGTCATTACAAGATACTTGAAACCTTTCAAGAGGTCCATGAATGAATATTGTATCTATGATTGAAAAACTTTACATTTTAAGGAATTTGGAAATTCGTTGTCTAACTTAAAGGAACGAAATAATTGGTCAGTAATGAATCAGTATCTGATAAGAGAAATAATATACTTGATTCTACTCCACATCTTTGCCTACTTGTATTTCATGTTTGTGTCAAAACAGAAACTATTTTATTGATATGATTCCATTGCTACCAAGAATTCAGATAATTAGCAAATAGAGTGGATTTTTTTCCATCAATGATAAACCTTTCTTACATTATAGGAGAAGAGAAGCTTTACACTCAATAATTATTTTTCACCAAAAGCACACTAAACAAGAAGAACACACAAAATGAAACCTTAGTAAATTTTACATGGTAGGATTTATATACTTAAATTCCAGAATCTTAGTAGTCTATATCTATAATTTTAAAACTAAAAAGAAAATGAAAAGTAAAAACACCCAAAGAAAATAATTAACGAGGAACCATTTATGAAATTTCGAATGCCAATATTAGTTCAAACTCAAAGAGAAAAGCATGATAAAAAAAAAATAGGAACAACAGGTAATCTAAGAAATTAGCGAGAAGGCTAAAGGAGTGTTTTCGATCAATTCAGAGCAAATGGGTAATGAAAAGTATTCCAAAGATTGCACCTTTTTGCAGTTACATTACTTTAGAATAAGACCCTTTTAAGAGAGAACAGGGAAAATTTTGATTTTACAATGTACCCAGAAGAGTATATGGAGCTATATATTAATGGAGCGAAAATGAGAGAAAAATGATGGAAGCTTGGTGTTTTCTATTTTCTTAAGAGAAACGAAACAAACTCTGCACTCTGCAGAGAAGGGAAAACAAGATAGTGGTGAGGCACTGCGGTGAGTAAGAATAAATAACTTTTTTTTTTTGGTTACATAAGAAGAATAAATAACTGATTATGCTGCCCGATGCAAGAAAGCAAACCAACCAAGAAACAATTGAAAATTGGATTGACAAAATTAGGTATACTTTTGGGAAAATGGCGCGTATTTATAAATTATATAAGTAGCTCTTCGTAACTTGCAAGTGCTAACAAGTAGGGCTGTCAATGGGTCGGATTCTGGTCGAATCAGGCTCGTCCAGATCCGGCTCCATTTATATCGGATCGAATCCTGTCGGATTCGGATTTTGCTCGGATTGTGCTCGGATCTAGATTTTTTGAATCCAACGGATCTTGGTCGGATTTGGCCGGATATCGGATATTTTTCGGATCCAATAAATTGTGTTTAAAAATTTAAATTAATATTTTTTCCTAAACTAAGTTTATTATCTTTTCAATTTTATTTAATTTTATCTCACATTTTCAAAGTTTCTTTACTATATTCATATTTGTAGAATTAATATATTGGTTTAAATAAATTTATAAACGAATTATAAATTACTATCTTCTTAAATTGACGTTGAAATATTATTAATGATACTTATTTTTATAAATCATTTTGTATATATATCTTTCTTTTTATTTGTTGTCGGATACGGATCTTCAACGGATCGGATCGACCTAAATCCATATTCGCTCCATGAGTTTCGGATTTCGGATCTTTATAATCGGATCAGGTCCATCGAATCTCTAATCGGACAATTATCCTAATAAATCGGATCGAATTCGGACGGATTCGGATTGAAATCCGCCCCATTGACAGCCCTACTAACAAGCAAAGGGCATGTTTGTAGCGCATTTTCGGAAGAAAAGCGAGAATTTCAAAAACGCGCTACAAACACATTTTTACAATTTGAAATTTATTTATCATCTCTCATTTTTTTTTTAAATTAATCTTTCAAAAGAGGAAAATGCAAGATATTTCACTGTATTATGTTAAACATGCAAAAAATTATCATGTGAAATTTTTATTACGCTAAACTTTTTTGTGTTTTTAAAAATCCTTTAAAAAACACTCAATTTATAAAAAATAGGTAATTTTGGATTTGACGTATTTCAAGAAATAATTTTAAAATTATATCATGCACTACAAAAATGACCATTGGTGGTTGCTGGCATTTTGAAGAAAATATGTCAAAAAATTAATATAGTTACATTTTTTAAAAATGTCGGAAATTATAAATGTTAATCATATTGTTTAGTGACATTTTTATATTATTATTATGACATTTTATAATGTTACCACTTGTTATGATAGTGACATTTAACTCTTCGCAACACCGCTGCAAGTGACAATTTGAAGAATATCGTTAATGCCACTTGTAGTGTCACAATTGTAGTTAAACATAACATTATAAAATATCACTAAATGTCACTAATGAGTCAAATTAACATTTATAGTTTGTGACATTTGTCAAAAGTATGACTATATTATATTTTATAACATTTTTTCAAAATGCCATCAAATATCATTTTTATTGTAATGACGTGAAGTTATAGGGGCCAACTTGAAGTATTTAAAAATAATTTTCCGAAATATGTCGATCCAAAACAATTTATTTTTACAAATTGTGTGTCTTTTACAGGGCTTTTGAAACCACAAGAAAATTCGGTGCAATAAAAATTTTACATGATAATTTTTTACAGTTTTAGCATAACACAATAAAGTATTTTGCAATTACCCCTAAACTAAACAACCAATTAAGTAACCAACAAGAGCTCTTACACAAACCCGAATTGGATTGACAAATGTATTTTATAAGTTACAAATCTAAAGCAATTATTAGAGCTAGGCTAGCTTATTTAATTCTATCGTTAAATCTGGTTAATTTCATAAGATTAGTCGTCTATGTCGCTGCGATATTGAACGAATTAAAGAGGTACAATTTCTGAAACCCGTTTTTGTGTAATTGGTAATTATTCATTTTAAGCACTACGTACGTATGGGTTGAGGAGAGAGGATAATTTATATTGTGTAGATTTAAAGATATGTTGATTTAAAAAAAAGATTTATAGATATGTTTTCTTTTCTTTTTTTATAATTTAGAATGTTGGTCCCAAGTGGTCAGAAGAGGTTTAGAGGGGGGGGGGGTGAATAAACCTCTTTAAAATTTTCTTTCAATTTTAACTTTAAAACTTTACTCTAACTGAACAGACTAAGCTGATCAGATTAGTAAGTTACAATTCTGTTCGCGAACAAATCTTTGAACAGTCTTGTTGACCACTCGTCTGATAGTTACTTAGCTGATTTTGCAGAAATCAGTTTTAATACTTAGAGTACTTGCAGCGGATTTTCAAAGTGTTTTTCACAAGTATTCTTAGCAGTTTGAAAAATGTTTCCCCAGTTTTATAAACTCCTTTTAACTTCTTTTCAAACAGTTAACTTAATGTGTTTTTATGCAATCAGGAAATATGCAAGTTTAGAAGCAATGTAAAAACACAATCAATTTTTATAGTGGTTATATGGATTTAAATATCCTTTAGTCCACTCTTCCAAGTCACTCAGATCTTGGGTTATACTATAATCACAAAGTTTACAGTATACTCTGCTTGCGTCGAACAACAAATGAAACGACCACAAGTTCGCAATAGGAGATCACACAGAAAACCTATCCTCTGAAGTTTGATCACTCACAAAGATGGATCACAACTCCGCACAACACTCTTGTTTACAAAATCACTCAGAAGATGTATTTTTCTTGATTCTTCAACTCCGCTTTCGTCAACAAATGACTCAGCTGATGAGTGAGCTGTTCTTGAGACTTAAAGAATTTTGCTTCGGATTTTCTCTCAGAAAGTGTGTTGCTTATTTCTTCTTCGTCTCTTGCAGCTATTTATACTTGAGGATTGAAAAATGTCCGTTGAAGAGAGACAGGATTCAAATTCCTCGAGTACTGGTCCTTAAAATCCGCGAACGGCTCTTTTGCAGTCTGTCCGTACTGTAAACAGTACTATTCTGCAGGTAGCATTAAATGCAGCATTAAATGCACTCGGCTGATGCGAAGCTTTTCTTCAATCATTTGTCTTAAATATCCTCGTACTTCAGCATTTATTACACCAAGGGGCATTTATTACCGTTGGGAACACTTCATGATCTACTTCACTTGGCTGACAGAAGTATACGTCTGATGGTGAACTCGGCTGATCTCAAACTTGAACAAATCTGATTTGAGTCGGCTGATCTTCACTAGTCTGATAACTTCTCTTCAGCAGATCAGAAGTCTTGGACCTTGAAACTTTGACTCTTCTGATGTCTTCATTACTTAGTCAAAATTCCTTGATAAGCTTATCAGCTAAGTTACTCCATACTTAGCCAATCTTGGAAGTTTTGGAATGCATCAAAACCTCCCTTATCAAACTTTCTTCAGTGCCTTCATCTTCATCTTCATCCAACAATTTCCCCCTTTTTGATGATGACAAAACTTCAGCTTAGTACCTGTTGAATACCTAAACTAAAGATTGAAATCCTCAAAATTTTCTGAGATAGAAAAAGTTTATTGGATTGAACTTGACTTTTCATTAATATTGAAAATGAGTTACATGTACAAGTTCATCAGATGAGATTTCTGAAAAAAAATAAACTGATTACAATGGATTTTGCAATTCCTAACTATCAGCTTCTTCATCAGATTCAAGCACTTCTTCATATTCATATGATGATTCTTCATCATCATCTTCTTCATCAACTTCTTCTTCCAGAATTGCTTTGGCAGCTTCCATCTTCTCCTTAAGTTCTTGCTCTTGTAGAGCTTTCAAGGCTTCCATGGCTTTCCTGGCAGATTCAGTGTTTTTGTACTTGGTATCTTCTTCTTCTATCTTTTCTTCTTCTTCTACCTTTCCAAGCACTTCAGCTTTGTCAGTAGTGTCTTCAGTTTCCTTGGCTTGAATGGTTGCAGCAGCAGTTTCTTCCTTAGTTGATTCTTCAGCAGCAGATTCCTTTGCTGGTTCTTCAGCAGCAGTTTCCTTAGCTGGTTCTTCCCTTTTATCTTCCCCCTTTTTGTCATCATCAACTCTGATGACATTAGAAGGTTCAACAGTAGGGTTGAGAGCAACTGTTGGAATCTTCACTCCAGCACACAAAGCCTTTAGATTCTGATTAACCACGTCATGACTAGCTGTCAGATGATGAAGGTCAGTGCTGATGACATCAGTCTTATCATTGAAGTAGTCAATGTTGAGGTTGATAGTTGCAATTTCATTTTGAACTTCCTGTGCAGCCTTTGCAACTTCTTGCAACATTCCCAGATTGATTTCCTTCTCTTCATGACTGACTTTAATGAAGGTTGCAGTTAAGTCAGCAATCTTGTGCTCAGCTGATTTTAAAGCAGTGTGAAGATGATTCACATCACCCTTCACATCTTCCACGTTCTGGTTCAGCTCTCTCAAACTGTGCACTAACTGCAATGAATGATCTTGAGGAATTGGAATACTGTTGATCTCCTTTTTGATGATTTCTTCTGTCGATCCTTGAACAGTTTCCAGCTGAATTCTGTTGGTTTCTGCCAACTCTGCTTTCAGCTCCTCCTTAACCTTTAATAGCTGTTGCTGGTGCTTGTCTTCCAGTTCCTTAAGTTGGTTTTCCATCAGCATCTGGATTGCTTCCATCAGTGATGAGTGCTTATCACCTGATGAAGCAGAAGCAGCAGCTACATCCCTTTCATCAATTTCCTGGTGGACAGGAATATCTTCCATCTTTTCGTCTTGATGATTTCCAGAGTCCGTAGCCTTCCACTCAATGGCCAGGGGATCATCAGCAGCCTTTTCAGCAGACTTGTCTTCAGTCTGATCAGCAGACTTATCAGCAATTTGATCAGCAGGCTTGTCAGCAGTCTGATCAGCAGGCTTGACATCAGGCTTGTCCGCAGCTTTAGGCTCATCAGTAACATCATCATAGACTAAGTTGGTGATAGTGCCATCGTCATTGAAGCAAGTGGTTTGTCTGATTTGCCTCACAATGATCCAGGGGTTAACAAAAGCATTATTCCCCTTTGGCATTTCATAATAAGGTTGTACTTCCTTGCCAAAAATGATTTGCTGGATACTTGGCAGTAGTGGCAAATCACTTGAACAGCCTTGTTGATACTTTGACTTTTTAGCCCATCTCTTCAGGGCAGCCATAACAGCAAACTTAATTGCTCTTTCCTCAGCATCTTCAGACTTCTTCTTCTTTTCAGGCAAGGTGCTCTTGATTTTCTTGGCTTCCTCCAATGCAAAGCCTTTTGCATAGCTATGCATGATATCTCTCACATAGCTTGGATCAAGAGCCTTTTGGATGGAGTTTGTCTTCAGCCAACTTAGAACCCATCGTTCTTCATCAGCTAACTCCTTCATATCTTGAAGTTCAGTAATTGACTTGTTCAGCCTGTTGTCCCTCCAACTGATATATCTTGGCTTTTCTTGGTTGAACAGAGTCTTCAGCATCAACTTCTGATCATAGTATGCTAATGACTTCTCAAATTTCTTGAACAATTCCTTATCAGCATAAACTATCTCAAAAGCTTTTCTGACTTCAAACTTGTCTTTGGACTTGGCTTTGGGAGCAGGCAGTAGTATCTTCTTTTTGTCTTCTTCAGTCTGCTCTTCACCAATCTTGATGCCACCTCCATGGACAGGTCCATAGGCATCAACCTTGCTCAATTCAATCACCATAGCCATTTCAGCATCCTCAGCAGCTTTTCTTTCTGCTGCAGACATGCGTCTTCTGGCTTCATCCTTTGCTTCTTGAGCTTTGCTTAACTCGAGAGCCTTCTTCTCTTCAAGCTCATCCTGCTTCCTCTGTTCAGCTTCTTCCCTTGCTTTCTTATCAGCTTTGGAGACTTTCTTTCTCCTTAGCACTATTTTTCTCTTGCCTTTATCAGCAGGTGCTGGTCCAGCAGATGATATGGGAGCAGCAGCTATAGGATGGATGATTTGAACATCTGGATCTTCTTGAGGTTGAGCAACCTCAGCTGTTGGTGCTTCCTGACTTGGCTGTTGCTTATCAGCTTTGTCAGTCACAACAGTCTCAACTGATTCAATAGGCCTTTGAGTAGCTTCAGGGTCTTCCCTAGCTACATTTTCCAGATCAGTAGGTTTTTCAATGAATGTCATCTGCTTTCTAGCAGACTTCTTTGTTCTACCTTCACGGTAAGTGGTAGCAGCTGTACTTCTCAGTTGACTTCTTGTCCTTTGAGAAATGTCCTCAGCAGGCCTCTCTGCTGATGGAGTTCTTGATGGTGATGCAGGGGATCCAGTCCTTACATCAGCTATTATGTTCTCAACAATTTTAGTGGCTTCAGCAGAAGTCACTCTCTCCATCTGCTTTAATTCTTTCTTTTTGGGCTCATCAGCAGCCCTCTTCCTTTTAGTCTCAGCAGCCAGACTTGCTGTTTTGACTAATCTCTTTTGCCTTTTGGCAGGAACCTCCTTTGGTTCCTCAATATCAGCTTCCTCAGGCTCACCAGCCTTCCTCTTTTGAACAGGCATGTATTTGGACAATGCCTTAGATTTGTGAATTTCCTTTCCATTCTTCATATCACAGCCCAGCTTTGACAGCAGATAGCTGAGTGTGATCCTGTGGTTGGTAGTGGGGCCTTTTCCTTTCTTATCATCAAGAAAGTCAGCTAATATGTACCATACTATGATGGACCAGTTGATATCCATTCCATAGTATATGGCAGCCATGATGCTGAACCTCTTCATGGTAACAGCATCTAGTGAGAATGTGCAGTTCTCAACCAGCTTGCACACCATATCAGCCATCCGCTGATATTCATCCTTCAGTTGTTTCTTCCTGATATTTCCAGACAATGTTTCTCCTTCTTTGGCGCAGATCGCCCAGAACTGTTGGTGCTTATCCTCCGTCAGAACAGTGACGTCATGTCGTCCTCTGTTAGGAAGCCCAAACGTCTCGTGAAGAACAGCAGGAGTGATAGTGATAGATTTGCCTCCCACTGAAGCCTTAATCTCCAGTTTGTTGTAGTCAGCTTTTGCAGAGTTGTAGTACTCCATCACTTGGTCAGTCCAGATAATTCCTTCGTGGTATTCCATGAAGTTTACCAGCGAAGCAGCTTTGAACTTTTCGAGCAGTTCTTTCATCAGATTCGTACCAGATTGGTAGTAGGAATCATAAACGAGAAACATACCTTCGGCGGCCATTGTAGATCTGTTGAAGGTTAGAAAAACAAAGGAAAGTATGCAGAGAATTTGCAGAAATTTTCTCACAAGTACTTTTGAAAGTTTAGGGTGCGTAAAGAGCTACTCGACTGATCAGATGAGGATTTATAGAGTTGGGGTTTTTCGGTTTTCGTGAAATCTGCCAACCGTTAGATCCGTTTTTCTGTCAGTGCTGATCGTGCGGCGTCAGTTACGACCTTTCAAATTCAAAAGATATTTTAGTGAGGAGCGGGAATATGTACCGCCCGACAGTTTACTTGTAAAAGCGTGTTTTGGATAAAACGTTTTTAAATAGTTCGCTTTTATTTAAGTAATCAGATGAGTATAATAAACACTTATCTGATGGACTACTGTCCTGATGACAATGCTGTTATCAGAGAATGCCAATAGCTGATAACCTTCCTCAGCTGTTTGTCAATCCAGCTAGATAAAATAACTTCAATCTTCGATAGTTGAGTCTTCTGATGAAAACATAACTTCAACTAACTGTCATTAACAAATTTCATCTTTAATTCAGAAGTACCGCTAGTCTTACACGTTCCCCCTGAGTTTAAGAATTCATAAGTTAACTAGTCTGTTGAGAGTTAATCCTTGAAGATAATAACGAATTACTAAGCTGTTGAACTCCAGTCTTCTGATGAGTTCCCCCTCAGCTTATGCTTCCAAATTAAGTAATCCTAACTCAGCTCTTAGAGTTGAGAACCTTACTTCACTTAGAGGTTTGGTGAAGATGTCAGCAATCTGATTATCAGTATGAACATACTCAATCATTACATTGCCTTTTTCCACATGATCTCTAATGAAATGATGCTTGATCTCAATATGCTTAGTCCTTGAATGACTTGTAGTGTTCTGAGTAAGAGAGATTGCACTTGTATTGTCACAGTAGATTGGAATTCCACTGATCTTGATGTTGTAGTCTTCTAGTTGATGCTTCAACCAAAGTATCTGTGCACAGCAGGCTCCAGCAGCTATATATTCAGCTTCAGCAGTAGATATAGAAACTGAGGTTTGCTTCTTACTCATCCATGAGATCAGACGACTGCCTAAGAACTGACAGGCACCTGTTGTGCTCTTTCTGTCAATCTTGCAGCCAGCAAGGTCTGAATCTGAATAGCCAACTAGTTCAAATCCAGATTCTCTAGGATACCATAATCCCAGTTCTTGAGTGCCTTTAACATACTTTAATATCCTCTTGGCAGCTAAGAGATGAGATTCTTTGGGGTTTGATTGAAATCTTGCACAGACTCCAACTGAGTACATTATATCAGGTCTGCTTGCTGTTAGATACAACAATGAACCAATAATGCCTCTATATTTGGTTATGTCCACTGATTTGCCATCTTCATCTTTATCCAAACGAAGACTTGTAGACATAGGAATGGTAGCTGTTGAGCTAGTTTCCATACCAAATTTCTTGAACAGATCTCTTGTGTATTTTGCTTGGCTGATGAATATTCCATCAGGCAACTGTCTAACTTGCAATCCAAGAAAGTAATTAAGTTCACCCATCATGCTCATTTCAAACTTATTCTGCATCAGCTTGGAGAACTTATCACACATCTGTTGGTTAGTTGAACCAAAAATAATGTCGTCCACATATATTTGCACAAGTAATATATGATTTTCCCATTCAATTGTGAACAAGGTTTTATCTACCTTACCTTTTCGAAATCCTTTAATTAAAAGAAAATCAGATAGGGTATCATACCATGCTCTTGGAGCTTGTTTTAGTCCATAAAGGGCTTTCTTCAGACGATATACTTTGTCCTCTTCTTGGTAGACTTCAAATCCAGGAGGTTGTTCAACATACACTTCTTCTTGCAATTCTCCATTGAGAAAAGCAGACTTCACATCCATCTGATAGACAGTGAAGTTCTTGTAAGCAGCATAGGCAAGAAACAGTCTGATTGCTTCAAGTCTTGCTACTGGTGCAAAAGTTTCATCAAAATCAATTCCTTCTTCTTGACAATAACCCTTGGCCACTAGTCTTGCTTTGTTTCTGGTGACAACACCATCTTCATTCATTTTATTTCTGAATACCCACTTAGTGCCAATTACTCTTTGATGACTTGGTCTAGGAACTAAGTACCAGACTTCATTCCTTTCAAATTGATTCAACTCTTCTTGCATAGCTTCTATCCAGAAGGAGTCATTTAGAGCTTCTTCAATTTGTTTGGGCTCTATTTGAGATAGAAATGTGACAAACATAGCATCTTGTGCAGCAGCTCTTCTTGTTTTCACTCTATCTAAAGGATCACCAATAACCAATTCAGGAGGGTGATTCTTGAGCCATCTGAGATCAGGTTGCAAATCAGGATGTTGTCCTCTGTTATGATCTTGCAACACTACTGTTGGAGTTCCAGTAGTAGTCTGTTGAACATTTGCCGTCTGTTGAACAGTCTCTGGTCTGTCAGCTGTTTGCAACTCGTCTGTTAGACAATCAGCACTGTGATTATGAACAGCACTTGAGTTAGCAGCTGAACTTAGATTAGGTAGTATGATGGGAACATATTCTTCATTTCTTCCAACGTCTAACTTCTGTAAATCAGCAGACAGATCTTGATTTACACTTTGATTCTTTTCAGAAGATTGACTTGGCTCATCAAATACTACATGGATAGATTCTTCTATTAGTAATGTTCTTTTGTTAAAAACTCTATAAGCCTTACTAACAGATGAGTATCCTACAAAGACAGCTTCATCAGCCTTTTCTGCAAATGCAGTAAGGTGATTTTTCCCATTATTCAACACAAAACATTTACAACCAAAAATCTTAAAGTAATGAATGTTTGGTTTTCTGTTGTTCCAAACTTCATATGGAGTCTTATTCTGATTTTTGTTGATCATACATCTGTTCTGGGTAAAGCATGCTGTGTTTGTTGCTTCTGCCCAAAATCTTTGAGGCAGTTTAGCTTCAGCTATCATGGTTCTGACAGCTTCTTTTAGTGTTCTGTTTCTCCTTTCAGCAACACCATTCTGTTGAGGGGTTCTGGCAGCAGAATACTCATGATGTATTCCTTTGATATTACAATACTCTTCAACAGTAGAGTTTGTAAACTCTGTCCCTCTATCTGATCTGATCTTCAATATCTTGATGCTCTTTTCATTCTGGATCAGTTCCATCAGATTGGTAAGATGTTCCTTGGTTTCACTTTTCTTCTTCATGAAAATCACCCAAGTATATCTTGAATAGTCATCCACAACAGCTAGGCAGTATTTCTTTCCACCATTGCTGACTGGATCAATGGGTCCAAATAAGTCCATATGCAACAGCTCCAATATTCTTCCAGAAGATTGGTGCTTCTTTTCTTTGAATGATGACTTGATTTGTTTACCCTTCTGACAGGCGTCACAGAGCTTGTCTTTGCTCATGACTGCTTTTGGAATCCCTTCTACCAAATCATTCTTGATTAATCTGTTTATGGTCTTGAAGTTTAAATGATTCATCCTTTTGTGCCATAGCCAACTGACTTCACTTGGTGCAGATGCCACCAAACAAACACTTGAATTCTTGTCAACAGAATTCCAGTCAACTATGTAGATATTTCCTTGTCGTCTTCCAGATAAAATTACCTTCTTTGTACCAATTTGTTCAACGTAGCACTTATCTGTTGAGAAGATGACTGAATATCCCTTGTCACAAAATTGACTTATGCTCAGCAGATTATATTTCAGGCCTTTAACATAGGAGACGTCAGATATCTCTATGTTTCCCTTGATTAATCTTCCTTTAGCTTTAATCTTGCCTTCTTTGCTGTCTCCAAAAGTGACTTTTGGACCATCCACAGCAACTGCATCAGTCAACTCATGTATGTTTCCACACATGTGCCTTGAACAACCACTGTCCAAGTACCAAATCTTCTCTACTTTACTCCTACTCCTAATCCTAACCTACAAAACAAAAATAAAATTGTTTTAGGTACCCTTATTGAGAGGGTCCTGAAGGATTAGTTCCACCCTTGACAACCCAAGATGTTGAAGTCTTAGGCTTCTTAGGTTTCTGAGTTTTAGGAGCATGAACAGTTTCATTTTTATCATAGTTATCAGATAAGTCATGTTGATGATCAGTATGATATGAATAATGTTCATAAGCAGGGTAAGGTGCATGATATGCAGGATATGCATGCATTGGATGAGCAGGGTAAGGTGCATAGTAACTAGGAAATTGAGGTGCATGATACATAGGATGATATGCAGCAGGTTGCACATAATATGACTCATTTCCATACCAAGCATTTTGAATTTTCTTGTTCTTATGCTTCTTTGGTTTACTAGATGCTTGCTCATTTGATTTTGACTTAGTTTTACCACTAGTCTGATTGACTTTAGCTTTATCAGCAGACTTCTTAGGACTCTGCTGTTTGGTCTTACTAGTCTGATTTCCTACACTAGGCTCTTTGCTCTTTTTAGCCTTAGGAGATTTCTTCTCCTTTAACACATTCTCAGATGAGGTAGGTTTAGAAGTTTGAACATACAGAATGACCTTACTATTGTCAGCTGATATGAATTTTTCAGTATGGTTCAACTCTAGTTTATCCTTTTCTAAAGGTGTCTCCTGTTTCTTAGGTGTATGCATGGATGCAACAGTTGACTTATCATGAGACTCAATGATTTTCTCAAGTTCCATGATTTTTCCTTTATATACCTCACATTCAGCTTTCAGAGATTCATGCTCTTGCTCAAGCTGTTTATATTCAGCTGATTCTTTTGGCTTTTCAGCTAAAAGTTTCAGTGAACTATTTTGCTCTTTTAGCAAGTTCATCTCTTCCTTAAGCTTAACAAACTCTCCAGCAATAGTAGTATTATTCAACATCATTTGCTCTAGAGAATTAAACAGTTCATTTTCTTGAGGAGTTACCTCATCCTCAGAGTCATCAGATTCCTTTGCCATCAGGCACAGGAGAGCAGGTTTTTCTTCATCAGACGATTCTTCATCAGACGTGTCTGAGTCTGAATCAGATGAGTAGACGGCAGCTGGCTTTTCTGCTTCAGCCATCATTGCCTTGGCTCTCTGATGCTTTCTTTCTTTTCTCATTTTCTTCTCTTCCTCAGTGTACTTCTCTGCTTTTGGATATGGGCAGTCTCTTATGAAGTGTCCCAATTTCCTGCAGTTGTAACACATCAGTTTTGATTTATAATCCTCTTTATCCTGAGAAGAAAAGTTAGGTTTAGAAGTAGAAGCAGCATGATTGTATTTGTTTTTCATTTTTCTCTTATAGAACTTCTTGAAGTTGTTCATCAATAATGCTACATCTCCAGCAGTGTACTCCTTTTTGTTGAGTAGAGTGGCTTCATCAGATGAGTCCACTTCTTTGCTTTTCTGTGCTGGTCTTCTGGTGTTTTCAGCAGCAACAAGTGCAGCTGTGGGTCCTGAAGTTGAGGTTTCTTCAATTCCCATCCTTGGCAGTTTATACTCATACGCCTTGAGTGCGGAGAACAGCTCTGTTAGAGAAATCTTGCCCAGATCTCTTGATTCTTCCATTGCTGTCACCTTCATGTTGAACTTGGGAGGTAGAGCCTTCAGTACTCTGACAGAGATTTCTTTGTCAGTGAAAGTCTTTCCCAGCTTCAAAACTTCGTTCAGAGTTCTGGTGAATCTGATGTCCATCTGATCAATGGTTTCTCCAGACTTCATCTTGAAGTTGTCCAGCTTCTCCAAGGCAACACTGAGCTGATGCTCTTTAATAGCATCATTGCCTTCACTCATGTCACGAACTTTATCCCACATCTCCTTTGCAGTTTTGCAATGCTTGACTTTGTCAAACCGATCATTATCCAGGGCTTTGGTCATGATGAATCTTCCGACTTTGTCCAGGTTGAACAGCTTTATTTCTTCTGCTGTCATTTCTGTTAAGTCTTTTTCCACCACTATTTGAGCTTCATCTACGATGATGGTCTTGGTGAATTTGAATGGACCTTTAATGATACATGTATGCATATTGTCATTATAGGCAGCAAGGAAGATCTCCATTCTGATTTTCCAGTCCTCAAAGGACATACCAGCAATGTGGGGAACATGGCTGATACAATCCATTTTTCAAAAAATTTTTTTTTTTGTTTTTCAAAAAGATGCTCTTTTGAAAAGTTTTGAAAACCTTTGAAAAACACTCGGATCAAGCTCGTTGATCAGGCAGCTGATTCTAATGAACCACCTGCTCTGATACCACTTGTTGGTCCCAAGTGGTCAGAAGAGGTTTAGAGGGGGGGGGGGGGGTGAATAAACCTCTTTAAAATTTTCTTTCAATTTTAACTTTAAAACTTTACTCTAACTGAACAGACTAAGCTGATCAGATTAGTAAGTTACAATTCTGTTCGCGAACAAATCTTTGAACAGTCTTGTTGACCACTCGTCTGATAGTTACTTAGCTGATTTTGCAGAAATCAGTTTTAATACTTAGAGTACTTGCAGCGGATTTTCAAAGTGTTTTTCACAAGTATTCTTAGCAGTTTGAAAAATGTTTCCCCAGTTTTATAAACTCCTTTTAACTTCTTTTCAAACAGTTAACTTAATGTGTTTTTATGCAATCAGGAAATATGCAAGTTTAGAAGCAATGTAAAAACACAATCAATTTTTATAGTGGTTATATGGATTTAAATATCCTTTAGTCCACTCTTCCAAGTCACTCAGATCTTGGGTTATACTATAATCACAAAGTTTACAGTATACTCTGCTTGCGTCGAACAACAAATGAAACGACCACAAGTTCGCAATAGGAGATCACACAGAAAACCTATCCTCTGAAGTTTGATCACTCACAAAGATGGATCACAACTCCGCACAACACTCTTGTTTACAAAATCACTCAGAAGATGTATTTTTCTTGATTCTTCAACTCCGCTTTCGTCAACAAATGACTCAGCTGATGAGTGAGCTGTTCTTGAGACTTAAAGAATTTTGCTTCGGATTTTCTCTCAGAAAGTGTGTTGCTTATTTCTTCTTCGTCTCTTGCAGCTATTTATACTTGAGGATTGAAAAATGTCCGTTGAAGAGAGACAGGATTCAAATTCCTCGAGTACTGGTCCTTAAAATCCGCGAACGGCTCTTTTGCAGTCTGTCCGTACTGTAAACAGTACTATTCTGCAGGTAGCATTAAATGCAGCATTAAATGCACTCGGCTGATGCGAAGCTTTTCTTCAATCATTTGTCTTAAATATCCTCGTACTTCAGCATTTATTACACCAAGGGGCATTTATTACCGTTGGGAACACTTCATGATCTACTTCACTTGGCTGACAGAAGTATACGTCTGATGGTGAACTCGGCTGATCTCAAACTTGAACAAATCTGATTTGAGTCGGCTGATCTTCACTAGTCTGATAACTTCTCTTCAGCAGATCAGAAGTCTTGGACCTTGAAACTTTGACTCTTCTGATGTCTTCATTACTTAGTCAAAATTCCTTGATAAGCTTATCAGCTAAGTTACTCCATACTTAGCCAATCTTGGAAGTTTTGGAATGCATCAAAACCTCCCTTATCAAACTTTCTTCAGTGCCTTCATCTTCATCTTCATCCAACATAGAATATAGATACGAATCCATGATATATAATCTTGAGCAGGGGCGGATCCAGAAATTTTGGTCAGGGGGCTAAATTTATCCACAAAAAAAAAAAAATCTATCAAATAGTTAAAAAACATAAAGTTTATATTAATCATGTAAGAACTACATATTTACTTTAATAATTGACAACGACGATTTTTCATCTTTTGAAACCGATCTATGATAGCATCGTTTTAAATATTACTAAATATGTCTCTCTCTATAAAGACAATTAAACTATCATTTAGTCATTGATCGCCCATTCGGTTATAAAGTCGATTCTTTACTATCTTCATAGCCGAAAAAACTCTCTCCACTGATACAGCTGCAACGGGTAGAATAAGCGTCAATGTCACAAGTTTATAAACCATCGAGAATGCGACATGTCTTTTAGTTGGAACCATCTTCTTAGCAAGATCACCAATCTCTTTCAAACTAGAAAAATCATCACTTGATCGAACATCCCTAATATAATTTTCAAGTTGATTGAGAAGAGCCGAGAGCTCAAGAAAAAAGAAGTCATTTGGATAAAATTCGGCAAGACGGATAAGTTTTCTTTTGTCAAAAGCTTCAAAGTGATTGGATGGTTTAAGCATACAACACAAAGAAGCTATTCCGTGTTTACTTCATTGAAATGGTTGTTCAACTCTTGGGTTTGGAGATGTTGGGAATAGGAAAAAATTGGGGCTTACAATTGAATAGAGTAAGTTATTATTAAAGTGGGTTGTGTATATTAATTTGACCGAAGTTATATCTGGACTGAAAAATTCATATTGGGCTAATATATTAAATTTTTTGTAAAAAAAAAAAATTACAACACACCTATATAAAAAAAAATATTCAGCGGGGGCTAGCCCCCCCTTACCCCTATTTGGGTCCGCCTATGATCTTGAGATAATATTCTCTAGGTACGTAGTGATGTGATTGATGCACACACTATATTATAAGTAAAGATACATGCATGAATTTAACATGATTGTCGTCATAATAAATTTCTCTTGGTATTGAAGTGAATTACATATATATAAAGTAAGTAATATGCATGTATGTTTATTAAAAGCTCACATCACTAGACTGCCAAATTTGTATGGTTTCTTCTTTTTTATTAAGAACAACTTCATTTGTATAATTTTGGTGACGATAATTTGAAATAATTAAGACTATATAATAGATAACTATATATAGTTGTATAAATTACCAAAACTGGAAACCGTATTTTTCTTGGGTGGTGGGATTCTGGGAGACGCCAAGACGTACGGTTTCCAGAATCCCACCACCCAAGATTGGCCATGAAGGGATAACTATACATTTCACTTCCTTTTTTATGATATGGAGGATCTGCACATTGCTCGTTGGCAGACAAGATTGATCTTTCTTTTGATAATTGAAAGTGTAATTAAATGATAAAACTAAGGAGGCCGGACTAGATTAATTAATATATATTATATATTAATTTGTTGCATGTTTATCGATCAGGAATAAACCAAGATTAATTAAATAGAAAATTCCTGCCCGTCAAAACCATTTTAACAACATTCTCCCAATTGTAAATTTACATATATTATGTTGTTATTCCAAGTCAAATTATAATTGTCTAATTAATATGTTATAAAATAAACGTTCTGATCAGGTCTAAGAATTAAAAAATTCATAGATTTCATGGTTAAAAATATACTATATCATTTGTTATGATAATATGTCATGCTCTCATTAATTATACATAAGTTCTATATTGAATAATGAGACATGCATGCTCGATCATTATCATTAATTATATATATCGACAATTCTTATATATTTTGTCTAAACAAGAATAATATCGCGCGTTTCTTCCCATCCACACGTAGCTCTGCCCCTTGACCCAAATAAATTTAATTAAGATCGATCTTTGGGACTTTAGGATGCATACGAAATAGGCACTAATTAAATAAATAAATAAATATACATGGATATGGATATATTATATTACCTAATTTTCTCGTGCAAAAGATTGAGATATGTTGCTATATCTTGACAGGTAAACTCTTGTCATTGCCTAATTAATCTTCTTCCCATCCCATATCCTATCATGAACTATATATATAATAACAAATTTAAGTCGATCCAGTCACAGACCTCTTTCTATACCACTAAAATGCAACTTGCTTGCTGAGTAGAAGTCGATTAATAATTCACGCTTCCGATATATATATAGTACATTTCCACGTTACTATACTATCCAATATCCAATACATATATATATTCATCATTCATTCACTCACAACTCATCGAAATCGTCTTATTCTAATATTACTCATCACACCCAAATTAAGTCACACTAATTATTTAATTTATAGTCTAATGAGTACAATTAATTTGATTTTAACTAGGATTTGGTTATTGTCTTTTGTCCACATTATCATGTATTTGTATCTCTTATATATATATTATATTAATATGATAGTTTTAATAAACAAATTAAGTGGGTCCATTCATAAACAAATGAATAAACCATCATTTTTTCGCACTAACATAAATAATATTAATTATTATATGTCCAAACTTAATTTGTGATAAAATAATCTTCATGGTATAACAACTAATTCGGGTTGTGAAGTTAATTGTTTCGTTTTACTAACCCTAATCTACGTTTTAAGCTATATTACCAAATAAATCCAAAAATCGTATCATATTATTACAATAAATAATTATATCATGCGAGCTTATGAAATTGCATCATGAGTTGGTTGGATCAATTGACCATTTTGAGTAAAACAACCTCGGCCCTTTTAGAAAAAAAGAGGGGTCCCCGCTTTCTGGTTTTCACTATACATTGAATATTCACTCAATTAATTCGGTGCCAGAATTTAACGATATAATTTTCTACAAAAGAAAACATTAATTGTACGGATTTTAAAGTTGTTTTGGCCCCTACATGTTCACATCCTAAAGATAGATTAATATCTTTACTTTGCATTAACATTTAGATATAATTATCTAATGTATCTAGATTTTGAGAAAGACACTTAGTATAAAATTGAAAAAATGGACGTGTAACGTAATGAAGATAGGGCCTTTTTTAGAGAATGGAAAACAACTACAGGCACTCCTATTTATGTCAACAGGAATCTTTACTAGTAATTGGTTTTACATAAGTTGACTCGTATCCTATTTCTTTTTCTTATAAGTTTTATAATTTCGATATTAAAATGTTAGATCAAGTATTCCGGTATTACATCATCTCCTATCTCTCCCAATCCCGACTTTATTGACTAAATTGGGTATAAGGGATGGAAATGCTAAATCATATTACGTTAGTATATTTAGACATAAAATAATCTATCTATTACATTAATTATCTCTATAATATATAATAAATATAATTAGAGCTGAAGATCAAACAAAACTACTTGATACACGACTCAAGCTCATTTGAGCTCGTTTCGTTACACTAATCAAAGAATCTTGAACAATATTTTTAGTTTGATAACTTTTGAAGCTCAACTCAATAAGTTAAAAATTAATAATATATATATCGACCTACATGATACTCGGTTTGAGCTCCTTCGATAAAAGCTCGTTTGAGTTCGGCTTGTTTAACAATCAAACCAAACTCATTCACAAAATTTCAAGCTCAATAAAATTCAAAACAAAAAGCATGATTTAACATAAAATAATCTATGTATTACATTATTATTATTATATATTTTAAAAGGAGTCTACTTATTCCGAAAATATATACCTCCTCTTTCTTTCATCTTAGGAAACATACATAAACTATATTACAAAAAAAAAATCAAGAATTTTGAATTTTCTGGAATCTCAATTTATTTCTAAAATCATGTTAAAAAAAGTAAAAAACTGAACGTACGGAGCCATAGGGCCTGTTTGTCTCGCCTTTCGGAGGGTGATTTGGGAAAGTGGTAGAGGTTTGAGAAATAATTTCGATTTGCGTAATGTTGTTTGTTTGAATTTTGGGAGAGTTGTTTGGGAAAGTAGCCGCAATTTTTTACTTTTCTAATATAGAGAGAAATTTTTTCAAAAAAAAATATAGAGAGAAATAGAAATAGAGTAGAAAAGTGGCATGTTTGTTTGGCCTTTCGGAGAGTGGTTTGAGAAAAAAATTATTATAGCTAATTAATTGGAAAAGTGGTTGGATTGTTTGTTTGGCCTTTCCGAAAACCGAAATTTTTTTCGGAAAAGCGAGACAAAAAGGCTCATAGTTTTCGAGGTTCATAGTTTTAAATTCTTAAACCAAAGCCAGTCCAAACTCAAAAGTCCTTGAGCCGGACCGATGATAATAATAATTTCAGGCCCATACGAATGGTCTATTTTATTTGGGCCTAATTCCAGTGAATAGAGTACTTTCTAACGCCCTTGGCTTCTCCTCCGCCATACACCGCCACCGCGTTACTTCGACAACTGAATTATATCCCGTGGCCCCCCTTGTGGTTGTGGTATGTGAACTAAATGTTATTATTGTTTTATTTATAGGTTTCTTTCGTGTAATTTTTCAGTTAATTTTCTTTTTAGTGATTGAGATTTAAGAAGATAATTTTTAACCTCTTTTTAATGTGTTTTTGGGAACTTCTTCCTAAATGAGTTGATTCAGTTTGCTAGAGAGGACCAGAATTTATATGCATTTCAGGATTTAAGTGTTCTTCAATATATTTAATTGTGAATTGTTTGTTGCCATATATTGAATGCCACGGATATTCTGCCAACATAGATTCTAGAGTTTCACTTTTTTTTATTAATTTCTTCAACCAGTGTGGATGTATTAGCAAGAAGCTGAGTTTTAGCGAATACAATTGTAGAGGCATGGGTGATGAAGACGCACTGGACGTAGTGGAAGATGGTGAAGAAAATCAAGCAAAAGAAAGGCAAAAAGAATAAAGATTGTGATATAGTAGCCAGGTCGAGAATATTTGTAGAGATAATGGGGATTGGTGATAATGTACCTATATTTGAGACAGATGATGTCATTGAAAAGAAGAGGGGAACAAAACACTGCAATGAAAAGAAGAAAAATAAGGGGGCGGAAGTTGATGCGGAGATGAACGGTAAGATTGAACGCAAAATGATGGGTGTGAATGGCGAGGATGTTATTGGGAATGCAATTGATAATGCTGAAAGAAAGAAGAAGAAGAAGAATAGAAATCAGGACAGCGATACTGTTGAATTCGAGATTGGGGGTGTTGCAAATGTTAAGGTGAACGAGGGCCAAAAAATGCCAGAGGAAGAAAATGTTTTGGAGATGAGGAGAGACAAAGAAGGTAAGAAAGATAAAAAGAGGTGGAATGCAATGAGTAACCATAATGAGGTAGAATATGAAAGGAAAGAAGAAAAGAAGAAATTAGTTGAAGCTGGTACTAATGATCCTACACCGAACAAAAGTAATCAAAATCTGAGATTTTCGGGTGAGGCTGAGGTTTTCACCATCCCTCATGATTCAAATGCCAGGAAGTGGAATGACAAGGAAGAGAATTTGGTGCGAGGCAAGCGGTTCACTAGAGAAGAAGATGAGATTGTCAAAAATGCCGTTTTCAAGTACATAGCGGATCACGATTTAGGTGAAGAAGGCTTGGAAATGGTTTTAAACAGTAGAAAGCACCGTGAGTTGAGAGACTGTTGGACAGAGATAGGGAGTGGTATACCCTGGAGACCTTGTAGAAGTATCTATGATCGTGCCCAAATTATTTGTCGGAGGTCAGAGAAGCGTAAATGGACTCAAGAAGAATATGAAATGGTTCTGAAGTACCATGAAGTGCATGGGTTCAAGTGGAAGCCATTGGCAGATGAACTTGGTAGGGATCGGATGAATGTTAGGGGTACTTGGCGTAGAAAAAAAATGCAACATCGGAGCAAAGGACGTTGGTCGCAAAAAGAGTATCAGCAATTATTTGACCTAGTAAATACTGATCTGCAGCTGAAAGTTCATGAAGAGAAAAAATCCAAGTATGGATTGTTGCGCGACAATATTTGTTGGACAGCAATCAGTGATAAATTGTCCACTCAAGCTCAATCAGCTTGCTGTCTTAAGTGGTATGGGCATTTAACGTCGCCTATGGTAGCTAAAGGTGTATGGGCTGACTCTGATGACTATCGTATGGTGGGGGTGCTTTATAGGTTGGATGCAAATTGCATGGAAGATGTGGATTGGGACAATCTTCTTGACGGGAGATCTGGTGACTTATGTCGGAAGCTTTGGGACCAAATGGTTCTTCATATAGGCAACCATGGGAGCAAGTCATTTTCTGAACAAGTCGAGGTCTTGGCCCAAAGATATTGCCCAAATCTACTTGAAGCAAGAGAGGCTTGGGATAACAAACCAAGGGTTCCTTGATGCGGCCATTGTTAAGTTATGAGGTATCTCAACAAGGCCCAAATTTCATTGCTGATTTTGTCATTTAATAGTTGCCTATCTTAAAGCATCTCCCAATGCATATATTTTTCAAAGGCTAAAATTTGTTTTCTACAAATTTGAGGCTAAACTTGTGTTAGACCGATTTGAGATTTGAATTGTAGCAAAAGGACAACCTAGTGAAGATGTTACCATCAACCCCATATGCGACCAATTTAATTAGTCACTTCCCGCCCGTGACATCTTCATTGGTGATCAAATTTGTTAGTGCATGTTTGAAATTGAAATGCATTAAAAGTTACTAGATCAAATGTGTTTTACATAGGACTAAATTGAAATGTGATGAAAGTTAGGGAACTTGATGTGGGTCTTGTGTGGGTAATTGTTATAGGATTATTTTTTATAGGTTTCAAACTTATCCTAAATTTAAGGGATGATTTTAATATGACAATTGAAATATTCTTTTGGATTTAAATTAGGAATTTGGAGTTTTTAAAATTTCCTTATTTTTACAAAAGCTATGATGGGCATTGTTGATAAGGTTGATTATGGTATGATTAATTCATCAAATTCAACTCTATTTAAAATTCTAAAAATTGGGTAATTCGGTAAAAACACATGAAAGAGTAGACCTAGACATTACTGCTATATTTATCTATTGTTTCGTACTCATTGCTTTGTACGAACACAAATAAAATTATCTCAGATTCAATGCTATAATATTATAGGGTTTGTTTGTTTGGCATTTATGTTTGTTTTAATTTTTTGAGAGTGGTGTAAGAAATAAGGTGAATGTAGTTTCTTTGGAGGAGTTTTTGTTGTAGGTTAAGATGATAAGATTTTATGTCAAATAATGTTTACTGTGTGATCAGGGGCGGCCCTAGACTTTTCGGGGCCCTAGGCTAAGTAAAAAATCGGGCCCTATATTGAAAAAAATTATGTAAATTTTACTTTTCTTATTTTACTAGATGCAAATTTATTTATTATATCTTCATATTCTAGTTTCTCTAACATATCTTATTTTATAGATAAAATAGCCAAATCACTTAATCTTTCTTGTGACATAGTTGATCGTAAATAGGTTTTTATCAATTTTAATTTTGAAAAACTTCTTTCAGAAAAAGCAACCGTTACAAATATAGTGAATATTATTCTATAGCAAATACACGTGTTAGGATAAGAATCAAATACTTTTATATGATCAAGAACATCGATTGTCTTACATACATGGGCTGGCAAAACTTTTGATAAAACTCTTAGTTCATAATATTGATTTAAGGAGGAAAAAAGAGACGTTTCAACTTGACCCTTCGATTTCTTAATTTTTTTTTTTAATCGCATTAAAATAAATTGAAGAATCTTAAGTTGGAGTCGCGCATCGACATAATGTGATTTGTTGGGCTAATTTTTTTTTTTTTTAATGTTGGGATGGACTAGGTGGATTAGAATATGTACATGCATTAATGTATATATGGACTGTGGGCCCCAACTGAATGGGGCCCCCGGCAATTGCCTAGTTTTTTTTTTTTTTGTTTTTTGAGACAGCAATTGCCTAGTTGGACTAGGCACAAGGTCGGCCATGTGTGTGATATAAGTTATGTAAGAAATAAATTTATATCATCAAAATAGATTTTATGTAGAGTTGTTTTTGGAGATAAGAAAACTATTATTTTTCTGGCTTTTGAGAGAATAGTTTAAATAAATTGAGTAAGAATAAACTTATTCAATAAAGTAGAAATAGTTGTTATCTAGCCTTTTCCAAACATAAAAGTTTTTTGAGAGATGCCGAAGAAACAGACCCATAATCTTCATGGACAAGCAGGAAGGTCAGGCGATAAAGTTTATTTCATTTTATTAATACGTAAATGTATATATTACATATTTCTACCAAACTATAGTCACAAAAAATATCCCACTAATCAGTAATTTTGGGTCTTCATCCCAAATTATATCATATTACTAAATTTCGTCCAATAATTTAATATTTTTTTAAAAGATTATATCATCGTTAATTATGAGATAAAAATTACACGTGTCCTTTAAGTGTCACATGGATTCTTACGTGTCATAACGTGACAAATTTAGCATGAATAATTATACAATATGATAAAATTCGTCCCAAACTAATTACAAGATTGAACCGTCATTTCTATTAAGTTAAAAATTTAGTACTCAGACTAAATTCATGCAAAATGATAAACTACGGGATAAAATTCTACAAGTTCATTTAATTTGAGATTAAAAACTCAAAATCAGGAACATTTTCTATAATTTTGCCTTATTAATATTAATAGTACCTTTTAATATTTTTACTATTATCTAAAATAAAAAGAAATTTCAACGACGAATCATCCAATCATATTACACCACTCACCAAACCGCCTTCCAATTAATTAAAAATTAATAATGAAACTGGTTCCAAAAAGTGGGGCAAAATTCTAACCTATATCAGACACCACATATGCCCCCTTTCTCCCCAATTCACAAACCCCAAAGCTAAACCAGTTTAATCGATCCGATTCTCAAGCCGAAATCAACATGTTGAGGCAAGTAACGAATAGGATTCTCGCTCAAGGCCTCCGATGCCCTGCTCCGCCGGCCGGGGCGGCAGGGGCTGCACGTATGTACCACGAGAGGGTAGTGGATCATTACGACAACCCTAGAAATGTCGGGTCGTTCGACAAGAACGATCCAACTGTCGGAACAGGTCTGGTCGGGGCTCCGGCTTGTGGTGACGTTATGAAGTTGCAGATTAAGGTTGATGATGAGAGCGGAAAAATTGTTGATGCTTGCTTTAAAACCTTTGGTTGTGGCTCCGCAATTGCATCTTCCTCCGTAGGTTCGTTTTACATGAATACGTTGAAATGTTTAATACATGTACTCATAGATATATTTGTACTTATTCGTGATTGTGATTTAAATTTGTGTTTCTTAGGTCTTAATCTTCTATTTCCCGTTGGTAATCTGTTATTGAATATAGAGTCCGTATCTGGCTGAATT
Organism: Penstemon eatonii; assembly: GCA_038501285.1. Taxonomy (NCBI): domain Eukaryota; kingdom Viridiplantae; phylum Streptophyta; class Magnoliopsida; order Lamiales; family Plantaginaceae; genus Penstemon; species Penstemon eatonii. Next base: position 42,428,119 of record CM076713.1, read on the forward strand.
CAGGCGTGGGGAAACAATGAGCTTTAGGTGTAGTATATTTGATTATCTTATAATTTACTGCTTGTGTGAACCATTTTTATGTAAAAGCATAACTGGTTGACTTGAAAAGTTGTTTTGGTAGTATTATTATTTTTGGTATTTCTTAACCCCAATGATTTAATTTTTTAAAACCATGCAAGTATATTTGATTGTTTAATATAGATAATGGTTATAACAGTGCATTCTTTGGGCAGAATAGCTTATAACTTAACCAATTTTTTGGCATTTATGACTTATGAATTATATGCACCAAGGACTATCAATTATTTTTTGTCGATGGCTGTTTGTTGATTGTAAAACACTGTTGCTAAAAATAAGTTTTTGACATTTTCAGCGACAGAATGGGTGAAAGGCAAACAGATGGAGGAAGTTCTCACAATCAAGAATACGTAAGTTGGACTACTTTGATATGTATCCTTTTTTTTTTTGGTAATCTTTTAGGAAGGACTTACTAGTTAGTTAATAGATTCACATGGTTGTGTGCTTATTTTATCAATTTAGGAACTCTTCAATTTTGTGAACTTTTATGGGTTTTTTTTTGAGTGTCTGATTTGGTAATATTGGAGAGGCTTATCATCCTGTGCTTTATTGAGAGAAGAGTATGTGATTTTGCTAGTTTGGGGGTTTGGGGGGTATTGGTCATCCGAGATGTTCTCAAGCTGTTTTGCACTTGCTGCCAGTTTAGTTTCTGTGTTAGGTCATGTCAAGACAAATCTCTTTATTGCAAAGTAATTTGGAAGAGAGACATGAATTTAACAAGTAAATTAGTTATGAATACACTATCGAGTAAACTGGATGTGTAGCATTGTTCAAAATTTTCAAGTTTATTTTTGCTATTTTCATTGAATTTCTGGATAGGTCTTAGTTGCTTCAAAGTTTCTCGATGAGAACTTCTGGCTGTAATTTCCAAATTAGTTGATGAGTGATGTTCTAAATTTTTTTTGGTATGCTCATTTAGTAATTGCTAAGTTGTATAGTAGATCTCTCAAGTATCAGTGTATAAACTCGGTTCATGACCATCATGGTGACCCTGTTAGGACTGATTCATTTGGGTTATACTAAAATTGCCATCGTGTGGAATGCCAAATACTTGGAATGATAAAGGCGAAAAGAAGCACACTGGCAAGGTAGAGGTCCTATTCGATTTGAGGCGATGTAGTTAATGGGACAGTAAGAGCAGATTATCGAATGCATATGTCGATATAGCATTAAGGAGAGTGATTGCTTGTTGAGATAAAGAAAGTGCATTGTTTTAATTGAAGTTCTGCTTGAAGTGGACTTTTAGTTTGTCATTTCATTGTAGGTTTTAGACTCTTAGGTCAGCAAGCATGATTTTCTTCATATAGCAGGTGTGACAGTATTGCTATTCCAATTAGTCTAGGATCAACTTATGGTTGTTTTGGGGCAATATCTCACAGAAATCGCAGTTAGTCTAGGACCAACTTATGGTTTTTTGTGGCAATATCTCACAGAAATTACAGTGGATATCGAGCTAAACTTTTGAAGCTTTCACTGATGTGATATTTGTGAATTTGAAGCAAACATTTTAGACTGAATATTAGTTTTAGTAGTGCCAACAACCACACTGCAGCCGTATTTGGATTCTCTTTTTCATTAGGTAGATGGTGTCTGTTTGGTGATGTGTGCATCTAGCTGAAAATGAATTTCATTTGGTATAGATTTTGTAGCTTTCAATGCTAAATAATCATTTTTCTTCAATGATTTCTTCACTGCAGGGAAATTGCAAAGCATCTCTCTCTTCCACCGGTCAAACTACATTGCAGCATGCTTGCTGAGGATGCAATAAAGGCAGCGGTGAAAAATTATGCTTCAAAGCGTGCAAAATCAGATGGCACTCCAGAGACTGCACCTATTAAGAAAGCTGCTTGAGGATGTGGTTAGATAGATCACTCCAATGCTAATGTGTATTGTCTGCAATAATGGTTGTACTTGGATAGAAGTAAACTTTATGAATCATTTGTATATGCTTGTTCTTTTGGCTTGTCTAATGTATTATACTTTTAAGGAATAATAATGCAGATGAATATCATTACACTTGTATAGAAATGAGTTCCTTTGTTGAAATGAAGGCTCTTTATGGGTTTGGTCTTTTTCCACACTGAGACTGTGTCAAAATTCTTGTATCTAGTCTTACTCGTGTCAAGTTCAAATTTGGTCTCGGCTCTACCTAATAAAATTTTGAAATTATTTGACACCTATTACCTATATTTTTCTATAGAAGTTATTGATTTGATAATTATAATTTTTTTTTCCAAGAGTTTTAATCCCATTTAAGGTTGATTGAGCACACTAAGTTGGTATTTTTTTCAACAGGGTTTCGAATCAGAGTCCGTTAATTTGTGGTGATTAGACCTTTCATTAGGCCAAACACGTGTAAGTGATAATTACAATTTACTTTTTCCTTTCAAATCAGAACATCATAATTAAATTCAAATCATATCTAAGATTTTAAAAACTTGTGAAATAGAACATCCAGTTGTTTTCCAAGAATTTAACTGATATATTCAAATCATTTTATCAAAACTAGAATTAAGTGAAACCGGACGAACATTTATACAAGGAGTCTAGATGCTTTTGTTCTGAATACCAGTTTTATTAGTATGGAGTAATCATTGAAGAAAGTTTCAGAAATGATCATGGCAAGACTAGCATCTATATAGTGACAGAAATGGCGAGCTACTGCCTATAATATGTGCATGTAAAAATGGATCACTTTATTAAGAGAGAGGAATGCTAAATAAAACAATCAATTGATATACAAATTCCATTCATCTGGTCATAAATCTTATCTAAAATGATAAGTCCTACAAAAAGTTAAAAACAATTAGAATCTTGTCAAAGCTAAAATGCCCATTACAAATCCAACATTTCATAATTAACTCCAGGAGCAAGTTAAAGAATGTCCCTTGATTCCGAAACAAAAATACGAGCAGCGCCAAAATTCCGTCGACCTAGTTAGATTTCATTATTTCAGTCCTAACTGTTAAGAAAATCTTCCCAATTGAATGAGCAACACACTTATATCATCGCTTGACCCTCTTGAGACGGAGAGTTCAATTAGCTTTCTACAGGCATATAATGGCTGAGGCTTATCGACATTTATGCAAAACGGGCGGGCAACATCTATTGCTTCTTGATTGCTGACCTGCAAAAGCATCAGAAAATGGAGTCATTACCAGCCAAAGAAAAAGAAAACATCTTCGTATAAACTATATAAGACAATATGATTCAGTTACCTTATCCCATAATCCATCAGAACCAAGGAGAAGAAACTCATACTCGGGTTTGAGTTTAAGAATCGTAGTCTCTGGTTCAGCCGTAACCCATTGCTTAAGATATTGATCACCAATACTTCTAGACACAGCTAAGGATCCAAGAACTCTCCAAACACCATTACGGCATTCCACAAAACCACCCTACAAATTCCAAAAAAAGTGATCTAATATCAGCACATGAAATCCTCTCTGAAAAGACGAGCAAAAGGGCTAATAAACCGAGTAATGACAATTATTTATTTGCTTACCGAAGTCTCGATTCTGTCTTTTTCGTCTTGTCTAGACGGTCGGTGATCAGAAGTTATTGCCTCTGCAACCCCACCTCTGCTAACTACTGCACGACAGTCACCAGCATTTGATACAACTAGTTTTCCATTCCTAATTAGCGCTGTCACACAACAAGTGCCACCACGAAGATCTGTTTTAAGAAATTCAGAATCGGTAGTTAAGTAGCCACTCCTTACAGCTAGCTCGATTTCTCCATCATTTCCCCTTCTATCTAATTCGTTTGTGATGTTCTTATCCAAGTTGTTGGCTGCAAATTCAGCAGCTTTTGCACCTCCATGTCCATCAAAAATACCAAAACACGCCTACACAAAGATAAAAACATAGCATATCAATTACTAATCTCTTTTGCACAATCTTTCATTACAACATAACACTAGTATATTACAGTAGCAGTTGTATACTCTTTCTCAGCTACAAGAGGTCAAAAGATTAATAAATCAACAATCTAAACGGTGAAGTAGCTAGTTTTCACAGTATTTTATAAACATAAACCTATGCACAACTAGATAAAGCATATAGACACAAATCTAATAAAACCCAATAAATCTCAACTAGTTCCATAAAATCTCAAAATAAAGAAAAAAAAGAAAAAACCTGTTTAGAATCAACAGAAGCAGAGTATCGATCTTCCATTTGATCCCTTCTCCCCCTCTTACAGCAAATCGAATAGCCATCTCCGTCGAACTCCACCGCCTCCTCCGTCACCATCTCCGATGGCTCTTTCTCCGCCATAAAAATAACCGGAATATCCAATCTGGGGGGCCTCTTCCTTTTCAAAACCGCCGATGAATCGGATCCTGCTAATGAACGGATGAGGCCGCTTGTTTTGTTGAGTCGAATAATCCGAGGAGAAGAGTCTTTGGGAGATTTTGGAGAGAAAACTGGTGAGCTTGAGAGCGCAACTGTGCAAGAAGACATTTGTTTTTGTTTTTGTTTGTTCTTCTCTCTCTCTTGTATTGTAACGTTCGAATTTTAGGGTAATGGAGAAATTGGAGGTAGGTATTTATATATATAATTATATATATATAATAAATATTGGGGTCAATCATCAATCAATGTGAGTTGGATTTTTAGGATCCGTGTTTAGTGTGTGGGGGAATTAGTCTTTATTTTTCTTTCTCTCTTTTAAATTTGTTTCTTTATAGGCAGGCTTTACTCACTTGGACTTGGACTCAGACTCGAATTTTGACTTTTTCTTCTGGAGGAAAATAAATACTACTCCGTAATACTAATAGACGTTGAGATCAACTCTTCCTTTTTCCTTTTCCTTTCTTCTTCTTCTTTCTTTCTTTCTTTCTTATTTTTTTTTTTTATCAATGAGAATAAATCAATTGTTTGTTTCCGAAAACGAGTTTTCAATTTTTTATTTAATTAAATAATTACGTTTGAGAAAGAAAAAGTTATGAGGGCGTAGTTATTTTACATTTCATTTACTCAAATTCAACCATTTATTTCGTTATCTAATATTCTTATGTAACAATCGAATGTTATCAAACTACTCAAGTCATTTATTGAACTTCCAAAAAATAGCCAAAAATTCATCAAGGACCATCATCCCTATGTAGGAAATATTTAGAAGTTACATTTCACACATTTGAAAAAAGGTGATTCTTGCACAAACCGGGTTTGATCGAACCAAAAACATTCACATTGTAAGTAAAATAAACTTGATTTGGGATGGATGACATTCAAGCAATCCAAAAGTAAGTGTATTGCACTTACTTTGTATTGAATTAGTTCGACAAACTAGGTTCGGTTAGAATTTTCCCCTCATACATTGATGCATAGCTTTGCAGAGCAATGAATCCCCTTATGCATTCAAACAATGAATAATCTCTCAGCAAATACAACCTAAAGTACAAGTATAAAAATAGAGTACAGCTTGTTGTATTCAAGAAGCCCGAAGGGCAGACACCATACGGTAGCATAGAAAAGCGCAAAAATAGCCACCACATTACTCTTAGGACTTGAGCATTGTGCACGTTAAGATTTTCGACTACTCTTTTCTTCGATGCCTGATCGAGCAAACCTTAATCTTAGAACTTGAAGAACATCTTCAAATTTCACTCCTTTCTTACCCAGCAAAACCATTGCATGATAGAGCACATCTGCCATCTCTGATGCAGTCCTAGATTGGTCCTCGTTTTCTTCCAGTGTTCGGCATAACTCATCCGCCTCCTCCCTGAAGGAAAGATACAGAGCTCGATAGTACTCAAAAACCAGTGACCCACCCCATATGAGAACATAATACCCACCTCATGTTACTCTTTCGTAAAACAACAAGGACTCGTGTTCCACGTTGAAGTTAACAAATCCATCAGTAAACTAACACCAGCACACAAAGTAGAGAAAGCAAATCAAACCTGATTTTTGAGCATAGTAACTTGTCATCAAGTAACAAGCGCTTAGTCCATGATGGTTTGCCATCTGGACTATCTGACAATTCTTCTTTCCGTTCAGTTATTGTTGATTCTAGTGAGTAAACCGTAGTTAAAGCAAGTTTATTGCCATCAACCTACACGAAGAATATAAAAGTATTTGTACATCAATCTCGTTGCACTTTTCCAGAAATATATTCCAGTCATTAGGAAATAAAAGGGGGTTTGGAACAATTAATGACTAACCTCTGGATTACTTAGGAATCCATTAACTGAAGTGTAATAGCAAGTCTCGGATCCAGTGTGGCAAGTTGGCCCGTCCGGCTTCCCAAGATAAATTATCTGATAGATAAATCAAATAATTATTTCAAATGACAAGCGAGTGTTTAAAATGACATCTGATTCTATTAAACTTTACACTTACAGAATCACGATCACAATCAAGAAAGATATCAGAAACATTGATGAAGTTCATCGAGGTCTCTCCTTTAGTCCACAAAGTTGATCGTGACCTGCTATAGAAGGTCGCCTTTCTGGAGGAAATGGTCTTGAAGAGGGCTTCCCTGTTGACAAAACCTTGCATTAAGATAGCTCCAGTATCAACATTTTGAGCTATTGCCACTGCCAAACCCTTGTCATCCCATTTCACACTATCCAACAAGGGATTAACCTACATCAATCTAGTTAGACAAAATGAGAAAATGACCAACATTAAATTGACAAAAAATAACTCTGATATTCATGATCAAATTAATATTGCATATACATCATTTCTAGTACCCCACTAGGCATGCAGGAGATCTGGATCCAAAAGTATCATCTTAGCAATAATACACAACCAGATACATATAAAACCTCCATATTTATTATACTTGGAATGAGAAAAAGGTAATCAATTGTTAATAGCTTCTCCTCAAATCTCAAAGTTATGTATTTAATTAGAGGCATCAAGACAGATAACAATTTACAGTTTTTAGTGTCATAAACCATATAATGGTAAATATTGCCCAGTAGAGTATGAATGACCACTTGAGATGTGGTGTTTAGATGTAGCTAGTGTAATAATTTAGATTTGATTACGAGCAACGATAAACACATTCATTCTTGTATCAGACATTCAACGGTCTCCGCAACCAAGGCAGCGATAGACACCTAGCAATGTCGGGTGAAATCTATAGAACAAATATTATATGAAGTCACTGCTCACAAAGTAAGGAAATTCACGGACTTCTCAACCGAGGATTTGCCTATTGTATCCACACAATCTTGTAGCAAATGAGGAGCAGAAAGAAATCCCTACCCTATACAGACTAATGATAGAGGTAATCCTTGCTCAAACCTGATTTGGCCGAAATATATGAATGAACTGTCTTGTGGTTGGATAACACTCTTAGGAGAGTGAATAATTACATGACAAGTGCAATGCACTTGCTTTGTGATTGGATTGGCGAAACTAGGTTTGGGTAAGAATTATCCCTAAAGATAGAGGATAATTAATTTGGAATCCAGGTGTAGCCCAATGGTCACATAGACAAACTATGGAGAAATGATGGATACCTCCAAGAGAAAGCTAAATGACGGATGAGAAACTCAACTCTCATTTTCCTTCTCTATCTTATGTTTCCCAGACATATAACAGAGTACACCATTAGAGAGGGTGGACACCAGACGACTCATATAATTTTGATTATGCCTTGAGGAAAAGATTCCCCAAACAAAAGAAGATGTGTATTAAATTATTCAAATATGTGTATAACCACCTCTATTCTAATTAAATGATTTAGTTTTAATTGTCTCTTTTTGAAATGAAATTAAAATTTTAATTCAGTAAATTAAAAGGTCATACAAATTTTGAACAAAAAAATTTGAACTAGAATCTATCACAAATCACATAAATATACAACACTATTATATAATAATACACACTAAAAACTAAAGTAGAAAACAAGTTATCTGGTTGGTGCATAGACGCGCCTGCCCCTCGCTCCCTCCAGCCCAACCCTTCCCCCCATCCACCCCCCCCCCCAAAATTTATTTTTAAAAGCCCAACCCCTCCCCCCAGCCCAACACCCCCCATTGGGTTTGGCTTTATGATCTCTTATTGGATATTTCTAGAAACTTGCAGCATATGTAATTCTCACTTGAATAGGCAAAGAACCAAAGCCTTGTCTTTTGTGTGAAACTACAAAACAATCCTCGCCCACATTTCCTATCTGTAGTGGTTGAACTCATATGTCTAGTTTAATAAGAAAAACAAGATACCTCAATGATTAGTAATTAAATGACTATTAATTTATTGTTTTCAATGCAAACAAGGGCAGAAAAACTCTATGGATAGAAGGTTGCTCAATTCGGTAGTGTTTGTGGAACTAGACATATATATGAGATGAACCCATCAACTAACACACTTGGTCCTAAAAAACACTATGAAAGTAAGCATTCAATACAAAGATGGAACTCCAAGAATTCTCAACACAAAAACATGTACTTTAAAATGAAGGAATGATCAGACATTTTAAAACCCATTAATCGTAACGTAGACAAACAATCCAAATGCAGGTCGAAATTAATAATGTTGTATAAGTTACCTTGGTTTCCAAGTGCAAAGCTGAGTCTGAAGTTTTAAGGCAAGCATAAAAAGGAGAAGCCCGAATCCCCAGCCTCGAGTGATAACAAACTAGACGGCATTTTGTAGAAATTTTTGGAACTTGAAAGCAGTTAGGATATGGAACTGCCATCTATCTTGAAATGTCCTGAAATGAACAACAATTGAAAAGGAAGAAAAACAAAATACATACTTTAAACATTAATCATACTAAAATATTTGCAATGAGAGGAAAGAAAATTCCAGTAAAACTGTAAATTTTGATGTAATGATATCCTAAATGCCATTCAAATTAAACAAATAACCCAAAAAAAAAAAAAAATAGGTTGACCCAAACTCATTGTATCATGTTACATATCAACCCTAATTTGTTAGCTGTTCCAAATACTAGAATAAGAAAAAGGAAAAAAAACCTGCAACTCCATTCCCCAGTTAAATCTCCATATAACTCCAGACGCGTCCAAATCCTAAATATAATGCTCTATGACAAAACTACAATGTCATACAAAGTTGTATCAAAATTCTAAGATACAATAAAATAGAAACACTTATACTAAAAATTAGCACGAATTTGACATATCAATAATACGAAATAATCATTTTTAAAACATCATAGGTAAACGAAGCTTAAATAACAGAAACAAAAGAGAATTTCAAAAGAATGTGAACTGTTATTCGAAACAAATAAAGGAGGAAGGAAAAGAAGGGAATCCTTGCCAGGAGATGAACGGCGGACGGATGACACAGCCTTTGTGGGCTAGGGTTTTACTAGGGAATATATGATTTTGATGTGAGAGACATATTATTACTTGTAATATAAAAAAATGTCCAGTATTGGAGTACCTGTTTAGTTTCTAAACTGACCAATAATATCAAAATAGAAATGAATAAAGGTATGAGGTGGTTTGTTTGGCATTTATCAAAATTATTTCATGTTTGAGAAATATTAAATAATTTTTTTTTATTTTCTAAAATAAATTTTTTCATCTTTTTATTTTTTCAATCTACTCACTCAAAAGTCAAATATACAACAATTTCTTATCTCTTAATAAAACATATATACACTATACTCTTATTTGACATAAAATAGCATATCTCTTGCACGATTTATTTCACATAACAAACATGATTTAACATAAAATCTTACATATATTACATCTATAACCAAACTCTTCAAAAAAAAAAAAATACAGCTACTTTATTTCACAGATCACTCTCTCAAAACTTAAACAAATTACATTAAGCAAATCGAGATTATTTCACAAACCTCCAATTCTTTTTCCAAACACCAAACAACCAGCCCTTGGTGATTGTTGAATTTAGGACTGATATTTCGATATTGAATATGAATCGAATTGGGTTTATTTATCGAAATTTGAACCGTGTATACGTAATAAAGATAGTAAACTATGTTTAGACTAGTCAAAATATAATTAAACAATATTCAACTATAAAGTAAAAGCTAATTCGATAATTAAAATTTAGCTTAATTTAATACTACAATTATATATCCAACACATCGAAGGACGTGGGGCATTAAGATATTAATCAATTAAGTTTGAACGAATGTTTTAAAAATTGGACCGAACATCGAACCAATAGTTTTATTTTGGTTATTGATTAGATTAGTTTAATTGTTTTAACCACTAATTCAATCGATGTAACGTCATATAAACTAATAATTTAATTTAAGTTTTAAAGTATATAATCAACTATTAAAAAAAATATTATCCATTTTTCAAGTTTATTTCCATAAACTAAATGTTATCATAATATCATGTGATATATTATTTTTCTTACAAATCCTGGGAAAATTCGTGACTACCCCAGTGAATTTAATCCACCGGGGTGCTGGATGAATGCAACATGGACATGAAAGGACAATTTTTTGTCATCTCATATCCATGTGTAGGACATCCAACCCCAATGGATTTAATCCACCGGGGTGCTGGCGTGCTGGATGAATGTCACATGGACATGAGATGACAATTTTTTATCGTCTCGTGCTCATGTGTAGGACATCCAACCCCGATGGATTAAATCCACTTGGGTATCATCTAAGTAACCTAAATCTTGAGTGGGATATTTGGCTGAATAGCCTTACTCCAAATGTCTTTTGCAAAACTAGCCTTTTCTTTTTCTTGATTTTAATAACAATTAAATCTAATTAAATTAAGTCTAATTAATCTAATATTAATAATACAAAACACTTATAACGTTCATTTTTGCTCACAATTCAAATTTCAAAATTTCTCAAACTACAAAAAAACTCTCTAAATATTTTATCCCAAATTTTGTCACTTGTGTTACCGCCAGTCACTGGGCGCCCGAGTGACAAGCGACATTGCCGCAGGGTCACTTGGGCGCCTAAGTGACTCAGTGGCAACAATGTCGTTTGTCACTTAGGCACCCAAGTGACGTGGCGGCAATGCCGTTTGTCACTTGGGCGCGCAAGTGACTCGGTGACATTGTTGGCGCCGGGTCACTTGGGCGCCCAAGTGACTCGGCGGCAATGTCGCTTGTCATTTGGGCGCCCAAGTGATCAGGCGGCAATGCCGCTTGTCATTTGGACATAAGGCTATTTTTGCAAACAAAAAATTGAAAAGGCTAGTTTTACAAATTAAACTTTCCATAAGGTCATATATGCAAATGACTCATCTTGAGTTGAGTATGAATGATAGTTACAAAATTACAAGTATGATAACAAGACAATAATTTAAATTATAATAAATACCATATCAAAAACAATAATTGCTAATTTGCTATGAAAAAAGAGAAAATATTGATGAATTTTATCACTTAAACCTTTATATAAAAATAATGAAAATACTTAAAGTTGGGAAAAACTTACTTTTCTAATGAAATTGATGTTCAAATATATTTCCACAACTTATTATATAAAAGATTTTTTGTTTCTTGATGATTTTGTAATGAAATTGATGTTCAAATATAGAAGAATAGATGTGAGAGTATTTTTGAAGTTCAAAGCCGCGGAAAAGAAGTAAAAATATGTTACGTAATTTTTTAATTTTTATAAGTGGACAAGTGGTTCAACCGGTTCACTAATTCATTAGTTTAGAACAAACCTGATTTTGAAGAATTAATCGGATCGAATTGACAGCCGATCACCGGTTCAATCGATTTAACCGGCCTCTCCAATCTGATTTTTAAAACAGTGGTTTGAACCAATGAATTAGCTCGAATCATGCACGGAGGTTTCTAAATCATTATTTAATTATCTATAAGAAATATCATCAATATACTCATATTTTGTTGGGGCATAGTGATTTAATAAATACAGTATATTTTTTCCTTTTGGATAATTGACTTAACACATATATTTGACTATTAGATTTGTATATGTGGAAATATAAAAATCAAATTGAAGGTGGGTTGAAAATTTGAAATAAGAAAACACAAGTGGGTATGGCAGTCGAGTTTGATATTGACTTCCGTGGAGCAACTGATATCCTTTATTTAGAAAGATTTAATTACATTTGATTTATTAGCTTAATTGTGAGGACATAATATTTGAATTAAGTAGATCCTACAGTCACGCGCAATTTCAAGCTTACAGGTAAGACCGCAGTGCACGCGCGCATTTATAAGTAGATGTAGAACTCTACAGTACAGTAAAAATTAGCTCTCAATTATTTGGTTCCAACCTAAAATTCCAATCAAGAAAAGCTCCAACTTCCAACAACACAGCTCACTCTCTTCTGTATGCATTTTTCTTATCACTTCTATTTGATGTTCTAGTAAAGTTCTTGTCATTTGGGTTTCAATTTTGAAGATTCATGTTAAAGACACGTTCATAACTTAAAAAGTTTGGTTCTTTATGCTGATAATAATCATTAAAAGCCCCCTTCTTTGTTGGGTACCTCATGAAATTCATCACTTTTTAGCCATCAAAATAACAAGATGAGGTTTTAAATTGCTAGTAACAATAGCTGGTTTCATTATTGGCTCACTAAGTTAGCATTTCCCCACCTACGCCAATTATTATTCAGTATTATTATCACTTATAACAAGAAAAGATCGCAATTTCCAGTTTTTTGGTAAAATTTTCTTGAAATCCCATTTTTGTTTCCAGAACCAAGTTCTAAAAAAGTCTATTTTTCCCCCTTTTTCCTTCTGGTTTAGATTCAAGATCGTTACATTCTAATATTGGGCGCATGGGTTTTATTTTATTGGCCCCTGTATAAATTAACTTAGGCTTTTCCCTTTTTTTTGTTTTGTTTTTTATAGATGTATCCAATTTACATTCAAAGTCTCAGTTGGCATTATTTTACCCTTATTACTATTATAGACTTTTGAATATAGGACAACTGACTTAATCAAAATTGGACCTTTTGACTTTGGAGTAAGAAGGAAGCAGTTTGGGGTTAGGCAGCAAGTGCGGTTGGTTGGAGTAATTACAATGGCTAGTAATTTAACAGAGGGCCACCAAGAACACAACATTGAAATTGCCGGCCATATAAATAATATTGATGATCAAAACTCCAATCACAATTCTGATACTACTACAGAAAGAGAAGAATTAAGAGAAAAGGATATGTCCCCAATAGCTGGAAATTCAATCCACCGTTCATCATCAAGGCCACAATTGGACCTTAGTGGTGCTGCAATACAGGGGAATTTTGAAGAGAAAGATCCAACAATTCTTTTGCCTAATCAATCTGATGATATCTCTCATTTGGCTTTGGATATTGGAGGTAAAATCTTTAGCATTTCCCTTTTACTGAAGTCAAACTTCTGATTTTCAATATGTATGGGGGTGTTTCTGTGTCTGTGTATTGGTGGGTGGAGAGGTATACCTTGTAGACTTGTAATATTTCTTTTATTTTTGGAACTATTTTCCCCCCTATTCTCGTCTGTCAAATTATTGAAACAGTTGATTGTGAGAAAGTTCTTGGTCATTTTACAGCTACCGTTATTCATAATTGTGGAAAGTTACTTTTACAGGGTCTCTCATCAAGTTAGTTTATTTCTCAAGACATGAGAATCAACCAGTCAATGATAGTAGGAGAAGGATAATTAAGGCAAGACTTGGTATAACCAATGTAAATAGAAGGAGCTACCCAATTCTTGGAGGGAGGCTGCATTTTGTGAAGTTTGAAACAGCTAAGATTAATGAATGCTTGGATTTTATCTACTCAAAGCAGCTTCATCGCGGTGGTACATTTTTCACTTTCAACTGATTATTTATACTGGAGTTTTCAATAGTCTATTGTACTTTTCTGTAATTTGGTTGTCTAAATAGTCATTTTCTTTTCTCGCAAAAAAGGGTTCATGTGATTACTCTGACTCTAATGTTTGATCATAGGAATCGACTCACGGGATTGGCAATCTGATGGTTCAAACACTGAGAACACAGTTATCAAGGTATTCATCTGTTTACTATCAAGCAAGAGCTTTTTTTATGGAAATCCGAAGATACTTAAAAAGATATGTAAATTGTTTATCCTCGAATAATAATTATAAGAAACTCTTTCTTCAAGCATATTTAAGAAAATTGAAAATTTACTTGTCTATTAATCTGGTATAACTCGTCTGAAGGCAACAGGTGGCGGGGCATACAAGTTTGCCGATCTCTTTAAGGAAAGGCTTGGCATTAGTATAGAGAAAGAGGACGAAATGAATTGTCTTGTCTCGGGTGCAAATTTCTTGCTCAAGGTGCAGTTTGCATTCTTTTGTTTAGTTGTTTCAAATAAGAAAGTCACAATGTGACCTGAAATTGCAAACTGAATTTTTAAATCCACTTCTTTAAGGCACTTAATCTTTTATTTTTCTCATTAAACAATCTTTAATGTTACGACCTAATTTTTCTTTATATAGGCAATTCGGCATGAAGCTTTTACACATATGGAAGGCCGTAAAGAATTCGTGCAAATCGACTCCAACGACTTATTTCCATATCTTCTTGTAAATATAGGGTCTGGTGTCAGTATGATCAAGGTAATATCTTATTTCAGGTTAATTCAGCCCTTATGAGGCGCTTTGTGTTCCTTTTTATTACATTTTCAAGCAAATGCAAAAACATGCAAGGATATACAGGGCACGTGTCACAAAATAAACCTTAAGAGCGGCATAAAAGAAAAAGCCTAGTTTCATCCCCACTGTTTTTCATTACATTACGAAAAGCCTTAGTTATTACAATAAACCTAAGTTCATCTGGTTACAGGTTGATGGGGATGGAATGTTCCAACGCGTTAGTGGAACAAATGTTGGTGGGGGCACATATTGGGGCCTTGGGAAGCTATTAACTAAATGCAAAAGGTTGTGGTGATCTAATGGTTAAACTTTGTGATTTTCTCGCATGCAAATATTTAAACATTGTCTTCAATAAATCTCTCTCTTAGTTTTGATGAACTATTGGAGCTGAGTCAACGTGGAGATAACAGTACCATAGACATGCTTGTTGGGGATATATATGGCGGGATGGATTATTCCAAGGTATTATATTTGATATTTGTTCAAGTAATTCTTCAACATTTCGAGAATCTCGCATCTTTTATTTACTTATTCTGACGATAGTAAGAATGTATAGATTGGGCTCTCTGCATCAACAATTGCTTCTAGTTTCGGGAAGGCGATATCTGAAAATAAAGACCTTGAGGAGTACAGACCTGAAGACATATCTTTGTCCCTCTTACGTATGATATCCTATAATATCGGTCAGGTAAGTTTTAAGGGTTCTTGATAATCTTATGCATATTAGTGAATCTTATGTTTCATTTTTCTCTTCAGATGTGAAAAGTTACAAGTAATGGTTAATTAACGTAGAATAGTATCTGAAAATCTACTATGCTAAAAACATTCTCTCGCTTTTCTATTGAGAGATCAAATGTGGATTTTCAGCCAAAAAATTTGAACCATAAACTATTCACTGCTTATTTCGAGTTTCATGAACGATTCTGGGGTTTGAATCTAAAAATTATGTTATCCTAATGACGTAAGGAAATACAAATTGGTACATAACTAATCTGTATTGATTTTTTCAATCAAAAAATCGTTCTCAATTTCTATTATAACAAAACATATAAGTATGACAGCCATCTATAATTTGGTCAACAAGGATGAGCTGAGTTGTAGAGATATTTGTTAAACCGAGCGATTTTCATTATTGGAGATTTCATTTGGTGTCATTAACTTCTTTAATCATCAAAGTTATATTCTAATTTATTCGCTTACCTTATAATTCATAACTAAGGTCTGAGTTATTTTACCCTTATACTTATCTGATACTCTTGTTATGGGTACTTTATAATTGCTTTGCCTTGATGTTGTACTATAAACTCGATTCACTCAACAAGTCTCTTCCCGAATATATAGAAGAAAAGGAGAAAATAAAAATAATGCACTTTTGGTTCAAATCTTTGAAATTGAACTATGTAATCTCTTATCTTTCAAAATCGAGAGTCTTTTCAGTTCCGAATGTTAGAAGTGAGGTGTGAACCATTAATACATAATCACATCAATTGTACATATTATTTTTCTCAATTTAATTGTATCAGAAGTAAATTTGAATATGTGAAACATCATCATCCTTATAATGTATATTTATCATGTTTGAAGCAAGGTGTGAGATTCTTTGTGAGACCAATACCGCTTGTTTCTTGTAATCTTTGATTTTAACATCTGAAAAGACATCAGTATTACAATGACCAATTAATTTCAAAAATATATTTTAAGATGAAGTGCATCTGATCTCCTTTTTGGTTTGTTTTTTAGATAGCTTACTTGAATGCATTGCGGTTTGGACTCAATAGAATATTTTTTGGAGGATTTTTCATCAGAGGCCATGCCTACACTATGGACACCATCTCATTTGCGGTCCAATTCTGGTAATTCTATAATAATTTGTCCTCCTCTTGAGAAGGAAAATTAAATTTTCCTTGACTTTCATGATTTTACGTTTTTTTTTCTTGGCTAATTTTCTTTTCGTAACCTTCTTTCGTGTTACTGCGATTTTAGGTCAAAGGGACAAGCACAAGCAATGTTTTTGCGACATGAAGGGTTTCTAGGAGCTTTAGGTGCATTTATGAGCTATGAAAAGCATGGGCTGGATGACCTTATGGTTCATCATCTTGTGGAGAGGTTCCCTATGGGTGCACCATATATTGGAGGAAATGTACATGGTCCACCTTTAGGAGATCTCAATGAGAAGGTAAGTTTAGGCACGATTTAACATTCAAATCAGTGTTTCATATTCTTTCGTTCTATGTTCGTTTTAAGTCTTAACTGTGGGCATTCATTTTTACCATTCTATCTGATTGGTATATAATGATTCCATTAAGACAATGTACTAATTCTTAAATAAATTGAGTGGAATGTTATAGTCACTATAGATGGGGCCTTTTAGTTGCTTTTTATGCTACTCAGTGAATGCTTGCTCATAGCTAAAGCCTAAAAGCACATAGGAGGGGAATGATTTTTCGGAGCATATTCTTTAGTTTCTGCTCTCAAAAAGCTTTGGCCCTTTAGTGAAAGATGTCAAAATTGTACTTTATTCTCTATACTCTTCTTGTGAGAGTTGCTCACTTTGTATAGATGTAGGGCTAATTAATTACAAGGCTGGAAATCAGTTATTACAAGAAAGGAATAAATTCCTTTCAAATTATGCCTAAATATATTATATTCTTCTACATATAACTAGGCTAAATAAGGTAATAAAAAATGCAATATATTCTTCTATATGTAACTAGACTAAATCTGCTAACAAAAGATTCCTCAAGCAACAAGGCTGATATATTCGTATCAATTTTTTGTTTAAACAATGGCTTAATTGTGTTGAAAGATCCTTATATAATATTCTTGTACCATCATAGAAATACAATTTCTTATAAATAACTTAGTAACATATGTAATGTATAAATTTAAAGGAAGTGGTAGTTTTGTATTGATCCAAGCATTCGGTAGTTGTTCCAAGTCAGTTTACTTTTTTTCTCTCTCAAGTTTGTGCTGAAGAATAAGTCCTTGATACTTTGTTTGCCTGGAAAAATATGTATACAAAAACTAAAGATAAACTATTCTTTACTGCATATTTTTGGGTTGTGCTTGATTCTGCAAATAGTGTGTGACCATATTAAGAGTGCAGATATCGTGGATGGCGAAGTTTGTGCAGAAGGGAACTGAAATAACTGCTCCAGTTCCAATGGCTCCTCCAGGAACTACTGGCCTTGGTGGCTTTGAAGTACCATCTTCCAGAGGAGATACCTTACGTCCTGATGCCAGCAAACTTAATGTCGGTGTTCTTCATCTTGTTCCAAATTTGGAGGTCTTTCCACTCTTGGCCGATCCAAAAACGTAAGTTCGTTAAGTTTACTTGATTTATTTTGGAAGCTTGCATCTGATTTCTCTTTTTAATTATCATCTTCTTTTTGTTTGCAGATATGAGCCTAACACTATCGATCTTTCAGATCATGGCGAGCTAGAGTAAGTATCATGAATTTGATTGCTTATATGTCGTACATGGTTTGGTTGGTTATAGTTTTTTAAGGAAACTCCCTCAGGTTATCACATAACAACTATTTAGATAAAATGATTAACCAAGATTAATTGGTTAGACTGTGAAAGAAAATAAAAATCTAATCAATTATTTCAGTTGAGTGTACATGTGTCAGCTGATGATAATGGTACCCGTTTCTCTTTCTTTCTTTCTTAATAACTTAAATTACCCCTTTCTTCACCAACCACCAAAAACTTTAGTTTTCAGTTATGTAAATTCAATTTTTTAAAATTCAATATAACCTTTGCAATATTTTATATTTAACCTTTGCAATATTTTATATTTCATTTTAATTCCAAACCCAAATCGATCAATGTTAGTTTATTAGTATTTGCAATGACGATATTTAATAGTTTTTCAAAATTGTTGAGGTCTTACATATTGTCGTTTTCGTGTTTATCTACATTTATTATTTCTGACTTATTAATGTAAAAAATTAATTCTCATGTAGCTACTGGTTCACTGTCCTATCAGAGCATATGCCTGACCTAGTCGAAAAGGTAATTCATTTTTTTCAGAATCTTATTTTTGTTCCCACCTTTCCTCCTTTGGTCATTTCAAACGTTGGGGCACGTAAAAAAGGTCATGATATATGAGAAACCAGTCTAAGTTGCATTATGCATGTAACCTTTTGTCATTGAAATCATGGTCCATAATATTTCGTTCATCCATTAAGTTTTTTCTTAGAAATGTCATTTATGTCTTCTGCAGGCTGTGGCTAGTGAAGGCGGTACAGATGATGCAAAGAGAAGAGGTGATGCGTTTGCCCGTGCATTCTCTGCGCACTTGGCAAGGTGCCTATATTTTGATTACTTTTTGAAAGATTTTGCATTATATAATATTTGTATCGTGGTTGATAGGTTGATGGAGGAGCCAGCTGCATATGGGAAATTGGGTCTGGCCAACCTCTTGGAATTAAGAGAAGAGTGCTTAAGGGAGTTTCACTTTCTTGATGTCTACAGAAGCATAAAACAGAGGTCAAAATTCTTTCATTGCATAGATTATTTATCTCATTTACATTTTACAACATAAAAAGTAATTGCATAGGAAAACAAATCGTTAACTTTAGGGTCATATGTCAATAGGGAAAACGAGGCATCACTTGCAGTTTTGCAAGATCTGTTAATGGAACTCGATAGTATGAATGAGGTATGTATATTCTAAATAAAAAGCCTTTTGGCACTATTCTCTTGACGGCCTTTTGCATATTGTAGTTAATAGCAAATTTATTATTGATACTTAATTTTCCTTGTGCAGGAAAGAAGAATGCTTACATTAATAGAAGGGGTACTTGCTGCAAATATATTTGACTGGGGATCTCGTGCTTGTGTTGATCTCTATCACGAGGGAACCATAATTGAAATATACAGAATGAGTCGCAACAAAATGCAAAGACCTTGGCGGGTTTGTGTGGCATGATATAGTTCTCATATATAATAACTTATCCGTTTTTTTTTATAGGGTACTTATGTTTATGAAAATACAGGTGGATGATTTTGATGTTCTGAAGGAGAGAATGTTTGGGTCTTCAGAAAAGACGCCTCGTCCATATAAACGAGCACTGCTTTTTGTCGACAACTCTGGTGCTGATATTGTATTAGGAATGCTTCCTCTTGCTAGGGAACTTCTTCGCCGTGGAACTGAAGTAACTTTTTTGAGCTAAATGCAGAATTACCGTGTGCTTTGCCTAATTGGCAAATAGTTACATCTTAATTTTATTAGTAGAAAAAAAAACCCTTTTGTTTTTGCATTTTTTTGGTGGGGGGTATAATTGTCATTTTTCCTGAAAAATATGTGATCCGGCTTGGGAGGTTTTTTTTGCTAATAAGGCAGAGCATAGGGGGTATTTTTGCATTTCATTCCAACTTTTTTCCAAAACATAAGTGTCATTATCGCTATGTTTGGACCTTGAATTTTGGTGAAGCAAATGAAAATGAACAAAAATTAAATTCCAAATCTTATATCATTTGATACAAGAAAATCATTGCAACCAAACATAGCCTATAAAGCCTTCGTCATCTCATATTCCTGCAAATTAACTGGGACAAATTTTGCAGGTTGTGCTAGTAGCAAATTCCCTTCCTGCCCTCAATGATGTTACTGCAATGGAGTTGCCTGATATTGTTGCTGAGGCTGCCAAGGTCTGTCTCGTTTTGCACTAAATAAATTAAATAACGCTTCTAGTTTTCCCTTTTTTACACAAGTTAAAATGACTGATGTGCCCCTGACAGCACTGTGATATTCTTCGACGGGCAGCTGAAGCAGGAGGTTTACTAGTGGATGCAATGGTCAACATACAAGATGATAGTCCTACAAATACCTCATCATCAGTACCTCTGATGGTCGTTGAAAATGGGTGCGGGAGTCCTTGCATAGATTTGAGACAAGTAAGCTCGGAGCTAGCTGCCGCTGCCAAGGATGCTGATCTGGTATCGATATTTTCTTGGTTCTTCTTGAATTATTCGGGATTTATGTTTTGTCCATGCATGGAATTAAAAACAGTAATAATGTAAAACGAACGTCTGTGGATGTAGGTTATTTTGGAAGGTATGGGAAGAGCTCTACATACAAACTTTAATGCCAAGTTCAAATGTGATGCTCTTAAGGTCAGTACATTCATTGTGATTTTAGTCGGAACGTGTATATTTATATATAGTGGTTAGTTAGTATTATTCCATATACGTACAGCTTGCGATGGTGAAGAATCAGCGGTTGGCGGAAAAGCTAATTAATGGAAACATATACGACTGTGTTTGTCGATTTGAAGCAGCTAGCTGAAACCCCAATACGACAGTGGAACAACAGGATAAGACTATAATGTGAAGAGAAGGAAGATAAGACTAATTAATTTGAGGTTAATAATAGTAGATGGAATTTACTATTAAGTTCTTCCAAATATATTATTATTGACTTTAAAAGTTCCTTAACAGATTTATATTGAGAAATACTATGTCGGAGTACGTACATCGGTACATGCATAATTGTTTGTTCAATGGACGGATCCTTGATTGCCCTGGTATGTAATGAAAAGTTTGGTGTGACAAACATAAATAAACTCAAAGATATTTGACTACACTAGTATATTACAACATATATACAATTAAAATTAATATTACATAATTAAATACAATAATCAAGTAATTACCTGTATCCAATTTATGTTGAGGCAAACAAAAATAAAATTTACTAAAATGAGATTCGTGGTGCTTACCATAATTTTATTTGTAATTTTTCCAGTTGATCAAATGAAACTAATTTTTAACACCAATTTGAACAACAATTGGATTTTGTTTCGCGAAACCCAAATCCCAAACACTTCTGTATACAAGGCTTACGCAACCTTGTACTCTGAATAGCCTACTTGGACAAATACCAACCGTAGTTCACTACAACAATTTATGGTTTTCCCGGCACTAATTCCCGGTGCTTTTTTAACCGCCGGGAATAAATGTTATACCCGGCGCTTTTTTTCTCATTCCCGTTGCTTATTTTGCGCCGGGAATAGTTTCAATTTCCCGGCGCATTTTCAATGATTTTAAAGCGCCGGGTATAATTTCATGGTACCCAGTGCAATTCAAGTTGTACACTTAAAAAGTGCTGATTGTTCAGGTTTTTTTTTTTTAAATTGACAAAACGTTTTTAATCTTATTTTGAACTCTTCTTTATTTTTTCTCTTTTATTCTTTTGTTCAGCCAATTTACGGGTTTTAGAAATTCCAAGGGTTTAAACACACAACTAACATCATAAAACTAAGATTTTTAAATTCTTCATCATTAAAGATTAAACACACAACTAACGTTAGTTATGGTACCAGATTTTTTTTTTTTAAGTGGAGTATAAAGTATATTATATAGTAAAATATATGAATTTTAACAAAAAAAAAGTTAGGAGAAAGTAGGATATATAGAGAGGGAGGTGTATATATATATGCCAAAATTTCGAATATTTGGAGTTGGATTGCCAATTGAACAAAGTATAGGGGCAGTGGTGGAGTTAGACGGTTTTTGTCGGGGGAGGATTTCTTTTATAGCAAAATTATAGTTTTTGATGTTTTGGTAGAATGACAAATAGTAATTTAAAAAAAAGTAACAATATATTTGTATTCAACAAAAGATAAAAAAAAAAAATTACTAGCAATTTTTTATCTAGCAAAAGATGAATAAATATACTAGCAATTTTTTTTTAAGAGTTCATTAATTAAATGATTCAAAATATTGAAGAATTAGTAAAAGCATGGAAACATTTAAAACATAAATCTAGTTCTTTGTAGGCTATAAAATGTACCAATATTAATACTAAAACTTTTTTTATTCAGAAACAATATCAAACTGCATAAACAATTGAGAAAGAAATACTAAATACTTTATTTATTGAGAAAGAATATATAAATAATTGAGAAAGAAAAATTATAAACTAAATACTACAAAAGGGAGAAAAAGTTCTCCATGGGTTAGGTCATCTCCAATCGAGTCGGGAATTCGGCAATCAAGGGGATTGCCGGCGATGCTCTGTTGGAGATCGATGGTGCCCAATTGCCGGCGAGCAAAGCGCTAGGCTACTGGGGGTGGTTGCTGGAATATTTTTTTTTGTTTTTTTTTTTTTCTTCTGGTTTTTAGAGTAACTAATTATAAAACTAGGCTTAATATGGGTTTTAGAGTGTGAAGTAGACCATTGGGTATTTTACTTTAGAGTGAGTAATTAATTTTTAGATAGAACAAAAACTAATTATATAATAAATTGCAAAATTAGACTCGCACAAATTGAGTTTTCGGGACAACATTTGTGTACGCAGGTTGCGAGCTCACAAATTTTCAAGGTCCAAGTTGTGACTTCGTTCATTATGTTAATATAGGCTGACTTGCACTTTTGGTACCATAGGATAGGCTGACTTGCACTTTTGGTACCATTGGATATGAAAATGCAAATTTGGTATCATAAGATAGGTTTTCATTGCAATTTTGGTACCAAAACCAATTTTTCTACAAAGTTAATGGCAATTTACCCCCTACTAAATGCATAATGTTCAATTTAACCCCTCGTGATTTAAAAAAGAGCATTTTACCCCTTAAAATTTTGTCAAAATTTCACATCGCCTTCCTAATATTTTTATAGGCGGCACTTAATCCACTTTTATTATGATAATGTGATTTTTTACCCATTGTGTTATGATAAATGTGGCAATTTATCCCCTATGTTAAATAAAATAGTTTGCATGCATACTCTCAATTTCGGCAAGTGAGTTACAATCTTCGGCTGAAGGGGGTAAATTGCTTCATTAAAATTTACAGGGGGTAAATTGATTTTTTTCAAATTATAGAGGGATAAATTGAACATTATGCATTTCATATGGGATAAATTGCCATTAACTTTGTAGAAAATTTGGGTTTGGTACCAAAATTGCAATGAAAACATATCCTATGGTACCAAATTTGCATTTTCATATCCAATGGTACCAAAAGTGCAAGTCAGCCTATCATATGATACCAAAAAATCAATTTTCCCTTTCTATATTATAAAACATGAAGAGTTCTCATCATGTTTTATAATATAGAAGTACAATACAACACTTCTTTCAAATCAATGTGGGATAATTCATTCTTTGTAGATTTAAGTTATTATCCCACATTGGTTTGAAGATCATTTTTGAATGAGCTTCTAGTAGTATAAATCATGAAGGAGAAACATTATTTTTTTTAAGGAGAAACATTATGTTCATTCCAAAAGAAGCATTAATATATTTTAATAAGAACAAATGAAAGTTTTAATTAATAAAAATGTAAATTTAAATGAACTTAATTTTAATTTTAGAAACTTAACATTAATTTATTATTGTGTGAAATTTATTAGTTTTTAAAGACTTAACATTAATTTGTTTTAACTTAGAATATTACAATCTAACAAACTTAACTTGACATTTTATTATAATTCCTTTCTTCTTTCCTATATTGTTTGTTGTATTTCTTTCTTGTTTATTGAATTTCCTATTATATATGAATTTTAATTTCACGATTATTTACTCTCGATAATTTTAATATTTAAAGATTATTATTAATTTAATTATAGGTGAAAGTGTGTATTGTTTTAAATGGAATTAATTCCATTTTGAAGCTCCGCCATTGGAGACGACCAGGCAATGCTCGAGGGGATGGGGGAGCCCTATGGCTATCCTGCGAGAGCCCCATATAACTATTGGAGATGCCCTTAGGAACTTCGACCTCTGGGAACAAATCTTGAAGCCCAACAATGGACTAGTAAGCTTTGTTAAAAATAGAGTGATCATCAAATTATATAAATATGAACTCCAAAATTTTCTTGGGGAGCGACCGGCCCCAGTCTACATGATGCTCCGCCACTATATGGGGAGCTCAATATAATTAGCCCTAAAACCATTGACCACTTCATAAATAAGTACTACTACTTAACATATGAAAATTCCAAAGGTAAGCTACTACTCATAGGTTTAGTACATTTTTTCACATTTCGACAGTGAAAAACAAGAGTAGTACATAATTAGCCAAGGAAGTACACACGCGCGCTGAGTTCGCCAAAAAAATTATTATTCTTACAGCATTAATTAATAATATTTTAACGTAAAAAGCACAGACCATATCTTCCTCGAACTCTCACCAATCAATCCTTGATGCATCTTTGATTTTTCTTCTCCATCATTAGTTAATCTTAAATAATAATACTAGCAATATATAATAATAAGACAAAAACTTAGTCATGCTCACATTTAATAA
This sequence comes from Penstemon eatonii, assembly GCA_038501285.1. Taxonomy (NCBI): domain Eukaryota; kingdom Viridiplantae; phylum Streptophyta; class Magnoliopsida; order Lamiales; family Plantaginaceae; genus Penstemon; species Penstemon eatonii. The sequence goes on from CM076713.1 coordinate 42,452,979, forward strand.
TCCACATTCACACTCAACTAGTTATAAAGTTAATTAAGAAGAAGTAGAATTCAATCCCTTAATAGAACGTTTACAAAAATTACATAGGCCAGAAATAAATAAAGAAAAGAAAATAAAAGAGTAGGATAATTAATTAATCTACCATTTTGATCTATATATGTTGCACATAATTTCTCATTTTGGCAACATGATGAGAAAATATACTAGCTATATATACTATATGTAATAGCTCGATCGATTGATCATGCATTAATTAATTAGTTAAAAAGTAATGGATTTGTTGCAGAAGATCCATACCCGTTCAACAACCCAGTCCATGAGGATCCAAGCCCACCAACAAAACTATTATAACCATCAGCCTGTTGTTGATGTTGTTGTTGTTGATGATGCAATAATTCAAGTGACAAATTAATCTTGCCTCCGTTACTATTAATATTAATTGGCTTCACATCTTCATTATAACTCTCCTGATCATATGGCATCGTCATAAGTGTTCTCTGGCAATGATCACTCTCAAGAATATTATTATTATAATTACTTCCAAATATTGGAGAATTATAAATATTATTATGCACTACTCCACCAAAATTATTATTATTCTGATACTGATGATCCATAAACTGATGATCATGAATTTGAGTCGACGTCTCGTGATTAATATTCTGATCAAGAAAGAAGCTCATAGGATTTGCAGCAGCATTGACTAGTAATGAGTAATTATTATTGTTTTCATGTTGGTTAATGTTGAGAATTGGAGAGGAGCTGGATGAATTATTATTATTGTTATAAGTTGGTGGTAGTGATGGTTTTTTATTATTATTCTTGGACGACGATGATGATGATGATGAGAGTTGTTTTTTGTTGTTGTTGTTGTTGTTGTTTTTACGGCATCCGCCTCCAACAGGGATGTTGCGGAGGGTGCCGCCTTTGGTCCAATAACGACGACATGTTTTGCAGAAGTATCTAGGCTGGGAGAGGCTGTAGTTGTTGTAGTAGCAAAATTTGGTGTGTGTGGAGTCGCAGCGAGGGCATTTTGGTGATTGTTCGTGTTGTGGGCGCGGGATCAGTCGACTACTTCTATCCATTAATGTGGAACAAGTAGTACTCATGAGCATTTCTGAAGAAGAAGAAGAATCATATGCATCCATCTTTCTAATATCTTGGGTAACTGTACCCTATACAATGTAATTAATTGGTTAGCTAGTATTTATATATATATATATATGAATTTGCATGCATGCATGCGCTTTAGATAATATAGTGAAATTGCAAATCAATAATAATCATGTTGTTAATGCAGATGGAGTAATGAAGTTGTTGAGAAAAGAAAATTCTTGTACAAATCTAATTAGATAGGTCAAACTCATTAATTGAATTAACCAGAAAACAAGACACTCTACTATATATATTGCATGCATTTATCATGATATGCATTAAATTAATTAATTAAGAGTAGGTAGTATACTATGATGAAGTATAAGAAAAACCTGGTGGTGCTGCAACAACCAGTCGGCGGATGAGTCGTCGTCCATGGAAACTTGGAAAGAAGAAGTGCCCATTAATGGAAATGGAAATGGAAATGGAAATGGAAATGAGAAAAGAGTGAATTAATTATAGCTGGAGCTGGAGCTGGAGGTAGAGAGAAATTCAATTAAGAAATGGGTGGATGGATGGAGTGGGAAGAAAATGAGTTAGTTGTGCTTGTGAATAAGAAGGAAGAAAAAGTGAAAAGAGTGGTGGGTCCGCCCCTGTATAGAGAGAGAGAGTGTACTGTACTGCAATTCTTCTTCTGTGCAGTCGCTGCTCCCTCCCTCCCGCCTTAATTATTTACTGTAGCCTTTAGCAGCTGCTAAAACCACCGTCGGTGACACTGTGTACATATGAAATGATTTACTACTAATTAGGATTCCAACGGCTCAGATTCAATCACTTTTAATCGTCAGAAATCACGGCTGTGTATCTATAAGCTGGGAATTTTTGGGTCCGAGATAAAGAGCAACTCAGCTGACCAATGGGCCCCTCCTCTCCTCTCCTCTCAAGCAAAGTATAATTCCTATCACGTGTCTCATCCTCATCAATCTAACTGCAATCAACATTATTTACTCAAATAAATACTCAATATAATAAAAATGTAAGTGGTATGTATATATCCAATTCCAATCACTATGTTTATTTCGAGTATTCATACATTATAATATTATAATATTATGATATGTTTCAAATCAATAATTTTAATTGTAGGTTTGGTTAAACTCGAAATCTATAGGAACCATATATTCAACTACTAATTAATATTATTTTCAGTTAAACATATAAAGATTTATAAAAGGGGAATGCACAAATTAAACATATATTTCATCATTAAACGCGAGGAGAAATTCTATCCCAATAAGTTTAATCCATTGGGTTGGGTTGAATGTCTCCAACGAAATAGACACAATTTTTTTCTATCTTGTTTAGGTTTAAGCTAGCTAGCTAGGCAGATAGACTAGTATTAATGGACCAATCAAAATGTGACAGAATAATTAATTCCATATAGTAAGCAATATATATTTTGTACACCTGACAATCACTTCACTATAGAAACAGTCATATTTTTATGTACTTGCATTGATTTTATTCTTATTCTTGTTGGTTGATGAATATATATAGTATATATTAGTATTATATAAGTATTTGGTTTTGGTATGTTATTGCATGGGTTGAATTTGAGATAATCTATTCACAGTTCACTACGCCTTTAATACAACATATATTCTTTCTTGTTTGGTGTTGGGGGAGTTCAAATTTCGAAAATAGATTCGTATTGTCCATATATAGGAGATCAAACACACAAAGATTCGTATTTCGATCGAAAATTTCAATGAAGCTATATTATATCTAAATTAACTATTCATTTAGATTAATTTGAGGTCCCTTTTTTACATTTCTTTTTCTATGATTGAAATAGCTAGGTAGCTAGACGATCGATGGGGAAGTCTGTTATCTATTTAAAATTAAAACTGTAAAGAGGAAATAGAATATGCTACCTTTCTTCTCGTGCAAGATTGTCCAGGCAAGAAAAAGAGAAGAGAATGATACATACATATATATATATATATGCACTAAAACCAAGAAGATATAGATATATATATATCCATTGTTTTGTCATATATGTGGCCCAAACATATATATAGTGGAGGTTCAAGGACCATTAAAATCAAATTAACAAGCTAGCTAGGTCCCTCCATTGATGCTAAAAGAAAACGTTTCAAATTTTGAACGCGTCCGATCGATCGATTATGCTAATTAGCTCCATAATTTTAATTATCAATGCAACTGGGAAGAAATTAAAGAAACCGGCCTAAACATCCATTTTAAAATTAATTGTTACAATAAAGTACGTAAAGGTAATTGTTTTCTTTGTTTATTAGATTAAATACATGCCACCGCATTAATTCTAAAAAACGAGTAGATAATAAATGTATGAATACTCTTAAAATTGATGCTATGTGTGGAAGATAAAGTAGTTAATATATAATTTCTTAAATACTTCAAAAGAACAAGGAACTAATTAAAGATCAAAAATCATGACTCGGAGGACATGAGTCAAAAAACGAGCGTTGGCAACACAATGTCACACAAGGACTAGACAATATTGGCCAAAACTTGGTTGGGGTGAGGGAATATGGACCAAATGTTGGGAGAACGCATGGAACGATTGTATATGATATTGTTCGGCTACACCGAAATTTTGTTGGGCATGACTCAATAATCATGCATATGTTCAAGTGAAGTGCATAGGGCGTTTGGATTAGGTTATAGGCCAGAAAGTGAGTAGTACGTGCACACTAGGCAACGGGGCCAGGATATTTGCTAGCTAGTCCATGAGCAGTATATATTGACAGGCAACAGTTTGCAAAGGCATTGGCCAGGGACGAGCGCACGTGGCATATATTGACCGCGACTTGCCGAGAGATGGACATGCAAAGGGTAGGGCTCGTACGTATGAGGTGTTCGACTAGCTAGGGATAGACCAAGTGATCCGCCGCCTTGACCTTATATATGGGTCTGCAAGGTGCTTGATTAGGAATCATAGCTAGGTAGGTAAAAAAAATTAAGAGAAGAGAACTTTATTCAAGAACATTAAAAACAATCTGTAAGAAAAACTTATAAGACTAATTAAGGGACTATATTTCGATCTCCAACATGATTAAGAAAAATTAGTAGAACTCACACATATATTATGTCTTCCCATATATCCGTCCAACTGTATAACAAAAATTGAGGAATTATGCATGCTTGATAAAGGTCATATATATATATGTACCCGAACCTCGAATATGAAATCAAGCATATCACATGCTTACGTAAGCTCTTTCTTCCAAACAACCAAACATAATATTATCATGACACAATTATATTCAAATAATCCCTCGATGATGCAAATGCAATCATATGATCCTTGAGATCTTTACAATTGCTTGGTTTTGCTTTTATTCTAAGACATGTGGACAAGAATAATTATAGTATTAATATTACTCCCTCTGCAAAATTTTCTTGTTTGCTTTTATTTATAAGCTTTAGGATTTCAATGTAAAATTATTGTTCTTTTACCAGTTGTATATATCCTTCTTACTATTACTTGTCATTGATGTTAATTAATGCTAAGATTATTTGATTAAAATAATATTTTTGAATTTTTACTTATAAAATGACTATTTATGACATTCCTTAATTCGTGTGCAATCCTCCAAAGCGACAATAAAGGAAAAACGGAGGAAGTATTTAATATAGGTAGGATTATTGTTGTTGGGCTTTGTTTCATTTTTTTTTATAACCCAGGTGTCCAAGCTTACGCTAGACTAATCCTGGACCCTCAGAACCCTTGCCCTAGAACCCTGAAGGATGTAAATCGCAGGATGTGTCTCCACCAAGCCTCGGGATCCCACCATACTGTTGTACACTCTGCGCACAAAGAGGTCTTCACCACAAATGACCCTTAGACAGACCCATGCAAATGCTTCCATCCAAGTTTCAAATGGGATTCGAACCCACACCCTTGCCGCTGGAGCAAACCTTATGAATTGTTGGTCAACCACCCTAGAACCCTTGACAGGCTTTGTTTTTTTCTAGCATGTGAGGATGTCTAATTAGTGAAACATATTACTTTCTCCGTTTCAAATTAATTGCCACATTTGCAAAATTTTCATGTTACAAATTACTTGTCATATTTGATTCTTCAATGCATATTTTTTCAGTTTTAGCATTTCTTGATAACCCAGGTGTCCAAGCTTACACTAGACTAATCCTGGACCCTCAGAACCCTTGCCCTAGAACCCTGAAGGATGTAAATCGCATGATGTGCCTCCACCAAGCCTCGGGATCCCACCATATGCTGTACACTCTGCGCACAAAGGGGTCTTCACCACAAATGACCCTTAGATAGACTCATGCAAATGTTTCCATTCAAGTTTCAAATGGGATTCGATATGCCCTAGGGGCTAGGTTTGTATAATAAAGTAGAGTGTACAAAGATCAATGACATTAATTACATCAATCATTAAATAGTAATTTTTATATTTTATCTTAGAAAAGTGACTAATTATATTTAGTTTATTAATGTTTGTGAAAATGTCAAATGTATCAATGGATGAGGATTTCGCTTGTCTTGGTGGAAAAGATTAATTTGGAAAGGATGGAGTATTAATTAATTATGCAATGCCATGCATTCTCTGGAACAAGAAAGATGCTCGCGGATAAATTGAGATATATAATAGATTAATTAATGAATCCTAGAATGATTAATAAAATGATCTGGCAGATCGATCTTAATCAAGATATCTTTAGTTGATCTTCGCAGGGTTAGTCAAAAGTATTTAAAAATATAGTCGGCAATTGTACAAGAATGATTACTATAGAGTCTAGATTATTTTCAAATAATTAATATACATGTTTTACAAAAAAAATTATATAAATCGTAATAGTTAAGAACTGATCGATGGATAACTGAAAAATTGAAAAGTATACAATGACATAGAGTATCAAATTATTCAGATTTAGAACTATATAATAATTATCAAGTAGATTTAGATCTGGATAGAGCCGGCCTTGATGCAAATTAGGTGTTTGCCTAGTACTTATTATAGAGTCCCAAATATTAATGCATGTAATCAAGAATTTTCTAATTTTATTTTATTTTATTTCATTTTACCAAGTAGTATGTAATTTATTACTGGATAATATGTAGTATATTGAATCAAAGAAGTTGATCCCTGAAGTAGAAAACAATGCAACAGCCGTTAAAGGAAGAAAAACAGTTTAACTGAGCGCACAATGTTAAGAAAACAAAATTGTTTAATAAATATGAGACTAAAGGTTACATAAAAATACAAGGTTCAACAATGACTGAGCCATTTGAGAAACCAATTCATAAATCTGGTAGGCAACTAGAACTGGAAAATGCAGCTGAAATGAACCAATAAGGTCATCTACAAGCAAGGAAGAATACTACTAACTTAGAATTGCCAAATATACAACAGCATATTTAGCCTTTCCTTTCTACGTCTATACGCCTATTTCAAACCTATCACAAGACCTATAATATTACAGTCCTCTGTCACTATCTCTATCTCTTTCTCATCGGGAGAAAAAAGGGTAGAGAATTTACCTCGGAGACACAAAACTGTCAAAAGAATGCAGCTGATAATTATATCAATATCAAAAACCAAATGGTGATTTTCTCCGACTTCCTCCTTCACCATATCGGTCATTCCACTTTCTCAGCTCATTCATGCTAGATGCATCATAAGCAACTGACGGTCCAACCTGAACATTGTTACAAAAATTAACACAACAGTTCATGAAGCATGGACGTATTTACTCAACCAAGGACTGACCAGGGATTCACATGCGCAGGGAGTCAAAGAGGAAATGAATTTTTTTTCGGAAAAAAAGGATGAATAAAGGCTCAGAGCAAGCAAGATGAAAATGTTTCATAAAAAGTCCCTCTTAAATTGATATTACATCTTATAACAACCAGTATAACAAGATGACTAAACTCATTTCTCTTCCAAATGGTTGCTGAAACTTATATGATGGCTTTGTCTTTCTCAAATATTATGGGCCCATAGAGAGCTTGTTATGGTGTAAATGATTTACCTTAGCTTTAGAATGAATAAAATCATCCAAGTTGAGTGGTCTTAAGACTGGAACTTCATCAAATTTGTCACCCTGTAAGGAGGCACCATCACAAACAAGCTATTTTTAGTCACAATAATGGAAAATTTGACAATGTAGGCTGCAGGTTACAGTATAAAAACAACAAAGAAGATATCTTTGAAGTGCAAAAACTTGAAACTAGAATAATCACAGGAGTATCTCAGTTTTCACCTTATTTTCTTCTTCTATTAACTCTTGAACAGGTCTATATGCTGCAGCTATACAAAGATTCTGTGGACACAAAAATTAACGAAGGTATGAAAGTGAGTAGCAATCATATTACTTAAGCCAGTATGAGATTTAATACATTACCTTTAGATCACTCCCTGAATAACCATCTGTAGCATTTGCAAGTTGTTCAAAAGAAAACCCAGATTCCAGATTTTCTCGAGCTAGAATTATCTGGAGTATTTTCATACGGTTTCCAGCATCGGGTAGGTCCACATAAATCCTTCTTGGTAAGCGGCGAATGACAGCATCATCAAGGTCAAATGGCCTATTTGTGGCACCGAGGATGAGAATTCTCTGGCTGTCTTTTGACCTCAAACCATCCCAAGCCGCCATAAATTCATTGCGCATTCTTCTAGTTGCCTCATGCTCAAAAGCACCACCACGAGCACCAAGCAAGCTGTCAACCTGCATGAAACATTGATAGGATTTATACTCGGAATATATATTTGGAAAACAAAAGCAAGATAACACCAGTAGTCTCAATAACAATAGGTAAAAACTAGAATGCTGGAGATCTTTTATGGGACAATAGTGGTTTTTCAGAGTTAATTTATATGATGGAATTAATTGGATGTAGCTTCATTGCATGATAAATTGTTCTTACGATTTGATTTAAGTATTGCGCCTGGTTATTCCTGAAATATGTATCTTACTTCTATGAAGATCGTACATGTTACACATGGCAATGATGAATACATGTTGAAGAACACTAAGAAAAATCACCACACCAGATTAATCAAACTTACCATTCCAAACATGTAACAACTAATATAAATATCAAAAACAGAGCAACCAAATTTAAAAAAAAAAACTGTTCAATCATCTCCTTCAGTCTAAGCTTACTATTATAATTCATGACCCTTGTATGGTTATCAATTTAAGAACCTGCAGACTTATTGATTTTAGTTCTATAATAATAGCACTTCTGTAAACTAAGACTCAACAAATTTATTTACAGATTTGTATACAAAATCTTTTTCTGTGGCAAATATATAATATTCAAACTTCTTTCACTTCATTGCTAGCTCATTCCATATATGAAGTTTTGAGTGGTAATCTTTGGAATTTTAGTAAACCTCTGTCCAGAAGAAAAACATCATTCATTTGATTCACTTTGCTATCACTGAAATGCAAAAAAACTTTGCTATCACTGAAATCATGGCTTGAACAAATAGTACATACTATTTAATTTGTGTTTAGAAATGCTTAATAAATTAGCGTATGCACGGGATTCCAGGACTATATTTTATGCCTTCAAGATAATAAACCATAACCATGAACAATGGAGCATGTCTAACCTCATCGACAAAAATAATTACAGGAGCCAGCTTGCTAGCAAAGGAGAAGAGTGCCTTAGTAAGTTTTTCAGCATCCCCAAACCACTGCATGAAAAACAAACAAAAATACTGACAATGTCAGAAGAACCGTATGGTAAGCTTTAAAATCTACAAAAATATATGCATTTTATCTGATATAAATCACATTTCTGCTTTTCTTTGTCTCGCACACACTAATACTGTCATTTATATGATTAGAAATCAACAAAGAAGCAATTATGAGTACATTATCTGATTGCATGTGCTCATTGTCCAAAATTACATGTGCAGATTGCTAATTTAATACGAAACAATGGACTCAATATTTTAATAAGCAGCATATTGCGGCAAGCCACACTACAAAAAATATACCAGAGTTTTTAACAGAACAGAGAACTATATGCCCCATGAAGTGGCAAAAGTTTAAGCATTAATCTTGAACTGAAAAAAAAGGGCACAAGGAAAAATGTGTTTCATCCTTCTACCTTACTTTCTTCAGTTAACTTCTTCGACCAAGCCACTTATTATTGAAGGCGTAGAAACTTGAAACCCCTATCTTACTTCAACCCCTTTTCTATGTCTTAGTGGCATAAATTTTTTCAAGTGATTTTATAAAAGCAAACAGCACAGTATAGCAGCTAAAATGAAATGAAATGAAGGCAGAGCACAGAATATAAACCATATTCATATTAGCTATGCAATTGAACATCATTAAATTCTATTAAAGATGCTAATGAAAACCTTGTCCACATTTTAAATACACTTACGGATAAGGATATCAAAAATACTCATTGCGACCATTGACCCAGTCACTGTTCAGGTCGTCTATGGAAGAGCAGATGAATATCACATTAAATATCTCAAAATCGGTTATCTAAAAGAAAACAAACCTATGAGCTAGTGATCATAAACAATTTGGCACATATTAGAATCAGTATGCCAGATGCATCAATTAGTACAATGCTAAGGAGTCTCCTCCCAATTTCACATATACTAGTAAAAGTCAAATCAATATTCAATATACAGACTGTGCATTATGACTAAATTTTCTGACTAATGGGCTACGATCAGCTACTCTTTGCGAACAGAACCCAATTTATGTCATAAAAGTTCTACATAACATCACGAAGTCCGTGGACATAACAGTTACCTTACCTTAGATGTTAGTGTTGAACCAGTTATACTGATGAAATTAGCCCCAGCTTCTGTTGCAAGCGCCTTAGCAAGAAGGGTTTTACCAGTTCCAGGAGGTCCAAAGAGTAATATCCCTTTGCAAGGCTGACAAAACAAATATAAAAGGTTTATTAAATAGAAGGGCCATAAAATAGACAAATTGCATATTATGCATAATAATCAGTCACCCGCAGCAAGTTTCCGCGGGAGAATAGCTCAGGCCTTCGCATTGGCAGAATCACAAGTTCATTCAATGCCTTCTTCACTTCTTCAAGAGCACCAACATCGTCAAACTTTACACCAATCTCCCCTGGAGGAACTACTGCTGAAATAAAGTTCTTCTCGTACTCATCCTTAGCAAGATTCTGCAACAAGCCTTTCTCTTTCAGCACGGTCAGAAAATACATAAACTGTGTGTCCTATATTAATGAGAGAATAAGAAACCTTCAGATTATGTGAGGGCCTCTTGGACACTGTTTCCTGCTCTTTTAACCTCAAAACTGCAAGTTCAAGGCTGCAATGACAAATGACAGCAATCAACTTTACGAAGATAAAAACTTATTCAGGGTAATCACAGGTACAGAGGTAATTACCTCTCACGAGGCAACTGCAACCGATCTCCCTTAACCAAAGGAAGGATGCATGAGGAAAGGTAATGATTTTTGGCCCAGCCAACAACCTTCTCTGCTTCTGATATCATGAACAGAAAGGACTTGAAGATTATTCAATAGAATATGAGCAATTGCAGAAGTAATATTTTTAAGAATTAACCTTCTCCAACAATAATAGTTTATAAAATGCATTTGTATAACTGTCCTCCAATATCAGTTAAAACACACACTGCATTATTGATGTAGTATCATTTTCATCACAGTTCGCGGCATTAAAGCAAGAGAAATATATAAACCAAATGTTACCAGATCCTAAGCAGGTCTCATATGATATGGTGCAATGCCACTCCTTGTGAGTGATACAAGTGATCAGTAGTCAGAATGCAATATTTCATCAATACTAAGATTAAATATCATCATGCTCAATTTTTCTCGTTTGTTAAGAGACATAATTATGCCCCATCAGAAAATATGAGTTGTCTCCAGGAACTAAAAGAAGGCCACGAGACTACATCTAAATTTGCTTCCAAACTCCACTTACAAATGGTCAGACAAAAAGTCAAAAACTTTACCTATAATAAAATAAACTAAATTAGCTTCATTTATGTCTATTAAAGAATAGAATTGACATATTATAGAATTAAAATTAAACAAAGTTACGTCCAAACCCAATGTTTCGATACTCTATATTATCCCAGAAGGAAGAACCAAAAAATCTGGGAAGCTGAGTATTGTAGAATGATATAAATTTTCATTATCTACCAAGTAACTAGGTTCATCTTCCCCCAAGAAGAGTGGGGGACCTGCAATAAGCACCCGCGGATGGAGCTTTGTGCTCAGACATCACCTTTAATAAAAGAAGATTCGAAATTTCCAATCATTAGTAAGAAAGTTTTAGATTAAAATTTAGAAACAAAGAGAAGGTGGCCCTCTAATTATATAGTTGGCATGTAGTAGTCGTGTTTTTTGCATATGTACACCCATTTGAATGTAGTCATAGAAAATTATACAAATTCTTACTTGGTCTGGTCAATATCACTCCATCGGTGTTTACATGCAACAAGTCCACACATGATAAGTCGTGCTCCTCAAGAACCTGAAGAAATTAGAATATTGATTTTGCATTTATCCATGAAAAGAATGCATCATCCCAAACAAAATTAACAGACCAAATTGAATGTATGAGTTAGACTACGTTTTCACCAATTGTTAGAGACGAAAGTCAAATTAAATGATACCATCAACATGGCACCAACAAAATTCTGATATACATACCTTATGCATTTCATATAAGTTGCTTCGACATATCACTATCCTCCTGTCTTCTTCAATCTGTTTATTGAAAACCCTTAGGTGATCTTCCTCCTGCAATCATCAAGTGACATTGTTTACAAGTCAAGTAATATTTTTAATCGTATCATCTCATTCAACCAAATTATTTAATAATATCGTTCTAATAACATTAAGACGACTCAATATGCTTTTCTGCCTGTGCATGTGTTAATATTGCTCCACTGGAAAAGACGTGATACCAAATTGTTAATGGAAGCAAGTAAGAAAGTAATTTTGTTTATAACATATTATTGTTATGGAAAAAAACAGAAACAAACGAAGATAAATAACAAAGCATTGGTAGGGAAGAATCCTCAAGGATCCATCTGCTTTTTACAGTTCCTTTGTTAATCAAAACAATGTTTGGTAAAAAGTATATACAACATAAACAGAACCGAAATAATTATTAAAAATCTTAATCAAAGCAAATTACAGAAAACTTAAAGCGAAATTTAAAAAATGAGGCACAGAAGAAAAATTCACCTTTGGGGTGTTTACAGAAATCACATTACTGAACAGCTTATATATTTCATCGTTGTCAGATCGCTTAGTGGCTTTTAATCCTTCCGTAAGTCGCTTCAGAGGAAGCGGCTGAAAAAAGAAGCATCTTGATATTGTTATCAAGAACATTCCAGTCCTATGCTAAAGTAAGATATCATTCGACTCATGTACAGAAATAATGACAAGAAGTTTTTAGCTTGATGAAGAGTTAAAAATTGAGAGTTTCCGGTCTTGAGCAAATTACCAACTTAGCAAGACGGCCCAAATTTGGTAGTACCATTGTCTGTCAAAAACCAAAGGAGAACAGTGAAAATAGTCACCACGAATATAGAAACATCCATTGGCTGAGCACGGATGAGATACAAATGAAGAAATTTCCAGGTGTACTCAAACTTACAAATTTATCCTTTTCTTTGGTTGACCCAGTTTCCACTTTGTTCTGTCCACAAATCAAAATTACAGGCCCTGATAGTTGGTCAAGCATCTCTTGTATCTTGCACATAAACTCTTTTCGATTTGACTTTGAAACTGCCTTGGACAACATAGAAGACTCTGGAAAATAAACAATGAGTGGTTGTTGGGACTGCAAAATCTGCAAACGATATGGGAGAAAATGTAAGTAAAAACAAAAACATAAATAAAAAATTTACATAGTCTGTCACATAATCCTAGTACCTCGCAGAGGACTTCCATAGCAACATAGCAATCATGAGTTCGAGCATCCAGATCATGTTCAATATCCTTTACTGCAGAATGTACATTGCCACAAACAGGTGATTGTCAGGATTTTCATGGTTATGACTTAACTAACTAGATTTTTTAAGTCCTCAAATATAGAGCTACTAGCATTAGTCACTGAATGCATGATTAGCACTACAGCAATAAAAAAAAGGATCTTTTGCATTGAACATGCTTTATTTTGAAATTAGAGAAAGTTCAAAGCTTTTCCTTTTCTCTACCAAGGATCACAATAGATAAATGCAAAGAGCATATGGCATGGAAATAACTTCTAAGAATGAACTTCAGAAAAATTCTTGAAATGACGCCCACATCTATGTAACCAAATGATTCATGGTTGAGATTTTTCAAAGCTAAACTAACAAATTATGTCAAGAACAATGTAAATACCCAAATTATCTCTCAAAGTAACAAGTAGATACCATATATGTCCATTCAACTCATTTAAATTATAACAAAGAAAGATAACTTTGCAATTTCAAATACCAAGTTAACTTTTTGCTATTGCAGTTAAAAATAAAACTTTGCAATTTTACAACAGACCATTCAGTAATAACTGTAACTTTTATCCTCCTACTGACATCAACAATTAATTATCAAAATGGCTCCTAATGTGGCTGCCATCAGCAACATTGCCAGTCAATAAAGAGATCAAACTTAAAAATGGAACCTCCAATAACTCCATAAGAGTACAAACATAAGATAATATATGAACACACACACACACACACTTACACATAATAATGTAATAATATAATACCAAAATGGAATTCATGTGAATTCTTGTTATAATTTCAATTATTAAGTTAACATATATACCGTGAAGCCAACAAACTGATGGTTTCACAGCGGGGTCTGCACTTTTCTCATCCTGTTCTTCCTTTGTCGGCTTGCCCCTCATATCAAAAATAACAGCTACTCGATCACCATTCACTTCGTAAACCTCCCCTCGTTGGCCGTTAGACATTGTCCTGCAACAATATATATAATTATATACATAAAAATAACTAATTCTTATTAAAATGAAATTGCAAGCAGATAATATATATAGAATATTTGAGCAACTGCATTATAATGGAATCTAAAGTATAACTCCATCAACAACAAAAAGCAAATGCAAAGAATGACCATCAAAACTCACGAAGCTACTTGAATTAATTTCAGAAAGAGGAACATGATAAAGAAAGATTTCTGAAAGCAAATAAGCAAACCAAGCGAAGAAACAATTATAGTGGGAACATACAAGGTTATCAATAATGCTGAACAAATGCTGTGGTGATACTAATTTAATCCATGTGCAGTAGCCAGAGAGGTTATTGCAATTCAAAGCACAATAGGCACAAATCAATAGTTCAATAGTTCTTTTGCATGCATCTGACAACATACCAACCTACCTGCCACGGATTACAGTATAAGCATTTGTTGGACCGTTGGACGTTGGTATCTTCCCCAATACGATCCTGTGATGAATTGGATACGTCAGTGATCAGGTGCAGACAACTCCAAGTTCATAACCCTTGGGCTCTTCTGGAGGCCTTTTTGAGATAAACGATGAATGCCCCCACATAAAGAGTGAGGAGAAAGATGAAAAGTGAAACAAGATTCGAAATTGTTTTCCCCTAAGCAGTTCTGAATATGCATAATACAGTATTTGGAACCGATAAAAGAGAAAAATGAAAGGAAGGCTAGCCATTTCAAAAGCTTAATCATAGATCCTTAGTAACCATACCTAATAGTCTTTTTATAGAAACTAGCTTTCCATATGAGTAGCACGCACAAGATTATTTGAAAGGGAAAAAAACAAAGAAAATGGTTTAATTAGTGAATATGCAAAAATCACCACGGCAATAAACTTAGTGCCAAATTACATGCTTAGACATAGGAATTCCTCCATATCCCGCCTAATATTGGGCATGGAGGCGCTAGAAAACATTCGAAAGATTAAATAGATATATGTTACAAGTTCAAATGACATGTCAATTAAAAAAGTTACGACCCACAGACTGAACATCATCCAAATCAATATTCCGTTCTCCAGCTCTCATGCACAGAAGAACCAAGTAAAGATTTTCTCTTTCTTAGAACAACCTCTGAAGATCCATTATCCACTATCCAGATTGGTCGTAAATCCTAATCTACATTTCATCATAATTAGAAGAAGGGGGCAGCATACTTTACTTAACCCATCAGGATCTCCTTTATTTGAGAAGGGAGCATATCTTTACAAGGTAGATTAAGGAGTTTGACCGTCAAAATGCTCAAAGGTTTTTCAAAAGAAATGGTTAAAGAACCTACAATTGTCGTAGAGGGTAATTAAGTCTTCCTCATAGCTATAGAGCCACGGGGGAAAAATCATATTTCTGAGATTCTTGTTTCTTCAGTGTCTTAAACTGAAATGGTTTCTCTTGATAAAAGCAGTATGAAATACAGAAAAATAGGTAGAATATAGTGTGTTTATAATGAGAATGCCACAAGTGAAAACCTAATTTGAGATAAAATTGCATGGAATGGGCAAAAAAAGAAGACAGCATTTCAGCTATGACTTTGCATTAGTGGCTCGCCATTTTCATAGATCAGTGAGGCAATTAATGTAAACTTATAGCTTACTCCAATGCTTAACAAAAATAATTGTAGCAAGTGATCAGATAATTAAGTTTATGAGGGACAATGCAAACAAGCAAAACATAAGCAAAGAGCTTAATACTCGATAACACAGGGTTGGCATTCAAACAATACCAGATACCATGTAACATATATTCAAGTCTTTTTTTATTTTTTCTTTTTTGGATAAACCAACACATATTCTATTCGAATGTTCCAGTTGAAAGAGAAACCAGCAGAAGCAATTAATGTAAACTTATAGCTTACCCCAATGCTTAACAAAAATAATTGTAGCAAGTAAGTGATCAGATAATTAAGTTTATGAGGGACAATGCAAACAAGCAAAACATAAGCAAACAGCCTAATACTCAATAACACAGGGTTGGCATTCAAACAATACCAGATACCATGTAACATATATTCAAGTCTTTTTTTATTTTTCCTTTTTTGGATAAACCAACACATATTCTAGTTGAATGTTCCAGTTGACAGAGAAACCAGCAGAAGCAACAAAGCTGCCCCAGCATAGAGTAGAGAATGCATTCAAACTCTACTTGTAGAACGGGTATCAATCAAAATGCTAGAACTATGCAGCAAAAATAACAATGCTTTACCTACGAGCATGTCCACAGTCTGAAAAACATAAGAAGAAAAAAGAAAATGATATTTGTAAAAATGCCAAATAAAGACAGTAACCTGTTGTTCTCTTCAATGAGATGGGATTGCCCTGTGTACTTCACTCGATCCCCTGGCAACAGAAATAATTGAGAAATACAAACAGAATTTGTTTTGCAAAATTAGAGAATTTACTCATTCAAAAAAGAAAAGCAAAAAAGTAACTTATTCCATTACTCCCCATCACTTTTATTCAAAAAAAAAAAAAGTAACCTAATGGAAATTCAAAACTTTAAGTTCTAATGGAAATTAGAAAATGTAGATAAGTAACGTGCAATTCCACTCTTTTCGGAAACGCAAATCACTAGGCTCGTGAGAAACAGACCAGTTTTGGGTAGAATTTCAATAGTCCTACTAAAAGATAATTCAGTGTTTTAGTCCTAAATATGTGGGTTCTAGTTTTTCAGAAAGAGAGGAGGCTGTTGTACAATGATCATTTACCATATGACAATGGAAGGGGTTATGTTATAACAAAGAAAGAAACACCATATTATGCTGGTATAAGAATTATAATATAGAATTGTAAATAATAACATAGGATCGATTAAGATGATCATGCATGACATACAAAAGCAGAAAATTTGGGCAGCTTCCATCTCATCTCAAGAAATTAAGAGGAGCGTCCTCAAAAGTATGTCGTGGCTTTTAATTGGATGCAAATTTCAGGAAACAAATAGAGATGTCACAAAAAGATGATCATGTGAGCTCTTAATTAGTTTAAAATATTGAAGATGTTGCTGCCAACATGATTTATAATCCAAGCACATATAAAATATGCACGCTCACATTCAAAAATGTCTAAGCGCAGCATGGAGAGATAACACGTTGACAAGAAATTAACACCTTATATCAATTGATTGGTAAATCAAAATCAATTTTAGTACAGAAAAAGAGAAATGATCCATCATAAAGCCTGTAAATACGTGCACATGACACAAAAGAAAGATAAGAGGCTTGAGAGAGTCAACCATGCACCATGCATTGGTGATAGGTTCCTTCGAAAATTATTTCGACAAACTATATAGTCAGATGTACAAGATCAATTTTTGCCCATTATATAGATTCAAGTGGATGCAAAAGTCCCCACTTATTAAGGTCCCATGAGCCTGAATATCCTAACGGTAAAAGAGGTCCTCAGATACATGAGTAGTTAACTACATGTTCCCAGCTAAACATTTTCTAGTAGTGACGAGGGAAACATTGCATATTTTAAAATTAAAATTATAAGAGACAATAAAAGAAATATATGCACACCACCTTCTCTTTGAGTTAAACAAATTCAAAGGAATAAACACATTTTAAAAAAATATTAAACATTGTCAGTAGCAGTAAAATGTATTACCTTTCTTCAATGGGCGTGTGGCATTATCAGAAGGTTTAGCAGTCTCCGAATTCAATGATGCTGAGCTTATAGACACTCCAGAAATACCCTGCCGCCAAAATATAGATGTAGGAGTATTAATCATAAAAAAAAAATGGTTCCAGTTTAAAGAATTTCCTACACCTCCGAAGGAGAATATGAATTGGAAATAGCTTGAAGCCTTAAATACATTTTAAAAAAACAGTTGAGTTCCAAAATATCATCAAGTAGATGAAGATATTCTAGCAGCTCGCACTCAAGTATTTCCGCTACTAAAACAAGCCATGACATACACTTAAAGTTAATAAATTTATGAAAAACTTGCGACGAAGATTTACACCTTCACTTCTTTCATTCTATTTATGGGCTGGGATTATCTTTCAGCATTGTTGTAAATAAATTTACCTTATCAAACTCTTCAATGTCGTGTGGGATAAGCTTTTTTAAGGCTTCAGCTTGGATATTAACATCATCATCACTACCATCTGATTTTGCTTCACCGCTGCTGGTGTATTCTTCTTCATTACTTGCATCATTATCATCCTCAACTTCAGACTCTGATGTACTTTCTTCAACTGAATCAGCATTGTCTTCATCTGATTCACTTTCAGATGAACAGTCTTCATTAAAATCCTGAAAAATCAATCTCAGATAAAAAAAAAATTGTGAAAATTTTAAAAGGAGAGGGTGACTTATTTTGTCAGGTGCATTCTTATAACACTAAGAAAACAAGACTAGCACGAATAATAGGAAAACATGACATGGAGGAGGTATATCTTTTCGATAGAATATTCAAAAAAAATATGTCAGGAGCAAAACCTTTTTCTACAATTAGTTTTTCTTTAGAATTTCAATTTCTAGTAAGCCAAATCAGAATTAGCAAAATCGTTGGATGGGAGAGGGAGAGACCCCAGCATATGGAGGGATGAAATTTCAAGCTTACATATGGAGCTAAAATGCTGCTATCAAGAACCAATAAAGGAACTTGCATATCTCGAGCAAGTGCTTTGACCAATCTTTCCCGGTATAGCTCCGTACCTTCAAACCAAGTATATATTTAATCAGGATAAAATTGGGTTGGGTTCGGTTAACTGAATATGAAAGAAGTTTGTGATAATTGGGAAAATCCGGAACAGAGTCAGTCAAAAATTGACCTGGAATGCTCTGGAGCAGAATTCTCCCACTCGAAGAAGCCAAACGGCCTCCATAATCCGTGGTGAACTTCTTATGTTTCAAATGGGAGGCTGTACATTCCACCAGAAGGCTTTTAGTGTTGTCACTGCAAGAAAAATGGCTTATAGATCCAAGAAGTAACTAACAGAGGCAACGAGAAGCAATATCAAAACTGGGGTGTTACGTACTGAATGTAATAAGGAAAAGTATCCCAAGAGACTGTTATTTTTTCCCATGGGACAACCCTCCGCAAAAACTCATTTCTAAATCTTTCTCGGCGGGTGAGGAAAGGGGATTCCTTCTTTTTACTCTCTATAGCAAGCTTTTCATTTTTGAGCCATTCCAATTGATCTTGCTCCCCAAGTCGAGCATGTGCATCAAAATGCCTCCCACTGTCAGTTTTGTTCTCCTTGTGAATCTTTTCCTTGTCACAATCAGGCACAACTTTATCTTCGCTTGTGTTCCTTCCATCACCTTCAGAACTATAGTATCTTAGCAGACAACTTCTCCAACAGGTATCTGACCTCCCATGTAATTGTGTCCACTTTCTCCCAGACGGAAGCCCTAATGACAACAAAGAATTCGGCAGATATCTCTCTACCAAACTACCCCGAGAAGTATGGTTCCCGACTCTCGAATAGTCACGGCAACTAGTATTACAAAAATATTTATCGTGTTGAACAACATAATTCAATCTATGAGTTCTAGACTTTATTCTCCTTGCATACATCGGAACTTGTTAATGAAAAGGAATAGACCTGTGGCAACAACATAGTTCACTCAGTCAATACTACTCATTTCGTGAAAATTGAAGGGGAATCTCAAATGCGTAACAATTTTGGTCCCAAAATAGTATTTTATTATACAATCTCTGCAATGAATTTGCAACTTACTAGGATGATGTTTAGTACCAAAAGAAATTGAGAGAATTGGAATAAGAAGTACTCTATATTTAAGTCCTAATGAACTTTTTTAGCCAGTTTCAAAAATATAGGTGCGGTTATGAACACAATAAGTTCAGGCAATAAGATTTGTTTATAGAAATATGAACACGTAAGCAGATAATCAGTAAAGCTGAAGTTTTTCAAGCTTCACAGGCAAAAAAATGCATAATTCAATTGAGTTATTGCTTGAGCGCGCCTTAGCAAATAAAAACACAAGAAATGGCATTAAGAAAGCATAATAAAAACACCCCTTACTCTAAACAAATCAAAATTTCACTATTAATCGCAAATTCTCAATGTTAATTCATCAAATGCGAGCGTTTTATTTTCATACTTTCCTACTTCAATTGAAATCCAGACACGAAATAACAGCATAAGGAGTTGTTATTAGTTTATAATTTTGAGCAGAGGAAATTGACCTTCTTGCGGTGGTTTTTTTTGTTGTTATGGTGAAAATGCAAAATCAATAGTAATAGCCCCAATAAAATGAACGAATGAAATGGAAACAGGGAAGGGCGGCCCGTTAATGGGGGAGGCGATAGAGAAGGTGAGTAAGTGTGTGCGCGTTCTTTTCTTTTTTTTTTTTTTTCAATTTTTCCCTTAAGAAAAGTTAGGGTAAATGTTCTATCTTGAGAGTAGTTTGGAGTAAAAATTAGGATAAGTTACTTATTTATGATAAATTACTTATTTCGGAAAAGGTAAAATTTATTTATGAAAATCCCCCTCTCAGTAAGTTACAAAAATCATACGTTGCACAAACACTGACTCGGCGACTCGATCTTGATGTGATTTGAATTCGGCGATTCATTTTCTAAAAAAATTTCAAGATACGATAGTCAATGAATTAACATTCATTTTAATATTTCAAAAACAAAATCAAAAGAAAATATCACAAAGATGTCTAAATTCACGCCAAGCACATCGTAAATGATTCAAAACAAGTCTCACATACAAAAAAATATCAAAACAAGTCTCATAAGAAAAATAATCACTCCAAGTACATAACAATTAGTTAATTACACAAAAAATTGTTTGAAATCTTAAAATAAAATTAGTTTTTTTTATTACAAGATAGAAAAATCATCCTCTTATATTTTTTTCTTCTTTTGCTTCACATTTTTTATGGCAATTAATAGAGGTTAAAAGATAATACATTTACTGCCACGTATAGAGAAAGAGAATGATTTAGGTGCAATGGAGACACTGAATATACATATCAGATAAAAGAACTCCAAATAACTCTTATTATAGGCCATAATGCCAATAATTTTTTGTAAAATAAGTAAACATTGTTGATGGAAAAGGAAGAAAAAATAAAAACCCAACTTAAATTCCAAGGAAATAAAACATAATTGCACAAAAATGAGGTAGAGAGGAAGAGAAGTACATGTTAATTTGAATAAATTGGAAGAGATTTTTTTAACTAAGATTTATGTAATGAATGAAATTGGGGAGTTCATTTGTGTTTGGAATGAAGAGGAAGAGTACTATGTAGAAGTTTAATCAACTAGCTCACAAAAGTATTTTCTGATTTTTTTTTATTAAGTTTCAATTTTTAATTTTAACCCACAATTTTGATAAAAATTGCAAAAAGACCCCCGCCGTGTAACGCCCCAAAAATTTCGAACCCTTTCGATTGGATTTTTAATCCAAATTTATGTGCTACTTTTTATTTTCAAAGTTAAGCATTAATTTAAACTAAAACATAATTAAATCTTGTGATCTTTTGAAATTTGAAATAATTCAAAATATAAAAATTACTTTAAAATAAGATTAAGACTTTTTTGAAACTTTTAGGGCTTGGATGCACAAAAAATTTGTTTTTAGGGACAAAAATGTAAGTTTTCAAAACTTTTTCAGGGGGCAAAGTGAAAATTTGCCCCAGATTTTATGCAAGAGAGTAATTATTTTCTCTCCTTGCACATTCTTTAGGCTGCAAAGCATGGTATTGGGTGGAGAAATTGTTCTACCCAATGTACACATGCATTGGTGGATTTAAAAAAAATAAGCATTATGTCTCCCTCTCTTCCCAATGTGTATATATTTGTTATATACACTTAAGATTAGATTTTTATCCTCTCAATTACCTCATTTACACAAATTATAAAGTATAAATAAAATAAGAGAGATAAACACATTAGAAAGAGAATTTTCATATTTTCACTACACATCCTCGATTTTTCGACCATTCCGTCTTCATCCACCGTTGGATCATGCCAAAATATTGCATGAAGGTCCTACAAACACGGGGCTACACATTGACCGTTCGGATCGTCATTTTCATATCTCGAAGTCAATCGGCAGACATTTGAAATTGGTGAAAAATAAGGATTTAAGGGCTTTTGTTATGAACCACCACCGGAGCCGCCACCACTGCCACCGGAACCACCACCACCGTCGGAGGTCTGAAGATGAAGAGAGCTTCATCATCTTCATTACTTTGGGTAAAAATCCGTCTATGCATGTGTTATTTAATCTTTGTGATTTTACTTTCTTCTCTTTAAAGTATATATTGAAGAAGTTTAATTAATTTATCCTTCTATCTTTTGTGATAAGTTGAGTTTATATTTAATATTCAATATTTAATGACTTTGCTTTGATTTTGAAGATATTGTTTAAATGTTTGGATCTTGATTTATTTTGTATGAAAGTTAATGTTTTTAATTTTCGAAACTTTGGGGGGTATTTTTAAAAGATTTTAAAAGTTGAAGGGTTAAGGGCTGCGATTTTTTGGGAGTAAAAATGGACTGAAATCTAAGTTTCTGTTTGATATTTGGTATGAGTTTACTTAAAAATTATTTGTTTTAACGTTGCTCCGAGTTTGTTTGCAAAAATGGAGTTTTTGAAACTTTTGGGGTTAGTTTTGTAATTTTGTAAATAAGGGGGCAAAGGCGCTGTTTTGTCAATGTTTTGCATAGTTATTCTATAAACTTTTGATTAATTGATTTGAAGTAGTGCTTTGATCACTTGTGTTTTAAGATTGAAAATTTGTTAAATTTTTCCGAAGAAAATTTATAATTAAAGAACTTTTTGTTTCTTAGTTTGGTGGAAAGTTATTAAAACTTGTTTTTAATCTCAGTCATATAGTGAAATTATGCTTAATTATTTTTTTAAATATTGCTTAATGCTTGGATCTTAAATTATTTTCAAGAAAGTTGATTTTTCTAAGTTTTCAAAACTATGAGGGTATTTTTGAAAAGTTTTAAACTTGTGGAATTTTTAAAGCTTTGATTTTTGAAGTAACAAGATACTTAATACCCTGTTTTCATTTGATTTTCGTTATGAGCTTAGTTAAAAATCCTTTGATTTAAAGTTTCTTCCAAATTTTCGCAATATGGATGTTTTTAAAAGTTTAGGGATTGTTTTGTAAATCTGGAAAATAAAGGAACAAATTGCTATTTTGGCGTTGTTTTATGTAATTAGTATTTCGAGTTTTGAAAATAATTTCTCTTAATTATTAATCCGTAAGTTCTAAGCACTTTTGTACAATGTGTTAGTTTACAAAATCCTTGTGTAGGATTTTCATTAGTTATGTTTAAGTAAGGTTGTTAGATAAATTCTAAGCCGTATACTACTTGCTCAGATTTCGGATACACTTTATTTGTGGAGTTTTAGTCGTTATACTAAGCGAAAAGGTGAGCGTTATGTGTTGAATTTGTATGTCGGTCCGATGTGCTAGTAGATCGAGTCAAACATTTATTTATCCTCTTAATAATCAAAACATGTGTTATATTCTAATTTCTCTTGCATGTTGTCACGAATAGATTAGACTTGTTATGTCGGCATTATTCGCATGAAATCCTAAGTATATCAACATAATAATCCAATACATGCTACATCCGAATCTACTAGTTGCAAATATATTTTTACTAAACTATCATGACATCCAAAATTGCATCTTATAAGTTGTTAAATGTTGATAATATGTAAAAATGTTTGATGTGTTATGTTTCCGTTTGTTTCCGATTTTGTGTGGGCCCCTTTTGATTGGTATATGGACCCGATGCCAACCTGGACAGAAAGGGCCGGCGGGATTGTCACGGTTATCTATAAGCCTGGCCTTACGATCCAAGTGGGGATAAAAGCTTGGGGAGTAAGGACGAACTTAGGCAAAAAAGACATGTCGATGCATATTAGATACTAATGTCGCTCCTTACTTGGTGTGTTTTGATGGACATCATAGACTGAGGATGGAGGGTAAGTGGAGGACGACATCAACAATTCTTGGTTATGTGAATTTTGTGTTTCTTCCGTCTTGAATATATGTTTATTTGCTTGATAACATGCTTACGTGATATAATATGTTGCATTCACACATCACCATACAAATACGCACACAACCTCACTAAGTTGGACGATCAACTTATGTGTTTCATATTTCATTCTTTTCAGCAGGTATTCTAGAAATAATAGTCGGGGTGCGGTTATGTCATCACGGTTGCGGTCCCACCCTAGTATTTGGATAGTATTTATATTTTGTTGTCGATTTATATTCTTTTTAGATTTTGTTTAAAATCTTGTTTAGAATATTTGATTCGTTAAAGTTGACTTATATTTTCATAAAAGCGACAAGATTTTCATAAATTGATTATTTATCTCTCTCGGTTTGATTTTGTTCAAATATTTTGATATGTTATGATTAAAAGCTTCCGCTTTAAACCTTTACTATGAAAATTGAAATTTCTTTTTCGTAAAAAAAAAAAAAAACTTAGTAATTTAAATTGTTCTTATTTTATTTGAAATGAATAGTATATTAAATTTTATGCAAAATTATGTAAACTTTTATGTTTCGAAAAAATAAATTGAAATTTGGTAAAAACACAATCTCAATTAATTGTATAAAATAGTAATATAACTATAAAAACAAACAGTATTTGGTAGCATGCTTTTTTAGTTATTTATTTTTATTTACCTTGTAGCTTCCTTCATTATAATTAATTTGCTAGTATAAATTTTGAGAGAATATTAATGATGTAAACTGTAATTCCTTGAAAAAATATATTAAAATTAGGTTAAAACTCAATCTCAAGTTATTATAATACAAAAAAATATTAAGATACTTACAAAAAATATAAAATACTTTATATCAGACTTTTTTTCCTTTTTACTAGTGTCCGCGGCACGCGAGCATAACTCGAAAAATGTAAAATTCTAATGAATCAATTTAACATTTAAATATAATATTTTTCCATGAAACTAAGAGTTAAACTACAAAAACATCTATTAGTTATTAACAATCAAAGCCATAAAATTAAATAGTATAATATCAATGGTAAAACCGCAAAATCAAATACATAAAAATACATAATATATTTTTGGAGTTTGAAGAAAACACTTACTCTTACTTTGTACTCCAACAAAGCCATCTCATGATAAAATTAATTCGTTGAAAGATTCAAATATTGCAACCAAGGAGCGAAAATTTGGTAATCAACTGAAACGAAATACAACAAAATAATTAGAAAAAAATCTTCTGAAAATGAAAGCAATATATATATATATATATATATATATATATATATATATATATATATATATATATATAGAAAAAAAATCAAATGAAATTGTGTTTGCAAGCATATAAAATTTCCAAGGGTAGAAAGAATGGAGAGAGAGAGAGAAAGATTAATGAACTGATTAAATATTAAACGCATAAAATCAGGGGCGGAGCTATGTGTAGACTGGGGGGGGCGACCGCCCCCCCAAGAAATTTATGAATAAATATTAGTAGTAGTCAGAATATTACATATATAGACCTTTGGCCGGTTGGTTAAGGTATTTCTATGTTTGTCACGGGAGCTGGGTTCGAATTCCCATCTGCACACTTTCTTTTGGTCTTTCTTTCTCTTTTCTTTCTCTCTTATTCTCAGGGATCTGGGTTCGAATTTTCATCAGCACATTTTCTTTTAGTATTTCTTTCTCTCTTATTCTCAATATTCATAACTTCTTTTTACCCAAGGTGGTTGGGCCAAGTGGTAGTGACTTGCGACCCCCAGAGGCGAGACTCAAGTTCGAACCCTACTGGAGACACCACACTGGGGAGGACCTATACCCTTTGCACTCTTCGGTCCGAGCTGTAAATACACAGTCTAGTAGATAAAAAAAAAAAATAACTTCTTTTTATTTTTCTTTCTCCTTAGTTTAGTATATATGCCTTTCTTTTAATTTTTCTTTCTCTCTTAATCTCAATACTTATGCCTTCTTTTAGATTTTCTTTCTTTCTTAATGATTATATAAGGAATATGATAATTTATTGTTCTTATAATACATTTATTTTCTTATAATTTTCTTTATTTAATGCATTAATTGTTCCTACAAAAATCCTTACTAATTGTAAAGAAAGTGTGATTTTTTTTATTTTCTTTATAATGCCTACTCCTTGTAAATATATTTATTTAGTGCACTCTTCATATATTTCTTTATTTACATTGCTTCAAAAAAAATATGTATTTATAATTGTAAAAAGAATATGGTCTTTTATTTTATTTATAATATTGCTTCCTTATTATTATTTTTATTTAATGTATTGTTAGAAAAAAATTTCGCCCCCCCAATAAATCACGGCTAGCTCCGCCACTGCATAAAATGAATTGCCCTTAAAATATGGAAATGAGTATTGACATTTATTGAATTTTGGGTGATGTGGTGAGATGCCAAATTTGGTGCACGTTCAAAATTCAAAATGAGGGCAATTTGAAAGTAACATATTTTTGGCGTAGCAAGGTGTCATAATCGTCAAATCGATTGAACCGACCGATCCAGTTCAGTTTTTGAAACTCTGGTCATAACTTCCAATTTGTGAGTTAAAACGATTTTTGAATAGTATAAAAAATAGGGTGATTTACACTCAGACCTCCTCAGGTTTGGGCATATTATAAGAGACCCCCGTTGTTTTAAAAATTACATGGACACCCCTGCATATTACAAGAAACTCCTTACGGCGTTAAAAACAGACAGAATTTGATGACGTCAGCAATTTTTTTTTTATTTTCCAAATTTACCCCTGCTAAACATACCGAAAGGGGGTGTCTATGTAATTATACTATACCTCAGGGGGTGTCTATGTAATAATATTATACCACATGGGGTGTATTTGAAAGATTACAATAACTTCAGAGAGTCAGTTCTAGCCAACTGTCATATTCTAAAAAATGACTGTTGGATGTTATTGTTGGCCACATATTTTGGTTATAAATAGCAGTCTAAACGTTTTTATTTTCTTTTGCGTTTCATCCCACAAATTTGATAATGTCATCATCAAATTCAAGAGGTAGCGTGAGATGCTTAAAATGTCGATAATCAAAATATTCATGTGTTGTATGAAGAATGCACCCATAATGGTTACATATGCACGCCAAGATTTAAAGTTGTATCATCTCTACAAGTGAAGATTTTGATTTATAGTCAAAATATATGGTCAACATAACATCCATTGGTCATTTTTTAAAATATGACCATTGGCTATAAGTACCTCCATGAAATTAATAGTCAAAATATATGGCCAACATTAACATCTATTTGTCATTTTATAAAATATGACAGTCTACGACTAACTCCCTCTCTGTGGTATAATATTATTACATAGACACCCCCTGTGATATAATATTATTACATAGACACCCCCTGTAGGTATATTTAGCCAGGGGTAAATTTGGAAAATCAATTTTTTTTGCTGACGTCATCAAATTCCGTCTGTTTTTAACGCCGTAAGGGATTTCTTGTAATTTGCCCAAACCTGAGAGGATGTCCCTGTAATTTTTGAAACAACGGAAGATTTCTTGTAATATGCCCAAACCTAATGGGGTCTGAGTGTAAATCACCCTAAAAAATAACTTCCTCCATTTAATTCCACTAACAAAGAATACTTAGAAAACCAAATTGCCAGTTCCCAATTTCTCTACATTTTTTTTGTCTTTATATATATAATAATCACTTCTAGGTATTTCTTTAACCTATAACCGTTTTATTTCATAGTTTCAGACTTGCAGATGACGAGTGGAAAAGTATTATCCGGACGAGAAGACAAGGAAAAATTTGTAAAGATTTTTCAATTTATTAATCTTCTACACTTGATCCTTTCTTTGTACTTTTTTATTGTTGTGTTTGTTTTGACAAGGAAAAATATGTAATTTTTTATTATATATAAAGACAAAGAATAAAAAAAAGAGAAATTAAGAAGAAGAAAAGGAGAAAAATTGAGAGTAGGGGCAAAGTGGATTTTGACTATTTTCGATTAATAGAAGTAAATGAAGGAAGCTGCTCTTCAAAATTAAACTTAAATATTGAAAGTGAGTGGAGTTTATACGTTCAAAATTAATAAATTAGGGGTAATTTTGAAAAGTGATTATTTTTAATGTAGTATTTGTGAGTAAGAATGAATTTTTTTCATTAGTTTGTGGGCACATCCCCCTTTCTCTTCAACACGCGCGCACAAATGAAAAACCCCTGACTTGGGTTCCAGTTCCAGAAACCTCCAGGCTCCAATCAAGTGTCTCCTCTCACTGCTCGCTACTCACTATCTCTCGACTTTCCCGCCAATTATCTCATGTGATAAACGAAACCCTGACCCACTGTTCATCGAACATCTATTCGCAGTGAAGCATCTACACAGAGGGCAGAAAAGGATACTGCATACCACAATGAACACGAGAGTCACTTCCAGAGACGTACAGGAAATCGTCTCGAAGCTCTCCTCCGACAAAGCCAAAGCTCGAGAAGTAAACAGCAAACTTAAACAAAAATTAAATTTGTCTGGTTTTCCTTGATTTTTTTTACCGAGTAGCGGAAACGTTGAAGGTTATTGCATTGGTTCTTATTTCGAAACTTTCTCTGATGTTTCTATGTGTTGTTATAAAGTAGTTCAAACGTTTGGTGAATGCGAGTCTGATCGTTCTTTTTTAATTTTGATTTCCTTTGAATTGTAAGGAAGTTATTTCATTAATTTTGTCGTGATTTTTTATTTGGCTGACTATGTAAGAATGTGAAAGCAGACGGACTGTTGATATCGTATCCACCTTCTTTGTGTTGTTTTAGTGGCGTCCTCATCTAAAGTTTCAGTTCTATATGTCAAGTTTACATTTCCATTTTTTGAAATTAATTGGATAATTTATAAAATTGATTAAATTGATCATCCTTTTTTTTTTCATGCTATGAATGAAATGCGAAAAAAGCATAAAAGTAAACTTCAGTTGTTCCCTTGGTTTGCATGATAATCAAGTCCATATTACTATTCATTTTGGCACTTTAATACTGAACAACATTTATAGTTCCCTACTTGCCCCTTCCAAAACCACTGGGAATGAGTAGTAGAAATGCTCTGGATATGTTCCAATTTCAAAAAATGATTTTGACATACTCAGTTCTTCACTATTGTTTGCAATTTTTTCTTTACTCAATTTCACTATGAAGGTACCTAATTCAACCCAATAACATTGAATTAATTGTTAACTTATACCATACCTAGCATTTTTAATTCTTTGGTCTGTGATTGTAGGAAGGAATTAAGTTGTTGAATACATGGCTAGAAGGCGAGAGATCGATTGGATTTTGTAGATATTTGACCGAGAAATCGTCATTGCTTAAGCCTAATGAAATCCCCCACTGTAAGCATATTTGATTATTGAGTAGAGTTTTTATTTGTTCTGATAAAAACTGAGGGTGTAATAACTGACAACGCACTTGAACAGCTGAGACTTGGCCTTTCTTTGTCAAAATGTTAATACAATGTATATCATTGGAGATCTCCTCCAGCAAGAAGAGATTACCGAAGCTAAATTTTGCTAAGACTCTTCGAATTGTTGTGCAACGAGCTGAGGATGATAGAATTTCAGGTTAGTGTTAGAAATTTTTGGTTGAAACAAAAAAATAGCATGGATTTCATTGTATACTGGGCTCAGTTTCATGATGTGGCTTAGCTGCTTGTCATTTTGATGAACATTGATGTGTTGTTGACAATTAGGCTATGCTTTAATTATGGATTTTGTGCTAAACGTCTTGTTCTGTATTTTTTTTTATCACCAAATTCAAGTTCCAGACAGTTTTGGTTTACTAAACAAGGTCAAGGTTTTACAATTCCATAATCATTTTTACTCGGTTAAATTAAGTAGCCAAATTTGTTGATTAGATTTAAAAAGAAAAAACTCAACAGATATTTATGTTATTTTGCTTTTTTTTTTTTAAAAAAATACTTATATTCCCGGCTTTGAGTTGTTTAGATCAAGGAAATCAAATGGAACATAGACTAGCCTGCCGTGGAATTAACTCGTTAGAAACAACTCTTTCTGAGTTGGAAGTTATTATGCGATCACATGGATGCTGAATAATTTTAGCCTTGTTAAACTTTTTGATTTCATATGTTGCCCATGAGAATCATTATGACCAGGAGATTTGTTAAGGGTTCATGATCTTAAATAGAAGTCATTGACAGTCTTCAACATCTCTTGATGAAAATGAGGAAAAAAGAAGAATTGGCTAAGGTATAAAATGATGAAGAGAAAGAAGAGACATGTTTCCTTCCTGTCCACATCATCAACCCCAGGAAATTATTAATACAATGAATGGACTTATTCTTAAAACTAAGAGAACACTATCTGCCGATATTGTTGGAGTCAACGCATGCTTTCTTCCTGTCAGATTTTGATCTTGTGATTGAATGATAAAATTCTCTAGACTCTGGTTATTGTCTGAGTGTTGAGAAACATTTCTCAAACATGGTTTTAGACTTGAAACTTAACTTCCAGTCATGTTAGATGCTTGGTGATTACTTTTGGCTGGAATTCAAAAGTCACATCTGCAGCAGTCATCCTGCAAGATAGAATGATGGGGACTTTTGCAATTCCTTTCCTGGCCATTTTAGAAGATATTTAGTGGAAAGTGTTTTCCCCAAACACTTTAAATATTGTGAATGCACTCTACAAAAAGTCATACAATTTCTGAATCACTTGTCACAAAGTCATAATGTCATATATGAAATCCCTCATTACCTAATTACCTAGGTGGAATGGAAATTCTAAAGTATTATTGCACATTATTTCATTGATACTTTTTCGACACCAATATCCGCCTTTGTTTCATGTCTTCCCTATCTATTTCAGGCAAAAAATTGCCCCTTTTACCTGTGGCTAAACTACTTTTCAATCATGTGTGGGATGTCCTCAAGGATATACCAAGCTTCCAATCGGAGTACAGTCTTATCCTCCGGCATCTCTTGGCAATCACATATTGTAGATTTTATCTACGTCGAAAAGTTTATTCTAGTGAGCATACCTCTTCTGCCCCTCTTCAAATTTTAGCATATACATGTGCTGTTTTGGAGTATATATCATTTAAAAATCTTCATTGTCCTTCATCGTGTATAGATCTTGTGCTTCTATACATGGAAAAGGTGGAAGCTACCTTGCTCACCGAAAACTTTGGCCAACTGAACCCCAAAGAAGACGTTTTCCGCTTTACCTTGACACTACAGTCACTTCTTGAAAACCCTCCCGGAGATATTACTGATGATCTTCGCGAAGATATCATTAAAGGTTTTGTTGGAATTTTTTCTCATATAAGGTAAGACAGTGGTTCTCTTTGCAACCTGTTATCTTTTTTTTTTTTGGATGTTGTCTTTCTGCTATTGATAGGTCTGCAACAAACATCTTCAACCAGTCATCCTCCTTTCTTTTTGCTATCAGGGATGAGGGAAAAGTTTCAAGGAAGCTTCTTGAGTGCATCAACACATATTTGTTAAAGGATGGACCAAATTTGGGTTGCAAATCCCTTGAAATTCATGAAGCAGTGAAGCAGTTTGTGTTTCGCTTTTGGTTTGCAACTCATGATCGGAGTCTAAAGGTGCGTCTCACTCATTGCTGTATTGACTATTGCATTAAATAAAGTCTATGCTTTCTGGTTGTCTGCTAATTTATACTTTTCTTAGTAGGATTCACTTGTTCGCTATGCAAAGTTGCAAATAAGTCTAACTAGGGGCATGGATGATGGGACTGCTTTACTCGAACAATTTCAGGATGTCATCAGCAAGGAGCTTGATCAAATGAGTACTCCAGGCTCCAATATGCCAAGGTTATAATTATTCTATGTCACACTTTTGGGTGCTGCTTGAAATTATTCCTCCTGTTATGTATGTGTGGATTTGGCTTTCAGGAGTGACTCAAACAGGGATGAAAAATGTGGACTCTTAACAAACTCACAGTACATTCTTGTGGAGCTTGCAGCTCTTATCTTTTGCCGGGTACTAAATGCAAAAACTTAAGTTGCTGTATATTTTCAAAGTCAGTGCTCTAGGCCCTCTTTATGAAATCTTTATAGCTGTGTGCCCCTCAAACATGATTTGATATATCTGTACTTTGTTGAGCAAATAAACTAGCTTAAATTGTCCTGTGAGTATGTTCAATTAGATGAAGGCAATATTATCTTCAAAATCTATTGTTTGATAGATGCGATCCTTATATTAATGTGGTTTCTATTTATTTAAAGACTAAACCAAACACTTGGAGATTCCCAGTTACTGGTAATTCTGAGCAAAAGTGTGAAGAAGGGCCTAATAATTAAAACCAACTATTTGTGTTATCTTGTCAGGCATGCACTTATACATCAAAAGCACCAAATCCTGAAAAAAGAGTCAGGCAGGAGCATGTTGTGGTCCAGATAAAAGAGAGGCTGATGGAGGGACAATGGTCGTGGTAGGCTTGATTAGACTTGAATTGAATCGCTTGTCTTACTTTTATACCCGTAAACCATAATATGTGAGACCTGCTAACAAATGACACACAATAGCTATAAATGTGATACATAATTTTATTTATCCATGAATCGATTTCAGTGGCACTGGACAATGCAAAATGACCCCCTAAACTTTAGTAATATACAACTTCAGTTCTTATCCATCTTCGTATCTGTATAAAATATGAATACAAGAGGAGGATATGAGCAAATTCTCAAGGAAAAGAACAGATGATAATTCATAATTTTTAAATTAAAAGAGACTGAGAAACCTCTGCATTAATTTGGTCTGTTATGTATGTAATATCTTGGCTGTGGTTTACACAAAACCTTTTATGTGCGGCAGGCATGCTGTACTGTTCTGTCTCATTCGCAATTATTCAAATCGCCTGAAGAAAGATCTCTTCATATACTGGTTTGAAAGCATTTCTGCGAACTTTGAAAGGTATACTTTATTTAGCCATCTTGTGAAGGTATTGATGTGCTCCTGCAGGCGTTCACGTTTTTTTCTTTGTCGAAGCAAATTAATTATGCTCTTTCTTCATCATTGTTATCCTCTCCCCCCTTGCTTTCATACATGCTCAAACACAGAGACCTTATTTCTTCTCTATTTCAGCTATGTAACACTTATATACATGTCCAAACTGGAGAAGGTTTGTGTTTATGTTCTTAATTTGCCTTCAAGGCAAGCTACATATTCTTTTACTAAGAGAAAACTATGAGGAGTCATAACTTCCTATAGGCTCTGTAAAGGCTCTTTATTACATTGGAGATGCTCAATGCTAACTTTACCATTGAAAGTTCAATGTCAGGCTTTCCGCCGTCAATTCTCTTTTCCTTCTGCTTCTAAGTTTCATGCATGCTAGTTTCTTGGGACTAAGGTCTAATTTAATTCTGTTGTGGTTGGTTTTGGTTTTTACCTCTGTTGTAACAGCACATCTTGCCCCTTTTGAAGGCCCTACTTAAATTTGATACTAAGAACTCATTGCATTACCTGCTTTGCAGAATAATTAACAATGTGAATTTGGAGCATGCTTATGATGGTTTTCTTTGGACTCTGCGGTAAGATGCTTCCAGTTTACATATATTATCACTTCATTCTGCTGCTGCGAGCTTGTTAAGAAGTCAGTATGATTGATGTGGGACTCATCCTCGAATCCATATTGCTAACAAAATACTCACATATCTTACTCATATTTTGTGTTTGTACATAATTTTGATTTATGAAAGACTTTCGAGTTCCTTATACATGCATTTGACATTTTACACACATTAATTGCTTTTGCAGGAGTCTGCTAGGACTTTCCTCATTGCTTCTTTTTGCTGCTCCAAGCGCGGAGTCCTCCCTGAAGACATCGATCCCCATGAATGAGGTATAGTCAATCAATTCATTGGACGATATGAATAATCCTATATATTATCTATGTCTGTATTTGTGCAAGTATGTGGACATACATATATTGGTTTCTTGAGATTACTTGTTCCTTATACTATCATGTAATGCGACTTATGTTGTTTAAATCATATGCTTACTAAGATTGAGTACTCCAGAAGCATGCTTTGTTTTATATCATTTGCAGGGCATGGCGTTGGTCCTTTCACCTGCTTACTTTTAGTAACAAAATGCTTTGCGGTTGTGACCGTTGATACCCCTTGTGTATGAAATGAATCACATATTACTTCCCGTTACCTTTTCCTTTTTTTTCACCTTTTTCTTTTTTTTTCACCTTTTTCAATCATTATATTTCCTTTTTTCTGGAAGAACTTGTGATTAAATAATTGTGAATCTGGGGGTAGTGAGTGCCGGAAATTTGTGGAGATGGTACATTCTTTATTTTCCGGGAGCAAGGAACACTTTCCTTAAAATTAAGTTTGTTTACTAATTTCTAAAATGATATTATTAGATAACCCGAGTATTATCTTTTAGCTGCAAATGGAAAATTGTAAACATCCACTTGGCGCTCATTTAACTAACCTTCCAAAAAAAGGTATGGAGACACAACTTCTGGCCATCATTCGTGTTTATTAGGTTTAGCCTTTCCTCTCTCTATCAGTTAACTTCTTCTTTTTCTAAATTAAATCTTTGTGAACTAAGTAAGGAAATGTAAAATATGAACGTGGTTATTCAGGCCACCCTTTATTTTTCTTAGATTTAGAAAAAATCTGTAAGTTTCATGGATTTCTTACCATTTTGTGTGGATTGCTGGTTTTTCCCTCCCTCTTACATGTAAATGGGCTATGACTTCAAACAAATGAATATGCAAAAGGGATATCCTTGCTTTTCTAGTTCTTTACCATTTGAAATTTCATTCATGTAGTGGGGATCCTAGTATTCAACAAGTGTGAAAATACATATAAAAATAAATTAAAGAGGAAATTACCATGTAGTGTTCCAGTTGCAAAATTATTTGATTTTGCATTTGTGATTTGAATTCCTATGACTAAGAGAGGTTATTCTTCCTCTGCGATAGCATCACCTTTTGGATTAGTTCAAAGATGAAACAAAAAAATCAGAAAAGTAAAGGCTAGACTGATTCAAAGTATCTATGCAACCAGGCAACATTTTTGTTATGTTTTGAAGTTATCCCCCTCCCCGTCTTGTATGTCTGATTTGGTTCTAGAATTTCTCTTTGCAGGTTGAGAAAGGATGGCATGTTATATGGAGCTGTCTCATGCGCAGTTTGCCCACATTTGTTAACGTAACTTCAATTGTAAGTTATGCTCTTGAGGTCGTTATCTGGATTATATGAATCTAGACGCTGTTAGCTTGTCACTTGTTTGTTCCTCTTTGTGACAAGTTGCATGATATGAAGCGCACAATATTTTTTCACCTTGAAACTTCTGTTATATTTGATATGGTTATGGTGCATCCCTATTTCATTGGCTTGACTGATGCAAAAAAGAATTATATGTAATATCATTTGTTATCCAACTCTCTGCCCAGCTGTTTTTGTTGTCAGTTCAAAGTTGAATTTGAAAATTGTTTGCAATTAAGAAGGTAACAATATTTGCACCCTGAACTTACTACATGCTTAGCAAACAAAATTTCTGCAAATCTCGCAGAGAGGGTGCTGTACTCTTTGCTCCTTCAACTAGATTCTGAAGCATTAAATCTACAAAAACTCCAATGTTCAGAACTGAAACACTTTAACCATGAACAGTACTATAAATATAAAAAGTGCCATCGCACACTACCTTCAAGAATAATTGAGTGTTCAGCAGGATATACCAAAATACGTGCTTGGAGTTTGCTACATTAAAATATGTTGTAGGGTTTTCTTGTGACCGATTAGTTTGTTGAAGGTGTTATAACTCCGTTTTGGCTTTGGGTGCTATGTAACATAATGGAGTCTTGAGTTTCAAATCAGGATTTTGTTGTATTTTTTTCTTTTTGCCACTGTAATTTCAAACACCGTTAGTTAAGTTCTCTCTTCTAGCCTTTATAAACTCGTGGTCATTTCAGTTATCATATGTTTTGTTATGCTTCTGTCTAATGCAGGTGGATGCTGCTTTAATGGTCCTTTGTAACATAATGTTGATGGTATGATCATAATTACCTGAGTGTTCTGTTACTCCTTTTTTTTGGGCTTAATCTATTTATTGTTTTTGCTCTTTTTAAATATTGAATTCAATTTCAATAACACCTTTTTTCTTGCCACAATTTTCAGGATACAAAAGATTCATTCTTTGTTTCTGTCGAGATATGGGATCTTCGAGTGTTTAAACGTCTGCCTTCGATGTGCGTGGTTAACCTTACAAACTGGCACGGTTAACTTTGTCATGCATGTTCTTAACATGCTGCTAAGTGGCACTTTTAATATATAATTCTTGTTTTTTCTTATGCTGCTATCTGTTCGTGGTGTAGTTTTGTTGGTTGCTTCTGTGTGCTTATACCCCCTGTATTTGTATATTTGATTCCTGAATATTTTTTCGTGAATTAGTATAAGTGGTGTCTCTTTTCGTCCTTCACTCTTTCTTATTTTGGGCAATAGGAAGGCTATTTTTTTGTCATGATAAAGCAGAATTTAAATGAAAGAAAACCGAACATACTGAAAGATGCTTTTGATTCCATAAGCCAACCCCCCCTCCACAAAACAAAAGGAAATCTCTGGTTGAGACATGTTAGAGTACTAATGTTGTAGAGGTTTGAAACCAAAACATCCTCTTTTGTAGCTATCACGACTGTGTTTATATGTTAATGAAAATCGAGTGTGGTGCCTTTCCTGAAGAAGGGGTCCAATTTTAACGAAGAATTTATGTCATAGGTCTCATAATGTTTGATGTTATTTTCTCACATTTTTCATTATACTCCTACTCAATGCACTGTAAGGTGAATACCTCTCCAAGTGTGTGTACTATGTAATTTTAAATCTTACTGTTTGGGTTATTGGAGCGGATAGGCCTTATTATTTTTACTGAACAAGAACTCATGAGAGAAAGGTCGATCATGCGAGAACGTATTTTAGTGACACCATGAGCGTAAGGAAGGGTCTGAGGGAAAGGATTCCTAGGGGGAGTGGTTTAGATTAGACGGGCCTGCCTCATTCCTCTGTGGTGCTTGGTTGACGCTTGCTTCCGAACTGGATGCGCCCGAAGCTCCTTACTCCGCCCCAGCAGGTAACATCAGATTGGGGTCGACCATCGAAGTGAGAAGCTTCATCACCAACTAGCAACTTCTGCGCTATGTCGGCTATCTCATTAGCTCACCCCAAAAATTCCGCTTGCACCTAAATGGATCATTTTTATTTTGATTCTGGAGAATTATCTCTCTCTTAATAACGTGTTTGTTAGTGTGATTGTAGCCTACGGCATTTCAGATAAAAGTTTCAAATTTCTCTCTGTCGATGTTAACTGGTGCAAGATGCTGTCAAGTTGAAACATTAATTCCCTATGGTAGTCAATATTGAAAAGCTTGTTTTTTCAGTTGATGCAAATATTTGACTTTTCTAACATGGGGAAGATCTTCAGGTTATACTGGAAGTTGAAAATGGAAATCCATGTATGATGAATATTCTTCTTTAATGGCTAGAAATTGAGATTTATGGATCCACTGTACTCAATTATATGTTTTCATTTTGTTTCCCCATTCAATTGGGTGTGTAGCTAATCTAGGTAACTTGTTCTACTAACTTTACTCCCAGCATAAATTAGCCTTTCTCATTGTCACTTCTGACATGTAAGTCTATGGTTTATTTTGACTTTTTTTTAAATCTCTCATGAATGACTATTTGATATTGTAAATTCATTATTCAACCTAATTATTCTTTTGTACTACTGCGAAAATTTTCAGATCAGTCCTACGCTTCATTTCATGCTACTTTTCTCGGCGAGCTTCACTAGTAAGACTGTTCAAGCTAGTCCAACTCTCTTATGTGATATAATTTCTTCTAGATCTGGCTTCAGACATCTGTATTGTGTTGTCGTTCCTTCTTATATAAGAGCAGAATGTTTTGTTGGGGTGGTGTTTCTCCCTTTTCCACAGTAAATGTTTTTATTTTTGAAATTTGTTGTGAGTTCAGCACTTGGGGGTTATAATTTTTTAAATCTTTAAATGACTTTCAGTTTACACATATGCCTCATTTTCACCTTCTGTTTGATTTGATATAAGAGTTAATATTGCCTCCTGTAATATTTGGCAACCACTGTTGGCTTAAGAGGAAATTTTCATGATTTCCTTTATGCTGACATTATATGTTAATGAACATATGCATTTGAGGACCTACTTTCTTCTTACACTTTACTCTCCTTTATCTACTAAAAAAACTACTTTTTTTTTGTTAGAATGAAGTTTCCTTCAAATTCTTTTTAAATGTTTCTGAGGTTACCATAGTCGCCAGCAGAGGGGTGGAGCCCAAGGGATCTGGGGGCTCCTGGATTTTTACGACCTTTAGTGGCATTTCATATACTGGCTTACTGTGCACGACCTTCTTTAATGGGCACATACTTTTGAATCCACAAACTTTTTTGTAGGGTTTTATTATGTAGAGATCTTGTAATAAAAGAGAGGCATATCTTAATATATACTATGTATAGTTATTTTTTCCATGAAGTTTGATATAGTGTATTGCTAAAAGGGTGTTATGTGTGCTCTAAACATATTATAAAATTTGTGTACTTTGGATCCTGACGTCTTCTCATTGTAGGGCGATCCTCGGGATGCTTTATATCTTAGGCAGAATATGTTACGAGCTGTTTTGGCACTACTCAACTTGAAGGTCTGTCCCGTATTTTCTATAATGTCATGATGTTCTGAATCTTTTGAGTCAGCTGTATTATATAAGTGTGGAATTTAAATCATAGATAGGCCTTTCCTATACGGCTCAACTTGATATATTTTATATATCAACATATATATATATATATATATATATATATATATATATATATATATATATATATATATATATATATATAATAAAGATAGTTTGATCAAGGGGATTGATATTGATGTTCTCGAACACATTCAAACTATGCTCATTCACAGTCTTCTGTTTGTTTAAGTTCAGTTTCTTCTCTTTTTGTGTCTTTCGTGTGTGTGCTAATGTGTGGAGAATGGATTAGTATTGGAATTGACATCTCCTCATGTAGGAATTTTCACCATTGAATGAGCTGTTGGTTGTTATGGTACCGACAACTGCATATGCTCTCTGTGTTGGTTCTGCTCCTCTCCTAAATGAGGCAGTAGCACTTTCACCATTTGTCTATTTTGCCGAAGCTATGGAGGAACATGCAAAGGTATTATTCTTGAAGATCCACACTTTATCTACTGAATTGACATTTCCATTGGGCTTACAGGCTTAGAGATTAATGTGTTGGTGCAGGCAGAGGAGCAAACACTTGA
The DNA here is from genome assembly GCA_038501285.1 of Penstemon eatonii. Lineage (NCBI taxonomy): Eukaryota > Viridiplantae > Streptophyta > Magnoliopsida > Lamiales > Plantaginaceae > Penstemon > Penstemon eatonii. The sequence continues at coordinate 42,492,395 of CM076713.1, forward strand.
AAATCCACGTGATTATTTTGAATGCTCTGTGGAAGTCCTTTCAAAGATTCGTAATGATTCTGGTCCAAAGGTGCTACATTTTCTGCTAATTTTTTTGATCCTTCTTTGACTTGATCCTTGCCTTTATTGATTTATTCTCACTGTTATTTTTAAAATCTTTATTTATAGGACAACTTGCCAGAGTACTATCAACATATACGCCTCCCTCGCAAACTAAGAGAGCAGATGCTTCATGAGATGGAAATTTATGTCGTTGAATATATAAAAGATAAAGAAATTGAAAAGATGCTCCTATCAGAAGTCATGAACATATGCGCTCTGTTATCTAATTTTATGTACTGCTCCTACTCAACAAGGTCAGCCTTTCACTTTCATAATTCTTTTCCATTCTCTTGTGCGGCAACAGTTGTTCAGGTTGCAGTCATACATCTCCACTTGAAAGCTTATTGTACTGACTTGTTCATTCCTTTGACCAATGGCTGCTTTGATTACCATGACATATTGTTCATATTGTAGACTACAGTGTTTTTATATTCTCTATCACTTGGTTGAAACATTGCTTGTCGTTTTGCTAGTTATTGAACTCATTTTTCCTTGGCTAAGAGTGTAATGGCTTTCTATTCTACTTGATCTTTGTTCATTTGCGAGGTCAAATTTGACATAGTACCATGTTAATCTGTCCCTGCTGTATTTTTCTTTTTTGAGTCAGTATACTGTATTGTAACTGGTTCTTGTTCATATTCTTTTGGGCTACTTTGCAGCCTTGTTTCTGTCTTTTGCTATGGAATTTCAGTAGAAGCCGTAACCCCTTTAGTGATTGATTCAATTTTTTCTGACATTACATGTTTTTGTTCATATCAGGATCAGAGAGGAATTCTCCCCTTTCTTTTTCAAACTGGGCGAATTGATGTTAAAGTTGTTGGATCATGCCACTATAGTTATAGAGAAAACTTACAATGATGTCGTTTCTGGTTGTTTGGGATTGAACTCTATTTTTAATAGCATGGAATCAACCATCTCTTCTTTCAAAAGCTTTGTGAGCTCACCACTCATTAGCAAATTGCAAGAGAAAAATGATGCTAGTGCTGAATTGTACCCTGAAATTGTTCAATCTACTCAGGGACTTCTGAATTGCCTTGCAAAATTGTATGAAGGCTGTTCAATGTGCAAACAAAATCTTCATGCAAAAGTTGACTTTCCTGAGTTACCAGAGATTCATTCTGTTAATGATCATGTTCCAACAAATAGCAGCAGAACCTTGATTCTGGACATGGAGTTGGATATCAATAGTGGATCAAGTGATGTAGACACATTAACTATCGATGGTGATCAGGCATCTCACACTTCCATTTCTTTAGTTAATAAAAAACTAGACTTCCTAAAAATCATGTCAGGCTTTTTCTCTATTTTACCATCCATTACTTGGGAAATCTTGTTTAACCTTAAGGAGAAAGAGAGTGATCCAAAGGTATATCAGCCTCATGATATTTCTTCATAAGATTGGGTTACAAACATTATTTATGACAGTATTTTAATTATTGAACTTTCATGGCTGAACAGGTTTTGGAAAACTTCCTCGTCAGTCTCTGTAAACACCCATACTGGTCTTCTGACAGACGGTTGTCGGATTTGGTAGGCTTGACGTGTTTCTCATCTGAAATAAAGTTATCGGGTTCCACTGGTCTATCAATTTGATTTATATAAGTCAATTCTTCCCTCTGCAGATTATGTCTATGAAGGATATCATAAATGTGTGCGATAATCTTAAACTCCAGTGTTCTCATATACTAGGTGGCATCTGTAGTTTGGTGGGGAACCTTTTACACTTAGATGGAGTTGGAAAACTTGAGAATGCTGCTTCTTCCTCTAGGAAAACAGTGTCCGAAGAGGTATGCCAGTCGTATTTCATCTAAATGTATGTCGTGATCAATAAAGTTTTGTATGTTTGACAAATGCAATGTGTGATTCACTTGCATCTGTTGGGGGTCCCTTAGTCATTCAATCCGTGCATCAAATGACAGCTTTGTGATCCTTGTAGATGAGATGAGATTACTTTGTCTATTGGGAGGAGAATTTTTTGTGTTCTAGGTGCTACTTTGTTGCTTCATAGAAAACTTGATCTGTCATTGGCAAGATCTGCAAATGTCAATGTAATATGGTTTTGAATTTCATATGGGATTTGGTAGCTTTACCAGAAAGACATCACTTCTTTTTATTTTTTTGAAACAAAACACTACTTGTATTAATAAGGACAAAATTCAAGGGGAAAGTGCAGAGGTTGCACTAAGAAGAAAGTAACACAAACAAAACAGACCAAGATGGAATCATTTCTACAATGCTAGCCAATCAGTAAGTAGGAGAAATAATGGGATGCCTTTAAAAAGCTTAGAGTTAAACAATCACATGGCTGTCCAGAATCTAATCTTTTCCCATAGATTTTCAACACTATTGTTGTTCTCTTCAAAGATTCTTTCATTTCTTTCAAGCCATACATTCCACGATTGCACTGCTGATTTCCATATCACACTTCTTTTTCTACCTCCTGGGATCTGTAGTGTAATAGCTTCAGAACAGTTTGGTGGAGTAGACCACATTATATTAAAAAATAAAGAAAATCATGTATTGGTCCAGGTAAATCCATTCATTATATTAAATATATCCACCAATTTCCTCCATAGTAGTGAGGTAAAGCTACTCTGTGAGGAAAAATGATACACTGATTCCTTATTATTCTTAGATAACACGCACCAACTTGGTGATAAGGAATGAAAGGGTCTTCTTTTTTGCATTACTGTAAACACACTCACCCGATTGAGTAGCACAGCCAAGAAAATATCTTTACTTTAGAAGGTACTAAAGAACTCCACACGGAATCAGTCCAAATAACATTTTGAAGCCCAGGTCTAGTGATCAGATTTTCAAATGCTGATTTACATGTGAACAATTCCGATGAATTACACAACCAAATTCTTCTATCTTCAAGCAGCTTGTTCACTGATATGTTCCTTAATAGGGTTATTAGGTGCATCATTTCTTGGGTCTCAGCAGTTCGTACTTTCTAACTCTTCATCATTCTCCGCTAATTCCTCTATACAACCATCTTCTTTAGATGAGATTCTTGCTAGCAAGGGGAATTGAGATTCTAGAGAGAAGTCCCCCAACCATCTTCTTTTTAATGGCTATAACTTTATCAAAGAGAAGAAAGTATAACATTTAGTGGAAAGAGGTGGGTGGAGCATTGTTTGTAAAATGTGTATGATGTAGCGAACTAGATAGCCTGATATATTGGAACAAGTCCAACAGAGAAATATACTCCATGCTTGAGGATCATCACTATGAAGGGAACATTATAACTTCAGCTAAGTGGGGGCTTTTGATTTCGTGAATTTGTCTTAAGAAGAGAAAAGTAGAACATTGTTAATTTTACCTCACTCTATCCAGGTGTATCATGAACTTTCCACAATAAAGGATAGCATTTTCATTCAGTAAGAGAGCAAATAGTGTTTTCATCATGGAAATATTTGAAATTAAAGAGCAAGAACACAAAGTTCTAAGAGGGTGTGTAGCAATTAATATGGGTGCAGTTGATTTCTCTGGAGCGCTATCATCTTATTACTAAGTTGTATATTTGTAAACTGAAGACTGCATTGGGTGCTTATCACCAGGGCTCTTGTACCTATGTTTGTGTGTCTTCATATCTTCCTCGTCATGATTATATCGTGGCAAATATCTGTGTTTTTGTCCATTTCTGGTAGGGAAATGTGGTTTAATTAGGTGTGTTGATATATACAGGTTCTTCAGTTTCTCATTTAGTGGTTTTATAAATAATTTCTTAACAGAAAGCCATTTACTTCTACTAAGTTGTTATCTGCTTTCAGTGCTTGATTTCTCTTGGAGATTTGGTGTATAAAGTTTCTGAGAATAGTTTTTTGGATTGGTATGATCGTGCTAAGCTTGTTGATTGCATATGCAATTTTGTATCACTCAGACCGCAAATTGCTCAGGTATCAATGATTTTCAACCAGGAAAACTTCGAACATAACTTGTTTGTCCTTTGGGTTTATTTTCGTTATTCTTTGAATTTTAGGCTCTGGTCTAAAGTTAATATCCTTTCATGTTCTATTTGCTATGGATTAATCAGTTGATGATTGAGAAGCTGTTTTCATTGCTCCGGGATCCTGATTTTCGAGTTAGGTTTTGCCTAGCACGTCGGATTGGCGTCCTTTTCCAGACATGGGATGGTCATTTTGAGCTCTTCCAAGATGTATGGTAGGTGGCTTCTTAATAATACTGCACACTTGTTTTCAATATTTATAGGAGTTGATTATTTTTGTTGCAACTGGGGTGGTGTTAATTTAATTGGCAGTGGGAGTGTGGGAGAGCCATGTCTAACTTTTGGGGTGTCTATGCCTGCTTTTTTATTTGTTTTGCTTTACCAGATGTCAGATGAGTTCTACATGGTACCAGTCTTTTCATATATAACATTATAATAATGTTTGATATTTTGGCTGGTGTAGTGATTCTATAACTATTTCATTTCATTCATCCTTAGTTAATTAGCTCCTATGTGGTCTTCAATTTTGACCAATGAGAGTTCTTAGTTTTAATATTATACTAGTTTGTTGAACACGTACCTCATTATAAAAAGGCTTTTTCATGCGTCAGTAGTTATACATGCCATGTGTGATGTGTCTCTTTCTCTGCAGTTCATTCACCTAGGAATTCTTTGGTAGTAGAGTTCCTGTAAGTCTGCATATACATGTGGCGTTTTTTTATGGGAAGGTGGAGAAAACATACAAATTTTGTTTAAGAAGTACTTGGTTACCTTACCACCTCTTTTCAATTATTAACAGATGACATTTTGTTTTTGGTTTAAGATATAAAATTAAGTATCTTATACTGTCAACTTTGATGCCGCACTATGTAGGATCTGATGGGAAGAGTTTTCCTTAAAAATCCATTTACATTCCTTATAAATAGATTTGCAAGAAACAATTGACGAAGCCTGATATGAAGAATGAGATTTACATGGTAACTTACAGGACTGTTAAGTAACAATTGTATATGTTATAAGGAAAACTGAATCTAGTAATCGTGCCTTAACTTTCCACTTGCCAATCTCAAGGGTTTTAAAAGAATGGAACTCCTGAAAATACCAAGAGTTGTATAAATCTTAAAACTGAGAAATAGGAATACCATTAGAGATAATAAGTGATATAAACAAGGATGTGTTTTTGTATTTAGGAAGTTAAAGAATCCTATGTATTATCAAAACAAATGTTGTTTGAACATGCTTTCTGAACATCTGTTTACAGCAACCTCGTTTTTAAAGTTCACTCAGAAGATATTTTCTAATGCCAAGGATTTTTAGTTACTATATTGATTCATTGGGTTTTCTATATCACTTCGTTTTTATCTCTGATTTTCATCTAAAATCACATTATTTGAGATATTGATTATTTCAGTTCAAATTTTGGAATGAAGTTGGTTAGTTCGTCGGGGGAAAAAATTGTGAAAGCAGAGGAAGTTTTAGCCATTGGTCCTCAGCCTAGTCCAATAGTGGAAACCACTGTTATAACTCTCGTGCATCTTGTGCTGCACAGTGAAAACATAGAGCTCGAGGTACATATATTTCCAGTTCCCATAAATGGTTACTTCTTTTTCTTTGTGCATCTTTTATTTATATGTGAGCAATTACTTGAACATTGGATCCACCAAAATGAAGTAACATAGACAACTAATTACAATAATGTTCATGCATATACTAACTTTATATTCATGTGTGCTTTACTGATGGTCATGGTTTTATGTATGATCTTTTGAACGCGTAACAAGGATATAGTAATATCTTAAATATTTGAAATTTATTAAAATCATCCAGGTATACCATTTCAGATCCAGAAATAATATGATATATGGGCTATTTAGATCATTTAAGTTTCTTCATGTGATTATAGATGGTTATGATTATAGATAACCATACGTAGTTTACGTTTTTACTAATCTCAGTTGGGACTATCATCACATGAACATTCATTATGCCTACATCAAAAGATCTTAACTGTGTTAACTAATACATGCTTGATTTATAAGTACCTTATAGAAGTGAAAATCTGTATGTGACATTGCATGCTACTATTCGTCCAATTTCAGTAATTTTGAATTAGGTTGATTTGGAAATGAGATGTTGATGAGGTACCATCCTCTCTGGTTTAGAGAACATTAGACTAATAACTTCTCATTTAGTAGAAAGAAGTCAAATTACACAGTGTCACCCATCAGATGCTATTTTTTATGCAGGCAGTTTTTATGGTTTGCGTTGTCGCTGCAATAGATCCCTATCAAAGGTAAAATAAAATATTAAAAATATAAATAAATGAAACACAGCTAATTTGTTATTGTTGTCATTGCTCCTGGCTTGATTTTCTGAAGTCTTGATCCCTTATTCAGGGAATTGGTTGGTGCTATGCTTGATAGTTTATCTAAGGAACTATGCTATATAAACCGAACAAAGGTGAGAATTGGATTTGTTGTTGACTAAAGTAACATTAGACAGCTAACTAGATTTTTATACTGCATTTAATTCCTTGTCTTCCTCAACTTTTTCCACAGTACATGGAAGAGCTTTTGGGCCCGATTATCTTTCGTTGGGTTGCTTGTGGTGTAAGTTTAGTTGCACTTGTTGAGGTAATGTGTCCTATGTTATCCGGCTGAGGCTGTTGTGCATATATTTGGTGTTAAAACAGCCAAACATTTGTATTTTGAACTGATTTTGCAGTCAAGAGGCCTATTTGTCTTGAATGTGGAACCCAATAGTTTCGTTCAATATTGTTGCCAGTGGCTACTTCCTGCTTTGGTCTTGCAGGAGGAGGATGCCAACTTAAAGTGGGTAGCTAAGGTATAGAAATGTCTATCTAATATGTTATTGCTCTTAGTTTGTTTTTGTTTGCTTAAAGTTTGGAACATGTAATTAAGATTTGCTTAATTCGACCTTAAAATTCCGTGTTGATCTACTTCGTTTGAACTGCATTTTTCTCGACTTAATTTGTAGAGCTAAATATACAAGGTCTATTTAGCAGTAGTGCTGATAATTCAAAATGAAGGCCATACTGGCTATAAATTTGTAATTTATCCTTATATTCCTTAAACCTGTTATTAGGTACTTAACTTCCATATTTGCGCAATATGCTAAAATTTAGAATCTAACTAAGATATTTTTTGATTGCATTTAGTAGTAACCTTGGAACATGATCCAATTAAATTAGATTGTGGAGTTGGTATTAATGTGTATTGATTTTTTATTGACCGTCATTTTGCTCTCTGTTTTTGATAATCTTACTCATGGATGTCTTTGATTATGGTCTTTTTTGCTATACCAGGTTGCTTGCCAGCCTTGTGCGGATTTACTTAAATATCACTTTGTGCACATCTTCTCTATTTGCATGGCAGTTCACTGCAGTAAGAAAGCTGGGTGGGATAAGGGATCTAGAGCACTCGGAACTTCTATCCTACGTTTTTCTGAAATATCTGAGCATGAAAGAGATGAGCTTATTAAGAAGCGAATGGTATGGTTCCAATGTATTTGCAAAGTCTCCAGTTAAATAAATTAGGGAGTTCTCATCATAAATTAGATTATCCCTGTTAAATTGCAAAGTTGTTCTTAGTTTTAATGACCTTATTTGATTTTCTTAGTTCACTCCATTTTTATGCAGGTTTCTATAGTGAACCATATTTTCTCTCTAGCTTCCAGTGTCTCAGACCCTCCTCTTCCATTATTCTCTAAAAGCACAATTGCTTGTGCAATTCAAACTGTTGTGGATGGTTTCTTGGATAGGTGCAGTATCTTCTTTTGGCTTTTTAGACGATGTTCTTTTTTCAGAAATTAACACTTCAGAATTTGATCTGATTCTTTCAGTGCGGATCAGTCTCGAAGCCTGGTTGATAAGATTCACATCTTTAGACCTGACCGAGTATTTATGGTGATTCCCATTATCTTGTTTCATACTGTCTTTCTAGGATAATGTTTTGTATCTTGGAAGTTCTTTTAAAGAATAAACGCTGTTATAATTGATTAATTGAAGAGTTGACATCATGGATGTGCAGTTTATTGTTGATATGCATTACAAAATTACCGCTGCAGCTCATCATACGCATAAGCGCAACCATTTGGCTGCCATTGAGGTGCTTGTCGATCTACTCGGGTGTAGAGCTGCTCTTCCTAGTACTTTCAAGTGAGTGTTACTTGTACATCTATATCTCTAGGACTTGGTGATGACAATAAGATGTAGATTATCTTGTCGAGGATCTCCTTTTCTTTTGTTTGCGGAGGCACACACAGTCAGTTTCCAGTGAAGTATACTTTGCCGGACACAATTCTTCAGTGCCTTTGGCCTAGCGTCGATTCATATTCCTATAGCTGTTACTTGTTGATGTTTGGTTTATTTAGTCTTTTAAGCACCTATATATATATATATATATATATATATATACAAGGAATCAATGTCATTGCTCCTCATAGTATTTTCAATTTACCTAGAAGAGTTAACTTCAGTACTGCACCTGGCAGTTTATTAACTTTAATTTCGAGGATTAGTTGAATGTCTACTTCTGCAAATTCGAAATTCCATGTTTTTAACTGTTCTTTGTGTTTATTTTCTGCTGTTGATGAACTGAAATCAGTACTAGAGACAATTCTAGCAATAAGATAGCCAAAACCAAGACTGGAGCATCACTCTGAAATGTTTCTCCTTGGTTTTAATTGAAATTTCTTTGGAAAGGGAGGCCTCATTTTCCCTCTTTAAACATTCTTTCATAAGATAATTTATTAAATGTGACAATGTTTATTTACTTCTGCTAGTGGAGTTCTTTTTTTTTTTTTCTTAAACTTAAGTTAAATGAAGCTAAAGCTGTTGTTTCTCCTTCAATTTGGGCACTTAAATCTTTTTGATTGATAGTTATCAAGTAGAGTTAAGTAAGAAGCTACATAAACATTTGTGGAATAAATCTTGTCATTCACCACTCCCAGCTCTCTATGTCCTAATAGTCAGATAATTGCATGTTATTTAGTATTGGGCTTGTGTAAGACCTTCCCTGTTTTGGTGGACAGCTACCTTCTGAATTTGATTGGTCAATTCATTGGCTGCCATTCTTTGATGGATCAATGTTGTTACATTATCTCCTCATTACTCAACATATCAAGAGACAAACCAACAGGAGAGACTACTAGAGTGCTAGGTGAACAACTTCAGGTAATAACACACTTACTCATTACAACATTAAACCGAGTTTTCTGCACTAACCCATTTGCTTTTGCTGGTCAGTTCTTAGTGTCTGAGTTGGTACAGTATTGCGTTCCTTCTAAATCTTATGGCAAGCTCTCTGATACTGCTTCGTCGCAAGTTGTATCACTGCTCCAACAGCTTACCATTGGTTCCGATCCATCTCTGTATGAATACATCAAAGTATGACTCAGCATATCTTGTTCTTATTGTTACTCTCTTATGATATCTGTTGTTTTGAACTACTTCTTTTCCTTTTATATGCTTTCATTGCTTTTGATTGCAATTGTTTGTGATCATTTGTGATGTATCATTTCAGGAGCTAGAGCCTTTCCCTGAAAATGATACAATTGATGATGTGCGGAGGTTCCACCAGAGAATATCTCAAACCTACTCACCAAGAGTTCACATACTTAATGTAAGCTACTGGTGTCTGCATCGTGGGTACTTGGTTCTTTGGCTTGTTTTTCGTGGCTCACTTATTTTTTTGTTTTAATGTCATAAGTATGTTTTTCCTCCATATTCTACATAGTATGTAATATTGTTTTCATCCTCAGTTTGTAAAGAGATCCCACCATGTCCCTCCAAGGCTACTACTTTGCAGGTGCATACTCTTTGCCCTTACATTTGTTCTTAATATTTTATAATATTATAATTATGATATTTGTTGAATAAATTAAGTAGAGAAATTTTGAATTGGCTGCAAACACCTTATACTACTAACCTTTTTTTCTACTTGTCTGTTATCCTCGTTAGGCTGACATATAACTGTGCTTTTATGCGCAAGTTTTATGTAGATATAGTCTACTATCACTTGATAGTTATTTACCATGTTGCTGATGCACTTGCCTTTTAGACAAGCCTTTAATGTTTTTCCTGAAGATATACCGGGTGGATTTTCTCATGAATAGCGTGTAGAAGTTTCTCTATTTCAGAAGCAATTGCGTTACAGCAATCAACAGCTAGTCAATTAGATGTGTGCTAAATTGCATAAATCTTGGAACCAAATGTTTAATTTGTGATGTGCAAAGTCTTTGATCCTTCTTTATTTCAGAAGCCATGCTTATTACACGGTCATAAATTATCTGATTTGGAGTTTAAAGATGAAGTATAATCTTCCTGGAACAATTGAACACACTACATTTGTGCTCCACGAGAGGAACTTGTGGAATTGGAAATTTCATGCTACACTTTCTTTAGGCTGTGTAGACCTTATAGTTATTTTCTTTTCTTCTCTCATTTTCCTTGGTATTGCTCTCATGGAACAGGATGAGTAAAACATAATAAATGAACAGTTAATGGAAAACTTTATTTTAGCAACTTTGTTGGGATATACAGAATATGACAAAAAATATTTCTTGATCATTTCTGCAGTCTGAAAACACTGCATAAACATATGTCCAAAAGGGTAATGCATCCAGGAGAGGACAATGATGGACATGTTTTCAAAGACGCACACTGGCATTCAGACAATGAAATCGTTCATGCTGCTTGGAATCTTGTTCAGATATGCAGCTTAGAAAACACTGGTGATCTCGTTGCCATGGTGTCTGACTTCATCTCGAGGGTACTTTTAGCATCTTCGCCTTTTGCTTTAACGATGACTTGGAATGGATTGAATATTTGTTCTTAACTTTCAGTGGTAATTGCAGGTTGGTATTGATGATCCCCATCGTGTTGTTTTCCATCTTCCTGGGGAGTCTCATGTGCACAGATCTGGAACAACTAAGGTTGTTGGTGTGGCAGATCTGAATAGCCACATGTATACGGGCATGTCTGATGAAGTTCTTCTTGTACTTATGAGGCTTTTAAAGAAGTATCTAATGGATGAATCTGTTGAGATGATTGACATGACTTCACATGCTTTACGGGTTAGTTTATATTGTGCTAAGAAGTTGGCAGATGCCCGTTCTGATGTCTTATGATTATTCCATTATTTTCATTTAATTTTTTATCTGAGTTGGTTTGTTGTAACAGCACTGGAATTCAGCTTAATGTCCCCCACTACTTTCTCTTCCTATTGTCTTATCAGCTCACTGTTTGGTTAATTTAAGTAAACCCATGATAATATTTGCCAAAATAATGTGTAGTGGTACCACTCTAAGATTTACTGAATATGTAAAGCTTACCAGATAATTTTGCTTGTTTTCTTGATTTTGACCTCTCAACCGATGCAACTAATGTTCATATATGACTTGATTCTTAACCTTTGAGATACCTTTCCATTCTTGTTCTTTATGTTTCCAAATATTTGAGTCTGCAGTTGATGAAATGATACGCTCCAAATATTTTGAGTTTTGACATTGTATTTAGAGAGAGTATCTGGTTCATTTGCAAACTTTTATGGATTTTTCCTTGATGTAGACTCTGGCAGGTGATTATAGTCTGATGTCCATGAGGTCTCTGTATTTGTTTGCTTTATGCAGCTAAAATACTTGTTCTGACAATTTATTTATCTTCATCTCAACAGGGGATTCTTTCAACTGAAAAGGGTCGACGAGCTTTGTTACAATTGGATTCCTATGAGAGGTCTCTTATTGAGGTTTGAAAACTTCTCCGGGTCGAATATATTCTTTCATCATGCTTTATATACCAGTTTTAAGCGCTCTTTTTCCATAGTTAATTTTTTTTTGGATAAGATCAAGTCTGACTTGGAAAATAAAATCTACACAGGCTTTATGGCGTGTTTAGGCATTTCTTGTCAACATGTTTGTATTTGTGCCTTTGGAAAGTGAAGACCCATTTTTTTTTTTTGAAAAAATACTATCAAATTGAGATTTTAGATTCAAATACATTTATATCAAAATAAAAAATCGTTCTGTTTGTATCATGTCTGAGGCAAGCTTTTCTAGTTTCAGCCGTAAAATTATGTACGTTCTGAAGATTTTGGTCTTTGAGCATATGGTTTCATTTCCATTTTGACTGAAGTAGATGTTAACATGTCAATTTTTAGCTGCTGATTTTGAAGGGTTGGTTTTTGTAATATGTCAGTTTTCTTACTTCAGAGTATGCCAGTGATAGTTTGCTCGGTAAATGGTGAAATTAGCTATTGCTCAGACTTACTGAGAATTTCAGAAATTTGTTTATTATTCATGTATGTTCTTCTTATGCATTGCTAGGGTCCTGTTAATTCTGAAATTACTATTGATTAAGAATTAATGGGGAGTGTATCATTCATATCAAAATCTGGTATTGATTTATCTTTCAGAGTCCCTTTTGAGCATATTTATTACATTTTCCTTACTTGTCACAGACAGGAGTTATTCTTAAACCTCTTTAAGGATTCTAATGAATTTTTTTTGGTGTTTATTTGAAATATCAAAATGGATATCGAGTTTTCTCTGACACGAGACGATGGTTGAGGAAATAAAAGTTCCAAACATTTACAATTTACAAAAGCGAGTTTAGTATTGAGAGCGGGTCTAGTTTGTGAGTTTTCACCATTCTTAGTCCAAATACTCTTTTAGGAATGTTTCCTTTTGCTATTATGTTATATTGTGTGTGTATGCCTACGATTAGTCCGGTGATGAATATTCCTTGAACTGCTTGGATGGACTATTTGGGCCTTACAAGTTTCATAAGGCTCCATGTTTTAATCATTAGTAGCTTTTTTCTGGATTTTGTGATGTAATTGTAATCTTTGTAAGTTATTATTATTAAAATGCTAATGGAATTTTGCGAGTGATGTTTGAGTCACTTAAATATTTTTCTATTCCTATTCCCTTACCTCCCATCCACCTCTATCTCAACAGTTTAATACCGTGTCCAGACCATTAGTTTCTCCTTTCTTCCTCTCTTTCTTGGTTATGTGTGTGCGCATGTTTGTGCGAACACCAGTGGTGATATTACTTTACTAAGTTTGTGATGTTTGAAGGTTGTGGTCTGTAAGTTTGATGACCATTTTAGTTGATTTTACAATTTTGTAGTCCTGCGCTCTGCAGCAGGCAACAGAAATTGACATGTTTCTGTAATAGACAATATGATTGCTTGTAATAACACTCCCCTCTCAGCAAATGCACAATGAAAAGCGTTTAGAGCTTAAGAGATCTTCCAAGTATATTATAGAATCTCTATCTTAGGCTTCTATACTATATAATTTATTGCAATTGTTCTTCATCTTTTGACCCCGTGTATGTTCATTTGTTTGTATGATGTTACACGGCAATGTACAGTCTTCTCTGCTACATCTGCTACATTCCTATCCCTCAATTATGACCTTGCACATCCTCTATGAATTACTTTTGCCAAAAGTTCTTTGCAACATTTTATTTAGGACTGTTTAACTATTAATATAATTTTCCTACAAAGCTATTTGAGAGTCTGGGTTCAGGCTTATGTGATATGAGCTGAGAGATACAAGTAGGTGCTTCATTGTGATGTTTGCTGTAACCTCAGATTTTTGTACTGATGCTATAATTGTTGATGCACTGAGTTGATGTAAGCCCTGTACTTATTAGTTTGGTAGCACAAAAGATCACAATGCTATTGACGACCTAAAAGTAAATAACGATAAATTTCTTTTCAATGTAATATTATATTATTGAGAGTTGATTGAGAACTTTGAAATGAGTTTATATTATACCTCCATATAGCTAGCTCACATGCCTTTCATGATTCTTTCTTTCTATGACTTGTATATTTTTTTTAACGACTCGGTCATGTGCTCCTACATTGTGCCTGCATAATTTGTAGGTCCATTCAAAGGGCGTTAATTTGGAACTTGTAGAAAGTTTACTTGCAAATCTACAAAGAAAATTCAGTGGTAAGTAGTTACTTTAATGTTTCTTTACTTGTATGTTTGAGAATGGTTCCACTCAGATGTCTCCTTGGTAACATATGGTTTTCCCATTCATCTTATAAATTAGATTTGAATAACATCTCATTGCTAGTGCTGCTTCTGACCCACTGTACTTCTCTTATATTCTGTCTCAAGTCACCTTATGCTAACAATTTCACGGGAGTGTAATTAGAGAGATCAATTGAAGTCTATGATACCTAAATTGCGAAGAATGACTTACAAGGCCTATGACTGAACTCAAAAAGATGTTAGGCGCAAGTAGGATAACAAAGAAGCCTCATCGCTGTCATCCAGAACGTTTTATAGAATTCCTTAGGGATTCACCTCCCCTAGTTATGTAGACAGTTTTAACACCGTATTCTGGGTACCATACACTAGCTAGTACCCAAACTTTGAGAGATTTCAACTAAGATGATTATCATGTGATATGGTGCACTGATATTCAGCAGCTACTATGGTAAGTGAGCAGAAAAATTATATACTGGTCAAATTCACTATAAACAAGATCTTAATTTTGTTCCAGGCTGGGTAAGAATAGCATATAATTTCGTTTGAGTTTCAGCTCTTCCTTTCTAAGAGAGAGAGTATAATGTGTGTTTTGACCTTCATCCTCCTTTAATTCTAGGATTTGATTATAATGAGTGTTGCTTTAGTCCTAGCAAGGTTATGAAATTCTGGAAGGTGCAACTGCAACTTATTTCATTTTTTATATCTTTGAGTTTTCCTTTCTGAAGTTGCTAGAATTTCCCAAGGCGTAGAGAAAGAAATGTATTTTTATATCCAATTGCTCTAAATAAGCAGTGGTTCCTTAAGTATATGATGATTTCATTTCCATTTTTGTCAGCTGAATCAATTCCAATTGAGGACTCAACTGTGTGGACTACCTTTGACAAAACATTTGAGGCATGGATTTGTCCACTTGTGCATACCATGATAACTTATTGTGATGACCTTATTATTAGGTTGTACATTCTTCCTTGAAAGGGATCTTCAAATTTTATCAATTATATTCTTTGCTACAGGCATCTTTAGCAATTGATTTACTCGATTCGTCTCATTATTATTTTTTTCAGATTATGTCAAGATATCGTGCTGGTGAAATCTGAAGTTGCAGAGCTTCTATTTTCAAATGTCATTGTTAATGTAGCTGGAAGAAAGGACTCAGATGTTGATCTATGTAAAGTGATCTCTTTGAAGGTTATTTCGTACTTTTGTTATACATGAGCAGCTCATCAGTTTTCACAGTGTTTTCGTAATAAATGAGTTAAATTTTCATTATCATTCCTTGCAACACTTAACTCCTTACTAATGAAATGGAAATTATCTGCCCCTATCCTTTAGGGACAGTCTGAAGTTGTTCAAAACTGATTCAATTTTCTTAAAGATATGAACATTTTGTTTATTGGTAATGTATATTTTCATATGTTGCTTCCTTTTGATGCTACCTGTCAAGTTATCTTATCCAAAAAAACCATAGTACTATTTGAATATCGTGTATGAATACCATCTGTTTTAGAACTTTGAACTATATTTTCTTTTTATTTCTGCTGTGTCGTCAACTGGTTTTCATTCTCTGGATTGAAGAATCCAACCAAATATATTTAGAAAAATTGTCAGGATAAATTTTGTTTACTAATGATTCCGTCTAACATATAATTTAGATTTAAATGTCAGAGTTGTGAGTTTCTTTCATATTGAACAGGTACAGGAATATATATTCATCGAGTCCAATGCATTGGTCAAATCAATTCAGATATTTTTGTGTGCACTAAATGAGCTGCGGCTGTATCACGTAATGGAAAGAACCAATTCTTCTGCTGCTCTTCACAAGCTTGAAGGTTCAAAGGTAGAAGTACTTTCAATTCAAGGCAATGAAATACTGTAATAAAAAATGATAAATGTGATTAAGGACAAGCCATATATTTGTCATGAAGTTAGTACTTTTGTGCTCTCTGATAAAATGGTTAGGGAGTCATGTCTCTTCTCTATTCTTCCTTGAAATAATTGTCTTGAAGGATTCACATCCTACTTTATAACTGCATCAGCAAAAACAATTAAAATTTAGATTCACCAATTTTCATTGGCAATTATATAAAAAACTTTAAAACTATTAAATAGCAGATTGATTTTGTTGAGCCAAATGTCCCAAATGGATTGAAAATCATAGTTAAGTTCACCTTATAAGGTCTTGGGCAATCCTCCACTCACAAGCTAGCTTTTGAGGCGAGTTAGGCCAAGCCATTTTATGTGGACTTGGCCCAATCCATGTGGTGAAATCTAATAGATTTTTAATAGACCTATAGCGGATCATGCCTATCTATCCATGTAAATAGAAAATATATTTGACTAGGGAGCTACTGGTCCCCAACATGTGGATGTGTCCTGTACTTTTTTCTATCAAATTATGATGTAATCTCAGGTAAGTGATACAAAGTAGTCTTAGCACATTTGGGTCTATCTCATACTTTCCCTGGTGGGGAAAATGGATTGCTGAGAAAGGTTATTGTTTTCATTTTATTGATGAGTATGCCACATCCCTTGAATAATATATTTTTGAAAATGTAAACTGTCAGCTGCTTGTAGTTGATTTTTGACTTTTTTTCTTAAAAGTTCAATCTTGCACCTATCTTTGAAAGGCAGCCCAAACAGGATTTGTCACATAAATTGAAGAACCACCACAGATGCCTTTTCAGTTGCTATGCTTGCTTGGCCTTTTAATTTTCCACCTAAATTATCAAAAAGTTAGTAAAGTAACAAGTAAAATGTATTGCTCCTTACATATCCTCATAACTACAATTCCTATCAGCTAGCATTCCCTGTCTTAGGGGTAGAGAAAGTTTGCTTTGCCATGTCTGATTTATTTTATCCATGTCCCATTTATGTTTAGAATCATACGGGAATCTACCCTGACTCCTCATCAATGTGTTCTTCCAAAATGTTCATTACCAAATGTCTGTTTGGTAAACTTTACAAATATAGAAGGAAAACCAAGGAGCTCAGTATTAGGTTTGTCATTTCCCAAGAAATAATCACAATAATTAAACCTTGAAATAGGGAGGAAAATATTTGTTAGAATTCCACTTATTTGAGGCTACATAAACCATATGTGCATAACCCCTGTCTGTAAGTGAACGGCTTACGGCTCAGCCCTGATTACAGTTTAATAGAACCCTTTTACAAATAAAATAGGTAAAAGACGAATAGACTCCACAATGGCTTGTACAATAAATAATTGATGAAGGAACATGTATTACTTGAAAGAAAAATGATCTTAATAATCCCAGCCTGCATCATGACATCTTTTTAATCAGTTAAGTATTGTCAAATAATAAAATCTCACTTACTTAGATCCATCGTGTCAACAGCATAGTAAACATCCTGGTACTGGGTTGAAGTCGCGTTCTGCTTCTACGAAGAAGGCTCACCAGACACTTTATTCCGGATCAGTAGGGTCAACATTATTTTGGGAGAAGGTTTGTTATTCTGCTTCTACACTCTGATATTCTAGCTATGAATCTGTTCAATGTATGACATTTTCCTTTTCGTTGTATATCCAAATGTGTTCAATATCCTAGTGATTTATTTTCAGTTGAGTACAAATATCTGATGAATCCATGTATAATCATTGCAATCACATCAACTCTTCAGTTCTTTTGTTGTTTGATCAAAATCGATATTCTTTGAATTGCGATATTCACAAATAACATTCATTTACTAGCAGTTCAATTTTATATTCTTTCCATAACCCAATCTGGTAAATTCTAACCAATTGGCCTAACATATTGGATGTTAAGTTGCTGAAACTTGACGAAGAGGGCGACAGTCATTATACAATTTAAATGGTGCAGAATCTCTTTCAAAATATTGCTTAAGTCATTAAATTGTATGAATTATTACCAATTCTGAGAATGCTGCAGAGATGGGTAAATTCCATTAATTTGATATCTTCGTTCGGTTGAGAAGGTTTTTCTGGTACAAGAATCATGTTTAGAATATAAAAATATTTCTACTTGGTTGCC
Source organism: Penstemon eatonii (assembly GCA_038501285.1). NCBI lineage: Eukaryota > Viridiplantae > Streptophyta > Magnoliopsida > Lamiales > Plantaginaceae > Penstemon > Penstemon eatonii. The sequence continues at coordinate 42,510,490 of CM076713.1, forward strand.
AGGTTAAGTGATGAGTTAATGTCTATCCACTCGCACGGCTTTTTTCTTTCTCCCTCTAAATATTGCCTCTTAACTTTATTTCCCTTATAAATAATGTCTTTTGCCAGGTTTATTGGCTTGCTGTGGATTACCTTATAGTTGCAAAATCTGCTATAGTGAGTACAGTTTCATTTTCTTTTTATATATTTCTCATCTAGGAGTACTATTTCCTTCAGTTTTATTTTATTTATTGTTCTTGCAGAACTGTGGCTCTTACTTTACTGCTGTACTCTATGTTGAGCACTGGTGTGAGGAACACTTTAATAGTCTCACAATGGGCAGCCCGGATTTTTCTCACCACGAAATAGTATGTTCACATTGGAAATTTATGGAAGAATGATGTTTATAATTTTTCAGCTTTATAAATATGGATACCCCTTTCAGTTCTCCTGTTCTACTGTACACAATATTGCTATTCAAGTGCAAAACTTCCTCACTTTTCTTCTTGACTGTCAGCTGCCACCCCACATTGAGATACTTGTCTCGGCAGTCACCCAAATTAATGAGCCAGACAGTCTCTATGGGATTATTCAATCACACAAGGTTTGTTGAAGATATATGTTGGGTTTGCCTGTGCATTATGTGTTTATAAGTTGATTCAAGATGAAAATTTTGCATAGTGAAAATAGATTAATGAAAGTAGTTGCCCAAATATACATCCAATGGATATGCCATTTAAGAACTTAGGCTTTTAAAATATTTTCAGATTTGTTTGTAACAGTCTATAATCCTCTCTATGCACTATAAATGAATTCTCATTTTTTCAAAGTTTTGAATTGTTATAGTAACTGTGGGTTCAATGGGTTGGATACTCTTGTATTTTTTGATAGCAAATATGCTTATAAAGGAACATCCTTTGGCTTAACTTCTGCTGTGCTATTGCTATACTGATTGTTCTTCTAAATGTTACGCAATTAGATTCATAGGGTATTTTTCTTTTCTTTTTGTTTTGTAATTGTGCAAAATTGATGCTGCTTGCGTTATTTGACTACTGTAACTGTTGCACTATTTGTTCATTCTTCGTTTATTTTCTCTTAGAAATTCCAGTGTACATGTTAATAACTTACAGTGAAGCCTTTTGAGATTCCTTTTTAAGCTTATAGTCTTCAGTTGATCACCTGAAAGAGTTTTTATGTTTTTCAAGATATCCATGATATAGTATCCCAAGCCATTACGACCTTTCCCTTAACTTTTTTCTGTAAAAAACTGTTAAAATTATTCTTGATTATCTAGTAGGAGTACTGACTCTTATGGTATTATGCAAATAAAAGTTTATTACCTCGGAAAGTATATATTTTCCATGGCATAAGTTTGTGGTCACAGCAAATATATTTCCATACTAGTGTATGAACACGATGATAACAGTTTGTCGTGTGTTTTGCAGCTGACCTCTCAAATAATCACTTTTGAACACGAGGGTAATTGGAGTAAAGCACTTGAATACTATGATTTACAAGTGCGCTCTGAGCCTGTTGTGCAAATAAGTGGTTCTACCTATTCTTCTCGGGAGAATTCTCAAAAGGCAGCTCTAACATCCTTCTCCCAAACAGAACATGACATGACACAAAAGAAGCCTTACAAAGGACTAATTAGATCTTTGCAACAGATTGGCTGCACTCATGTGTTGGATGTTTATTGTCAAGGATTGGCTTCTCAAAGGGGCCGTTTTCAACACGATTTAGAATTTACTGAGTTGCAGGTTTATGTTGTAATTTTTACTTTTCATTGGTGAAAAGCGATTGGGACTGCTGTCTACTGCCTCTCTACTATTCCCATTGTCTTTCGCTTCTCCCACCTCTTTTTCGTAATTCCATGTATTTGCATATTGATGGCTTGTTTTGTCTACCATGTGTAGTATGAAGCTGCTTGGCGTGCAGGAAACTGGGATTTCTGTCCACTTTATTCTGGTACTGATTCAGCAGTCTCATATCGATATGTTGATGGTCACCATTTCAATGAAAACTTGCACAGGTTTGCTCTTTAGATATAGATTCAAGTGAGATTTTAATTCATTCAAGCCTTTCTTGTTCTAGAAATATGTGAACCTCAAGTACACTCCTATATATATTGCTTTGGAGAGAAATTGACTTTTGTGTTTCAGATATTTGTATCAAGATTTTAGTGTGGTTGGGAAGGAGGTGTATCCCCATCCCCACACCAGGGCAGGTAGTGTTTGTGCTGGGATTATTGTTACTATAGGCTCTGTAGCAACATTTAACTCTTTATACTGATGAAGTAGGCCATACAGTATTATGAAAATAGCTAATCCTACAACAAGAGTGGATTGTAGTTGTTGGAGCTAGACATTGAGGTGTATATGAGAAACAACAAGTTTGTGATATGTTCTGTGGCTTCTTTTTCAGTTTTAACCTCTACGAAATAAAGCGCTAGAGAAAAAATTAAAATGAAGTTAAGAATTTATAGATGTGGTAATTTAAGTTTTTGCATCTCTGAACTGGATGAAGAATTTGAATTTAAATATTTCTAAGAGTGTACACTTGCAAGTGATAAATCTATCAGCACCAGAAATTTGTAGAAGCAATTCCTTCATCATTCATTCTTTCCGGTATTCATAAGTGATATAATGTTTATAGTATTCGACTATTCATGCATGATAATGTTGTAATACATGATAACTGCAAAATTTAGTAACTAACAATATGTAATTATTCTATATATTGTTGAGTCTTTCATAATTTAAATATTTTACTCTTCTATAAACAAGCTGGCAACTGTGAGCATGACTTGCTGGACTGTCTAGTCTCTTCTTTCTTAATTCAAATATTTTTCTCTTCTGTCTCGGCTTCATGTCGTAGAGAAGTAGAATGGAAGAATATTGTATCATTCTACTGAAAGAAACTGACCAAGATATAATTATAATGAATCCGAGTCATGGAAAGAAGATCATAGTGATTCCTAAACATAATGAAATGAAATCTATAAAAAGGAAAATGTTCAGAACTGATTTTTTTATTAACAAATTGATGGGAAGTAAATAGATTTCCAACTTCTAGATCTTATGCCAATTGATAGTACATAGATAATTTTGATTTTGCATTCATTGCTCCCTTCCATGTACTTCTTGTTCTGTAGCCAATTATTACGAGTTGGTTTTCATACTAGCTGGGTGGAATTTTTTTAATCCTAACCCTAAACAAGATCAACGAGTCACACACTAAGCATAGCAAATATATCAAAGGTCAACAAAATTTTGTTGCACGTTTTCTTTTTAAAGATATACATTACACATAACAGCACCAAGAAGGTTCTTCCAATTGTCAGCCAGAAGAAATTGTCTATTTCGGTCTCTTTAAGCCTTTGCCTGTATTAGCTCCAAGATTGCAACTTGCAAGAAATTGTTGCACGCGGATTCCTGTCTTACACAGTTACCACTTGAAGACCCAAAAATATGTCCAAGATTGAATAGTATTTAGTTTACCTAGAGGCTTCTGTTAGGAAAAAAACTGAGATATTACTCTTTTGCTTTTTTTTTTTTTTAATCTGCAAATACTTCCTTGATTGGTTTGTTTTCACCTTCAGCAATTAAGAAGGCCAGGAAATAATGAGAATGGTCAAAGTTTTAATATTTACTAGAATGTCCCCCATATACAAGTGCTATTGTTTATGCTATTCAATTGAAGTATTCCATGGTGATGCCCAAGGTCTGTCTATTAAGATGGCAATCTCTGTGGTATCCTTTGTGTTCATTTTATCTTCAAGAGTTATGGGTATCCCACTTTTCTGATCAATACTTGATCTGTTGGCTTTCTGGTCATTTGGAATAGTCAGACTGGATTAAGTAACTGTGCAAACTTACAGCCATGTGATAGTAGTGCAATAACTAGAATTTTATGTGAGGCCATCAGTTCTTCTAAAGGTAATAAACCTTAAATGTCCCTCTTCTACCACTTCCTAAGCTAGAGCTCGACATTCACTATAGCATCAGAGCAATGTGTCAATTTGTCTAAATCTTGCCGCCAATTTATGGAAAATTTCAATTTGTAAGGCTTGATTGAAATAATACAACCTACACATGAGGGACCTTCTTAAAATACTAGATATTAAATGACACTCTTTTCTAACAACTTAAACTATTTTAGATGAGTTGGAAGTTTAATGCTGGCTAGTTGCTGTGATCATATCAGTTAAATATTAACACTGTAGTGCTATGGTACAGCTGTTTGAGAGCATTACAGGAAGGAGAATTTGATGAATTTCATAAAACATTGCAAAATTCAAAGCAGGTTAGTTTTTGATAATCTCTTATATGTGACTAAAACCTTTTAAATGTAAGATTATTTCATCTTTTCCAGGCTCTTTTGCTGTCCATCTGTCATGCGAGTAAGGAGAGTACTGAGTTTATCTACTCAACCATAGTTAAACTTCAGGTACTTTGTACACCCAGCTGCCAGTTCTTTCGAATTCATTCCCGTGCACGGGGTTGGGGTGGGGAAGCATCTAAAATAGTTCACTCTTAGTTTCATATATAAATAACATTGTCTTTACTGTTTATTAATTGTTCAAAGATACAGGTTTCTAATTTTTTCATGGTTTTCTGCTGATTGTTTTACTTGCTAGATCTTTTATCACCTTGGAATGGCTTGGGATTTACGCTGGAGTTCGTCATGTGAAAAAGTTGATCATTCTTCTGAGGTACAGACATCATTGTCTGAACCTGTTGTCCCCTCCATGGATCAGGTCTCTTGTTGAACTCTCTTTCACCTTATGCCACTTATCTTTCTGACTATGTATATCATTAATGTACCATGTCATATTTATTTCTGGACTATAATATTATTTATCTGCTGAAAAAGTGTAGACTTACTGCTTTGAACTCTTTCTCAAGCTATATATTTGTTTTTACCATATTCTAGACAAGTATCTTTTGTTTCAAGACAGATGTCAAAGTTGGGGAAATAATTAATTTTCAGAATTATATTGATTTACCAAACCATATATTTATATCTTGCAGTTGCAATGTCTACATAGAAACTGGAACTGCATTTTGAAACAAGCAGAGTTACATATGAATTTGCTGGAACCATTCATAGCATTTAGAAGAGTCTTACTTCAGGTTTTAAATTCTATGGATAGTACAGCACACCATCTTTTGGAATCAGCATCAATTCTTCGTAAGGTACTCTTGTAAAAGTTGTTATATTATGTTAGAATAACATATATTTAAGTTGTTAAAAGGTGTTATTGAATTACACACCTTCAGGGCTCTAGGATTTCACAGGCTGCTGCTGCTTTACATGAATTTAAGTTCCTTTGCTCTGGGATGGGTGAAGAATATTCGAATTTGTACTGGCTTGGAAGGGTATGTACTTTCTCTTTAATCTTTGATGATTCATGGAACATAAGATTCATATTCCTTTCATGCTTCCAGAAAATTAACCTTGGACTTTTATGAATGTACCAGCCCTTCGTATGACCAAAATCACTTATTCACACAAGACAAATGCATTCAAATCCTGAAATTCAGTTAGCTTGTTTTAAATTCTACTGTTTGCTGCCTGTATTTACACGCTGTTGGTTGAAAAAGTGCGGTCATGATGTTAACATAATTTGTCCATTCTTGCACTGTTATAAGCTTCTATCTCATGCAAGTATTAATGCTATGTTTAATATGTAGTTCTTGGGGAAGTTTCTATAACAAACTTTGCGTGACTTTGGGTGTTTTCTTGCTGTGTTCTCCCCATCATAATTCTATACCATATCATTATTGATAATTCTTTCGTCATTAGAATTTGGGTTTGTAGCAATCCATAAATTGCAAGAAATGGTTTTGATGTACCCTTGACATAAGTTGATGGTACTGGCCGGTGCTTTTGCTCCCGATGAGTGCACCATAACTTCAGTGCAGGATTTCGGCTCTAAGGAGCTCTATCATTTCAGTAATTCGCATTCTTTCAAACCTGCCTCTTAAATTTCATCATGTCAGTGAAATTAATGGTCCTAGTGCAACATGTCTGAAGGTGTGTATGTAATGGAGATGGTGTACATGAACAGAATAGGAACATTTTTTCTTAGGTTGGGTTGTGTGGTGGTTGGGGGGGGGGGGGAGTTGGAACTAGTTTCAAGATGAACTGATGAAGAAAAATTATCAGGCTAGAAATTGAAATGAAATTGATGCCTGAAGAAGTTGCGGCTGCGAGGTCATATGGAAATAAGGGTTTTGGGCCTTCGGCTCCAGCTTTGTTCATTTTTTCCTTTGTTATGTGTTTTGCTGATAAGTAACATGGATAATGCGCTTGGTTTGATTGTCTACTTGGTTTGTGTTTACTACTGGGCCCAACTGAATGTCTAGTATCTGTTTTCTTCTTGTAACTTAGAATAAATTGGCCAGGTTGTGTTTTACAAATTTCTATGCTTCCAAGCAGTAAATACAGCATATATGTATTTTGTTCCTATAAATGCTCTAGCACTACAGTGTTTCAAAATTTCAATTTTTCCCGCTCCCGTGACCCTGCACGGCTGCACCTGCATCCACTCCCACACCCGCTTTATGTGACTTAAAGGCTTAAAGCCTACTATTTGACTCATTCTTTCTATTTTAATCTCTCCAATCATCAGTTAGCATCTTTAACTAGAGACTGACATTTGTGGGTCATTTTCTTTTAATGTAAAAGCTTGAAGAAGCTAAGCTTCTCCGTGCCCAAGGACAGCATGAGATGGCGATCAACCTTGCGGATCATATTTCACAAAATCACAGGTTGAAGGCAGAAGCTCCAGATGTATTTCGCTTAGTTGGAAAGTGGCTGGCAGAAACTCGATCAAGCAAGTTAGTAATATGTTATTGCATTCATTATATGCCACGGTGTGCGGTTACTTAATAATTTTAAAAAAAATTTAACATCATTTCATCGCATGAACAAAAGTATACACGGAGACGGATTCACCCTTAGACTCCAACCATCTATTCATTTACAAAAAGAAGTACCAAATTTAACTCAGTGTGTCCCTGATGAGATTAAATGACATAACTTCGAGTCATCATTTTCATTAGTCAAAAGCTACGACTAATTGCAGCAACAACTAATTGCAGCAACATCTCACATTAAATAGTGAAATAAGTTTTACCCCATGATATTATTCGATTCATATCTAGTGTGATCTACTTTTTAGTGTCATTGAAACTTGATGAGTTACTGAGCAACTGGGAATTGGATGTACTGCTATCCAAACTCATGTCTGTCTAAATACCTCATTAAGGAGGTCCAATTTAAGCTATCATCGAACTAGTAGCTCATTAAAGAAACTCAAGATGAACCTTGGGTAAACATACCTCTTTCTTGTAATTCTTTCATTTATCTTTTCTTTCGTATTTAAGGAATATGTTAAGTTTCATTTAGATATCTTGAGCTATTATGAACACATTGGCACAGTCACTCATTTATTGTGTATGTTGGTGCCAGTTCTAGTGTATAATTTCATGAAATCTCTCATCGCAGGCTTCCTGAGTTTCTTTGGCTATAAGGTGTCTGATGATTTGGTGATGATGCACATACCTTCTGGTGCTAAAAGGATTTAATGATGTATAAAATTATCATAACGAAGTCTTAGACTGGAACTTTGCAAAATTAAAACCTCTGAGTAATGAAAACCTACTAAATACCCAAGATATTATGGACCTGGAAATTTTAGAGAAGAAATTTGAGCCATATATAGGATAACGTAAATAAGCCACTGTCAGTGATAACTTTCCTCATTAATAATTTGTATCCATCGTTGTATTCGATTCTTTTCCCAAGATATTGACCTGGTAGTGTGAATGCAAACGCCTATAGTACTCAATTGATTTTTGATGTTGTGAAGCCTCTCTGAGATAACAGTAACAACCCCTTTCTAAAATTTTCTAGTTCCCTATTGATAAATGATAAATGTGGCATTAGATTTGTCGCTGAACTATATCATACTTGAGCTCTCTGGATTAATATTGCAACATTGTATTAATACATCCACTTCAAGCTATAACATTAGTTAAACGGTCTTCAAATTTATCTTAAAACATCTGTGATGTGCACATATATTTATATATAGCTTAATTCAATATATTTTTTTTAACTCTCTGTTATGGCACTGCAGCTCCAGGACTATATTAGAGAAATACCTGAAAACTGCTGTTAATCTCGCTGAGGATTACAAGTCCAGAGACAAGTTATCTATGGAGAAAAGAACCCAAATCCATTTCCATCTTGCACATTACGCAGATGCTCTTTTTCGTAGTTATGAAGAAAGACTCAACTCCAATGAATGGCAAGTAGCAATGCGACTACGGAAACACAAGGTATGTTTTATGTGAGATTTTTGCATAGAATAAGGTGAAGGGATACCTAGCAATGGTATTAGTTTGGTAATTGTAATCTGAAATGTTTTGTTGACATGCAGACGAAGGAGTTAGAAGCACTAATCAAGCGTTTTAAGAGTATGGCAAAGGCAAGTCCTATAACTTGAGCGTTTTGTTAGTTCCTTGCAACAGGCACCACTGTTAAGAAAATTAAGAAGGATATGATTGACTTGATATGTCTTCTATGTGGAATCTAGGGTGACAAGACTGACTATTCTTTAAAAATACAAGAGTTGCAAAAGCAACTAGCAATGGATAGAGAAGAAGCCGAGAAATTACAGGTATGTTTAAAGAAGATGATGATGGAATTAGGCATGATTTCTACAGAATTACTCCCACATTTTTTTTTTAATTGAAGTGTGGAATTCCTCAATATCCTAGTAGGGCTTATGATCTTAGAACTCATTGAACTTGTTTGCTGGAGCTGGGCTGTGTCAAGCTGTAATAAAGGGTGTGCTTAAACTAATTGTCATCTTCAAGTTATGGAGCTTGAGGTCTTTAAAATGCAGTAATATTCGTTGGAAATTAAGTCCACAAAATGAATGTTCAACATACTTCTTTTCATTTTAATTGTTCAAAACTGGTGCGGTTGGATTGATTTTAAAGAAAAAGCTCTTCGAACTTGTTTTACAGTGTGAGTAGCTGAACCTGATTGTGTTTTATTGGAAGCAAGTTTATCTTATTATGTCAATGTTTTACCTTTGCCTAGGAAGACAGAGACAATTTTCTGAGTACAGCACTAGAGGGATACAAGAGATGTTTGATCATCGGAGAGAAATATGATGTTCAAGTGGTATGTACTTATAACTCCATTTTCTGTAAATTGATTTTTCGGAAAATGACTTATGTGGTGTTTAAGATTGGAGTTTCTTTGTGTGAATCTTATTATCATTAGTTTTTGGTTCCCATGTGTTGACATCTATTACTCCATTTACATTTTGTGCATCAGGTTATAGTTGGAATAGTAGTAACGTGCTATTCTATATTTATCCTAAGAAACAAATGGTTGAAATTCCTTCTAATTCAACGAGAATGCTTTTTGAAAATAAAATATTATTTGGAGAATAAAGCTAATTTTTTATACCTATAAATGTAAATGTAAGCATCCAAAGATTGATTTTGTGTATACGATTAATGCTTGTTGGTATATGACAATGGTGAATGCATCACAACACCAAAGCTTCAGCTTTGCAGAGAAAGAAATATTTCATGTGATAGCACTGTTATCTTTAACATCAGATGATTCCTAGGTGTGTGTTTATTGTGCAGTATTATGGTTTGCCAATTGGTTGCTGAGCACCATAACTTGGTTTATTGCTTTTGATGGCATTTTTTTGTTAATTCTATTTATTTTTTCTCATAATTTCTTTACCAATTATTTATAATTTTAACTTTCTTGAATTTGAGTTGTGCTTTCTTTACTTTTAGGTATTTCGGCTTGTTTCCCTTTGGTTCAGTTTTTCAGCTAGACAGATTATTGTGGATAGTATGCTTAACACTATCAAGGAGGTATTTTATACATAACATCCATTTCTTAGATCATATTGTTTACTTTTGAATAGTCTAGGGCTATTGAAAATTGCTGTCTGCTCATACTTCACATTTGGTTCAAATTATGGATCTCTATACATGTATTTAGGTGCAATCTTATAAGTTTATTCTATTGGTTTACCAAATTGCGTCACGTATGGGTGGCACAAAAGACTCATTGGGACCTGCAAGCTTCCAGGTTAAATTTTTATGCTCTATTTTCTTCACTTTTTTGAAAAAAGAATCTACTTCATGCATTATAAGTTTAATGGCTATTTTGCAGTTTGCATTGGTTTCTCTTGTGAAGAAGATGGCCCTTGACCATCCTTATCATACAATATTTCAGGTATATAGGTTTTACCCATTAAAGAAAGATCATCTTAAGTTGCAAGTTAATGGTATCTGTTTTGTCAAATTTTATATTCTTCATTTTTCTTTAGTCAACATTTCCACATTCTTCAATTTCTTTTATGAGTATCTGATATCCTTGGTTACTAGAAAACAGTGCGTTTCAATTACTAGTTGTTTCACCTTTCCTATATCTCAATTGAAGAAGTAACTCCCAATTGAATGACTGTATTTACGTTTCTTTTTCTCCTGTTGGTTATTAGCTTCTAGCTCTGGCTAATGGTGATCGCATCAAGGACAAGCAACGTAGTAGAAACTCGTTTGTCGTGGATGTGGATAAGAAAGTTGCTGCAGAAGATCTCTTGAAAGAACTATTGTCATACCATGGTGCTATAATTAGACAAGTAAATGCCTTATTGTTTCTGGTTATTTGTATTATGTCTGCATTGGTTCTGTTCCTGTCATTTTCTTATTTATTCTTTTCACTACTTAGATGAAACAAATGGTGGAGATCTACATTAAACTTGCTGAACTTGAAACAAAGAGAGAGGTAGATCTGTGTGTTTCTTACAGCCTTTAGATATATCCATTGAGTGTTGGTTCTAATTCTGCTACTTGGAAATCTTAAACCACGAATAATGTGCTTAATACTGGAATCTGCAACCAGGATACCAACAAAAAAGTTACTCTTCCTAGAGAACTCCGCAGCATTCGAGAGCTTGAGCTTGTAAGTCCGCCTTCTTCTTCTTCTTCTTCTTGTGGTTGGTTCAGGATATCTACATGTGATGCAATCAGTACTTGTTTGATAAGTAGCATCATTACCGAGACGAGGTGACTGCATAGCACTTACATTTCTGGCTGCATAATCATGGCATTTCAGGTTCCTGTCATAACATCTAATGTTCCTGTGGACCGGACTTGTCAATATCTTGAAGGATCTTTTCCTCACTTCAAAGGGTTGGCTGATTCAGTCACGTAAGTATTCCACTTTGTCTGGATCTCGGACTTGAGTAAGAAGAATATTCAGGAAATTGTTTTGTGGTGTGGTTTAAGATAAAATCTGGAAAACAAGCTTGTAAAATCATTCTGAGAGGTATTTTTGGTCTGTACAATCTTTTCATGTTTGTCTGACTATTTAAAATATTAGTTGTAAAATAGTGTTTATCTTCCTTACTGAAATCTTTAATTCAAACAGAGGCAATATGCTAGCTCATTCTGCATGAGCTTCTCATATTTATTATCTACTATTTTCAAGCTGATCTACTGTTTATTGCATTGACAATATCCAGCATAATGAATGGGATAAATGCCCCAAAAGTGGTGGAGTGCTTAGGGTCTGATGGTCAAAGATACCGACAACTTGCAAAATCTGGCAATGATGACTTGAGACAAGATGCTGTATGGATTCATATCACATGTTCTTTCTGTAAATCATATTTAACCTCTATGAGTGATGATATTGCATGATATTATGTTTGAGATACTATGCTTTGAGGAATATAATATATGATAGCTGGGTAAGTTTATTGATTTTGCATTTAATCGTTTCTGAAAATGAGGCTGGGGTGATAACCAGAAGTTGCAGCTTTTGGTCACCTGACACCATAAAATCCTAATCTCCTACATTATAGTCCACACCTACTTCCATCCCACTCTTAGACTAGCTTCGAAAAATGTGGATACAAAATATAAATTATCATCACTAGGAGGGCTACTTGTTTTTGGTATTTATGATATTGTTTAGAGTCCTTTCTGGATTCCTTCAGCTAAATGCATTTTACCATAGTTCACAAGGAGCAATGGTCTAGCACACCTTAGAGCTTATGGTTCTTGTGTCTTATTTAATTCTTAATCTTCCAAATTCAGCTAGGCTTGGTCACTCAATTTCCATCAGTAGCTTGCTGTCAAATGTAAAGGTTATTATAGCACAATGTTACCATTCATAACTTTGATCAACCCAGCTTGGACTTATCCTTTTTTGTGTACATAGATTTGCGCTGAATAAATTCCCAGATATCAAGTTAATTGCTTCTCCATATTTTTCCTCTTTGAATGGTTCTTTCATTTGTCTGATACTCGGTGGATTTTATTTTCACATTTTCAAATTATCATAAATATTGTGCAGGTGATGGAACAGTTTTTCGGCTTAGTTAACACTTTCTTGGAGAAAAACCGTGACACATGGAAGAGAAGACTCAGGATACGTACATACAAGGTAGTATCTCATCACAAAACGGTTACTGTCTCTTTCTAGTAATCAATGCCGAGTTTGCATTGGCACGGAATTTAACATGAGAGTAGAAACAGTTAAAAGTTAGTTTTATCTTACATTTTAACATTAAGGGTAGTCTTGAGAGTTAGTAGAGTCACATAATTATATTAGTTGAAAGAGTATTTCGGACTAGAAGGTTTCCGTTCTAGGAAATGCGTCATTATTTGCGAATATCCTCAGGGAAGAAAGAAGTTTCAAATGTAAACAAATGGAGTATTATATTACATAGTTTTGTGAGATATCCTCGTCTTGATAACAGGTATAGTAGATCCTATATATAGGTAGTTTCATACTTCCTCTGTCCCTAAATTTTCTCTACTATTTCCTTTCTGGGATGTCTCAAAATAACACTCCCTTTCTATAAATGTAATCATTTTTCTCGAGTATACCCTCTTACATAAAGTAATGATTTGACACCACTAACTCTTAACCACTACTTTTAAGGGCATAAATGTAAAGACACAAAAATTCTACTTTTCCAACTCTTACATAAAACTCCGTGCCAAAAGAAAAAGTAGCAAAAATAGAAAAAAAATATAAGGACGGAGGAAGTATTGTACTAATGAAGTTTTTTTGTTCACAATTTTAAGAAACTGCAAGTCTTCCGTTTTTACCTTCAAAAAAAAAAAACTGTTTTTTCTCTTATACCTTTGTAGGGGTTTCCTGGAGTCAAAATGTCACATGAAAAACATCTACTATGTAACTTCTATTTTTAATGTGATGGTAATCCATGATTGAAGATCCCATTGATCCTCGCTTTGAAAATTCTTAGTACTTCAACCACTGTATTGGGTTATCCATTATTTGAATTTCGTGTATAAGAACATTAATTCTCTTTTCCTCCCTTTGGTCTGGTGTGCGCATGTGGTGTATGTACATGCGTGCTGCTAACTTCCAAATATTACTGATGTAACTGCCATTTATTTATTAATTCATTAAATTTGGTAACTGCTGGATAGCAAGATTAGGAATTCTCAGCTAGAGTTATCCATTAAGCTTATTGTATTCCAGGGCGTAATACTCATTTTTGCTGATTTTGTACTTCTGAGCAATCTTGTACTGTGTGTGTCATATCTGTATCTTGTGTTACATTCTTCTGGATTCTTAATTCTCCAAATGCTTGTGCTAATAAAGTCATTTTGGCCGCATGCTTCAATGAGACAGGTTGTTCCTTTTACCCCCAGTGCTGGTGTTCTCGAATGGGTGAATGGAACTTTCCCGCTTGGTGATTATCTTATAGGAAGGTTAGCAAAATTTCAATTTGCATAGAAGTATGAGATATACAAAAAATTGCGTGTTGAATATGTGTATGTCCCACAATCCAGCTCCAGAAACGGAGGTGCTCATGGACGCTATGGAATTGGAGATTGGAATTTTATCAAATGTCGACAGCACATGACTTCAGTAAGTGTCATTTGGTAATCAAGGAACTTAGTCCATTTCTATATAAGTGTGTTTAACCTTGTACTTCTCTCTAGAGTATGTGTCATGAAGGAATAGAGTTCATGCAAAAAGATTAAAAGGCTACATGTCAACTTGAGTATTTCTCTTGATATTCACGAGAGTGTAACAAGGAAATACTACAATAAGTTGTAATAAGATCCTCCTGGGCATACAGCCATACAGGTTAAAGAAAATGAAGTAGTTGCTATCTGCAAAACAGAAGAATTAGTATTCCAGCACCTGTTGTGCTTTTTTTATTTTATTTTTTCTTCTTGTTGTAAATCCAATTCTGTAAACTCGAGAATAATGTACATTAGTATGTGGGAAATAACGCGCAATAGTTACAAATTTAGGATATCACCGACAGGTGATTGGTCTAGTGGAAGAGACTGGTCACTACAAAGTACCGAACCCAGGTTTGATTAAACCCTTGGGAAACCAAAAAAAAAAAAAAAGCAGGATATTCTAATAGAGTTACTAGGTTCTCCAAATAAAGTTATTTGCAGGGACTTAAAAGATGGACACCGGGAAGTGGGTTCTGCTCAACCACACATTAGACATTGTTTATGAAAAATCTTGAAGGACATAAGCTCTCACCCAATAAAACATTAAATCAGCTGTGTTGAAGGGTGGAAAACTTTAAGAATATTAAATTATTCTGTTTGGAGTAACGAGTTGTTCTCTGAGGAGTAATTCCTTTCTTGTTTTCAAAGCGTTGTTTGTGCTAATTACACTGTTTTCGAAGCATCATTTGTGTACCAACTTAAATCTTGGCTGAGTCACCCTGTTTGATGGTACACGCAGCATTGAAAAAAAATCTTAAAACTAAAAACCGACTCATGGTGGCACCCTTTTACATATGATGAGGTCAGAAGCATGTCATTTGTGGTGGCATATGTGGTTGTACTTAAGAAGACTCTCAGTGGATTTACGTTCCTTCCAACTCCCCTTCATGCGAAATTTCATACTCCAGGAGAATAAACTTTCCGTTACTATCTAGTGCTTACTTTGTGTGGTGTGTCTTGATTTGCAATCAAAATGGAATTGTAGGAGAAGGGGGTAGTGGAACTACAGTAGTACATGGAGTGGGGAGGATGCGATGTGCCTGTGCCGAATAAGGGGTTAAGGAGGGCACAGAAAATTGCAGCTTAGGGTTTTCCTGTTTCATTCTTTTGACATTTGTTCTGATGCCATATGAAATTGTAGGTGAATGAGTTCTTATTAATGAACCGTAATAGGGTATTGATACAATGAAGATTATAGACTCTTTGAACTTTAGGAAAGGATAGTTAATATGCATCTCTGATACAATATTTACTTGTGCATCGGAGTAACCAATATACTGAACATAAATTGTCTAAAAGCTTTAACATCTTAGTTTAGGATTGCCAAATGTACTAGGTTTGAGTTAAGCCAGCTGATCTTTTGCTGGATCATGAACCAGGTTCTAACATCTTGAATGCCAGAACTGAACTCCTGTACATCTCCTTACTTCACTCTGGGCCCACGCCAAAGGATCTCTGCATCGATATGTGCCTTTTGATGTTAAAACATTTAAGAGTGGTCATGCTTAGGTTAGTGTCATTCCTTCTTCTGTGTGTTTTCTCAGCTACTTCTTCTTAGGTCAAACATAAGCTACTGTGAGGCGTATTTAGGCTTTTTACAATTTCATTTCAAATTGTAATAGATCTGGCCAAGCTTCACGTGTCGGTCGACACTATCTTAATAACAGCTATGCTTCCGAATTAAAACTTTGTGATGCAATCAGTGGTACATTGTTCCTTGCTGTGGTTTTTAATATCTGTTATTCTTTGTTTTGTAGGAAAATGATAAGCGCAAGGCATTCCAGGAAGTTTGCAGGAATTTCAGGTGTGTTTTTTGCAAAAACCACCTTCTTGTAAAAGGGTTGAGCTAACTTGGCTTTGTTCACCATGCAATGCAGGCCGGTCATGCATTACTTCTTCTTGGAAAGGTTTTCTCATCCTGCTGACTGGTTTGACAAGAGACTTGCATACACTAGAAGTGTGGCTGCTAGTTCAATGGTTTGTCTGTTCATTTAGCTCTGCCGTTCTGTGATTTTTTTATTGATCTTATGACGTGATAAAGTAGTATATTAAATTCAGAGAATGATAAAACCTGTCATGGTATACAGGTTGGTTACATTGTAGGATTAGGAGATAGGCATTCCATGAATGTCCTAATTGATCAAGCTACTGCAGAAGTTGTTCATATAGACCTAGGCGTTGCATTTGAGCAAGGCCTGATGCTGAAAACACCTGAACGGGTTGGTTTTTCACTTGAAAATTTTCATTTTCAACTTCTTTTTTGTTTTTTTTATAAATTCTCAAGAAATTTACCTAGATTGATATTTTAAACTGTCGTTGCCAGGTGCCTTTTAGGCTGACGAGGGACATCATAGATGGAATGGGTGTAACTGGGGTGGAAGGAGTTTTTAGAAGATGTTGTGAGGAAACTCTTTCGGTCATGCGAACAAACAAAGAAGCACTGCTTACAATTATTGAGGTACAATTAGCGTAGGAATGCTGTTATTTCTATATTGTGAGAAACCTTACATTATTGTCTGACTTGGAAATTTATGCAGGTTTTCATCCATGACCCTTTATATAAGTGGGCTCTATCACCTTTAAAGGCCATGCAACGTCAAAAGGTATATTAAATATTAATAGCTGTATTTTGATATATGCAATCAGATTGGATTCCTTCAGTGCCTTTTCATTCTAATGGAAAATATTTGAGTATTAGAGTGAGTGGAAGAAAGAGTTGTTTATTCAGGTCACACTGAAAGTATGAATAGAGGCACATTTCTTTTGATAATTACAATCAAATGAAGTCTGGCTTGATGTGTGCAATTAATATGTGTATTGTTATTTCCAAATTCTACTAATGAAGTCAAAAGTGAATGATTTACAATTAAGCGGCATATTAGTTAATGTGCTCTGACAGTCTAAAGTGTGTGATATGATGTGATATGATGAAGAACAATCTGTTTTTTCACCAAAAAGAAAAAACGAAAACAAAATGAAAAAAGATACTGACTGTTAAATGAGCTTATTTACGCATGTTGTGAGTTTGGCTTTTTGACATATATGTATTGCTTCTCACATAGTCTTGTTTTTTGCTTAAATAGGATATTGATGATGATTTAGACGCCGACTTGGAAGACTCTGATGAGGATGAATACGAAGGAAACAAAGATGCCGCGAGAGCTTTGTTGCGTGTCAAACAAAAGCTAGATGGATATGAAGATGGTGAAATGAGAAGTGTTCATGGACAGGTATGTCTTTAATAATGAGCATGATGCTGGAAGCAAAGATATATTTATGTTCTACATTTTGTCCGAGTCTTGAATAGCTGCAAGTGGCATTTTGGGGCTATCCTCTTTTGAAAGAGCCCTCTAATGGGATCCAATGGGCTAGCTATGATGTCTAAGATTCCTAATGTATTGTGATGAATTTCTCATTCCACAGTTACTCTCCTGATGTGTTAACGGTTGTTCCTAGGAATGTTTAAATGGAACCCCCCCCCCCCCCAACACACAAACACAGACTCCTACACCTTCATGTTTAGTAAAAGTAACACGGTTCTGTTAAGGTGGAAATCGGTTCTCTCTTTGCAAAAACAAAGGGTTTGAATCAGCTTTCTTTTGTTGATTATCCATATGTTTTGATATTGGGAACAAATATCTCTAAGGTTAAACTTACTATGTCTAGGATACCCATGATTGCACTGTTAATTCGAATTCTTAGTTTGACTTTTTGGAGTTGGTGGGCATGAATTATTGAACATATAGCATCACATATGAATGGTACAAAACAACAATACATATGTACTCGGAAAGTTTTGTTTCTGGTTTGTTTATATATCTTGGAAATTAGAAGGTTGCATTAAAAAGTTAAATATTCCCGTATGTCCATTGCTCCAAGAAAATTGCAGTTAACCTTTACTCAAATCATTATAATTATTTACTGCATAATTATTCTTCTCAATTTGGATGGTGTAGGTTCAGCAACTTATACAAGATGCAATTGATCCTGATCGATTGTGCCATATGTTTCCTGGATGGGGAGCTTGGCTGTGATTACCAGACCGGACTGTCTAAATTATTGAGTTTTTTCATTGTAAAGTCAACTGGGGAGTATGTATTCCTCAAATAGCTGGACTCTGAGGGGTTCGGAATTTTGTTTTGCTGGTGTGGATTTTGTAATTTTGCTCGAGAATAGGAATTTTTTTATGTATATCATTTGTACGTGAATTCTCATTTTAATCTGAGCCAAAATATAGAAACTGGCCAAAAAACTTCTAAGACTCCAGTTGGATGGATAGATTGGATTTGGTAAGGTTTTTGAAATAAATGGATCTAAAATTCCTATGATATAGATTACACATTTTTTAAATCTCTTATTTGGATAGCTTTTCTACAAGTCCATCCATCTTAAATTCATTGTTTTTTTATTTTCATTGAATTTTAAATTCATAGCTTTAGACAACGTAGTTTTCTTAAGGGTTTGACTCATTTTTTCGGAAGTTCCAAAATGCATTTGAGGGTGAAGAAGCACAAAAAATATCAAAAATAGAAAATATTTTGTAGCGGCTGCATGTGACAATGTACCCACTTCAGTTTATAAAATTCATAGCTTTAGAAAACGTAGTTTTTTTTAAGGGTTTGAGTCATTTTTTCCGAAGTTCCAAAATGCATTTGAGGGTGAAAATCCACAAAAAAATATCAAAAATAGAAAATATTTTGTGTAGCAGCTGCATGTGACAATGTACTTATGTACACATTAGTTTATAATACAATGCATAATGCATTGTTGGAGATATGTCTTGTAGAGTTAGAATTTAGTCTTTCACTGTAACAGTGTCACAGATATCTCAGGATATGAGTGTCACATTTGATTTTCTAGATAAAACGTAGATAAGATAGGAATATTATTTTGGATTTATTATATGTATTGTTCTTATAATAACATTTAAGATTAGGTTATTGATAAATAATGAACCCGAATAAAATGAAGTTAGTGTAAAATTAAGTGAATGTGTTAAACCTGAAAAAGAGGTTGAACTGAAAAATAAGTGGAAAATATGAAAAAACCAGGAGTGGGCAATGAGTAACTGAATTTTTAGTAAATTTTCGGATTGGGATCAAACACATCTCGTAAATAGTAATACGGACAAAATTGTGGGTTCCATTTTCTTTTTTTCAAAAAAAAAAAATCTATAGCAAAAAATACATGGACAGAGCGGACTTTTGGAAACATGCACCCTTGAAAAAAGATTGGCAGATTACACTTTCGAAATTGAATTTTAGCAGAGTGCACTCTCAAAATACCTAAGTTTTTGCAGATTACACTCTTGAAATTAAATTTGGGCAGAGTGCACCCTTTTAATCTTTTTCGAACAAACAGATTGCCGAAAAATTAAAATTTCTGATATTACTAGGGGTATAATTGTCCTTTTAATTCATTTCCTTCCTAAAGTTTAAATTTTTTGCCTAAATTTTCATTTTTCTAAAAATCCATATTCACATCCCTCAATCATTTTTGCACAATAGTTCACCATTTCTGTTGATCTATATTCTATTTTTGACATCATTGCATATATTCTAATTAGATTTATAAATTAAAAAATCAAAAGCTTTTTCAATTTAAAAAATTAATATATAATGCATTTAACATAAAAATGATAGTCAAGATATAATAAACAAATTTGAATGTAATAAACTCAGCAATCCACCCACAAGAATTAGCAACAATATTCATACTAAAATGGCAAGTTCATATAACTTCAAACCAAAAGCATGCAATTGTTGTAGATTAAGTGGAGCAGATTTTTATGTTATTTTTCTCTTTAAATGTGTTAATGGATAAATTACCCTTCATCTAAAAATTATTTCATTTGGCTTAAATTTTTGGATGGAAATTAATTTCTTTTGAAGGAAAATGAGTTAATAGAATAAGAATAATTATGTCCATATTAATAATGGGATTTACGATTTTTCGGCAATTTCTATGACAAAAAATGATTAAAAGGGTGCACTCTGCCAAAACTTATGTATTTCGAGGGTACACTCTACCAAAATTATGTATCAAGGTGCACTCTGCCAAAATTTAATTTCGAGGGTGCACTCTGCCAAAATTTATGTATTTCGAGGTTACATTCTGCCAAAATTTAAGTTAAAGGGTGCAATCTGCCAAATGACCCATTTTCAAGGGTGCATATTGCCAAAAGTCCGGACAAAGCCGAGACCTGAATGTTGTTTGTCACATTCCAAATGGACCATTCATTTGGTTATAGTTTGATTAATTATTTAGCTAAATTGATTATTAGTTCTTTTACATATTAATTACTCTATGTTGAATAACATAGTTTTTTTTTTTTTTTACGGTGAATATATAGTTACATCAAATACTATATCGAAAATATTCACATTCATAGGAATTGAACCCATGATCTCCTGATCATGGAGCTTCATCCTTAACCACTTAGCCAGAATATATAGTTACATCAAACACTATATCGGAAATACTCACATTCATAGGAGTTGAACACATGATTTCTTGATCATGGAGCCTCATCATTAATCATTTGGCTAAGATCTCATCGACTTGAATAACATAGTTATAACTTGTACGACTAATCATTCATAATAATTTTGGTCTAGGAGATGAGTTTTTTTTTACATTCTTGGGTTAGACAGATTCGGGTATGTAGGATTGGACAATTCAATCCCAAATATGTCTTACTTTCATAATAAAATATGGATATTTTTAATTTGGGTACTCAAATTTGAAATATGCCTCCCATTCGGGTTTCTAATAAAGGACGGGAGGGGTTTGAAAACAAGAGTTAAATGCAAAAATGGATCAAACGAGTAAAAATTAATTAAAACACGACTGAATCTGCAAAAGCAATATAAAATGAAATCAATGAAAAACGATTTAAACGAACCAAAAATGGTTCATAAAGTGAAAGGAGTGAATTGTTAAAAATAATGGACAAAATACAATGAAGAAAATGAGCTTGCTTCATAAAAGTTTTGATCGAAAAGAATTAAGAGATGAGTTATGAGTATATTTGAATCGGAAAAAATTAGGATATTTGGGGTATTTTAATGCAATTATAAATATAATCAATTTATTTAATTTAAAATACTCAGTGGTACTTTATCTTATTGTAAACAACCATACATAACCTTACAATAATTAAATAAAAATGCTACACCCTTAAATTTTATGGGTAAAAGTCCAAACCCCCCAATTTATAGGTCTAGAGTTTCAATTTTTTTTTTTTTTTGCTTACAAGAATACTGGAGCATTTTCAGTCGGCATTGGCCATAACTTTGTTGTTTAAATCACAATACTTGTTTCATTATCTCATCATGTATATGGACTCGTATCATTCCATAAGTTGCAATTTTGTAACAAAATATTTGTGATGAGAACATAAAAAAGAATTACTTTCCTCACATTACATCATAGTTATTACTTATTATGACGAACCTCAATTTTCTTACAAATTAATTGTGTCGAAATCTTAATCTTATCATGACAAATAATAGTGTTTTGTTAACAAATAATTCATTTTTGGTTCATTTTTTACTTTTGTGACTAATACAAATTTCTCGCAATAAATGAAGTAGAAAAAAGTGGTGAAAAAAAGTTAGGGCAGTTTTTTTCACCCCAAATACATGGAAATATGCCGAAAGTTCCCGCCCCTATTTGTTCAGTCGATTTAGTGATAAATAGAAAAAAGATTAATCTTCATCCATTTTCCCGTGATCTTGCAATTACCTTGAATTTTCTGAAATTAAATATATATTATTTCTTTGATTCTATAGAGTTAGAGGATTTGTGCTTTTTGCTTGGGGTATAGAGTGATAATGAGTGAAACATTCTATATTTATATAGGGTCGGCTCTATAGCTAGGCAATTTAGGCAATCGTCTAGGGCTCCCGACTATAGAGTCCCTCAAAAAATTCTTTTGTAAATGTAAATGTATTTCAATTTTTTTATTTGATTTTCTTTTGTCAAATAAGATGTACCAATGCATGCAAAAAACTTGGATAATTTTCAAATGAAGTCTTGCCCTATTATGTAACTACATTATCGAACATACGGTGGGAATCAACTTGATCTAGTGGGTAAAACTGGTGTTCTAGAGACTTTTCTAATATACTTATATAATTGAAGCTCTATAAACTTTTCTTATATACTTATATAACTGAAGCTCTATAAACATATTTAATATTCCAAACATATAAACAATATTTATAGTGTTATAGTTAATTAAAGACTTATTTGAAATGTTCAAATTATTTTATTGTTATAATAACTATGGCCCATGATAAAATCCTATATTATATATATTCTCAAACATTTCTTTATTTTTATTGTTATAATAACTATGGCCCATGACTATAGCCCCATAACAAAACCATATATCCTATCTATTCTTAAACATATCTGCAACTGACAATCATTCTTCTTCTTCTACTTCATCTATCTTTTCTTCTTTTCTCTGCCATTAATCCCAAAACCCTAAAACACATGACATCCGGCTAGCAGATTCCGACAGAGGACGGACGGCGCCTGAAAAATCTGGAAAAAATAAGCCCACCCCATAAAGCATCGCGGTGCAAAGGCGCCAAAGGCGCCGCCTTGACAGCGCCTTTCGGGGACGGCCGAGGCGAGGCGAGGTGAGGCGATGGGGGCTCGCCTCGCCTCGCCCTGCGCAAAGGCGCTTTTAATAACTATGAAGTGATTAGTTCATATTATTGATGTCAAATGATAAAAGATTGCTCCCTCTTTTTTTTTTATTTGTTGTTTAAGTATTTCAATGTAGAATTAAATTTTTTATACCAATTTTACTTTCTTATTAATAATATGATTATTTGATTGTGTTTTGAGACTTCTAATTTAGAAAATTGGCTATTTATTAAATTTCTTAATCCTCTTGCAATTCTCCAAGCAAATAAAAAATTGCGAAGAGTATATGCTAATTGTGAGTACAAATATTTTTTTTATTGTATCTTAGAATTTTGGGAAAAAAAATATGTAACTTAAATTCAACTAGTTTGAATCAATCTACAATTTTTAATATTAATTTATTACGAATAAAACCCAAATTACATAAATGTCTTGATTTTTTTATAGAGAACTGAACCCTTTGATAATCAAACCAAATAATTCGATTTAACATACTCTACAAATTTTGAAACTACCACGTCATATTAGATATCAAAAATTAATATGCACACCCAATAAGATTAGGATTGGGTCCTATCCAGTAAATTGTGTCGAAATATATATCGTATTATGATTCGATTTATAATATGAGCTGGATTACAATATGATTATAAGTTTGTATTTTCGGTATTCTGGTAGCCCGAACCGGTATACCCATTTTTTTTTTATTCCCACTTCCTACCAATCCAACCTTCACTTTAATATTCTCACTTCTTTTACGGACTGCCCTGGAGTAAAACCCAAATCTTCTTCATCTTCAATTCACTTCATCTTCAATTCAAAATCCCACCGCGCCGCCGCACCGCCCACCCCCATCGCTCCTCCACCATCTCTCTGTCGGCCTAGATTTGTAATTTACGGAGGTACAGTCCAAATTTTAAATGCCTAATTTTGTTCTTTTTCTGATTTTCTCTTAATAAATTGGATTTTAATTGTATTTAAAACCCAAAACTTGATTGATGCTAAAGTAATTTTTGGAGAGGGGACTAAGGCTAGGGGGTCTCTGATGTATTCTTTTTTTTATTCAATTTTATTGTTGGTTAGAGTGGTAGGAAGCATATTATTATTTACATATGTATTCAAGACAAATTATTTCTGATTCAATAATTTTTCGGTTTTTCTGTACCAAATCAAATCGAACCTCACTGATTGGTAATTTAGCGAACCAAACCAAATTTTTCGGTTTACGGAACCAGGCCATATAACGAAATTTGGTACAGTTCGGTTTACCATTTGCACAGCCCCACCTATTACCTAAAGATAGTAGTTGAGCAGAAATATTCTACTTTCGTATTTTATCTATTTATTATACTGACAAGTAAAAAACTATATTTGTTAACTTACATTTGTTATATAATAATATTCATGATACTTGAATATTCAATATATACTTGTAGTATTTGCTTTTGTGAAGAGAGTTTAAGAATGAAATGTCATAAAAAGATATTACGATTGAATCTAAAAATATCAGTTAATTTGTAAAAGAGGGCCCCCAATTTTAAATATCGCCTAGGGCCCCATAATATGTCAGACGGACCCTGCATTTATGTTCCAGAATTGATTCTTTAAACATGAAGGTACTCAAACCATTTATCTTAGGTTTTAAGGTTAATTATTTTCTTATTTTCAGTGCCAGTCTCTCAAATTGGTTGGATTTAATGTAGACACAAAAGATCACCAAGAATAAGATGGCCATATTTAAATAAGTGTATCAGAGATGAAACTTAGCTTCATTTTAATGTGTCTGATAATGTGTTTATCTGATGTCAGATCATTTTTCTATGTAGTCTTACAGTGTGTGGATTGGCCTTAATATTTGTTGCCATGGATTCTGTTATTTAGCAAAGATTTAACTCTGCTATGTTGTAATTGTAGTATCTCTTTCATAAAAAACAAACATTTCCAGTAACTCTCTAATATTGCAAAGACCTATTAAAAGGCTTTTTTTTTTGGGTTAATTCTCGTGTATGTTTGGCATGACTTTGTGAGTGGTCATTTAGATCCGATATTTTCTGCTAGCTAATTAGCTACACGAGAATTTTGGTTATATTCACCATTGACGTGTCAGTTCTTTGGGATTTTATTTTGTTACTAACAACGTGTTGTCCAGGTTATTTACTCCGTCTTAATATTTGGGAAATCTCTGAGTTTGTTACAGTATGAATAATACACTTGAACGTTGACTTATGGAGAAACAAGTTATGTAATTATTGTATTTGATTTGATAAAAATTGCAATAAGTGAGGCTTTCAACAGATTCTATACAAAAATCTGCATGATGCTATCGTAGAGTAACTTTTTCAAAGGGAATGTGTTTAATTAACACGATAACATGTTTAATTTATGTGATTTTAGCTTAGGGGCATTTAACTTTGACTCATGGGCTCGGCGGTTGAAGAAGAGTATGCTGCATTCCTGAAAAAGGTGAAGAGGACACTATACGTCGACAACTTGTCACCGCTAGTTACTGAAGCTGTTATAAAAGCTGCTTTCAATCAGTTTGGCTCTGTGAACAGTGTCCATTTCATTAAGAACTATCTTGAACCAAAAAACCTGCCACGAGCTGTTTTGGTGGAAATGGAAAACCCGAAGCAGGCCCGAGAAATCATAGCTGAGATGGCAAATTACCCTTTCATGATATCAGGAATGCCAAGGCCTGTTAGGGCACTTGCTGCTAAAGTGGAGATGTTTGATGAACGCCCTAGGGAACCTGGAAGGAGAATCGAATGTGTTTGGTTGGACCCTAAAAAGCCCGAGTTCGAGGTAGCCAAGAAGATCAAACACCTTGTTAAAAAACATGCTGCAGAAGCATCAGTAGTGCTCAATGTAAATCCCATTTTCTCTTTACTTGGTATTGGGGTTATTTTGTTTGAAAATATTGCATGTTATATAATATGTTGTGTATTGTCTTGTCTTGTATTTAGCACCAACTGGAAGAGGAAGAAAAGCTTCATAACCAACAGACTGAAACCTTGAAGGCACATTACAGAAAGTTTGAGCTGATAGATGGAGTCTATGAAGATGGAACCGCTAAACAGTTGGCTCGTCACTATAACGTACATATATCAGATGCTTGAGAAATCAGGTTTCGCGATTGGTCATTGTTTAGGGTTTATGGTATCTGTATAAATCAGTAACATTAGGATGCGATTAGGTCTGTAAAGCTGATGAATCTTATGACAAATAGTGTTTGAAATTCCCCTGGGGAAGGATTTGTGACTGAACTGAAGTTGAAAGGCAACATGTGGTTAAAAAATGGTTTTGCAAAGCCTTTCTTCCGACAACATTTACATAGGCGGTCAATGAAGCAGGATATGAATCTAGATCGATTTGATTAATTAAAGATCGTGATCTGATAATAAATAATCGTCATAATCAAACTTCAACTTTGTCTTTAATTCATTTTTTGAACTAACTTGCGAATAAAAATTATATAAAACTGGGTTGAGTGAGGTTCGAATTGACCTTAATCACCAATATTGATAATACAAAAATAGTTCTCTACCAATGAAGTCAATACAAGGTTAAGCTCATGTTTATTGATGCATGGTGTCATTTTAATTTATCAGGGCAGGGCAGGCTTTATACCATAATATATTCAACAACAAATATAAAACTCTTAATTTTTATTTTTTTGTTAAGTTTAATTTCTGCTCTGCATGGAGCTTTAGAGATATCTTGTATCACCAAAATGTCGAGTAAATAGTTTCCTTAAGAATATAAAATTGTTATCATAACTTGAAACATCAAGTTTATAAATTAACAATACGAAAACAAATCAAGTTTTCTTTAATTGTGAATACATCATTACATCAAACACTACATCGAATTAAATCTACTACATTATTGATATCAAAGTAAACTAATTACAAATGCTAGTATTAAACTAGAGAAAAATACCCACACAAATAAAGGTAATTACTCGATTTTAAGAATCGAGATAAGAAGCGAAGACATAGTTATGAAAGTACAGGGGGGAATCCATGCCCCTTTATTAATAAATATTACAAAGAGGAGTCTTGCATTTTCCCCTACAGTTAATACTTATCATATTCAAATATTCAAATACACAACAATGAAGAAAACTGTTGCCATTAGCAAAATTTCACTGAGAAATTATCATACTTCGATTCTCAATAATACTATACAAGTACAAATTATCATACATTAGATAAAAATAGGAAGTATACAACATCAGTTTCCAGTCCTAAATCAATTTGGTGAAAACTTGACTAAACAATTGAACTGAACCTTAAATACTGATCCATAGGTTTATCTATTGAACAATATAAAGTTCTTGTTTGGCTATGAAGTATCGTCCAATACTATTTTCCGTTGTTTCTACAATAAATTGCTCCTGAAATGTCCCCATACGCTTGCTTGGTATGTCGATCGAAAGGTCTCTAAAGTTAGGCATGCCCTCTACTTGTACACCATCTCCACAAATTAAGAACTGATTTCCAACAATAAATGAGCCCGACACACGTATCGCCACTCCATTTTGACCATGAGCTCGACACTGAAGTTTCTCCACAACATGAACTAGCTTCTCGGGAGGCCATTCGCCTGCCAATGTCCTCCGAATATTTGACAAATTCGTAAATATTTCGTTTGGGCCAACATATTCTTTTCCCCCAAAACTGAAAATCATCAATATTTATGTAAGGAAATTGATAAGATAGCATAAAGAAAAGGGATATTTTGTCGAAAATTTAGTACCTGAAAGATGATTGCTCTTCATATAAAGTCTTGGAGTGATGCCAAAGATCGTCGGATCCATCAAAAAGCAAGTAATAGTGTATGGTCAGCATCTGGACCCAAAATGAGATGAAACGAAAGCCAAGTGTATTTATTAGAACAAACGTATTTCAAGTCTGCATATTATTGGAAATACAAAATTAAAATATTTACATCTGCCAGATCCTTCATTCTCTGAGTTGGGTCAAAGATATTTTGGACGAAAGCACCCAAATCCACCTTAGCATTCTCATACTTTGTTACAAATGGATGTGCAAGTAGCTGCAGCACACATAATACAAAAAATAAAAATAACAACATTAATCAAATATACATATAGCCATCAAAAAGCTGCTAAAATGGTAACTTTCAAGTATGATTCTTTCTTTTTAATATTTGATTACCCATAATCAAATAGTATAACATTTTGCTCACCTGCTCAGCGGTTGGCCTTGCAGCAGGGTCTTTCTGGAGGCAAGCATCAACAAATAAACAAAACTCTGGAGAAAATTTATTTTTCGACAGGGATGGAGATGGATCATCTAGAACCTTTCATGGCATATGGAAATAGGTCAGATAATATCAAATTATGATGATTTTTTTTACCAATGAAATCATAAAATAGACAACTTAACGAGGTATCCAACACTTTTCAACTTTGTTAATACCGATTTTGAAACATGTGAATTGTGATGATTAAACCAATGAAGATTTATAACTACTGATATAGCTAAAAAACATGTTAAAAACTACCTAGATCATCAACTAAATAAAAGTAAAGATATAAAACATTGAGTTATGTTTACCTGAAGCATAAGATTAACTGGTCCTTCATTAGCAGTGTACGGAAATTCACCAGTAGCACACTCAAAAAGTGCTAGCCCAAGACTCCATATATCAGCAGGATAGGAGTAATTTTCGTTTCGTATTCTCTCAGGAGACATATATGTGACGGTACCAACAAATGTGGCACACTGACAAACCACAAATACAATATCAAAAGATTAATCCCCAATTAAATAAGAAATAATATATGTTTGTAAAATATTTGGTACAAACCATAGCCATTGAATCCTCTAAGCCAGCACTTATGCCAAAATCTGTAATCTTTGGCTCTCCCTTGAGATTTACGAGCAAATTTGCAGGTTTAATATCTCTGTGAACTAAATGCCTCTCCGAGTGCAAGTAACTTAGTCCCTTTACAAATAAAGAAAACAAAAATGTCACTCATACATACAAATAAGCTTACAATATGTAATTTGGAGAACCATCTTACAAGCAAGAGTTTTTGCACCATAGCAGCAAGAACAGGTTCTGGTATAGTCTTGCGTACTCGAACAACATCGGCCAAAGATCCACCATCCATGTATTCTAAAGCTATGCTAATCTGCCCAGAGTCCGGAGTATAAAAAGCGCCGTAAAATTGGACAAGACCTTCATAACATGGTGCCTCACACAATGTTCTTATTTCAGTAAGGAGCTGCTGCCTTTTTTCCTATTACCAGCACATAATAACATTCATATGAGATCCAAATCAATGCTTAACTAAATTTTGTATGAAAAAAGACCTTCTTGGTTACGACTAAACATACAGACAATAATGATATGTTTGGTTCCTAAATTTCAGCGAGTAAATATTAAGGAAAATATTTTCCTTTTATAGAGCATTGAGCTTAATATTTTGTTCAGTTTCAGTTTTCCACTCGCTGAAATTCGAATAAATGTAAACAAACTGCAAACCTTTTCAAAAATGTTAATTTTCTTGAGGGCAATAATTCTGTGATTTGGGATATGAATAGCCCTTTGAACAATACTGCTTGCACCACTGCCAATAGCCCCATAAATTCTCATCTCATGAGAAGCACATCTATATGTCTTCTCACTATCATCTGAAGAAAATGGAGATGAAGTGCATTTTTGTAGCCCCAGCTCATTGATGTTGTATATATTGTATGATTTGCTCAGTAAATTCACCGTTCCACCTTCTGAAAACTGAATTTCATTTTTCTTTTAAAATTTAGTAAACAAAAAATTATAAATTTGGTAACATAATAATTGAAATTGGAATTGATTTTTCTTACAATGTAAGAATCACAAGGGTCAATTGTTGATCCAGAAGGGAATCCTTTTTCGGCATCAAAAAGCGGAACCAGCTTCTTTTTCAATTCTTCCAGTCCGGCCATGGCGAATTCTGCGAAAAATCATTAAAGTAGAAAATTGAAGTGGGATTTTTCTTGGTATCATAAAAGCAAAGTCTCTTGAAACCCTTGAATTTGATGGTTTGTTACTGACTAGGATTGGCAATACTTATCACATTTGTTTATTCAATTGTAATCGGAAAAATGCCGGACCCGTCAAGTCACGGACCCAAACCCGATTGGTGTTTATTCGTTTTTCAAAAAATTAAGAAATTTTTTAAGGGGCCGTTTGGTAGGCCTATAGGATTAGTCCCAGATTAGATTAAAGGCTGGATTGAAGGCTATTGAATCTAACGTTTGATATCATGAATTAGTCTAACATAGATTATTCTAATCTCATTTAATCTTGTTTGGTAGGATTTACGAAAACACTTTACTAATATTAAAAATACTTCAATACCCAATTTACCCTTCACTATCAAATTAAATTTCAACTTCACGTTTTTCAGGACAGAATGATAGTTTCAAAACAGTCAATTCCATCAAACTCCGGTGACCAGCCAAAGTTCAGTTCTTATCAATTGAAGTTATTCAATTCACTTTAGGCTTTCCTACACAAACTTTTTCTTTTTAATCAAATAAAATAATTAAGAATTTAGGAATATATAAATGGTTTACATATAATTAAATATAACAATCTAGCCAGAATTTCTAAAACAAGCACTCATAAGATGCTATGGACAGAGGATATGTATAAGTATTCTCATACGCAAATGCAATAACATGGCGATGAGGTATTGGATTTCCACCGTTAGCAAGACAATCATTAAAATTTAAACGCTTAAATAATCTGGGGTTAACAAGTCGAGCAGATGCAAACCAACCACATGAAACATAATTTAGAAATAACTTAATTTCTCAAAATTAAGGTTGAAATACTTACTAGTATTGAAGTAAACGACTAAAACTTTAGATAAGATGATGAATTTCTGGACTGTAAGCTTGAATCGCTGTCAATGGTGACAAATAGCAGCTAGGTTTTTGCAAGGTGTAGAGAGTTGATAATTCTGATTTTAATAAATAAGTATTGGTTGAGGGCATTATAGATATTTATTTGTTAAATTTGAGGACATAATTGACATTGAAAAATTAATAAGCTAATCTACTTTGGCCCAGATTAGCTAATCCACCCATGAATGGGTGGATTATAAATGACTTTTAATACCGGGTCATAAGGATACAATCCATTTGACCCGGTATATGGAATTTGCTACCAAACGACACATTAGCCCATATTAACATTGTCAATAGGGTCTAATACCCCCTATTAGGCCCTACCAAACGGCCCCTAAAAGAAAGACAAGGATGATCAAATAGTTGCGTGATATCGACTTTGAACTTTGAAGTACAATATTAAAGACTTTTTCTCAAAATGTATCTTAAAAAAATCATAAAATAAAAGAATCATTTATTATCAGATATCAAACACAACATATTATAATAAAGAAAATTAGAGAATTCCAGTACGTACTAAGAGCACCTCCAGCAGCTCATTTTTTTGCTCTTCCAGCCTTTAAAATTGAATTTATAGACAACCAAACACAAAAATCTTCCTCCAGCAATAACCTCTAAAAATAGAGGACTATGTATTTTGGAAGATTGGACTTGTAAATATAAAGGCCCTTGTATAAATATACAAGGCTTCCACATCAGCAAATTAATTCTCTCCAACAACCTTCCCTGCCAAAATATGTTTGTTTGAATTAAATATAGAGGACTATGTTTGTTTGAATTAAATATTTTATTAAATCATTATTTAAAGTCATTTATTTTAAAAAAGGTTTTTTTATTAATTTATTATATTAAAATAAGAAACATTAAAACGTGTATTTATTATTTATATTTCACGTTTAAATGTAATAAAATATTATTTATAATTTAATATTGAAAGAAGAATAAATTATAATAATTCTGAAATTTTAGATGATGACTGCTGGAGTGAACAGCTAAAACTGAGTAGCTAAAATACTGTTCACCATGTATAATTTGATATAGATGACCATTTATACAAGACATTGTTGGAGATGCTCTAACTATGCTACTTTCAAATGTGATCATGAGACAATTTGACTTTGGAAAATACTTGTAGTTTAAGATGATAGACTACATTTTTCGAATCAATTTCATGAAATTTTTAAAACATAAAAAGATTTGCCATACCTGCAAATTTGATGAAAAATCTTAAAAAAATTGTACAATTTTCTTGTATCGTAGCTCTTTTCTCTCAGCTGAGGGCGTTCTTTGTATTTCTTATCGGCATTTGCAAGTCAAAGATTAATTGCATCTAAGCAACCCATTTGAATCTTTGACTCTTCTTCATGAGAGTTGGAAAAATGGTTGGAAGAAAAAATACTGAATTTACAAGAGACGTACAATAAAACATTGTAGTTAAATATATTCCAAAATTAAAAAAAAAAAATCCGAAAATTTCCTACGATTTCCAATTAAAATTGAGGAAAGATTTGTGAACACTTTTAGTCTTTTCCTGATATCCAAACACTATGTGAAAAATTAAAATAAAACTTTTCTTTACTTTCATCACTTTCCTAACAAAAATATGGAACACTTTATTTTCATTTCCTTTATCTTTTCCTACATTTCTCACACACTTTTTCGACAATCAAATATATTCAATGTTGTTCAAATGAGTAATAGCATTTTTCATTGAGTTTTAACATATTTAACAAATAGTTATATGGATTTCTATTAACTTGAAGAAATACCTGCTAATAAAAATAATATATTAATATTTACATTGATAGTAATAAGAATGAGTACAACTTTATTTTGCCAAGGAATTTTTTCAAATCACCCTCCAAAAATATTAAATTTTCATTTTCCCTCTCCTCATAATTGGAAAATTATGACTAACCCCCCCCCCCCCCCCACCAATTTTTTGATAAAAGTGAGAGCATTTTGCACCTTCATCTAAGCATTATTGGATTACAAAATGGTAGAATTATAACTTTGGAGTTTAGTGCAATAATTTGAACAACTAGGTGGCTCAGTGCAAAAATAAATAAATCAAGATATCAATTAGTCTATTGAAAAAAAAGGGGGGGTTCACATTGTTCAATATTTTATTTAACAAAATCCATAACTTGGTAATTGGTATATTATTTCAATAAGTTTAATATGTACATTTAGAATATTACAACTTTAATCCCTGTTCAATTTTTTGTTTTATGTTTTCATTTACATTTTATACTAATACATAACTTGTTAATTTATAATTCGATCAAATGTTCATTAATAAACAATTTGTATATAAATTTTGTTTCTAACTAAAAAAAAAATCAGAGCTCAATGAAAAATTAATTTAGGTAATTGATTATCACCACGTGAAAGCACAAATTCATATAATTCTTTATCTTGATAATTATATCTTATTCTAATTTTTAGTTATTGCACTAAGTCCCCTAAATAATGCTTCTATCAATTTACTGAAAGAATAATCAGGGAATAAAGTGTATTCATCTATCTATATATCAATTTTCGGGGACACATAAAATCCCTTTTGCAAATAATCAATGATATTTTCTTATCAACTTAAGACGTGTTTGCTAAGGAATTAACATTGCAATTATTCTTATTTATTACCATAATAAGTAATATCTCATATATACTTGGCATCAAATTATATTTAGACAATGACCCGATCCATGTCGAAACCTGGATTCAGATAATATATTTTAAATAAATCCAGACCCCAAAAAATAAATAAACAAATATTATTTAAAATCCGTGGACAACTCTAGTACCAGTAGCCGACTTGTTGAACAAATTTACAACTCCTTTTCTTTCTCCCGAAGCAAAGTATGTGACCAGAACGCCCGAAACAGGCCACCACTTGTAAATGAAACAAATCAGAACACTGTTTTAACCCCATAACCCAACCCAACCCAAATTCTTAACCTTATCCTTTTCGTCTACATAAATAGAAACTTATCAAGTGGCAAAATAGTCTTTCTACACATCCAAAACTGTGTCAGCCAAAAACTATATAAATAAATAAAACAGCCGGCTCACCAAAACAGACTGCTAACCCCATTCACCGCCCATATCTACATAATTACAACCAAAACCTTTGGCGGTGATTTCCGTTGGCTTTTGTTCTCTATTTCTGCTCATTAATTCATGAAGAATATTTTCACCACCTCCTATCTTTAATTACAAACTACCTTCAATTAAATCCCTCTTCTCCAAGAAACCTTAAGAGTTAAGGCAAGATTAATTCTTGATCTACACGAACTTATTTATTCTGTATTTTGTCAATCTACACGATAAAGGAATTCTTTCTGCTTTTTTGAGTGCCCTTTAGCTCCTTCTCTTATTCATTTCAAAGGTTCTATCTTTTATGAGATTTGAATGAATTTATGCTTCCTTTTTTGCTTGTGAATATTCCTTCTTTCAATTTGTGTAAATTCTTAGCTTTGTTCTTCTCACTCATTCAATACCAGTATTTATTGATCCCTTCTTTTTAGCTTCTGGGTTCGATCTTTGTCATGTCCCAATTCCTTGAATTCCCAGTAAATAGTTTAATTTTGCCGTCTTTTTCAGATGGGTGTCCTCAATTTTTGTTCTTGTCAAATTAGGTAGAAATTCTTTACAATTTTTTTCTTTATATTTAATTCCGCTTCTAAATTGGACATTTTCCAATACGTCAGCTGGAAGTCTCAAGATTAATTGTTGACCAAGTTTTAAACTTTCTCCACAAGGCTCTAAATTTCTCCAAAGTCGATCGGCTACAAGATGGACTACAAAATTCCTCTTCTGTTTGGCGATCTTCTCCAAAATACAGATAATGATGAAAATTTGAACTCCTCTGCTTCTGATTGCGAAAGTGGGATTTCCGGGACCGAAAACGAGCAAAGAATTCACACCTCTCACAATGGCTTGATCAAAATCGATGAAGGGGAGAAGATATGTGAAATGATCAAGAAAAAGTTTGTTTCGAGTTTGAGCTGTTACGGATTTAAATCCCAAGTTGAGGCCCTTTATAGGAAAGATAACTCGGATATTATGAGCCGAGTTAAGTATCAATCTTTTGGTTTATATTCGAGAGGAATCGAAATGAAGCGCAATGGCAATGCTAATGTGAAGTATGCATGGTTTGGTGCTTCCATGGATGAACTCAATAGCATTCTCTCGCATGGTTTCGGCCTTCCCCAAAGCACAGGAGTTTATGGAAATGGTGTCTACCTCTCTCCAATTGATCATCCTGTTGAAAGGTAAAAAATCTTAAAAACATAACATTGGGCTTTTTGGCATTTTACTTGTCATTTGAAGGAGTTTTATGTAAATTAATTTCTTAATTATGCAGTATGCAAGCTTCAACCCCAGATGAGAATGGTGCAAGACACATGTTGCTTTGCCGAGTTATACTGGGAAACACAGAGGTTATTCGTCCCGGTTCCGGACATCGACATCATCCGAGTTCTGAAGAATTTGATTCCGGGATTGACAATTTAGTGTCTCCTAAAAAGTACATTATTTGGACCGGAAACATCAACACTCATATCTTGCCAGAATTTGTTGTTACTTTCAGAGCAACCTCTAATTGCAGAGGTGAGAATTATTTCTCCAAGTACCATTTCATTTTTTTTTTGTTTGATCAATTTTAATTCTTAGAATGTAATATATAATGCTTGATTTGTAACATTCTTGCAGGATTTAAGAAGATTTCGCAACCTCGTAAGCTTCCGAATTCGGATTGGGTGCCTTTTGCAACTCTAATTAATGATCTTTCCAAGTTCTTGCCTCCAAGTTCAATCAAAATGATCTCAAATAATCACACCGATTATAAAGTATGTTTTCATATTATGCAATATTGAAATGAAATAAGAACTGTAACTTTTTTGTTTGCTGATATGATGAAATTAACACTTTTTTTTATGTTTTGCTTTTCCAGAAGCAGAAGATGACTAGGAATGAAATGATTCAGCGAGTGAGACAGATAGCTGGAGACAAATTGTTGATTAGTATAATAAAATCTTACAGGGAAAAAGGTATGGGGGAAATTGAACAGAGAAAAATGAGAATTCTGAAGAATTGAGGATCAGCTATTTGTGAAGTTTGGACACAACCTAACATGGACATCTCATCTCATGAAGAACGTTTTAACTGACTTTTATTCAGTGTCTAGACAGAAATAGTGTTTTCTTTTGTTTAAGTGTTCTCTTTTATATCCCACTTGAACCATTATCTCTGATTAGTTTTTTGTATTTCATTTTGGAACTCATACATATGTTGCGCACTGTTGAAATCGTACATTACAGTTGCAACAAGTTATATCTATTTTATAGCTTATGACAGATGTGTAATTGTATTTAGATTGAAAATCAGCTTAACTATTTGATATTCTACTCGAATAATTTGTTCGGATAAAGTCATTTGATATCCTTCCATTAGGTATATTAAGCGAGTTTGTAAGGTAATTAATTTATCTGTTAATTTTAAGGCTCGAATTGATAAAATAAAAATTGAGAAGATGAATGTAAAATGAATGAGGCTACTTTGATTAATGGTAAAACTTAAGCTTTGTGCAACTGTCCGGACTTTGCGAAGGCTCAACCCGATTTTATTTGAGCCGAGATTTTCTTTTAGGCTCAATTATGAGCCGAATATGAGCTTAGCTAGGCTCAACCCGAATAAAGCCGATTTATGAAAATGCTTGAAAAACTTCATATCATATAAAATGAATTTTCATTTGGGTATATTGAGAGGTGGAGTCATATTTTTATATTTATATTGTTAATAATCATTCTCAAGTATTTTAAATATTGATCAGTGGCATTATAGCATTTCAAAATTATATTTCGTGTGAAATGTTAATTAATACTATCAATATTATGGACTACTTCTATGAGATTTATACACATATGTGTGAGTTGTGTTTACTGTTTTTATTTATGCGCGCATCTTAGTGATACATATTTTTTTATCGGAAAAAATTAGTTTAAGATTACTCTGTATAATCTCGAAACTCGAATAATATGTTAGCCGACCGTGATTCAAATTTATGAGCTGAACTTGAACCTATAGTTATTAAATAAAATGATATTTGAGTTTGAGTCACTCACAGTCCGACTCATATAACCGGATTGACATGGATTCGCCATGTGCCTACTTAGGTGGTGTTTTCAAACACTTCTTAGAAGTGATTTCCTGCTTTTTTCTATGCAAAAGCTAAAAGGGAGTGTTTTCTAGATCACAAGTGCTTAAAATTCTCTTAAAATAAGTCAATAACAGTACAAAAAGTAGAAGTTGTTGATATGCTGCTTCTAGCTTTTTAAAATCTCTAAAAAAAGCCAATGATTAATCTATTGAAAACACCCCCTTAATTTTGTGGAGTGAGAATATCAATATCTATACTGAGTTAGGTTGTGGGTGATTCCGGTCCTATAAAATTAATTGTATCTCAGGTTATGTCATTAGTGTGAAGATTAAAGTAATAATAATAATGTTAATCCATATAATAATAATGATATCATGTTAATCCATATAATAATAAGGTTTGAGCAGAAAAATCATGTTAATCCATATAATAATAATGATATCATTTCTATATGATGGATGATGTCCTAAGGATTATCTAATCTAATAGTATAATATGGGGTCCATAAAAGGTTCAAGACATTTATCTCAAGTTTGTGTGATATTCCTGTACGTCGACACGACAACAAGTAGCAAAGATAAACACGTATCGTATGATAATAATAATTTCGGGTAAATGCAGTATAATTTAGACACAAGTGGACGGCCGGCCCAACTCATATTTGATCCACTAGAATTTTCTTTTGACCCATTTATATCAATCCAGTTTAATTGACCATCTCCAGTCTTGGTACTATACTATCTATGATGTGAAATTAATTGTGTAAAATTAGGGGCTACTCCCCGAGTGACTCGATAGCCCATCGATTACTTCCTCTCATAAAGTTAGTTTACTTCATGTTCATCAAATGGAAGCATCAAACTCAAGTGTACGTGATGATCAATTGGATTTGGATCCGTCGATTTTGTTTCTTTAAAGCTAAGCATATATACAATACAATCACGAGTTCTGCATGATAACATTTGCAAAATTAATTACACAATTAAAACATCATGTATCATGAAAATTAATTATTACTTTCTTAGTTTATTTATTAAAAGGAAGATTTAATTTGTTGGCCAGTTGTCCTACTCAACCGGCTCACATCTCCTCCTTTCACCATTTTTTAATTTGCATGCTAGGCTAGAGTTTGAAGCAACCATCATCTTTTTTTATTTTTGAAATTTAAAGTGAATTTCAAATTCACATAACTTAAAACATGAAATCTAGATTTTCATTAAATTTCAAATCGATCGTATTTTATAGTAAACTATGGTAAATAATATAATTGTATTTGAAATAAATCACTGCAAAACGTCAACTAAAACTTCTAAAAACACATGGGTGATAGTGATTGGATGGATCGAATCGGATCAAGTCGTGAGATAGGATGATATAGTTATAAAGGTCGGACCCAATAAATCCGTTGACTTGTCCTTTTCTTAGGTTTGTTGATTGTATTTATTTATTATAAGACCGATTATTAATTACAAAAGAAAACGAAAATTCTTGATATTCAAGTATACAGAAACAAAATTAGTTGAATTGATATTAATAATTATAATATAATATTCACTTAGCAGCAGTTCAAAACCACCGCTAATAATTAAAGCTAGAGTCTTGAAAACAAGGCAGGCCAACCAACATAGCTCTGGAGCCTGAGATAACCACGACAATGAAACAACCTTAAAAAGAAAATTACCATGTCACCAAACAGCCCATAATGAATCCAATTACTAATCTTAACAGACAAGCACCCAATTGCATTCCCACCAAAAACAAAATAAAAAATACTGGAGTACTACTATATTTTACGTGTGAACTATCAATTGCACCATGCGTTACGTATCAACCAAGCAAAGAAACATAGCTATATAAAAATAATCCAAAACACATGATAATTGATAACCCTTTCCTTGCTCTTTTAATGGACTTGGTAAATATAAAATAATCGTATTTTTTTCCTAAAATAGTATAATATAAATGAAATTCTAGAAGGTTATGGACACATTCACATTTTATTATCAAAAAAAACTAAACGATTCACCTCTTCAATTTTAACACGCGTAACACAACTTTTACTTTGTGGAGAGAATTACTTCCCTAATTAATTTGGAATTGCACGGTTGAAATTAACACAAACTGTCATAGTCAATACTACCATCTATCTAATCTACA
The DNA here is from genome assembly GCA_038501285.1 of Penstemon eatonii. Taxonomy (NCBI): domain Eukaryota; kingdom Viridiplantae; phylum Streptophyta; class Magnoliopsida; order Lamiales; family Plantaginaceae; genus Penstemon; species Penstemon eatonii. The sequence goes on from CM076713.1 coordinate 42,549,446, forward strand.
CACGGATTTTCATTTATTCGGCAACCATCCCAAAGTGCCACCCCTATTAAAAAGTAAAAGATAAACTGCAAATCCACCATAGACCTTAGCCCACGCGATCACACCCTTCCCGTGACGGCCCTGGCATATTCAAACTATTTTGATATTTAATTTAATTTTGTAAAAACTCGACTGAATAAGATATTTAATTTTAAGCTAATTACATTAACAAAATATATATAAAAAGAAATAGTAAAGTACTCAATGCACTTGCGAAAAACTTAAATTCATCTTAAACTTATTGCTCAACAATATTTGAATTCCTTTGATCCCTTTATTCTTTCTTTTCATTTTTTTCTCTATTTTCAATTTTTTTTCCTCTATTTTCATTATTCACTTGATTCGTTGTTGCTTTTCATGTGCTTTATGTCTTCATCACTTTATTTCATTTTCAACAAGTGCTGAATACGATTTCCACTCCCATTCGATCATAAGTTGAATAAAATCTCATAAATCCCAACGCTTTCGTTTCCTTCCAACCAACTTCCCAAAAAGAACACACACAGTGACTTTGTTCACAACGATTTACTGTCAGAAATATATATATCTATCTGTTTTGTTCTTCATTTTCATTTGTGAATTAGCTAAACAGGTAATTCTGAAGAGAATTGGAATTGTTTAATTGTTACAGCTGAGCTGATTCTATAATGCAGGCGGGTCAAGCAATTTCAATCTCCCCTAGCTTCAACTGCTATTCCAACATTAAGCTTGAAAAAATCGCAGCGCGTGTCGTGCGTGAAAAATCCGACGACGATGGTGAATTTGAGTTCCCGTCCGTGACGAAGAATGCTTCTGATTTGTCATCCCCAATTTCGGCCGACGATATATTCTACAATGGTCAGATACGACCCGTTTACCCTGTTTTTAATCGAGATTTACTCTTCCGGCATGCCGAAATTCCTAACGAATCGAATACTGGCTCTTCCGAGGGTCCGAAAATTCGGCTTCCGTTGAGGAAGCTGTTTAATGAGGAACGTGAAACGGCGATGACGACGACGTCATCTAGTTCGTCGTCCGAGGCCGACGATCTGAACGGCGTACCAGAGGAGACTTATTGTGTGTGGACACCGAAGAGCAATTGCAAAAGATGGAAATTTAAAAATCTGTTGAGCAGGAGCCACAGCGATGGAGGTAAGGACAGTTTCGTCGTTTTCACTCACAGCGGTAGAGGGACTAAAAACGAATCAGCGGAGAAAGGTTGAAGAAGCGGCGGTGGGTGGTGAGCGAAATCGGCGGCGAAGAAGCCGTGTAAGAGGCATTTGGTGGGGCTTTTTCGGTAATGTGAATGCACCGAGTAAGAATTTGCAGAACTTTTGTGGTCTTTTTCATTATTTGTTTTGATTTTTTATTCCAATTATTTTAGGGGAAATTCTTACCCAAATCGGGTTTGGCCGAACCCAAATTAACTAAAAAGCAAGTGAAATACACTTGCTTTGAGATTGGATGTAACTCCCAAGAGAGTGACCAATCACAAAGCAAGTGCAATACACTTGCTTGGTGGTTGGATGGGTTTGGCCAAGCCAGGCTTGGACAAGAATTTTCCTTATTTTAGTGTAAATTAATCGAGTATATATGGAGTATGGGATCCTAAATGGGCTAAGCGAATCCACCCCCTGTTTCGTTTCACTGCTACTAGCTATGAATGTATTAACGTATCTCTTAATTAATTAATATTACATTACATGTGTGGTTAAATAAAATACAATATTAAATATCGGTATTAGGGATAATGGTAGTTTTTTTTTTTTTTTTTCATTATTGTTTCTTCACTTCTAAAACTATGGAAAGGAATCTCAACCGTACGTCCGGATCTCTAGGAGCGCAATTGGGTGGATATATATTTTTCACAATATGGTGATTTTAGTAGGATCCAATCAATTGAGGAATCATAATATATAATGTAACACGTGATTAAGTGATTTGAAGGAGTATTCACTAAATAACATACATGGTTTAATCGAATCTCTATATATTTTGGTAACACAAATATATATATATATATTCTTGTCTACGGCGATTGGCAACTTGTAAAGAGTTTCCAATTTGTTATGATAAATTAACTTTCTTTTTTATTTTTTTAGTAGAAAAAATGAGAAAACCTCGTACGCACATTTTTCGTTGTTCTACTGTGATTAGTAATATTTCGATAATTTTTATGAAATGGTTAAATATACTGTACTTTTTATTAGATCTTAGAAAATCTAAAAAAAAATGATTCTACCACAGCTCCATCAAACTTGAAACAGTAGTACATATTTTGTATGTGCATAACTAACAATCTTGAAAGATATGCTAATTAGAAAAATATTTGAGAATGTATTCTTCTGTGTCAAAGTTTGACGAAATTATAATAGAAATTTACTGAAAGAAAGTATACTTATAAATTAAGTGGGCATCTACATTTCTTGTAGTTTTTCCTTCCTCTGAAATAGAAATCACAAATGTCCTTATAGAAACATAAGCCTGACAAAATGCACTTTATGGGTATTTATTTCATTCATTTGTTATTCTTCCAATGCGTGGACGGTTTAAGCCAATGTTGTGTTGGTTTCACACGTACAGTACGTATTTGTTTGGTCATCACCAAATTGTCTGTGCCGATTTCTTATAGAATAGAATACAGTTTTTGAATGCCTTCCACGTAATAAGAAAAATTAGAGGAGTAGTATTTTAATTTATTTTAGATGCATTAGCTGAAAGTTAGAGCACCTTTTAACTAAGTCGAGCACAATTCGGTAAAAGAATATAGCTATTTGAACTACTCCCATCCGATCGATCTGCATATTTTATGTATATATCCTATTTTATTTATGATTAAAATTAATGTAGAGTCTTCTTGTTAAAGTAAGTAAAAGACAGTACTTAATTGTCCCTTTCAAGTTAATGTATCCATCATTCCCCCATAGATGTAATTATATATATATGTTTTCTTCTCTTATCTTCTCTCCAGCAATAAGTCCATGCATTACTTTGCTTTTTCCATCCACCTTGTTTAGATTTAATTTGCTTCCAGTATAAAGGCGAAAAATATCAAAGCAGTCTTGTATCAGACTACCTGTCACTTGCTGAATGAACCAGCATAATACTAGTACGTACGTGTTGTATGGCCATGGAGATGCATGGAGGGCAAAAATTAATTTCAATATTAGCAAATAAAAAATAAAAAAAACCATATATATATATATATATATATGTATATATATCCACTTTCTTTTTTAGTTTTTTAAAGTATTTAATGGGAAAAGTGAAAGCAGTCTTCCATTATACTATTAGACTCAATTAAATAAAAGAAATTTACACGTACGTACATATAATTTAGTAGATAGTGGGAAACAGAAGATAAGTTGCCGCCCATGTCTACCAAATCCTCGACCGACAGGATAAGATTAACATATCATTTTACTTTAGCTTAAAATATATTCTTTTTGTTCATTTTCATTTTTACTATCGATCATTCTACTTGCTGCAATTCAAAGATCACTTAACATCGTTCAAGTATTTCTACTTTGTCAATCAATATTGCTCCACAAAACTTAGCTTCTTGATGCCCAATTTAATTAATATCAACATTTCAATGACTGGGGCAACAATAATTATTAATGTCTAACCATTACAACAAATGCACAAATTCTCACTATTAATTGTAGACATGCTTCTTGCCCTCATGCCTCCATCTTTCTCCAATTTCAAAATCTTCAATTCAAAACAAACCCACCCATCAACCACTTCATACAAGTGCAGGTGTTAAATTGACCGATGGCCTTATATTAGAAGCATAATCGCGCGCCCACAAGTCATAGTGCACAATTTCCTCGAGCGAAGGCGAGGTTACCAATTCTGCTCTATGCTTATCACAAGTTAGCTCCACAACTTTGAATATGTCAAGGTAGCTAATTCTGCAATAAGGAATTAAACGATCGAGTCATCAGGCCTGCATAATTCCATGGCAATTTGATCACGATAATTTCAAGTTAAGGATGACAAAAATACGTACTTTTCATCGATAAACATTTCAACAGCTTTTTCATTAGCAGCACTAAGAACACCAGTCATGGTCCCTCCAGCTCGCCCAGCAGCATAAGCCAGATCCATTGATGGATATTTTACATTGTCCGGTTTCTTGAATGTAAGAGAGCCGAGCCTAAACCATCAAAACTAGTAGAATTCAATTTATGAATCATATAAAAAGAGTGAAATGCAAATATACCCCATATGCTTTGCCTAACTGACCAAAAAAATCTGTTTTTTTTATAAGCAAAAACCTCCCCTTGTGCTATTTTTTACTAGGACGAAACCACCTCCCAAGCCAAGCCGGTCTACATATTTTGCAGGAAAAATGAAAATTATACCCCCACCATAAAATGCAAAAACACCCTCTATTCACCTTAAAAATTGACATTAACCCCCTTGTATACTTAAAAAAATGACAATAACATCCCTATTGACTTATGAAGGAATTTCAAATTGGAGGATTTTTCTAATAAAAGAGAACACAGGACGGTTTTTTTACTAACAAAAATAATATAGGAAGCACATGTGTGTTTTTGCATTTAGCTATATAAAAAACAATTTTCAGCATTTTATACCTTAAAATACTGGGTATAATTAAGCACATTTCAAATTCTAAGGTACATATATAAGGTCGAGGTAATTACTTGCAAAGATCAAGTCGAGGCCAAGTGATCTCGGAGCAGTAAATTCTGTCCGGCCATGATAACGTGTACAGAATAGGTATACGCATGTCAGGCCACCCCAATTGTGCCAAAACAGATGAATCCTGAAAAAATCATAAATTAAATAGAAAAAAAAAAACTAATTTCTTTTAACAAAAAAGAAGAAAAAGCATTTTTTTTCTTTTACCTGTGTTTCAATCATTGAATGTATGATAGATTGGGGATGAATAACTATCTCAATGTCATCATATTCAGCACCAAAAAGATAGTGAGCTTCGATAACTTCTAGACCCTGTCGAGATAAAATGAATCAAAAAGAGTCTAAAAGGTATTGGATCAAAAAAGGTTTGGATCATAAACTAGATTACCTTGTTAAAGAGTGTTGCCGAGTCCACTGTAATCTTTTTCCCCATATTCCAATTGGGATGCTTTAAAGCATCAGCTACTTTCACTTCTTTTAATTTCTCGACGGGCAAATCCCTATTTATATATACATCATTAGTAACTATAAATTCTGCTCTTATAACAACTGAATTAGTGAAACACATACAGAGGCGGGATCGCAATACCTGAAAGCACCACCAGATGCAGTCAAAATTACGCGCCTGAGAGCACCTTCTGGCAAGCCTTGTATACACTGAAATATATAAAAGAGTGTGACTGTCTAAGAAAATAAATTTCGCATGACAAGACATCTCTTTTAGTATGGATTACGAAATCATCGAAGACTATATATAAGCCATAATTAAAAGTACCTGAAAAATGGCAGAATGTTCGGAATCAGCAGGAAGAATCTTGACATTATGCTTATGTGCTAGAGGGAGAACAAAAGGACCTCCGGCAATTAGCGTCTCTTTATTGGCCAAAGCGATGTCTTTTCCAGCTTCTATGGCAGCCACCGTAGGCTAACAAATCAAAGTAGATAATATTAGGACATTTGTTTTTAAAGAAGAACATATTGGAATTAGGTACTCGTGAAGAACAAATTTACCTTCAAACCTGCACAGCCAACAATTCCGGTGACTACGGTAACAGCATCTGGATGGCGGGCAACCTTGGATAATAATAATAATTAATTATCTCGATTTTAATAAGCTCGGAAATGGAATGATTTCTACAAAGAAAAACAAAAAGCTTATGATACATACAGATGAAGAAATCTAACCTCAATGATTCCTTGATCTCCGGGAATTATTTCTGGCTTGTGTTCAACATCAGCTATAGCTTCTTTAAGCTCGTCAATTAGTGACTCATCTCGAATAGAAACTAATTGAGGCTTAAATGTTCTTATCTGCATGATCATGATGTATCCCGTTAATATAATACCTTTGGATTATAAAGTGAAGCTATGTGACTAACATTGTTAAATTAATGAATAAATGACCTGATCAGCAAGAAGAACGATATTGGAACCAGCTGCAAGTGCTACAACTCTGAACTTGTCGGGATTTTCAGCAACTATGTCCAGTGTCTGAAAAGCACAACATCATATACACATTCATACAAAGGCATGTGAATTAAGGCTTAAAATATAATATTCGTTAAAGAGTATAAATTGATGCACGTTTTTAAGCAAAATAGAGTTCATCAATTTAACCTGGGTTCCAATGGAGCCAGTTGACCCGACAATTGAAATGGGCTTTGGGCCGTCCCAAGTTTTACGACCTGGCTCGGAAACAGCCCGGCCCGGCCAAGCCGGAGGAGGTGACGACTGTGCAGAAGAACAATGGACTCTCGATGTTGCAGCACTGCATATATTTTCCTTCCTCTTTAAAGCAATCCCACCTAAACAAAATACCACCATATTTTTTATTTTTTTTAATCTTTAGAATTTCAATAAATGCAAAAACACCCATATGTTATTCTAATAGGCAAAACTCCTTAAATTTTTTCTTAGCAACACAACACCATATGTTGATAAGTCACAAGCAAATACCCCCTTCCCATTCGGACTTGAAAATTGCAAGTGTTCTTCAAATTTTTGCACAATTATGAAAAAAAAAATGGCAATAATAACCACATATATTATTTTTCTTTTGGAGTCTCATTTCCTCTATTCATTTAAAAATTGGCTCTATCCCCTCTGCGCACATGAAAAATTGGCAATAAACTCAGTCCACTTAAAAAATTGGCAAAACCGCACTTAGTTAACTTTTAATAATTAACACAGGGGATGTTTATTAATAAAAATAACATAGGGGTTTTCCCAGAGTTAGGAAGAACGCAAGGGGTGTTTCCGCTTTTTACTCAAAACTCAATAGATAAACCCATATGAGCCAACTAAACAATTATTCAGCCCAAAAAACCCCCAAAAAAGAAAAGAGTCTTAGCCAACAGCAATTCCTATGCATTCATGAGGTAAAATTATTTAATTTCAAACTACAGGAATCTAAGAAAAATATAAACCAATAAAAGATTACTATTAGTGAGAGAGAAATCCTATACCTTGGAATTTGAGAAGATTAAGGTTGTAATTTGATTTGGATGAACCCACGAAAGAGAGGGACTTCATTTCAGTTGGTGACAACGAGCTCAACGCCATAGCTTTATGAGAAAACACACACACCAATCCAAATTGGGTAAGAATGAAAAGTTTTCTTCTTCTTTTATCTGTTTATGCTGAGACTGAAATTCCCTTCTTTTCTTTTTTCTTCTAATTTATAACAAACAAGATACTGTTTTTGTATTGAGAAGATTAGGAAGGATGGGGGCAAAACATCTAATGCTGCGTTGCCCACTTTAAATAGAAGAAATATATACAGGTATGATTTATGAAAGTGGGAGGAGTTTAAAATTAATTGAAAATGACAGCTTTCTTTTCCTATCTAGGACTTCTGAATTAATGAGAAGAGGATTTTTAGCATTAACTATTTTAATTCTAAAATGTGCATTTTTTTTAAGAGGGAGAATATTGTTGTAATATGCTTGATGGAGAATTTAATTCCCTTTAATCAGATTCTCGTAAATAATAGTAATAATGAATGTACAATTTAATTCCCTTTAATCAGGTTCTAGTGAACAATAATAATGAACATTTTATCTTTGAATTGAACACCTTTTTTTTTTAAAAAAAAAAAAAAAGATTTGAACAACATTTCAATACATGTCTTTAAAGAGTCCAATTTTTTTAATTTTTATTTTTGGTACAGTCGTAATATGTTAGATATATATAGGTCAGTGTGATAATTGTACTCGTCATATTCGCCTTATATATGACATACATCACGTGATGATAATGTTTTTTATTTCGAAAAATTTTCAATATTTTGTTGATCAAAATATGCACGAGAAACAAAACTTTGATCCACATTGTACACACTCAAAAGTGTGAGTATAACTTCATTTTGATGCCAAAGAATGACTAATTTAATCTTTGATAGATAATATATTTCCTTTACTTTAACCGCTGTAAAATGTTATTTTAGTAAAAACAGATGGTGTATATCATTATATGATTTATCAAATGGGGATAAATTGTCTTTCAAAAATATCATAAGAGGATACTTTACTATTAACTCAATGAGAAAATGATAGTCAGCTAATGTGAAAATTCTTATTCATATTTTCTTCACTTTTTATTTAGATATTTATTGCATAGAATTTTTCAAAAAGATGAAATATATCAATAAACATAAAGTGAACTTAGTTTCTACCCAAAATAAAAGAAAAATGGAATTAGATAATGTTCACAATTTTCAGTTATACTCATACTTTAATAAAGAGAGAATTTGACCCAAAATGATTTTGTAGGATCTAGGAGGAAAATAGTTCGAGGGTAAATATGTTGTACTAGGAGAAATGATAAAGTTTTAATTAAATGCAATCGCAAGCAATTTGAAATTTAAAAAAAAATGGTTGCAGATATTTTAATTAATATGCAAACGAAAATGCAGAAAAATTTCAGCCAAGTTTTTCAACTAATAGGATTGTCACAATTAGCCAAACTTGTCTACGTTCACAGTTGACCAGAATTAATTACTTGTGTAAAATTTGAGAAATGTATCATCTACCAAAATATTACAGTACATTTTTAATTATATCGATAAGTATTAAAAATTTACATATATATATATATATATTGTCATTACACTGTTTAATGTGACCTATATGTAGCATCAAAAAATTCAATGAGGTAGGTCTCTATTTTGTACCCATTATTCCTCTTAAAAATTTAACCGCATAAGTATGTAAAACAAGCTCCAATTCGAGCTTAAACTAACTTGACTAATAATTTAATTTGTGTTTCCTATACGATCGATTCCATAATAAATGAAATACCTCAATATTAGATATACAAATACAAGCATATATATTTTCCCTAAACAATTACTTGAATTTTATTGTGTTTGTTGAATTATTTAAATTCTTGTGAATAATACAATAATTAGATGGAGTTGAAAATAAGAAGACAAACTAAAGAAAGATAGGACGATTAGGGAATCTAGCACATCGCGTGGACTGCGTGGGGGATTGTTAAATGTTTTTTGTACATTGGGATAATTTAAGTTTGGTTATTTTAATTTAATAAAATTATCTAATTTGGAATTAATAATGAAAAGAATATATAGCCGATCCCCGATACCTTGTTGTTGATTATTCCCTTGGAGCAAGTCCAAATCCAAAAGAGCTGCTCTTTTTGTTTTCTATCTCAATCTTTGGCTTTCCAGATTTTGAGATTGTTTGTGCCATTCAATGAAAACGACTATATATTTTCAAAGAAAAAAAAAAGGAATAAAGTGAAGAAGAATACCAAGTTTGAGCGATTTGATTGAGGTTAAGTTATATATCTCTTTCTTTCTTATACGGAAACGATAAGAACTACTCATAAGCATAATACTAATTTTGATAAATCAGTACAATACTTGTCGTCACACAAAAAGTTTGATAATTTGATCGATTGAGATATTTTTTTTTTTTTTTTTTTTTTTTTTTTTTGTGTGTATTTGAATGGTAGTGGATCTAATGTTAGCGTTTTTATGCAAAAAAAATATAGACAGTTAAAAATTAAGATGAGTTTGGTTTATGTTTCTTCAGATCTAATATTAAAATAAGAAAGATGGTTACCAACTTACCTATTAAAACCCAATGAAAATTGAAAAGTACTGGACCAAGACTTCAAGTATGGTGCTGTCTCAAATAATAACTACAAAAAAAAAAAAAAGTGTCTCAAATAATCAAATTTATGGCTAAGAAGATTTACAACTGTGACCAAATAATGCTTATACAAATCCGGATAAATCATTATTTTCAAACGTTAAGAAATATCATAAATACTTTTAGTAAACGAGAAATTGTTCAATGGTAAAATATTGTCAAATTGATTATTTACGAATCAAATGGCGCCGGTCTCAAAATACTCAAAACATCACAATCCAAGTGGCCCATTTCAACATTGAAGTTAGGCAAGTTATAAACATTGCACAGTGTCAAATTTTGTGAGAGGATAGACATATACCGTTTTTCACGACCTTAATAATTTTCTGATATTGATGCATCTGAGTTTCTTTTTTCAAAATATTGATGCATCCCGTCCTAAACTTCTTTTATGTGAGAATCTCTCCCGAGTACAACAGGAATTCGAAGTTGAGTTCATTATCTAGTAGTGACTAGCTATTTACACTTACCAATATTAAATATGTATTATATATTACTTTTATTGGTTTTATTGGTAAATAAAAATTGTATATATACTATTATAAAGAGAAGTCATGTCATGGTGTAGCAATTTTTTTATGCTTATATTTTGCCATTAATGCTTTAATTAATTTATTTTTGAACTTTTGAAACTTTTTACTTCCTTTGAATAAAATTTACTTTTCCTTTTCTCGAATAAAAATTCTTATTTTTTGTACTTAAAGAATTTAATATATGTTGAAATGCGTGCTGAGGGATTATAAGATATACTAGTAAAGAATACAAAACAAATAAGTCGGCACTTCTCATTTGACTCGAGTCAGTGTCGAAGCTAAAAACTTGTTCAAAAGAAAGCAAAAGAAAAATAATAAAAATATCAAAGTCCAAAATGGAAGGAAAATATGATGCAATTCAGAAACGATCACACATAAAAAGGGTACACAAAATAGTATTTAATGGGAAACGAGGAGCACGAGCACTAGAAAAAACAAAACAAGATTCTTACTTCATACAATATAATTTTCCATGGTCTCCGAAATCAATGTATGATTGCAACAAGTACAAACTTAAATGCACATGTAATTTATACGCACTTGTCTACTCGGGCCGGGCACACCTACTTTAATCACAGTTAGGTGCATCACATTTATCTTGTAAATAATTTGAGTGCGACCAAGTTTAACTTGAAGTTCTCTAAACCACGCCTGCTCTAGAACAGTCAAGAAATGTCAAAGCCAAAAGACAATAGGAACATTCAATCACAAATCATGGCAAGTTGCAGTTCATTGCACAAATCTTTGGTCCAACAAACACACTATAACTTATTTCTCCAACAATAAAATGAGATTTAAAGTTTCTGGCATCAAGAATTTGGTATAAATAAGCCCAAGGTGCAGCAGTATGAGCAGATTTTCCTAAGCAATTATACCACGATTCATAGGCCACCGATTTATATAATTGTCACATTACCACAATATAAGCCCTATATAAGTCAATGCAGGTACATAATCTCGACAGTACTTCACAATCTAAGTTTAATATTTTAACTTTTCATATAAAGTATAGATCAAAATAAGTACGACTTTATATTGAGGCGTACATTCAACCAGCATTATCACTTTGCATTTTATTACTATATCAATTTCTTAAATGCCAAGGCACCTCAAAATCCACCCACGCGAATGCTTCTTCAGTTGATTATGCCTCCTGGAACAAGCCATTCTCTTCCTTTTGTACCTCAGTTGGATAAAGCTCGGAACTCTCACCATTAACCTCCACATTGCCCCCTGATTCAGAGATTTTTGTGATCTTTTGTAATTCATCAGTTACATCTTGAGAACGAGCTAGTAATTGGTCATCAGTCATTTGTTCTTTAAGATATGCTGGTTTCTTTGGTTGTCTTATGGCTGCAGCTGCTTCAGGCATCACAACAGGAGGCGGCTGGGGTGGGACCCACGAACGCTGAACTGGTCGTTCGTTACTCAAAACATTGGAAGATCCAAATTTCTGATCGTTACCAGATTCTATTTCTGTGATTCTGACATTCTTTTGTTGCCACCAAGCTACTTCATTGTCTCCACTTAACTGGTTATCTTGAAACTCGTAACTTGAGCCATTGTTGCTTTCTGTATAGGTGGAGCTGTTCTGAGATTGGCTAACCTCCCAAGGCTGGTGTAATAAGATGATGAGTTAATAATCATTTGGGTATAAATACTTGAGCAAACATTCTTCAATTTTACAAAATATCCCAGCTTATATACTTGCTACAGATTCAAAATCGTATGTTTTTACAAATGGTGCATCAAGCAATTTTTCTCAAAGGACAAAAATTTTTAGTGGGTCATTGTAATTTTAAGCAGCCATTTGCATGATGCAAGCTATAAGTATACATACATTCATACGTATATATATATATATGTTGCACACACATATTAATAAACATATCTATGTAACACATTTTTACGACTACGTGAGCTTGTCACGACTTAATTTGCAGTTTCTGTAATTTCAAATGGTGCAGCCACCACTCACTAGTAATACACTATTGAACCAGCAGCTGTTAATTAAGGTCATTTAACTGGATATAAATGGTGGTCTCTCTTTGTGACTTCAAAGACATAAAAACAGTGGATACAGAGACAAATATAACAGAAAGCAACAAAAAAAAAAAATTGTACAAGAAAGTTCAGGTGAGGGGAGGCTGTCCAAATCCTTGGCCAGGGTAATACCAGAAGAAGCCTTTTGAATTTGCCAAACAAGAGAGGCAACTGGTAGCAGAATTTGAACCTAGGCCTTACAAGCAAAATAATTCGAATCTTGCCAGCCGAACAAACCCCCATTAACATATTATGATGTGTGTCGATTTAGCTTTGTAAGGTTTTAATTTACCACATAGCCCGTCTAAATAAGAGCAATTTATTAAGAAAAATATTGCAAATTGCCTTACAAGCAAAATAATTCGAACCTTGCCAGCTGAACAAACCCCCATTAACATATTATGGTGTGTGTTGATTTAGCTTTGTTAGGTTTTAATTTACCACATAAACCCGTCTAAATAAGAGCAATTTATTAAGAAAAATATTGCAAATTCATGACTAAATTTGAATATCAAACCTTTGGCCTTGGTGTTATACGAGGATTTGATACTGGTTGATTGGGATTCGGTGGTGCATCATTGATCTCCTGGGACATTAAACATGCAATTTTTTTATTTAATAAAGAGTGAAGCTCTAAAACTATATATATGATATAAACATAACAAAATTACTAGAAGTGGACTAACCCTAATATTGGATGGTTTTTCCCCCCTTTGTATCATCGACATGATCTACAAAAGCTCCGCAAATTAGGATAAAAGAAGAAAGTTAACATACATAGAAAAGAGTCAACTGAACTAAGAGCAAATAAACACCTCCATATATGACTTGGGGTGAGGAGCAACAGATGGTTCTACAGGCACAGGTGGCGACAATGATCTCACTGCATAGAGTACTCCAAAAATTCATGAATATCAAAAAGCAACAAAAAATTTAATAAGAGAAAATGGGCAAATAATAAATGAAAAACTACCTGATCGTAAGTTAGTATCTGCCTTGCCATTGGCATAAGGTTGCTGGAAAACATAGAACAAAAGTTAGAAAATCAACATGAAAACTCAAATAGATGAATCGAAGCTTCATAGATAATAATAGATACTGGCAAAAAGTAATAATTAGTTCACCCTTGAACTGGTAGCTGAGACCCTTTGATCATTTCTTTCCTCTGCGAAAATTCTCTCGTTCGTTCTTTGCCCTGATTAACAGTAAATTCATCCATGATTTAGAAGAAAACCCAGATCTTGAAGACTAAAAGCCTAATGACAAAATACCAACTCCTTACCAACTTCTAACTTCTGTATTGCAGTGCTCATTGATTTCATCTCTTGTACTTGTGCATATAACATATTGATAAGCTCCTCAAAGCATCTCTTCTCTGAAACAACAGTAGAATGTCAGCCATAAATATGCTACATCTAAAGCGTTGAGTCAAACTGTTAGTCTTTTAAGTGACTAATCTTCTTGAACTTCTTACATTTATGATGTTCTGATTTTTCAGTATTTAATATCGATAGTTTTATATAACATTATCAAATTACTTTTGAAATTAAATTAACTAAATTATTTATAATAATACTTGAAAATTAATTAAGTTGACTGGTCAACCGCAACAATGGATACAAAACAACGAGATGGAGGTGCATACTTAAAAACCAATAACTTCCAAAAAAGTATAGACAACACAAACACAATGTTTTAATCAATAGCATGTTACGTGAACTAGAGCACAATATAGACCTACCTTCACTTTTTGTCACCAACATCTCCTGGCTTACTCGAGCTACATCAGCTGCTGCGGCAGCCGCAGCTTTTGCAGCAGATGCAGCTTCTTCTGCTATACTAGGTTTAGCAAGTTCTTTCTTCAGAGGACCTTCTTCGTCTTCTTCTTCGACTACAACCTTGCGAATCCAAGACTTCAGCCTGGGAATAACTGAATTCTGAAGCAAGCATGTCCACCAAAATTGAGACGTAAAATTAGGAATCTCAAACCATCACAGGAAGTAACAGCTTATTATTCTATATGAGTGCCACACAATGACAACAAAGTATTCCTTTTTCTGGGATTCAAAATAAAATTTGAGGGTGCTTCTTCAATCAAATTATACCTTGAAAATTACTACTGTTCCGGCCCCTGATATAGCTAGAAATCCTACAGCCATCAGAGCATGAGACCAGTGGAATCGAGAGAATTGTCCCCTTGGTGTAGGCTGCACTACTTGTGTTGCAGGTTGTTGTGCAACATTTGATGAAGATTTTGGCTGCCCATCTTTATATACAAGAAAGAGAAAAGAAAATAAGATATAGTTGCACACAAAATAGCAAAACTGGGTGTTTGTAATTATTATAGCGCCAAGATTTAAGCAAATAACAATATGTATCAGTAACCATATTACCTTGATTACTAACAACTGGCTGTGTAGCTGAAACATCTGGGGCTGGATCCTACAAGTTTTGCAATTAGTAAGATTTTATGTTTAAGCATATTTATTTCAATTCATGGTAAGACTTTTACAATTAATAGATGATTTGAATCTTCAATTTACAAAATACAGATAAATAGATTATTACATCACAGATGTAAAAGTGGGGAAATGACTCACTGGAACACGTCGAAAGGCTTCATCTATCTCCTCTTTTGTGAGACCCTTTCTCTCAAGAAATGACCTTCTATAAAGGACTGGTGATCCCCTAACCTTTGGATGTGAAAGAAACTTCACGGCATTTTGAACTTGCTCTTCTCGAATTGGTTCCGAGTTCACAAATACTGAAGTAGGAGAATTCTCCTTCACAGCCGACACCTTAGTATCCTCCCCACCATCAACAGTTGGTTGTATGACCTGTGAAACTATAGAGCAAAATGAAAGATGACATCAGAAATAAAAGGGTTTTGACATTAAAAACATGGAGAATTTATTACTCTATTCATGGTTCATATCTTATAATTAAAAAGGACATTGAGTCGGCAAGTTGAGGTATATTTGCATGCTATTAAATCTTAAACGCGACAAGCTTATGCTTGGGAGATAAAGGTCGACAAAATTAAACATGAAGTAGATTAAAATTGCAAGGCTTGAACAACAAAATCAGTATACATGGATTCAAGCTTTCAACATTAGAATGTGAGCAGATAACATTCGAGCTTAGTTGTTTATACTAATGTCATTTAAGAGGCACCAGAATACATCAAAAAAGAACTTTCATGTACATACAGTAACTTAAACAGATTAACACCACCCAGATTCAATGTAGGAAGCATGACATACTTCCGCTAATCAAGCATCCATTTTTAACTAACTGCAATAATTTTAAACCAACTGAAGAAATTTAAAAAAAAAAAAAACTAATACTCATACCCTGTCACCCTTATTTTTGGGTCATTACAAATCAGGAAAAACATACATCTCGTGAGCCTATTCGGGTAAAAACATATTTCTAGTATGCTTATAGCAAATGGTGGATTTTCGTCTGAATATGATGGACCCTACTAATTCACTCCTGGACAGACTTTAAGTAAAATATTTATAAGTTCACATTTTGTAAGTAAATAGAAACTTCTGTTTGTGAATTTATATGCATACACCAAACAGGGCTAGCACTACTACTTCTCCAACTTAGTTCAATCCGAATTTCCCCAAATCTAGAAGTTTAACCTGTTCTACAACTATTATCGAAAAACAAAGTACGATCACGGCTAAAACCTAAAAATCGAACCGTACGAATTTCATTATTACGTATAGCTTAATAATATATAGTGGTCTCAATTCATTTATTCAACAAATTAACTACTATTAATCATTAATTCCACCATTCATTCTTCAACAAATTACATGCCTCAGAAAGAGGATAAATAAAATCTCAGCAAAAATCAAAGAAGTTGAGTTAGAAGGCTAAGTATTAAATTGACGAAACCTGGATTTTGGGGCTTTTCTTCTGTGGAAGTTGCCATAACGAAGATTCTTCACTTTTCACACTTAAAAGGAGGGGGAAATAAAAAGATAATAAACTTTTCAGAAAAGAGAGTTAGTGAAAGAGAAGTAGCAATCCATTATCGATAGTAATTGGATAAAATCAATGGCTGGAAATATGATGTCAGGAGCGCATGAGAGGAAAGGAGACGTAGCTGGTCTTGGATTTTTGGATTTTGGTTTTTTGCTCATCCCAAAGCAGTGACATATAATAATATTGTCTTATTATTTTACATAAATTAAAATTTTCAGTTTCTAAGGGCCTGATTGTTTGGCGTTTCCCAAAAAAATTTTGTGTGTGTGAAATGTCAAACAAATATGTTTTCTATTTTCTGAAATAAATTTTTCATCTCTTAATTTTCTCAAACTACTTTCTCAAAACTCAAACAAACAACAATTTTTTTATCTATAAACAAAATGTATACAAACCTTACTCTGATTTGACATAAAATAACATATCTCTTGCACAATTTATCTCACAACAAATATGATTTGACATCAAGTCTTACACATCTTACACCTACAACATAATTCTTCAATAAAAAACATACATCTACTTTATTTCTTAAACCACTCTCTCAAAACTCAAACAAACAAAATTACGCAAATCGAGATTATTTCACAAACCTCCACTACTCTCCCAAACTACTTTCCCAAAACACCAAACAAACAGACCCTTATTGACTCCATGTTTCTTTTTTCTTTTTGAAAAAGAAAATGGTCATTTTTATTTGGTCCCCTATTTTAAAATTGTTGATTGACTATGAATTTTGGATATCGGTTACATTTCTCTTATGCCGATGTATTTGGATTATAAATACACATGCATAAGAGGATAAAAATTTATCATTTCATACACATTTATCGTCATTCAATGCCTCGGTTGATTGAATCCATCGGGTAGACATATAATTTCTCAGGATAGCTTATGCTTAGTCATGTGTATAATTTTTGGACTATTTTGAGTAAGTATTGATATACTGAATAATAAATTCATTGTATTTTTAAAATTATCCTTATCATTCAATTACATATCAATATTCTTGTTTGTTAATATTGCTAAAAATGCCCCTTTCAGTAACATTTATTCAGTTACTTGCTCTCTCTTCTAATGCTTAACCACCGGCGCAAATCTCATCCTCATCACGCTTCGACACCCCGCAAGGGAATTTTCGTGGCTATCTCTGAGGTAGTCACCATCCGCATGTTAAAAGGATTTTAGGGACAATTTTTATATAAAAATATCCCTAAAAATGACTTAACATAATAGATGACTACCCAGAGGGTTTATTTATCCATGAATTAATGATGTGACTAAGCAAAAAGTTAAACTATTAAGAATATTCTTAAACTAAAGATGAAAAAGCTTACAAGAAAAGAAAAGGTAAGTGGTAATTTAAGGTTATATATTGAGTGCTATCTACGTTTCATATTAATTGACATATTTGTCAATTTTTTATATTTTAAATAAATTGACATATTTAATTTTTCAAATTTATCATTTCTTTGGCAGCACAAGGGTCAATAATAAAAAAATAAAAAAATGTAGAATAAAATGCATGTAGTAGCTCATGAAAAAAGTGATAACAATCATTAAGAGGGTATTTATGATATTTTACCATAGACTAGTGATTAATTACGAGGTTTCTTAATCTGTGTGTTAACAAGAAATGTGTCAATTAATTTGAAACGGATGGAGTATAATATTTCCTAATATTCAGTATTAGATGAATCTTGAACAATAGTAGAAAAAATGTTTCAAATGTTAGGGGAAAAAATAACTTTGAAGAATTATATAATAGTTGAGTATAATTTCATGATTTAATATTTATTCAAAGTGTTAATATATTGTCAACATTTCTTGCGCTCTAATTAATTAGCCAAAAATACTTAAATCTATATTTATAAGTAATTGTAGGAGTGAATCAAGTCTTTATTAATCATTCAAATAATTCTCCTACAACCAATGTAAAATTGGAGTGTTACATAAGGTTCATTTATTTTTGTTTTACTATATAAATATTATTTCAATTATTTCTTAAGATAGAGAAAATGATGAAGAAGAACAGGGAAAAGATCAGAATAAATATACATGCATAAGAGGATAAAAATTTATCATTTCATACACATTTATCGTCATTCAATACCCCGGTTGATTGAATCCATCTGGTAGGCATATAATTTCTCAGGATAGCTTATGCTTAGTCATGTGTATAATTTTTGGACTATTTTGAGTAAGTATTGATATAGTGAATAATAAATTAATTATATTTTTAAAATTATCCTTATCATTTAATTACATATCAATATTCTTGTTTGTTAATATTTCTAAAAATGCCTCTTTCATTAACTGCATTTCAATAAATAAATAAAAAATAATGCACAAATTATTCAATTTCTATAATTAAGATTGTCCTAACATTTATTCGGTTACTTGCTCTCTCTTCTAATGCTTAACCACCGGCGCAAATCTCATCATCATCACGCTTCAACACCCCGCGAGGGAATTTTCGTGGCTACGCTCTGAGGTAGTCATCATCCGCCATGTTAGAGGGATTTTAGGGACATTTTTTATACAAAAATATCCCTAAAAGTGACCTAACATGATATATGGTGACTACCCAGAGAATTTATGTGATGACTTTTATCCATGAATTCATGATGTGACTAAGCAAAAAGTTAAACTAT
Source organism: Penstemon eatonii (assembly GCA_038501285.1). Classification (NCBI taxonomy): domain Eukaryota; kingdom Viridiplantae; phylum Streptophyta; class Magnoliopsida; order Lamiales; family Plantaginaceae; genus Penstemon; species Penstemon eatonii. The sequence continues at coordinate 42,568,541 of CM076713.1, forward strand.
TAAGAATATCCTTAAACTAAAGATGAAAAAGCTTACAAGAAAAGAAAAGGTAAGTGGTAATTTAAGATTATATATTGAGTGCTACCTATGTTTTATTAATTGACATATTTGTCAATTTTATATATTTTAAATAAATTGATATTTGATTTTTCAATGTAAATTTTTCCAATTTTATCATTTCTTTGGCAGCACAAGGGTCAATAATAAAAAATTAAAAAATTTAGAATAAAATGTATGAAGTAGCTCATGAAAAAAGTGATAGCAATCATTAAGAGGATAAGTTTGATATTTTATCATATATTAGTGATTAATTACGAGGTTTCGTGATAGCAATCATTAAGAGGATAAGTTTGATATTTTATCATATATTAGTGATTAATTACGAGGTTTCTTAATTTGTGTATTAACAAGGAATGTGTCAATTAATTTGCGTCAGATGGAATATAATATTTCCTGATATTCAGTATTAGATGAATCGTGAACAATAGTAGAAAAAAATGTTTCAAATGCTTAGGGGAAAGAATAACTTTGAAGAATTATATAACAGAGTCCTGCATGTTTTTCATGACAGAGTAGTCTTATTAAGCATACCTTATTAAATTGCTAAAACCGTACCCCAAAAAGTCTCTTTTCTTTATTCAAAGTGTTAATATTTTGTCAACATTCTTGCGTTCTAATTAATTAGCCAAAAAAGCTTAAATCTATATGTACAAATAGGAGTGAATCAAGTCTCTATTAATCATTCAAATAATTCTCCTACAATTAATGTAAAATTGGAGTGTTACATAAGGTTCATTTATTTTTGTTTTACTATATAAATATTATTTCAATTATTTCTTAAGAGAGCGAAAGGATGAAGAAGAAAAGGGAAAAGATTAGAAGAACTAATTGATATTGAAACTTAAGGACATATTAGATAGTTGATAAATTTTGCTATGTGGCAATATCAGTAGCTAGCCATTTTGAATTAGGGATTTCCTTATTTGGAACAAATGTGAAGAATAACATGATCTCTAGATTTGGTTATATATAACTTGAATTGAAATAATTTAATATTCTCAATGACATCATGATCTGCTGTTAGTTGTTAATACCGTAGGGGAACTTTTATAAGACGTTGAAAACTACAAGAATGGTTCTTGTTATTTTCAAAACAATATAGAGGGTTTTTGACAATTAGGTCAAGCTACGGGGGTTCGGGTGCAATTACCTTTCAAAATATGATCATAGCAATGCTAGTTAACTTGAAAGAGAAATGTTTGTTCATGGAATTATGCTTTTACTTTAGCATCAAATTGTGCTTCAACCATGTTAACAAATTCTGGAAATTAAATTAGCAACCTCATGTCTCTGTTTTTGTGTCTAATGTGCTAGGGAGTGTTATGAGGACTCCAAATTTCAAAATGTAACAATTCAAAAGGTTTGGTAGAAATTTATTAAGGAAAAAAGAAAAAAGATTAGTTAAAAATTTATTATGTGATTATGTGATTCAAACAACAAGCATTTGTATTTAACCTAAGGACAAATGTAGCAAATATTGTTAGTATAATTTACAGGTATGTACAAATCTATAGTTTTCTTTATTTAAATGCAAGATTAGTAGTTTTGAACTAAAGTTGCTCTCCTGCTTTTCCAATAGAAAATCAACTAAAAGAGTTAATGTGCTTTAGGGCGAGGAGTAACCTAATTTTAAATTTACTAGTAAATAAGCTTAATTATTACCCACCCAGCCCACTTGACCTCCCGAACCATTAATTTATTTTCCACCTAATAAAGCTGGGCACCTTTTCCAAAGTTAAAAAGGCCGGAATAAACTTCAGGCCCAATTCCAAGTTTATAATTTAGTAGTAGTGCTGTCAATGGGGTTATCCAATTCGTGGTCCGTTTGATTTATTAACATCTTTGTCTGTTTAGAAATTTAATGGATCTAGTTCGATTGTGAAGATCCGTAATTTAAATTATGTGGAGCAAATATAAAACTGTGTCTTTATGATCCGCTAAAAATTTGTAGCGGATAACTAATAAATAAAATTATAATATTATAAGTAATATTATCGAGATATTAATTAATGATATCGATTCATTCAAAATTTAATTTTTATGTCTATTTTCGTCTAAAAATATGATGAATATTAATTAAGAAAGTCGAAAAAGGTGAGCTACACTAAATAAAAATGTAACTTGAACAAGCTTAATTTAGAGGAAAACAGTGGTGTAAATTCAGAAATTTGAGATTTTATTGGATTAAAAGAGATTCAATATCCGCCCGAATTCAAACAAGATTCTATGGACTCGAAAATTTTAGATCGAACCAAGATCTAGATTTGACCCGAATTCAGCAAATCTGGTTGAGCCCAAATCCGGACCATTGTCAGCACTAAAGTTATTCACTTCAATTGTTATTTTTTTTTTCAATAGTTTATTGGGCCGTGCACATCTTTAATTTCGACATTGTATGTTCTTAATTGACAACACATTTGAATAAAACTTAGTGCGAATGCAACTAAATCATACTCATTATAAGAGTTGATTTAGAGAGCACAACTAGCATTTGCTTGGAGAATAACTTCAAATTATAGCAAGAGAACTATATATAGCATTGCCCTCAAGGTGCCCGCCCATCTTATAGCAACATATATACTAATACTCCATTGGTTGATAAAGTATATTAAAAAATACGCAATAGAAAATGAGATACTACCTTACTACCTTTGTGAAAGCCATATTGGGACCTTAAAAAGGTAGACCCACTGTCAACTTCATTGTCGAAGAGGAGGATAAGTATGGGGGACCAAAGACAGATCTAAGGAAAGTGTCAAGTAGATTTTAGCAGCTGGAGTTGATGTAGACTCAAAGATTATAAACTTCTGTTTTGGTCAATCCAATTCCAATTTTCTCTTCTACACTTTTTCCTATTTTTTCCTTAAAGAACAAATCTATAAACAAATCTCAACATTTAATTTCGTTTGCATCAAATTCTCAATTACATAATAATATATTATATTTAACTCATACGTTTAAACTATATTCATTCCTCATTGAGATTTTCTTATAGCACCTTCCTCATTAATTGATGATGATATGTGAGAATTGAAGTATGAGAAATGTTAACGTGAATGAAAATTTCAATTATCTAATTCAAATCATCATATGTCAGATCAGTCAAAGTGCATATTTCAAATTTATTAATTATTGATTTTTTTTAATGAATTTAGACCCATCAAATGATAAATAAATTAAACATCCTAATCAATCAATCCATTGACATACCTACTCTAAGCCAATGGCACAATAAATGGAAATGGATTAAGATATTGTGCACCTACCATCTTGAAGATGATGACTAAATGATTTGAGTTAATCCTTTGAACAACTACCACCTAATTGTCAATTCAGATTCCCTACATTATTGCTCCACTTTTTTAAAAGTATAAACTCAAATTAAAGATTTACACAGCTACAGAAATATCGAAAAGTACTAATCAACCCCATGTATTCATAATATAGAAATGATTAACAGTACAACAAATCATGATAATAAATTAACAATTACAAGATGACCATATTTCATCACTACAACAGCATAATTCAATACAATAATGAAAAAAACACCAACCTGGAATTAATCATACAACCACTTAATAAGAATCTAAATACCATCAAAAGTATACCCTTTTCTTTTGTTTTCTTTAATAATGTTGTATAAACGTGTGGGTCACTGTACAGCCTCTATCTTTGTTACAATTTGATGCCAATACCATTGTTTATAGTGTTGGTTTGATAGTTCGAATCAAGTAAATTCTCAAGTGATTTATTTTTTCGATTCCGAACCCGACCTGCCTCCTTTAACAGCTCTTCCAACCTCCTCTTCTCATCATCCACATCTGGATTTGCTGTCCCAAGCTTTTCCTCTCTCATTCCAACAAGAAATTCAAGAATCTTAATAGCATCATCCAACCTATAAAAAGATCGAATTTTTATTTAAAAATATAATTATCTAACTTACTTTTAGTCCCATATTTTGTATTCTGAACATTTAACTCACTAAAACTCAAGAATTAAATAGTACATACGATTATTACCTGCCTACGGCATCATAGGTGCCAGCAAGGTTACTGTAAACACCAAGTGTATCAGAATGATAAGGTCCATATTCTTGCTCCAATATGCCCTTTGCTTCTTCAAACAAATCTATAGCTTCATTAATCGCGTAACGCTGCACACAAGCTAAGCCCATTTGGTTAAGAGCGATCCCAAAGAAAGCCGATTTCTTCTCCCCACTCGCACGAAGCTTAGTAATCGCACTTTTAAACGAAGCATATGACTCAGAGTAATTCCCCAACATATAATGCATAACTCCAATCTGAGCTTCAATGCCAGCAATCGTGTTTTGCTGACCAGGGGTATCATTATATATCTTTAGTGCCTTTTGTAACAACTTCATTGCTTGCTCAATCTCATCCATTGACTCATAAATAGCAGAGATATCTGTAAGGCCACTAGCAATTTCCTCTTGTGTGATTCCAGGTACGGGTTTTTCGTAAATTCGGAGGGCGTTTTCACAATAGGATCGCGAGTCTCTTAACTTTCCTGTTTTGTTATATAAGTCGGCCAAACGAACAAAAACGGAAGCAACTGCGGGGTGGTTCTCCCCTTTAGAGGACTTGAGAGACGTAAGTGCTTTTTGATATGCAAAAATCGCCTCATCATATCGATTTAGAGACAAATATGTGTCCCCTATGCTGCAATCAACGGATGCCACTTCCGATTCCTGCCCATTAGCCACCATGGCCATACTGGCTAACACGAGATGCTCAAGAGCAGCCTCGTGGTCTCCTTTCGACTCACAAATCATCCCCATGAGTCTTCTATCTGCTGCTTCTTCAAGGGAAGCAGGAAGATTGTTGTCTTTATGTATGTCAAGAGCCATTTGGCAAAGCTTTAGAGCTTCATCAAACTGCATTGCTTGAATATGAGCTTCTGCCAAATACCTACAAGTTTCGCCAACTCTTGGGTCGTTTTCTCCGAGAACTTGTCTTTGGACTTCCAAACCAGTTGTGTAAGACGAAATCGAATTCTCGAGCTGACCCAACATAGCGTAAGTATCCCCTAACTGCATATAACCGGCAAATTTAGCAAGGGCGTGATCATGTCCTTCCTCGATTATAGGGATTTCGAGTGAACGCTCCAGAATTGGTATAGCATCACTATACTGACCTAAGCTACAGTGTATTGCTGCCGTGACATGTAAACACATGACTACATCTAAGCTTGGTTTCCCATCAGAACATTTCTCGAACGATTTCGCAGCACGTTGAGCCAAGTCGAGAGCTCTTCTGGGATTATCTCCAGAAGACATTAAATCTCGAGCTTGCTTGAGCAAAAATGGCCCAAGATCAGGGTTTTCTAACCTCGTTTCCTCTGCCCCATTCTGCGTTTTCAAATTCCCTTTTTTCTTCACCGAAACACCTTTTTTCACATTATTCTCGACCCGCCTATCTTTGGGAGGTTTTGCTGGACTTTTGCTTTTAGGACTTGATTGTTCTTTAGCTTCAGATTCCAACTGAAAATGAGAAGCTTTTTTCGCCTTTGCAGAAGGGGTACTTACTTCTGCAGATTGAGAGTTATCCAGTTTTATTGTGGATGAACTCTCTTTCTTGGAACCAGAATCACTATGTGAATCACCATTTTTCTCTGGCTTATGAACATCTTCATCTTCTTCGATTATTTCCACCTCCCTCATCTCTCCTCCAACAAGATGACGCAACTCCGAATCGATCCTAGACTCGTCCCCATCAGATCCAAAACTACGCCTTGATGGTGATTGATCAGAACTCTGCATCTCACATACGTTTTCGTAAAGGTGTTCAATGGAGGTATCCACCACCTCCTCAACATTATCTCCTGCATCTCCATTCTGAGGACTGTTTGGAGTCAAATCATCATTAGTAGAGTTATTTGCAACTGAATTTTCTTTATAAGTTACTGAATTTTGATCCTCAGTCGATATCCCATCTTCGTGAATCCCATCCACAACAATTCCAGGCATGATAACAACAACAAATCAACAAAGATCTCTCAGAAACAATCAATCAAACACCTGCTGCACAATGACCGACAAAATCACTTATTCATAAAACTAAAAGGAATAAACAGATCCACTATATGAATTCAGAGTTCATATAGACTTAATAAACGGCACGATTACAAATGTTTAAGCATGAAAATGTTTCCACTCAGTTTCACAATAGATCTTAACAAATTAAGTGAACTTTCAGATAACAAACTCATACGTGGAACCCATTAACAAGAAATTGAGTTACTACTGAAGAACATTAAATTGAGTTACTACTGAAGAACATATATGTGTATAACATGGTTGACCTCCTTTTAAGCTATTGTAAACTAACAGCAATGCATTGAAATGATACAAACAATCAAGAAACAGAGAAAATATCCAAGTAATTTGAAGAAATAAACTGAGTAAATATCATACCTTCAGAAAAAACCCATGTGCAAGAAGAAGGGACAGAAAGAGAGAGAAAGGGAAGTGGAAAAAAATCTTGTCTTTTTGGTGGGTTTTTGGCGTTGTATATAGAATTTGACACTGAGGGGTAAAGAGGACAGGTGGTGGAAATTCGGGAAAACAGTGAGGGCACAATGGGGAATATAGAGAGGTGAGTATTATTTTAGGTGAAAAAGTGGCAGAGGTGGAATGTCAGACAAAAGGAGAAGGCGACTTCTCTCCCTCCCACTTTGGGTATCCAACTGCCGCTATGCTGTAAATACTCTTCTTTCTCGTGCTAATCCACAACTTGCCACGTGGCCTCGTTTAGTTGGTAGAGTAACTTGAATTTACTAGGTTACCCTTAAATGACTACGGTCTTCTTAATGGAAATATATGTACATATTTTTTTTAATTTTTTTATTTCAGAAAGGGTGATAAGCGTTCATTTTTCTTAATTAATTCTCGATTGAAATTCGATGGTTTTTTTATACAATGGAGACCCTCTCCTGAAGTGATGTCAAGCTTGGGCAAATCATTCGCTACCGAATTGATTGTCAATCTGATCTAGCAGAGGGAGCAAAAAAAAATTTATAATCTTTCAAAATGAAATTCAATATGTGGTCTCAAGTATCAGTATTCTGCAAGAGAGGGAAAATAACCTCATGAATATATTCATATAATTTTATTGGATGTGTGTCTTCTATCTCACATATTTCTATACTCCACAAAGTGATTTCATCTTGTTAGAATTTTTTTCCTAGTAAAGATTTGATGTCATGTGATCCACTTAAGAAAATCTCCACCGAAATACATAAAATGAATATAAATTTATATAGATATGATACCTTGAAGATGCAGATCCAATAATAACTAAAATAATTGAACATTAATAATTCTTTAAGGTATGCTTACCACATAAGTTCATATTAAATCATTATGTCTCTCTCTTTTTTTTCTTTTTTAAACTTACAACATGAATTAACTTGAAACATCAAAACTCATCTTATTTTGTTGTACAGGAGAGAGCTTGAACACTGAAAATAAGTTGAATAAAATGATATCATCCACAAAGTAATTGCCTAATTATTCATTGGTCAAAATATTAAATGCTAATATTTTATTTTTCAAAATTTGATAGAACAAAAATTATGAAAATTTCAAAAAAGAATCTCTTCAACAAATAAAATGACAGCTGTGGGATTTGAACCCACGCCCTTTCGGACCAGAGCCTAAATCTGGCGCCTTAGACCACTCGGCCAAACTGTCAGTGATTGATACATATCGTAAACTAAACTATATATCATCAAGTATTGTTAACGGTAAATCTTGTTTGTTCTCTTATTTTATTTTTTAACTCTCTATTGCCGGTCCTTTTAACTTTCACAGGTGAGCGGGATCAATTCCATTTTTTTTTTCGACGAACAAATTATAGCATATATTTTTTTTTACCTGCAATTTCAGTCCACTTGTAGATATTGTAGTCCCTATTTGGCAGAATTCATGAAAAAATTGTCAGTTGTGCAACATTGTTTGCCCCCTAAAAAAATGCAATACCCTCCATTTGCACAAATTGTTTGCACACTTGACAATTAATGACGTAATTTTGGACGAAATAAGGACTGAAATTGTTGTTACAAAATAGTTATGGGACATAATATGCTCGCCGGAAAACCAAGTGTCAAGATCCCGCGTCCATGAGGATGATAAAGGACGTAAAATGCTTTTGTTGCCATTATTTAACCAAAGAAAGCAAAGATTTCTTCAAAGATGCCACCATCATAAAATTCTCTTGAATTCATCCCAATTTCGGGATGAATCAAAGCTTAGTCAGGTTGCAATTACACATCCATAGAGAAATCACAAACTATGTCCATGTCCATGATGGCTTAACCGCTTAAGTTACAATTAGTACTCAGCCGGCTTAACCAAAACAAAAACTCCGAGACATTCAACAACATAACTATTTATACAGTTTTATGCCCTTAAAGACGAGGATCCGCGGTTTGTCAAGCAGTTTGGGACGCATAGAGAATAGCTTCTAGGCGGCTCATACGAAGAAAAGAATTCCGGGTCTTGCTCCAAAGACTCCGTATAGCTTTGAAGAATGCTAACAATATCCTCAAACTGTGGCCGCTTCTCTGGATTACTCGACCAGCATCGATGAATAAGACGACGAAATGCTGTTGGACACGAAGGCGGCAATGGTGGCCTTACATTCTGCATATGCCAGAAAGTATTAACTATAAGAAAACAAATGCAAGAATACCCATTATGCTTTGCCTAATTAGCAAAAACTCTCATGTGGCTTTTTATACCAAAACCCCCTTCTGCTATTTTTTATTAGCAAAAACCCCCTCCAAAGTTGGAGTCCCTCTTTGCAGGAAAAATGACAACTATAGCCCAACAAAACATATGCAAAAACACCTAAAAATTTGACAATAATCACCTTAAGAAAAACCTCCAAAGTCGGAATACATATTTTGCAGGAAAAATGACAATTATATCCCCACAAAAAACCAAACACCCATTTTCACCTAAAAAATTGACAATATTCCCCATGTTAACTTTGAAAATTAGCAATAAACCCCCATGTTCACTTAGAAAATTGACAATAACATCCCTATTGATTAATGAAAGAATTCAAATGGGATTTTTTGCTAATAAAAGAAGGAACACGGGAATTTTCGCCAATTAGGAAAAGCACAAGGGGTATTTTTTTCATTAACTCTAATTTATAGGAAGCAAGTCTGTCTAAATGTGTCAGCATCTATGTGATTTAACCAGTGTTATGCATTGCCTGTACTGCAACAAGGCTTTAAATGTTTACCTTCTGGCAAACGGCAAAAGCCGCTTGCTCGGGAGTCATGTCATCAAACGGTGTCAACGCCGTAAAAAGCTCCCACAACACGATAGCAAAACTATAAACATCAACTTTCTTTGTGTGGTGTTTTTCCTTTATCATTTCCGGTGCCATCCAACGGTAAGTGCCAGTGAATCCTTTAGCAGTGCTGCATTGAGATTCCAAACAAGATATACCAAAATCGGCTACTTTCACACACATATCTTCATCAAGCAATAGATTTTCAGATTTAAGATCTCTGTGAAGGATCCCTTGAGCATGAAGATACTGCATACCACGTGCAATGTCGAGTGCTAGTTTTAATATTAGGTCGAGGGGAAGTGAGTATGGCTCTTGCTGATGGAGGTATTTTCTAAGGGAACCACCTCGATAGTATTCAGTGATGATACAAAACACAGGGGGTTTCTTACATGCTGCAATGAACTACAAGTATAAAGTCGAGGACTACTATTAGATGTTATAAAACTGAAAAGAAACAATATGACTGTTCTTCAAATAGTCAAGCTATAAGGGAAAACAAATAAACCATTTACCAATGACTGTGATGATATTAACGGAAGTGACTGTTAAATTAATAACAATATTAGTATGTTACAAACCTACAGGTTGAATTTAAATTTGAAGCTAAATATCCAAATCCATAGCAATTGTCATTTAAAAATTCTTTCATCAAATTCAAATGAAGACTCTATTCAACTCTCATGTACTCTAGCATATTACTTTTGATATAATATATATGAATATTACCCATGTGTTTGGATCCATAGAGTTGAACCTCTCCAAAATTAAAAGAAAACCATTTCTAATTCTAGTTCCAATTTTTCAAAGCCTAACTTCACACCGAACACTAACAAGAAGTTAACAGATAAAAACAAGTTTAATCAATATAACTAACATAATCCAAGAATCAAAACTAACAATACTATAAGCCTGTGTATGGTTGAGTAAAAAGTTAAGGAAAATATTTTTCATGTATTGAACATTGAGCTTCAGTTTTTGTTTTTCTTATCATTTCACTCACTGAAATCCAAGGAGCAAACATGGCTAGAAAAGAAGGGCAAAACAGCACTTGAACATAAATCCAGACCAAGATTCAAAAACTGACAATGTACAACAATTTCTGCAGAAAGTACCACATCTAAAAGAAACCCCAAAGATCCAATGAACTTACAGTGATAATATTAGGATGCCTTAACCTGAACAAAAGAGCAACTTCAGATGTGAACTGATTCTCCAAGAACTCAGCCAATTCTCTATCCTCTTCAGGTTGGCTAATGAGCTTTATAGCCACATCACTCTGTTTATAAATCCCTCTATAAATTCTGCTATGTCTTCCAGAAGCAAACTTATTACCTATATACAACTGTGACATATCAGCACTACTCCATTTTTCTTGTCCTCCACTTTTAATTTCAGCTCCTGGAGAAACTATGTATTTTGACCATGAAACTGCTCTTTTGTACTCTCCTAAAGATAGCCTTCTCTCTAGTTTGTTCTGGGTGCTTGATATTTTCTTCAACCAGTGAAAATTCTTCATAGGAACTGCTAAAAAACATCAATCTTTTACTATGTGGGTATAGAGAAAGATTTGGTCTTTTTCTTCTCTGGGTTTTCACATTTGTACTAATATATGAAACAAGAAAGTTAAAAGCAACTTTAGAAACTTTTAATCTTAATCCCAGAAGAAAACAAAAAAAGAAAAAAAAAAATTAAGACTCTTTAGAAACAGGGAAAGCAATTTATGTAAAATTAAAAAATTGAGATAGAGAAGGTTAAATTTGTTAATTTATTTAATTGCATTAAAAAACTGTGCGGTGTGGCGGTTGGGGTCTCCGTTTTCTGTCACTGTGTGAGTGAGTAAATACAAAGAAGCGAGTAAACATTGATATCGTCAGAAGATCCACTTCTGAGGAGACATGCGGCTCTTTAATGAATATGACCTCTGCCCATTTCTTCAAATTTTGCCCTTCATTATTTTCGAATTTTCATGATTGCCCTCTCATGTTTTGGTGCTTCATCTCACTTCATTATACCATAAATGCCCCTCATATATATACATATTCTATGTATATTTCTCATAAAATAGTATACTACTACTACAGTAAATTGTCTTTCAAAAATTCTCAGAAATAATCTCAAGAAAAAATATTAGTTTAAAGCCTATTGTCAAATGTATTTTCTTAAGAAAAATAAATTTTATACAAAGTTGTGGGTCGAACCAAAATATATTGAAGAAAATGAAGTAATATTCTTATTCACAATCATTTTCTTAGACCATCTCCAATGGAGAGAGCTAGCTCCAGAGCCAGAGCCCCGGGCCAGCCCTGCCTTCCCCCCGAACCCTGTCTAGTCATCTCCAATGACAGGGCTCCAAAATGAAATTAATTCCATTTTCAACACTTGCCCACTCTCACATATACTTTTAACTTTAATTTTGTTTTAATATTAATATTAATAATAGTAATAATTATTAGTACTTGTAATTAAACTATTAATTATATTAAAATATTAAGTCATTTTAGAATTTTAATTATATAAAGTAACACATTAATTATATATAGTATATAACACATTAATTAAAACATATCACATTAATTAAGGCTCATTAATTATGCATAAATATCACATTAACATAAATATCACATTAACATAAATATCACATTAATTATGCCTCATTAATTATGCATAAATATCACATTAATTATGCCTCATTAATTATGCATAAATATCACACTAACATAAATATCACATTAATTATGCCTCATTAATTATGCATAAAAATCACACTAACATAAATATCACATTAATTATGCCTCATTAATTACTCCCTCCATTCCCTTTTAGATGTCGTTTAAGGTTGTTTCACAAGGATTAAGAAATTATTTAATGCTCTAGATTTTAGGAAAATTAAAGGATAGTTGGACAAAATTGCCTTTAATAAATGCATGGTTATTTGTTTTGAAAATTGGGAGATACTCCCTCTATCCCAAATTATCTGTCCTTTTAGAGAAAAAAATTTGTCCCAAATTATCTGTCAATTTAGGATTTCAATACACATTAATTACATATTTTAGGTACTTTTAGAGAAAAAGTAAGAGAGAGAGTGTAAAACTTGAATAACGTGTAAATAGCTAATGGTGGGATAAATAAAAAATAAGAATATTTGAGGTATATAATTTATTTTTTCCATAAAAGTAAGTCTATGTAGTAGGTACCTTAATATGTGTGAAAACATGTAAAATGACACTTAATTTGGGACAAATGGAGTATTAAGTATAGTATTTAGGATTAAAGAAGGGTAAAAATGTCAAATTAACATTTAAATCTATCTTGAAATTATAAAGTGACATGTATAGTGGAATTTTTTTCTAAAGTGACATGTAAAAGGGAACGGAGGAGTATAATCAACAAACAAATTAAAAGAAATAAAAAAAAAGGAAAGGAACCAATCGGGTGCCGTCACTTGGCGGCACCTGTTTTAAAGAGGGGCGCGTCTTCTCCACAATCCCACGCGAGCCCCGGGCCGGGCGCAAGGATCCGCCGAGTCCTGCGCCCCGCGATCACTGGAGACTGCTCTTCTTCCGCAGCCCGGCCAATTAAACAAAAAGCGTATTCACATGTTAGTCTGGCTATTGTGACTATTGTGTAGCAAAGTAAAGTAGAGTTGTTTTCAACTAATACTGAGATAAGCGTATGTATTATTATTTAAAATTTGTGTTGTGTTCTAAGTTTAATCAATATACATTATTTTTGATAAAATGCGTGCTTCATTATATAGTTAGCTATTTCACGTTATTTAACTTATTTAACGGGAATTCACTTAGTTTTCCAAAAACTAAAAGCAAAAATCATATATATATATATATATATATATATATATATATATATTACCATATTCTGCAAAATATGTGAATTTCATTTGAATATTAAGTTAATAAATTAACCCTTTAAAACATCTGGCACCCCTTGGAAGGGTGTTTTATGTCAAACTACAAATAAAACTGTGTAAAATATATAGGGATATTATAGTCATTTACTTGCACGTGCATGGGGTATGGCAAGCCACTAAAGCTACACGAGAGAAACAGCAGCACAAGAGAAGGGTCAATCAATTAAGGGGGGTTGAAGTGGGGTTAAATTAAGATGACCCATTCGGACTTAATTATGTTATATATATGTGTACTGTGCCGTATGCCCCTTCCGTATACAGTCCAATAATTATTACCTACATCTGGTCCACCAATTTTTCTAGGCACCCTGGATAGAAATTAACTACATTATGCATTATAGGAAAATATATCATCATCTCACAATATATTACGTGGTGTATTTTTATTTTTTAGTCATAAAATCTAAGAAAAAAGAAATAATTAATTAAGAATTGGCCAATTGGCCAAACCCGATTTGATTTAGAATTTTCCCTACTGCTTTTCCAACAAAAAAGAAATACTTAATTAAGGTTAAAACAGACTTGAGTAGAATTAAGATTAGACATTATCTCATCAGTTTCCTTTTTCTGCTTTAATTCTTGCTTTCTGAAATAGTTATTGCTTAGTAATTTTGAACTGTTTATAATTTTTTGAGGAACATATAAAAGGCTTTTACTTTAAAATAATTCAAAATAGATCTATGAATTGTGATCAGTATTGGAATTCATCTAGACTAGCAATACATAATAAGAAAAATGTGTATCAAGAGTTGCTCGAATTTGATTTAAACTCAAATAAGAAAAAAACAATTCAATATTGCACAAATTCTAAAATCTACGCACCCGATTTATGAACCCTATCATGAAAAACCAAACTACATGCCTACCCTACCAAAATGTAGAGATACACATATTCTTTTTCATAAATGTATAGTGGAAAAAAAGAATTATCACCTTATTTCTTTTTTCCCTGTCAATTTGTATCTCCTTGCTTTTTCATTGGGGAGGATTTTATGTTACATTTTGGTACATGTTACATGTTTGTGTCACACATATAAATTTAATGAGAAGTGTAAATTTTATGTAGGTCCTACACATACACTTGAATGATGGATCTCTCATGTGACACTAAAATATGACATCAAAGTGGGACATCCTCACCCATTTTTCATGTCTTGTACCCTGAAAATGTATCAATTTAACATTTTACACCCTAGAATAAAACAATACCACTTTGCACCCTCAAAACATGTATTTTCTTTCACTTGACACCCTTAGTGAATTGCAAGCAAAAAACCAGGGGTATTTTTGTCACTCCATTCAAAATTCAACACATATTTCCTCCAAAATATAGTAATATTAAATTTATGTACAAGCAAAATTGACAAATTACTAATTAAAATAAATCTGGAAAAAAATTCATCATTCCAAACCTAAAAAAAATAAAAATAGACTCTTGAAATTAACGACGACGAGTTCATAACAACACCATAAAAAAGGATATTAATTACATACACTTTACCTAAAGCATTATACAATTATTTTACAATTTCATATGGTTTTGTTATAATTTTCTGAGCTAAGAAAATCAAGTCTTTTTTATTTTGTTGGAAGAGCTATAAGATCATTTAAATTGAATTAAATTTAAGATTCAATTCAGACGATAATGGAAGAAAATAAAGGAAAAGGAAAAAAAAAAAGTGGATAGTTTGATATATTAATAAAGAGATAATTAAGTTCATAAATATGAATAGTTAAAGTAACAATACATTATAAATTTTTGTCTAAAATTTAAGAGCATATTAATATTAGCTAATTGAAAAATTATGCTCTAATTCGTTATTATGTAAAAATTGCTAGTCATTTTTTTCCAGAGTTATTTTAATAGATAATTTGTCAATTTTTCTTTTAATTGCATATAAATATCACATTATTAGATTTTGAGAAACATATATTGACTTTTGAATGGAGTGACAAAAATACCCCTGTTTTGGATTGAAACTCACTCGTGGTGCAAAGTGGAAGACAATGCATGTTTTGGGGTGCAAAGTGAATTTTTTTTTCTTAGAGTGTAAAGTTTCAAATTGATACATTTTTAGGATTCAATGTGGGATTAAGCCTAACAACTTCCCACAAATTTCATGTGTTAACCAAACACGCATCACAAGGCATGTAAATCATGTCACTCTGTGTTTCAAGGTATGGCAACACATAGCATAAGAACTCAAAATTTTTAAATTTATGAGAATTTACATTGACCAATTTTATGAGAATTTCATAAATCTTAATTGTGATGTGACGTCATACTTCTAGAATTAATTATGATAAACTTTTAACCACAATGTATATGTAAAATTTTCCATCAAGAATATTGAATATCATCCTTTTAACTTGTACATGGAGTAATAGATAATTAAAATATTTATCAATATCATACGATACCAAATACAATATGAATGGTATGAACCGCAAATTGTATTGCAAAACTTTATGTATCATCTTATATTGTACGATACATATCTTAATGTACATATCTAATTCATACGATGCAAATATCAAATCGTGATTATTAATGAATGGTATCACGACCTTCAGCGCGATTCAGCCAATTAAGCTCAAATATAGCACAATTTCAAGTGAACTCTTGAATCCAATCTATGAGCAACCCAAAATTGCTTACTTGCTCTGGAAAGTATTACTAGAGATTATTAACTCACGGTGAAACCTTGTTTGTCATCTATAATTAGTGATTACAACGTGGATATTTCGAAATGAGTTGTTTACCTCAATATTTTAAATTTTTTTTACATGATTGTAAAGTTTTTATTTTATTGAAAATATAATTTAGGTTATTTATAATAATTTATAATGTATTGAAAAAATGTTACTGGATTTGTTAGGATTCTAACAACTCATATCATCACAAAGTGAATTAATTTAAAAAAGTGCTGATTATATAATTATGTAGATATACGCTAATCCTTTTAGCACTTTACACTACAATTTCCAATGTCACAAAATATATTATCATATCAAGTTGCGTTGGGGGTAAGCCTAGCTTTTCCTAGTACCCATAGTATTATCTCTTATAGATCAATTTCCAATGTCAATTGTAGTTTTGAATGTCTTTATTGCAGTGTACATTGAATGTATTATTATTATAATTATTGTCATACATATGAAAAATATACTCGGTCATAACTGAAACAAATTTTGGGGGATGAGGGTGTAAAAAGATAAAGCTGAGAAACAAGGAGCAGGTTTTGTATGATTTACTAGCATTTTATAATAATATGTAGTTTGATTCAGCCGAGCAATCTGTATATAATATACAATATAATAGGTCCACAGCTTTGTCTCACATGCAAGTGAACGCTCAAGAGTAGAGATAAGTCATATAACCGGGGCGGACTCATGATTTTTGGTCACCCGGAGGCTAAACTTATATAAAAAAAAAATCTATCAAATAGTTAAACTTAAAGTTTATATTATTCACGAGAAAATATATGATACAATACATAAATGAGTAGGTGGAGTTTGACAAAAATAAACCTTTGAGCAAGTATACTCTATGAACTCTCTCGAATGTTGGAATCATATAAAGTTATATGAGGTCGTAGATCGGGATCACTCAGAAGCTCGGGCCAGTTCATTTCAATATGAAAGTTTGGAAGTTCATGTGGGTCACTTTGAATGTGAACGTTACTTGAAGACTCATAGTGAGGTGTAGGTGTAGCCTTAAAGTATCTCTCCATATTTCTAACACTATAAAATGTACAAAACATAACTATCTCAAGAATAATGACATATTCAAGAAGTAGAAGTTAAATATAATGGAGACATAATAATGACAAGACTTATTTTACATTCCATTTGATAAAACAAGAGAGGTTGAATCCCAATAGGCCAATAAATGCTAATAAAATACTTTTAAGAATTTAAGATTAGTATTTGACATTTCAATAAAAAAAAAACTATTAACCATCGAAGATTAGTGTTTGATATATAATGAATACTATTAACTCTATTGCATCTTAATTTAATCATCATATTATTTTAATATAGTAAGTATCCTCATATATTAACTTAATACTTATGAAAATCTTAACAAATATATAAGCAAAAAAATGAAACTTGAATATAAAAATTAATTTTGGGAAGTGAATATAAACACTAATAATGAATATATAACACTATTAGTTTATTACATAAGTACAATTGCACAAACATATATCATAAATATATATAAGAAAATTACTAACATTCACAATTGGGCATTTTTGTGTACAAAACTTCAATAAGTTGGGACCTGGGTTGGGTGGATGGCTGGAGGTGGGGCGGATGCTATCTGGTGGCGGGAGGTGGCAATGGTGGCTAGAGTTAGGGTTTGGAGATGTTGGGATTAAAGAAAAATTGGACTTTTTATTTGGGTTTAGAAATTAGGTAGAATGAGTTATTATTAGAGTGACTGTGTGATATTAATCTGATTAAGAGTATATTTAAATTGAAAATTTTATATTGAACTAATTTATTGATTTTTTTTTAAATAAATAATACATCACTCCTATGCTGAAAAAAGAAAATTCAAGAAGCCCCCTTGTCCCTATGTACGTCCGCCTATGCATATAACCACAATCAATAAATAGTAACTAAAAATGTTTAAGTTTACTTTGAGATAACTCTCTTAAAAAAAAAAAAAAACTAAAGATTCTTTTATTTAATCATTCACAACCTGTTAACGACGTCATGAGTCATCAACCGTCAACTGATTGATATTGTACCACTACCAACCAGGGGCCTATTTTGTCATTTGGTCAACTCTTCTGGGGGTACATAAAATAATTGAGACTTGAGAGGTCCATGTGCTATACTGGCATTATACGGTAAGGTACGGCCGGATTCTTATGCTACAATATAATAGTACTGATTAATACTTTAATCATCTTTACTTTTCATTTAATAAAACTTTTTTTTTATTAAGAACTAATAAAACTATTTAAGTATATTAGTTTACATTCTTAACATGACGCGTAATATTTAATGAACATGTCTGGGTTAGCTGTAAGCTACACCTTAGGTTTCCATTTGGAAAAAATTACTAAGTTAGACTTAGAATCACTAAATTGCATTTCACTAAAAAATTGCATTTCACTCAGACTTAAAGTATTTAGAATCACTAAATAATCTAAGTCTGAGTGAAATGCAAAAATAGTTCTCATGCCTTATCTAATTAGTAAAAAAAGAAATATTATATTATTTTTATTAGTAAAAATCTCTTTGGTATTTTTAGTGAGCGAAAAAAATTCTCTTAAGTTGGAGTACATATTTTACAGAAAAAAAGTGATAATAAATTATGGCGTAAGTTTAAATATTATAAGGGGACTCCGTGCTAAGATTAAAAAGTTTAAGGGGATTTCGTGCCAAGTATAAATACTGGATAAGTAAGCTGAAAAAATTAGGCAAAAAAAAAAAATTTGCACCAAAACCTCGTGAAACACACGCTTGTCAAAAAACCGACATAAGTGGACAAACGGGGGAAACAATGCAGATACCTCTAATAGTATGATGGATTTGATGCAATGAAAACTTCACAGAGAACTTTTGTGCAGATTCTTCAGGAGTATATATCGTGCATTTTTCCCAATTATCATTTATCGTTTTTTTGTTCTCAAGGGCATTCAAGTTTTAGACTTGACTTAATCTTTTTCAAGACGCGTCAGACATATTAAGTGAGAACATCTCACAACAGGAATTCGAACTTGAATTCACTACTTTGTTGTAACTAACTTATTTCATTAAACCGATCACATGTTGGTACCATTTATCGTTCATTCTATAATTGATTGGACTATTAATGCAAGACTAAAACTTATTTCTTAATTACTAAAAATATTAAGGAGTTAATGGCAATTTACCCCCTGATATTCATAAGTTCAATTTACTTCCATGTGATTTAAACATCTTATCTTATAAAAGTTTCATACTGTCTCCCTGATATTTTTATATGTTGTACTTTACCGCCATGTGTTATGATAATGTGGTAGGTTACCCCCTATGTTTTGATAATGTGGCAGTTTACCCCCTATGTTATAATAAATATAGCAATTTACTCCATGTGTTATAATTAATGTGACAATTTACCCCCTTTATTACACAAACAATTTTCATTCCCACTCTCAATTCGATAAGTGAGTTACACTCTCCAGCTGAAGGAGGTAAATTGCTTCTTTAAAATTTTCGCAAGGGAATAAAACTGTTTTTTTTTTTTTTTAAATCATAAGAGGATAAATTAAACATTATGCATTTCACATGAAGTAAATTAGCATTAGCTTTAAGAGTAACTTTTGAATTTGAAATTCGAAAAACTTAAAACTCCCAACACAAAATACACCAAAACTCAAACCTTATTATTTAAAAGAAATCAAACTCAAAACATGTTCTCGACTCAATGTATTCAAATTATCACATTAATCATAACACATGGGGAAACACTGTCCAAACAAATGGCAACTAAGGAGATGGTGGTTGGGTACGTGTAGAATGAAAAGTACTTTGGCTTAATTTGAATAGTATTTCTTGTCACCTTGTGTTCATTTTGAAGGCTGCGAGAACATGGCTGATGAAAGACACTCACATGTGTTGTTTTTGTGTTTATTTGAGAGCACTTCTCTTTTATTCAAAGATTTCAATTTTCGGTCCCGCTCATAGTTTACGTAATGTTCGTTCGGTCCACATTAGCAATCCAGAAATTTATTATTTAAGATTAAGAATCAAAAAGTAAGGAAATGAGAATAATATGAAAAGAAAAAAAACAATGTAATATTATGGTTTTTAGTTAGAAATGGTTAGCTTTTAACCAACCAAAAAATAAATCAAAACAAAAACGAAAACAAAAGACTTCCCGAATAGATTGAATACTAAATCCAATTTTTATGCATTTTATGCATATGGAAACAAATGAGTATTTATTTTATGTGTGAAGAGAAATGCGCACATATATATATTTTATCATGTCATTTGATGAAGAGTACATATACTGTATTATTTTTATGGTTTGTTAGATGCAAAGCTGGTTTTATTGGCCTTGACTAGTGAGAATTACAAGTAATTTTCGATCAATGAGATCCAATTAATTCAAAATTTCTATTTAGGTGCGGTATTTGCAATGTTTATTAAAACTTATAGGCAATTATAAGTTTTATCATTTTTTTGGTAATGAATATACAATAGTATTTTTTCTAATTTATAAAATATAATAATTAGCACCCAAATTTTGACATTTATAAGACATTATAAACAATATAAATAACCCAAGGGCAAAATTGAAACATTTTAGGGGCAATGAGTTAATTGTAAAAAGGTGACAAATCTGAGGGGAATTTTTGTAATACCCAATGCGTGAGGATGATTTTTGTAATTAGGCCTTACCTGAAGGGGGTATTCGTAATTTTCCCTATTATCAATAGAGTTTTGAGTTTAAGTGGCAAGACAACCTGATTAATAATAGGTAATAAAATAATTTTTTTCCCAAAATCAAAAAAGAAATCCCCTAGAGTTTTAGCAAATATAGGCAAAGAAGCCTCCTGAGAACGAACTCTATTAATAAAGTTTGACTGATATTCCAAGCAAATATCAGTCATCTTGAATGTACGTATTTTACGAATTCCTTGGGTAACTTTATCCGCATAACAAACATGTATTCAGCATCACTTCAATAGCCATTTCCACACCATCTTTAATGACATCTGATCTAAGGTGCATTTTTACATGGGCCTCGAACATTCGTATAGCTGCTTCTAAGTGATGATCATCACATGCTGCCCTGGCCGCGGCCCGTTCCCGTTCCCGTTCCCGTTCCCGAGCCCTGAGCCCCCCCCCCTCCTTCCCCCACCATTGGAGATGTCTTCATCGGCCTTGAGTCAAGGCCCTTGACTAGTGAGAATTACAAGTAATTTTCACTAGCCACGTGTCGGTCAATAAAGACTCAATTAATTCAAAATTTTAATTTAGGTGCGATATTTATAACTAAGTAAATAATAAATTGGATAATATTAAATAATCTGACAAATCTGATTAGGGTGTGATTTGTTAAGGTCATTATTACTCAAATCTCTTAACAAATCAGGACAAATTCATCCACAATATCATTTTCATTAAAAATATAATCAGAGGCCTCAATAAATCATTTTCATTCTCGAGCCTAATTTATTTTACACTATCACATGATTTACCATAAATCGATTAGAAAAACCACATAAATTCATAAATTAAATCAAAAGTTAATAGTGTAGTAATGTATAATCCTATTTGAGTTTTCCACTTTCCCCAACTAATTTTTTGAACCTAAATTTGTGTTGGCTAGAATATCGAACGCTTCGTTCATACTTGAACACCAATGACAGTGCCGGCCCAAGTAGTAGGCAACTTAGACCGTTGCCTAGAGCACCCATTGTCGAGGGTCCATAAATTTAAAGTAAGAATGTGAATTGTGGAATAAAATAAAAATGTTGTTAAAATAACCTTTTTTAAAGGCCGGTGAAAATCAATTTAATCTAATGATTATGATAATATATGAACTTTTATTGATCTACATAAGAATTACTACTCTTGATAACATCATTATTTACATTTTATTGTATCTTAGTATTTTAGTAAATTTTTTATATCTGTAATATTGCAAAAATACATTAAATTTAGGATTTGGAGGCGCTATAGTTATATAGAGATGCCAATTTTTTTTCTTCTTATTTTCTTATTTTGGTACTTGTGATCAACTTAAAAATTAGGGTTGATATGTAACTTGATTAATGAGTTTAAGTCAATCTACAAATTTCAAAAATAAATTTACATAAAATTTACAAAAAAGTCCCAAAATCACACTTTCGGTTTTTTGGGTACCAAATTGAACCGAACCAAATTGTTTGGTTTGGCATTCCGTACAAATTATGAAAAATAGCGAACTAATATATACCTAAAATTAATACGGTTCGATTTTACTGAAGAATCCATTTTGTAACATAGTTGCGAGATAATAAATATTCTACATCTATATTTTTATGTCTTTATTGATTTTGACAAGTAAAGTTAACTCCATTAACTTACATTAGTTATATAATTATATTCACAATATTTTTTTTTAAAGAAGGGTTTTCTATTAGATGATTATAAAAACATATTACCACTGAATATAAAAAAAAAAAAAAGGGTTAATCTGATATGCCATTTTATCTATTATATAACAAATATGTTTAGATAAAACATGTAAATATTTGATAAATACTTCTACAATTTCAAAAGTAAGAAAATAATTTTTTATAATGATATTTTTCTTTTGCTAAATAGATTCCCAATTTTACGTTTCGCCTAGGACCCTAATATGTAGGACCGGCCCTGACTCTGATGATCAAGGTTCATCTGCAATTAGGTAAATGAGATAGATACCACAAGTAACCACTAAAAGAATTTCAACTAAATATCAGTTTACATTGACAATCACAAATCAAGGTCTTAATATCCTACAAATTACACTATTTCAATCAAAATCAAACAACTTTCTGCATAGTTTGGCAGGAAAAAGTTGTAAGAATTGATCATAGAGCACTTACAAAAAATTACCAGCCATTTTCTTCATCAGGTCTCCTACTCATCAAGGTCTAAAACCTACAAATTACCAGCCATTTACTGAGTGATGATTCCTAGAGTTGGCAGGAACAATATAAAACTAAACATTATGAACAAGAACTAAATCAAAATGTATCTGAAAAAAAACTACAAGTGTCAGGGGGGATTTGTCCATACCATCAAGATAACAGTCTTCCAAATAGAATTCCACTGCAGATAATAGCTCCAAACCACTTATTGGATACAAATCTGATGACAACAAAAAGAAAAGACAACTACATTATTTTAGGGAACTTTACAAAGCCGGAGGAGACAATTCATGCTTCCATCAGTTTCATATATATTTATTAATACCTATCAACCCTAGTTTGGGGCATGGCCACTAATTAGAAAGAAAACATATTGTAAGCATGCACGAGTGAAATAAACACTTGATATATATATTTAAAAGAATGGAACAAAATCTTATAATACCCACTTTCTATTGCAATCAGCACGGCTTGAAAGGTCAACAGTCCATATCTGCCAAGCTAATTGCCCAGACGCAGCCAGTAAGAATGTGTAATACGGCCATTCTGTTCATTGCACATGATATCATATATATATATATATATATATATATATATATATATATATATATATATATATATATATAATTAAAATAAAAAAGGATTAAAGAAAATAAGAAAAGCTCGCATTCCGAAATTTGAAATTCTATCTATTGCATATATATATATTTTACCAAGATTGGCATTGTATCCACTAAGAGCAAGGCTCCCGATGCATGCTATTCCAAAGCCACTAATCCATTCTTTAGTCAAATCCCCAAATCTTAAGGCAGTTGATTTGACACCCACTTTCAGATCATCTTCTTTATCCTGAACATACAATAATCAATATTCAATAGCCGTAGAACACATATCCGTTTGATTTCAAGTACCTCAACCCAAATAGTTTCATATATTGATTGAGAAAGCGATGCTGAACATCTTAATTTGCAAAAACACAACTTCCACAAAGTTAAAATACAGTTGAAATTTATAATGGATACCTGATGTTAAGATACAAACTGTCTTAAATTCTAAGCATGTCAGGATATAGCCTATAGAGAGAACTAGTTCACATCTAAAGAGCAAAGCAATCATTTTTATGACTTCCAAAAGCACCTTACCTTGTCAATACTTGTATATACAAAATTATGAGAATATGTCCCAGTTAATCACTAATCATATGTACAAATCTATGGTTGTGATGGAAAACCAAGGCAGGGTATTAACATTAGTATACATTTGCATAAGTAGTTGAAAGTGTATATCATAAGCAAGGAGTTGGTGGAACATGTTTTATGGAGAGAAAAGATAGAACTGAGTAAAAGAAAAAAGCAGGAATTCATCATGTGTTACACTTCTATTGTAGCAAAAAAATAGCGGAGTAAAGTATATCATATTTATACAAGGCAAGTTTCAGGGTTCGCAAGAAGCCCCATTATTGTCTCATTTCTTAAACTGTGCTACACATGAATTTATGAATTAATATTATGATTCCAAAAGTCTGTACCTGATGGGCATATATTGTATCATATACAAGTGTCCAAAATACACCAGCAGCGTATAGAGGGAGTACAACAGCAGGATCAAGACTTCCTCTAACAGCAGCCCAACCAAGTAAAGCACCCCAATTAAATGTCAGACCAAGGTAGGCTTGAGGCTGCAGCATTATAAATACAGTTTCAGAAACATTAGCTGATTTTCTGCAAATGCCCACCGCAGAAACACATAAATGGACATGAGTTTCTTGGGGTGTGCTGACGATTCCGTGTAACAAAAGACAGACGCAAGAGAACCGAAAGTGATGGAAGAGGGAGCGAGTGAAGAGAAAAATATAAGGTGTATCAGAGATCAGAAGTTCAGAACATATACCCAAAATGTGAGTCTCTTCATGAGAGGGTACGTAAAGACAAGCAGCAACGATGAAGCGCCCAAAATGCGACTGCGATATTTGATGAGTTATAATTTACATTTACACTTGATCAACATCTCTACTTTTAAAGATTGAAAAGCACCTCAATGGTGCAACATATGAGTTGTGAAAATTTATTCCAGTAAACTATACAACTTAGGCAGTATCCCCTTCTTTCAAATATTATCTGCAGCAAAAAATTTGCTCACCACACTTTTTTAAACTAGGAAGGCAACCAACTCCAGAACAGTTGGAGACATTTTTCTCTCCCTACATCTGGTTTTCATGTGAACACACAATATAATTATGCTATAAGACCAGTGTGTTCTATTTCTATCTTGTTTCTAGAACTCTCCTGTCATAATCTTTTTTCTTAATCTCATTTTTTGAGGGTCCATATAACATATTCAGCTTTATACCTCAGATGTAACTCCTCGATGTTATTCAAAAATTTCATATAGCCATTTGACTGAGCGTTTCATCATTGTCTCCACCATCATGGTCACTACTACAGAACTAATCCAGGATATAGATATGAATTCGAATTATGTAAGAGAAGTTTAGGTTTCTAATTATTGGACAAAAATAGTATAACTAAAAACACAGATTAAGACAAGTGTTCTTTTTGGGGTTGAAAACTAAAATGAACTTATGATTTGGATTTAAAACTGGAATTATTTTTTTCATCATTTTTCACGTTGGAGATCTTCTGCGAAAAAAGGATCTGGCTAAGAAGAGGACATTTAGATACTAAAAGATGAGGAAAGTCCGGAATGACTTGAGTTTTTTAAGTAGGCTGTTACTTGTTACCATTTGCGATTCGGGAAGGGAATTTCTTATTTTTCCTAAACATCCTACATAATTTTTCTCCTCCTTTTCCTAATATTAATATTTCAGCTTTGCTTTGTAATCTTCTTGGGAATCAAATATTTTAACCAATATTTTTTGTTTTTGTTCCTTTGTTTAAGCATGTCTTTATCCATGATCCAACCATAATCCTTCTTGGAAATCAAATAAATTAACCAAGTGGAGCATATACAACCCACAAAACACTGATTTCTTCTTATATCTCAATGCCTCCTCTACCCCGTGTTATTGGTTAATGATATTAAACTACTCTTTCTGATGGGAATTGACATACCCTATCATTTCCAATGGGAAATAGGTTCTCAAACCTTCTCATCCAGGTGCAAGCTGAAATTACATGTAACATTTAAACCAATCTACAACATGAATTCCCAAATCAACTTCTCAAAATAATTAAAGTTCTACATATAGAAATTATTATTAGTACATGGGAGGCACCTCTTGGTGCTTTTTACAAAATGCTTAGTCTTACCTTTAACAAAAAAGTTAATTTCTATAGTAATTAGACCAAAGAGTGAGTATAAACCTGAAATTGTTCAGTTGTAGAAGGATCCCCAAACCCAGCAGCAATTGAAAACCGAGAAAACAGAGTCCTTTGAATGGTGTCAGAGCACCACTTGCAACCGGCCTCAGCCTTGTCCGTTCTACCTACATCATATTAAGCTATCAAGACAAGGAAACAAAATCATTACAAGGAGTAATAATACAAATTAAAACATGAAAGAAGGAATCACAAGAATTAATAGCTAAAAGATATTAGTATTTCCTTCTCCCTTGATGCCCTATCCACCCCCACCCCACCCAAAGTCTGATAAGAAAAAATCACCAATAAACCAAGTCAGGACATTTATTTTACGCCATGAATAAACTATAAAACACATAGAACGCATAATATAGAATGATTGCCTTTGTATCAATATCCCGATCTAGTAGATCATTAATAGTACACCCTGCACCACGCAAAAGCAATGCCCCTGTACCAAACAACATCATCATCTTAATATCCGGAAGGCTCCCAGGTGTAGCCGCCATCGTTATCGACCTACAACCAAAAAACTATCAAACATGTGAACATCCTGATCATTGTTCATAAAAATCTAAGTACATTAATTAATCGATGCAATAGACTGAAAGACATACTCGTAGAAACACGACCTACAAGAAACCATTGTTATTTTGTTTTTCTTATCATCTTATTGTAATGATCATGGATCAAAATTTCTTTTCTGCCGAACGTTTCCGTCAGCTAAATATTGAAGTTTCCGAAAACTACTCGATAACATTTCAGAAACACCAAGAAAATTTGTGAAGAATTACTACATTAAGAGTCTCAAAGCAAACAAAGAGTTTCGAAACTACAACTTTATTTTTGTTTCCGTTGAAACAATTCGATATTTTCAACGGGTACGTACATAACTTTTGATCCAGGATAATGGTGCTTATGACATGATAACTTGAAACTGTTATCTCATTGGTTAATAAACACCCTTTCCATTTAATTATCCTAATAATTTCTCTACTGAACTCTAATAGGGACCATAAGAGACCTCCACACAAAAAATATCAAGCAATATATGAGTAAAGGAATGAACTTTACCACATACATGGCCAAGCGAGAAGCCAAGTACCGATGGGCTTGTCCAGACGAGCCAGATGCGCGTAAGGTCGGGCCTTTTGCGGTATATAAACATCGATCCATGAGCGAATTCCTTCATTCCGGGTCGAATTTTTGGACGAAGCTTCGTTTTCTTTGGTCGATGCAGATGAAAAGCAAGAATTCTGAAGGAGCACTTGATAAACGCCAATTGAATTACAATGATTGTAATACTGATTTTTCGAATTCGAATTTCCGGGGATTTCGATCAAATCGTACAGCTGGCGGCGAGAATAATTGGAATTTTTAGGGTTGAAGGAGTGGAAATAGCAATCTGCGGCGTACAGAAACGAGTGGTGGCGGCGACGGCTGAGGCTCCGGGTAAGTTGGGAGAGACGATAGAATGACATTACCAATGAAGTAGTAAATAATCAATCAGGAAAATGATTCAGTCAGCATTTGGAGGGAGGGCAGCGCCCTATTCCACAACAGTTGAACTGAATCGATGATAATTCAAAAAATCTGATGAATTCTTTAGGATATAATTCTTTATGAACAAGAGATATAGAACTAACAATAAATACAACGGTGTGTCAAAAACCTATTTCTACAACATGCTACAGTTTTACTCCAGCAATAGCAATGGGCATAAAAATGGAAACTCATTTTAAAATCAATTTAAATTAAATTCATTTAAATAACTTAAAATCAAACACTATTTCAAAATACCCTCAAAGTAATTTTAAACTAAATTAAAAATAAAATAGAATTCAAAATGTTTGTGAATTTTACTATAATTCTCAAATGTAGACAATGTATACACAAAAAGAATAAAATGTGCATTTGGAAACTAGAATTATGAGATAAATTTGAAACATAAGCTACGCTCAAATATGATTTTGTGAAATATATTTTTATTATAATAATTGAAAAAAAAAACTTGATGGTTAAAAATAAAAAAAAAACAAGAAGTTTTCATTTAATATTCAATATTAATAAAAAACAAATTGGGTTTCTATAAATTATGAGCTAAATTTGGGCTAAGTTGGGTTTTCCATTGTAGCCTTTTCTTAGGAATTTTCGGACCCAAAATGATTTGGTCCCATTTGCAATTAGGGGTGTAAACTAAACTAGTGTAATAGGTTTCCATGACATATCAATTAAACTAATCGAGCAGGAACTGAGTGTTTATCCAACTTCTAAATGCTAAATCAAGTCGAAGTTTAAAGTTATCAATCTACTAATGTTATTCAAATTTATTTGATTTGTACGACCAATCGCATTCAAATGAGCTTTGAGTCGATTATTGAGTAAGTTAGATTTAATTTTTGACCTACTGAAACTATATGAATACACCACAATATCCATTGATACATAACATTATGATAAGCATTTATTTAGACAGAAAAGCATATGAAAACTAGAAATGATCTAAGACAAAAATCCATAATCGCTATTTTCAGGGTCTGAACAGGCCTATGGCATCGTTTCGTCTGGTGAATTTGACCCAACCCGCTACGTAATTTTTCCCTCCTCAAAAGATAAGGTTGCTCCAAGAATTCTTTTGCTACTTCTGCTTCTTCGTTATGCTCGTGAACTGAGCATAAGAGTCACTCCTCTACAAAGTTCAGGTAAGAACTTATTTTCTGAATTTTGAAGAAGAGGGCTTTGATTATATTGATGACGCTGCTACATTGAACCATGATTCTGTGAATTGGGTAATTCTGCCCAATTAAAGAGAGACAACTCCTGTGGAGACCATCCAGGGCCTGGGAGAGGGCCATCTTCAGCCGCCCCTGGTGGGTTGGAGATGACCTAATTTTTGCTTGAGTTTTGAGAGAATGATTTGAAAAATAAAGTAGGTGTATATTATTTTTTGAAAGAGTTAAGTTGTAAATGTAAGAAGTGCAAGACCTTATATCAAATTATGTTTGTTATGTGAAATAAATTGTGTAAGAGATATGTTATTTTATGTCAAATCAAAGTAAAATTTGTAGAAGCTTTGTTTAGAGATAAAAAAAAAATTATTGTTTATTTGACTTTTAAGAGAGTAAGTTTGAGAAAATTTAGCAGTGATAATTTTATTTCAGAAAATAGAAAGTACATATTTGTTTGGCATTTTCTAAACACAAAATAATTTAAAAAAAGTCAAGCAAACATGCCCTAAAACTGTTTAAAACCTTATAGTATTATTTACACATATAGAAAAAAATTCAAGTCTACCTACACCATGTCATGCATTCATATACAGCACAGTTAGGTCTCTGTTGTAATTCAATGTGCATTGTTGAAGTTACCATGTGCATATGTAACTCGGATTATAGATTATGTGAATCAAATTTATGTATAAAAATTTAGAAAATTAATAAAATGTGCCATAATTACTTGGACAAAAATTCTATATAGCCTTACGACTTGTGTGTTTATATAAAGATATTATCTAGTGAAAAACAACACACAAAATTCTCATATAATAACAATATTTTTTGAAGAAAAAATCAACAGACGACCGCGTAAAAAATGAAATCCTCTCCCTTAATCAAATCTAAGCCCTCAAAAACCAGTTCGCGTAAAAGCTCTAGAGATCGCCATGCTAAGATTAACGGTAGAGATCGAAGAATACGCTTGACAGTCAAATGTGCCGGGCAGATTTTCGAGTTATCATCAAAACTAGGT
This sequence comes from Penstemon eatonii, assembly GCA_038501285.1. Lineage (NCBI taxonomy): Eukaryota > Viridiplantae > Streptophyta > Magnoliopsida > Lamiales > Plantaginaceae > Penstemon > Penstemon eatonii. The sequence goes on from CM076713.1 coordinate 42,598,554, forward strand.
CATCGCACAACTGGAGAAACTATTGATTGGCTTTTGAAGCAGGCTGAATCTTCTGTCAATGCCGTTCTTGGAACAACTTTTGCTTCTTCAACATCAACTAAAAGTGCTTTCGCGGAAGTTGTTTCCGTCGATTTATCAGGGACGGGATTAACTTCTGATAACGACTTGAATTCAAATCAAGTTTCTCTTGTTCAGTCACAAGACGCTGAGGTAGTGAATAGGAAAGCAAAAAGTGTGAAGCTTCCTCCGTTCATATGGGGTCCAGAGTTTGAATCGAACTTTACGGAGAAGGAAAGAGCATTATTTATGTCGTAATTAGAGAATTTTTATTTGGAATTTTTTAATAAATGTGTTAAATGACGCTCTGGTTTTATATGCTTTATATGAATATGGTTTTATTTTATATTTTAATTGCGCCAGTTTTATGTAAGAATTATTATTTTTTTTTGGATATTTTATCATTTATATATGTGAAAGGATGATTTTGAGAAAAATAATATCATTTAAAAAAAATATTATTTGCAGCATCACAAGTAAAAAACACGAGTACTAGACCATCTCCAATGGAAAGGGCTAGGTTGGGGGCGGGGTCGGAGGTCGGCAAAATGGTCATCTCCAATGGAGGAGAGCTTCGGGCGGGGCGGTACTAAAGTGGGAACGTGCTCGGCGGAGCTCTGCGCCCAGCCCGTGGCCACGTGAAGAAGAAGAAGGAGAATTGCACGCGCCCCTAATTAAGTCGGGAGACGCCACTTGGCGTCCCCTGATTGGTTCCGATTTCTTTTTTTTAAATGGTTTATTTAATAAATTAAAATAGAAAAAATAATATATATACTTAAATAATTAATAAAATTAAATTTCCCTATTAAATTAAATCAAATATGTAGAATTGAATTATTTAATAAAATTTATTTAGTATATGTACTAGTATTTAATAAATATATGTAGTCACCAATTTTTAATATAATAAATTTTTTTAAAATTAAAATGATTAATAATTTATTAGAGTTGTAATTAAATTTATTTATGGACAAATCATTAATAAATAAATAGCCCATTATTTCCTTGTATTTCCTTCATTGTTTGTTGTTTCGTAGTATGTATTAATTTTAATTTACATCATAGTTGTTAAAAGCCCCCAAGGCGCTTGCCATTGCGCGAGGCGAGCCCTCATTGCCTTGCCTCGCGTCGCTACGACCATCCCCAAAAAGCGCTCCCAAGGCGTCGCCTTGGTCGCTTTTGTGTGGCCTTAAGGCGGTGCAAGAAGGCGCTTTTTGGGGTGGGCTTTTTTTTTTTTCCAGATTTGCCTTCACTCTCTCTCTTTCTTCGACTTCTTCATCTCTCTCTACCAAAATTCTAAAGCCCTATTGTAGAGAAAAAGAAGAAAAGGGTGATGAAGAAGAAGAAAAAGAATGGTTCTCACGTGCTGGAGATGGCTGAGGGCGATGAAGAAATGTTTTGAGTATAGATATGGATGTAGGGTTTTATTATGGGCCATAGTTATGGGCCTTAGTTATTGTCACAATAAAAATAATTTGAACCTTTTAAATAAGCCTTTATTAGATATTAATAAGTATTATCACAAAAAAAAAGTAGATATTAATAAGTATTGCTTATGTGGCAATTAACTATAATACTATAAATATTGTTCATATGTTTGAAATATTGAATATGTTTATTATATTGTCTTTAAAAATCTTGAAATTTATAATTATTATTGATAATTTGATGTATACAAAAAAAATTGTATACAAACGCTATATCCCCATAAAGCCCTCGCTTTTTGCATCGCCTCGCCTTGAGGCAAGGCGAGCCCTCATCATCTCGCATCGCTTTACGCCTCAAACAACTATGATCTACATAATTATTTACTCTCTTTAATTTTAATATTTTAATATAATTAATAATTTATTTTCAAGTACTATTGGATGAAGATGAAGATAGAGTGCATTAAAAATAGAGAAGTTAAGGGAGGTTTTGATGATTTCCAAAACATCAAAATCAGCTAAGTATGAAAAACTTAGTTAAAACCCTTAGAAGAATTTTGACCAAATAAAAAGACAAATCAGAAGTGTCAAATATTCAAGGTCCTGAAGACTACTGATCTACTGAAGGAAAGAAATCAGACTGGTGAAGATCAGCCGACTCAAATCAGATTTGTTCAAGTTTGGGATCAGCTCTACTAACCATCAGACTTGTGTTCTCATCAGCCGAGTGGAAAGGATCAGGAAGTCTCCCCAACGGTAATAAATGCCTCTAGAGTAATAAATGCTGAAGACCGAGGATATTAATGGCAAATGATTTAAGAAATACCTTGTATCAGCTCGGTGCATTAAATGCTGCCTGACAGAAAGTACAGTCTGCAGTACTGTCACTGTGCAGAGAGCCGTTCGAGGAAATTAAGGACCACTAACCGAGAATTTGAATTGTGTCTCTCTTCAATGGACACTTTTCTTATCTGTGAGTATAAATAGCTGAAGAGATGAAGAGAAAACAACAACACAACAACTGAGAGATTATCTACGAAGCAGAATATTTTCTAAGTCTCAAGAAGCTCAAGAACAGATCACTCGCGTGCTGAAGTCATTTGTTGACAGAAGCTTGTTGAAGCAAAAAGAATACATTTTCTGAGTGAATCTGTGTAGAGAGTGTTGTGAGGAGTTCTTATCCGTCTTTGTGAGTGATAAGGCTCTGTAGAATAGGTCTTCTTTGTGATTTCATATTGCGCACTTGTGGCCTTTTCATTTGTTGATTGGCGCAAACAGAGTATACTGTAAACTTTGTGATTATAGTATAACCCAAGATATAAGTGACTTTGAAGAGTGGACTAAATGATTTAAATCCATATAACTGCTATAAAAATTCTGTGTGTTCAAACTTGCATTATTTTCTAGCATATTTGCTAAACTGCATAAGAACACTTGAAAAACTGTTTGAAAAGATTTTTAAAGGAGTTTGATAAAACTGGGGATAAAATCTTTCAATCTACCAAGATTACTTGTGAAAAACACTTAAAATGTGTTAAAACTGATTTTGACTAAATCAGCTAAGTAATTATCAGATTAATGGTCAACTGTGCTGTTCAAAGATTTGTTCGCGATCAGCTTAGTCAGCTTACTGTTTTATAACAGCTTAGTCTGCTGACAGTCGAGTAAAAAGTTTTAAAAATAAAATTTGAAGAGGTCTATTCACCCCCCCTCTAGACCTCATCTGACCACTTGGGACCAACAAGTGGTATCAGAGCGGATGGTTCATTAGAATCAGCTGCCTGATCAACGAGCTTGATCCTAGTGTTTTTCAAAGGTTTTCAAACTTTTTCAAAAGAGCATATTTTTGAAAAATCAAAACTTTTTGAAAATGGATTGTATCAGCCATGTTCCCCACATTGCTGGTATGAGTTTTGAGGATTGGAAGATCAGAATGGAGATCTTCTTAGCTACCTACAATGATAACATGTACACATGTATCATCAAAGGTCCATTCAAATTCACCAAGCCCATAAAAGTTGATGAAGTCGACATAGTGGTGGAAAAAGATTTGCACGAGATGACAGCTGAAGAAATCAAGCTGTTCAATCTGGACAAAGTTGGCCGTTTCATCCTGACCAAGGCCCTGGACAATAATAAATTTGATAAAGTCAAACATTGCAAGACTGCCAAAGGAAATTTGGGATAAGGTTCGTGACATGAGCGAAGAAAACGACGCCATCAAAGAGCATCAGCTGAGTGTTGCTCTAGAAAAGCTGGACAACTTTAAGATGAAGTCTTCGAAAACCATTGACCAGATGGATACAAGGTTTACAAGGACACTGAATAAAGTTCTCAAGCTTGGAAAAACCTTCACAGACAAGGAGATAACCGTCAGAGTATTGAATGCTCTACCTCCTAAGTTCAACATGAAGATCCTCTATACCACAATTTGTGAACCATAATGGTGTATCACAAATATGTAATTTACACATGTACATGTGATAATTATAATTAATTATCACATGTACATGTGTACATTACATATTTGTGATACACCATTGTGGTACATAAATTGTGGTATAGAGAATTTTCACCCAAAATAATTGAGAGGTCCATGTGCTAAACTGGCATTATACGGTAAGGTACGGCCGGATTCTTATGCTACCATATAATAGTACTGATTAATACTTTAATCATCTTTACTCTTCATTTAATAAAACTTTTTTTTTTTTTTGAGGAACTAATAAAACTATTTAAGTATATTAGTTTACATTCTTATCATGACGCGTAATATTTAATGAACATGTCTGGGTTAGCTGTAAGCTACACCTTAGGTTTCCATTTGAAAAAAATTACTAAATTAGACTTAGAATCACTAAATTGCACTTCACTAAAAAATTGCATTTCACTCAGACTTAGATTATTTAGAATCACTAAATAATCTAAGTCTGAGTGAAATGCAAAAATAATTCTCATGCCTTATCTAATTAGTAAAAAAGAAAATATTATATTACTTTTATTAGTAAAAATCTCTCTGGTATTTTTAATGAGCGAAAAAAATTCTATCAAGTTGGAGTATATATTTTGCTGAAAAAGTGATAAAATTATGTCGTAAGTTTAAATATTATAAGGGGACTCCATGCTAAGATTAAAAAGTTTAAGGGGATTTCGTGCCAAGTATAAATACTGGATAAGTTATTACTGTCATTTAGGCTGAAAAAATTAGGCAAAAAAAAAATTGCACCAAAACCTCGTGAAACACACGCTTGTGAAAAAACCGACATAAGTGGATAAACGGGGGAAACAATGCAGATAACCTAATCCTAATAGTATGATGAATTTGATGCCATAAAAACTCTACAGAGAACTTTTGTGCAAATTCTCCAGGAGTATCGTGCATTTTTTCCAATTATCATTTATCGTTTTTTTTTTTTTTTTGTTCTCAAGGTTATTCAAGTTTTAGACCTGATTTAATCTCTTTTAAGGCGCGTCCGACATATTAAGTGAGAACATCTCACAACAGGAATTTGAACTTGAATTCACTACTTTTTTTTTTTTTTGGTTTCCCAAGGGTTTAATCCCTTTCGAGGCGCGTCAGGCACATAAAGTGGGAACCTCTCCCAACAGGGATTCGAACCTGAGTCCGCTACTTTGTAGTGACTAGTCCCTTTCACTACCTTGTTGTAATTAACTTATTTCATTAGACCAATCACATGGTGGTACCATTTATCGTTCATTATATAATTGATTGGACTATCAATGCAAGACTAAAACTTCTTTCTTAATTACTAAAAATATTAAGGAGTTAATGGCAATTTACCCCCTGATATTCATAAGTTCAATTTACTTTCATGTGATTTAAACATCTTATCTTATAAAAGTTTCACAGTACTGTCTCCCTGATATTTTTATATGTGGTACTTTACCGCCATGTGTTATGATAATATGGTAGGTTACCCCATATGTTTTGATAATGTGACAATTTACCCCCTACGTTATAATAAATATAGCAGTTTACTCCATGTGTTATGATTAATGTGATAATTTACCCCCTTTATTACACAAACAATTTTAATACCCACTCTCAATTCGACAAGTGAGTTATACTCTCCAGCTGAAGGAGGTAAATTGCTTCTTTAAAATTTTCACAAGGGAATAAAACTGTTTTTTTTTTTTTTTTTTTTAAATCATAAAAGGATAAATTGAACATTATGCATTTAACATGAAATAAATTAGCATTAGCTTTAAGAGTAACTTTTGAAATTTGAAATCGAAAAACTTAAAACTCCCAACACAAAATACACCAAAATTCAAACATTATTATTTAAAAGAAACCAAACTCAGAACATGTTCTCGACTCAATGTATTCAAATTATCACATTAATCATAACACATGGGAAAACACTGTCCAAACAAAGGGCAACTAGGGAGATGGTGGTTGGGTACGTGAGTTTCTTGGTGTGTGTTCATGATTCCGTATAACAAAAGACAGACGCAAGAGAACAGAAAGTGATGGAAGAGGGAGCGAGTGAAGAGAAAAACAAATAGAGGATAAAGTGTATCAGAGATCAGAACATATACCCAAAATGTCAGTCTCTTCATGAGAGGGTACGTAAAGACAAGCAGCAATGAACAAAATTCGACTGCAATATTTGATGAGTCAAAATTTACATTTACACTTGATCAACATCTCTACTTTTATAGATTGAAAAACACCTCAATGGTGCAACATATGAGTTGTGAAAATTTATTCCAGTAAGCTATACACCTTAGGCAGTAACCCCAGAACAGTTGGAGATATTTTTCTCTCCCTACATCTGGTTTTCATGTGAACACACAATATAATTATGCTATAAGACCAGTGTGTTCTATTTCTATCTTGTTAGTTTGTTTTTGTTTTCATCTTATTGTAATGATCATGGATCAAAATTTCTTTTCTGCCGAATGTTTCCGTCAGCTAAGTATTGAAGTTTCCGAAAACTTCTCGATAACATTTCAGAAACACCAAGAAAATTTGTGAAGAAATTACTACATTAAGAGTCTCAAAGCAAACAAAGAGTTTTGAAACTACAACTTTATTCTTGTTTCCGTTGAAACGATTCGATATTTTCAACGGGTACGTACATAACTTTTGATCCATGATAATGGTGCTTATGACATGATAACTTGAAACTGTTATCTCATTGGTTAATAAACACCCTTTCCATTTAATTTTCCTAATAATTTCTCTACTGAATTCTAATAAGAACCATAAGAGACCTCCACACAAAAATATGAAGCAATATATGAGTAAAGGAATGAGCTTTACCACATACATGGCCAAGCGAGAAGCCAAGTACCGATGGGCTTGTCCAGACGAGCCAGGTGCGCGTAGGGTCAGGCCTTTTGCGGTAAATAAACATCGATCCATGAGAGATTTCCTTCATTCCGGTCGAATTTTTGGACGAAGCTTCGTTTTCTTTGGTTAATGCAGATGAAAAGCAAGAATTCTGAAGGAGCACTTGATAAACGCCAATTGAATTACAGTGATTGTCGAATTCGAATTTCCGGGGATTTCGATCAAATCGTGCAGCCGGCGGCGAGAATAATTGGAATTTTTAGGGTTGAAGGACTGGAAATAGCAATCTGCGGCGTACAGAAACGAGTGGTGGCTGCGACGGCGGAGTCTCCGGGTAAGTTGGGAGAGACGATAGAATGACATTACCAATGAAGTAGTAAGTAATCAATCAGGAAAATGATTCAGTCAGCATTTGGTTTTATTTGCCTCTCCTATATTACTATTAGTTACCAGTTTCTTGATCATAGATATGATATGTTGACATTGGATGATTGAGAATGTCAGCTTCAAATTGAGTCCTAGCACTAGATTTTTTCAAGTACGTGGTTGTTCACTTAATTCAACAGCCCTACTGTTTGGATGATACCTTTGCATTGGACTTTATTATAGTATAAGCTATTATAGTGTCTGATCAGTTTCACTTTACACTGGTTATTACTATAGTTTATTGGCAGATAAAACAAGAAGATGACTCCAGTCTCTTCTAAGCTTCATACAGGTCTGTTCTTTTGCTCTGTGTGTTCGACTCAATTTCATATAAGCCCATAAATTTCACTCACACAACTATAAAGGCTAGACAATAGCCGAATTCGTAGATATGTAGAATAAGAGAATGCGATCTTTCATCTGAAGTTCTTTCTAATTTGTTTGAAAATTTACAGATGATGTGAGTCTGTTGATGATACTAATAGACACCAATCCATTCTTTTGGAACTCATCCAAATCTACTCTTCCCTTCTCCAAGTTCCTCTCACATGTAATTGTTTCTACCATTTTTTGGAAATTTATTGCATTAGCTTTGTATCTTACAAATTTTGGATGTAAGATTAACTACCTAGCATTTTTTTCACAGGTACTGGCATTCTTAAATTCGACACTTTTGCTAAATCAGCTTAACCAAGTGGTAGTGATAGCAACTGGGTACAATTCCTGCGTCTATATATTTGATTCCGCCTCTCAAAACCAAAACCAGCGGGCTGAGCGTTTGCTCCAAAATATGGAAGAGTTTATAGACAAAGATGAGTCAGTGTGTCTTGAGGACTCGGTCAAGGACCCTGGCTTTTCGTTTCTCTCTAGCTCCCTTTCCATGGCTCTCTGTTGTATCCTCACCGTCTTATACATATACAATTTCTTTACTTGGTCTTAATATTTTTCTAGTATGTGCTTGTCCGAGTGTCTTTTCATTGGAGAAAAATTGTTGAACTCAAATTGAATGACCTAGATATTCAGAAGGTGTTTTGGTCGGGGCCACTTCATCCACAACCTCGGGTGAGTTTAATAATTTGTATTACTAGTATTTCCATTGGGGGACAAGAAATCTGTGAGGTTTGGTTGTTGTGTTTCGACCACAAAATGTTTCTTTCCATTGTTCAAATTTGAACTAAGGCAAAGATTATCACAAGTTTAGAAGTAGAATATTTAGTGGTACTTGCATTTCCTGCAAACATGAATGTTTAAGGAAGTCAAACACATGAGACATGACATACTGCTATGAAGAAATTGCCAAAGCACCATTAATACACACATTTTTTTGTAATGCTCTTAAAGCAGGAAACTTAGAATAATACCAAAAATACAATTCATTAGCACTTGCCTCCAGGAATCATCATTCCCTTCTTTTGGAAGGACAAAAAATTTGTTGATATGTGTGAAATGGATATGTATCTTATCTTTAATTATATTAGGAAAGGCAATGTTATTGAAATAATAGCTAAATGCATATTGAGAGCATGGAAACCTATTTCTTGGTTGCTAAAACAGAGATCTGTTATGTTTTGATCATTTAAAGGGGTGCCACTTTTACTTTTAGCTGATATACATTTCTCTACCTTGCGAACCTACATAAACCACAGCAAATAGGAAGATTTTTTTTAATAAACATATCATTAGCTGGAGCTTTGCTTATTTGTGCTTGCTTGCTAATTGTTCATGGTTATTATCCCATTCCTTGAATCAAACACAGGGTTGGGATGAGGAAAGGAGGAATGACATGAGTATAAATGAATGGAAGACTGGAAGTATATTTTCTTGTCTATCCTTGATCTGTTTTCCATTTTCCTACTGAATAATGGTCATAGGATGAAAGTATCAGAGAATGTAAATTAACCCTTTACATGAACTAGAAGGCATATCCATAACATGCAAGTTTAACAATCTTTTGTACTTTTCTTTTCCTGATCCCTTGCCTCCATTCTCCTCAATCATGGAGGAAATAAAGGCATATTGCTTGTAATTTGACCAACACCTGGGTCGTGGCTGCAGAAATGTGTGTATTAGACATATTCATGTATTTCATAGATTTAGGAGATGCTACATGGTGGGTATTGCATTATGGGTCTCTATGAATGACACATGTCCAAAATGAACCAATTCCTTTTGCTTTTATATTAAAAAAGTAGTCTACTTTAGACATGTGTCATTCATAGAGACCCATAATGCAATACCCACCATGTAGCATCTCCTAAACCTACATGTTATGCTGGATAAAAGATAACTGATGAGATATTGTTTAATAATGGCAGACGGAGCTGGGCAGTATGTGTTTTAGAGGTTTGAAGCCACTACAATTACTTTTTCTTCTGTGTTTGTGCTGAACAGTCTCCTAATGCAGATATGTTGCAGTTATGAACTCAATTTTCTCTGCTCAACGCTCAATGGTAAAATTCATTTTAGGATTATCCATTATAACGTTATTTGTGGTTCAGTGCTACCAATTTTATGCTAACTTATGTACGTCATAAAGTATCTAAATGTACATTAAGAAATGGGATTATTTGGCTTGCGAAGAATAAAGATCTGGAGAAAGAAATTGTTTAAGGTTGCTCATGGGTCTCATGTATCCTTTACTTTTGTTTTTAATGAGATAACTACATTTACACACAAACCAATTTATTAATACCAATCACTATCACGTTTCGTATTTTTGGCCGTAAAATTTGTATGCATTTTATTCAGTACGACCAAGTGATCTCTAATATTAAGTTCTGTTAGTACTAAGAATATGTTTTTCAATCCACTTAACAACTTTGTCCAAATATTAGCTATCAGAGTAGTCAATTACATGCTAGATTGAACCCCTTGTGATTTCCTGAACTACTTGCATAAGTAGCAACATGTAGCAATGTTCAAGACGGAGCAGCAAAAAAGTTTTTTTTTTTCTTTCTATTTCTTATCTATATACTGCCATTTTTGTATCAAATATTACATTGACCTCCAAGCGGCACAAGATCTTGTTTTATAGGGGAATTTTCTATAGAATACTGAGCCAATTTTTTTTAACCATCTTGATAAGATAAAAGTGTAACCAATACTGAATATTCATGCAACAACTCTGAAATAGTTCAAATACATTAGTCGATATATTCACTTTGCCTCCTTTTCAGGTTCCTATGTGTGATAGGAGCTCAACATTCTGCTTTCCTTCAACAGGTCGAATGACTCTAAGTTATGAAATTGTATTGTTTTGTCTCCTCTCATTAAGGAGCTTTTTGATGGTTTTTAATTGTTAAGGATGTGCATTTTTGGACAGGCTTCTTATATAACTGGTGGTGTGTATCTGAAGCCTCAACACTTGGATGGACTGCTTCAATGTCTTTTGGTAGATATTGTTCTATGTCGGAAAATGATAGATATTTGGGATATTTGACTTTAGTGCTGTGATGTTTGTAATAATCAATGGTCATTCTAATGAGAAAAGTGTAGACGATTCGTAAATTGTAGGTCGATCTTTGGTCAGGCACAAACACAGGACACTTCAGTGCTTGATCGGAAGGGAAAAGCTCCAAGAATAACTTTCGATTCTCTCTGATGTTTAGTTTTCATGTCATCTCATCTCATCTCATCTCACCATTTTTATTTCCTATTTTCTTTAGCAATAGGACGGGACAGGGGAAGACGAATTAGTAGGAACATGTTAACTCTTGTTTCTTGTAAGGTTTATTTAATTGCGCTTTACTATGTTCAAGAAAATATTTATTGGCAAATGATAGCTTCTACTGGATTCAAATTCAATAGTTGTCATAGGCTACTGATATTATTACACCATCTTCAAGGGAAAGGAGTCTTTATATCCCAAATTATAAGAATATTTATAAGAAATGCAAAAATAATGTACTTGAAGGGAGTCTTTAAAAAATAAGACTATCCAAATTTTACAAGTTTGAACTCTCATATTTTTTTTAGGGTCCAAAGTTAAATTTTAAAATGTAAACAAGTTGTTGGAGTAAAAGAGAAAATGTATAACATTGTTTACCCCTTAAATATTAAGATAAGATATCTGAATTTAAGAGGTATGTTGAAGAAGATCCTACGCCTATTAAAATAAAATAAATTATTAGGAACTGTCATGGTTTATTCTACGAGTATTAATTATCTTTATAAATTTGAACTAGTGCTCCTATTTTATCTTTTATAGAAATTTTAAAATTAATTAAAGTTACCATCTAAACTGTGAAATGCCAAGTAAAATGGCAACAACTAAATGATCACGTTGTAGATTATCGCTTCTATTTTAAAATTATGAAAGAGCAATTTCAATAAAGTCGTCAACATAAAGTAGAAGCAATTTTGATAATTTTTAAAATCTTATAAGAGTAAATCTACAAATCCACTTAAACATGGTAATATGCATGTGACTATATTTCCCTTCATTTGTTCATAGACAACTGGCAAATTGTCGAAGTAATTAAGAGTATGTTCGTTTGGTGTTTGGAAAAATAGCTTGGGAGAGAAGTAGATGTTTGTGAAGTAATTTCGATTTGCGTAAGAGCATCTCCAATCTACTGAACTTTCACAGCCCAGGGTTGCCGACCTCCACCCCGAGTAAATCTGCACATTCCTGGACACCGTCAGGACTAACAATATCAATTAATTAAAAAAAAAACTTCCTCACTATCACCTATAATAATAATAATAATAATAATAATAATAATAATAATAATAAATATGAAAATAAATAATAATAAATGTAGAGACATTAATAATAAAATTAAGCATAAATAGTTAATTTTTCCAATCTCTAATTTTTTTTATTAATAAACAATTTTTAGTTAAAAGAAAAAAAATAATAAAAAAATAAATAAGAAGGCACCACCTAGTGCCTGCTTGAAGCGTGTCCGAAATGTCGGGATGTGCCCAGGTTGCTGATAGCCCAGGGGTTGTGCCGATTCACAACCCTGGATTGTTCGAGACCATCCAGGGCCTAGGAGAGGGCCATCTCCACCCCTTGATGGGTTGGAGATGACCTAATGTTTGCTTGTGTTTTGAAAGCGATTTGAGAAATAAAGTAGGTGTATGTTTTTTTTGAAGAGTTAAGTTGTAAGTGTAAGAAGTGTAAGACTTTATGTCAAATCATGTTTATTATGTGAAATAAATTGTGTAAGAGATATGCTATTTTGTGTAAATCAAAGTATAATTTATTTAAGCTTTGTTTAGAGATAAAAAAAAAAAAATTTTGTTGTTTATTTGACTTTTAAGAGAGTGAGTTTGAGAAAATTTAGAGGTGAGAATTTTTTTTTAAAAAATAGAAAGTACATGTTTGTTTGACATTTTCTAAACGCAAAATAATTTTAAAAAATGTCAAGCAAACATGCCCTAACAGTTTAAAACCTTATAGTATTATTTACACATATAGAAAAAAATTCAAGACTACCTACACCATGTCATGCATGCATATACAGCACAGTTAGGTCACTGACTCACTGTTGTAATTCAATGTGCATTGTTGAAGTTACCATGTGTATATGTAACTCGTATTATAGATTATGTGAATCAAATTTATGTATAAAAATTTAGCAAATTAATAAAATGTGCCATAATTACTTGGACAAAAATTCTATATAGCCATACGACTTGTGTGTGTGTTTGTTTATATAAAGATACTATCTAGTGAAAAACAACACACTAAATTCTCATATAATAACAATATTTTTATTAAGAAAAAATCAACATACGGATGACCGCGTCAAAAATGAAATCCTCTCCCTTAATCAAATCTAGCCCCTCAAAAACCAGTTCGCGTAAAAGCTCTAGAGATCGCCATTCTAAGATTAATGGTAGAGATCGAAGAATACGTTTGCCAGTCAAATGCGCCGAGCAGATTTTCGAGTTATCATCAAAATTAGGTCATCGCACAACTGGAGAAACTATTAGTTGGCTTTTGAAGCAGGCTGAATCTTCTGTCAATGCCGTTCTTGGAACAACTTTTGCTTCTTCAACATCAACTAAAAGTGCTTTCGCGGAAGTTGTTTCCGTCGATTTATCAGGGGCTGGATTAACTTCTAACGATTTGAATTCAAATCAAGTTTCTCTTGTTCAATCACAAGACGTTGAGGTAGTGAATAGGAAAGCAAAAAGTGTGAAGCTTCCTCCGTTCATATGGGGTCCAGAGTTTGAATCGGACTTTACGGAGAAGGAAAGAGCATTATTTATGTAGTATTTAGAGAATTTTTTATTGGAATTTTTTAATAAATGTGTTAAATGACGCTCTGATTTTATATGCTTTATATGAATCTGGTTTTATTTTATATTTTAATTGCGTGAGTTTTATGTAAGAATTAAAAAATATTGTTTTGGATATTTTATCATTTATATCGTTAGAAGTAATGAATGAGAATTATTGATGTTATACTATTAGATATGTGAAAGGATAATTTTGAGAAAAATAATATCATTTAAAAAAAAATTATTTGCAGCGTCACAAGTAAAAAATACGTGTATTAGACCATCTCCAATGGAGAGGGCTGGGTTGGGGGCGGGGTTCGAGGTCGGCGAAATGGTCATCTCCAATGGAGGAGAGCTCCGGGGCGGGGCGGCACTGGAGTGGGAACGGGCTCGGCAGAGCCCTGCGCCCAGCCCGTGGCCGCGTGAAGAAGAAGAAGGAGAATTAGGAGCGCATGTTGGCACGCGCCCCTAATTAATTCAAGGGACGCCACTTGGCGTCCCCCCGACTGGTTCCGGTTTCTTTTTTTTTAATGGTTTATTTAATAAATTAAAATCGAAAAAATAATATATATACTTAAATTATTAATAAAATTAAATTTTCCTATTAAATTAAATTAAATATGTAGAATTGAATTATTTAATAAAATTTATTTAGTATATTTACTAGTATTTAATTATTAAATATATGTAGTCACCAATTCTGAATTTGATTACTTAATATAATAAAATTAATTTTTTTAAATTAAAATCATTAATAATATATTAGAATTATAATTCAATTTATTTATGGACAAATCATTAATAAATAAATAGCCCATTTTATTTCCTTTCTTGTATTTCCTTCCTGTTTGTTGTATTTCGTAGTATGTATTAATTTTAATTTACATAATTATTTACTCTCTTTAATTTTAATGTTATAATAATTTAATTACAAGTACTAATTATTTACTATTATTACTATTAATCTTAAAAATAAGATTAGAACTAAAAGTATAGGTGAGAGTGGGCAACTCTTCAAAATGGAATTAATTCCATTTCGAAACCCTTTAATTGAAGACGACCAGACAGTGCTCGGGGAGGAGACAGGAGGCAGGGCCAGCCCGGGGCTCCGAAGCCCCGAGCCTCCACCATTGGAGATGGCCTTCATCCCCTTCTTTCTCCCATGAATTAACTCCACTAATCAACCAAGATCTCAATTCTCAAATATTATCTAGCGTATTTTGTTTTTATATTATACATACCCAAACAACTTTCTTCATTTTTTACACCAAAATTTACTACACATTTTTGCTTCTTGAAAAATAAGTCGATAATCTTATAGACCCTGTTTGGATCCACATTGGCCTAGGTTTTGGTATTTACGTCGGGCCAAACAAGGTTGGATATAATTTGACTGGTCCGAACTAATGAAAATACCCGAAACGGCAATCTCGACCTAATCATCATTGCACAAGCAAAATATGCAGATCAATCTAATGAAAATACTCAAAACAACAAGTGTTTTGGCCCAATCGTCAAGGCATAAGCAAAATTTCTTCTGCAATGACCTTCTTAAGAAGTTCATTGGTTTTTGGTAGTACCCGCTACCCCTTTTTAAGAAGAATCTTTAAAATACCCAATCAAAATATTTTTTCTTTCAAACCAAGTCAAAACACATTCAAACAGAATCATAGTGTCATTTTTTTTGATAGAAAGTAAAACCATAGTGTCATATAGTCTACTACATGAAAACTTGCACTACTAGAAAAAATAAAAATTCTCATCGAAAAATTCCAGGCGAACAAAAATCGATGGGAATTTTAATGAATTCCAACTCAAAATTGAATCGGTGGGAATTTTTTGTAAGAATTCCGATTGATTTTAAATCGGTCGGAATTAAGTGGTATATTTCGGATAAAATTCCGACCGATATACAAATTGATCGGAAATTTTACAAAAGAAATAATAAATGCAAAATTCCCACCGATTAGAAATTGGTGGGATTTTTTAAATTAAAAAAAATAAAAAAATATAATACGTAAAAAATTCCCATGGAAAAATATAATACGTAAAAAATTTCCATCGATTAGAAATCGGTGGGAATTTTATAAGAAATGTTTTATATATATGTTCTTCCATTCTTCTTGTGGTGGGAAATTTTCAACCGATTTTTGCGATTGGAATGTGGGAATATTGAATTTCCGACTAATTTTCTCAAAATCGGTGGGAATTTTCTATTTTTCTAGTAGTGTTATATTAGCTTATTTTCTAAATTTGTGATAGCTTATTTCCTAAATTATTTATTTCGTGCCATTTGTGTGACATCGATACGTGGAGAGAATTAGCCAACGTCACTTGTACAACACAAAATTGCCTTGAAGGTTTAATTCAAGATGATTGATCGAACAATATCATTGTTCAATCATCGATATATGACTATACCAATACCATCATCAAGTGGCTCAACATGTGGCCTAGAAAACAATGGTTCAAAATCAATCACATCGACATATGATATAAATGCCCTTATTGACTACGAGAAACTATGAGACACTCTAGATCCGCGCTTATTTGTCTAGGTCAATCCCGACTAACCCAACACTGGGGTAATTTACCAACTATAAAAACTCTTCATTCAACGAGTTCGGGTACGCATTAAATACTTAAGACTACTCATGTACTACTCAATTAATCTATTCGAATTGATAAGGCTTAAGTATTAAGAGGTCTTTGCAAGGATCGTCCCCGACGAGCCTTAAACAATATTTTCATACCATATTTCAGTAATTAGGAGTGTTGATCGAGTTCATCAACTAAAACCCCATTTTGATGAAGGAAAACTTTCATGTGGCAGTTAAATACTTAAATGTAGGATCATCCTACCTAACGAAGCCATCATCATATAATATAATAGTATAATACTAACTGAAGTACAATTTATTCTGGAAATGTAGACCGTACTTTTAGATAAATGACATATTTTTTTTCTTCATATAAATCATTTTATATTTCAACCTTTGGCGCCATAGTATCAGCATACACTGCAAAAGAAATCTAAAGAACAAAATAAAGTAAACCGGACTCATTTATTCCACCAGATGAACAATAATAACCCCACTCTACTATTAATTCCAGAAAATCCCTATAAATTTATAACTGGTTATTATATACAGCTTCTATATCATCTGAAATCAAAATACTCGCAAAAGTTCTAAAAGCTATACCGGATATTAATCGACTGATGAGGTCAACTTCAATCCCGATTGCAAAGATTGTAACCGGAAACAAGAGAGCTCAAGGCAAAGGCAACGAAAGCCAAAAACGACATAGCTATTGATGCAGTGGCCATCAGTGTAAACTCATCTTTGCCCCAGTTAGAAATCCAATCGTCTACCCTTGTGGCTGCCGATGATGAAGCCGACATCAAAAGGTAAGCCAGAATCTGCAATAGATACAGGAGAAATTACATTGTAATGTTTTAGCAAATGCAAGATATACATGATGGAGGATAGAGAATTATAATTGATTTTGAAGTTTAACATTAGTAATTACTTGCCTGATCCATAGAGAAACCAAAATGGTAGCGTAGATGGTGAGAGATGATGTGCTTCTCCGTGCCCAAATTGTATGCGAGATCAAAGGCTTGGAGAGAGGAATACACAAATCCGATAATATTTACGGCTAGACAATATCTGTGTAATAGAACAATACAAATGTACAATATTGATCAGTTATTTTAAGACATTACACATAAGTTAAATGCAGCAACTAGGATGGTCATGGAGTATAATATATTTATATGATCAATTTAGCATCGTATTTATCTACCATACAATATGAACTATTATCCAAAATCTGAAATATTGTGATCGAACTACTTGCAGTCCCAAAGATTCACAGAGAGCTGCAGAAAAACTGTCACTATATTGCTACTCTTATGCTGGTATACAGATTTCAGTAGCTACATTTTTTAGGCAACAATAGTAGCTACAACCGAACTTATGTAAGAATTGATACTTACTAAAATCAAGAAAAGGTTAATGTGAAACTATATCTTACCATCGAAGATTCTCTTGTATGAACTTGCTGGTTTATGAAGATAACCTTCTCATCAAGTTTGTTCAGTCACCAAAAAATTGGTATTCTCCAATGACAAATGGGAGTATTATATTTGCAACCAAATTTAATTTATAGGTAGTGCTACATTTAAAAATAGAATTCTAACTATACTCTTAAAATTATTAACCTTGAATATATAGAAAAAAAAACACAAAAACAAGCTACACACTATAGATTCATTATTCAAAGTGAAACTTGTAGCATAACATGATGTAAGTAGGGCTACTCGAGCTCACTAGATAAAATATCGTTAGAGCTCGATTCATCATACTTATCAAACGAACTTTAACTGTTATTTTTGTACAAATCAAACAAGCTTTAGCAATATTTTTCATTTGATTACTTTTGAAGCACGGTTCATGCTATGCTCGATAAGCTAAAAATTGACTAAATACATGTGAAAATATGCAGCTAATCGATACAATTTCAAGCTTATCAAAATTCAACCACAAGTTCAAGCTCGATACAAAATTCAAACCAAACTTGAACATCACACTTCTCCATTTGTTTACTAATTACTACTCTAGATTTAAGCATAGAATTACACAAGCATATATATAAGCAAGAATTATACCTGTACTCCTTGTAGCGATCAAAAGAATCACCACTCCAACCTTGAGTCTTATCAGCAGCCATAACAGAAAACGAAACCAAACACGCAATAACCTCGAACACCCTAAACACCAACGCTGCTTTCCTCACCTCCACCGTCCTCTTCACCGACGACCTCAACCGCACCTCATCTACCCTACCCCCACCATACCCCTCCTCCAAACTCCGATCACCACCACCAACCTGCCCCACCTTCTTCACCCTCGGCGGCGGCGGTTCCTCCCTAACCAACCTATTAAGCCCTAGCACCACCGGAGACGTCCCCTTCCCCGATAAATCACGATTATCGGAATTCGGTTTCTCGGAGTGGGGCCATGGACGCCACCCTTTGCCTCCTCCTCCGGCGGCGGCGGCGGCGGCGGGAGAAGTCGAAGGGATGTTTGATTTTCCGGGAGACGGGATAGGAGAGTAGTACTTTTCAACGGATACGAGTGATTTGGAACTTTTGTTGTTTTCGGGTTGGAAATACGGGTCGTCAGATCGGAGGGGAGAGTCGGATCGGAGAGGTGAGTGGAACGAGTCGACCTGACTTGTGGTTGACTCGGTATCGGACATTGATATGTGACTATTGCTGCTTCGTCGGAGAATTCGTTTGTTATTGTTATTATTATTATTATTATTATTGCTATTATTTATTGGGTCTGGATTTTCCATTGAATTCATGGACTAGGAATTAATTGTATATGAATATGGTTTTATTTTATATTTTAATTGCGCGAGTTTTATGTAAGAATTAAAATTTTTTTTTTTTGGATATTTTATCATTTATATATGTGAAAGGATGATTTTGAGAAAAATAATATCATTTAAAAAAAAATATTATTTGCAGCGTCACTAGTAAAAAACATGAGTATTAGACCATCTCCAATGGAGAGGACTGGGTTGGGGGCGGGTTCGGAAGTCGGTAAAATGGTCATCTCCAATGGAGGAGAGCTTCGGGGCGGGGCGGTACTAGAGCGGGAACGTGCTCGGCGGAGCCCTGCGCCCAGCCCGTGGCCACGTGAAGAAGAAGAAAAAGAATTGCACGCGCCCCTAATTAAGTCAGGAGACGCCACTTGGCGTCCCCTGATTGGTTCCGATTTCTTTTTTTTAAATGGTTTGTTTAATAAATTAAAATAGAAAAAATAATATATATACTTAAATAATTAATAAAATTAAATTTCCCTATTAAATTAAATTAAATATGTAGAATTGAATTATTTAATAAAATTTATTTAGTATATGTACTAGTATTTAATAAATATATGTAGTCACCAATTTTTAATTTGATTATTTAATATAATAATTTTTTTTAAAATTAAAATGATTAATAATTTATTAGAATTGTAATTAAATTTATTTATGTACAAATCATTAGTAAATAAATAGCCCATTTTATTTCCTTGTATTTCCTTCATTGTTTGTTGTTTCGTAGTATGTATTAATTTTAATTTACATCATAGGTGTTAAAAGCCCCCAAGGCGCTTGCCATTGCGCGAGGCGAGCCCTCATCGCCTTGCCTCGCCTCGCTACGGCCATCCCCAAAAAGCCCTCCCAAGGTGTCGCTTGGTCGCTTTTGTGTGGCCTTAAGGCGGTGCAAGGAGGCGCTTTTTGGGGTGGGCTTCTTTTTTATTCCAGATTTGCCTTCACTTTCTCTCTTTCTTCGACTTCTTCATCTCTCTCTACCAAAATTCCAAAGCCCTATTGCAGAGAAAAAGAAGAAAAGGGCGATGAAGAAGAAGAAAAATAATGGTTCTCCCGTGCTGGAGATGGCTGAGGGCGATGAAGAAATGTTTTGAGTATAGATATGGATGTAGGGTTTTATTATGGGCCATAGTTATGGGCCTTAGTTATTGCCACAATAAAAATAATTTGAACCTTTTAAATAAGTCTCTATTAGATATTAATAAGTATTATCACAAAAAAAAAAGATATTAATAAGTATTGCTTATGTGGCAATTAACTATAATACTATAAATATTGGTCGTATGTTTGAAATATTGAATATGTTTATTATATTGTCTTTACAAATATTGAAATTTATAATTATTATTGATAATTTGATGTATAGTAAAAAATTTGTATAGAAATGCTATATCCCCATAAAGCCCTCGCTTTTTGCATCGCCTCGCCTTGAGGCAAGGCGATCCCTCATGATCTCGCATCGCTTTACGCCTCAAACAACTATGATCTACATAATTATTTACTCTCTTTAATTTTAATATTTTAATATAATTAATAATTTATTTTCAAGTACTGTTGGATGAAGATGAAGATAGAGTGCATTAAAAATAGAGAAGTTAAGGGAGGTTTTGATGATTTCCAAAACATCAAAATCAGCTAAGTATGGAAAACTTAATTAAAACCCTTAGAAAAATTTTGACCAAATAAAAAGACAAATCAGAAGTGTCAAATATTCAAGGTCCTGAAGACTACTGATCTGCTGAAGGAAAGAAATCAGACTGGTGAAGATCAACCGACTCAAATCAGATTTGTTCAAGTTTGGGATCAGCTCTGCTCACCATCAGACTTGTGTTCTCATCAGCCGAGTGGAAAGGATCAGGAAGTCTCCCCAACGGTAATAAATGCCTCTAGAGTAATAAATGATGAAGACCGAGGATATTAATGGCAAATGATTTAAGAAATACCTCGTATCAGCTCGGTGCATTAAATGCTGCCTGACAGAAAGTACAGTCTGCAGTACTGTCACTGTGCAGAGAGCCGTTCGCGGAAATTTAGGACCACTAACCGAGAAATTTGAATTGTGTCTCTCTTCAACGGACAGTTTTCTTATATGTGAGTATAAATAGCTGAAGAGTCGAAGAGAAAACAACAACACAACAACTGAGAGATTATCTACGAAGCAAAATATTTTATAAGTCTCAAGAAGCTCAAGAACAGATCACTCGCGTGCTGAAGTCATTTGTTGACAGAAGCTTGTTGAAGCAAAAAGAATATATTTTCTGAGTGAATCTGTGTAAAGAGAGTGTTGTGAGGAGTTCTTATCCGTAGCATACGCGGAGGCTGCTGCATACGCCTGCTGCTGCTGGTGCGGACGCGGGCTTAAGATTTCGGGCTGATGCGGTCCAATTGGACGCGTCCAGGACTGGATCGGATAGGGGCATGGTGGAGTAGCACATGGCGGCTGCATCCAAGTCCACCACGGAGGCATGGCCCAAGATTGTGGCCTACCAGAAGAGTTGATGCCGTTCTGATTTTCGGACTGATTGCTACCACGGCCGGCACCGTTTGGACCTTTCTGACCGGAGCCGCCCTGCTTTTTGTTGTTTCGCTGCTTCGATTGCTTACCACGACCCTGATTTGGCGGACGAGAATCACGTGGCTCGTCCAAATCACGCATAGCAACCATCATTGCATTATCATTTCCAGCCACATCATCCTTCATGCTAGCTTCTTCCAAGGCTAACATGGATCGAACTTCATAAAAGGGAGGTAATTCCTTCATCTGCCGAATAACAGACGCAACACCTTTGTAAGCTGGTGTAAGACCACCTACCATACGGAGAACAAGACGATTATTGGTAACCGGGGCCCCTACGTTCTTGAGTTGGTCAGATAAAGTCTTTAGATGTTGACAATAAGCAGAAACTGACGAAAAATCCCGCAAATAAGAGTTGTTAAACTCGTGTTCGAGAGCAACTGCACGGGAATTCTCATTGTCTTGAAACAAATCACAAAGTCGATTCCATAAAGTCATAGCGGAAACATCAGCTTAAATAACGGTGTTCAAGAGATCGGTTGATATAGTGGAATAGATCCACTGCACCACAACAGCATCCAATGTGTCCCATAATTCATGTTCGTCATCCTTGAGCGGTACTTGTTCAATAGCTTTCCCATCCTTAGATTTTGGTGGGATAATGTGATGCAGAACCTTGTGAGAACGGCAATGGACCTTGAATAATTCCGCCCAATTTGCATACTGGACATTTTCCATCTCAAGAGTGATAGGAACATGCGATCTAATG
Organism: Penstemon eatonii; assembly: GCA_038501285.1. Classification (NCBI taxonomy): domain Eukaryota; kingdom Viridiplantae; phylum Streptophyta; class Magnoliopsida; order Lamiales; family Plantaginaceae; genus Penstemon; species Penstemon eatonii. Next base: position 42,620,696 of record CM076713.1, read on the forward strand.
TTTGAAACCGCAAGGGCAGGGTGGAAAGAGGAAAAGGATTTGTTCTCGCTCATGGTGAAGAAATCGAAAAAACAGAATGGAATTTTTCGAAGAGCAGGGAACAAAATTTTTCCGAAAAACCTGAACAGCAGAAACTGTTGGGAATTGAACCGGCGTGGGGCCTGCATTCGATGAGGACGAAAGATTGAAGAGGGAAAAGAGAATGGCAGCGGAAGGATTGGCTATCGAACCAAACTTGATACCATGAAAGAATATAATTCTGTAGTCTTCTCATTATCACAAGAGTGTTTATTTATACAAGAGAGTTACCTAGCAAACTAGAATGTAATCTAAACTAGGAGTCTAAATACAACAGGGATTACAACAATAATAGATATATGGAATACTTAGGAGTCTAAGGTATTTCATATTCTATTCTAACAGATTCCGCCTCTCAAAACCAAAACCAGAGGGCTGAGCGCCAAAATATGGAAGAGTTTATAGACAAAGATGAGTCACTGTGTCTTGAGGACTCGGTCAAAGACCCTGGCTTTTCGCTTCTCTCTAGCTCCCTCTCCATGGCTCTCTGTTGTATCCTCACCGTCTTATACATATACAATTTCTTTACTTGGTCTTAATATTTTTCTAGTATGTGCTTGTCCGAGTGTCTTTTCATTGGAAAAAGAATTGTTGAACTCAAATTGAATGACCTAGATATTCAGAAGGTGTTTCGGTCGGGGCCACTTCATCCACAACCTCGGGTGAGTTTAATAATTTGTATTAATAGTATTTCCATTGGGGGACAAGAAATCTGTGAGGTTTGGTTGTTGTGTTTCGACCACAAAATGTTTCTTTCCATTGTTCAAATTTGAACTAAGGCAAAGATTATCACAAGTTTAGAAGTAGAATATTTAGTGGTACTTGCATTTCCTGCAAACATGAATGTTTAAGGAAGTCAAACACATGAGACATGACATACTGCTATGAAGAAATCGCCAAAGCACCATTAATACACACATTTTTTTGTAATGCTCTTAAAGCAGGAAACCCAAAAATACAATTCATTAGCACTTGCCTCCAGGAATCATCATTCCCTTCTTTTGGAAGGACAGAACATTTGTTGATATGTGTGAAATGGATATGTATCTTATCTTTAATTATATTATGAAAGGCAATGTTATTGAAATAATAGCTAAATGCATATTGAGAGCATGGAAACCTATTTCTTGGTTGCTAAAACAGAGATCTGTTATGTTTTGATCATTTAAAGGGGTGCCACTTTTACTTTTAGTTGATATACATTTCTCTACCTTGCGAACTAACATAAACCACAGCAAATAGGAAGAATTTTTTTAATAAACATATCATTAGTTGGAGCTTTGCTTATTTTTGCTTGCTTGCTAATTGTTCATGGTTATTATCCCATTCCTTGAATCAAACACAGGGTTGGGATGAGAAAAGGAGCAATGACATGAGTATAAATGAATGGAAGTATATTTTCTTGTCTATCCTTGATCTGTTTTCCATTTTCCTACTGAATAATGGCCATAGGATGAAAGTATCAAATAATATAAATTAACCCTTTACATGAACCGGAAGGCATATCCATAACATGCAAGTTTAACAATCTTTTGTACTTTTCTTTTCCTGATCCCTTGCCTCCATTCTCCTCAATCGTGGAGGAAATAAAGGCATATTGCTTGTAATTTGACCAACACCTGGGTCGTGGCTGCAGAAATGTGTGTATTAGACATATTCATGTATTTCATACCTGTTATGCTGGATAAAAGATAACTGATGAGGTATTGTTTAATAATGGCAGATATTATGCTTACATGGATCTCCAGACGGACCTGGACAGTATGTGTTTTAGAATTTTGAAGCCACTACGATTACTTTTTCTTTTGTGTTTGTGCTGAACAGTCCCCCAGTGCAGATATGTTGCAGTTATGAACTCAAATTTCTCTGCTCAACGCTAAATGGTAAAATTCATTTTAGGATTATCCATTATAACGTTATTTGTGGTCCAGTGCTACCAATTTTATGCTAACTTATGTACGTCATAAAGTATCTAAATGTACATTAAGAAATGGGATTATTTGGCTTGCGAAGAATAAAGATCTGGAGAAAGAAATTGTTTAAGGTTGCTCATGGGTCTCATGTATCCTTTACTTTTGTTTTTAATGAGATAACTACATTTACACACAAACCAATTTATTAATACCAATCACTATCACGTTTCGTATTTTTGGCCGTAAAATTTGTATGCATTTTATTCAGTACGACCAAGTGATCTCTAATATTAAGTTCTGTTAGTACTAAGAATATGTTTTTCAATCCACTTAACAACTTTGTCCAAATATTAGCTATCAGAGTAGTCAATTACATGCTAGATTGAACCCCTTGTGATTTCCTGAACTACTTGCATAAGTAGCAACATGTAGCAATGTTCAAGACGGAGCAGCAAAAAAGTTTTTTTTTTTCTTTCTATTTCTTATCTATATACTGCCATTTTTGTATCAAATATTACATTGACCTCCAAGCGGCACAAGATCTTGTTTTATAGGGGAATTTTCTATAGAATACTGAGCCAATTTTTTTTAACCATCTTGATAAGATAAAAGTGTAACCAATACTGAATATTCATGCAACAACTCTGAAATAGTTCAAATACATTAGTCGATATATTCACTTTGCCTCCTTTTCAGGTTCCTATGTGTGTGATAAATACATAGGATCATTGATAATATAGATAATAAAGAAGATGAAAGTAACCTGCTTTTTCATTCTTATTAAATCTGAATACAGCACTAGTACTTATAAGAAAATAAAGAATTTGTTTTGTTATAAAACTCTGCCTACTCTATGGGAGATATCTATTATACGTATATCTCTATTTCTTGGTTTGCTGAGAATAGTGCACAGGTTGAGTAGGATTCATGGAGGAATTATCTGATGTGGATGATCCTTCAATACGCCCCCGCGAGCCAAACGGAATGGGAAGTACGGTGAGGCTCGTCTTCAAAGTAGTAAATCGAGGAATGGAGAGTGGCTTGGTGAATATGTCCGCAAGTTGATCTTTACTTGAAAGGAAAGAGACCTGAAGTGCCTTTGTTTGAACTCTGTCACGAACAAAATGATAATCAATATCAACATGTTTTGTTCGTGAGTGCATAATAGGATTCTTGGATAGATAAGTCGCCCCCAAGTTGTCACAATACAAAATTGGTGGACTGGAAGAAAAAATTCTTAAGTCCCTTAAAAGTGATTGAAGCCACAAAATTTCACAAGTTGCTATGGCAAGGGCCTTGTACTCTGCTTCGGTGCTGGAACGGGCAATAGTGCTTTGTTTCTTAGCACTCCAAGAGACAAGGTTTCGACCAAAGAAAACACAAAATCCTCCCGTAGACTTACGGTCATCAAGGCACCCTGCCCAATCGGCATCTGAATAGGCTGCAAGAGCGGGTTTGAAGGATGGTTGGAAGTACAATCCATGATCAGCTGTGTGTTTCAGATATCGTAGTATACGTTTCACACTTTGCCAATGGGAGACACATGGGGCATGCATATACTGGCAAACTCGATTAACTGAGTAGGCAATATCCGGTCGAGTGAAGGATAAATATTGCAAGCTTCCGACAATACTTCGATAAAGTGTAGGGTCCTCGAAAGATGCGGAATCAAAGGCATATAACTTCACTGAAGTTGCCATGGGACTGCCAACAGGTTTACAATTAGACATGTTTGCCCGTTTGAGAAGATCACAAATATATTTCCGTTGAGACATATGAAGACCCAAGGATGTACGAGAGCACTCAATACCTAGAAAGTAATGTAAGCCACCCAAATTTTTAACCGGAAAATCAATACTTAACTTGGAGATAAGTTCATCCACAACCTTTGAGCAAGATCCCGTGAGCAATATATCATCGACATAGACCAAAAGATACACCACAATACTTTTATGGTTGTAAACAAACAAAGATGAATCTGATCGAGAAGTAGTAAAGCCCAATTCAAGTAGTTTGGAACTAAGGCGTGCATACCATGCCCGTGGGGCTTGTTTCAGTCCATAGATGGCTCGATTAAGTTTGCAAACATAATTTGGAAAATCAGGGTGAACAAAGCCCGGAGGTTGTGCCATATAAACAGATTCATCCAATAGACCATGTAAAAAGGCATTTTGAACATCTAATTGAGTGATTGACCAATTAAATGAGATAGCTATAGAGAGCACTAACCGAATAGTCGTCGGCTTAACAACAGGGCTAAATGTTTCGGTAAAATCATACCCTTCCACTTGATTAAAACCCTTTGCAACCAGACGGGCCTTCCTTCTTTCGATAGTTCCATCAGACAAGAATTTAGTTTTGAAAACCCATTTGCACCCAACTAAATTGTGAGAAGAATGAGGGGGTACAAGAGTCCAGGTGCGTGTGCTCATCAAAGCATCAAACTCGTGTTGCATTGCTGTACGCCATTCTGGAAATTTAACAGCCTGGGTTATAGAAGATGGTTCATCGGGAACAGAATTAGCGGTGGTGGTGAGATGCGTTTTTGGTGGGGGCCAAGGTATAGTGCCGTCTGTTCGAATTTTTGGTCTAGTGGCGTTTGTATGTGATCTAGTGATGATGCGTGCAGGTGGAGAAGCGCAAACAGGTGCAGTGGTGGGTGAAAAAGATGAGATGGAGGAATTGATGGGATCATTTTGGGTCGTAGTTTGGACTGAAGAAGAGCGTGGATTGGACGAAATTGGATGAAAATGGGAATTAGAGTGTAAGGGAGGAGATTGAGCTTCAGGTTGATTTAGCGGAGGGTCGAGTGTAGAGATGGGGTGAGTAGTTGGCTCAGTAGTGATATTGGAAGGTGAATTTTGCAGTTGAGAGTGGGTCGAAAATTGTAGTGGTAATGAGAAATTATTTGAGTTGGGAGGTGAGGTGGGTTTGGGGTATGATGAAGCAAAAGGGAATATTGTTTCATCGAATAGGACATCTCGAGAAATGTATAAGCGAGAAGTTGGAAGATGTAGACAAAGGTACCCATGATGATTTGGGCTATACCCGAGAAAAACACACGGAAGAGATCGAGGATCCATTTTGTGTTTGTTGTAGGGCCTAAGATTGGGCCAACATTGACATCCAAAAACCTTTAAAAATCGATAATTAGGTGTTTTGTGAAAGAGGATTTCAAAAGGTGATTTATTACCCAAAATTGGGGTAGGTAGCCGATTTATTAAATACACCGCAGTAACAAAGGCATCAAACCAAAATTTATGAGGTAAAGATGCATGAGAGAGTAAGGCTAATCCAACTTCAACAATATGTCTGTGTTTTCTTTCAACAGTGCCATTTTGTGGGTGAGAGTATGGACAAGAAATACGATGTGTAATGCCAAAAGAATCCAAAAGTTTACGTAAAGATCGAAACTCCCCACCCCAATCAGATTGTATCATACGAATCTTTGAATTAAAAAGGCATTCAACTTTGTTTTTAAATAGCCGAAAAACATCAACCACATCAGATTTACGTTTTAAAGGAAATATCCAACTATATTTGCTAAAATCATCTACAAATGAAAGATAATAACGAGATCCGTCGCGAGACAAAGTGGGAGACGGACCCCAAACATCAGCAAAAATAAGATGAAGAGGACCTTCGGCTCGATGAAGTGAAGAAACATGAGGCAGTTGGTGAGATTTGGAGACACAACATGCTGGACATAAAGCATCAGACTTGGGTCCTTTGATTGGTAAGGAGGCTTGGCGGATAACTTTTTGAACAGTAGTCATGGAAGGATGGCCAAGACGGTTGTGCCATTGATGGGGAGAAACACGATCAGCAAGAAAAGCGTCAAGGAAAGGAGAATTTGATGGAAAGACGTACAAACCATCCTTAGTACGTCCGTGAAGAAGAAGGGTCCTGGTGCGAGAGTCCTTCACACAAAAATGAGAGGCGTGAAATTCAAAGTAAACATCATTATCAATGCAAAAATTAAGAACAGAAACCAAATTTTTCGTAATAGTAGGAACGTGATAAAGAGTAGAGAGATGATATTTGCCAGTGGGTGTGGGTAAAAGACCGCTGCCGACGTGTTGAATGGGTAGATTAGATCCATCACCAATACGGACTTGGGAGTCGCCACTGTAATCAGTCGGGTTTATGGTTAAATTCGAGAGATCATGAGTGAAGTGATGGGTTGCAGCGGTATCGGGGTACCAGTTTGAATCAACCATGGACTGCGGATGGGGTGACGCCGGGCCATGGGAGTAGTTGGCAGAAAAGGATGGTGGTGGAGGCGGTTGATAGTTGTAGTTGAAGCGATGATAACATGTTGAGGCGGAGTGACCGGGTTTAAGACATACTTGACAAGTAAGACGATTTGGATTGGAAAATGAGGGTGTTGAGGACCCACGGCCTCCAGTGCGGCCTCTAGCACCCCGTCCACGAAAGCCTCCACGGCAACGAAAACCACCACGACCACGATTCTGAGAATGTAAGGGCTGATGTTGTGTGATATTCGCAGAGATATCAACGGTGGTGGAGAGTGATCCCATTTGATGATTGAGTCTAGCCTCATGTTGCAACAAGAGATTGTATACTTGGGCGGGTGTGAGAGTCTCGGCATGGGGGGTAATGGATGTGACCACAGTATTGAAATCACCATCTAAGCCACCCAAGAGATGGGCGACGAAGTCTGGTGGAGAAATAATTTTCCCAGCAAGGGCAAGTGTATCAACTAGTAGTTTCGCTCTCTTATAATATGTGGCAACTGAATCAGAACCCTTTTTGAGAGAGGTTAATTGGAGCATTGTTTGGAGGACACTAGCCTTAGAGTGAGCAGCAAATAAAGACTCAAGAATAGACCATACTTCGCGAGAGGTAGTGGCTCCAATTACGTGACTAACGATAGGTTCGGAAAGGGAGGAAATCAGTATGCTTAAAAGTGTTTGGTCTTGACGTTGCCAGGCAACAAAGGCTGGATTTAGTTGAGTATTTTTGTCAAACATGTGGGGGGCAGAGATGCTGCCATCAATATAACCAAATAGATCATGTCCTTTAAGATATGGAAGGACCTGAGCTCTCCATAAAAGATAATTTTCGTCGGTGAGTTTGATGCAAAGAAGCGATGAGGGGGAGAGAATTGGAACAGAGGGAAGAGTCGAGACTGTGGAAGACTCTAGGGCAGAAGAGGAATTAGGAGTATTAAGATCTGGATCAGCCATGGGAGGGAGGTGGGAAAAGTTTTATGAGAGATTAGGACGTGAGTCATTCATGGCTCTGATTACCATGATAAATACATAGGATCATTGATAATATAGATAATAAAGAAGATGAAAGTAACCTGCTTTTTCATTCTTATTAAATCTGAATACAGCACTAGTACTTATAAGAAAATAAAGAATTTGTTTTGTTATAAAACTCTGCCTACTCTATGGGAGATATCTATTATACGTATATCTCTATTTCTTGGTTTGCTGAGAATAGTGCACAGGTTGAGTAGGATTCATGGAGGAATTATCTGATGTGGATGATCCTTCAATAGTGTGATAGGAGCTCAACATTCTGCTTTCCTTCAACAGGTCGAATGACTCTAAGTTATGAAATTGTATTGTTTTGTCTCCTCTCATTAAGGAGCTTTTTGATGGTTTTTAATTGTTAAGGATGTGCATTTTTGGACAGGCTTCTTATATAACTGGTGGTGTGTATCTGAAGCCTCAACACTTGGATGGACTGCTTCAATGTCTTTTGGTAGATATTGTTCTATGTCGGAAAATGATAGATATTTGGGATATTTGACTTTAGTGCTGTGATGTTTGTAATAATCAATGGTCATTCTAATGAGAAAAGTGTAGACGATTCGTAAATTGTAGGTCGATCTTTGGTCAGGCACAAACACAGGACACTTCAGTGCTTGATCGGAAGGGAAAAGCTCCAAGAATAACTTTCGATTCTCTCTGATGTTTAGTTTTCATGTCATCTCATCTCATCTCATCTCACCATTTTTATTTCCTATTTTCTTTAGCAATAGGACGGGACAGGGGAAGACGAATTAGTAGGAACATGTTAACTCTTGTTTCTTGTAAGGTTTATTTAATTGCGCTTTACTATGTTCAAGAAAATATTTATTGGCAAATGATAGCTTCTACTGGATTCAAATTCAATAGTTGTCATAGGCTACTGATATTATTACACCATCTTCAAGGGAAAGGAGTCTTTATATCCCAAATTATAAGAATATTTATAAGAAATGCAAAAATAATGTACTTGAAGGGAGTCTTTAAAAAATAAGACTATCCAAATTTTACAAGTTTGAACTCTCATATTTTTTTTAGGGTCCAAAGTTAAATTTTAAAATGTAAACAAGTTGTTGGAGTAAAAGAGAAAATGTATAACATTGTTTACCCCTTAAATATTAAGATAAGATATCTGAATTTAAGAGGTATGTTGAAGAAGATCCTACGCCTATTAAAATAAAATAAATTATTAGGAACTGTCATGGTTTATTCTACGAGTATTAATTATCTTTATAAATTTGAACTAGTGCTCCTATTTTATCTTTTATAGAAATTTTAAAATTAATTAAAGTTACCATCTAAACTGTGAAATGCCAAGTAAAATGGCAACAACTAAATGATCACGTTGTAGATTATCGCTTCTATTTTAAAATTATGAAAGAGCAATTTCAATAAAGTCGTCAACATAAAGTAGAAGCAATTTTGATAATTTTTAAAATCTTATAAGAGTAAATCTACAAATCCACTTAAACATGGTAATATGCATGTGACTATATTTCCCTTCATTTGTTCATAGACAACTGGCAAATTGTCGAAGTAATTAAGAGTATGTTCGTTTGGTGTTTGGAAAAATAGCTTGGGAGAGAAGTAGATGTTTGTGAAGTAATTTCGATTTGCGTAAGAGCATCTCCAATCTACTGAACTTTCACAGCCCAGGGTTGCCGACCTCCACCCCGAGTAAATCTGCACATTCCTGGACACCGTCAGGACTAACAATATCAATTAATTAAAAAAAAAACTTCCTCACTATCACCTATAATAATAATAATAATAATAATAATAATAATAATAATAATAAATATGAAAATAAATAATAATAAATGTAGAGACATTAATAATAAAATTAAGCATAAATAGTTAATTTTTCCAATCTCTAATTTTTTTTATTAATAAACAATTTTTAGTTAAAAGAAAAAAAATAATAAAAAAATAAATAAGAAGGCACCACCTAGTGCCTGCTTGAAGCGTGTCCGAAATGTCGGGATGTGCCCAGGTTGCTGATAGCCCAGGGGTTGTGCCGATTCACAACCCTGGATTGTTCGAGACCATCCAGGGCCTAGGAGAGGGCCATCTCCACCCCTTGATGGGTTGGAGATGACCTAATGTTTGCTTGTGTTTTGAAAGCGATTTGAGAAATAAAGTAGGTGTATGTTTTTTTTGAAGAGTTAAGTTGTAAGTGTAAGAAGTGTAAGACTTTATGTCAAATCATGTTTATTATGTGAAATAAATTGTGTAAGAGATATGCTATTTTGTGTAAATCAAAGTATAATTTATTTAAGCTTTGTTTAGAGATAAAAAAAAAAAAATTTTGTTGTTTATTTGACTTTTAAGAGAGTGAGTTTGAGAAAATTTAGAGGTGAGAATTTTTTTTTAAAAAATAGAAAGTACATGTTTGTTTGACATTTTCTAAACGCAAAATAATTTTAAAAAATGTCAAGCAAACATGCCCTAACAGTTTAAAACCTTATAGTATTATTTACACATATAGAAAAAAATTCAAGACTACCTACACCATGTCATGCATGCATATACAGCACAGTTAGGTCACTGACTCACTGTTGTAATTCAATGTGCATTGTTGAAGTTACCATGTGTATATGTAACTCGTATTATAGATTATGTGAATCAAATTTATGTATAAAAATTTAGCAAATTAATAAAATGTGCCATAATTACTTGGACAAAAATTCTATATAGCCATACGACTTGTGTGTGTGTTTGTTTATATAAAGATACTATCTAGTGAAAAACAACACACTAAATTCTCATATAATAACAATATTTTTATTAAGAAAAAATCAACATACGGATGACCGCGTCAAAAATGAAATCCTCTCCCTTAATCAAATCTAGCCCCTCAAAAACCAGTTCGCGTAAAAGCTCTAGAGATCGCCATTCTAAGATTAATGGTAGAGATCGAAGAATACGTTTGCCAGTCAAATGCGCCGAGCAGATTTTCGAGTTATCATCAAAATTAGGTCATCGCACAACTGGAGAAACTATTAGTTGGCTTTTGAAGCAGGCTGAATCTTCTGTCAATGCCGTTCTTGGAACAACTTTTGCTTCTTCAACATCAACTAAAAGTGCTTTCGCGGAAGTTGTTTCCGTCGATTTATCAGGGGCTGGATTAACTTCTAACGATTTGAATTCAAATCAAGTTTCTCTTGTTCAATCACAAGACGTTGAGGTAGTGAATAGGAAAGCAAAAAGTGTGAAGCTTCCTCCGTTCATATGGGGTCCAGAGTTTGAATCGGACTTTACGGAGAAGGAAAGAGCATTATTTATGTAGTATTTAGAGAATTTTTTATTGGAATTTTTTAATAAATGTGTTAAATGACGCTCTGATTTTATATGCTTTATATGAATCTGGTTTTATTTTATATTTTAATTGCGTGAGTTTTATGTAAGAATTAAAAAATATTGTTTTGGATATTTTATCATTTATATCGTTAGAAGTAATGAATGAGAATTATTGATGTTATACTATTAGATATGTGAAAGGATAATTTTGAGAAAAATAATATCATTTAAAAAAAAATTATTTGCAGCGTCACAAGTAAAAAATACGTGTATTAGACCATCTCCAATGGAGAGGGCTGGGTTGGGGGCGGGGTTCGAGGTCGGCGAAATGGTCATCTCCAATGGAGGAGAGCTCCGGGGCGGGGCGGCACTGGAGTGGGAACGGGCTCGGCAGAGCCCTGCGCCCAGCCCGTGGCCGCGTGAAGAAGAAGAAGGAGAATTAGGAGCGCATGTTGGCACGCGCCCCTAATTAATTCAAGGGACGCCACTTGGCGTCCCCCCGACTGGTTCCGGTTTCTTTTTTTTTAATGGTTTATTTAATAAATTAAAATCGAAAAAATAATATATATACTTAAATTATTAATAAAATTAAATTTTCCTATTAAATTAAATTAAATATGTAGAATTGAATTATTTAATAAAATTTATTTAGTATATTTACTAGTATTTAATTATTAAATATATGTAGTCACCAATTCTGAATTTGATTACTTAATATAATAAAATTAATTTTTTTAAATTAAAATCATTAATAATATATTAGAATTATAATTCAATTTATTTATGGACAAATCATTAATAAATAAATAGCCCATTTTATTTCCTTTCTTGTATTTCCTTCCTGTTTGTTGTATTTCGTAGTATGTATTAATTTTAATTTACATAATTATTTACTCTCTTTAATTTTAATGTTATAATAATTTAATTACAAGTACTAATTATTTACTATTATTACTATTAATCTTAAAAATAAGATTAGAACTAAAAGTATAGGTGAGAGTGGGCAAGTCTTCAAAATGGAATTAATTCCATTTCGAAACCCTTTAATTGAAGACGACCAGACAGTGCTCGGGGAGGAGACAGGAGGCAGGGCCAGCCCGGGGCTCCGAAGCCCCGAGCCTCCACCATTGGAGATGGCCTTCATCCCCTTCTTTCTCCCATGAATTAACTCCACTAATCAACCAAGATCTCAATTCTCAAATATTATCTAGCGTATTTTGTTTTTATATTATACATACCCAAACAACTTTCTTCATTTTTTACACCAAAATTTACTACACATTTTTGCTTCTTGAAAAATAAGTCGATAATCTTATAGACCCTGTTTGGATCCACATTGGCCTAGGTTTTGGTATTTACGTCGGGCCAAACAAGGTTGGATATAATTTGACTGGTCCGAACTAATGAAAATACCCGAAACGGCAATCTCGACCTAATCATCATTGCACAAGCAAAATATGCAGATCAATCTAATGAAAATACTCAAAACAACAAGTGTTTTGGCCCAATCGTCAAGGCATAAGCAAAATTTCTTCTGCAATGACCTTCTTAAGAAGTTCATTGGTTTTTGGTAGTACCCGCTACCCCTTTTTAAGAAGAATCTTTAAAATACCCAATCAAAATATTTTTTCTTTCAAACCAAGTCAAAACACATTCAAACAGAATCATAGTGTCATTTTTTTTGATAGAAAGTAAAACCATAGTGTCATATAGTCTACTACATGAAAACTTGCACTACTAGAAAAAATAAAAATTCTCATCGAAAAATTCCAGGCGAACAAAAATCGATGGGAATTTTAATGAATTCCAACTCAAAATTGAATCGGTGGGAATTTTTTGTAAGAATTCCGATTGATTTTAAATCGGTCGGAATTAAGTGGTATATTTCGGATAAAATTCCGACCGATATACAAATTGATCGGAAATTTTACAAAAGAAATAATAAATGCAAAATTCCCACCGATTAGAAATTGGTGGGATTTTTTAAATTAAAAAAAATAAAAAAATATAATACGTAAAAAATTCCCATGGAAAAATATAATACGTAAAAAATTTCCATCGATTAGAAATCGGTGGGAATTTTATAAGAAATGTTTTATATATATGTTCTTCCATTCTTCTTGTGGTGGGAAATTTTCAACCGATTTTTGCGATTGGAATGTGGGAATATTGAATTTCCGACTAATTTTCTCAAAATCGGTGGGAATTTTCTATTTTTCTAGTAGTGTTATATTAGCTTATTTTCTAAATTTGTGATAGCTTATTTCCTAAATTATTTATTTCGTGCCATTTGTGTGACATCGATACGTGGAGAGAATTAGCCAACGTCACTTGTACAACACAAAATTGCCTTGAAGGTTTAATTCAAGATGATTGATCGAACAATATCATTGTTCAATCATCGATATATGACTATACCAATACCATCATCAAGTGGCTCAACATGTGGCCTAGAAAACAATGGTTCAAAATCAATCACATCGACATATGATATAAATGCCCTTATTGACTACGAGAAACTATGAGACACTCTAGATCCGCGCTTATTTGTCTAGGTCAATCCCGACTAACCCAACACTGGGGTAATTTACCAACTATAAAAACTCTTCATTCAACGAGTTCGGGTACGCATTAAATACTTAAGACTACTCATGTACTACTCAATTAATCTATTCGAATTGATAAGGCTTAAGTATTAAGAGGTCTTTGCAAGGATCGTCCCCGACGAGCCTTAAACAATATTTTCATACCATATTTCAGTAATTAGGAGTGTTGATCGAGTTCATCAACTAAAACCCCATTTTGATGAAGGAAAACTTTCATGTGGCAGTTAAATACTTAAATGTAGGATCATCCTACCTAACGAAGCCATCATCATATAATATAATAGTATAATACTAACTGAAGTACAATTTATTCTGGAAATGTAGACCGTACTTTTAGATAAATGACATATTTTTTTTCTTCATATAAATCATTTTATATTTCAACCTTTGGCGCCATAGTATCAGCATACACTGCAAAAGAAATCTAAAGAACAAAATAAAGTAAACCGGACTCATTTATTCCACCAGATGAACAATAATAACCCCACTCTACTATTAATTCCAGAAAATCCCTATAAATTTATAACTGGTTATTATATACAGCTTCTATATCATCTGAAATCAAAATACTCGCAAAAGTTCTAAAAGCTATACCGGATATTAATCGACTGATGAGGTCAACTTCAATCCCGATTGCAAAGATTGTAACCGGAAACAAGAGAGCTCAAGGCAAAGGCAACGAAAGCCAAAAACGACATAGCTATTGATGCAGTGGCCATCAGTGTAAACTCATCTTTGCCCCAGTTAGAAATCCAATCGTCTACCCTTGTGGCTGCCGATGATGAAGCCGACATCAAAAGGTAAGCCAGAATCTGCAATAGATACAGGAGAAATTACATTGTAATGTTTTAGCAAATGCAAGATATACATGATGGAGGATAGAGAATTATAATTGATTTTGAAGTTTAACATTAGTAATTACTTGCCTGATCCATAGAGAAACCAAAATGGTAGCGTAGATGGTGAGAGATGATGTGCTTCTCCGTGCCCAAATTGTATGCGAGATCAAAGGCTTGGAGAGAGGAATACACAAATCCGATAATATTTACGGCTAGACAATATCTGTGTAATAGAACAATACAAATGTACAATATTGATCAGTTATTTTAAGACATTACACATAAGTTAAATGCAGCAACTAGGATGGTCATGGAGTATAATATATTTATATGATCAATTTAGCATCGTATTTATCTACCATACAATATGAACTATTATCCAAAATCTGAAATATTGTGATCGAACTACTTGCAGTCCCAAAGATTCACAGAGAGCTGCAGAAAAACTGTCACTATATTGCTACTCTTATGCTGGTATACAGATTTCAGTAGCTACATTTTTTAGGCAACAATAGTAGCTACAACCGAACTTATGTAAGAATTGATACTTACTAAAATCAAGAAAAGGTTAATGTGAAACTATATCTTACCATCGAAGATTCTCTTGTATGAACTTGCTGGTTTATGAAGATAACCTTCTCATCAAGTTTGTTCAGTCACCAAAAAATTGGTATTCTCCAATGACAAATGGGAGTATTATATTTGCAACCAAATTTAATTTATAGGTAGTGCTACATTTAAAAATAGAATTCTAACTATACTCTTAAAATTATTAACCTTGAATATATAGAAAAAAAAACACAAAAACAAGCTACAAACTATAGATTCATTATTCAAAGTGAAACTTGTAGCATAACATGATGTAAGTAGGGCTACTCGAGCTCACTAGATAAAATATCGTTAGAGCTCGATTCATCATACTTATCAAACGAACTTTAACTGTTATTTTTGTACAAATCAAACAAGCTTTAGCAATATTTTTCATTTGATTACTTTTGAAGCACGGTTCATGCTATGCTCGATAAGCTAAAAATTGACTAAATACATGTGAAAATATGCAGCTAATCGATACAATTTCAAGCTTATCAAAATTCAACCACAAGTTCAAGCTCGATACAAAATTCAAACCAAACTTGAACAACACACTTCTCCATTTGTTTACTAATTACTACTCTAGATTTAAGCATAGAATTACACAAGCATATATATAAGCAAGAATTATACCTGTACTCCTTGTAGCGATCAAAAGAATCACCACTCCAACCTTGAGTCTTATCAGCAGCCATAACAGAAAACGAAACCAAACACGCAATAACCTCGAACACCCTAAACACCAACGCTGCTTTCCTCACCTCCACCGTCCTCTTCACCGACGACCTCAACCGCACCTCGTCTACCCTACCCCCACCATACCCCTCCTCCAAACTCCGATCACCACCACCAACCTGCCCCACCTTCTTCACCCTCGGCGGCGGCGGTTCCTCCCTAACCAACCTATTAAGCCCTAGCACCACCGGAGACGTCCCCTTCCCCGATAAATCACGATTATCGGAATTCGGTTTCTCGGAGTGGGGCCATGGACGCCACCCTTTGCCTCCTCCTCCGGCGGCGGCGGCGGCGGCGGGAGAAGTCGAAGGGATGTTTGATTTTCCGGGAGACGGGATAGGAGAGTAGTACTTTTCAACGGATACGAGTGATTTGGAACTTTTGTTGTTTTCGGGTTGGAAATACGGGTCGTCAGATCGGAGGGGAGAGTCGGATCGGAGAGGTGAGTGGAACGAGTCGACCTGACTTGTGGTTGACTCGGTATCGGACATTGATATGTGACTATTGCTGCTTCGTCGGAGAATTCGTTTGTTATTGTTATTATTATTATTATTATTATTGCTATTATTTATTGGGTCTGGATTTTCCATTGAATTCATGGACTAGGAATTAATTGTATATGGTAATTATAATATTGATGATGATTGAGGTTTCTGAAGTAAGAAAGGAATAGGCAATTCCAAAGGAAAGTGATGGAAGCTCTTTTTGAATTTGGATACTTTGGAAAAGGAAAATAAAGTGGGGGATGTTAGTGATGAATTATTCTATGCATCCGTCGCATACAACTTCGTACAATTTATTTATTTTTTCAAATAATAATAATATAAATGTATGGGAAATTAATGATTTTATAATTTAGAATACTGCTCCCTCCGTCCTTTTTTGGGTCTTATTTTTTTTTTGGATGCCACAAAACAAAATTATCTTTTTAAATTATTAATTCCCAAAAGTATCATTTAACATGAAATATTGATTTGACACCACTAATTCTCTATCACTATGTTTGATATGTGATATGTAATGCTTGAACGAGCTGTGTATTATCGAACACTATGATGTTCAAGCTTGATTTGAATTTTTTTTATTGTGTTTGAGTTTGGTTTGATTTATTAAAAAATTGAACTTGAATGAACTTTAATTGAGCCGAATATGATTCTAACTCAAGTAACTTGATATTTTCACATATAATTTGTCATTCTTTGATCTATCGAGTCAACCTTCAAAATATTTAACAAATATTATGATGTTCAAGATTGTTTGATTTGCATAACGCTCTAAACTTATATAATATAATATGAGCTTCTACTTAATTAACTTGAGTTAAATGTTGAATAATTTAAGTTAATTTCCAGGCATGCATGAGTGAACACTAAATAAAAATTAGCAATGACTGTATAAAGTTGTGTTGAGGGGATTCATTCAAATTTTGACTGATAAACAATCGATTTATAATTAATAGAAATTATAAGTGTTAGCATGGCCTTGTTTCTTTTACTTGCGTATAGTTTAATTAATTACGATTTGGATTGATAGTCAACCAATTTTAACTTTTTCATTATCAGCCAAAAACTTTCTAATTTTAAATCAAGTTTTAGTTAAGCATTTAAATATCTATTAATTTGTGACCACTAACAGCGAGAAAAAGGTTTAAAACTATAGTTAATTCGGCATCATTAACATTAAAATAACTCAATTATTATTTTCTTTTAGTGTTGTAATATTTCTATATTAACCTTTTGTGCTTTTAACTTTTTAATTTCACTAATTAATTGATTAACTGCATTATTCATGCAAGACACACCAATTTGTAAAAATATAAAAACATAAAAACTGTCTTCTCGAATTTTCTTCCACATGCCACCTAATTAAATCTTTATAAATCAAATTAAAACCCTTGAAAGTAATAGCATATTTCATCCAAAACGTAGGTTATATATAAAGATCACAAATAAATAATCTGATATAGAGGATTTGTACGGATAGTTATGTAGGCGGGGTTTGGTAAGATTCTCTACGTATAGTTCGCGGCTTCAACAATACTTTACATCATGTGATTGAGTGATAGATACCATGAAACCGCGTCGTAGTTGGTGATAACAATAATGAACAACAAATGAAATTTTGGGCAATGCCTAAAGTATATTAAAAAAAAATCAATCAAACAGTTAAACTTAAATTTATTCTCAATAAAATATATAAAGAGATACAAAAAATAAGAGGTAAAATTTGACAAAAAAGAAAAAGAAAATGAACCCGACAAAGTATTTTTGTTACATTATATTGATACCTTGTTATGACGGGAAGACCGTATTATAAAAAAAATAAAAAATTATATTCTTTTAAAATTATTGACAATTTTTTATTCAACTAAATACATTGAGTAAAGAAAAAATAAAATCGAACAACAAAAACAATGATAGTTCATATTGTTTTTATAATTATTATTAAGGAAAAATAAAAAAACATATAATATCGAAATATTATTACGAAGAAAAAAACTACTAGAAACACATAACACATTGATATATTATTGAGAAGTAATTTTTTTACATAAAGTATTGAAAATATTATTAAGGAATTATTTTTGAAAATAAACATAAGTTATTAAAAATAATAATGAGAAAGAAAAAAAAGGTTCATCAAATGTTTGAATTCCAAACCTCATGGAGTTTTTTTAAGAACATTAGCACTTGACCGGGTTTTTTGCACTTTGCACCCCCGAAACATGGGAAATAGGCACTTTGCACCCCCGAAACTTAGATTTAGCACTTTGCACCCTCAAAATATGAAAAATGTAGCACTTTGCACCCTCTTTTATTTTCAAGCAAAAATTCAAATGCAAAATAGGTAATTCAATAGTATTGACACTTTGCACCCTCACAAAACTTGAGAATTTCGCACTTTGTACCCCCAAAAATAGAATTATCACTTAACACCCTTTAATTAAGAACAAATAAGCAACTTCCACCCTCGGAACACAGTAAATGGGCAATTTGCACCCCAAAATACAAAATTAACACGTAACACCCTCAAATTAGGAAAACTCAAGCCCCTCATTTTTTCGTCAAAGTTGACTATTGGAGTGGAAAAAAATCAAAGGCAAAATAGGTAATTCATTTTTTTTCCTTAAATTTTGCAAAATACAATTATAAATACTCAAATACTCATTTCTCTCTCCATCTTTCTTTTCAACAATATAACCATAAATAACTAAATAAAGTACAAGTAAATTTCTCGAAGATTCTCGAATACTCATGTCTAGTTCAAAATATCAAAGACCATAAATTATTACCTATTTTGCCTTAAATTTTTTTCACCTAATGGTCATTTTTGCCAGAAAAAACGAGGGGTTTGAGTTTTTTTTTTTAATTTGACGGTGTTAAGTGTTAATTTTGTGTTTTGGGGTGCAAAGTGTTCATTTATTGTGTTTCGGGGGTGCAAGTTGTTGATTTGTTCTTAATTAGGGAGTGTTAAGTGCTAATTTTATTTTGGGGGTGCAAAGTGCCAAAGATTTACAATAGAATTACCTATTTTGCCCTCGAGTTTTTGCTTGAAAATAAAAGAGAGTGCAAAGTGCTTTATTTTTCATATTTCGAGGGTGCAAAGTGCTAAATCTAAGTTTTGAGGGTGCAAAGTGCCTATTTTCTATATTTTGAGGGTGCAAAGTGCAAAAAACCCGCACTTGACCACTTCAAGTTTCAATGTTTCATGCAAATCAATAATTCAATCCTACTATATAACCCACCCCCTTGTGATCCGCCCATGTGAACAAGCACTAACCACCTGTAGGCCCAAATCGATTATTATTTTATTTCTATTATTTGATGTAGGGCTGTAAATGGGTTGGATTCTGGTCGATCAGGCTCGTCCAGATCCGGCTTCATTTATAACGGATCGAATTCTGTCGAATTCGGATCTTACTCGGATTGTGCTCGGATCTATATTTTTTGAATCCAACGGATCTTGGTTGGATATCGGATATTTTTCGGATCCAATACATTTGTATTTAAAAAGTTAAATTAATATTTTTTCCTAAAATAAGTTTATTATCTTTTCAATTTTATTTGATTTTAGCTCATATTTTCAAAGTTTCTTTACTATATTCATATTTGTAGAATGAATAAATTGGTTTAAATAAATTTATAAACGAATTATAAATTACTATCTTCTTAAATTGACGTTGAAATATTATTAATGATACTTATTTTTATAAATCATTTTGTATATATATCTTTCTTTTTATTTGTTGTTGGATACGGATCTTCAACCGATCGGATTGACCTAAATCCATATTCGCTCCATGAATTTCGGATTTTGGATCTTTATAATCGGATCAAGTCCATCAAATCTCTAATCAGACAATTATCCTAATAAATCAGAGCTAATTCGGACGAATCCGGATTGAAATCCGCCTCTTTGACAGCCCTAATTTGATGTATATTTTAAAGATTTGTACCAAAAAGTACAATCCCACGCGTATACTAGCTATCGACACACAAAAAGGAAAAAAAACTGAAGGGAGATATATTATTATTATTTCATTCCTATTATTTGATTTTGTTTAAAAGAATATCTTAATTAAAGATTTGGACCAAAAGGAACAAGCCCACGCATATACTACTATCGACAAAAAAAAAAGGAAAAATCATAGTAAAAAAGTTTAAAGAGAAAAAAAAAATATCAAGTTAGCTTTTTTAGCGGTAGATTGTATTATTTAATTCCATCTTACCTTTTGAGATACACAAAAAGCAGTCTTGTTCTTAAATCTCTGCTTTAAGTCTCTTTCGCCACGCTTTAAAGTATAGGAATATATAGGAGCAACCACTACAATATTATTATCTGCTTTTCTTCTGAAGTAAATTCCCAAAAAATGTAATCAATTCTTTTTCACAAGATAAAATACACGTGAGAAATCATGCAAATTCATTGCTCTTTAAGTCACTTTCCTCTTAATAATTTATTCCTCGTTGTTAGATCTCAGTGTTTGTTTCAATCATCTCCTCTTTTCACTCATTAAAGTGTTATCTAATAATTTTTCTAGCTTAACGTTGAGTTATATTAATACAAAGGTTACCTAATCAAATTCAAACTTGGAGCATTTTTTCTTATCACTCCAGTTCTTACATTGGCGGGCACTTTGTACTCGGGCTTCATCGATTATTCTTGTGTTTGTGAAAATTTTCTTCTTCTTCAAACTCAATTTCAAATACGTTTACTATTAGGCAACACAAGGCCATAATCAACTTAGAATAAAAAAATTCACAACTCCATGATCGCCAAGCTAAAAAAGGAGCCAAGGATTATGATGTTCAAAAACCAAAGAAACCAACAAATTATGTCTGCTATTTGGACGAAAAGCACTGGAGATTTTTCAGCTAGCTTTTTTACTTTATGTGCATTTGGAAAATTGACAAAAGAGATGGTCTTCCACTTTCTTAAGAAACAAAGGTAGTCCACAATTAATGTTTTGCTAATCATCCTGCTTTCCAGCCATTCTTTTTATATAATTCTTTATATAGGGTCACCACCCTTCTCTACTAAGCAATGGAATTCAAATGATATTATTATATTATAAATTACCTCAAAAATAAAGATTATTACAAAACTGTGGGTTGGGAGTTATTAATATATGTTGGCATAATGTCAAAACTGAACATATAAATAAAACTAAAACACGGATGATAAAAACTCTCCTCAAGGGTCTCATGCTGCGAAATTGGTAGGCAAATTTGTTGGCATGACTTACTCCGGTAGTTTCAAGCGATTGAAGAGCACGAGAAAATTTTGTTCAGGGACAACATAAAGAAAACCAAGGTCTGCACCTTTGACGTATGGCCCCAAACCCTATAATAATCAATGCGAGTGATAAACATTAGAAATATGAAATATGAAATCTGAAATCGGATAATTAGCAACTCTTAAAAAAGATCAAATGCACCGTAGCTACCCTAGTCCATATTACCTTGCCGTTCAGTTTAAGAAGCTCCCCCTCAACCCATTTAGGATTCTGGAATCCAAATTCTGCAATCCTTCCTTGACCTTTGTAACTTGCAACCTGAAGAAGCATATTCATGTAGTTCTTTTCTTAAATGGAAATTTGAATATAGCATTTGAATTTGGCACAGTAAATTGGAAAATTTCCATCAATATAAGGAGAGAGATTACTTCTCAACTACATATTTTAGAAAGCAAGCTCATCCTCGAATTTTATTATTTTATTTTTATCCTCCATTCTTTTTTATTTGCACCCCTTATCTCTTCTCTTTTTCTTCTTTATTTGCTTCTGTGCTATACTTTTAACTTATTTTCTCTTCCTCATCATATCGCCTTCTGTATATCAACTTTCGTATGTATAAATTCAATAATATTTTATGTTAATTTTGTCTTCAAGAATAAATATATAAATTCAGACTGTCCATCAAAGATGTTTCACTTTCCTGTGTACGTAATACCATTTTTCTGTTAAATATTTTCTAAAATTCAGACATATTGACAGTACTTGATGAAAGGGCAAATTTTGCAAAGCATTCTACAGTGATGAAGGTAACATGTGGCGGTGATGTGGGGGGTGATAGGTATGTGTGTGTCTGTGTGTGCGTATTCGAGACAGAGAAATCAGGTTATACCACTCCTAGTTCATCTGGGTAAATTCCCCTACTGGCAAGACGATTACTCTTCCCAATTTTAGCACGAAATGTTACCTGCGCAGATTCAAGACACGTATTATATTAGAGTATGTAATCAACAAATAAACCACAAAATGATAAAAATATTCAAACCTGGCCAGCAGGAACATTTAAATCCCCAGTCAGCTTGACCGCCTCAACATACTCAAAAAACTCCACATCTGAAGAATTCTCATCATTATTCAAATTCCAGTTACCATATTTACGCCTTAATTGCACTACCTCGGTTCCATAAGGGCCAAAAGCACCAACATATAGACCTGCAAATATTACAAACACGTCAAAAAGCTCAAGAGATTCCTTTTGCTCCAACTCCATGTGAATATAGTGCTTAGGTGGGAGGCGGGTAAACTCACCATCAAATGGATCAAGATCACCCATGGAGGTAGTAATGCGGCTAAAATTTGTGTATTCAGACAATCTATTCCGCTTCTGAGCTTGACTGACTGCAAGTTTTATTAGTTCACGCACATCTTTTGAAACCTAGATTAATTACAAAAGAATGAGTTCAGATATTCATGAACCATAATATGATGAACAATTGTGAAGAATGGGTACACAGATAGCTATCTTAAGGATATCAGATCCTTCTGTGGTGAAAACATCATCTGCATATAATTTCTGAAATCGAGTTAATTATGGAAGTCTAATATGACATTAGGTTTTAAATAAGAAAATACAAGACTTAAAAATCCGCCTATCTTTGCTTCAACTCAGACCGGGTCTTATTTTGAGAAAACTAAGATTGTCTTCCTATTTGTTAGAGACACTAAATAATTCTCATCTCTAACATTCGAAGCTTTTACATGAGGTGGTCATTCAATATGATATCAGAGCTATGTAAAGAAGAGTTTTAGGTGTTAGGCTTCAAAAGAATATCGCCTACATGTGCAGTTGTGTGTTACTACTCTCATCTCAGCTTAAGCAAAGCTTTTAGATGAGGTGGTCATTCAATAATCTCCAAGTCTCATCCTCTAAGCTCGGTAAATGCTTACTAAAATTCAACAGATCTATCAAATTTAGGAAACAAAGCAAGAATATCCAAGTAGATTTTTTGGGTGCCACAATGGCGATTGTTTGAACACGCGAACGATGATGCCTGTTTCACAAAAATATAGTCAAAAGCACTGAATTTGCAATGGATGATTCATTTCTACTATTCTCTTTTACTAAGTAAATTATGCTCAAATAATTTCAAATATATACCTTAGAAGAAACTTTAGCAGAACTCAAAAATGCCTTGGCCACATCAGGAGGCATAAGTTCGGAAACATCTTGAGCAGCTATAGCAGCCACCTTGACCTTAGCCGCAATATTTTCTTCAGTATCATTGTCATGATACTTCTTAGGGATATGCAATATAAAAGAATCCCTCTCCATATCTATAATATCAGCTGGGACACGAACAAACTCATCCTTGGTGGTAGTTTCTTCTTTATTATGTAAAACCCCTCCAATGTAAAGCTTCATGTCTAAATTCTTATCATCTTCCATAATAACATTATCACCTTCTATATCGGCAGCAACTTCATCTGCCTCATTATTGTCTATATCACTAGCTTCCTCTTCGGAATCTTCTTCTAGAAATTGCTTCACAGTATCCTCAGTTATATCATCAGAAACGTTAACTCTTGAAACTTTAACCTTCAGTTCTGGAATCCTTTCTCTAAGATAATTTATAACACTTTTTATTCCTTCTTCAGCAGCTCCTTCCAAATCGATGCTCTTCCCTTCACTTTTTTCTGCTTCATTTTCTTCCAATTTAACATCAACTACAGAACCATTCTGTATCTCATCTGCTGATGGGCCCTTGGTGGATTTATCAGAAGAACTTGAATTTGTTGAATTTCCTTTAATTTGTTTTAGAAATACAACCTGTACAGATATAAAATAACAGAAGAATTTCTGGGGAGATAAGCTGATTTATATTTTAAAATCCCTGAATGATCAAATTAGATCGGTAATAATAGTAATTAACAATTGCAAAATGATACAATTATTTTTTCTCATCACCTGCATGTTATATGTCTCATTGGCATCTTTAACCACATATATTTCAAAGAGTGGAGTTCCAGGAGATGATGTAACCAACTGCCTGCAATAATTAACCATTACTAGAAACTTATTGTACTGTTGTAAAGATCAGGAATGGAAGAATATACAGTTAGTTATTTTCTTTCAAACTGTCTCATATTACCTTGGACTATAACTTCTGCCAATTAATCTTCCTGTTCCTGGAGTAATTCGAATTAATCTCCCAAACGGATCATCTGAATCCTTAGTATAGCCGACCCACCAACCAACCTGTATTCATATTTTCCATAACAATTGTAGTGAAATATGAACAAACATAAACCCTCAATCTTATGCAAAAACATGTAAAATGACACAGAAAGCAAGCCAAGCAAGGAAGGGACACCTGTTCAATAAAAGAAAATAATATGTGCTTATTCAGTTTGTTATGTTCTCGGATATTCATATTAGAGAGCCAGAAAAGCAATTAATGGTAGCTCTGATCAATTTTTAGATCCAGTTGATGATAAGATAACTATGTCAAAGAATAATGAAGTTCTCTAGTATATATTCTTTAGGAATATATATATATATATATATATATATATATATATATATATATATGAAAAATTTATACCAGGATCTGATACATGCAACCATTATAAATCTCTACTTGTTGTACATTTCGTAGACCCAGCTATGATATCAATAACCATAAGATACCCTCTGATTAAAATTTAGATCCTATTGGTCTAACTCTATACAGTTAATGATTATCTGGTTCTTGCGTATTCTGAGAGATTTGAAGGTTGTATCATTGCTTTATTCTATAAGAGATAGTGGCTATGCAGTTAAAGAAATTTGAGGTCCTATTCTGATAAGATACCTAATGTTGGAGAATCTCATGTCGGATAATAGTAAAAAAGAAAAAAGTTGCATCTGATATAGGGCCGAGACACGGCAAAAGGGAATTCCATGCACCATATTTAAAAGATTTTCTGAGAAATCCATTGCTAGAACTTAGTTTTCAGCACCTGACTAGAACTGAATGTGTTGTTTGTTACAACATCATGCCAGACTTGGTTAAGGCTAGACCAACTGATTTACTTATTTCTTTGATATGAAATGTAAATATTAGTTATACTTGTTCGGTATCATCCAAATATTGTTTCTAGAGAATAACATTATACTAGAATAATAAGTTAATTAACTGATACGCTGCAGCAAAGGAACATATTTTTTGGCAAGAGAAACTAGCTATTTACATTGCCTGATATCCCGTGCTTCACAAAGATGTGAAACAGCTGGAAAAAGCAGAGCGAAAATAGCAAGAAAATCACTTAATCGAAACCGAAAGGAGATTCAAGGGACATCAAACAATTACCAGCCCACTTCCTGTATTTTGGCATAATCTTGAAGCATCACGGTAACGTTCTTCATCAATTGCATTCTACAAAAAATAAAACATTAATATGTGCAATATCTACAAGTACAATACAACTCAGTGAACCTCTGGCATTTTTTTTACCTTCAACTGAGACATAATTTCAGCAATACTATCTTTTAATGTTGTCTCTTCAATAGCTGTTTTCAACTTAGCAGCTTCCTCAAAGTCTTCCCTCTCTATTGCATCTTCTAATTGAAACTGTAAATTACAACAACCACCACTACTGATCTCAGTACAACATACTTTACCGTTTCATCCACAATTTATTTTCAATTGATCTAATAGAATTAAAAATAAAATAAAATGCATAATATAATTATTTAACCTTTAAAACAACTGCATATCTCTCAGATTGCTCAATCTCAGAAAAATGGCGGGTCCACCTATTCCAATCCCACTCCACTGATGATGATGAACAAGTAGGAGAATATGAAGTGCTAAAGCTATTGTTGTTTTCAATATTATTGCTGCAGTTGCAAGAGAGTTTAGGATTTCTGCTTGTTCTGAGAAGAAATTTATTGGATGGATTGATTAAGTACTTTTTCTTGAGAAAGGGGTTCAGGGTTTCGGGGGAGGAGGAGTGGCGGAGCTGCGGCGGCGGCGGGACGACCGGGTGTCCCGTGGCCCATGCGTTTGCCACCGCCATTGAAATAAAAGTGTTTCCTGTTCTTTTTCAATGAGGTATGGGATTTTTATGGTGTTGGAAGAGATCAGGGAGATTGAGGAGTCTTTACAATGGATAAAATTGCAGTACTGAGAATAGAATAGAAGATTTGTTTTGGGCCCCTTTTGTTATGGAAATAAACAGCAACTTTGGAAATGAGTCCAATAGTTCTCGGCTAGGCTCGGTCTAGTGTTGCTTCAGTCTAAGTCCAGTTTTTCATCACTCAGTTCAGCTTCATCTCAGAATTCAAGTTCAACTTCCCCTTTTCTTTTCATAAGTCATCTAAAATTAGGACTGTCAATTGAGCCGGGCCTACCCGAAGCCCGATGGCTCAGCCCGATTAAATATGACCCGAACCCGAATAATTGTGAGCCGGGCTGATTTTGAGCCATTATATTAAACTCGATCAATTTATGAGCCGAGTTTGAGCCTAATAAGGCTCGGCCCGAATAAAGCCCGACCGAATACAGCTGCTAATTATTTATATCAAAATTATTATGTACCAAATATCAAAATCAATTACATACAATTGTACAAGTCAAATGGAAAACATAAAGAAAAAAAAAGGAAAAAGATAAAAGAAAGTGATCAAGATTGGGAATTTCGAAGTCTTGGAACACTAAAATTCTACTTGGAGTAAAAAAAAAAAACACATATCAATAATTCTATTTCTAGGAAGATGAAAAGTTTTTATCTAATACAGTAATACAATTTAATCACTCATCAGAAAACTTTTCATTAAAAGATACTCCCTCCGTCCCAATAATCTTGCTCCTTTTATGTTTGGCACGGAGTTTTAGGCAATTTGTTAAAAAAGTAAACTTTTGACTTTTTTGTGAGAAAAAAGGAGTTGTGTTTTGGGACGTCCCAAAATAGAAATAGGAGTAAGAAAAATGGGACGGAGGGAGTATTACTTTTTATGTAATATGGGTACTTGTCGAAAAAATAGATTTTGATGAGTATATTATAACATCTGTGACTTGATCTTTAATTTTAAATGTTATTTAATGTTTAATATTATGAAGAACGAGTGTGGAATTTACATATTCTTGTCTCATGTGTATAAAGTAAGAGTGGTTTATTCATATTAGTGCGTAATATTTTTATTTATGGAGTAACATTTGCTAGTATTGATAAACCCGACATAAGCCCGATATAAACCCGAAGCCCGAAATGTTACATGAACTGAGTTTGAGCCGAAACAATTAAAAAATTTATGAGCCGAGCTTGAGCCTATAACTATGAGGTCCGATGATATTTGAGTTTGAGCTATTTAAAGCTCGGCTCACAAGGCCCGATTGACAGTCCTATCTAAAATGTATCAATTTATCAATTTCATTTAATTAAAATTATCATTTCCCTACTCTCACTTATTAATAATAATAATAATAATAATAATAATAATAATAATAATAATAGCAATAATAATAATAATAATTAAACAATAATAAAGCTCATTACGTTAGGGTTATATCGTTTTTAATTTAACGAATCATATATAAGGTTCATTAAGTTCTTTTAAGGTTTATTATCAAACAAAAAAAAAAAGTTCTTTTAAGATTTCATTTTTATTTATTAAATTAAATTTAAATTTCTAATAATTAACTTTTAAAGGGATTTTAAAATTGGTGCACAATAATACAATAATTAAATAATTGATTGACATGATTTGAAAATAATAAAAATAATTTAATATTGACATTAAATTTTCCAACATAATAGTTACATTAAATTTGATTTTATTAAATAAAAGTTACATTTTCATACTAAAATTAACTTTTTAAAAATAGTACACAAATTAAATAAAAATTAAGATTAAATAAGAATTACATTTTATTTAATAAGGTATTTTAAAGATTTTTTTTTTTAAACTAAAAGGGGTTCTATTTGAAATAAATAAATAAATTGGGTTGGGCTGGCGAGTGCAATCAGCCCAGCGCATGAAGAGCAGCTGAATGACTCAAGCGGTGAGTCAATCCAAGGTTGAATTGCCTCACAGCTTCAAGCGGTCCAAGTGAAGACTGAATCCATTTATTCCTTTTTTCCCCTTTATACATTTTTTTTCACTTTTTCACCCCCTAGATCCAAAAAACCCCAAATCTACTCTCCCTTTGATACACTAGAGATGCCCTAAGGCTAGTTGATTGTTTCCCATCCCATGGCTGGATTTCTAGTCCCAATTATTTTTAATTTTATTTTTTTCCCCTATTTCACAATTATAATAATAATAATTTTAATTTTAATATTTATAATAATATTGACTATAATAATATTATTTAATTAAATTGTCCATGATTCATACTATCAAAAGAAATCAATTTTAGGCTTCTAATCGTCAAAATCATTAGAAGAAATCTTTCAGATCAAATCGCAACATAACTCGATCAAAAAAATTATAATATCCCAAAGTGTTTCCTAGAATTTCCATAGGCTTGGTAATATCTGATCTTTATTACCCCTGTTTTTTCTTTAAAGATTTTATAAAAAGGACTATATAATAAATTAATACGACAGGAACAATTGGAAAGTTAACTAAGGGAAAAAAAAACAAAAAAAGGCTTCTGGATTGTAGAAAAGATGAATTAGCTGAGAGAGAAATTTGTGTTTTAAATTGAGGGAAAAACACTTTTGGTCCCAAAATTTATCCTAAAAAACACATTTGGTATCATGCTTTGCAGAAAAACAGATTTGGTACCACAATTTAGAGAGTCTTGAAACATTTAGTCATTCCGTTAAATTTTGGACGAAAATTTCGCGCGTGACCGTCACGCGCGCGTCAAGTTCAAATTGGTCACGAGTTTTGCACGTGAGAAATCGGTCAAAACATTTTTGGTCCCAACTTTATACCAGAAAACACATTTGGTACCATGCTTTGCAGAAAAACAGATTTGATTCCACAATTTACATACTCTTGACACATTTGGTGTCTCTGTTAAACAATGTTTTCAGAACCGGACCGGATAGTGAACCGGTGAGCCGACTGGTCAGTGGTTTTACTGGTCGAACCGATCGAACCGCTGGTCGGACCGGATGACGTCATAATAATGTAATAAATATATTTAATTTTAAAGTATATGTAATATGCATAAAATTTAAACATTATCCTACAACTGATTAAAAATATACAAAATCTTATAATATATTTAAATAAATCATATAATATTTATCTAACTTATATCATAACGGTAATATGATACTAATTTGTATGCTCATATAAATATAATATGATTACATTTCTTTATAAAAATTTAAAAGTGTAAGTTAAAAATACAACAAACTAAGAAATTCATAAATTTTAAAATATTGTTATGTATAAAAGTCTAATATTCAAAGTCAAACTTGCATAATATATCGAGTTGACTCTTTATCCTAAAAATAATATTGAAAATAAATATTTTATAGAACAAATTTTAATAACAAATTATTTTACTTGAGTATTAATTTTCATTCATAATGTATAAAATGTTAATTTGGCTACAGTTTCTATATTTATAAATATTAATTTGTACTAAAAGTTCAACAAAATGATGTAGCTTAAATGGTAAGGAAGTTATGTTTCACCTAAGAGGTTGGGTGTTCAAATCCCACATTTTACAAGAATTTTTAGTTTAATTTTAACATTTAAAAAATTAAAAAACATAAAAAAAATGGGAACCGGGTTGAACCGGTCCATACCGGTTCACCGGTTTTGGACCGGTTCGACCCGGTTCAGACTGGTTTTAAGTAAGGTGGTTTTAGGGGGTAAATAGGACCGGACCAACCTCCGGTTCGCGGTTGAACCAATCGGACCGGCCGGTCCGGTTTTAATAACATTGCTGTTAAATTGATAAAAATCACATATAATGAACAGACAACAATTTTTCTAAAAGATTTGATAAAAATCACCAAATATACTTAAATCATTAAAAATATTCTTAACAAAAGTACCTTGGATACCTGACTTGGTGCACTTTGACTTGCACTTGTATTCCAATGTTGATACAAGCACCGACCAAAAGTTCCATCTTTTCCATCGAAAACATCAAAAAGTTTTCATTTTTTAATCAGGCGAAACGAAAACAAGATGTAATTCCGAAAACAAGATGCAGTTTCCATTTTCCTTAGTGTTTCTGAAATATTTCCGAATAGTCTCGAAAAGTTTCAATATTTGGCTCTCTGAAACATACATTCGAAAAGAAATTTTAATCCATGGATACAAGTGCAAGTCAATGTGCACCAAGTCAGGTATACAATGTACTTTTGTTAAGAATATTTTCAATGATTTAAGTACACTTTGTGATTTTTATCAAATCTTTTAGAGAAATTGTTGTCTGTTCATTATATGTGATTTTTATCAATTTAACGGGGACGCTAAATGTGTCAAGAGTATGTAAATTGTGATACCAAATCTATTTTTCTGCAAAGCATGATACCAAATGTGTTTTCTGGGATAAAGTTTGGGACCAAAAGTGTTTTGACCGATTTGTTACGTGCAAAACTCGTGAACTTAACGGGCGCGTGATGGTCACGCGCGCAAATTCCGTTCAAAATTTAACGGAATGACTAAATGTGTCAAGACTCTCTAAATTGTGATATCAAATCTATTTTTCTGTAAAACATGGTACAAAATATGTTTTCTAGGATAAAGTTTGGGACCAAAAGTGTTTTTCTTCGTTTTACATTATAAGTGCTCTTAGATAATACTACTATTGTTCTAACGTTATTGTTTACCTAAGTAGCTAGGAGTATTATTTTTCAGAAGAAAATGTCGTAATTAATCATTTCTGAGATGATTGCTATGAAATTATCCTGTCCAGAAAAATTAGAGAAAGATAGTCTTTAATTCCTGACCATCAGAAAACTCGACACATGTTGAAAGAGTAGCTAGTGTTGAAAATTCAATTAATACTATTTTTTAGATGGGAACCATTATTATTAACATAGAAGTTGGTGTATTTATCAATATGATGATGTCCCTTTAAATTAAAAGACAAAACGAATAGGTGCCAAATTGAGGATAGAAATTTAAACCATACTTTATTTATTTGTATCTGACCCACGTGTTAACCTTAACCATGATTGGATTTAAATTCTCTTCACTTTGTCAAAGTATTTCCATCTAATTCAACGAATTATTGATCGGGACTGAGTTTAGACAGTTCCAAAGACAAAGATAGCTGCTTAACACATCGATTTTGAACCACTTTCAAAGGACGAGACTAAGCCTAAATCCACAATAGCCCCAAAGGTTTTTTTTCAGTCCCAACAATAATAATAATAATAATATAAACACAAATATTTGTCAAACAACCTTCTCTCTTGGACATCGTTCATTAAAAAATAATGGCAATTACTGAATCATCAAGTTTCATTGGATCATTATCATTTGTTAAGATCATTCTCAATCGAAGACCTTGCTCTCTTGCATCTTTGACTCCCTTTCGTCCACTTAGGATCATTATCATTTGTTAAGATCATTCTCAATCGAAGACCTTGCTCTCTTGCATCTTTGACTCCCTTTCGTCCACTTACTCTTGCCCTCTTGCTAGCCTTTTCTATCTATTCAGAAACTCATCTCCAATCAAATAGCAATAAATCTTTATTTGATTCAATTTCACAACTTTTCCCACTCACTTAATAATAATAATATATAACAATAAAAATAATAATTATAATTTTTATTAGGTACACAAACACAATCATGAAAATTAAGGCATTCATAATAATAAGAAACCAACAACTACTAAACATAATTAACGAAAAATAACAACACTTATTATTAAAGCACTTGGACAGAAAGTGAAAACAACAAAGATCAAACACCAACGACTAAACATAATTAAAACAAAACAACAAAGATTACAAGAATTGGATCATGGGTATAGAGGGAAAGGATTGAAATTGTCAGCGCCTTGATTGGTCGAGCCTCCAGACGAGTCTCCTCCAAATTGTAAATTTAAGGGCCTATGAAATTAAGTTAAGTCGTATTTTTCGTTATCATAATCTAATATTTCTTATTTTTTAAATTTAAGATTTAAAAATAAAAACTAACAAAAAATTTATTCAAGTTTATTTAGTTATTTTATATGTATGAATTTTAAGAATATAAAATTTTTTAATTTTAAATTAATCACGTTATTAAATATAACATAAAATAAAAAATACAAGGTTAATAAACATAAATAAAACTAATTAAAAATTTTACACATTGTTATTATAAATAAAACTATTTTAAATTCTATGTGTACTTTTCTATACAATTATACAAATTTTTACGCATTTTGTACACATTTTTTTTTACTAAATGGCTTAATTAAATAATAAATGAAGTATAGTAAAGTAGAATAAAACGGAAAATAAATAGCACAAACAACTTAGTGGAGTTTTTAAGAACGTCGTTTGAAAATTAGGCAAATAAAAGTAGCTTTCAATTCGATTTGGAAATCTTACGGTAATTTGGTTTCAAAGTTGCATTTAAATAAAATGGATTTAATTGAATTAAATAATGAAGGTTGTAGTGTATAAACATAATTTTTTAAAATCAGAGACCAAGCGCCCAACGCGTTTGCCCGCAGGCAAGCGGGCGGTCGACCATTGAACGCCCGCTTGCCCAGTTGCCTGCCCGCCTTCTCGCTTGTTGACATCTCCAACTGACGGCGACTCCCCCTTCCCCTCACGCCCTCTTGCCGACCTTGGTTGGAGATGGACTAAGGAGTCATGTTTGGCAATTCCAAGAGAAAAGCAAAAATGAACAGAAAAAAAAAAAGGTAAAACACAAATAAGAAGACACTAAGACAGAACAATATACAACTCCTTCACAGAACACAAGCCTTTGGCAAGATAACACGTCAAAATATATTTCATAGTTTCCACTGTTCCATAACATTATCTGAATCAATGAAAACAATTCTATGACGACAAAAACAAAGAGAAGTACCTGAGTTAAGGTACCAAAACCAGTGAAAAATCACAAAAAAGGGAAAAAAAATTGTTCAAAGTTGAGGTGCCACTCGCCCAGCCTCAATACTTTCCAGGCTACGTGCCGAAGCTGGCTCACTTCTCGACTGCGCATTTCCTGTGCGAACAGGTTGGAGCAAGCCTTGCAATCTCAAGAGATAGCTTTGACTTTGACTAGGAGGTTGGTTACTCACATATCGGTTAGTAGTAACACTATTAGTCGAGTCTGTTTGGATATTAGATAATGCACTTAGATCAAGGTTAGGAAATACTGAACATCTGCATCTTGGGCACTTCACGTTTAACCTAAGCCACTCATCAATGCATTCCACGTGAAAATTGTGCGCACAAGGAATCCCACGAACCTATCCCAAATCATACAAGAGAGAGAGCATCAAATCAGACCCGCGTAAATATATCCGAAATAGTAAAGTTAGAATTTAACTTAATTTATCATCATATTTTGCTTTTGCCAATCAAATCGTTATCTTAATCGGGACAAAACTATGCATACCTCATGTCCATCCTGAAACTCTTCCAAACAGATAAGACAATCACTGCAATCAGTAGGAACTGCTTTCAGTCTGAACATAGGAAGTTCTTGAATAAGTGCCTCCACTGCTTCTCTCTGCATGCAAAATCAGAAGAGCTATATAGATTATTATAGTTGAGTCGTAGTTGAAGATTTTCAGAGTGAGTGAGTGAGCTGTTGTTACCTGAGCTGTGGTTAAGTACTGTCCTGGTTGGTATGCAGCTGCGTCTTGGCCAATCCCTCCCATTTCTTGTCCAGCAGCTTCATAAGCCCAATCGGGAACCCTAACCATGTCAACTATAACCTAAAGCAAAAATTAGGAGCTCCAGCATGTTAAATTAAAACGAAAAGAGGTATCAAAAAATACTCGAAAAATGCTCGTCATGTAACAAACTCATTGCGACAAGTTTGTAAACTGATAGATATGATGTTTCAATTAACAGAAGTCCATTAAATCAAATTTACAGCAAAATTGTAAAACTCATTCCACGCAGCCTAATAAAGAATATCTCACATCAAATGCATTTCCCATCAAATAGGACAATCAGTAATGCATTCTGATGTTCATTGATATGCATAAGGAAAATTAACTTCTGATAGAGCACACATTTGTGTTACATTGCCAATATTATCTAAAACTACACATATATTTGACTTGAGTACTACATAAAGTATGCATTAAAGGTACCAATATTGATGCACAAGTGTTTCTTAAAGCTTACTCCGTATTCTGAAAGAGGGATTCCTTGTTGAGCACGCAATATATGTGCTTGCCTTCTTGTTAACCACTGGAAAAAACGAGGAATAAAAGCATAAGATCAGGAGTCTACCATTACTAAAAAGAAGCTGCTAGAAGAAGGTATTAGGATTTTTCCTCTCGAAAGTGAAGACCTAAAAAATTTAAACTAACCTTTCCAATACAAATGAAAGAAATGCACAGAAGTCCACAATAGCTGAATAGCAGCCAAATAAAGAAACCCCATTTCTGACCATCTTCAGGCAACTGAAAAACAGTTCTGGGTCAGTTTTATAGTAGAGTATATAATTTACTGTAGTAGAATAGAAGAGAGCAGAAAAATAAACTTACGCAATCTTTTCCACGAGTGAACCATACGGTACCAATGATAGTCCATACCAAAAGGAAAGGGTAGAGTAGCAGAACAAGAATGGATAGTACTACAATTCTTCCACAAAAACGACTATATCTCTGTTGCCAACCAAGATCCCTGAGGCCATGACAAAAAGGAAAAATATATTGGCTTCATTTAGATTCTAAGGTCTAGATTTGTTGAAGGATTTAGAGAGATGATTCAAAATGACTCCAATATTGGGTGGATTTCAAATTCATAATTTTGGTTAAAAGGCCGGTTCATAATATCTACAATGGATTTGAAACAAACAAGTTATATGGATTTGTTTTTATGCATAGCTCCAAATCCCTCAATCAAAGTGAGGCCATTAAACTTCAAGAGTTACGGATTTATACAACTCTGAAGTTGTAAACTCTAAGAAAATGTGTTCAGGTTGTAATGACTTTATACCTAAGAGCACCAGTTAACCAGATTTAACAATGTCTAGAAATGAAAATTAACCCATATGCCACCTTCTAACATCATCCTAGACGATTCTTCAATGATGTTGAAAAATATTTATAAGTTATACTAGAACAAACTTGTATAGAACCACAATATATCAATATTATCCAATGCTGGCATAATGCATTCTTTAAGATAGAACCCACCTACACATGTAACAACAGAAAGTATTAGCAGTTCTATGGATTTTTATAAATAGAATTTCAAGATTTAAGGAACAAAAGGAGTCCTTACAATCCCATTCCTGCAGCCAAGCCATTATCCAAAAACATCAAGAGCCGGAAAACAAATACCGTAGTATAGTCAGCCTAACAAAAAGAGGAAATCAAACAAGTTACAAGTAATTATAAATTCAAAATCATATCAAGAATAAAACAAAAGTTTGTAAAGGTACTCACCACAATCCATACGTGCAATGGGTATGTACATAAATGATATCTTTTCCAATTGATTGCCACTATAATTCTAATGATATAGTTAAGAAATAATCCAAAACTCATTCCATATTAATCGTTAAATTAAGATCCCCACTATTGGAATTAACAGCATATAACAAAAAATTGAAAAAAGAATTGAAATCGTGCTTCATTAATTATAAGGATACATACTTGTAGCGAGCATAGATAAGAAGAATCCATCGTACCTGCAAAAACCCACATTAGAAATCACTCCTTAATGCAAAAAAAAAAAAAAAAAAAACCTCATCAGACTAATTAAATTCATGTATGCGCAAATATTTGCAATTCATAACAATGAGCTAATTTTGGAGGTCTTTTTTTTTTCATGGTATTTCGAAAAACTGACCATTTGAAATCAAGCCCTCTGGTTGCCATTGAAAGAATTAACACTGAACCCAAGATTTAATTCTCATTCCACCAATTTCAGCGTTCAATGAAACTGAGTACATTACCCGATTTTAAAGGACTGAAGATTTTTAAGATGTACACGGCGAAGAAATGTGCTGAATGCGTGTTTAACTGATGTTAATAACAGAAGAAGAGATTAATTTTGGAAAGAAAAATAAAGAGGATTGATGGTTTGGATTGGAATGCAAAACCCCCTAATAATTTTAGTAAAAAAATAAATAAAAAGAGTCCTATGTTTTAATTCATTAGATAGAGTTCATCTGTTATAGAAAAAAAATCAGTGTCATATTTATTAGCTCATTACTTTATATTACTATATTTTAGATTTTTTTTTTTAAAAAAACTATCACTACTTTATATTTATACTCCCTCTTTCCCAATTTTTTCACTCCATGAACTAAACAAAGTAAAACTTTTTAATCTTTTAAGTGATTTATCAAATATGATTATAATTATATCATTTTAAAACTTTCAAATATTAATATATATGCTGTTATATAATATTATCATATTATTATTGAAAAAATATATAACACTATTTAATATAGTTTTTCAAAATTTGGTCCGACTAATCAACTTTAGCAAAGAAGTAAAAAAATTAAGACAAAGGGATATTTTCATATTTTTGTTGGCCACATTTAAAATGATCATAATATCTCTTGATTTAGATCTTTAATCCCCTACAAAAAGACGGACAAAGTTAAGAGAGCGCATGCGTAGGCAACCGCACCCCTAAAGTCATCTCCAATGATCAAGAAGATCATCTCCATTGATTCAAGGGGAAGTCCCATTGAATCCAACTACCCATTGTTTAAAGGGGTGGAGCAAGCCAATGTGACCCATCCCTTGAATCTTGAAGCCAGTGATTTTTTGTATTTTGTTTTTATTTATTTTTAGTTAATAAATTTCTTTTTTTTTTTAAATAAAAAATTTCTTTAATTGATGATTAATTTTAAAAAAGTTCATTTTAATTTTAAAAATGTAACCTTTATTTAAAAAACCAAAATAAATGTAATTTTAAAGCTTAAACATCAAAAGAACGTAACTTTAATTTTAAAAAATTAACATTAATAATCTATAAATTTAATAACATTGTAAAAAACTTAAATACAATGATTATTATTAAGTGATAGTGGAAAAAAATAAGGATTGAAATTAAATGAATTGGACAGATTGAGTTTTTGGAGATGATTATGAAAAAAAAAAAGGAAGCTGTACTTTAAATCTGAGGTGAAGCTGATGGAAAACTAAACTTAGGCTGAAGATCTAGTCACTGGAAATGGTCTAAGCTCTAAGAATTTTCTTTTGGGTGATTTATACTTGACCTCCCCCTTAAATTTATTGTTATTACATAAATATATTACAATGACACCACTTAAGAGGGGGGTGTGTGAATATTTTCGAGAGGTCCTTGTAAAGATTGTTAAAACTATAAGGGGTTTTGAATTTTGATACATAATATAAACTAAGGAACCCTTTATAATTTTTAAATCTTTAGGTAAGCTTTATAGGATCTGGACATAAATCACATTTTCTTTTTTACTTGTACTAGTGTAGATATACCCTCACATAGGAAAGTCTCTCGAGGTAGTGTATGATATATCAACATGTAAAAACAAGTACATCAAAACAAACGTGCAAAACACTCTGTACACAAATGAATGAGTAAAAGTGACTAAACCAGTGTATTATTTAACGTTGATATAATGCTTGAATAAATAAACCGTTTTTCATGTTAGTTTGATTATTAATTATATCACACTAAAACCAAATTTAATTTAGTCCAACACAAGTGAAACTCAAATAGTTGATATCTCATTGCTTGTTTTATCATATTTAATCTCTCAATTATATATAGTTCAAATGGGAATTACTAAATCAAACTTGAGTCAAATGTAAATTTACTTTTAATTTAAAAATTTAATGTTCTGACTTGGTCAAAAAATTCTAATTCCGCTGACGGACCAGCACGTCACACTTATCATTTGAGGATTGTTCAAAGTGGAAAGAAATGAATTTCAATCAACCGAGATTTTAATTGTGGTCCTTTAAAGTGATAGTATATATCACGACGACCATCTTATATTTTGGTTAAATAATAGTTTTATGTTCTATTTTAGCGTAAAAGAACAACACAATTCTAGTCTAGTTTAGTTCGTTTGGAAAATTTATAGATCATCAATTTGACATTATTTAACGTTCACTAATATTTCAACTTAGCAGTTCACTATATATGAAATGTTGGTCCATAATTTGAAATCATTTATGAATATACATGCAATCAATTACACAATTTTTTTTATTAGATTGGGTAAAATATAGTTTCCCTTCTTGAGAATGCTATTAGTTATCATTTAAAGTATAGCGTGTAACACTTATTCCCTCTATTTTAGTTTTGGACTTTTTATTCCACAACTGCCTTGCCTCTTTTATAACTAATAAATTATTTATTTATTAGTTTATAGAAAAAATTATTTATTAATAATAATTTCTTCCATATATATACCAAAAAACATTATTCAGATCCTTTATTTGTTAGAAATTTTGGTAAGGAAATAAGTAAATGAATGTGCATAAATGGCTTCAAAGCGTGTTGCAATGTCATTTTTTTTAGACTTATCTCCCCCAATTCATATGCAACCATGGATTTGCGATTAGTGTTTAGGATACAACAAAACCCAATGTTCAATTATATTTTGCAGTCCCAAAATTAAACCATAGAGTACACACGAAATTGACAAAATTATCTAACTTATAGAATTAAAATATGATTTAATACAAATACGACATTATTTCACAAAATTTTAGTAAAAAATTTAGAATTCATACTTGCACACTTAAACAAATACTAATACATACTAAAAACAGGCTACGACGATTTTATGCAATGAGCTTCTAAAAAAATGTTATATATATTTTTGTTGTATCAGTTGGTGTCATTGCCAACTTTTCTTCAAATTAAGCATTTATTTTTATTATTTATTTGTTATTTATTATTATTGTTATTATTAATTATGGTATTATCATGATTATAATGAGAGTGATGATAAAAAAAAAAAAAAAAAAAAACAAATTGATGCCCCTAGCTATTGATGACGAGGTAGGGAGCGGAAGGAGAAGCATGCCTCAAGCCATTGCTTCTGAAAATTACTTTCCATCTCATATTTCTTTATTTGTTTTCTTTATTTTTTGTTTTAATTTTTACTTTATGTTTATCTTATTTTTTATTTATATTTTTTCACAGTTTTTATTTGTTGACAATTATCTCATTTATCTTCCTTACAAATTATTATTCCAACCGTTGAGTTTTCCTACAAATTCTTACTCGCAAATTCAAGCTTGACACATACTTATAAGATTGGTAAATTTTTTTGTTGGTATTGAATCTACTTTTAATTGATATTATAAGATGTATAAAGAAGTTAAGTTAATAATAAATTGATGAATTGACGATACGAGCATGTGTCAAGATTAAATTTCTTGACTAAGAATATGAAGGATAATTACTCAGCATTTGAAATAATAATTTGTAACGAAAATAAAGGAGATAAATATCTTCAAATAAGAATATAATTAAGATAAATTGAAGAAAGAAATCGAGATAGTAATAAAGAATAAAATTGAAACAGAAATAAAGAAAAAATTGGATGAAAATAAAGAAAAAAATTGACACAAAAAACCTGAAAGAAAAAATATATTAAGAAATTGAAACATAATGATCTTTGGTTGATGGAGGAATTCATAATTACTAAAGAGACAATTTTTTTTTTTTTTATAAATTAATGAAGGATAACTCATATCGTACATAATAAACATGAAATAACATAAAATCTTACACATATTATATCTTAGGCCATCTCCAACCGAAGAAGGCATGAGGGCTAGGGGGAAAGGGGATAGTCGATATTCGGTTGGAGACGACGAAGGAGAGGGAGGGAGGGCGGGCATTCGGGGAGTGTAAGCAGCGGATGGAATTGTGTGTTACCTTCCCTATTTACTCGATGAATTAAGGGGTTATTCCTCAACATGGGTTCAGCTTCCTTTTCCAGTATAGGTTTGGGAGCCCTCAGTCAAACAAATATTTTATAGAGAGCTGACAAGAAATATTAACTGTTTTGTTGCACAATTCCATGCAAGCAATGGGTAGCTGCCAGGTCTTTTTTTCATATATAGATTAATAGTGAAAAAAAATGTAAAAATTGTGTAAAATAAATATAGCAAAAAAATTATCAACTTTATATTTAATTATTATATTTCAAATTTTGTGTTAGATTTAATAACGTGATTAGTTTAATTTTGAAATTCAAATTCATAAAATTCATACAATTAAAATTTAATTTGTAGTTTAAATATTGTTAGTTTTAATTTTTAAATATTAAATTTGAAAAATTCAAAATATCTAGTATGAATATTAAAAATATGACTTAATAGAATTATGTTAGTCGTTGTTGATTTTCGGTGAAATATTATTTTTGTGTACCTTATTATTATTATTATTATTATTATTATTATTATTATTATTATTATCATTAAGTGAGTGAGAATTATAGTGAAATTGAATTAAATGGATGTAAATTGCCTTTCGATTGAAGATGAATTTTTAGGTGGGTCGAAAGGGATGTCAAAAGGGCATGAGGGCATGAGGGGAATGCTTCGATTGAAGATAGTCTTACACCTATAACATAAACTCTTCACAAAAATACTATACTCACCTTATTTCTCAAATCACCTTTCAAAATTTAAATAAATAACATTGCATAAATTAAGATTATTTCACAAACTCCCACCACTCCATAAAACTACTCTATAAAATGCCAAACAAGCTCCTCATGAGTTTCTTTCACTTTTGGCTTTAATTATGGGCTTGACCAAATTGAATAGTTGAATTGCCTATAAAGTCCAGGGACCGGAGAAGTAAAGTCAAACGTTAATTTCTTTTCTAATTTGCTCTCTAAGTCAACACATACATGTGTCCCATGATAAATATTCTTCTTACATATTTGCATCTAATTCAACGAAAGAGGAAACGTACCCCGTATTTTCTTGATATACGACCTTAAGTGAAATTTAAATTTCGAACCATGTTGTTACAAGAAATGTGTATTAATTCATTTCTTTTTAAAAATATAAAAATATTGATTATATTTTAAAACTTTTTAAAATTGATTTTCTAGAAAACTAAAATCATAAATCCACTCAACTTTTTTTTTTTGGACATATTAGTCATTATATATATAGTGTATAAATTATTCAAGACTGATTCATGCTGGATTCTATTTTTTTTTAATATGCTGATTTTAAATACAAATCAAGTTCAATAAGAAAGTCGGATCAAACTTAAACATTGTATTATTGACTCTTCTTTATTCGCGAGTTTACATGTAAACATCATTTATGTAAGAAAAATACTAGATATAATCTATTTATCAAATTTATCAAATTAAAATATAATCATATATATATATAAAGTTTGAGATCGGGCCTAGACGACAACCTAAATTGTCTACCATAAGGGTAGATTATGTGATTGAATATAACAATCTTATAAATGATTTCTAATGCTCTTTCCTTAAGATTGGTGAGCCGAAACTATGAACCCCTTTAGATGAATCTATCTCCATTGAGGAAATTTGGTGATATAGGGCATGCTCATGACCTAAATAGAGATCCCGACTCATTTTTAGAAACGCACATTGCACTGCAAATAATTTAACTTCTCGGAGAACTCGACTGATGATCGTAAACTCTCTCTTGGCCTCTTTTTTTTTTTTTTTTTAATTATGACAGAGGTTACGCGCTTGTAAATCAGATTTTGGTTGTTTCTAAAGTTATATTAATGTTTATTTACAAAAATCCCCGGGTCAATAAGCATTGAATTATTTAGTATTGCTGAACGGACTGATTTTTTAATATGATCTAAATAGTAATGTTTGTATATTAGTATAAGATGTGGCTTAAAGTTTCATTAAAGGAATCATTATTTCAATTATTTGATCGGACTAATTTCAATGATTTGGTTCATTACTATAATTGATAATTATTTATAAAAAATTATTTGGTGCATGACGTAAAATATTGTATTCCTATATTTAAGAAAAAATTAATTTCAAATACCATCCGTCTCCACAAAACATTCATATTCAAAAAAAAGTTAAATATAATAGTACATTTATTGCATTACATTATTTACGCAATGAATGCATCAACTATTATCTCTTCATCCGGGTTAGACAATGTAATGTGGAAATGAGGAGTCGTAGTAGGATTTTTTCGGAAATTAGAATAACTTACTAAAACTTGGTACCAACCTGAGTTGAAATTATATTTTACCAATCAACGTGAATATAATTAACCAAAATGGAACTTGAAATAAGTCAAGACTTAATTAATGCAAGTCATAAGAAATCAAATCAAATCAAATATTTTTCTTGATCTAAATACATGGATTGTCCAAGTTCTTGCATTTCTCCAATTTTTTTCATCAGGGGCGGATCTATGTTTAAGGTTTTGATTTTTTTTTACCCTTTGGTTCTTATTGTATTAGTTTTTATCATTGAAAATACAATTAATATGTTTATGTATATATGACCAAATTAAATAATCATTATGACTCATTAGAAGATTTTGGTTAAATCTTATAAAATCAAATAGACGAATTCCACATGATCCCCTTTATTTTAAATTTTTTTTTATTAATCTTTTTAATATGTATGTACTGTAAATTAATGTAAGTAACACATACTAGTTGAAGAATATTAAATAGTATTATGCATATTGTTTGATTACTTACATAGTTACATTATATATAAAAATAATTGTTAATAATTTGATACTTATCATATAAAACAAATTATAATATAAATGAACATTGCGTGCATCTTTTATAATTTATCTAGGATTAAATTAGTTCTTTTGGGTAATATATTATC
The DNA here is from genome assembly GCA_038501285.1 of Penstemon eatonii. Classification (NCBI taxonomy): domain Eukaryota; kingdom Viridiplantae; phylum Streptophyta; class Magnoliopsida; order Lamiales; family Plantaginaceae; genus Penstemon; species Penstemon eatonii. The sequence goes on from CM076713.1 coordinate 42,663,708, forward strand.
TAGTGTTGTTATTTTTTTTAATTAATATACAAAGTGTCCCCCCCCCCCCCCAACCCCCTCAACTATCGTATATATATCCTAGATCCGCCCTGTCTTCAAAAGAAAATTGTTGCCGTGTTCATTTTTGTTTCTGATATCATCATTGAGTCCCTCCAAGGATATTTCGTTACGAATCAAATGCTCACATGTTATTTCAATCACTGTCAGCAGTCTGCGCCTCTCCAGTTTATTAATTACTCTCTCCCACTTTATCCTAATTAACTAGTTAATTTTTATTATTAAAAAATCAAGTCAATTTTAGTTCACCCACACAAGTAAAGTGCGTCAGCCATTAATTAATTAATTACACAGTCTGAGAGAAATTCGCATGTGCTACGTCTTAGTAGGGGTGTAAAAGAGCCGAGTAGTGTCGAACGATACATTGTTCAAGTTTGATTTGAATTTTATCGAGTTTGAAATATTGTGTTTAAGCTTCATTTGATTTCTTAACGAAAGCTCAAATGAGCTTTTATCGAACGAACTCGAGTCGATTATCGAGTAGCTTGATAATTTACATGTATTTTTTCAATATTTATCTTATCGAGCCGAGATCGAGCCAATCTTCAAAACTTATCAAATGAGAAATCATGTTCAAGCTTGTTTGGTCAGTTCGAACTCGAGTTGAGTATCAAATAGTTTAGTTTGATTTTCAGCCCTACGTGTTAGGCATTCACATGGTTTAATCATACATCTGTTTGTTGATATATGACGTCGTAAACTCGTAAGGTTGTAATTTATAATAATGTCACACAATGATTTGCTGCACCCACACATTCAATCCGCCACACGTAAAGTAGGAGTGTTGAAACTAATGACCCACATGGATTGAAAATCAATTTAAATTATTATATCTTAGACAATCCTCAACGGCAAAGCTAACTTTTAATGTGAGTTAGACCAAATTCATTTAAGTGAACTTAAAATCTAATATATGATGTTGGGTAGAAATGATTAGGTGGTGTCTTCGAGATTTCACCTCTTTCCTCGATCCTTCTCCAAGTGGAGATATATGACTTGCACAGGGTGAACTATAAAGAAACTGAGTGACTATTTTTCTTACCTCCCATTTTTTGTTGAATATGAGATGGTATTTATAGATAAAAGTGAAGAAGGTGAAGAGTCATCGTATTTATATCAAAAACTTAAACAAGGGTAAATGGATCTTTTCGATCGGGAGGTGGCTTAAATTCTATTCTTTAATATTTAATTATTTTAATATTAGGAAATAGGAAAATTAAAATAATCATATTTACAAACTATAACACTACAAAATTAAATGTTATAATCAACAGAAGAGCAATGAAAATCCCTAATAATACACATCTGCATATTGAGGGTTTTGAATACATAAATTTGCATATGTTATTTGAGAAAAAGATTGTATATATATACAAAAATTGAACATTTGGTGTTGTAAATTTTTTTTTATATATATTTTTTTATATATATATATACAAAAATTGGTTTGAGTACAAAATCTATCTAATTACAAAGTAAATATGATGGATCCAACTTCATGAGTTTGTGTGGGAATAATTACCTACCGAGGTTCATGATGTCGATCATACGGGTGGGTCCCCCTTAGAACAAAATTAAGGATTGATTGATTTTGCTGTTTTGATCGATAGGGAAAGGAAAGTAGGAATATCTTTAAGATTACGGCCATCAATTTCATATGACAGACAGTTTTTATTTAAGTTGGAGTGTTACAACCTCACCATCATTTATGCACCTTCAATGAAACCTCTCCAATATCTTTTGAAATTTTCTTACAAAAAAACAAAATTGTCAGTTCATTGATTGTCTAAAGAATCAATATCTCAATCAATAATTTCGATGTATATATATAATTTTATTAGATTTCAAACAAATAGAAATTATGTTCTTTAATCCCTTTTTTGTTATTTATTTCTTTTTGATTATCGATTAAGTTTGAATATATATCTTCATTCTTATTTTTAATTTTAGGGTTCGTGTGAAATCATTGACTAGAGCTATCACTACAAAACCAATTTGACTGGATATCAAATCCTTGAGTAATTGATGTGGTGCATTGAATTTAAGTAAAAATAAATGTTTGGATTTTACATTAATTTGTTCACATAATCAAAATTATCATAGCCATATTAAAAATTTCCCTAATATGTACGTTAAGTCAAAAGTTCTTATCAAATACTTCATATAATCTTCAAACTTGCATCATCTTCCTCATCTGGGATTTTAAAATTACCCAGCATTTTTAAGTTTGTAAAGATCATGATGAAGAGATTGTTTTTTTACTAATTGGTAATTAGCTTTCTTAATCATGAAAGAAGAAAATTAAATTTACCATATACATGACATAAAGTACCGAATATTAGGTTTCTTAATCATGGAAATAAATTGATTAATTTTTTGAGTTTATTATGTAAAAGGTTATAAGTGTGTTTGTTTAATTTAATGTTAAGTGTTTTAAATTTAAGAAAATTAAAAAGAATATAGAAAACTTTTCAAGTTTGGGGTGTTATTTTAGTTTTCCTTTAAAAATAAACAAAAGGATAATATGGAGTTTAAAAAATGGGGTAAAATTGGCCTTTATGTTAAGGTGTTACGGCTGTCACATGGCATGATCGTAAGCTTAGGGTTGGCGGCATGTAAGGCTAGTTACGCTAGGTCGCATTCTAGACGCCTCGATGTATTGTATAGGTTATGTTGGAGTTAGGCTGGAACATGTACATTTTTTTTTTTTTTTTTTCCGAGAAAGGAACATGTACATTGTTCCAGCTAATGGCGCCTGGGCTGGCTAAATGGCATGCACTAGGTTCGCCAGCCACAATCAATAATCAATTTAATTAATCAAAAAGTCATGATCGAAGATGACCAGAACATATATGCTTTGAATATTTATAGGCGTTTTAATACCCATAATTAATTGAGTTAGACTTCAAAACTCCCCTGGGGAAAGAGTGAACATTGTTTAGAAGTTAAGACCAAGTTCCTAATTTTTTTTGATTATTTAATGTGCTAGATTCTTGTACTTTTATTTTGAGTTTGATGAGGTAATGGTGACTGATGAGGTCTATGGTCACAAAATAGTCGTGTGAGTGAGTTTCATTTTTGACGTCCAACTGCAAAAGTATATAATTAAGCTAATCAACTTGCTAATCTGTTCATTGGACAACAAGGAAAAAACCTTGTACGTACACCACTAAATTATTTTAATATTAGGAAATAGGAAAATTAAAATAATCATATTTACAAACTATAACACTCTACAAAATTAAATGTTATAACCAACAGAAGAGCAATGAAAATCCCTAATAATACACATGCATATTGAGGGTTTTTGAATACATAAATTTGCATTACTTGAGAAAAAGATTGTATATATACAAAAATTGAACATTTGGTGTTGTAATATTTATTAGATTTTTGAAATTAGCTAGATAGATAGTTTTTATTTAAATTGGTTTGAGTACAAAATCTATTTAATTACAAAGTAAATAGAGTACGTACGATTGCATGTTATTGCAATCAAACAATATTTTCTAATCATAAACATGTAAAAAATGAACGAAGTGATTAGATATATGATGGATCGAACTTCATGAGTTTGTGTGGGAATAATTCGAGTTTTTTTCCTATATAGCTTATTATACAAAAGTATTTCCCAAAATGACCTAAACTGAAAAGTATTTTCCTGAATGTACCTCTTTGTTAAAATCGCTATTGGCAGTGTCGATTTTAGGTAAAATCGACACTACCAATAGCGATTTATCAGCCATCTCCGAAAATTTAAAAAAAAAATTTAATTAAAATCGATACTAGCAACGTCGATTCTTACTAATTAGATTAATTACCAACTAATTAATCACTAACTAATCAAGGGTAAAATCGATACTGGTAGTATCGATTTTAAGGAAGAATCGCTATTAGTCGAGGCAAATATCTTGCCATTCCTCCGTGGAATAGGTTAGATCAATTCCACTAATAATTTCCCCTTGAATTGGTAGACCAAGTAAAACTTCTACATCTTGTAAGGTAATGGTGGCTTCGCCGATAGGTAGATGGAATGTATGAGTTTCCACACGCCACCGCTCGACCAATGCAGAAATCAATGCCCAATCGTACTTGATTGCCCCAATACGATAAATACCGTAAAATCCGGCTTTAATCAAATAAGGCACCACTCTTTGGTCAATCGACGACCAAGGAATGGATCCATCCCCACGACGACACTTTAGGGGCGCAAGATCTTGCCCTTGCCAAATATTGGTAGACTGGTGCTGATCCTGCTGAGTAAGAACCGATGAATCAATAGGACCAGGATTTACAGTATGTGTGAACTGATCGGCGTGTAACCCTCACGGTCGTTGGCAGCGAATGTTGCGAGAGCCAATATCGGTGCGTCCATCTTTGCTAAAAATATATTTACAGTATGTGTGAATCAATAGGCCCAATATGCATGAGTAAAATATATTTTTATATATGTAAAAGTGACAACAACAAACAAGTCTAAAAAAACAAATTAATCTCATGTTTACTTAAAATCATTCTCTAATCCCATCCTATATATATATATATATATATATATATATATAGGAGCTAGCACAATATTCTTTTCTTCATATATTCTTTTGAGAACAATGGCTCAACAAATGGGTTTGTAATAGTGATTACAATATGAAGTTTGAATTAGGTGAGTAATGTAAGTGTCTTGATAAAATAACTCGATTTTATAACTACCTTACAACAACTAAAATGGCATTAGTAATCCAGAACTAGTATCCAAAATCACCAATTTGACCCTTGCACTCATTGATTTGTGTCAATTGAGCATTCCCACCAAAACTCACCTACCGGAAAAGAACGTTTTGACTGCCAAAATTTACTTAATTTACAGAGGATAGGCTGCTAAATCTACTAGGCGGAAAGAATGAAGAAAATAAAACAACTAAAAGACAAACACACAAAACAAAGTGATCTTTTGTGCAGGCATCATACATACATAAACTGAAGCCTAACATGTATCTACTGCAGTACAATTTCCCATTTAAGTTAAATTATGAGAGAATTTCACTTTTGATACCATAATTCAACCTACTTTAGGGATTTGATATCACAACTTTTTCTTCCGACACATTTGATACCATAACTCAATTAACTCGACACATTTGATACTTCCGTCAAATTGGAAACGGAATTGTCACGTGATTGTCACGTGGCCGTTAAAACTTTGCACATTTGATACCATAACTTATGTTGACTGATAATTTTACCCCATAACATTTTAGGTTACCAAAAAAGCCCTACATCTCCAAATTTAGTGCCGATTTTAGTCCACATTGTTGCAAAATTTCCAAATTGACTCGAATAAGACCACGTGCTGACCAATTTAGAACTTTACACATTTGATACCATTACTTATGTTGACTGATAATTTTACCCCATAACATTTCAGGTTACCAAAAAAGCCCCACATCTCCAAATTTAGTGACGATTTTAGTCCACATTGTTACCGAATTTCCAAATTGACTCGAATAAGACCATGTGCTGACCAATTTAGAAAATTTTACTTATTTTATTCAAATAACTAATTTAATTTATAAACAGTATCAATAAATTAAATAATACATTAACTTAACTATCACCAAAATTAAGAAAACATATTCTTTTTAAAAATAAAATTTATATAATAGAATTAATCTATTTAATATTTATTAAAATAATAAATTATATAATTAAAAACTATTTAATATTTATTAAAATATTAAATAATAAATAATTATAATTTAATAAAAAAATCCCCACCTACCCACCCAACCCAACCCACCCCTCCCCCTACCATAAGATTCCCAGGCCGCCGGCGGCCCGGGTCTTCTGTCCCAGGCCACCGCCGGCCTGGGACCGAAGATCCCAAGCTGGCAGTGGCCGGGGATCGAAGAACCTTGGCCGGCGGTGGCCTGGGACAGAAGCTGCCTGGGAATCGGGGGTTGGGAGGAAGGGTGGGGAGGTGGTGGGTGGGGTGGGGATTTTTTTTAAAATTAAAATTATTTATTATTTAATATTTTAATAAATATTAAATAGTTTTAAATTATATAATTTATTATTTTAATAAATATTAAATACTCCTATATTAATTCTATTATATAAATTTTATATTTAAAAAATATATTTTCTTAATTTCGTTGATATTTATGTTAAGGTATTATTTAATTTATTAATATTGTTTATAAATTAAATTAGTTATTTAAATAAAATAAGTAAAATTTTCTAAATTGGTCAGCACGTGGTCTTATTCGAGTCAATTTGGAAATTTGGCAACAATGTGGACTAAAATCGTCACTAAATTTGGAGATGTGGGGATTTTTGGGTAACCTGAAATATTATGGGGTAAAATTATCAGTCAACATAAGTAATGGTATCAAATGTGTAAAGTTCTAAATTGGTCAGCACGTGGTCTTAATTATTCGAGTCAATTTGGAAATTTTGCAACAATGTGGACTAAAATCGTCACTAAATTTGGAGATGTGGGGCTTTTTTGGTAACCTAAAATGTTATGGGGTAAAATTATCAGTCAACATAAGTTATGGTATCAAATGTGCAAAGTTTTAACGGCCACGTGACAATCACGTGACAATTCTGTTTCCAATTTGACGGAAGTATCAAATGTGTCGAGTTGATTTGAGTTATGGTATCAAATGTGTCGGGAGAAAAAGTTGTGGTATCAAATCCCTAAAGTAAGTTGAGTTATGGTATCGAAAGTGAAATTCACTCGTTAAATTATGCTACAATGTGGTGCTGGCTTGGGCCCTCTCGTTATTTATCAGCAAAGCCTAGAAGTGAAACTTATAATATTTGTATTTTCAATTGGGTAAGTTAAGACAAAATTAAGAAGTCCAAAGACTAAGTGTCACAAGTCTTTGCATACGTTATTATTTCATGTAAAGCTATGAATTAACACGACTTGGGCCAAATCCATAGCCAATTACTTAGGCCAAGTGAAAAAAATGAGCACAAAATTAAAACCTATCCATTATCTCAACACAATTAACATAATCCTCAAACAAACCATTACACTAATTGGCAAAAAAGACCTGGTACATTCTGGCAAGTATATTATAAGTCACCAAATTATATCCTAGAAGCAACAAATTCAACAAATCATTTATATAACGATTCAGCACAAATGCCATCTAAAATTATGTAAACAAAGAGTGAAAGGAAACAAACCTGCGGGCAGAGGTTTATATAACGGCGAGGGAGACGGCGGACTGAGGCGGCGGAGGTTGGCTGCGGGCAAAGGGTTTTTGATGGTATAATACGGCGAGGGAGACGACGGACAGACGCGGCAGAGGTTGGCTGCGGGCAGAGGGTTTTTAACAAGCTGAATTTTTGGATGAATGAGAATGGGGAAATTAATTAGGGCATAAAACCGAGACTGGTAATAGCGTCGATTTTACCCTTGATTAGTTAGTGATTAATTAGTTGGTAATTAAACTAATTAGTAAGAATCGACGTTGCTAGTATCGATTTTAATTAATTTTTTTTTAATTTTCGGAGATGGCTGATAAATCGCTATTGGTAGTGTCTTTACCTAAAATCGACACTGCCAATAGTGATTTTAACAAAGAGGTACATTCAGGGAAATACTTTTCGGTTTAGATCATTTTGAGAAATACTTTCTTATAATATGCTATATAGGAAAAAAACTCGTCCCTACCGAGGATGATGATGTCGATCGGGTGGGTCCCTCTTAGAACAAAATTAAGGAACATGATTGGTTTTGCTGTTTTGATAGATAGGGATAGGAAAGGAATATCTTAAAGATTACGGCCATCAATTTCATATGACAGTTTATATAGTAGTAGTGTAACGTTTTCATAAACCATTAGTCTTTATCTAAGTGTAAACGCGGCGGCTGATAATTAATACTAGTACAATAAAATATTTATTTATTTATTATTTTTTTATAATCCAGGTGTACAAGCTTACACTAAGATTAATCCTGGACCCTCAGAATCCTTGCCCTAGAACCCTGAAGGAGACTAATCCTGGACCCTCAGAATCCTTGCCCTAGAACCCTGAATGATGTAAATCGCAGGATGTGACTCCACCAAGCCTCGAGATCCCACCATAATGCTGTACACTCTGCGCACAAAGGGGTCTTCACCACAAATGATCCTTAGATAGACTCATAGAAATGCTTCCATCCAAGTTCCAAATGGGATTCGAACCACCACCCTTGCCACTGGAGCAAGCCTTATGAATTGTTGATCAGCCAGTTGGAGATATGCCCGGGGGCTTTATTTATTTATTTATTTTAACACAAGCGGGAATGGAATATAATTTTGTGGGCCCCACCCACTTTGTACTAACACACACCTCGACTTCTGCTGTCTTCCTAGCTTCTTTGTTCCTTCCTTCCTTTGAAACCATGTTCCACATCAGATGCATGCATGTGTATATATATATATATGTTAGTATGTTAGTACGTACATATATATTTATTATATAGAACTTAATTACTAATTATTTGTGGAATTAATAAAGGTAGCTAGGTATAAAAATATGAGTATGATGAAAAAAGGTGAGAGCAGTAGTATTAGTATAATTAGGGGAGATGAGAAAATAGAGAGAAAAGATATTGAAAGAAACAGAAGAATTCATATGAAGAATCTTTGCTACCAGCTTCTTTCCCTCATCCCCCCCAACCACTTCAACCCTCCCAAGGTACGTACGTACATCATGAATATATATATATATTTAATTAATTAATATAATACATATATATATATATTATATTGGTTGCATATATATGCAGGATTTTCTTTCTCAGCAAGATCAGTTGGAACAAGCTGCTTATTATATCAAGAAATTAAGAGAAAGAATAGAACAACTGAGGAGAAGAAAATCCGAAGCAAACCCTCATCATCATATGCATGTTCTCAAATTAAGAGACTTGGGATCCAGCTTACAAGTGATTTTCATAAGTGGACTATCAGTTATTACAAAAAATAATAATACTCCAATGTTGCATCAAATTATTGCCATTCTTGAACAAGGAGGAGCTGAAGTAGTCACTCTTAGCATTTCTAAAATTGGTGACAAGATTTTCCACACTCTCCATGCTCAGGTAATTATTAATTATTTAATTTTAATTATGTATATATATATATATATATATGTACTAATTAATTAATTTTAAGTTAATTGCTTGATCACTAATTTACAGGCAAAAGTTTCAAGAGTTGGTGTGGATACTTCAAGAATACGTGAGAGATTTGAAGAGTTGATGTATTTTAATAAAACTAAAGCTCATGTGTATTAATATAATTATTTTCCATTTATTAATTAATTTTAATTGTGTTGAAATATTGATTGAATTCCATGAAGACGTACGCATCTGGAGATTATTCATACTAATTAATGAGGTCATGTTGTTATATATATGGACAACAATGTCGAATGAATTTTATTTCTTTTTTTGCCACTCTAGCTAGTCTATTGTGGATTTTAATTTCTAGCATTGATGAGCGGTGTTAAATGGCTAGCTTTGGTCAACCCTTGATTTGGTATAATATCCTTAACCATGGAAAATGACTACCTAATCCTTTGACTTAATTTCTTCTATAAAAAAAAAACACGTGATAAGATTAAATTCAATATGCCCATTTTGTTGAAACATTATCTTCTAGGACTTTCATATAATTAAAGACTATTATAACCCAACTTTAAATCTAATTATTTTTTTTTTTTTTTTTTTTTTTTTTTGTAGTGTAAGTGGGCTACCCAACTTTAAATCTAATTAATTAATTATTCCCTTCTCTTTCATAATCATTCAAACTTAATTAATTATTTATTTCCTATTTCATAATTCTCCACCATTTACATCATCCATATATAACTTGATGTTCTTATTTTTATACCATTTTTAAATTTACTACGGAGATAATAAAAATCATAATCAACAAATTTGATCAACAACCTAGTTAATTACTTGAAAATCGAATTACATTTTTTAAATCAATTGAGTCTTTTACCCTAATTTTCTATAATTTACGATTAAGTTGGAGTGATTATGATCAGTTATAACCTCACCATCATTTAATTCTGCACCTTAAATGAAACCTCTCCAATATCTTTTTAAATTTTTTTTACAGAAAAACAAAATTGGCAGTTCCTTGATTGTCTAAAAAATCAATATCTCAATCAATAATTTCGATGTATATATATAATTTTATTTGATTTCAAACAAATAGAATTAATGTTCTTTAATCCCCTTTTTGTTATTTATTTCTTTTCGATCGATTAAGTTTGAATATCTTAATTCTTATTTTTAATTTTAGGGTTCGTGTAAAATCATTGACTAGAGCTATCACTACAAAACCAATTTGACCGGATTTCAAATCCTTGAGTAATTGATGAGGTGCATTGAATTTAAGTAAAAATAAATGTTTGGATTTTACATTAATTTGTTCACATAATCAAAATTATCATAGCCATATTAAAAATTTCCCTAATATGTACGTTAAGTCAAAAGTTCTTATCAAATACTTCCTATAATCTTCAAACTTGCATCATCTTCCTCATCTGGGATTTTAAAATTACCCAGCATTTTTAAGTTTGTGGAGATCATGATGAAGAGATTGTTTTTTTACTAACTGGTAATTAGCTTTCTTAATCATGAATGAAGAAAATTAAATTTACCATATACATGACATGAAGTACCGAAGATTAGGTTTCTTAATCATGGTAATAAATTGATCAACTTTTTGAATTTATTATGTAAAAGGTTATAAGTGGGTTTGTTTAATTTAATGTTAAGTGTTTTAAATTTAAGAAAATTAAAAAGAATATAGAAGACTTTTCAACTTGGGGGTGTTATTTTAGTTTTCCTTTAAAAATAAACAAAAGGATAATATGGAGTTTAAAAAATGGGGTAAAATTGGCCTTTATGTTAAGGTGTTACGGCTGTCACATGGCATGATCGTAATCTTAGGGTTGGCGACATGTAAGGCCAGTTACGCTAGGCCGCATTCTAGACGCCTCGATGTATTGTATAGGTTATGTTAGAGTTAGGCTGGAACATGTACATTTTTTTTTTTTTTTTTTTTTTTTGAGAAAGGAATATGTACATTGTTCCAGCCAATGGCGCCTGGGCTGGCTAAATGGCATGCACTAGGTTCGCCAGCCACAATCAATAATCAATTTAATTAATCAAAAAGTCATGATCGAAGATGACCAGAACATATATGCTTTGAATATTTACAGGCGTTTTAATACCCATAATTAATTGAGTTAGACTTCAAAACTCCCCTGGGGAAAGAGTGAACATTGTTTAGAAGTTAAGACCAAGTTCCTAATATTTTTAATTATTTAATGAGCTAGATCTTGTACTTTTATAAGTTTATTTTGAGTTTGATGAGGTAATGGTGACTGATGAGGTCTATGGTCACAAAATAGTCGTGTGAGTGAGTTCCATTTTTGACGTCCAACTGCAAAAGTATATAATTAAGCTAATCAACTTGCTAATCTGTTCATTGGACAACAAGGAAAAAAACTTGTACGTACACCATTAAATTGTTATTTATTAATGAACTTTATTTCCCCATAGGACTCTAGTTATATATTGATTTAATTATAAGAATATCTACTCGTTCATACTTTAGGAACCAAAATTGCTTCACCTTATCATTTTTCTATAGGGATGCACATGGTTCTGCGGTATTTTTAACAGAATACAAAATTTGTATTGTATCAATTAGTGTGGTTTTTAAAAAATCAAAACTAAACTACAGTTTTATGAACCATACCAACAAACTCGGTTTTGTGTAGTTCCGGTATGGTACAGTACGATTTGCGATTTTTTCGAATAAACTTTTTTTATGCAATTTTTCTTATATCGTCGATTACATAGTTCACAAATTTGACGCTATAATTCTACCTAATTGAATAAAATTAATTGGTTAATTATATGATCATTGTTATTATTATGTGAAGAAATTTAATTTGGTATTCGTTATCTAGAATTTTGACATTTTAAGTTTTTAACATATAACAAGTTTAATTTGTTTTAAATTCAAGCATATATTTTTTTAATCGAATGCGAGCAATGTAGTAATAATAAACTATGATGGACTATAATATAAATTATAAATAATATTGTATTCGATAATATTTCAATTATAAATTTAAAAATATAAATTTATAAAATTTAGTTGTAAATATAAAAAAATGAATAGTTAACTCATGTTTACTTTCAATTTCGGTATGGTACTGTATTTAACGGTATGAGAAGTCGAAAACCAAAATCATACCAAAATATGGGGTATGATTTTCATCCATACCAAAATCTTCGATTTTGAGAAGAAAAAAACCTAACATTCAGTACTGTACGGGACGGTCCGGTACGGTTTTAAAAACATGTAAAATATAAAGCAAATAGGGGGCCTGGGCGCTTTCTCAAAAATAACTTTTGCTCGGATCTTGAAAATTAGCGGCTGGATATGAATCTAATGGATATTTAGGATCCGAATAAAATATCTGGACTCGTTTATCACAATTAGCAATAATCTTTTTGCTTCCATTTTCCTTCAAACCACTTGCACATTCTATCATCATGAACTATAAAATGCAATATTTAACTTGTTTCATTTAAATTATTGTCTGAAAATTGTAGAAAATTGAATATGGTGGACAAATATAAACAATACCAATTAGAACAAAGAATCAAAATATAAATTGATAAAGAGAGAAAATGAGAAAAAAGGAAGAAAATCCAATATTGGAAAATGAAGGAGAAGACAAAAAATGGAGGAAGAAGTAGAGGATGATTGGCTTTTAAGTAGATGAATGGTTAGAGTTTAGTTTTGGTTTTTTTTTTCTTATCAAATAGCATAAATTAATACTCCTATATTGTAAATATAACCCAATTTGTCACCTAAGGGTCAGCCCAACGACATCTCGTGTATTTTTTTAAAAAGATTATTTTGGTTCAAATACATTATATTAGAATTAATAAGTGTCGATGTCTCCCGTGAACAATGTTTTTATTTTAATTTGGAATTTCTTTTTTCACTTTAAATACTAAAACGACATCGTTTTTCTAATTTCACCTGATTTTTGTGTGTAAGCAGATTTTCTTTTCTCTTTAATTTCGGCGGCTAATTTTTTCTGCTTGTCCATCTCGAGGGGACCCAACACAATTTCTTCCGTTTTTTATTTATTTTTGACGGCTAATTCATTTTCTTGTCCACCTATGTGGACCCCACGACTTTATATTCCATTCAAGAAAATGTGTTGGTTGGGAAATTTTACAAATGTTGATGCGGCATAGAGATGTAAATTTCAAAGAAGCACAAATTTGAAGAAAAGCTCAATTCCAAACAGAGCATCAAAATATTTTCAGTTTTATTTTTTTGGTTTTGTATTTTCTTTTTCCTTTATTTTCTTTCTCGCTTTTATGTTAATTGTCTATAGGCCGGTCTTTTTATTACTCGATCAGATATTTGTATACTTAAATAAGCTTGGATTTCCCTTTGTAAACACAGGAACAATTTTTACAATTTAGGGTGTTTTCTTCTCCCTGAAATACACCGCATTTTTTTCCATTTATATTGGAATCTATCTACAAACTTTAAATTTAGTATAAAGATTCATAATTTGGAGTCTTGTTTGGTATGAGAGTAATTTAATTCAGTAAATTGAATAACTCAAGTATTTGTTCACTTGAAAATTGCATTTCAATTACATTATGCTATATCATATCTTTGGGTCTTTTGATAATCGATGTCTCCCGTGAACAGTGTTATTATTTTAATTTTGGAATTTCTTTTTTCACTTTAAATATTAAAACGACATCGTTTTCTAATTTCCCCTGATTTTTTTTGCGTAAGCAGATTTTCTTTCTCTTTAATTTCGGCGGCTAATTTTTCTGCTTGTCCATCTCGAGGGGGCCCAACACAATTTCTTCCATTTTTTATTTATTTTTGACGGCTAATTCATTTTCTTGTCCACCTATGTGGACCCCACGACTTTATATTCCATTCAAGAAAATGTTTTGGTTGGGAAATTTTACAAACGTTGAGGCGGCATAGAGATGTAAATTTCAAAGAAGCACAAATTTGAAGAAAAGCTCAATTCCAAACAGAGCATCAAAATATTTTCAGTTTTATTTTTTTGGTTTTGTATTTTCTTTATCGCTTTTATGTTAATTGTCTATAGGTCGGTTTTTTTATTACTCGATCAGATATTTGTATACTTATAAATAAGCTTGGATTTCCCTTTGTAAACATATGAACAATTTTTACAATTTTGGGTGTTTTCTTCTCCCGGAAATACACCGCGTTTTTCTCCATTTATATTGGAATCTATCTACAAACTTTAAATTTAGTATAAAGATTCATAATCGGAGTCTTGTTTGGTGTGAGAGTAATTTAATTCAGTAAATTGGATGACTCAAGTATTTGTTCACTTGAAAATTGCATTTCAATTACATTATGCTATATCATATCTTTGGGTCTTTTGATAATTGTATTGTTCTTTGGGTTTGGCGATTTCAGTTTTAATTATTTTAATTATCTTAGGTAGATTAATTATGTTTTTGGAGAAGGGTTTTGCAGTAGTCTAAAGTAATGTTGAAGTAATTTATAATATTGGTAGTTTTATGAGATTTATTTATTTTAATTTTTCAATAAATTTGATACGTTATAATAAATGCATAAATTGAATGTGATGATTATATGATAGAAAATGAATATTCCGATCTTAGAGAAGGAATTTGATTATGCTTATATATACTCCCTACGTCCTACTTTTCTTGCTCCTATTTTTATTTTCGGGTGTCCCAAAATATGGCTCCCTTTCTCTCTCAAAAAATAACAAAAGTTTATTTTTTTAACAAATTATCTAAAATTCTGTGGCAAACCTAAAGGGAGCAAGATTATTGGGACGAAGAAAAGTACATTTTTAGTTGCATATTGTTTTTAGGCAATGCTACTACTTTAAATAAATAATTGCAGCTTTTTCTCCATTTATGTCACGCAACTGATTCAATTTAGTTTTAATTTGTTAATTCGTTAATGAAGGCATCTTTAGTAGATATATGTGTCTGTTTGTTTGGCGTTTCCTAAAAAAAATTTGTGTTTGGAAAATGCCAAACAAATATGTTTTCTACTTTCTGAAATAAATTTTTCATCTTCCAATTTTCTCAAACCACTCTCTTAAAACCCAATCAAACAACAATTTTATTATCTCTAAACTAAACCTATACAAACTCTACTATGATTTGACATAAAGTAACATATATCTTACACAATTTATCTCACAACAAACATGATTTGACATAAAGTCTTACACATCTTACACCTATAACATAACTCTTCCAAAAAAAAAAAAACCTCCACCTACTTTATTTCTCAAACTACTTTCTCAAAACCCAAACAAACAACGTTACGCAAATCAAAATTATTTCACAAACTTCCAATACTCTCACAAACTACTTTCCCAAATACCAAACAAACAAGCCCAATTTTGTCCACGAAAATTGCACAACAATGAAAACAACGCCCACTTAGTGGAAACAAAATGTACTTTTAGCATAATAGGATTGGATCACTAATTGATTTAATATTTTAATAAATTGAGTCAGATTCTAAATAAGTTCTGATTTTATTAACAACCCTGATTTAGAGTTGAATCTCTCTATTCCTGTGGACTCACACGAATTCAAACTATAAATTTGAACACTTATCGACAAAATCTATAAATGTAACGAACATCAAAACGTGATAAAAAAAATCTTCATTGTTAAATAATATATTAAAATTAAAATCAACATCTTAAGTGCACATTTCCAACTTCATAAAACACGTAAGATTGGTTCATATACTTGTAATTCACTTAATACTTTCGAAGCAAATTAAGGAGTTCAATTTTTACTTAACAACATCTAAAAAAAAAAATTTACTTAACAAAATTGTACTTAAGTAATCATCAACACTAAAATAGCAGATACTTTGAATCAAAGTAACTAAGTCAACTCTACTACGAAATTCCGGTGGATTAATTCAATATCAATATGGCAAAGGTTATGATAAAAATATTATTTCTATGATTGGAAAGCCATGAAAGAGTATTTTGACGAACCTATGCATCAATTTTTTGTTATGGTAATTTGCAAGGGCACCAAATGGATTCGTGTACGTCATAACAAAGTGTGACCCATATTTCTCCCTTTATCCAAGTACAATGAAATTTACGTTAGATGCTTTCGGCCAATTATATTATAAGGGCAAGTCCAATGGTAGTTTGTATATTTGGGGATGTAAAATGCATTATACATTCTCAAATAGTTGTTTGCATATTCATTTAAATTGATTCATTCCAATGGTAAGCATGTAAATTGAGTTTCTATGTTACTTTATTAATATTTTTATTGTTTATTAAATATTTTTATTCAATCACATTCATTCCCTCTCAACAACTACCCTATACATATCATGTTTCTCTCTCTTCAAGAGTAAGTAAATATAGGAATTTAAAATGGAAAATGTAAAATGGATCCCGTTGTCCTTATCCCCATTGGAGTGAAAAGTACACAAAAAAATGTATGCAAAATGGCAGTTACACATTTGCATCCCCATTTGCATACTTGCATTGGACATGCCCTATCACAATGTTAAATGGTCCCGGCACTTATGTTGTATAGCTTAGTTATTACCATTTTATTCAGTTTCATTCAGATATATGCACACTGATGATACAGACATAATGAACAATATTTCGAAATGGAAAACTTTCTGAGAACTTTTCGGACACCAATCTACATGTCCATTGGAAGATTACACTAGCAGGCCAACATGACTGGTAACGATCAACCCACTATATGACCTATGCGACCAAACAAATTTTAATAATATTTCCCTTGATAACATTAGAGGTATGGTTTGAACTCGAATCAATAAGTTAAAAAGTGATAAAATACCCTTGCAAAGCCAAGATAATTAAGGAAATAATTTGGGGTTGATTCTTGATGAAAGCCTTGTCCAAAAGAAAAAAAAAATTGCAACACAATGAAAACTTCAACCTACTCGACGAAATCAAACAAAAAATTGTGGCCAAGTGCGTAGGCCCCATTTCCAAATTAGAAGAAATAAGGAATCACCAATCTTATGTATTATCAGGCAAGATATTTTCTTGATGAAAATGTTTCATAATTTGTATCGTAAACATATTTTCTTATCTGCTAATCTATGCCACAAAAAAAGTATACAACACAATTTTATAAATTAGCTAAAACACAATTACTGGGCCACAGGGCCGGCCCTGAGCGTAAGCCGCACATGCGGTCGCTTAGGGCCACCGGTGAACGAGGGCCTTCAATTACAAAATATTTTAATATATATTTATATGTACGTCTGTAATAATTATTCAAAGATTACTTGTGGCATAGATGGTAAACCTCTTGATGAGTGTGCATGAGGTCACTGTTCGAATCCTTGCATCTTCAAGTTGTCTTTATTTTTTGTTATTTTTGCTTGTGGAGCTAAGATACTAGTATGGAAAGTCTAAATGCATAACTAAAGAAATCAGGCCCAACATATTGACAATTAAATCAACAAAACCCCATTAATTAAGATAGATATAGATGAAACTGACTTAATTATTTGAATTGAGAGTCTTAAGATATATTTTACCAAAAGAACTAAAAACCTTAATTATTTGCAAACTATATAATGTTGAATTCTCAAATATATGGATTGCTTATAGAATATTATTAAGTATTCTCGTTACAGTTGCAGTTGTAGAGATAATATTTTCGAAGCTATAGTTGATTAAGTCTTACTTCTGATAAACCATTGTCACAAAATAAATCGAATCGGTTAGCCATATTGTTGATTGAAAAATATTTGTTATGCAAGTTTAATTATTGATCTTACTATAAAAAATGCTAGTAGAAGAATATTTAAGTAATATTTTACTAATATTTTATGTGTTTATATATTTTATCATTTTCTTATTATATAGAAGTGTGTCTCGTATTACCGATATTTTTCACAAAGCGATATTATATTTTATTCACATTATTATTGTTTCTTATTTTTCTTATTAATAGTTTTATTTTTATAAAAAATTATATTAGTTATTAACATAATTTAATTGCACATGAAAACTTAATGGCCACAATTTTAGAGTTAGCTTAGGGCCACAAAAGACACAGGACCGGCCCTGCTGGGCCAAGACACCGCGCATTGAGCGGTGCTTACACCCCTAGTATATATATACACACGGACGGACCTGTAACAAATCGGATTAGGATAAAACCATATTCACTCCATTTATATATATTTTAGATCTAGAATTTTTTAATTGGATCAAATCCTCCGAATTCCTAAAAGGTTAAATATCCATATCCTAATAAATTGATTAACACATCCCTAATTTTAATATTATCTTAGAAGTATTCCTCAAAACTATGTATTCAAAATCACAATTATTAATAAACTAATGTGGGTATTTATAAAATAAGATTTTATAGAAAATAAGTGCATATGAGATACTTCATCTCAACCACTAAAAATATCAAAAATAAATTTAAACCACAATTTATGGTCAAAATGTTCAATAATGACGTGGCATCAGGCATTTAGAAAAAATAAACATATGTTAAATTACATAATAACCCTTTAGTTAATATTTTTAAATTTTTTTCTAATCTTTAATTAATTTCAGATCTCTTTCCAAATTTTGTTTTGAGGGAATTACATTTTCCATACCAAACTTTTGCCTACTTTATACATTTCATACCAAACTTGGACAACCTTTTTTACATTTCGTACGGCCGTTAGTTTTTGGATGAAAAAGGTCATGCGTCGAACATGTGTCGGTTTAAGTCACCATTTTTTATCTCTTCAATGGATATTTGCAATTGGACAAAAAATACCTAAAAAGGTAAAAATTGGGAGGGGTACTTGTAATTATTGCCGCCACCAATTCTTTTCTCTTCACCACCGGCACCACAACCACCGTCCAATCCTTCCCCGCCTGAAAACATATTTTTACATGAGCAAAGTAGTTGAACTTGTAAGAAGTATAGTGACTAACTCTGAAAATTTATATGAGAGGCACATGTATATATTTTCTGTCGAACAAAAAATTAATTAAATTACTTGAGGCGGTAAAGTGCTTAATTTGAACATATGAGTGGTAAAGTGCCATAATATGTAAATCTGGGGGATAAGATTTTCGTCAATTTTTTAAAGTGGTTTTCATAAATTATACGGAAGTTTTTGTCATTTAAAAAAAAGGGGGGGTTTATTGCAAAATATTAAAGCTACGAGGGATTATTGATAGTATTTAAGTTAAAAGGGGATATTTTTCATCCTTTCATTGGGTAAAATTGTGAGAGAATTTTTTTGGTAATAATTAGAAAAAGTGCAAGTGTTTTTGCTAATAAAAATAACACAATTTTTTTTTTTTAATTAGGCAAGATCCAATGGGTGTTGTTGAATTTCACTTATTAAAAGAGATAAATTTGTCTTGAAGAATATAAATTATTTTAACTTAATTTTAAGGGGACACGTGTGACCAAGATAAATACTATCTCATGTGCTCCCCATCCCTCAAATTTCATTTTAGACAAACCCAACTAAGGCTTTTCTAGGGTGCGGGCGTCCGAGTTACGCCCTCACATGCGGGAGGGTTGATCGGGCCGTTCATTTGGATTAGATTAATCTGGACCGTTGATTTGGTAACTTGGTCAAAGTCAATTGGTAACTATTGACTTTTAATTAATTTACAATATACCTAAATTACCCTTTTAATTAAATTTAAAAAAACAAAATAAAAAATCGGCCAGTATTGTTAATTACCACTTTACCCCTATCTTATTAATTGAGTTTGACAATTTTGCAAATTGACCCCAATGTTTCGCGATTTTACAAATTTAATTATTTAGCTTGTAAAAAATATAAAAAAAACCTCCTTTCATATAAAAAGACATCGTTACCCCCAAATTTGATAATAATTAACTTTTACAATTTTGCAAATTGACCCCTATGTTCCTTGTTTTTGCGAAGTGAATTATTTTGATTCTAAAAAATATAAAAAAACCTCCTTCCATATAAAAAGACATCGTTACCCCCAAATTTGATAATAACTAACTTTTACAATTTTGCAAATTGACCCCTATGTTCCGCGTTTTTACGAAGTGAAGTATTTTGCTTCTAAAAAATATAAAAAAACCTCCTTTCATATAAAAAGACATGGTTACCCTCAAATTTGATAATAATTAACTTTTACAATTTTGCAAATTGACCCATATGTTCCGCGTTTTTACGAAGTGAATTATTTTGCTTCTAAAAAATACAAAGGCCACCTCGTTTCATATGAAAAGACCTTGTTACCCCAAATTCGATAATAATTTGCTTTGACAATTTTGCAAATTGACCCTTATGTTCCGCGATCTTACGAATTGAATTATTTTGCTTCTAAAAAATATAAAGGCCACCTCGTTTCATATGAAAAGACCTCGTTGCCCCAAATTCGATAATAATTTGTCAATTTTGCAAATTGACCCTTATGTTCCGCGTTTTTACGAAGCGAATTATTTTGCTTCTAAAAAATATAAAGGCCACCTCGTTTCATATAAAAACACCTCGTTACCCCCAAATTCGATAATAATTTTCTTTGACAATTTAGAAAATTGACCCCTATGCTCCGCGATTTTACGGATTGAATTATTTTGTTTCTAGAAAATATAAAGGCCACCTCGTTTCATATAAAAAGAGCTCTCTGTAACATAACTAATTGCACAATAAAAAAAACCCAATGTAAATTAATTCGTTTCATACTACTTTGAGTTCGAGTTGTTCTTCAATTCCTGATGATCCATCACTACAGAAAATTCAGTTACCTGTTGATTACTCTGATCTAATGGTTAATCACACCGATTGGAAGAAAATGCTTCCATTGGACAAAAACCAAATTGTGTGGAGATCAGCTTCTCTGGTATGATAAATTAACCTAGTTCAGTAGTTCAATTGTGATTTCAATTTGCCCTATTTCCATTCGACTATGTATTTGATCGGATATTTTTCCATATTTGAATAAATTTGCATCTGCATCGTTTTTACTTAAAAAAACCTAGAAATTATTAATTACACTCATGTTGAACCTTAAACAGAGCTTTTCTCGGAACAAAAGGAGCGGCAAGAACTGTTTCGTGATTGGAGTTAATTTGACTCTTTCATTGTTGATAACTTCAATTAATTTGCATTGGGTTTTTTTTTATTGTGCAATTAGTTTTGTTATAGAGCTATTTTTATATGAAATTAGGTGGCCTTTATATTTTCTAGAAACAAAATAATTCAATCCGTAAAATCACTGAGCATAGGGGTCAATTTGCTAAATTGTCAAAGAAAATTATTATCGAATTTGGGGTAACGAGGTCTTTTTATATGAAACGAGGTGGTCTTTATATTTTTTAGAAGCAAAATAATTAACTTCATAAAAAACGCGAAACATAGGGGTCAATTTGCAAAATTGACAAAGTCAATTATTATCAAATTTGGGGGTAACGAAGTCTTTTCATATGAAACGAGGTGGCCTTTATATTTTTTAGAAGCAAAATAATTCACTTCGTAAAAACGCGAAGCATAGGGGTCAATTTGCTAAATTGTCAAAGTCAATTATTATCTAATTTGGGGGCAACGAAGCCTTTTCATATGAAACGAGGTGGTCTTTATATTTTTTAGAAGCAAAATAATTCACTTTGTAAAAACGCGGAACTTAGGGGTCAATTTGCAAAATTGACAAAGTCAATTATTATCCAATTTGGGGGTAACGAAGTTTTTTCATATGAAACGAGGTGGCCTTTATATTTCTTAGAAGCAAAATAATTCAATTCGTAAGATCGCAGAACATAGGGGTCAATTTGCAAAAATTGTCAAAGAAAATTATTATCGAATTTGGGGGTAACGAGGTCTTTTTATATGAAACGAGGTGGCCTTTATATTTTCTAGAAACAAAATAATTCAATCCGTAAAATCACGAAGCATAGGGGTCAATCTGCTAAATTGTCAAAGAAAATTATTATCGAATTTGGGGGTAACGAGGTCTTTTTCTATGAAATGAGGTGGCATTTATATTTTTTAGAAGCATAATAATTCAATCCGTAAGATCGCGGAAATATGGGTCAATTTGCAAAATTGTCAAAAAAAATTATTATCGAATTTGGGGGTAACGAGGTCTTTTTATATGAAATGAGGTGGCCTTTATATTTTTTAGAAGCATAATAATTCAATTCGTAAGATCGCGGAACATAAGGGTCAATTTGCAAAATTGTCAAAGAAAATTATTATCGAATTTGGGGGTAACGAGGTCTTTTCATATGAAACTAGGTGGCCTTTATATCTTTTAGAAGCAAAATAATTCACTTCGTAAAAACGCGGAACATATGGGTCAATTTGCAAAATTGTAAAAGTTAATTATTATCAAATTTGGGGGTAACGATGTCTTTTTATATGAAAGGAGGTTTTTTTTATATTTTTTAGAAGCAAAATAATTCAATTCGTAATATCGCGGAACATAGGGGTCAAGGAAAATTATTATCGAGTTTGGGGGTAACGAGGTCTTTTTATATGAAACGAGGTGGCCTTTATATTTTCTAGAAACAGAATAATTCAATCCGTAAAATCGCGGAGCATAGGGGTCAATTTGCTAAATTGTCAAAGAAAATTATTATCGAATTTGGGGGTAACGAGGTGTTTTTATACGAAACGAGGTGGCCTTTATATTTTTTAGAAGCAAAATAATTCTCTTCGTAAAAACGCGGAACATAAGGGTCAATTTGCACAATTGACAAAGTCAATTATTATCGAATTTGGGGGTAACGAGGTATTTTCATATGAAATGAGGTGGCCTTTATATTTTTTAGAAGCAAAATAGTTCAATTCGTAAAAACGCGAAGCATAGGGGTCAATTTGCTAAATTGTCAAAGTCAATTATTATCCAATTTGGGGGTAACGAGGTCTTTTCATATGAAACGATGTGGCCTTTATATTTTTTAGAAGCAAAATAATTCACTTCGTAAAAATGCGGAACATATGGGTCAATTTGCAAAATTGTAAAAGTTAATTATTATCAAATTTGGGTGTAATGATGTCTTTTTATATGAAAGGAGTTTTTTTTATATTTTTTAGAAGCAAAATAATTCATTTCGTAAAAACGCGGAACATAGGGGTCAATTTGCAAAATTGTAAAAGTTAATTATTATCAAATTTGGGGGTAACGATGTCTTTTTATATGAAACTAGGTTTTTTTCATATTTTTAGAAGCAAAATAATTCACTTCGTAAAAATGCGGAACATAGGGGTCAATTTGTAAAATTGTAAAAGTTAATTATTATCAAATTTGTTTTTTTTTTTAATTTTTGATTCAAAGGTTATAAATGTCTTTTAATAATTGAAGATTATCTAAATTTTTAATTAATTTTTTTTTAAAAAGGGTAAAAGAGTTTTTTTAAAGACCGAGTCAACTCACCGAGTCATATAATAGTTACGCACGCCACATGGCGTCATTTCAGGGCCATCCCGCATATGCGGGCGAGTTACGGTTCCCGCACCCTAGAAGCCCCGACCCAACTAATTCTTTGAACCCAACTCGATCTTATCTCAATCATTAGACAAATACTTTCCTATTATATATTTAGATCACAATGTATTACACTTACTTTTCCAACAATTTACCAACAATTTAGTGTTGTTGAACTGATCATTGATTAAAATTAGTACCTTAATATTCTTACAAATTATGATTTTCAACATAATAAACATTAAAAAAAATATTAAATTACCTCATTTTTAAGTTGCACATTAATTTCCTTAGACTAAATAATTACATAAATAATAACTTATCAAATTAATTGATTACTATGAGTTTTAATTTGGATAAATTATGTTCATTGCATTGTGGGTCACGTACACACGTTGTGTTGAGGCAATTCCATGTGCCCACATGTTCGCTGCCTTCTCAATTTTCCATACATAATTCAAGAAATTACACAAATTTTCAAATTTAAAAAAAAAATTACTCAAATTTCCATTAAACACAGTCCCCCCACACACTTACATTCACATAACATACAATAAATTATACATATACACATGACACAAACCCCTTCTTACAAATTACTACTTCTCGTTTGCATTTTGCATTAATTCCCTTGTCACATAAAGTTAACAAAACCCAGAAAAATATATATGTATATATCTAAGTAAAATTGCAGCATTTGAGTGATTCTATTAGAGAAAAACACACAGTACACGCAGCACATAAAAAGAATGGAGAAAGGAAGTGATGGGTTTGTGAGAGCAGATCAGATAGATTTGAAAAGCTTAGATGAGCAACTTGAAAGGCACTTAAACAGAGCATGGACTATGGAAAAAGCCAAAAAGAAAAATCCGGTAGATGATAATTCCAACTCCAACTCCACCACCGCCACCGCCACCGCCGCCGTATACGCCGCCGCCCCAACCACTACTATTCCCACCACCACGCCGGCGGCGGCAGGAAGGAGGCAGAGGCAAGAGTGGGAGATTGATCCATCTAAGTTGATTATTAAGGGTGTCCTTGCACGTGGCACCTTTGGGACTGTCCACCGTGGCATTTACGACGGTCAAGATGTTGCCGGTGAGTCGTCACATTTCTCTCGTTTCTCTTTTCCATTTTCAAAAAGATTAGAACTTTTTTGTTTTTCTTATCCTATTTTTGACTACCCATTTTTGTCCTTTTCTGGGTTATTTGCAATTTTTGTCATCCTTAAATGCATGTTGCCTGTCCTTTTTTTAGCTCCATATTTATTTAATTTTCGTTCCTGATTATTGGAAAAATATTACCACTCCTGCTTAATTTTTGTAGCTATAGTTAATAATATAGTTATGTAGAATAAAATCTTAATTAATACAAACAAATAATACCCAATCTGGTTAGGCCTAGTGTTAGTGACTTACGACCCCCGAGGCGAACGCATTTTTCGGTTCGAGATGTAAATACACAGTTTAATTTAGTAGATAAAAAAAATACAACAAATCAATAATATTGTTGTTGCATAAGATTTTAACTGATTAGTTGATTGGTGGATTGAATTTATGGAGAATAAATTAAACATGAAGAAAATAGTAAGTTATATTATTGTGTATGGTTTTGAAAATGAATCAAGTGGGGCTTCATATCATATGATAAGTCAGCAGCTTTAAATGTCTATTGTCTCGTGCTCTGTTTTGTGGATACATATCTTTTTGGTTACTACTAGAAGTAGTAGGAGTATTACTATTTTTATTTTCCCTATTTTTCTTCTTTGGATTGATTGATACTGGAACAATTAATGCATTCTTTTGTAATCCGTGACTTGTGGCACGGGTTTGCTTTGAATTTAGCTGCTATTTCTCAACTTTCATGTGATTCCACCCTTTCTTTCTTTTTTCTTTTTTTTTTCTTTTTTTAGTTTTGACTTTTAATTGCTTCCTTGAAATATTATCCACTTCGTCTTCGATGATATAGTATTACTAACTTTTGCTTTGTTGTTTAAGACTTTAAGGTAAAAAGAAGAATTCATATCAATATGTCAAGGACTAAACAATATTAAATCAAAATTATGTCGTGCTTGAAAGTTGGAATGACTAATCTGCTGTAACGTTGCTAATCCGTTAAAACGAATTTCTGTAGATTAAGCTTCTATAGTTTAAAATAACAGGACTATGTTTTTATATTACATTATACAAACAAAATTACAATAAAACGATATAGACATCAATCACATTAAAATCTTTCTTGGATAGCCGAGCCATAGTTAAGAAATTGTATTACTTTTTCCGTTGTATCTGCACATCTTATATGTATATATATATATATATATATATATATATATATATATTCATTTCCTCTCGTAAAATAATGAAGATAATATGATAATTTCTGAAAATCCGCAGTTAAATTGCTGGACTGGGGGGAAGAGGGCCATAGAACTGACGCTGAAATAGCTTCATTAAGGGCAGCTTTTACTCAAGAAGTTGCAGTGTGGCATAAACTCGATCATCCTAATGTAACAAAGGTATCCTGTCGCCCTCAGCACCGTACGTACTCTTTGGTTTAAGATTGTTTTGTTAATTTATGGGGAAAGTAAGTTCGTTTTATAACCTTATCAAAGTCATTATTAGATATATACTTGTGTTTAACATAAGTTATAGTACGTTAACCTTTTCGATTCTGGAATCTTCTTAGTATTTATCTGGCATTTGGTTTAATCCGTTTTGCAGTTTATTGGGGCAACAATGGGCTCTTCGGAACTAAACATTCAAACGGACAATGGTCACATTGGCATGCCTAGTAATATTTGTTGTGTTGTCGTGGAATATCTTCCAGGAGGTGCCTTGAAATCCTATCTCATAAAGAACAGAAGAAAGAAGTTAGCATTTAAAGTAGTCGTGCAAATGGCACTCGATCTTGCTAGAGGGTATTATTTCATCATCTAGATTTTTTTAATTTTAATCTCCCCATAACTTCCGTTTTCACCATAAGTAAGGCTAATTGTTTTTGCTTTGTAGGTTAAGTTACCTTCATTCTCAGAAGATTGTTCATAGAGATGTTAAGACAGAGAATATGTTGTTAGATAAGACACGAACGGTTAAAATAGCTGATTTTGGAGTTGCTCGCGTTGAAGCTTCAAATCCAAATGACATGACTGGGGAGACGGGAACTCTCGGTTACATGGCTCCCGAGGTATATATGTTGTATTATGAAAATAAAAGAATCCAACAAGAAAGCAATCAGTCGATATTAATTTTCCTAATTGATAAAATGCAGGTTCTCAATGGCAATCCATATAATAGGAAATGCGACGTTTATAGTTTCGGCATATGTTTATGGGAAATTTATTGCTGCGACATGCCATATCCAGATCTTAGTTTCTCCGAGGTTACCTCTGCAGTTGTTCGCCAGGTAACTAATCTGTGCTTCTTCTATTTGAGTGATGCAAAACTACCTCCTATGTTTGGTTTAATTAGCAAAAATCCCCCTGTGTGTGTTTTTTTTTAGCAAAATTCTACCTTGTGCTATTTTTTATTAGCAAAAAAAAAAAAACCTCTCAAGTTCACTTGCTTATGGCATTTTGTTTACAGAATTTGAGGCCAGAAATTCCGAGATGTTGCCCGAGTTCACTTGCTCACGTGATGAAAAGATGTTGGGATGCGAACCCGGATAAGAGACCTGAAATGGATGAGGTTGTTACTCTTATAGAGGCTATTGATACATCAAAGGGTGGAGGAATGATCCCCGTTGATCAACAATCGAGCTGCCTCTGTTTTCGGAAGCATCGTGGACCTTGAAAAAGAATATTATGTAGTACGTACTACTAGGTTCCCGATCGATCTTCTATAACATACAAATCTCAATTATGCACAGAGAAAATTTTATTTAATTAAACTGGCCGGAATTGTTGAGCAAGTATATTTCCATATCTCTTGCATGGTGTAAAGCTTTCCAAATGTTTCTTCTTATTTAATCAATTTTATCCATATTATTAATTACTTTTTCATTTTAATCTCTTGTCTTTTTTCTTTTAGCTTGATCGTTATTAATATTATGGAGTGTATTTTCAACTGTTTGGAGCTTGGGGGGTTCCTGGTGCCCCAGCTTCCATGTTCAATAATTATATTTTTTTCTATTACTAGCTTTAATTAATTCAATTGGATAACTTCAATGGGGGTAAAAACTGACTAATAAACATTCAATAAAATAAACATTTACACACAAAGTTTAATTCATTTAAGAAAAAAATAATATCATTACCAACACGATTATTATTGTCGAAATCTTGTTTTCTCTTCTTTAATTTTCTTTCTTTGGAGAATTGTACCAAATTACAAGGGGTTAATTTTGCCTAATCGCCAACCACTCTAATGGGTAGTTCCTAAGTAATTAGGAAAGGACTTGAATGAAATAAATTTTCTTCCAAAATCCTTATCAATTTTTTTTTTTTGTTTTTGGTTTTTTCTCTCTCTCTCTCTCTCTCTCTCTGTGTGTGTGTTTTTTTTCTTCTTCTTACTCCTTTTTTTTTTTTTTCCCAAGAGTTTAATCCCTTTCGAGACGCGTCAGGCACATAAAGTGGGAACCTTTCCCAACAGAGATTCAAACCTGAGTCCGCTACTTTGTAGTGACTAATCCCTTCCACTAGACCAATCATCTGTTGATTTTTTGGATTAATGGTGCATAGGCGGACCAGACTGGACCATTTGAAAAGTTCCCAAGTGATAGATAAAACGGCATAATTTCATACGTACGTATTCTTAGTCGTGATAGCTTGTTTGTTTCTGCAATATTTTCAAAAACAAAAAAAACATCAATTAAAAACACAAATTAATTATTTGGACTAAATGAATTATTATTCCGATCCAAACAAATTAGTGAACATATATACCATGACGGTCAATGGAGACGCAATTGAAAACAATGCATATAACCCAATTAGCATAGATCTTGATATGGTACCATGAAGAAACATCAATGTTATGATTCTCAATCACAGTGACCAGGATAACTAGCTCCACGAGCAAAGCAATGATACATCATCTTGCGTTGCATAAATTTGAAAAAATTAATTAATTCACAATTAATTGTCATTTCAAATAATTCGTTAATAATATCAATAATGAATATATATATATATATATATATATATATATATATATATATATATATATATATTGCAAATTGATAAGCTCGACGGCTTCATTATTTATGAACAAATGGCATGCCGTAGAACACCCACAAAGCACAGTTGAGCGCGTACCGTAGGCAACATATGGATCCGGTTTGAATGATATGATTGCACGGATTTGGCTTTGTAAAATCAATGTTGGCCGGCCTGCATTCAAAAAATTTACATTTAGGCTCCGTTCGTGCGGTCTGAGTTATTTAAGTTATTGGGGTGGCCCACTTTTCAGCTGGCTGCCCCAAAATTTATCCCTTAAACCACACAGATATTAGGTCTAATAATTTTGTTAATTTGGGCTAATTTGACAAATCGGACTGGGCTTTAGATGTTTAGGTAATAACCCCTATGTATAAAAAAAAGTATTATTCACATTATTGTTCTCCATTTAAAAAGTTTTCCAAGTACAGCATCCAATATTGAATAATTGTTTCAATTATAAAATAATCAGATGTATTTGTTCAAAAAAAATTGTTGTTACC
This sequence comes from Penstemon eatonii, assembly GCA_038501285.1. Lineage (NCBI taxonomy): Eukaryota > Viridiplantae > Streptophyta > Magnoliopsida > Lamiales > Plantaginaceae > Penstemon > Penstemon eatonii. The sequence continues at coordinate 42,692,979 of CM076713.1, forward strand.
AATATTTATTTTTATTATTAGTGCCATGCTGTATTTTCGAAATTGTTAAGAAGTCCAACAGTATATGAAATTAGACAATTACTCACACTTATATTCATATATACGAAAAGCAATAGGACCTCTAGAAATTGAAATATTTTATACATGATAAGACTTAGCTTAGTTTTCTTTTTGTTCTTGCTGACAAAAAAAATTGCTCGCCGGGTATTTTATATCATCTAACAATTGTTAAATAAAAACAAAAGCTAGATGTAATTTTGATAATGACTGTGATTAAAATCTTTATCTTCTTACATCATTGCAAGGATTAGGAGTTAATAACAAATTACCCTTTAGTTAAAGTGAAGGATATTGCCAAAGTGTAATCACATTTTTCATGTTGAGTGTATAGATTCTTTAATTGGCTTTTGAAAACTGCTGCTTGTCCCATTTGTAGAGCTGCTGCTGCTTCTGCATGCTAACTTAATCAGGTGAACATTATTATTATTATTATTATTATTATTATTATTATTATTATTATTATTATTATTATTATTTATGCGCAGGTAATTTAAGGAATTACTTCATTATTCGTTTCTGAAATGGTGTATGGATTATGTTTATTTTGGAGACTTTGTAGTTCTTTGTGATAGTTCTAATACTAGCTGGTTTATTTATTCATCCATATGTATCTATATATATGACCATGCCACTCCTTTTTCCTTGTCAATTAATCTTTACAAAATTTTGACAGTAAATTTCTTTATTTTTTTAAATAAACCAAATTTTAGGGACTGCAGTTTTTTCTACAAGGAGAGTATTATAGGTATAATAATAATATATGTGACATACGGGGTAAAAATGGAATTTTATTGAATTTATATTTTATCTGAAAGAAAACTAATAAATATTAAAATTTTAACTGTTACATTAGGAGATAAATATTACAACCTCCGTAGTGTTTTTAGCCCTAAATTAAATATGAAACATATGAACTACTACTAGTATCTATCTAGCTTAAAACTCAAATTGGTAAACATATTCAATTCCGTAAATTAAATTTTGATAAATTATATAGTATAACAACACTATAGTTAGGTGTGTAAACAAGACAAGTGGTATCGAACAATACACGTATTGTTCAAACTTGGGTTAAGTTTAATATCTATTTTGAAATGAGTGAATAACAAATTAACTCCCTGTGTTATTTTAAATAGGTAATTTAATTCCCTGTAATAAATAAAAGGGCAAAATACCTTCCTGTGATATCCTAAATAGGCAATTTAACTCTCTATGATAATAAAAATGGCAAAATACCTCCCTGTATTTTTATGAAAGAAGCACATTGCCTCCCTATAAATTGCTTATTAACTCAAATCACATGGAGTTAAATTGCTCATTATTTCATTTCACAGGGAGGTAAATTACCTATTTTTATATCACAAGTAGGTAAATTGCTCATTATTACATTTCACTAGGAGTTAAATTGCCTACTTTTATTTCACAGGGAGGTAAATTGCCCATTAGACATATCACCACAGGGAGTTAACTTGCAAAAAAAACCACCTTGAAATTGGGTTTGTACGTGGCTTGATTGGTAGACGATCGAGTTCAAATAAGTTTTTATCAAACGAATTCGAGCTCGAGCCGAGCATCAATTAACTTAAAATTCTTACATGTATTATGTTAAATTTTAACCTATCGAGTTGAGATTAAAAGTTATTAAACAGAAAATTGATGTTTGGTTTGATTTGTGTGACGCACTAAACTCAATCAAAATTTTAACGAATCAATTTTTTATAGAACGAGCTCACGTCAAATATTGAATGGTTTTATTTTAATTTTCAATTCTAATGATATTAATTGTAATATTATTTGGATACACTCCCATTCAACAAGCAAATGAATATAATGTAATCTATGTCTCTACTATTATAAAAGCATGAATATTTCTTAATTTTTTTGTACAGACTAAAATACTCTTATTTAAATTGTAAAATAATTAATTCAATGATAAATATGTAAAAGTAATTGAAGAGGTATAATTAGACATGAAGTCTTATTATATTTATCTCCTACATAGACTCCTAAATTTATAAATTCTCTCAGTTTTTATAATTTTAATTTTTTCTCTTATAATAAATAAAAACGAACCATAAAAAATATTTAAAAATTATTATATTTAACATCAATATTTATTTAAGTAAGAAAATGTTAATTTAAAGATTTAGTACAATAAATCATAAACACTCTAAATATAAAAAATGATAATTAAATTCTCTTAAATATCATTACGTTACAAATAAAAAATTTAAATTGAACCGCATATTACTATGAAATAATAAAAACTATTTATGACTTAGCAAATTACGTAATTTTACTTTGGCTAGAATAGAGAAATATAAAGAATTTTCAATAATATCAAGACATGCATAACATCGAATTTTCATGGAATCCTTGTTATGAAAAACGGGTGAAATTGGTGAAAAATTGTGAAATCGATGAAATCATTAAAAACGTGTGAAATCAATGAAAATTCGGGTGAAATTGGTGAACATTGGCAAGATTGGTGAAAAATTGGGGTGAGACCGGTAAAAAAGAGCCCCTGAAATCAATAAATACATGTGAAATTCGGGTGAAATTTGTGAAAAAATGATGAAACTGGTGAAACGACAAGATCAATGAATAGCAAGTGATATTGATGAAAAACAAATAAAGTCTGTGAAAACGTGTCAAATCAATGAAAATTCATGTGAAATTTGTGAAAAAAGTGTGCAAAATTGGTGAAAACGGGTTAATAACCGATAAAATAAGGTGAAACTGGTAGAAAGATGTTTAAAAAGGGAAACACAAAAGGACAAAATCATAAAAACAATGAAATAAATGGATAAAACATTAAACTGGTAAAAATGAATAAAATCAGCTAAAGAACATATTAAATCGATGAAAAATGAATTAAATTGGTGAAACACGGATTAATTTACTCTATTTTATGACAATAAATTAATTTTACTTTAATTTATATACAATACCCATTAAATTAACTAGACACGGACGTTATCTTTCCTAGTTATTTAAAATTCCTAGTTATTTAAAATGTATATATATCACATTCATTGGATCTTCTCCTAGGTTTCTATCGATTGGGAGGTGGTAAGCATTTTATAATATATTTTGAGTAGAAATTGACTTGAATAAGCATACAAATTGATCAATATAGTAGACTAGGTCCTGAAAACACGCATTCCAACGAAGTTAAATCAAAAGTTCTTTTACAAAAAAAAAAAAAAAATACTACTTCTGTAGTACTACCTAATGCCGTTGAGAGTCAAATCTGGCAACCGATTCCATTTATTAAAAAAGTGATATCTCCTAAGCAATTCAAGGGTAAAACGGCAATGATACGACCCTGAGAAAACAAGAGGTCGACTGCATCATATTTATTAAAAAAAAAAAAAAAAAGTTGGGTCGGTGGTTGAAAGTATTAATTCCTGAGAAAACAACAAGACGACTACAACTTTAAATTCACATATTATGATATTACTCGGGGGAGGAAAACATCATATATATATATATATATATATATTGTATATATATATATATGTACAGATAGATATTTTGATAAAGCTTAGTAGTAAAATATAACCAAAACTACGTACCATAAGGAAAATAAAATAAAGTCAAATTATCAAAAGACAAAATTTAATAAATTCTGGTGTCAGGTCTGACAAGTGTATATGCATGAGGCATACATAATTAAATTATGAAAATTATGTAAAACATCGATCTGCTAATTAGTTAATTCACATGTGTGGGATACTAATAGATCAAAATTTTCATAGGTTCCCTTAAAAAAATGTGAAAATGGTTTTGGTTTCGGGTCAACAGAATAGCAAATATGGAAAAGTTTATATATATTTCTACGTGTTTGATAGATTTATAATTTCTCTCAGTATTTTTCAAAATTGACTAAAACCATCAAATTAAGATAATTAACGAAATCCGATATGTGAATTCACTAGCCTATTTTAGTATTGCCTTAACTTCATTTACATAAAATTTGATTAATTTAGACATTTACAACAAATTTCCAAAAGCAAAGCTTAATAATGAAACCATTCCAAAAAATAACAAAATAAGCTTGCCAGTTGCGCCTATAAATAAAATGGTCATTCAATTCACTCTTCTTCACGTGACAAAAAATTTAACCAAAAAAAAGAGAGAAAGAGAGAATGGGTTCTATTTCATGCCCACACTTCGCTATCTTCCCTTTCATGGCTCAAGGCCACACAATCCCACTCCTCCACCTCTCCCGCCTCCTCCGCCACCGCTCCGCCTCCGTCACAATCTTCACCACCGCTGGAAACTCCCCACCCATTTACGCTTCCCTCGAAGACACCGACATCTCGATTATCGAACTCCCTTTCCCACAACACATAGAAGGTGTCCCTCAAGGTGTAGAAAACACACATAAATTACCATCCATGTCCTCTTTTCTCCCTTTTGTTAAATCCACAAAACTCATGCAAAACACCTTTGAGCAAGCCCTCGAAACCCTTCAACCCCCTGTTTCATGCATAATTTCGGATGGATTTCTTGGATGGACTCTTCAATCTGCACAAAAAATTGGTGTACCTAGGCTTGTTTTTTTCGGGATGAGTAATTTTTCGTGTACCATGTACCAAATTTTGGGTAGGGAAAGGCCACATGTGGACACAAAGTCAGTAGATGAAGTGTTTTTGATTCATGATCATTTTAATGAAGTGAAGTTAACTAGAAATGATTTTGAGCCACCTTTCAATGATATTGAGCCATCCGGACCGTATGTGGATTTCATGGAAGAGCAAATTATTTCCATGGCGATGAGTTATGGTGTGATTGTGAATAGCTTTTACGAGCTAGAAGCGCGTTATGTTGACTATTGGAATGAGAAGATTGGTCCAAAGGCTTTGTGTATTGGACCGCTTTCCAACTTGGTGCCGCCGCCGCCTCCGTCATCAAAGAAAAAACCAAGGTTCGGAAATTTTGGATTTATCTTATCTAGTAAGATATATTTTGAAGACACATATTAAAAGATTTATTTGATCTTGGCTTATTATCAAATAACTAGATTATGTTGATATTTTTTTTTTCTGTGAGATGAATATAAAATAAATTACATACTTTCTTTGAGCTAATACCAATTTACCCGGTGAAATGCATAATTTGTAATTTACTCTTGTGATTTGGAAAATAACATTTTAATTCACTGTGAAAATTTTAAAGAAGCAATTTACCTCCTTCAGTCGAAGAGTTTAACTCACTTGCAAAAACTGAGAGTGGACATAAATTTTTTTTTTGTAATATAGGGAGGTAAATTATCACATATATCAATATAGGGTAAATTGCTACATTTATATTTGAATGTGTAAAAATAACTAGGAAGTTAGCGTGCTTCTTTGAAAAACACAGGATACCTAGCCTTTTTATGTATCACATTGGGTTAACTGCATTTTAAGAATAACACAATTAGGTAATTTGCTATTAACTCGAAAAAAATTCCATTTTAAGAAAGGTAATCTGATTTCGGACGTAATTTAGTAGTAAAAACTTTGATAACCTTCTAAATTTGGTCTAAAATGCAATTTGTATTGCCTTTTATATTTCCAACAGGCACATCAAATGGCTGGACGAAAATTTGGCCAAAGGCGAACCTGTCCTGTACGTAGCGTTCGGAACACAAGCAGAGGTCACAAAGGAACAATTACAACAAATCTCAAAAGGTTTGGAGCAATCCCAAGTTAGTTTCTTATGGGTTTTGAAATCCAAAGAAACAGAGCATTTCCAAGAATTTCAAAACAGAGTAAAAAACAGAGGAATGGTAATAGTAAACGAATGGGTTGACCAACTAGAAATCCTACACCACGAGAGCGTGAAAGGGTTCTTAAGTCACTGCGGATGGAACTCAGTGATGGAAAGCATCTCCGCCAGCGTTCCAATTCTTGCGCTGCCGTTCATGGCGGAGCAGCACCTGAACGCAAGATTTGTGGCGGAGGATGTTGGTGTGGGGCTGAGGATCATGCCGAAAAATGGGTCGGTTAGGGGATTTGTGGCGGCGGAGGAGGTGGAGGGAAAGGTGAGAGAGTTGATGGGAGGCGGTGAGAAGGCGGCGGAGGTGAGGAGGAAGGTGGCGGAGTATGGAGGAGCTGCGTGTGATGCGATGAAAGAAGGGGGTTCGAGTTGGAAAACGTTGAATTTGTTAATTGAGGATGTGTGTGGAAAAGGAGCGTTGTTTTGTTGTTCTCAACCAAAAGGGGTTATTGCTCATAGAGATTAAAATAGTCGGAAAATTATTACTCAAATCTGGTTTGTCAAACTCATTTAATCACAAACTCATGTATTATAATTATTTTGTTATTGATTGTTCTATTAGAAGTTTCATCAAATCCCAAAAAAAATATATTACATTTGTAATACTAATTATTTTGGGTCTAACCAAACCTGATTTGAAAATAGAATTTCTCGTAATTGTCATCGCACAAATAAATTACTTATCATATTATTGGATAAAAATCACTTTTGGTCCCTCTTATCATTAACTTTTTACAGAGTGGTCCCTCTTATGTTTTTTCCCACCTTAGTCTCTATTATGAATTATTTATTTCACTTTAGTCCCTACTATGAATTATTTGTTTCACTTTAGTCCTTATCAGGTGGTTCTGATAACACGTGACATGCATATGAATATTTTTTAGGGCATTTTCGTCCGTTCGCTATTGAGACCATTTGAGATATTGTTTAATTGGTGAGCAATTTTGGTGTTTGAAGAAGATTTTGGGAGAAAACTTTAGTTTGGAACAAAATGGACGATTAAGTTGGACTGGAATGAAAGTCTAGTTTGGAAGAGATTAAATCTTTAGTATTTTTTCAAATGATTAGAAAGACGAAAATATCCATGTTAGTTTACTTGAAATGACGAAATTGCCCTTATGAGCATATCACATGTTACCGGAACCGTCTTGGAACTCCTGAAAAGGACTAAAATGAAACAAATAATACATAGTAGGGACTAAACTGGGAAAAAATATATAAGAGGGACCACTCTGTAAAAAATTAATGATAAGAGTGACCAAATGTGGTGTTTACCCCATATTATTTCTCCTCTTTGTATTTATGCAAGATCTAATTTATATTCGGTGGAATTAGGTCGTCATTGATGCTTATTTTTTTAGTGTGTGTGATCTCTACTATTATAAAAGTACGAGTAGAAAGTGTGTTTCTAAACATTTTTTTGCGGACTAAAATACCCTTTGACATACATGTAAAAATACTTGAAGAGATATAATTGTTTTATTATATTTATCTATTACATTAACTCCTAAAATTTAGAAATTATCCCTTTCGATTTTTATAATTTCATTTTTCTTCTCCTATAAAACATAAAAATGAACCATAAGAAATAAAAAATGAAATCATTATTCTAAATGGCTCATATAACTCTAAAACATATATGTAAAATTATTATAATTTAACATCAATATGTTTTTAAGTAAAATAAATACTCCCTCCGTCCCATTAATAGTACTCGGTCAAACTTTTCAATCTTTCAAACGACTTTTATGTTAAATTGAACGCATTTGTGATGCATTGAAACTTTTAAATATTAATATATATGGTGTCATATGATATTATTAAATTATTAGTGAAATATATTAATTTAAATTATTTATTATAATTTTTATAAATTTAGTCAAGTTGACTAGTCAAAGATACCAATGAATAAAAAAAATTGGGACGGAGAAAGTATTATTTATATCATTTAAAGATTAAGTACAATATAAGTCATAAGCATTTATCAGTAAATAAAAAATTAAAATCAAATTCTCTTAATTAATATCATTCTACTACCCACACAAAAGAAAAACAAAATTAAAATAGAATCACATCTTAATTATTAAAGATCCAAAAAAAATCAGGACATAGCTAAGTACAATTACTTTTATTTGACTAGGGTCCAACTATGAAAAAATATCCAAGAATATCAAGACATGCATAACTTTGAATTTTCATGGGATTCTTTACCCTAATTAGTGTCTCATTTATTAACTAATACTCCTAAGTCCTAACTAGGTTAAATTGTTTGGGACCGTTCGGTTTATACAACGAGGTTAGACCATATTGCTTACTACTCCAACTATAACAATTGGGCCGACTATTAAAAATAATATTGGAATAGGGGTGGCAAATGGATCACCCGGATCGAATCTGGATCGGATCCTTGTGGATCGGATCTCAAATGGATCGGATCCATCATGGATCCATAATGATGGATCCTAAATGGATCCGATCCAAACCGGATCCGGGTGATAAAATTTCGGATCCACCATGGATCCGAATAGATCCATTGTGGATCCATGACGGATCCACGGTGGATCCGAATAGATCCATGACGATCCACGGTGGATCCATCCGCGGATCCATCAAGGATCCACAGTGGATCCGTCATGTGGATCAAAGGGATCCCATGACTGTTACGCTCCAAATACGAGTACGTAAACGCGCAAGTATACGGTCGTTACAAGTAATAAAGTGATAAGGAGTGTCGAACCCACGAGGAATTGTTAAATTAATTACCGACTAACGTCTTGTTACTTCGACTTAGATTCGTAAGTTGAATTTGGTGAGGTGATTGTGGTTTTGATACTACAACTCAAATTAAGGTGATTTTGAAACTAACACTTGACTTAATATATGTAAAGGCTTCTATGATTTTACGTCACCTAGTTCAATTCAAGACAAACGACTCAACAATTGACAACCACACTCATGTTTGTTGTTCAAGATTTCGTAAATTATTCATACGTATCTTTCGATAGCGTACGAACCTACCAAAGTAGACTAATCCAATTTATGTCTAAGAGGATTAAGCCTAAGTGATGCATTAACTCCAAACCTTGTTAGAACATGAAATGACCTAGGTATATTTCTATCCTAAAATCAAATCACAACCTAGTTTTTTCAATCTAATCTTTAATCCACTATGGCTAGCAATTAAAGATCAATCCATTTCATCCTATGGTTAGCTAATCCATAAGTTGATAAAGGCTCAAACTAGTTTAACAAACACTTGTATACAAGCATAGCAACAACCATTAACTCATCATTTAATCAAGAATCAAGAACCAAACATAGGATCAATAAAAACATAGAATAAATGAGATTAGCCACTCATAACAATAATATATCATTCATTACATTAAAAGACATCAATATAAATGAACAAAGTAAAAGAGTTTAGAGTAAGCTTAGTGAAGAGGTCTTCAACAACTTCTTCCTCAATGCCTTTTTATCTTCTTTGGGGAGTCCAAGTGAGAGTTCTTCTCTTTTCTTCAAAAGGGAGGCAAGAGAGAAAATGCAAAGTGTTGAAGTGTAGAATGCAAGACCCCTCAAAAGAATTCCACCTTCTACCCTTATAACCTAGCAAACTATCACCCACTCATGCCTAAATTACCCCAAAAACTATAGTAACAAAGGCCAACAAGTCCCTAAAGGAGGTTGTATTTACAAGTGGGAGAAGGGCTTTAGACAAAATGGCCCTCAAAAAACGCTGAAAAACAGAGCAGGCCTCGCTGCAGCGAGGTTGAACCTCGCTGCAGCGAGACCTGGGCAGAAACTTTCTGCCACCAGCTCGCTGCCGCGAGGTTAAACCTCGCGGCCGCGAGGTACATGCAGTAGGTTTCCTGCTCTGCCGCACTTCTTTCCGAGCAGCATATCTTTTGATTCCGAACTCCGAATGCAGATCCGTAAAGTCCGTAGCGTAGCTAACTCACTCATCTATGACATATCCAAAATTCAGCTCATTTGGATCATCCATGAAATATTTATGCAAGTTCTTGTGAGCAGCTATCTACATTCTTGTACAATTTGCTACGAGTTCTATTTCCTTTGAAGCTCAAGCTTGACTCGCGGGGTGGGTAGAGCGACTCGCATCATTGATACGCAACTCCGAATCTCTCTAAGATGTCATTACCTACAAATCACGGAGAAAACGATCAAAACACGAACAAAAAGACAAAAACCGAACAAAGGCCGAACAAAGGGCCAAAAGCACAAAAGACACGAAAACACGCAAAGACACACAAAAACTCGAATCAAAACAAGATGTTTTGAGCTTAAAGAGATAGGTAATAACGACGTTCTCACGGCGTTATCAACACCCCCAAACTTAAACACTTGCTCGTCCTCGAGCAAAGAAAACAAAACAAGAACAAAACAAGCATACTTAAGATCGAAATGCTAAAACTTAACACTTTCAAATTATTATTTAAACAAGCTCCATGTGTGTGTGAGATGGCTTCGGCTAGATTTTATTTTAGGTGAATACGTCCCAATAGGTCAAAATCATCGGTTCTATTTGCAAGGACTTCTAATGTTTGACAAAGAATCTCTCCTCACCGTAGATTACAAACTTAATGCTCAAATCACTTCACGGGACTAAGTTATAGGTAATTTAAGAGTGTTGTCCCTATTCTTGAGTTAATTGACGATTTTAGCTCCTAACTCTTTTCTCACCATACTTGTTTTTACAATGAAACAAGGCACTTTGTGCTTTACAAGAATATTACAGTACGATATTAGCACTAATGGCGAACTTGATGCAATTTTGCTTTTGTGGGCTACTAGCACCACACTCTTTTCTTCTATTACAACTTTTGCACTAAAACAATGAGATAGAGCAATTACCAAAAATGATCAATGAGTATTATCAATTGAAGGCTTAGCCTTTCTTTTCTCTCATAGAAGTGCGTACATTTTAGCAACTTCTCTACTCATTTCTTTTAAGAGTTAGGTGTTCAAAGGTTTTTCATTCTCGAAAAGGGTTTACTCCCCCAAACTTAGGCCATTTATGCTCTTTTTACATTTAGATTCCAAGCTATGGATTGGAGGGATTCTAAGTTAAGCAAAAGGAGTCCTAGAACCTATTATCGCTAAAGTTCGTTATCCACTTTAAATATTACCTAACCTTAGCCAATGTGCTTTGAACTTTGTAGAGCATGTTCAAATAATAATAAGAATTTGAAAAATTTTGGCGGGTTGACCTAGCATGCAACAAGCGCGACCTTACTCCCCCAAACTTAAAATGCACAATGTCCCCATTGTGTGAATTGAGAGTGACGGAACAAGGTACGACACGACAAAAACAAGAACACAAAAAAAAACACAAGCAAAACAAAACAAAACAAAACGAAACGAAACGATAAACGAGCGAGCACGACTCTAAATAAGGTCAACAAGCAAACGTTATAACTTTAAACAAGCAAACATACCAATATCTCTCAAGAGTTAATAACAAAACCAATAAAAGACGAGAATAGAATTAAAACATTGTAAGCTCAATTTAAACCGACGGGACTGCGTAAATTTAAATCCAACGTCCCTTTTCGTATGCATCCCGCGGTTGCTCCCGTCTTTAGTGGTTTCGTGCGTTTAGAGCACGCTTCATTGCTTTCCCGTACTCTTCCCTTTTTAGTTCAAATGCGCAAAATTCCCCCAAACTTATGTTGCAACTACACAACCTCAATAAACCAATACCCCGACAACTCCACAATCGAAAAATAGCAAAGAGGGTAATAATTTCTCACACGCAATTTATCAAACACCTTGTGTGCACTCCTCAATTCACTAATTCTCTTTAAATTTTACAAGAGCTTCCACCCAAAAAAATTCAATACCAAATCAACTCAATACCAATCCACACAATATCAATCAAGCAATACCAAGAGTTTAGCCACACTTACCTTCGGATTGAAATCGAAGAACTTGCAATTTTCGAACCCCTAGGGTGAATTTTCGGATTTGGTACTATGTGGGTGAAGTTTTTGCTCTTTTTGGGTTAATTGGGTGATTTGGATGATTGAGAGTGAAGGAGGAATGGATGATTGTGTGAGTAGATGAGAGATTGAGAGAGTTTTATGAGAGGGAGTGTGAGAGGCGATTGAGAGATGGAGGGAATTTTGATGTTGTTGTGTTTGAAAGTGAGGGAGGGTTGTATGTATTACCCGTTTTTTTAATTTTTTTTTTTTTTTTTTTTTTTTTTTTTTTTTTTTTAAACATGTCTCGCGGCCGCGAGGTTGAACCTCGCGGCCGCGAGAACTGGGCAGAAACTTTCTGCCCAGACTTCGCGGCGGCGAGCTGGAAGCTCGCGGCCGCGAGGGTCGGGCAGAAAGTTTCTGCCAAATCCTCGCGGCGGCGAGCTGGAAGCTCGCGGCTACGAGGGTTGGCAGAAAAATTTCCCCTTCCACTCGATCAATTAATTCAACATAATCTCACCTTACGCCGTTCGCAATCCATGGTTCGTTCGCTCGATCTCACTCGAATTATGCTTGTTAATCCTCAATCTTTCGTGCGCGCTCACTTACCTACAACACAAAACGCAAAACGAAAATAAAAACGAACAACAAAAACACAAAAACACAAAACACAAAAACAAAGGAAGACGCAAAAGGCTCGGGTTGCCTCCCGAGAAGCGCTTGTTTATAGTCGTGAGCTCGACTTGAAACTTCCCCTTTTTTTTTTTTTAGGGTGGCCAATAATCGAATAGGATCCCTTCGGGATCAAGTATAAGCCCCGGCCTCCTCGCTTTTAAATTCGTCCCACGCCTTAATTTTTCAATTGTACGGCCTTTTGGGACGGATTTGAACCACATATCAAATCGAAAACTTTTATCTCCCGGTTCAAATCTCTTGTAATCTTTACCCATAATTATCCACGTTGCTTTGGTCGGGTGAATCCACTTGTCTTCTTTGGGAATAATCAAGTCCACATAAGAACATTTGATGACCTTTTGATCAAACTCTTCATCTATGATGAATTTTTCTTCCCTCGCAAGCTTTTTCGATCCACCTTGCTCTTCCTCTCTAGTAGGAAGCTCATTTGTTTCTAACATTTCACTCGGTTCATTAAAGCTTTCATTAGGAGCAACTGATTCAATTGAACTCGGCAAAGCTCCCGGGGGTCTTATGCTTAAAGCTTGTGAGATTTTCTCCATTTGTGTTTGAAGATCCCTTAATGTCCCCGAGTCTTCTTGCAATTGTTTGGAAATTTCTTCCATCTGTTTGGAAACATCTTCCAACTTAGAATCATTGTCAACCATGTATTTGGTGGTGTGCTCCATGAACATAGTGAATGCTTCTTCTAAAAATGATTTTGCTTCTACCGGAGGTTGAGATTTCGGTTGGATGAATGAAGTAGTCATCATCATATCCGGGTGTGGTCCACCTCCCCACTCATTGTTCCTTGGATAATACGGGTCATCTCCCCATTCGATATTGTAGTCATTGTAAGTGGGACTCGGCTCATAATGATTACCCATGTATGAATTCTCATATTGAAAATGAGTTGGACTCATTGGGCAACCGGCTATGGTGCTCTCCCCCATGCAATGCATACAATAACAAAGTGATCGTCCCTCGGTTGACCTTGAATAACAATCATTGTAGGCCATCGTACCTAGGAAGACAAAGATCACAACGTAAATAGCAAATCCAAGTTAAGATATACAAGAATATAAATTGGCAAGCAATCGTTACAATTCCCCGGCAACGGCGCCAAAAACTTGTTACGCTCCAAATACGAGTACGTAAACGCGCAAGTATACGGTCGTTACAAGTAATAAAGTGATAAGGAGTGTCGAACCCACGAGGAATTGTTAAATTAATTACCGACTAACGTCTTGTTACTTCGACTTAGATTCGTAAGTTGAATTTGGTGAGGTGATTGTGGTTTTGATACTACAACTCAAATTAAGGTGATTTTGAAACTAACACTTGACTTAATATATGTAAAGGCTTCTATGATTTTACGTCACCTAGTTCAATTCAAGACAAACGACTCAACAATTGACAACCACACTCATGTTTGTTGTTCAAGATTTCGTAAATTATTCATACGTATCTTTCGATAGCGTACGAACCTACCAAAGTAGACTAATCCAATTTATGTCTAAGAGGATTAAGCCTAAGTGATGCATTAACTCCAAACCTTGTTAGAACATGAAATGACCTAGGTATATTTCTATCCTAAAATCAAATCACAACCTAGTTTTTTCAATCTAATCTTTAATCCACTATGGCTAGCAATTAAAGATCAATCAATTTCATCCTATGGTTAGCTAATCCATAAGTTGATAAAGGCTCAAACTAGTTTAACAAACACTTGTATACAAGCATAGCAACAACCATTAACTCATCATTTAATCAAGAATCAAGAACCAAACATAGGATCAATAAAAACATAGAATAAATGAGATTAGCCACTCATAACAATAATATATCATTCATTACATTAAAAGACATCAATATAAATGAACAAAGTAAAAGAGTTTAGAGTAAGCTTAGTGAAGAGGTCTTCAACAACTTCTTCCTCAATGCCTTTTTATCTTCTTTGGGGAGTCCAAGTGAGAGTTCTTCTCTTTTCTTCAAAAGGGAGGCAAGAGAGAAAATGCAAAGTGTTGAAGTGTAGAATGCAAGACCCCTCAAAAGAATTCCACCTTCTACCCTTATAACCTAGCAAACTATCACCCACTCATGCCTAAATTACCCCAAAAACTATAGTAACAAAGGCCAACAAGTCCCTAAAGGAGGTTGTATTTACAAGTGGGAGAAGGGCTTTAGACAAAATGGCCCTCAAAAAACGCTGAAAAACAGAGCAGGCCTCGCTGCAGCGAGGTTGAACCTCGCTGCAGCGAGACCTGGGCAGAAACTTTCTGCCACCAGCTCGCTGCCGCGAGGTTAAACCTCGCGGCCGCGAGGTACATGCAGTAGGTTTCCTGCTCTGCCGCACTTCTTTCCGAGCAGCATATCTTTTGATTCCGAACTCCGAATGCAGATCCGTAAAGTCCGTAGCGTAGCTAACTCACTCATCTATGACATATCCAAAATTCAGCTCATTTGGATCATCCATGAAATATTTATGCAAGTTCTAGTGAGCAGCTATCTACATTCTTGTACAATTTGCTACGAGTTCTATTTCCTTTGAAGCTCAAGCTTGACTCGCGGGGTGGGTAGAGCGACTCGCATCATTGATACGCAACTCCGAATCTCTCTAAGATGTCATTACCTACAAATCACGGAGAAAACGATCAAAACACGAACAAAAAGACAAAAACCGAACAAAGGCCGAACAAAGGGCCAAAAGCACAAAAGACACGAAAACACGCAAAGACACACAAAAACTCGAATCAAAACAAGATGTTTTGAGCTTAAAGAGATAGGTAATAACGACGTTCTCACGGCGTTATCAATGACATGTAATCAAACCAAATTTAGTCCAGAATTTTCAAAAAATTCAAATTTGCAACTCGGCTACTATTTAGTATTTTCAAAAATTCGAATTGCACTTTTGGTCCCTCTATTTTTTAAAATTGCAATTTTGACCTCAGATTTTTGAAGAACCCAGAATCACATTTCAGTTCAGAATTTAATAAATTCAAATTTCCAATCCGGACACTGATTTTCAGGAACAAAATTTGCACTTTTGGTCCCTCAATTTTTGAATATTGCAATTTTGACCCTAGATTTTTGAAAAATCAAGAATTGCAATTCAGTCCAATATTTTAAGAAAATTAAAATTTTCAATTTGGCCCCTGATTTCAGAAATTCAAATTTGCGCTTTTGGTCCCTCAATTTTTGTAAATTACAATTTGACCCCATATTTTTTAAAAACCAAGTATTGCGTTTCAGTTCAGAATTCTCATAAAATTAAAAAAAAATTCAATTTGGCCCCATATTTTCAGAAATCCGAACTTACTCTTTTGGTCCCCCAATTTTCAGAAATTACAATTTGACCCTAAAATTTTGAAAAATCCAGAATTACGATTCAGTTCATTTTCGAAGATTAAAATTTTCATTTCGGCCCCTGATTTTCAGAAATTCAAAATTTCACTTTTGGTCCCTTAATTTTGAAAAATTGCAATTTGACCCCATATTTTCAAAAATTGCAATTTGACCCTATATTTTCAAAAATTCCCAATCATGCCTTATAATTTGCTCTATGAGTTAATTCTTGTTGTTGATATCGGGATAAAATCACATAAATTGATTTGGGGCAAAATTATAATTTTTGAAAATTGAGGGACTAAAAGTGCAAATTTGGATTTCTGAAATCAGGTGCCGAATTGAAAATTTTAATTTTCTTAAAATTATAGACTGAATTGCAATTCTTATTTTTTTGAAAATATAAGGTCAAATTGCAGTTTTTGAAATTTAAGGGACCAGAAGTGAAATTTTGGATTTCTGAAATCAGGGGCCGAATTGAAATTTTCAATTTTCTTAAAATACTGGATTGAATTGCAATTCTTGATTTTTCAAAAATTTAGGGCCAAAGTTGCAATATCCAAAAATTGAGGGACCAAAAGTGCAAATTTGGATTTCTCAAATCAGGGGCCGAATTGAAATTTTCAATTTTCTTAAAATACTGGACTGAATTGATTTTTCAAAAATTTAGGGTCAAAATTGCAATATCCAAAAATTGAGGGACCAAAAGTGCAAATTTGGATTCCTGAAATCAGGGGCCGAATTGAAATTTTCAATTTTTTTAAAATACTGGACGGAAATGTAATTCTTGATTTTTCAAAAATTTAGGGTCAAAATTGCAAATCCAAAAATTGAGGGACCAAAAGTGCAAATTTGGATTCCTGAAATCAATGGC
Organism: Penstemon eatonii; assembly: GCA_038501285.1. Lineage (NCBI taxonomy): Eukaryota > Viridiplantae > Streptophyta > Magnoliopsida > Lamiales > Plantaginaceae > Penstemon > Penstemon eatonii. The sequence continues at coordinate 42,709,644 of CM076713.1, forward strand.
CGAATTGAAATTTTCAATTTTCTTAAGATACTGAACTGAATTGCAATTCTTGATTTTTCAAATATCTAGGATCAAAATTGCAATATCCAAAAATTGAGGGACCAAAAGTGCAAATTTGAATTTCTGAAATCAGTGGCCGAATTGAAATTTTCAATTTTCTTAAAATACTGGACTGACTTGCAATTCTTGATTTTTCAAAAATTTAGGGTCAAAATTGCAATATCCAAAAATTGAGAGACCAAAAGTGCAAATTTTGTTCATGAAAATCAGTGTCCGGATTGGAAATTTGAATTTATTAAATTCTGGATTTTTTAAAAATTTGGTGTTAAAATTGCAATATTCAAAAATAAGTATTAGAGAGAAAGGTTTTCACATTCCAAATTTTCAATAATAATTTTTTTTTTGGATCAAATAATGGATCCAGTGGATTCTTTAGTGGATCCAATGGATCCATTAGTGGATCCATTCATGGATCCAGAGGATCCATTGATGGATCCATCACAATCCATTACTTGTATGTGTTGATCCAATATGAATCCAGATTTTATGAGATCCGATCCAGATCCGATCCGAGTGAAAATTTAATGGATCTTTATGGATTGGATCTTTTGGATTTGGATCGGATCTGGATCAGATCCATATTGCCACCCCTAATTGGAATACAAATTCGGCCCAGGATTGCAATGGGTCAATTAATGAAAAAAACTTTGTGATTAAAATGATTATGTTCAACAGGGTGATACTTGCCTAGACCGGGTTTTTCATAGACCATGAACAAAATCAATGCATTCATCAAACATATTTGTAAGATTTTGTGTTATGATCTATGAAAAACCGGGTCTAGGCAAAAAATTTCCTATCCAACATTATATGAATTGACAAAAATAACCCTATTTAGATATTTATTGTCAGTCAAATAATCTTCATCATTTAACTTCCATCCGACACTCACATTCATGATTTTGTAGAAAAACTACAACTAATTTTCTTCTTCTCAACATTAGTTTCCATCTTAATTTCTGAACTCCAATTTCGTCTTAATTTTGAGTTGAAATCAGTGATTAGTTTTTTATATTTAGGAAAATTTTCATATACACCCCTGGCTATTATTCTTATTACATGAACTTATCCTTTTGTTTCGAATATTACAAAGACACTCACTCGGCCAAAACTATATTACAAGAACACTCCCTGCTACCCCTCAAATATTACAATTATATATTAACCAAAATTAAGTTGTGGCTTTTGTTCCTTTCATCAAGACGAGTTCATAGACACAACTTTGTTGGGGCATGTATAGGTAGATAGATAGAAAGATAGTGCATTTATAGGTTGAGGGCTCTAGACACTTGCCTACTTGGTCTAACTAGCAAGTCGGGTCTGCAAAGAGTAAGAGATATGTTACTTAAATATATATCAATTAAATTAGACTTTGTGTAGGTTATTCAGAGATATTAAATGGGAAAAAATATATCATATTTATCTATGTTATTAGCAGAAGAAAATAATTCAACATCTAAGAACAATTTGGAAGAAAGATCAGATGAATCGAAGGAAGAAATGAAATAGAATTAGGGCTGTATAATTAGGGATTATTCAAAACGACTAGTTTATGTATTTAGTTATTCAGTTAGGTTAGTTTATCTGCTTTTACTATATTACCCCTGTATTACTTTTCTATTTAAATGGCTCTTTAGCCTGATCATTGAACACAGTTATTATTATTTTCAATACAATTTCAATTTCAACAAATTCTCTCAAAGTTCAATTTATGCAATATTCATTTACTTACATGGTATCAGCAGAATCAACAATCATCTCCGCTGCATAATCCAAAATTCAAGATTCAGATCACTTCAGCCGCCCAAGAATTCATCAGCATCACCATCTTCATCATTATTTTCCAGTTCTATTCTTCAAGAATTCAATTCCTACATCAAAGACTTCATCTCCTTCATTCAGGATTCTAATTTTCCGTAAGTAATCTGCATTATACACACATCAGATCATCAATTAGTCATCACATCATCACCTTCACAAACTTCCTGGTTTGATCTCTCTTTTTTTCTCATAATTTTCTATTATTACTCTTTTTACAGTCTTCTTTTCTATCAAATTACCTACACTTTCATCATTCATATTCAATATATTTCATCACACCCATATAAACACTGTCAAGATATTATTCTTCATATCTCTATTACATAAAAACCTTTCAAGAAAATTCAAGAAACCACTTACCATATTATTCTTCTTCTAAAAACATTCATAACTCATCATCATGGCAGACAATGGAGATAATACAGAATCTTCCAACACTTCTCTTCCTTCTACTAGATCCAGACCTCAAATTGAGGATCCTTCCAGCCCTTTTTATCTGCATCCTGCGGATGGAACATGAATCATTTTAGTTTCAGAAAAATTAGATGACAAAAACTACCAAACATGGTCTAAAGCTATGATCAGGGCTCTCACAGTCAAGAATAAACTCCTATTCATAGATCCTACCTTCACAAAACCCTCTGATGACCCTGTTCTAGCTAACTACTGGGATAGGAATAATACTATTGTGATTTCTTGGATCCTTAACTCACTGTCCAGGGAAATAAATCACACTGTTCAATATCACACATTAGCATCAAATTTATGGAAAGAATTACAGGTCAGATTTCAGATGGCTAATGGACCTAGATTGTTTCAACTTCACAGAGATCTTTTACAACTTCAACAACAATCCCTTACTGTGAATACTTATTTTTCAAAGTTGAAGGTAATCTGGGATGAAATTTGCAATTTCAGACCCAGATGTACCTGTGGACAACTGGACCAGTATTTTGAAAACTTTTACTTAATAATCTTTCTCATGGGATTGCAAGAATCCCTGTCTCACACTCGCAGCCAACTTCTTCTTATGGACCCTTTACCAGATGTCACAAAAGCCTACTCTCTCATCTCCCAAGAAGAAACACAGCTTGCTGTTCACTCAACCAATTCAATCCATGATACCTCCAACTCCATGGCCTTTGCCACCAAGATTTCCCCATCTTACACACCTTCAAGACCACCTACTCCTAATCAATCCACTTCCTATAGACCTCAGTTCAGAAACCCCTTTAACCCAAACAGACCTAATAGGCCTTATTGTTCTCACTGTCAAAGACCAGGTCACACCATCAACACTTGTTTTAAGATCCATGGGTTTCCCCCTGGATACATTCCACCAAATCCAAGAAATCCCCCACCAAATTCCACCACCATAAACAACATCTCTTCAGACACATGCCCACATCCTCAGAATATACAGGAGTTCATTCAAACTATGACTCAGGATCAAATTTCACAATTATCACAACTACTTACCTCTCAATCCAGCACCAGCTCCTCACAGGCAAATACAAATCCTTCAACTCCCACTGCTCATTCCTGCAATGTAAATGCACAAACAGGTACATGCTTTCCAACAATTCCCTTATCTTTACTTACTAACTCCTGGATATTAGATTCAGGAGCTTCAAATCATATTTGTAATAAACTAGATTCTTTCAATAACATCACTCCTGCTTTTCAAACCACAATCACACTACCTAACAAAATCACTATTCCTGTTTTCTTTCAAGGTACTGTACATTTACCTAACAATTTAACTTTACTTAATGTTCTTTATGTTCCTCAATTTAAATTTAATCTATTATCAGTTAGTTCTCTCCTATCCTCCTCTCCCTATAGCATTACATTTGAACCTACTTACTTTACCATCCAGGACAAGATATCTTCGAGGAGGATTGGCAAGGGTGAATTAATAGAAGGCCTTTACATCTTACAAACTGATCCTACATCTACTTCTACTCATTGTAATAACATTAGTATATCTACTTGGCACAATAGATTAGGACATCCCTCTTTAGATAGACTTTTACAGCTCAAAAATGTTTTAGATTTACAGCACACTAAAGATTCTACTATATGTGAGGTTTGCCCTTTGGCTAAACAAAAGATTTTACCTTTTCCTTCAAGTTCTTCTATTTCTTTATGTCCTTTTGATCTTATACATTGTGACACATGGGGACCATTTAAAATTACATCACATAATGGTTTTAGGTATTTCTTAACTCTTGTAGATGATTACTCTAGGTTCACATGGATCTTCTTGCTTAAACTAAAATCTGATGTTCATCACATTATTCCTAAATTCATAAATATGATTCATACTCAATTTAACTCTAAAATTAAGAAATTTAGAAGTGATAATGCAAAGGAATTACTGTTTTCTCAATTATTTTCTAAATTAGGCATCCTTCATCAATTTTCATGTGTTGAGACTCCTCAACAAAATGCTAGGGTAGAAAGGAAACATCAACATATTCTAAACATAGCCAGGGCTCTAATGTTTCAATCCAACCTTCCTTTACAATTCTGGAATGAAAGTATCCTAACTGCAGTATTTTTAATGAATAGGCTGCCTACACCTATCTTAAATAATCTTAGTCCTTATACAAAATTATATCAAAAACCTGTTGACTACTCATTTATGAAATCATTTGGTTGTCTCACATTTGCTTCAACCATAAAAGAACATAGGTCTAAATTTGACCCAAGAGCAATTAAATCTATCTTCTTAGGTTACACTACTGGCATAAAAGGTTATAAATTGTTAAATTTAAATGATCAATCCATTTTTCACTCTAGAAGTGTAGTTTTTCATGAACATATATTCCCCTTCACTAATAAAGATTTTTTTAACAAATTCACTCAACCTACTGTTTCCTCTCCACCTATTCCTTCTGAAAGTTTCTTTCTCTTTGATCCAACTTTACCTCCCTCATTACCTAATAATGATCCTGTTCCCACTAATAATACTGATCATGTCCCTACACATAATATTACTTCCCCTCCATCTTCCCCACGTCCCACTCATACTAGAAAATCTTCTAGAATTCATAAACCACCTACTTACCTAAAAGACTACCATTGTAATTTAGTTTCACTTAATCATACCCCTCCACACATCAGATATCCTATTCAATCAGTCCTTGATTACTCATCTATCTCTCAGTCCCACCAATCATTTATAGCTAACATTTCCACTATTAATGAACCATCAACTTATAAGCAGGCAATCACAAATCCAGAATGGGTAAAAGCCATAAAAGAAGAATTACATGCTATGGAAAATAACTCTACTTGGTCTGTTCAACCATTACCACCAAATAAAACACCCATAGGATGTAAATGGATATTTAAAATAAAAACTAAATCAGATGGCTCCATTGAAAGATATAAAGCAAGACTGGTAGCCCAAGGATTTACTCAACAAGAGGGCATTGATTTTACAGCAACCTTTTCTCCTGTGGCTAAAATGGTTTCAGTTAGGGTCATTTTGGCTTTAGCTATGGTTAAAAGGTGGGACTTGCACCAGCTTGACATCACCAATGCCTTCTTAAATGGGGAACTTGATGAAGAAATATATATGACTTTACCTAAAGGTTATGAACCATCTCAGCTTATACAACCAGGTATGTCATTTCCTCTTGTTTGCAAACTACATAAGTCAATCTATGGCTTAAAACAGGCTAGTAGACAATGGAACCACAAGCTAACTGAGGTCCTAACCTCACTACATTTCACTCAATCCAGGTCTGATTACTCACTTTTTACTTCTGGTTCTGATTCTACTTTTTTAGCTGTTTTGGTTTATGTTGATGACATATTGATTGCTGGACCAAATACTCAATTGATATGTTCACTTAAAGATAAACTAAGTACTGTTTTTAAATTAAGGGATCTTGGTCAACTTAGATATTTTTTGGGTCTTGAATTTGCATATTCTAAATCTGGTTTACTTGTATCCCAAAGAAATTATGCTCTGCAAATCCTCCAGGATACAGGTTACTTATCCAGTAAACCCAATCTAATACCCATGGATTCTAAAAATATTTTAAAATCTGATGATACTGATCTTATCCCTGATCCATCTCCCTATAGAAGATTGTTAGGTAGACTTATTTATCTCACAATTACCCGTCCTGACATTGCCTACTCAGTTCATAAATTAAGTCAGTTCATGTCTAAGCCTACTTATGCACATATGTCAGCCATTAATTATCTCCTTAGGTATATAAAAGGCAATCCAGGGCAGGGTCTGTTCTACTCTAATTTTTCTTCTCTTAATCTCACAGGATTCTGTGACTCCGACTGGGGTTCATGTTTGGACTCCAGAAGATCTACAACTGGATTTTGTATTTTTCTAGGCAATTCCCTAATATCTTGGAGAGCAAAGAGACAGGCAACAGTTTCAAAATCGTCAGCCGAAGCTGAGTATAGGGCATTATCTTCAATCACAAGCGAAATACTTTGGCTAAAACAATTACTCAATGATTTACAGATTCAACAGAACTTACCTCCAGTTGTTTTTTGTGACAACTCCTCTGCCATCCAGCTCGCCCAAAACCCAATTTTTCATGAGAGAACCAAGCACATAGAGATTGACATCCATTTCATTCGAGAGCACATAGCCAGAAACCATTTGAAGCTTCTTCCAATTGCATCTTCTGCTCAATTGGCAGACCTATTGACAAAACCGTTGCATCGTACACAATTTGCGGCAATCCTGTCCAAGATGGGTGTCCGCAGCATCTACGTACCTCCATCTTGCGGGGGGGTATTAGCAGAAGAAAATAATTCAACATCTAAGAACAATTTGGAAGAAAGATCAGATGAATCGAAGGAAGAAATGAAATAGAATTAGGGCTGTATAATTAGGGATTATTCAAAACGACTAGTTTATGTATTTAGTTATTCAGTTAGGTTAGTTTATCTGCTTTTACTAAATTACCCCTGTATTACTTTTCTATTTAAATGGCTCTTTAGCCTGATCATTGAACACAGTTATTATTATTTTCAATACAATTTCAATTTCAACAAATTCTCTCAAAGTTCAATTTATGCAATATTCATTTACTTACATATGTTTTGGGAAAACGCGAGTGAGATACATTCTCCGTTAATTTGGATGAAAAATGGATTTTGTGCAAGATTTGATAACATACAAGGGAATTCCTTGGGGGGGGGGGGGGGGGGGAATAACACAGAGTGGGTATGATGATTTTTCATAATAAGATATTAATTTAGGATAGATTTATTTTTTAAAATTGAGTAATATATATAGGATGTTTCTTTTTCTTAGAATTTTTTTTTATTTGAATTATCGTATAGTACTGAGAAGTTATCTGAAAACTAAATAATATGTTTTACATACTATGTGGATCTACCCGGCTGCATGGCCAGTTTTTTTTTTTTTTTTTTTTTACTTATCTTCACAATTCATACCGTTTATTGCATGTTTCTTTTAAATTAATGGTCCATCATGTTTAAAGTTTGTTACAAATGTGTAACACTTTATCTATGAATGATGAACACATAACCAACTTTAAACCTGAGAGTCCATTAATATGACACTCAAATATGAGATAACATGATATATAGTCCAAAAATACATCTGCCAAAAATATATTTTTGGCGGAAATTGACTAGAAAAATAATCGGTGTAATATAGAAAATTGTAGTTAAATTGAAAGGGGAAAAATATTAATTAATCGAGCCAACTTATACAATAGTTACTTAATGTTAGGACTGTCAATTGAGTCGAACACCGATGGCTTAGTCCGATTAAAATTGAGCCGAACCGAATTTGAACTATATTAAATTCAATCAATTTATGAGCCGAATTTGAACCTAATAAGGCTCAACCCTAACATAAAATTATTTAGAATATAATAATTTTTTGTATTAAAATTGTAGTTACTAATTAATAATTTTATTTTGAAACAAGAAAACTGTAAAAAAAAAAATAGTGTAAACCCACGTATAACATAAAGGAAATAAAAGGAAAAATTTAACACAAAAGATCGTATATATTGGAGTCTTGAGACTTTAAAACTCTACCACCTATTCATATGGAGCAAACATAATTATTGGCAAATGAGAGATTTTATCAACTATAGTTTCATCACTTATCAAAAAAACATTTTTTATTCCATCAAAATCTTTAATAATTTCATAATTTTAATGTTATACACAAAAATTAGTGTTTTTCGGATATGACATCCTTTGAGGTATTATTATATTAAATACCTAGTTTTTTACTTTTGTAGTCTTTACATGTAATTAGTAATGGCACTTTATTTATGTGTATTTCAGTAATGTGTTATTTGTGGAGTAAAATTTGCAGTATTAACAAATCCAATATAAGCCGATATGAACTATAGAAGTCTGAAAAAATACATGAGCCGAGTTAGAGTCAAGAAAATTAGAAAATTTAAAAGTTGGACTTGTGCCTATAGTTATGAAGTCCAACGATATTTGAGTTTGAGTCATTTAATCGGCTCACATGTCCCGACTACTTAATGTAGCCAAATCCAAAAGGTTCACAACCTTTTTTTTCATGAACAGTAATCAAAGTTTCTCCTCCAAGTCTGACATATCTAGTAACAAAAACATTAAATTTCTATTCATTTAAAGAAACACACAAATAATTTGACGCTGTAGTTCGACATAATTAAATAAAATTAATTTGTTAATTTTTCGATCATTGTTTTTATTATGTAAAGAAACTTATCATAGTTTTATTTATGTGAATAAACTTAATATATCTTTTTTCAATTGAACGCGAGCAATGTAGTAATAATAAACTATGCTAGACTATAATATAATAACTAATATAGTATTCGATAATATTTGAATTATAAATTAAAAAATATAAATTTATAAGTAAATATAAAAAAATGAATAGTTAATTCATGTTTCTTCTCAGTTTAGGTACGATATGGGAAGTCTAAAATCAAAACCATATCAAAATACTCGGGTACGATTTTCATCTATACCAAGACCTTCGATTTTAATAAAAAATAAAACCTAACATTCGGTACGATACAATTTTGAAAACCACCCCTTATAGGTGGAGTGGGCTTAATTGGTTATTGTGATAATTAATTAATTAATTAGTAATGGAAGGGTCGTAAACGTATCATGCAATACAAATACTTTCCACCCTATAGGTTATTTCTTGCACAAATCGAGTTTGATAATTGATTTCCATAAAAAAACTTTTTGTGGAATTAATAAGTACAAGAAATAACCTATAGGGTGGATATTTCTTAATTCTTACACTAATTATTTAAAAAAAAAAAAAGTAGATATTTCTTTGGGGCGGATGTGCTGACAAAATGTGTGGCAAACTCAACCAAAGTTCCCAACCGGCCGGGCTACCGAAATGGCTTCTTCTACTCTTTCTTACTGCGCGGTTGCTTCTCTATCTCATCTTCAATTCTCTTCAATTTCCCCTCTTCACAAACCCTTAAGTTTTAAACCCTTTGAAAATATAAAACCTTCAACTCTTAGATTTTCCTCAGTAAAAATCAAAGCTACTATTGATGGAGAGGGCCGATTTTCCACCATCCCAACGCTTGTCGTCCAAGAAGAAGAAAAACCCAATAAGGTATTATTATGAAATGCTTAAATTTTCTCATTATATGAACAGCTATAAGTATCTTGGTCTTTACTCTTTGATTAGCTCCATTCTTCAAAAATTCCATGTCATAAAATTGTGCCTTCATTCTGTTTCACTTGTTGGTAATTCTTGAGCTATGTTAAAGTATTAAATATCTCTCCTTTCTAACAGCTTGAGTTTTAGATAAATTGGACAAGAAATATGTTCGAATCTCTGTTCCACGTTTTAATGTGAACACACACACACACAGTGTGATTGGTTGGGTTCTTTAATTCCAATTTGGACTATAACTTGAATTAGTGGGTTAGGCCACTCGACATTTATTCACAAAAAATATGCTTGCCGTGCGGAACTCTTCTATTTTCATTTTATCCTCATTACACTTGAAATATCAATTTAAATTATATGTGATTGTCGGATTATTGTTTTGATGATGAAATCACTCCTATGCATATGCATTGAACCAAATCGAGTTATTTTATACTTTATATGCATGCTTGTTGTCTGAAATGTGATATGCATATTTATAGACATAAATCGTGTTTAGGAAGTTGAAGAGAGTGTGAGCGTGCTTAAGAATGCTGCCAAGACAAGAAAAGTAGCACCCGAGGAGATTATATCTGCTTTTACAGTGATTGAGAAGGCAAAGCTCGATCCTTCTAGTTTTTTTCAAACTCTGGGAGGAACCAAGTCACCTGGAAGAACTTGGATGCTTATATTTACAGCAGAGGCTAGTTCTTAATCTGTGCTAGCTAGAATTATTCGTAAAGTACGTAGTATTCTCTTTTGGTTTTGTGCTTATGAGTAGTAATTTGATTTACAGAAAGGATTACAAAGTGGTAAATATTTCCCGATTACAGCCGTTCAGAGGTTTGATGCAGCTGTAAGTTTCCCCATGCCTCATTTCATGAGTTAAATATTATTTCAACTAAAAATAAAAATAAAAATGAACAGAGAGAGTTTCATGCTACATACAAAACATTGATGATATATGAATATTGATTTGACATTTTAGGGAAAGAGGATTGAGAATGGAGTTTATCTCGGACCACTTGGTTGGTTAACCTTCGAAGGTAGGATTTCATGGAAGAAAAGAATACTTGCATTCATATTTGAAAAGATCAAGGTCAAAGTTGGCCCTTTTAGCCCATTTGAGATTAGTTTCCCTGGTAAAGATGAAAGGGAGCCGAGCAACAAAGATCCATTTTTCATTTGGTTTTATGTTGATGATGAAATAGCTGTTGCTCGTGGCAGAAGTGGGGGGACTGCTTTTTGGGTCCGCGCCCAGCGCATCGGTACATACTAATTAATTTTTGTTCTAAAAAATTTAAACTTGTATATCTCTTTCTATATAGGAAAACCTCTCTACAATTCGTATGGAGTATATTTTGAAAGTAGATAGTTATTTAGTTTCTTCTTTTATACAACGCAACACAAGTATGCATATGATAAGAAAGATGTTGAACTCATAGGGAGCCGACTACTAATTTAATCACGAACAAATTTAACAATTCTTTGTAAAAGATCGTTATTTGGCAGCCAAAGAACGCAAGTAGTCGAGGCCAAATTGGAAGTAATTGACCACATCTTCTTTTGGTGGAAGGCTTTCATGTATGGCTGGGACCTGGATAAAGTTTTGAGTCCACTCATCCAGTGAAGGGAATTTTAGAGAGTCGAGCAGCGTCATGCCTCCGACCTCTTCCATGGCCTTGAGCCAAAGGGCGACCCATCCCACAACTAAATCGAGGTATCCTATCTTCTCTCCTCCGAAAAACTTATTCCCTTTAATTAAATTCTCCAAGAACCCTAGTGCTTCTTGTGCAGAATCTATGGCCTTTTCCTCCCCTTGTGAACTCATAGCTTCCCATGCGCATAGAACAACCTGGTTTGGTATGTACATGTTCGAAAATCCCATATGAGTAAAATGCAAAAATACCCTCTGTGCTTTGACTAATTGTCAAATAAAGCATGTGTTTTTTTTTATTAGAAAAAAAATATCCTCCCAAGATGGAGTACATACTGTGCAGTAAAATGACAATCATACCCCACCATAAAATGAGAAATCACCCTATCCACCTAAAAAGTTGACAAATAATCCCCCTGTTAACTTTAAATATTGACAGTAGTTCCCTCACTTAAAAATTTGACAATAACCCACCTATAGAGTTATGAGGGTATTTCAAATGGGTGCAATGAGCTAATTAAAATGTGATACAGGGGTCATTTTGCTAATAAAAAATAACACACGTGGGGTTTTAACATGAGAGGTGCTTTTTTCATTTATAGCTATATAAATGGTGAACAAGAAGAAATGAATATAACTACCTTTTCATCAACAAATTTAGCCCAGAAACGAGGCATGGCTCTATCGTATGGATCTTGAGGCAATAAAGGGTTTGTCTTTCACGTTTCATCGACATATTCGATGATAATTAATGATTCAACCACCGGCTTCTTGTTGTGTAACAGAACAGGAACTTTCTTATATACAGGGTTCATCTCTAGGAGCAGAGAACTTTTATTCAGCAAATCTTCTTTGATAAATTCGTAAGGTATACCCTTAAGTTTCAGAGCCCATACAATTCTGGCACAGGGGAAGCTTGAATGAGTTCCAATCAACTTGACTTCACTCATTTTTTAGGATTGAATTAATTTGCTTGATTTCTGAGTTCTATTTTATGGGATTATAAATGGGACAACATGGCAGAGTTATTTATAGGATGGACTATGGAGTTTGAGAAAATTGAACAATGTCTGTTCGTGGAAACAGGCAAAAACTGTCTTGATCTCATCAAAACAGTAAGATTTTAGTTATTATAAAAGGGAAAGAAATCAAATAGAATCATTTATGTAATTGAATAGTTACATCACATTGATAATTTCATTTTTTTCTTCTCTTTTAACACGTAAAAATAAAAATAAAAACTATTATTTTTAATAGTTACTATAATATATAAGTAATTTTTATAGTGCATCATCAATATGTTTTTAAGTAAAAAATATCATTGTATCATTTAAAGATTTAGTATGATATAAAACTTCTAAAAAAAATAAAATTCTCTTAAATATCGTAAAGGCTACCGCCTACCAAAAAAAAGAAAAATTTACATAGACATTCCTAGCTATTACCCTAATTACAAGAACTTACCCTTCTGCTTTAAATATTACAAAGACACTCCCTCGACCAATATAATATTACAAGGAGATCCCATACGGCGTTAATTTTTCATGGTAGATGATGATGTCATCAAAATATTTTAATATTTTTTCAATTTTGTCCCCAAGGGGGTGTATTATAATATATTTTATGTTACAGGGGGTGTCTTTGTAACCGTGTAATAAATATTGTAAATAAAATTTTAAACTTTAAAATTAAAACAAACCAATTCAAAACTTAATAAATTTATTTACAATAACAAAGTTTGGTAAATAAAGTTTTAGTAACATATATTTTCTTACAAAATTATAACAAACCAATTTAAAATTTAATAAATTTATTTACAATAACACAATTGGTAAATAAAGTAAAAAACCAAGTTAAAATTTAATAAATTTATTTACAATAACACAATTTGGTAAATTGAAGTTTTAATAACATATATTGTCTTACAAAATTAAAAAAAACCCAATTTAAAATATAATAAATTTATTTACAATAACACAATTTGTTAATAAAGTAACAAACCAATTTAAAATTTTACAAATTTATTTATAAGAACACAATTCAATAAATGTACATAAATAAAACAAATCAATTTCAAATTTAATAAACTTTTTTCAACATTACTAAAAAAATTATAAATTAAATATAGAATTATTTTTCTTTTTTAAAAAAATTAATCAACCAATACCCCCACCCCTACCTCAACTTCCCCAACCCAACCATTGTCGTATTCCTTTCCAACCAATGTTTTCATAATCGGACAGGATAATGAACTGGTAATTCAACTGGTCACTGGTTCTACAGGTCGGATCATTGGTCGGAACGGATGACGTCATTATGATATAATAAATATATTTAATTTTAAAGTATATACAATATGCATAAAATTTAAACATTATACTACAATAGATATAAAATAGTGAAAACTTAGAATATATTTATATTAAACCATATAATATTTATCTAACTTATATCATAATGATAATTCATTTAATATAATATGATTATATTTATTTAATTAAAAATATAAAAATGTAAGTTAAAAATACAAGAAATTAAGAGATTAATAAATTTTAAAATATGATATGTATATAAGTCTAACATTCAAAATCAAAATTGCATAATATATCGATTTGACTTTCAAACATTGACACTCTTTATTCTAAAATATATAGTTGAAAAGAAATATCTTATAGAAAAACTTTTAATAAGAAATTATTTCATAAAACTAAAACTAATTTTAATTTTCATTGAAAATGTCTAAAATATTTTAATTTGAGTTAATTATCATAATCTAATTACTGGCTCAACCGGTTCAAACTGATTTTTAAGCTTACTGATTTTAGGGGGTTAACCGGACCGAATAGGCCTCCGATTCACGGTCGAACTGATCTGTCCAATCCGATTTTAATAACATTGCTTCCAACCCACCGTCCACAACAAGCTCCAAAGATTGAAACTTTCACTCAATGACCTCCAAAAGATTGAAAGTGTCACTCATGCAGGACTAAAGTTTGCTATTGTGCTCAAATTTTAGTAACTGAATTTGAGATTGAGGATTATGGTGTGAGATTGGGGTTCCAATGAAGTTTTGGGAGTAATTTGGTTTTGGGAGTGGAGCGATGCTGACATAGGAGAAGACGTTGGCAGGGGAGACGACGCCGGAGGAAAGGGTTCTGACAGCGCAGACACGCCGACAGAGGAGACGAGGAGAGAGAAGAGGCAGGGTGGTGGGTATTTTTTTTAAATGGGTAAATATTGAAAATAATTAAGGGCATTTTTTATATTTACAGTTTCTGTTAAGTTTGACTAATGGTCGTTAAGTTAAGGGGATGTCTTTGTAATTTTTAAAACATGAGGGTAAAATCTTGTAATTAGGGTAATAGTCGGGGGAATGTCTATGTAAATTTCTCAAAAAATAAAAAATAAAAGTAGAATCGCATCTAACCTATGAATGAATGAAAAATGCTTATGACTTAGCAAACTAAGTAATCTTTCTTTGGATTGAGAAATAAAATATGAAAGTATCCAAATGTTGGTCCAAAAGTGGTCAGACGAGATCTAGAGGAGGGAGAGAGGCGTGAATAGACCTCTGAATATTAAAAAAAAAATTCTCTTTTTCTATAAGATGAGTTCGCTTATGAACAGTGTAAGATGAATAAACTGATTTTGCACTAAGCATATCAGCAGAGTAAAATACTTAGCTGATTTTGTTTATCAAGTTTATATAATCAGAGTTTCAAACAATGATGTAGCGAATATGTTTGTGTATTTTTCAATCAATATTTTCTACTCAATTTAAACTTTAAAACACAAAGAAAATTTAACCCTAGGTTATATATTTCTCAATTTAAAAGACTCTTCTTTTAAAGTATTTACTTAGCTTATCAAATATCCAATGCAAGACAAGTAAATAACACAAGGAATTTTACAATGGTTCGGCAGGAACAAATCCCCTTAGTCCACTCTTCTAAACCACACAAATTTAGGTTATACTAGAAACAGAAAGTAACCAGTACAAACTTGACCTCTTACAACATATGACAAGCCTCAAGTAGAACACTCAGTTCCCAGGTCGATCTTAGAAAAACCTACTCTAAAGCACTCAGCTAAAGAACATTTAAGCTTTACAACAAATGATAAGCCTTAAGTAAGAACACTCAATTCACTCTCAGAAAATCAATCAGATATTTCATTATAGGAGTTCACTCAGAAAACCTATACTACGAAGTTATATCACTTTACAAAGATGGATATAAACTCCTTACAACACCCAGTTGTGACTAAAATTTCATTTGTGATTTCCTATTGCGCACTTGTGGCCATTTCATTTGTTGTTTGGCACAAGCATTGTATACTGATTACTTTGTGTTTTCTAGTATAACCCAAAATCTAAGTGACTTGGAAGAGTGGACTAAAGGATTTAAATCCATATAACCACTCTAAAAATTCTGTGTGTTTTTACTTTGCATTATTTCTTGCATATTTTCAAAGTGCATAAAAACACCTTGTTTAATCTGTTGAAAGATTTGTAAAAAGAAGTTTATTTAAACTGGGGATAAAATCTTTCCAAATAGACTAAGGACACTTGTGAAAAACACTTTAAAATATCCGCTGCAAGTGCTCTGTTTTAAAGCTCGCTGAAATCAGCTAAGTAGTATAAAAAGAAGTGGTTAATTGTGCTGTTCAAATCAGCTTAGTCAGCTTACTGACCTATAACAGCTTAGTCTGCTGACATACGAGTAAAAAGTTTTAAAGCCAAAAATTTTCAGAGGCCTATTCACCCCCCTCCCCCCTCCCCCCCCCCCCCCCCCCCCCCCCCGTCCTCTAGATCTCATCTGACCACATGGGACCAACAAGTTTAAAAATGTATTTAAGCATATATATATTTATTGCAATAAATGTATTTACGAAATACGAAGAGATATATTTGTTAAGTACAAATCCGGGTGATGGAATAAGAAAATGAAAAACTCTTATATCCGAATTGTGGGGGTGAATACAAATACACTCAATTACACAAAGAATGTGTTAAATAGGAAATAATTTCTCTAATAATTCACCTAGCTCAACTCAATTGAGTACTTGAATAGAAAAACCGAACCTTTAAAAAGGTGCGACTAATATTTTAAATTCGGGTGTACCGTATTACTTGTGGGGGACAACTCTTTAAATATCTAATCGCATACTAAAAAGAGTTTCACACAAGAAAATTGATACCATTCCATATGAGTTATGGAAAGGGAAGAAAAACCAAATACCTAAAAATGTGGGGGTACTTGGGTCAGATTTTGGTTTCACCACCGAAAAAGAAAATAACTTAAAAATATTAATTACTAGTAGCTTATACGATAAATAGTAGCAGTTCATATTTTTGGTGTTTAAATCTGAAATAAATGTAGTCATGTGATGTCACATTAATTGAGAATGTAAGAAGGATTTGAGAATCATTTCTAATAAAATTGATCTCTCTTTTGGTTCAGATTTATTTTCAGTAAGTGTGATTTACTGATATTAAAATATGATAAAGTAATATTATTTATTATATTACTTACATAAACCATTTTACTGTTTATAATTAGGGTTAAATATAAATTGTTTATTCTGCGAGAATAAACACTATAATCTAGGACATTTTAGACTACAATATTTGATAAATTTCATAGAATATTTTGCGGAAATATTTAATTGATTTTGATCAAGAGGGACAACTTTTTGAAGTTTATAATTATATTTAATTATAAACTACTATATTCTGCGAGAATATACATATGAATCGATCTCAACATGAGTTTGTTGACGAGTTGAAGAGACAAATGATCTAAAGGCTCGAAGTTATTTGATCTAGATATTCTAACATATATGTTAAAGGATTAACCTCAAACATATAAATAAATTATGTCACGTTCCAATATCGTGGATTAGAAAGAGGCGATTGACAATAAGTTACATTCATAAAATTGGTAGACCTCGAGGAGTGAACCAATTAGATTTAGACGATATTTAAATTCAAGAGTTTAAAAACTTTGATAAGTCAATCGATAAAAAACTAGGCTAGACGAGTAGTCAATATGCCTTATTAAAAGAAATAATTTGCTTATTTAACTCATATTCACTAGTAATTAGGATGACACCATTTGAATGTTAATAGCTCCAAAAGCTATATAAAGTAAGAGGTTTTATCAAAATGGATATTTAAATTGTCTTCCTTAATGGTGAATTAAATGAGCATATTTATGAGGAGTAACCAGAGGGTCTCGATGTTAAAGAAAAGGAAAATGTAGTTTGCGAAACTTTTATATTTTCTTGTCGACCTTTAACAATTTCCAAAATAATGACACGAAAAATGTGATAGTGTCATCAACAAATTTTGACTTTCCATATTAATAAATATGACAAGTGTGTCCATATAAACAATTTGGATAATTAAGTAAAAGAGTTTCGTTATACGCAAATGATATGTTAATGTTTGAGATTAATATTTAAAATAAATCCATTGAGAAAATATTAACTTATGATGTGAAAAACTTCGATTTAATCAATCATGATTAGGAGGTCATGTGATGACATTAAACTATCTCAAGCACATAATGTGGATGAGTGATAGTTAGTTTAAATACTTATGAAATTAAGGGATTTCATAATTTATTTAATTCATATCTTGTGTGCTACACGAGAACAAATTATCTCAATTTGAGTATGCTCATAGAAAAATTAGATGTCACGCACACATCGGAAAATGCAAGAGGTCTGACATCGTCTCTTTAGTTAAGGAGATACATAAGCAATTTTAGTAAGATTAGTTGTGATGCATTAATGGGATATTTGAATCTTTAAAAAATACATATACATGGGCATTATATTTTTTTAAAATCCAACGAAGGGATATAATATTGCAAATGAAACTTCTGACTTAGAGAAATCAAAGTTTATATGCGGATATGTATTCAATTTAGGAGGCACCAATATCTCTTGAGAATCTTCCAAATAAACGCATATATATGAGATTAGAGTGCATAGCACTTGATAAAGCTACTGGAGAATTTGAGTGACTACACAAAATTATGGAAGATATTCTAATATGACTAAAAATTGTGTTTGTCATAGGAAAAATACGATAATCAAGTAATGATACACAGAGCTGAACGAACTCTATATATAATGGTAATGTCACGACATATTCGTTGTCGTTGATATTATACCGAGAGACATCTACTTTCAAATAGAATGAACTTTATGAAGTCAAGAGATAATTCTGATTCCGGATATTAAAGGTTTATCTAGAGAGTAGTATGTGCATCGAGGAGAATGGACTTAAAGCCTAAATTAGACTAAGTTACGGAAACCTAACCTGGCAACTGGAGATCCCACCGACCAGATTCAATAAGACAACCAGTCTTGACTAACTTAAATGAAAGCACTTAAGAATATAATTCTCTCCCATTCTTATGATGCAATAAGTGCATGCCTACTGCATTATTTTATAGGTTAAGCAAATGCTTTTAATGACGTCTATACCTTGTCGAGAACAAGTAGAGTATGGTAGGATACTCTTGATAGATGCGGTCACCTATGTTAGTGTGAGTTGGGTCAGCTCGTTGGAAATTTTTTTATAGGTTGGAATTCTCTAAAGCACTCGCATAACCAAGAATGTTTAGGGCAAAAACGAACACTACCGAGAACTTGAAGCAAATCGGTTTAATGTTGTGTTAAGTTTATTGTCTTGGTTTACACCAATAGCCGACAGTTCAAGATAAAATATTTCACCTATCCCGATGCGATATTATTCTAAACGAATACTTCGACATAATATGTCCTGTGATACGGGACACGAAGAACTATTTTATTCATGTGGGGGATTGTTGGATTTTATAATTTGTATGTGAATAAAATTAGTCGAGAGTAATTAAGGGGTTGCATCTGTTCGATCGGAAGAGGTACCCTTTGGACCAAAACAGTGCAATCCAAACGATGTGTCTCTTGCGAAAAGACTTTTTTATGCCTATAAATAAGACTTAATCTGGCCAATTAAGTATCCTTCTGGCCAATTAAGTATCCTTTTTTCAGACAATAATAAAAAATTACTCTATTCTCTACTTTAAATTTATGTCGAATTTTCTATTTGTTTCAAGTTCGTCGTGGGTTCATAACTTGAGCAACTAATGAACATCTTGGGAGACTACCAGGAATCAAACTGCATGCACAATGGCAGTCTCGAAAATATTGTCTTACGGAAATCGCTTCGACAAGCCTCGGTCTCACTTCGTAGTTTTCGTATATTGATTGGAGTGTTGTTTGGTTTATTTCGATCCAAGTAAGTATTTGTTACTAGTTTGTATGTTGCTATATAATCTAACTTTATTAGAGTTAATATATGTTAGATTATCTATATTTGTTATATGCTGAGATTTAAGTTAGAAATATTTTTGTTGAAATATTTAAGTACACAGATTGTTAGACACTAACAGTCTCCCACGGATCATATTGGAGTTAGACTCGGTGATGGTTCTTAAACTTATTTAGTCAGCTGATTTGGTTCACCACCCCCTTGGGACATTATTGAAAACTGTCGTTGGCTACTTGGTATGCCATGGGATAGCAGGATCATACATACGAAGAGAAGTGGCAACACCAGTGTCCTTTAAAAATTAAAATAAGTGTTATGATGCAACATTGCCAAACAAATCTCCCATGATTCCACCAGTGTTCTTTGAAAATTAAAATATTTCATGCGTCTCACGCGGTGGTTCAAGAAGTCAACATTATTCAAAGATATGTTTTATATGCTTACTAAAAAAAAAATAGAACCATGTAATGCAGTGACGGATGCAATCCCTTTTTGGGGGCCAATTTTAGAAGGAAAAAAAATTAGTTATACTTAATATTTTTTTTAAGAAATTATCATTACCATTTTACATTATTTAACCACTGATTTAATTCAAAAAATTAGAATTTTTTTATACTCCTTTTATATTCATGGACCCGAAACAATTATAATAAAAA
Organism: Penstemon eatonii; assembly: GCA_038501285.1. Classification (NCBI taxonomy): domain Eukaryota; kingdom Viridiplantae; phylum Streptophyta; class Magnoliopsida; order Lamiales; family Plantaginaceae; genus Penstemon; species Penstemon eatonii. The sequence continues at coordinate 42,729,815 of CM076713.1, forward strand.
GACAAGTATATTTTCATGTTAAATTGTCAATGACACATATTTTCTTTAATGAAGACATCCGTTTAGACTTAATTTAGAAGGCATGACTATCAATCATTTTTTTGCTAAGTTTACCATTGAAAAGTACAATAAGTAATAGCTTGTTATTCAAATAGAATTTAATATTTTGTAATAAGTAATAAGATTAATTAGTTATTGAAAGTGAAAGAGAGTGCGAAAAATGCAGTTTATATTTTTTCATATGTTGTTTGGTTAGTAGGAAATGAAGTTACAATTTTTCCTTCTGTTTTATGTAGCGTATAAAATATTTTCCTATCAATTTGATGGGAAAAAGGTATTTTTATCTTCAAGAAAATAGAAATATTTTCCTATCAATTTAATGGAAATATCAAAGGACAATTCATATCTAATTATATTTACCAATTTGATGAATAAGGGATATTCTTGTCTTCACAAAAAAAAAACTTAAATTATTCACATTTTTAGTATTAATATATAATATATAATAATAATAATAGATTTTACCATCTCAATATTACAACAAAAATCAATTCAAATCGTATTTCAAATGTTTCATTAAAACTATCCAAACCATTTTGAAACATCGAAATAAGGCAAAACAAAGTCAAAACCAATCCACACGGCCCATTAATATTATATCTTTCAAATATTTCACGTTTCTCACTATCCAAACTGGCCCATACATAATCAATCCAAATGAAGAATTAACTTAGGAGCAAACTCCTAGACCATGTTTTATTACAATTTAAAATTTTACTGTATTTTTGCCTAATCAACCCCACTAAATATTTGTATTCATACTTTTTACCTTATAACTCCTTGATTTACTTTAAGATTAATTATATGAGATTAAAAATTATAAAAAATTGTTAATCTTAATTAATTATATATACTACCTGATGAGTACGTTAATACATAAATCTTTATATTTCTTATAATAATTTTAAATTTCAAACAAAACTATTTATTAAAATTAATACAATACATATTAAATTTTATAATACTTTATTAAACTATTATAGATTTACTAGACAATCTAGTGCCTATTTAGATGGCTTCTTTTAGGGAAAATAAATTGATGGTAGATATCAAATCAATGTTTTACAGGATTCAAGAGTTTGGGTGTAAATTTGTGAATATGTTTGTGTCTCATCTTATATAAAGGGTAATACTTGAGAAGCTGAGATGCATTGATGAATTTCCTGAGATGATAAATATATCAGACGGATGAAGAAATAAAGGGAACTTATGGCTTAGTGGAAGAGTGGTTTGCTGCTGAGCATTAGCTTTACTGACTTGCTGTACATATTTTGTGGGTAAAATTGCAGAAAACGTTCCAAACTAATTACTGATTTTGGATTTTCGTCCCGTAATTTAATATTTTTTTGGAATATCGCCCCAAACTAATTACTAATTTTGATTTTTCGTCCCAAACTATATCAACTCGCCAAATTTCGTCCCATAATTTACCATTTTGTATGAATTTAGTCCCAATATTAAATTTCTAAGTTAATGAAAATGACGTTCAATTTTGTAATTAATTTGGGACGAACTCTGCAATATTATATAACTATTCATGTTAAAAGTTACCATGTCATGACCCTTAAGCAGTCATGTGATATTCATCGGCAAATGCGCAATTCCGTCTTATAATTATGGTGGGACGATATTCCAAAAAAATATTAAATTACGGGACGAAATTTGCCAAATTAAATAGTTTGGGACGAAAATTCATAATCAGTAATTAGTTTGGGACGATTTTTGCAATTTTTCCTATTTTGTGTGAAAAAGGGTAAAAACTTCTTTTCCCCCATCCCCTACTATAATTAGAGATAATAGTATTGCTATTATTATTATTGGTCAAATCTTATACAATATGTTCATCTTAAAGATATTCAATTTAGCTCAAGGAGAATTTGTCTTCACAGTTGAAAAAATAATTTTATGACAATTGGAAGTTTTCAATAATTAATTATAATAGGAATTGATTTTAGAATGATTAATTCTACAAAATAAATGTTGATTTTGTGTATCTTGACATTTACAAAGTGATTATAAGTATCATAGTACATCCAAGTGATACTCATTCAGCTGACAGAACACCTTCACAATCATATTAAAGATCTAATCGTGATTTTGAATTTTTTTATTGCTAGGTAAAATTCACCTTCAGTTAAGTACTTATATAAGATGAGACACAATCATGAACTTCAATCAAGGTTTTAATAACATTGCTTTAAAGTTTAAACCAGTGCCCTTTAAAAATTAAAATATTTCATGCGTCTCACGCGGTGGTTCAAGAAGTCAACATTATTTTTTTTTTGAGAAAGAAGGCAACATTATTCAAAGATATGTTTTATATGCTTACTCAAAAAAAGAAAAAATAGAACAATTTAATGCAGTGACGGATGCAATCCCTTTCTGGGGGCCAATTTTAGTAAGAAAAAAAATTAGTTATACTTAATATATTTTTGTAAGAAAGTATCATTACCATTTTACATTATTCAACCACTGATTTAATTCAAAATTTTAGAATTTTTTTTTATACTATGTTTATATTCATGGGCCCGAAACAATTATAACAAAAAGACAAGTATATTATCATATTAAATTGTTAATTACAATTATTACTTCAATGAAGACATCCGTTTAGATTTAATTTAGAAGTCATGACCATCAATCATTTATGGGCTAAGTTTACCATTGAAGAGTACAATAAATGGGGGATTATAGGGTGCCGTTGCGTTAGGTGCCACTAATTGACCACATTATGTGGTATTACCATGCAATATGTATCACATTGTATGGTATAACTCACATTTGACAGTACATGCTCACATTACATAGTATTAATCCCATATATTTAGTATGACCCCACATCATATAGTATTTATTCCAAATTAGGTGATATTACCACGCAGTGCGTATCACATTCTATGTTATAAATTATATATGATAGTACGAGCTCATATTAAGTATTAACCTCATATATTCAGTATGACCACACATAATGTAATATGCATTCCAAAGTAAGTGGTACCATGCAATTTGTATCACATTCTATGTTATAACTCACATGTGACAGTACAAGTTCACATTATATAGTATTAATCCATATATTTAGTATGACCCCTCATTATATAGTATTTATCCCATATTAGGTGGTATTACCACGATATGTGTATCACATTCTATGATAAAATTCACATGTGATAATACGAGCACACATTACATAGTATTAACCCCGTATATTTAATATGACCCCACATCATATAGTATTTATTCTATATTATGTGATTTATGCAATTTTTCCAAAGTTAATATTAATTATTAAAAAAAATATTACTAGGCATGAGCCATAGCACATGACTGGTATATGGATCTCTCTATGTAGTGGTCGGCGTACTATTTATTTTAAATGTTATTTTAACATTCATTTATTTATTTTCATAATAATTTACTATTTAATGTTACTAAATATATAGTATAGTATTATTTGTTGTGGTATAGTATCATTTATTGTGTAAATATTATTATGACATGTTGGCAACTTGTTTAACAAATTATTAATTAATGACATGTTTTATTTCTATTGATTATAAGGCCATCTCCAGCAGTTGAGGGCTAGCCCCGAGCTCTGGAGCCCGGCCTAGCCCAGGGCCAGCCCGGGGCCCTGCTCGTCGTCTCCAGCAGTTGGGGCTCGTGGGGGAATTACTTCCATTTTTTTCCTTTGCCCACTCTCACCTATTAATATTATAGATTTATATTTTTTAATATTAATATTAATAATAATAATTATATTAGTACTCGTAATTTAATTATTAATTATATTAAAATATTAATATTAAATAGAATATTTAATTAAAATAACTTAAGAATTAATACATAATACGCAAACTATCACCTATTAATATTATAGTTTTATTTTTTTAAGTATGGAGTATTAATTAAAATAACACATTAATTACAACAATACACAACATTAATTACACAACAATACACAACATAATCAAGGAAAAGAAAATAAAAATAGTCCTAAAGCTCCTTATAAACCTCATAAACATAGTGTTGAAAAAAGTAAGTTAATGGATCATTTTGGACATATTTTAAGTGGGACCCACTTTGAGTAAAGAGTCGGGTTTTGACGGAATTATATTCTACTCCGTGAGTAGATTAAAATGGTATATGGTACGTCCAAATCGGAATACGGGTGAATGAGAAATTAAATCTCAAAGTTCACATATGTAATGGAAAAAATTGGAAAAAAAATGAACTTATCCCACATTGGAAGTGTGATAAAAAAAACTTGGGTTTATATATGATTTCTAAACTATAAGGGTTAAGAAATTATTACTAGAAGGCTCCCTCCTCGCGCGGGGGGGGGGGGGGGGGGGGAGGGTGTGCAAATCTTGGATTGGATTACCACACAGCCCTTCAAGACTTGTGTGTGCCCGCGATCTGCGGACACGAGTGTCGTCCCGAAAATCCTATTTCGGACAAGTCTAGTTTTGCTATTTTCGGCCCAAAATAATTTATTTTATTTAATCATGTTACATTTAAAATAACACATTCATTAAGCCCAAAATAATTTATTTTATTTAATCATGTTATATTTAAAATAACACATTCATTAATCATGTTATATTTAAAATAACCACACAGCCCGCAGCGTAGCCCGTTCCGCCCCGCCGTACAGCCTCGCCCCGGCCCCTCTCCATCTCCAACAGTCTCCCCCGCCAACCCCGACCCCGAGCCCGGCCCCGCGGCAGCTGCTGGAGATGGCCTAACTAGTGGCACCCTAGAATTTTCCACAATAAAGTTTATAAAGTAACTTTTAAGTGTTTTTTGCACTTTGAACCCTCAAAATATAGATTTAGCACTTTGCACCCCCAAAATAAAAATAATTTAGCACTTTGCATCCTCTTTTATTTTTCTCAAAAAATCTAGGGACAAAATAGGTAATTCATTTTAGATCTTTGGCACTTTGCACCCCTGAAATACGAGAAATGGGCATTTTGCACCCCCGAAATCAAATTAGCAGTTAACACCCTTGAATTAAGAACAACTCATTAACTTGCACCCCCAAAACACGAGAAATGGACAGTTTGAACACCCTAAACACAAAATTAGCAATTAGTACCTCAAATCAAGAAAAACTCAACAACTAACACCCCCTAATTTCTTTCGGTAAAGTTGAACACCGAGGGCAAAAAATCTCGGGGCAAAATTGCCCCTAGGTTTTCTCGACCTCGGTGGTCAACTTTTGCCAAAAAAAAAACGAGGGGGTACAACTAGTTCAGTTTTTCTTAATTTGAGGTGCTATATGCTAATTTTGTATTCAGGAGGTAATATCACAACACTACACCCTAGCCTCCGATAACCCCTACATTGGTATGCTATATATAGTTACACTTTGTGGTTCTGAATGAAGACTAAAGTCATTGAGAATCAGAAAGAGAAATTAAAGAGTAGAAATGGAGAAGGCTAATAATGCATGCTCTAAAAAGGGATGTGTAATGACAGGTGGAAGTGGCATTCAAAGCTATGCAAAAAACTCCTCATTTCAGGTACTTAATCTAGTTCTCATTTTTTACGGTAGACGAAAAAAAAAATATCCTACATAGTTATTTAAATTCTTTTTAAATATAATTTATTTGTTTTGTGCTATTTCAAATAAATAGCAGTTCTCGCCTATATACAAGATCCAATTTCCAAAATCTTTGATTCATTAGATAGAGGAATGGGGAAATTAGAGGATGATCCCCGGGGTAGGTTGGAGATGATCTAATGGGAGGATATCGTTATAATTAATTGGTAATAGAAGGGTAAACATGTCATTTATACAAATGTCGGGCTTGATATTTCTTGCACATGCAAATCGTGTTTAATCGAGCGAATCCAAAACATATGAATGTCAAGCACAATGCACTTGAAATTTGATCATTATATATTTGCTTTGTGATTGTTTTGTGTAGGGTAGTCAATGGGTCGGATTTGGCTCAATCAAGAATCGACTCCATTTATGTCGGATCGGATCAAGCTCTTGCTTGGATTTGAATTCTTTGAGTGCATCGGATCTTGTCCGGATTCTATCGGATATCGGATGTTTTCGAATCCAATAAAATTTTCACTTTCAAAATTAGACTCGTTTATTTTTCCAAAAGAACTTTGTTAACATTACAATTTTGCTTCATCTAGCTCGCATCTTCAAACTTTCTTAACTGATAGATTTTAAACGAAAATATTCATAAAGATAAAACTATGAATGGATAATTAATTATAATCCTTTTAAATTGATGGTAAAATATTAATAAATTTATTTATCTTAATAAAATAATAAATATATGTTTTTATTTATTTATTATCGGATATGGATCTCTAACTGATCGAATTGTCCTAAATCCTTATTAGAATAATGTAATAAATAATAGATAAATGACTATGTACTACCATTTGATAAAAATATTTTTTTTTATTTGCTCGTTGTACTTCAAGAACCAAACATTGCCATGAAAATTTTTAGCTCAGATCCGACTTGACCATATCATCCATTTTTAACATCCGACTTAATGGTGTAAATTGATGGGTTTTGGTCAGGTTTCAATGAGTTTTGATTTCATAAATATTTCTTTCTTTCGGTGGTTTCAGTTTTGGTGAAATCTCTGGAACACGTTTGAATTGAATTTGAATGTTGGGTTGGGTTTTTGAAAACTTGAATTCAAGCCAAAACGAGCCTAAGGCTCATTGAAAACTTTACATGCAAGTCTTAGGTGATCATAAAGATACTCATGTATATATGATGTCGTGGATGCAGAGAGATGTTGTTGATGCTACCAAGTTACTCATTCAAAACGCAGTATCGGAACATCTTAATCCAAGAAACTTTCCTGGATTGGAGACATTTTATGTTGCTGATTTAGGTTGTTCGGTTGGACCAAACACTTTCATTGCAGTGCAAAACATTATTGATGCAGTCAAACTAAGATACCAAAGTAGTAATGATAAAATCCCAGAATTCCAAGTGTTGTTCAATGACCACACGGAAAATGATTTCAACACGCTTTTCAAGTCTCTCCCTCTCAACCGAGAGTATTATGCATCAGGCGTTCCGGGGTCTTTCTATTCGAACTTGTTCCCACGTGCATCTCTCCACTTTGTGCACACTTCTTATTCTCTCCAATGGCTTTCTTGTGTGCCAAAAGAGGTTATTACAAAGAACAAGGGCAGGGTATATCATATAGGTGCTGGAGAAGAAGTGACCGAGGCATACGCAAGGCAACATGCTGCAGACTTTGCAAACTTTTTGCAGGCCAGAGCACATGAGGTAGTTCCGGGAGGTCTAATGGTGATTGTTCTTCCATCTAGACCCAATGGAGTCCCACATTCACGTGTTAGTTCCAATATATTGAATGGTATATTTAGTTCCACCTTCGTGGACCTAGCCAAGAAGGTAACTTATACTATGCACATGTACAACCACTATTATTGATTAGCATTCTATATATACGCAACAGTTTTAGCTCAACATGAGTGTACCTCGTCACTTTTGGTTCCGTCTTTCTAAATTTCCCAATGTTTTCCACTTTCATTCTTATCACCATCCCATGAGCCTGGGACTTAATAAAAAAGGCACATGTATTTATATAATTGAAACAAAAAGTGTGATTAATGTAAAAGACGGGACTAAAAGTGTTGAGGATGGACGACTAACCATGCAATTTTGTCATAACACAAGATATTATATTGTGATTTGGTGAATTGCAGGGAATTATTGATGAAGAGAAAGTTGATACATTCAATATACCAATTTACACAACATCGCCACAAGAGTTAGAAGCAACAATAAAGCAAAACGGGTGTTTCAGCATCGAAAAAATTGAGAGTTTGCCTAAAATAACTACTAAAGATGTCCCCCATGTTGTGTCCTTACGCATAAGAGCCATAACAGAAGGATTAATTAAGGAACACTTCGGAGAAGAAATCTTAGATGGATTATTTGAACATTTCACCAACAAACTTGTGGAGTCACTCAAGGATGTTGAATCCGGAATACTGGTAAACTTATTCTTGCTGCTTAAACGCAAAGGTGAAGAAGATACTTCCACTGTTTAATTGTTTTTATTTTATATGCTGAGGTGATCTCATGGAAAATTTATATATGTTGTTTTTATATCATGTGGACTGGAGATGATCGAGATTATGACAATTTGAAAGTAATGAGCTATAAATATCATAGTAGTGGATATTCATTTTAATGAGCTATAATAATGTGGCTTGATAGTGGATAATCGATATTTGTAACTTATGGCTTCCCTACTCTATTGTGTATTATAGATGAATAAAATGAATTCTTCTTTCCCTACTCTACTCTAATTTTTACTTAGTTTATCTTTTAGCTTATTTTATAACACGTTACCAGCACGATTCGCTTGAAGTTTTCATATAGTGTTCTTGTTGAACTTGATCAAGGCATAATATCCAAGTTTTCAATTAAATCAATACATAACGTACTGATTTTGCATATGGAAGAAATATTATCAGTCTATTTTATACTAAGCATTGCTACTGAATATAATAATTGGCATATGTGTTGTATAAATAGTTCTTCCAAATACATGAATTTCTATAATTCTGGAGCTATCTTTCAATTTTTTTAAATTAAAGGAAAGAAACATAAAACATCATTTTTCCTTTTTTCCTCCGTTTTAAGTTTTGCCTCTACAGTACTCTTGTTTTTCAAGTGTTCAAAAAAAATTATAAACAACATTAAGCTTTGCAGAAATTTTAAAGATGTTTTTTTTTTTACCAGAAACTCAATATAATCCTATGCATAATACATTTATATATTGAAAAGTGAATAATTTTCTGGATTTATATATAACTTCGTATCACTCGTGATTTTAATGGAACTTCTTTTCAAATATGGGTACTAAATGTCTAGACGGCATGATATTTCATCTCCTTGATGTTTTATATTTTCATGGCATGAGATGTTTATATAGTTTCTTTTCATAGTGATAAATATTTACTGTATAATACTTTCCGTAAAAAAAATTGGGTGCAGATTACTGTTTAGATTTTGCTTTAAATATGAATGATTATTTGTTTTCTATGAAGTTACTACTTTTGTTTTATATGAGTTGTAAATGGTTTTAATAAGCATATAAAATTAATTTTGTCTAGATTAATTTGCAACATATAAAATTAATATACAGAAGTGGACTAAGTATTTAACTATTGCTGTTAAAAGTTTAAACCTGACGTAGATATTAACGAATTACTATGCTAGCCAAAATCCTCTAAAGAAACAAAAGTATATTGAAAAAGTTAAGAGATCTAAGATTACCAGGAATAATCAATGGAGTTCAGAAAATAGAGTTTCTTGAATTTTTTGTAAAGACTAATATACCCCTATAAATTTTTGTAGTAAAATAAAAAATAACTTGAAGAATCTTACTTGTACATAAACACTACTACTTGAAAGATATAAAATTTGAAAGTCCATATCCAACATAAAAACCATTTATTCCAAAGTCCATATCCAACATAAAAACCATTTAATATATTTAATCCAACAAACATATATCACCATGTTGATTCTGCATGAGTGTCCATGCCTCTATGTCCCTTTCACATTTGAAGAGTACAGAAAACTTTGAAGAAATCAATAAATTGTTCTTGTAATAAACTACTTATAATAAACTACTCTCTCAAGATTTCTAATTAATACAACATTCTTTGAAATACGAAAATATCCGTCCAAAATTTGTGAACAAACAACAAGGGTCCTTCTAGCTTAAAACAACTTACAAATCGGGGTTTGCACAAAAAAGTTAACAATGGTGATGCATCAGCTATTACATACAAAGTCAGGTTTGTTATTACATATAATAAAGTCAAGTTCGAGTTTTCAAAAATTTAAACTATGCCTCTTGATAATCTATTTTATATTTTGTAGATGACAGATGTATTACGACAACGAGATTTGGATCAAATGAAAAGAAAGTATGCTAGCCAAAATCCTCTATAGCTTGTTTGGTTGTCAAGAAAGTGAGGGAAAATTGTATGGAAAGGAAAAGGAAAAGAAAGGAAAGGAAAAGGAAAAGAAAGTCATTTTCCTCTACATGTTTGGTTGTCAGGAAAATTATTTTCTTGCAGATGTTTTGTTGTCAAAATTTTGAAATATAATATTTTTGTTTGATTATGAATACTTTCAAAATTATAAAGTATATTAAAAGTGATTGCAAAATAAAAGTTATCAAATTAATCCCTAGAAAATAAAAAGTACAAATCGAGTAATTGAATCAAATAAAAATAGTTAGAATAACAATATATATTCTACCCGGGAATGTTTATCTATCCATGTAGATATATGATATATCTTCATATATCTACATTACACCTTTATATATATATATATATATATATATATTAATTAGTAAAAATTTTAATTTTTCTTTGGTTGAGATTTATGTAAAAATTAGTTGATATTGTCTTTTGTTATTTGTATTTTTTTATTTCAAGATAGGATTTACGTTTTATTTGTTGATAAAGTATTGTATGAATAATAATGTTTTCATTATATTAACTATAATATATAGACTAATTTGACGCTATTGTATATTTTTTAGCTACGTAATTTATATCAATATTCAAACTTAACAAGGGGTTATCGTCAATTTTTAAAGTTAACAGGGGGTTACTGATAATATTTTAGGTAAAAGGGGTGCTTTTGCGTCATTTTGTGGGGTATAATTATTATAATGACTTGAGAGGGTACTTTTTTGCTAATAATAAATAAGCACAAAGGGGCTTTTGATAGAAAAAAGTCACAAATGGAGAATTACGATAGTTAGACAAAGTACAAGGGGAGTTTTGCAATTTACTAAAATATTTTCCCAGGATTTTCCAAGGATTTCCCCATCAAATTGGTGGGGAAATTTTTTCTTCAAAAAATTTTCCTGCAGGAAAGTTGAAGGAAAATAAAAACTTCCTTTCTTGCTATCCAAACAAAAGTGAGAGAAAAAAAAACTTCTTTTCCCTCACTTTCCCTCACATTCCCGACAACCAAACAGTACACTAGAGAAACAAAAGTATATTGAAAAAGTTAAGAGATCTAAGATTACCAGGAATAATCAATGGAGTTTAGAAAATAGAGTTTTTTGAATTTTTTGTGAAGACTAATATACCCCTATGAATTTTTGTAGTAAAATAAAAAATAACTTGAAGAATCTTACTTGTACATAAACACTACTACTTGAAAGATACAAAATTTGAAAGTCCATATCCAACATAAAAACCATTTATTCCAAAGCCCATATCCAACATAAAAACCATTTAGTATATTTAATCCAACAAACATATATCCCCATGTTGATTCTGAGTGTCCATGCCTCTATGTCCCTTTCACGTTTGAAGAGTACAGAAAACATTGAAGAAATCAATAAATTGTTTTTATAATAAACTACTTATAATAAACTACTATCTCAAGATTTCTAATTAATTCAACATTTTTTGAAATACGAAAATATCCGTTCAAATTTTGTGAACAAACAACAAGGGTCCTTCTAGCTTAAAACAACTTACAAATCGGGGTTTGCACAAAAAAGTTAACAATGGTGATGCATCAGCTATTATATACAAAGTCAGGTTTGTTATTACATATAATAAAGTCAAGTTTGAGTTTTCAAAAATTTATACTATGCCTCCTGATAATCTATTTCATATTTTGTGTATGACAGATATATTACGACAACGAAATTTGGATCAAATGAAAAGAAAGTATGCTAGCCAAAATCCTCTAGAGAAACAAAAGTATATTGAAAAAGTTAAGAGATCTAAGATTACCAGGAATAATCAATGGACGATTAATGAACAAAATCAAAACTATTACGAAACTATTCAGAAAATCATTCAAGGTTTGTTTCATAATCTATGAATGTTGTAAATACTTTTTTGTGTTGGGTTTATATTAATCTTATTTTCTTGAATGTGGTAAACGGTCAAGTTGAAAAATTGAAAGTGGATCAATGCAAGATTTATCTAAAGAAACATGGACTAGGATTGAGTGGCAATAAAGCGACACTTATTCAAAGGATTAAAGAGCATATCGAGTGTCCAACATCTGTCCATAGAGAATGGCTTCTTAGAGCTCAAATGATCACATATGAGTCAAATGGTTAGTACAAAAAATTAAGTTTGTGTTCTTAAGTTCTAAGATATCTACTAAAAGGCTTATTATTAATTTATCATTTTTATAGGGTTAACATTTTATGATCATGTATGTTCGGAGATGCATAAATTGAAAAAAGTGTCTAAATGCATTCATTGTGGTGCTGAAGAGCCCCGCACTTTTTGTTGTGGTAATGAAAAAATTAAACTAGCACCTATTGAAATTCCAGATGAGTTATTCGATTTATTCACTTCACAGTCAGAAGAGGCTATGAACTTTCGAAAAAATATTCGTCATTTGAATTGCATATTCTCTTTTACCTCATTTGGTGTGAAGTATGATAAAGAGCTTGCAAATGCTAAGATCGGGGTTTATACTTTTCGAGCACAAGGAATGGTCTACCATAATCTTCCAGGATAATTTCCGAATGAAAATGGGCCATCATATTTTCAATTGTACTTTTTTGATATTGAAAATGAAGCTGAGGCTAGACTCAAAATACTAGAGAATTCATCTTTATCTGAAGTAGTTATAAAAAAGTTAATGAAAATTCTAGAAGTCAATCTGTACGTCAGGGTGTTTAGACGATTAAAAGATTATCCATCAATGGAAGATGTTCAACTCCATATCTCAAAAGAAGTGAATTTAGATCAACGAGTATATAATCATCCAACTACTGATCAAGTTGCAACTATATGGATTGAAGGAAATAATGATAATATACCGTATCACAGAGATATTATAGTCCATGCACATTCAAGCAATACACATAGAATAAAACATTATTATGGATGCTATGAACCATTGCAATATCCAATTCTATTTCCAAGAGGTGAGACGGGATGGCATCAAAATATCAACAGAAGACTGGAGCTTATCAGCTTACTCATCTTATTATCTTCAAGGTTAACTCTCAACAGACTAGTTAACTTATGGATTCTTAAGGTCAGGGGGAACGTGTAAGACTAGCGGTACTTCTGATTAAAAGATGAAATTTGTTGATGAAAGTTTGTTGAAGTTATATTTTCGTCAGAAGATCTTAATTCTTGAAGAATGAAGTTTAATTATCTAGCTGGATTGACAAACAGCCGAGGAAGATTACTAGCTATTGGCTTTCTTTAGTAATAATCTGTCATGAGGACACTCGTCTCATCAGATAAGTATTAAGCTTACTGATCTGATTATTTATGTAAAAGCCTCGTTGTTTAAAAACGTTATATCTAAAACACGCTTTTACAAGTCGACTGAGGCGGTTCGCATTCCCACCAGTCAATAAATGTTTTTTGAATTTTGAATTGCGTATTTGTCGCCCCACGATCAATGCTGACTCAAAACGGATCTAACGGTTAGCGTGTAACACGGAAACCGACGCACCTAGACCTTTTAAAACCAGATCAGATCAGCTCACTGATTCTTTACGCACCCAAATACTTTAATAAGCATTCTGAGAATTTCTGCTTTCAAATTCCTGCAAAAATTCTCTCGTTTTCACTAACCTTTTCAGAATCATCATGACTCCCCAACAAGAAGCAAAGGCAGAAGGTATGTATCTTGTTTATGATACATATCATCACTCTGGTACTGACGAAATGAAGGCGATCCTTGAGAAATTCAAAGCTGCAACTCTAGCGAACTTCATGGAAGCTCATGATGAGATGGTGTACAAGGATCAAGTTCTGGAGTATTATATTGCTAAGGAAGCTGTTGATTTCAACAAGCTTGAAATTAAGCAACCGTTGGAGGAAAGGACATAGTCATTACCCCTGCTCTGCTCCATGAGAAGTATGGACTGTCCAACCAAGGAAGAACAGACCTGACGACTATGGCTGAGGATAAGGAACAGGAATTTTGGAGTATCTGTGCCCACGAAGGAGAAATATTATCAGGTAACATAAAGAAAAAACAGTTGAAGGATGAATATCAGCGTATGGCTGATATGGTAGCAAAGGTGATTGAAAACTGTACTTTCTCTTTAGATAGTGTTACAATGAAGAGATATGCTATGATGATAGCTGTTCACTATGGGTTTGACGTGAATTGGGCTGAAAATGTATGGTATATTTTGGCAAATTTCCATAAGAAGAAGCAGACAAATCATAGGATTACTCTTAGTCATCTGTTCGTGATGTTGGGTTGTGATTTGACTAATGGGAAAGTCATTCACAATGCCAAGGCAATGGCCCATTATCAAGCTGTTAAGGGAGAGTCAAAGAGAAAAACTGATGAGGAAGAGGTTGAGGAGCCTAAGGAAAAGGCCCCTGCGAAGAAGAGGAAAGTGTTTGTTCAAACAGCTAAATCAGCTGTTAAAGCCAGAATATATACTAAAAAGAAGGCTGATGTCGATACAATCATTAAAAAGATTACTGATGAAGTTCTGGATATATCAGCTGACTCACCCTCCAGAACTATATCAGAGGAGCAACCTGCTGTGAATGTTGCAAAGAGGACTAGGAGTCAACTTAAAAATACTGCAACTTCAAGGCAAGAAAAGGAGAAAGTTGCACCCAAAAAATCTGCTAAGAGGAAGGTGGTTTTTAAACCATCTCCTACTAAGAATATGGACTTTGTCAGAGAAGGACCTCAATCAGCTGAGAGGCCAGTTGAAGCTGACAAGTATGCTGATGTTGCTGCTGCCAAGGAGTCGTCCGATGCTGCTGCAACAGCTCCCCTACAGCAAGCTTCAACATCTGAGGTTTCTGAACCTCAGGATGATCCAGAAGTGAGGATCATTGAACCAAAAGCAACCATTCCTATCTCATATGCTGCTCCCGAGCCTGCTGCTGATAAACCAAAAAGGAGGAAGCTTGTTAAAAGAAAGATATCTGCAGCTGAAAGGAATAGAAGGGAAGATGCCTTTGAGGAAAAGAAGGCCAAGGAGGAACTTGCTGAGGCCATAAGGCTTAGTAAGATTGAAGCAGAAAAAGAAGAAAGGAAAAGGAAAATGGCACCTGCTGAACGCCAAGCTGCTGAGGATGCTGAATTGGCTATGGTTCTTGAAATGAGCAAGAAGGATGCTCATGGGCCTCGCCATGCTGGTGGAATAAGGATTGGAGAATCCCTAAAGGGAAGAAGGATTCCGCCACCAGGCATGAGAGTGGAGAAGTGCCCCTTTAATGTCAAATGGGCTATGAATATTGTCAATGGACATTCTAGTGCCTTTGCCAGATTTGAAGCTGCCTTACAAGAATTTGACAGAGAGCTGCAGCAGGCCACTCTGTTCGTCCACTAGAAGACTAGATACAACAAGTGGAGAACTTACAGAGTTGATAAGTCTGTTGCTGAGCTGAAGGCTTGGGGAGAGTTTGAAGCTAAAGAGAAGTGGGTGCTAGACTTCTTTGGCGCTGAAGTCAGCATGGCGAGTTACTTTTGGCGCTGAAGTGATCTGCCTTCACTGCCTAATGTTCAGCAGTTACTTTTGGCGCTGAAGTCAACAGCTACAGAGAAGTGAAAGAGGCACCAATTCAGAGTTCTATGCCTAAAATCACTTAGGTAATCCATCAAACTACTAAAATATCTGATGATGGAACGCCTGAAATTGTTAAGGTAGAGGAACAATCAACTGTTCAACAAGTTGCTGCCAAGCCTGATGAAAAAAAGGCTCAAGAAGATGCTCAAGTAGAAGCTGGCACAATTGTTGTTCATCCAACTGTTCAGGAGTCTGCTAAGTCTGAACAAAATGAAGAAGAAACAAAAAAGAACTTAGCAGATGTTGAAGTCTACCAAGATGAGCCATCAACTTCTACCTCCATTCCCTCAGCTGATAAACATTCAAGTCTGCTGGAGTCTATTCAGCTGCTGCTAGAACAGACCTTGGATGACAGAATTGGGAAGCTGACAAAGGAGATGAAGGAGATAAAGGATGAAAACAGACAAATACACCTTTGCCAGATTTGAAGCTGCCTTACAAGAATTTGACAGACAGCTGCAGCAGGCCACTCTGTTCGTCCAGGAGAAGACTAGATACAACAAGTGGAGAACTTACAGAGTTGATAAGTCTGTTGCTGAGCTGAAGGCTTGGGAAGAGTTTGAATCTGAAGAGAAGTGGGTGCTAGACTTCTTTCAAACTGATTCCATCTCACAAGCCTTAGATCCTGATCACATTAGGGATGTCTTCCACAACCTTACAAGAGGAATTGTCTATAAGGAGACAAAGAAGATTGAGAAGTCCCTACCTGCCAAGAAGAGAAAAAGTGATGACCCTGTTCAAATGGCTGTCAAAATTGATGTCTATCAGGCCTTGGAGAAATGGTCTGAACGTTCAAGATTCTTCAAAGGATCTCCAAGTGATCTGCCTTCACTGCCTAGTGTTCAGCAAATTACTTTTGGCGCTGAAGTCAGCAGCTACAGAGAAGTGAAAAAGGCACCAATTCAGAGTTATGTGCCTAAAATCACTCAGGTAATCCATCAAACTACTAAAATATCTGATGATGGAACGCCTGAAACTGTTAAGGTAGAGGAACAGTCAATTGTTCAACAAGTTGCTGCTAAGCCTGATGAAGAAGATGCTCAAGTAGAAGCTGGCACAATTGTTGTTCATACAACTGTTCAGGAGTCTGCTAAGTCTGAACAAAATGAAGAAGAAGCAGAAAAGAACTTAGCAGATGTTGAAGTCTACCAAGCTGAGCCATCAACTTCTACCTCCATTCCCTCAACTGATAAACATTCAAGTCTGTTGGAGTCTATTCAGCTGTTGCTGGAACAGACCTTGGATGATAGAATTGGGAAGCTGACAAAGGAGATGAATGAGATAAAGGATGAAAACAGATAAATACAAAAAGAGAACAGGAGGTTGCAAGAGGAAAACAAAATTTTGCTTAAGGATGTTGCTGAAAACCTTCCTGCTGACAACTCTCTTCAACTGATCCAGAGTCTGACAAGCATGAATGGAAATATTGAAGACGTGAAGTCTGATGTGAATCACATTCACACAGTTCTTCAACGACATAAAGGAGACATAGTTGATGTTATCACTATGGTCACAAAGCTTGTCAATGCTGAAGCAGATCTGAAAGCTGACTTTGCAAAACATATGGATGATACTGCTAAGACAGTTCATAATGAGATAGCGACCTTGCAACTAAATGTAGACTGCTTGAATGATCAGACTAGCACTCAAGGATCAACACGTAATCAACTATCATCAAAGCTGGACACTATGGATGCAAATATCAATAGGATCTGCACTGCTATAAATCTGTCAGTTGTTGATTCTCTCCCTGCTGATGATGACAAAAAGGGGGAAGAGAAGTCAGTACCTGAGAAGGAAGAAGCTGCTCCAGTACCTGAAATTGTTCAAGTACTTGAACCTGAAGACTCTGTTGTCGAGAAGAAAGCTGATGAAAAGGAGTCTGTACCTGAACCAGTTAAGGAAACTGAAGAGAAGGCTGAAGCTGATAAAGATGCGGAAGTTGCTGAAGAAAAGGTTGCTTATGCAAAGGAAGCAGATGCTAAAGAAGAAGTTGTTGATCAAGAAGAAGAACCTAAGGAACCAGTCAAGTCTGACAAAGAATTGGCTGCAACCAAGGATACACCTGAGGAACAACTTGATCCATTTGTAAAGTACAAGAACTTAGAACGCATCAAAAAGAGGCTTGAGGACGCTGAGGCAGAAAGACTTAGGAAAATGGAAGCTGCTCAGAAGAATCTTCTTGCTGATGAAGCTGACGGTGATGATGATGATGAAGTGGAAGATGAAGATGATGAAGAACTGTTTGAAATTGAAGAAGAAGTGACTGATGAAGAATCAGATCACTAGCACTTAAACTTCTTGTAAACTGTTTTTCAATTCACTTGTAATTTCTCATCTGTCTGAAAACTTGTAACTTGTACTCACAAATCTGAAATCATTGAAAGTTCAAGTTTTTCATCCAATACATCATTTCTAACTCAGAAATTTTTTAGGACAAAAACTTTAGTCTAGGTACAGGTACTTTGCTGTTAGGTTTTGTCATCATCAAAAAGGGGGAAATTGTTGAATGAAGATGAAGATCAGAAGACAAGTAATTTAAAGTTTGAAGGGAGGTTTTGATGATTTCCAAAATATCATAACCAGGTAAGTTATGAAAGCTCAGCGAAGACCCTTGGAATAATTTTGATTGAAGTTAAAGTATTATCAATCAAGTCAAAGTTAAAGATGGTCCAAGAAGACTATTGATCTGATGTTGAAGAAAGAAATCAGATTGGTGAAGATCAGCCGACTCAAATCAGATTTGTTCAAGTTTGGGATCAGCTCTGTTCATCATCAGATTAGTGTTCTCATCAGCCAAGTGGTAACGAACAGAAAGTCTCTCTAACGGTAATAAATGCACTTGGATTAATAAATGCTGAAGGCCGAGGGTATTAATGACAAATGATTGAAGAAAAACCTCATATCAGCTAGGTGCATTAAATGCTGCCTGACAGAAAGTGTTGTTTGCAGTACTGTCACTGTGTTGAGAGTCGTTCGCGGAAATTAAGGACCAGTACCCGAGGAATTTAAATTTTGTCTCTCTTCAACGAACATTTTTCAAATCCTGGAGTATAAATAGTTCATGAGACGAAGAAGAGAACAACAACACAACTCTGAGAAAATTTCCGAAGCAGAATTCTTTAAGTCTCAAGAACAGCTCACTCGTCTGCCGAAGTCATTTGTTGACAGAAGCCAGTTGAAGCAAAACGAAAACATTTTCTGAGTGAATCTGTGTAAAAAGAGTGTTGTGAGGAGTGTTTATCCATCTTTGTGAAGTGATAAAACTCTGTAGAATAGGCTTTCTTTGTGATTTCCTATTGCGCACTTCTGGACATTTCATTTGTTGTTTGGCACAAGCATTGTATACTGGTTACTTTGTGTTTTCTAGTATAACCCAAGATCTAAGTGACTTGGAAGAGTGGACTAAATGATCTAAATTCATATAACCACTATAAAAATTCTGTGTGTTTTTACTTTGCATTATTTCTTGCATATTTTCAAAGTGCATAAAAACACCTTGTTTAATCTGTTGAAAGATTTGTAAAAAGAAGTTTATTTAAACTGGGGAAATCTTTCCAAATAGACTAAGGACACTTGTGAAAAACACTTTAAAATATCTGCTGCAAGTGCTCTGTTTTAAAGCTTGCTGAAATTAGCTAAGTAGTATAAAAAGAAGTGGTTAACTGTGTTGTTCAAGGATTTGTTCAACGATCAGCTTAGTCAGCTTACTGACCTATAACACATTAGTCTGCTGACAAACGAGTAAAAAGTTTTAAAGTCAAAAAATTTCAGAGGTCTATTCACCCCCCCCCCCCCCTCTAGACCTCATCTGACCACTTGGGACCAACAAGTTTAAAAATGTATTTAAGCATATATATATTAATTGCAATAAATGTATTTACGAAATACGAAGAGATATACTTGTTAAATACAAATCCGGGTGATGGAATAAGAAAATGAAAAACTCTTATATCCGAATTGTGGGGGTGAATACAAATACACTCAATTACACAAAGAGTGTGTTAAATTGGAAATAATTTCTCTAATAATTCACCTAGCTCAACTCAATTGAGTACTTGAATAGAAAAACCGAACCTTTAAAAAGGTGCGACTAATATTTTAAATTCGGGTGTACCGGATTACTTGTGGGGGACAACTCTTTAAATATTTAATCACATACTAAAAAGAGTTTCACACAAGAAAAATGATACCATTCCATAAGAGTTATGGAAAGGGAAGAAAAACCAAATACCTAAAAATGTGGGGGTACTTGGGTCAGATTTTGGTTTCACCACCGAAAAAGAAAATAACTTAAAAATATTAATTACTACTAGCTTATACGATAAATAGTAGCAGTTCATATTTTTGGTGTTTAAATCTGAAATAAATGTAGTCATGTGATGTCACATTAATTGAGAATGTAAGAACGATTTGAGAATCATTTCTTATAAAATTGATCTCTCTTTTGGTTCAGATTTATTTTCAGTAAGTGTGATTTACTGATATTAAAATATGATAAAGTAACATTATTTATTATATTACTTACATAAACCATTTTACAGTTTATAATTAGAGTTAATTATAAATTGCTTATTCTGCGAGAATAAACACTATAATCTAAGACATTTTAGACTACAATATTTGATAAATTTCATAGAATCTTTGCGGAAATATTTAATTGATTTTGATCAAGAGGGACAACTTTTTGAAATTTATAATTATATTTAATTATAAACTACTATATTCTGAGAGAATATACATATGAATCGATCTCAACATGAGTTTGTTGACGAGTTGAAGAGACAAATGATCTAAAAGCTCGAAGTTATTTGATCTAGATATTCTAACATATATGTTAAAGGATTAACCTCAAACATATAAATAAATTATGTCACGTTCCAATATCGTGGATTAGAAAGAGGCGATTGACAATGAGTTACATTCATAAAATTGATATCACCAAAAAAAAACATTCATAAAATTGTGGACCTCGAGGAGTGAACCAATTAGATTTAGACGAATTTTAAATTCAAGAGTTTAAAAACTTTGATAAGTCAATCGATAAAAAATTAGGCTAGACGAGTAGTCAATATGCCTTATTAAAAGAAATAATTTGCTTATTTGACTCATATTCACTTGCAATTAGGATGACACCATTTGAATGTTAATAGCTCCAATAGCTATATAAAGTAAGAAGTTTTATCAAATGGATATTTAAATTGTCTTCCTTAATGGTGAATTAAATGAGCATATTTATGAGGAGTAACCAGAGGGTCTCGATGTTAAAGAAAAAGAAAATGTGGTTTGCGAAACTTTTATATTTTCTTGTCGACCTTTAACAATTTCCAAAATAATGACACGAAAAATGTGATAGTGTCACCAACAAATTTTAACTTTCCATATTAATAAATATGACAAGTGTGTCCATATAAACAATTTGGATAATTGAGTAAAAGAGTTTTGTTATACGCAAATGATATGTTAATATTTTAGATTAATATTTAAAATATTAAATCCATTGAGAAAATATTAACTTAAGATGACTTCGGTTTAATCAATCATGATTAGGAGGTCATGTGATGACATTAAACTATCTCAATCACATAATGTGGATGAGTGATAGTTAGTTGAAATACTTACGAAATTAAGGGATTTCATAATTTATTTAATTCATATCTTGTGTGCTACACGAGAACAAATTATCTCAATTTGAGTATGCTCATAGAAAAATTAGATGTCACGCACACATCGAAAAATGCAAGAGGTCTGTCATCGTCTCTTTAGTTAAGGAGATACATAAGCAATTTTAGTAAGATTAGTTGTGATGCATTAATGGGATATTTGAATCTTTAAAAAATACATATGCATGTGCATTATATTTTTTTAAAATCCAACGAAGGGATAAAATATTGCAAATGGAACTTCTGACTTAGAGAAATCAAAGTTTATATGCGGATAAGTATTCAATTTAGGACGCACCAATATTTCTTGAGAATCTTCCAAATAAAAGCATATATATGAGATTAGAGTGCATAGCACTTGATAAAGCTACTGAAAAATTTGAGTGACTTCACAAAATTATGGAAGATATTCTAATATGACTGAAAATTGTGTTTGTCATAGGAAAAATATGATAATCAAGTAATGATACACAGAGCTGAACGAACTCTATATATAATGGTAATGTCACGACATATTCGTTGTCGTTGATATTATAACGAGAGACATCTACTTTCAAATAGAATGGACTTTATGAAGTCAAGAGATAATTCTGATTCCAGATATTAAAGGTTTATCTAGAGAGTAGTATGTGCATCGAGGGGAATGGGCTTAAAGCCTAAATTAGACTAAGTTACCTTGTACGGAAACCTAACCTGGCAACTGGAGATCCCACCGACCAGATTCAATAGGACAACCAGTCTTGACTAACTTAAATGAAAGCACTTAAGAGTATAACTCTATCCCATTCTTATGATGTAATAAGTGCATGCCTACCGCGTTATTTTATAGGTTAAGCAAATGCTTTTAATGACGTCTATACCTTGTCGAGAACAAGTAGAGTATGGTAGGATACTCTTGATAGATGCGGTCACCTATGTTAGTGTGAGTTGGGTCAGCTCGTTGAAAATTTCTTTATAGGTTGGAATTCTCTAAAGCATTCACTTAAACAAGAATGTTTAGGGCAAAAACGAACACTACCGAGAACTTGAAGCAAATCAGTTTAATGCTGTGTTAAGTTTATTGTCTTGGTTTACACCAACAGCCGACGGTTTAAGATAAAATATTTTACCTATCCCGATGCGGTATTATTCTTAAAGAATACTTCGACATAATATGTCCTGTGATACGGGACACGAAGAACTATTTTATTCATGTGGGGGATTGTTGGATTTTATAATTTATATGTGAATAAAATTAGTTGAGAGTAATTAAGGGGTTGCATCTGTTTGATCTGAAGAGGTACCCTTTGGACCGAAACAGTGCAATCCAAACGATGTGTCTCTTGCGAAAAGACTTTTTTATGCCTATAAATAGGAGACTTAATCTGGCCAATTAAATATCCTTCTGTCCAATTAAGTATCCTTTTTTCAGACAATAATAAAAAATTACTCTATTCTCTACTTTAAATTTATGTCGAATTTTCTATTTGTTTCAAGTTCGTCGTGGGTTCATAACTTGTGCAACTAATAAACATATTGGGAGACTACCAGGAATCAAACTGCATGCACAGTGGCAGTCTCGAAAATATTGTCTTACGGAAATCGCTTCGACAAGCCTCGGTCTCACTTCGTAGTTTTCGTATATTGATTGGAGTGTTGTTTAGTTTATTTCAATCCAAGTAAGTATTTGTTACTAGTTTGTATGTTGCTATATAATCTAAATTTATTAGAGTTAATATATGTTAGATTATCTTTATTTGTTATATGCTGAGATTTAAGTTAGAAATATTTTTGATGAAATATTTAAGTACATAGATTGTTAGACACTAACAGTCTCCCATGGATCATATTGGAGTTAGACTCGGAGATGGTTGTTAAACTTATTTAGTCAGCTGATTTGGTTCACCACCCCCTTGGGACATTATTGAAAACTGTCGTTGGCTACTTGGTATGCCATGGGATAGCAGGATCATACATACGAAGAAGAGAAGTGGCAACACCAGTGTCCTTTGAAAATTAAAATAAGTGATATGATGCAACATTGCCAAACAAATCTCCCATGATTCCACCAGTGTTCTTTAAAAATTAAAATATTTCATGCGTCTCACGCGGTGGTTCAAGAAGTCAACATTATTCAAAGATATGTTTTATATGCTTACTAAAAAAAAAAATAGAACCATGTAATGCAGTGACGGATGCAATCCCTTTTTGGGGGCCAATTTTAGGAGAAATTATTTAGTACAATCGCTGCACCACGTCATCAAATATACGTGGTGCAGCCCACTAATACACTTGGGACATGTGGATTAATAATCCATATCACCCATGTTCTGACAATGTGAACACAATTTTCTGAATCCCTATTTTTTTGGAACATGGCTAGAATATGGGGTGATGTGGATTTCAATCCACATGTCCCAAGTGTATTGGTGGGCTGCACCACGTGTACTTGATGACGTGATGCAGCGGTTGTACTAAATAATCTCTCCAATTTTAGAAGGAAAAAAAATTAGTTATACTTAATATTTTTTTTAAGAAATTATCATTACCATTTTACATTATTCAACCACTGATTTAATTCAAAAAATTAGAACCATGTAATGCAGTGACGGATGCAATCCCTTTTTGGGGGCCAATTTTAGAAGGAAAAAAAATTAGTTATACTTAATATTTTTTTAAGAAATTATCATTACCATTTTACATTATTCAACCACTGATTTAATTCAAAAAATTAGAATTTTTTTATACTCCTTTTATATTCATGGACCCGAAACAATTATAACAAAAAGACAAGCATATTTTCATGTTAAATTGTCAATGACACATATTTTCTTTAATGAAGACATCCGTTTAGACTTAATTTAGAAGGCATGACTATCAATCATTTTTTTTGCTAAGTTTACCATTGAAAAGTACAATAAGTAATAGCTTGTTATTCAAATAAAATTTAATATTTTGTAATAAGTAATAAGATTAATTAGTTATTGAAAGTGAAAGAGAGTGCGAAAAATGCAGTTTATATTTTTTCATATGTTGTTTGGTTAGTAGGAAATGAAGTTACAATTTTTCCTTCTGTTTTATGTAGCGTATAAAATATTTTCCTATCAATTTGATGGGAAAAAGGTATTTTTATCTTCAAGAAAATAGAAATATTTTCCTATCAATTTAATGGAAATATCAAAGGACAATTCATATCTAATTATATTTACCAATTTGATGAAAAAGGGACATTCTTATCTTCACAAAAAAAAAAACACTTAAATTATTCACATTTTTAGTATTAATATATAATATATAATAATAATAGATTTTACCATCTCAATATTACAACAAAAATCAATTCAAATCGTATTTCAAATGTTTCATTAAAACTATCCAAACCATTTTGAAACATCGAAATAAGGCAAAACAAAGTCAAAACCAATCCACACGGCCCATTAATATTATATCTTTCAAATATTTCGCGTTTCTAACTATCCAAACTGGCCCATACATAATCAATCCAAATGAAGAATTAACTTAGGAGCAAACTCCTAGACCATGTTTTATTACAATTTAAAATTTTACTGTATTTTTGCCTAATCAACCCCACTAAATATTTGTATTCATACTTTTTACCTTATAACTCCTTGATTTACTTTAAGATTAATTATATGAGATTAAAAATAATAAAAAATTGTTAATCTTAATTAATTATATATACTACCTGATGAGTACGTTAATACATAAATCTTTATATTTCTTATAATAATTTTAAATTTCAAACAAAACTATTTATTAAAATTAATACAATACATATTAAATTTTATAATACTTTATTAAACTATTATAGATTTACTAGACAATCTAATGCCTATTTGGATGGCTTCTTTTAGGGAAAATAAATTGATGGTAGATATCAAATCAATGTTTTACAGGATTCAAGAGTTTGGGTGTCTCATCTTATATAAAGGGTAATACTTGAGAAGCTGAGATGCATTGATGAATTTCCTGAGATGATAAATATATCAGACGGATGAAGAAATAAAGGGAACTTATGGCTTAGTGGAAGAGTGGTTTGCTGCTGAGCATTAGCTTTACTGACTTGCTGTACATATTTTGTGGGTAAAATTGCAGAAAACGTCCCAAACTAATTACTGATTTTGGATTTTCATCCCGAACTATTTAACTTGGCGAATTTCGTCCCGTAATTTAATATTTTTTTAGAATATCGTCCCAACTAATTACTAGTTTTGATTTTTCGTCCCAAACTATATCAACTCGCCAAATTATGTCCCATAATTTACCATTTTGTATGAATTTAGTCCCAATATTAGATTTCTAAGTTAATGAAAATGACGTTCAATTTTGTAATTAATTTGGGACGAACTCTGCAATATTATATAACTATTCATGTTAAAAGTTACCATGTCATGACCCTTAAGCAGTCATGTGATAATTCATCGGCAAATGCGCAATTTCGTCTTATAATTATGGTGGGACAATATTCCAAAAAATATTAAATTACGAGACGAAATTTGCCAAATTAAATAGTTTGGGACGAAAATTCAAAATCAGTGATTAATTTGGGACGATTTTTGCAATTTTTCCTATTTTGTGTGAAAAAGGGTAAAAACTTCTTTTCCCCCATCCCCTACTATAATTAGAGATAATAGTATTGCTATTATTATTGGTCAAATCTTATACAATATGTTCATCTTAAAGATATTCAATTTAGCTCAAGGAGAATTTGTCTTCACAGTTGAAAAAATAATTTTATGACAATTGGAAGTTTTCAATAATTAATTATAATAGGAATTGATTTTAGAATGATTAATTCTACAAAATAAATGTTGATTTTGTGTATCTTGACATTTACAAAGTGATTATAAGTATCATAGTACATCCAAGTGATACTCATTCAGCTGACAGAACACCTTCACAATCATATTAAAGATCTAATCGTGATTTTGAATTTTTTTATTGCTAGGTAAAATTCACCTTCAGTTAAGTACTTATATAAGATGAGACACAATCATCTCACAATCATGAACTTCAATCAAGGTTTTAATAACATTGCTTTAAAGTTTAAACCAGTGCCCTTTAAAAATTAAAATATTTCATGCGTCTCACGCGGTGGTTCAAGAAGTCAACATTATTTTTTTTTTGAGAAAGAAGGCAACATTATTCAAAGATATGTTTTATATGCTTACTCAAAAAAAGAAAAAATAGAACAATTTAATGCAGTGACGGATGCAATCCCTTTCTGGGGGCCAATTTTAGTAAGAAAAAAAATTAGTTATACTTAATATATTTTTGTAAGAAAGTATCATTACCATTTTACATTATTCAACCACTGATTTAATTCAAAATTTTAGAATTTTTTTTTATACTATGTTTATATTCATGGGCCCGAAACAATTATAACAAAAAGACAAGTATATTATCATATTAAATTGTTAATTACAATTATTACTTCAATGAAGACATCCGTTTAGATTTAATTTAGAAGTCATGACCATCAATCATTTATGTGCTAAGTTTACCATTGAAGAGTACAATAAATGGGGGATTATAGGGTGACGTTGCGTTAGGTGCCACTAATTGACCACATTATGTGGTATTACCATGCAATATGTATCACATTGTATGGTATAACTCACATTTGACAGTACATGCTCACATTACATAGTATTAATCCCATATATTTAGTATGACCCCACATCATATAGTATTTATTCCAAATTAGGTGATATTACCACGCAGTGCGTATCACATTCTATGTTATAAATTATATATGATAGTACGAGCTCATATTAAGTATTAACCTCATATATTCAGTATGACCACACATAATGTAATATGCATTCCAAAGTAAGTGGTACCATGCAATTTGTATCACATTCTATGTTATAACTCACATGTGACAGTACAAGTTCACATTATATAGTATTAATCCATATATTTAGTATGACCCCTCATTATATAGTATTTATCCCATATTAGGTGGTATTACCACGATATGTGTATCACATTCTATGATAAAATTCACATGTGATAATACGAGCACACATTACATAATATTAACCCCGTATATTTAATATGACCCCACATCATATAGTATTTATTCTATATTATGTGATTTATGCAATTTTTCCAAAGTTAATATTAATTATTAAAAAAAATATTACTAGGCATGAGCCATAGCACATGACTGGTATATGGATCTCTCTATGTAGTGGTCGGCGTACTATTTATTTTAAATGTTATTTTAACATTCATTTATTTATTTTCATAATAATTTACTATTTAATGTTACTAAATATATAGTATAGTATTATTTGTTGTGGTATAGTATCATTTATTGTGTAAATATTATTATGACATGTTGGCAACTTGTTTAACAAATTATTAATTAATGACATGTTTTATTTCTATTGATTATAAGGCCATCTCCAGCAGTTGAGGGCTAGCCCCGAGCTCTGGAGCCCGGCCTAGCCTAGGGCCAGCCCGGGGCCCTGCTCGTCGTCTCCAGCAGTTGGGGCTCGTGGGGGAATTACTTCCATTTTTTTCCTTTGCCCACTCTCACCTATTAATATTATAGATTTATATTTTTTAATATTAATATTAATAATAATAATTATATTAGTACTCGTAATTTAATTATTAATTATATTAAAATATTAATATTAAATAGAATATTTAATTAAAATAACTTAAGAATTAATACATAATACGCAAATTATCACCTATTAATATTATAGTTTTATTTTTTTAAGTATGGAGTATTAATTAAAATAACACATTAATTACAACAATACACAACATTAATTACACAACAATACACAACATAATCAAGGAAAAGAAAATAAAAATAGTCCTAAAGCTCCTTATAAACCTCATAAACATAGTGTTGAAAAAAGTAAGTTAATGGATCATTTTGGACATATTTTAAGTGGGACCCACTTTGAGTAAAGAGTCGGGTTTTGACGGAATTATATTCTACTCCGTGAGTAGATTAAAATGGTATATGGTACGTCCAAATCGGAATACGGGTGAATGAGAAATTAAATCTCAAAGTTCACATATGTAATGGAAAAAATTGGAAAAAAAATGAACTTATCCCACATTGGAAGTGTGATAAAAAAAACTTGGGTTTATATATGATTTCTAAACTATAAGGGTTAAGAAATTATTACTAGAAGGCTCCCTCCTCGCGCGGGGGGGGGGGGGGGGGGGAGGGTGTGCAAATCTTGGATTGGATTAC
This sequence comes from Penstemon eatonii, assembly GCA_038501285.1. NCBI lineage: Eukaryota > Viridiplantae > Streptophyta > Magnoliopsida > Lamiales > Plantaginaceae > Penstemon > Penstemon eatonii. The sequence goes on from CM076713.1 coordinate 42,758,362, forward strand.
CACACAGCCCTTCAAGACTTGTGTGTGCCCGCGACCTGCGGACACGAGTGTCGTCCCGAAAATCCTATTTCGGACAAGTCTAGTTTTGCTATTTTCGGCCCAAAATAATTTATTTTATTTAATCATGTTACATTTAAAATAACAAATTCATTAAGCCCAAAATAATTTATTTTATTTAATCATGTTATATTTAAAATAACACATTCATTAATCATGTTATATTTAAAATAACCACACAGCCCGCAGCGTAGCCCGTTCCGCCCCGCCGTACAGCCTCGCCCCGGCCCCTCTCCATCTCCAACAGTCTCCCCCGCCAACCCCGACCCCGAGCCCGGCCCCGCGGCAGCTGCTGGAGATGGCCTAACTAGTGGCACCCTAGAATTTTCCACAATAAAGTTTATAAAGTAACTTTTAAGTGTTTTTTGCACTTTGAACCCTCAAAATATAGATTTAGCACTTTGCACCCCCAAAATAAAAATAATTTAGCACTTTGCATCCTCTTTTATTTTTCTCAAAAAATCTAGGGACAAAATAGGTAATTCATTTTAGATCTTTGGCACTTTGCACCCCTGAAATACGAGAAATGGGCATTTTGCACCCCCGAAATCAAATTAGCAGTTAACACCCTTGAATTAAGAACAACTCATTAACTTGCACCCCCAAAACACGATAACTGGACAGTTTAAACACCCTAAACACAAAATTAGCAATTAGTACCTCAAATCAAGAAAAACTCAACAACTAATTAACACCCCCTAATTTCTTTCGGTAAAGTTGAACACCGAGGGCAAAAAATCTAGGGGCAAAATTGCCCCTAGGTTTTCTCGACCTCGGTGGTCAACTTTTCCCAAAAAAAAAACGAGGGTGTACAACTAGTTCAGTTTTTCTTAATTTGAGGTACTATATGCTAATTTTATATTCAGGAGGTTATATCACAACACTACACCCTAGCATCCAATAACCCCTACATTGGTATGCTATATATAGTTACACTTTGTGGTTCTGAATGAAGACTAAAGTCATTGAGAATCAGAAAGAGAAATTAAAGAGTAGAAATGGAGAAGGCTAATAATGCATGCTCTGAAAAGGGATGTGTAATGACAGGTGGAAGTGGCATTCAAAGCTATGCAAAAAACTCCTCATTTCAGGTACTTAATCTAGTTCTCATTTTTTACGGTAGACGAAAAAAAAAATCCTACATAGTTATTTAAATTCTTTTTAAATATAATTTATTTGTTTTGTGCTATTTCAAATAAATAGCAGTTCTCGCCTATATGCAAGATCCAATTTCCACAATCTTTGATTCATTAGATAGAGGAATGGGGAAATTAGAGGATGATCCCCGGGTAGGTTGGAGATGATCTAATGGGAGGATATCGTTATAATTAATTGGTAATAGAAGGGTAAACATGTCATTTATACAAATATCGGGCTTGATATTTCTTGCACATGCAAATCGTGTTTAATCGAGCGAATCCAAAACATATGAATGTCAAGCACAATGCACTTCATTGAAATTTGATCATTATATATTTGCTTTATGATTGTTTTGTGTAGGGTAGTCAATGGGTCGGATTAGGCTCAACCAAGAATCGACTCCATTTATGTCGGATCGGATCAAGATCTTGCTTGTATTTGAATTCTTTGAGTGCATCGGATCTTGTCCGGATTCTATCGGATATCGGATGTTTTCGAATCCAATAAAATTTTCACTTTCAAAATTAGACTCGTTTATTTTTCCAAAAGAACTTTGTTAACATTACAATTTTGCTTCATCTAGCTCGCATCTTCAAACTTTCTTAACTGATAGATTTTAAACGAAAATATTCATAAAGATAAAACTATGAATGGATAATTAACTAGAATCCTTTTAAATTGATGGTAAAATATTAATAAATTTATTTATCTTAATAAAATAATAAATATATGTATTTTTTTATTTATTGTCGGATATGAATCTCTAACCGATCGAATTGTCCTAAATCCTTATTAGAATAATATAATAAATAATAGATAAATGACAATGTACTACCATTTGATAAAAAAGATTTTTTTTTATTTGCTCGTTGTACTTCAAGAACCAAACATTGCCATGAAAATTTTTAGCTCAGATCCGACTTGACCATATCATCCATTTTTAACATCCGACTTAATTTGATCATATGATCTTGTGATCAATCAAACTCTGAAGTCTGTTCTCCTATCATAACATTTAGTAACTTGAAAATAACCGGTAATGACTGGAATCACTAATCATGATTTAATAGTATTAGTTCTCATATAAATTAATTTGAAACTATTAATGGTGTATATTGATGGGTTTTGGTCCAGGTTTCAATGAGTTTTGGTTTCATAAATATCTCTTTCGGTTCACTTTTGAAACACATTTGAATTGAATTTGAATGTTGGGTAGGGTTTTTGAAAACTTGAATTCAAGCCAATACGAGCATAAGGCTCATTGAAAACTTTACATGACGGTCTTAGGTGATCATATTGAAAATAGTCAAAAGATAAAAACAAGTTACTCATGTATATATGATGTCGTGGATGCAGAGAGATGTTGCTGATGCTACTAAGTTACTCATTCAGAACGCAGTATCGGAACATCTTAATCCAAGAAACTTTCCTGGATTGGAGACATTTTATGTTGCTGATTTAGGTTGTTCGGTTGGACCAAACACTTTCATTGCAGTGCAAAACATTATTGATGCAGTCAAACTAAGATACCAAAGTAGTAATGATAAAATCCCAGAATTCCAAGTGTTGTTCAATGACCACACGGAAAATGATTTCAACACGCTTTTCAAGTCTCTCCCTCTCAACCGAGAGTATTATGCATCAGGCGTTCCGGGGTCTTTCTATTCGAACTTGTTCCCACGTGCATCTCTCCACTTTGTGCACACTTCTTATTCTCTCCAATGGCTTTCTTGTGTGCCAAAAGAGATTATTACAAAGAACAAGGGCAGGATACATCATATAGGTGCTGGAGAGGAAGTGACCGAGGCATACGCAAGGCAACATGCTGCAGACTTTGCAAACTTTTTGCAGGCCAGAGCACGTGAGGTAGTTCCGGGAGGTCTAATGGTGATTGTTCTTCCATCTCGACCCAATGGAGTCCCACATTCACGTGTTAGTTCCAATATATTATTGAGTGGTATATTTAGTTCCACCTTCGCGGACCTAGCCAAGAAGGTAACTTATACTATGCACATGTACAACCACTAATATTGATTAGCATTCTATATATACGCAACAGTTATAGCTCAACATGAGTGTACCTCCTCAGTTTTGGTTCAGTCTTTCTAAATTTTCCAATGTTTTCCCCTTTCATTCTTATCAACATCCCATGAGACTGGGACTTAATAAAAAAGGCACATGTATTTATAAAAGTGTTGAGGATGGACGACTAACCATGCAATTTTGTCATAACACAAGATATTATATTTTGATTTGGTGAATTGCAGGGAATTATTGATGAAGAGAAAGTTGATACATTCAATTTACCAATTTATGCAACATCGCCACAAGAGTTAGAAGCAACAATAAAGCAAAACGGGCGTTTCAGCATCGAAAAACTTGAGTTTTTGCCTAAAGTAACTACAGTTGATGTCCCGCATGATGTGTCCTTACGCATAAGAGCCATAACAGAAGGATTAATTAAGGAACACTTCGGAGAAGAAATCTTAGATGGATTATTTGAACATTTCACCAACAAACTTGTGGAGTCACTCAAAGATGTTGAATCCGGAATAGGGGTAAACTTATTTTTGCTACTTAAACGCAAAGGTGAAGAAGATACTTCCACTTTTTAATTAATTGTTTTTATTTTATATATATGTTGAGGTGATCTCATGGAAAATTTATATATGGAAAAAAAAAATTATATATGTTGTTTTTATATCATGTGGACTGGAGGTGATCGAGACTATGACAATTTGAATGTAATGTGTGATTAATTTATATATGTTGTTTTTATATATGTTAAAAGTGTTATAAATATCACTACTTATACTCATTTTAATGAGCTATAGTAATGTGGCTTGACAGTGGATAATCAATATTTGTAACTTATGGCTTCCCTACTCTATTGTGTATTATAGATGAATAAAATGAATTCTTCTTTTCCTACTCTACTCTCTAATTTTTACTTGTTTATCTTTTAGCTTATTTTATAACACGTTACCAGCACGATTCGCTTGAAGTTTTCATATAGTGTTCTTGTTGAACTTGATCAAGGTATAATATCCAAGTTTTCAATTAAATCAATACATAACGTACTGATTTTGTATATGGAAGAAATATTATCAGTCTATTTTATACTAAGCATTGCTACTGAATATAATAATTGGCATATGTGTTGTATAAATTGTTCTTCCAAATACATGAATTTCTATAATTCTGGAGCTATCTTTCAATTTTTTTTGAAGGAAAAAAACATAAAACATCATTTTTCCTTTTTTCCTCCGTTTTAAGTTTTGCCTCTACAGTACTCTTGTTTTTCATGTCAAAAAAAAAATTACCCCAAATTTTTATGAAAATCTTTTCGAGAAAAATGTATGAAATAATGAAAATCAATGAAAATTGTGAAATCGATCTAATAAATTTTATGTAATTGATGAAAACATGTGAAATCGATCTACATGAAATTTATGAACACTCGTGAAGGAGGTGAAAAATTGGGTGAAATTGGTGATAAAAAGTAGGGAAAATTGCAAAATTGGTCCCGTAACTATTGCTCGCTGGCAAAAAAGTCCTGTAACTTTTCAGGCTGGCAAAAACATCATGTAACTATTTTATTTTGGCAAATTAGTCCTATTTTAGCCCGAACTGCCAACGTATCTGCCAAGTCACGCCCCTTTGCTGACCTGGAATGTAAAACCCCCTTGTTGACATGGAAAAATAGCATAAAATGGTTCCATAACTGATTATCGAATAACGATGACAAAATCAGTTGCAAATAAGTTCAAAAGTAGTTATGGAATACAAAGCATTGATTTTGTCATATTTATTCGATAATCTGGGATTTTTTTTAATTGTCGAAGATTGATTCTTGTTCAATATGTGCCTTGGTGCAATGTGATAAAGTGTCTTTCAATATTATCACGAGTCTAAATTACTTCTAAGTTAATGTATGTTAGATATGGTTAATTTTTCGTTTGAAATGGGTGGGAAAAAAATCACAATTTGGACCAAATAGGACTAAACTGATGAAATAATTTAATTATAGGACTTTTTTGCTAGTGATCGATAAGGTGGTTTTACTTTCCAGGTCAGCAAAGGGGCGTGACTTGGCAGTTACGTTGGCAGTTCGGGCTAAAATAGGACTAATTTGTCAAAATATAATAGTTACAGGATGTTTTTACCAGCCCGAAAAGTTACAGGACTTTTTTGCCAGCGGGCAATAGTTACGGGACCAATTTTGCAATTTTCCCTAAAAAGTACCGGTAAAATCGATAAATACATGTAAAATCGATGAAATTTCGGGTGACGTTTCTGAAAAAATGGGAAACAAATTAGTGAAATCAATAAATAATGGGTGAAATATATGAAAAATGGGTTAAATCATTGAACAAATATTAAAATCTGTAAAATATTGTGAAATCAATGAAAATTCAAGTGAAATTGTTAAAAAAAACCATGTGAAATATAAGTTAAACTAATAAAAAAATGTAAAATTAGAAAGAAAAAAAATTAACTAGCATAACAGTATGAACTAAATCAGTAGAATTTTTTTTTTGTTTGAAAAACAAAAGAATCGATGGAAAAATAGAAAAAACTATGGATTATTAGGTTATAATTGATCAAGAACGGTAAATCAGTAAAAATCGAATTAAACTAATTAATATAATATAAGTGAAATGGCTTAGATCGGTAAAGAAATATCTTTGAAATGATAAGGTAAGTGAACTAATTTGAGATATACTTAAAAGTAATTGAAGATGTATACCTATTTGAGTTGAAAATTCGGCAAATACATGTAAAATCGATAAAAATTCAAAAGAAATTCGCGAAAAAAATTTCGGTGAAACGACGAAATTACATAAAATATGATGAAATATATGAAAATCGGGTAAAAAGGTGAAAAAGGCTAAAGTAGGTGAAAACATGTGAAAATTGGTTAAACTGGTAAAAATAAATGAAATCAATAAAATGAAAAAAATTCAACCAACAAAAAAAATGTCAAACCATTACAAAAATGCTTTGAACCGAAAAAAACTAAAGAAATCGATCAAAATACCCATGGTGAAGTTAATATATTGAATAACAGTCATTTATATGTGCTATTTTAAGACATAATGAAATTAATTTTACTTTGATTTACAACAAAATACCACATAAATTAAATAGACATGTACAACGTATGTGCACCTTAGACCGGTGAAAAAAATGAATGTGAAATCTTAAATACATTTGAAATCTATATAATAAAGGGGGTAAAATTTGTGAAAAATAAATGAAAACGGGTAAAATCAATTAAAATAAAGGCAAAGTTGGTGAAAATATGTGAAATCGATGAAAAGAATGGAATTTCTAAGAAAAATGATGAAACCAGTGAAATCCAATAAAATTGGGTAAAGCTGGTTAAAAAGGCTAAAATCGGTCAAAACGTAAGGTTGGTAAGAACATATTTAATCAATAAAAAATCCAGGTGAATAACATGTGAAATTAGTGAAAAAAATATTAAAAATAGATAAAAATGGGTTAAAATGGTAAAAATGAGTGAAATCAGTTAAAGAAGAGTTTAACTGGTGAAATCGATGGAAAATTGGTTTGAACTGAAGAGAAAAACGAAAGAAATCGACCAAAAATGAGAAAATAATGAAAAATATTATAACCGATAAGAAAAGGGATAAATCGCTGAAAAAAATAAACCGGGTAAACAAAATTTAGACAAGGAGAACATAAGAATCGATGAAAGTTTGGGTGAAATTTGTAAAGAAACGAATAAAATTAGTCAAAAAAGCTTGAAATAGGATAACATGTTTAATCAATGAAAAATTTAGGTGAATAGCATGTGAAATTAGTGAAATAGGTGAAAACGAGTTAAAATTTATCCGACAAAAAAATGTGAAATCGGAAGAAAATTGTTTAAATTGAAAAAAAGATCGGAAAAACAATGGAAAAATATATAATCGATTAAAAAGAGAAAAACTAGATAAAAAAAATTAAACAGTGAAAAATATGAACCGATGAAACTTTGGGTGAAATTGGTAAACAGTGGTGAAGTTGGTGAAAAAAATGGTGAAAGTAACCAGTAAGAAAAAATGCTCGTGAAATCGATAAAATTTATGAAGAAACAAATGAAACATGTGTCATTGGTGAATAGCGGATAAACTTGAATGAAAAATACTATTATGGAATGCACTATATAATGTTTTTATGATCTTATTTTATAACCAATTTTATTAAATGTAATGACTAAATCAGTCATCATTATATATTCTATTACAACTATTCACAGCCATAATTTTTTAATAAACCAATAATAATTAATAAAAATAAATCTCATTAAAATAAAATGATCAGTCATAAATATATGATATTCTATGATAAAAAAAATGACAAATTTTACACTAATTTAAGAAAAAAAACCTATGAAATTAAAACTAGACACGTACAACGTACGAGCACTTTTCTAGTATATTGAAAAGTGAATAATTTTCTGGATTTATATATAACTTCACATCACTCATGATTTTAATGCAACTTCTTTTCAAATATGGGTACTAAATGTCTAGACGGCATGATATTTCATCTCCTTGATGTTTTCTATTTTCATGGCGTGGATGTTTATATAGTTTCTTTTCATAGTGATAAATACATATTTACTGTATAATACTTTCCGTAAAAAAAAATTGGGTGCAGATTACTGTTCCGTTTTTGCTTTAAATATGAATTATTTGTTTTCTAGGAAGTTACTACTTTTGTTTTATATGAGTTGTAAATGGTTTTAATAAGCATATCAAATTAATTTTGTCTAGATTAATTTGCAACATATAATATTAATATGCAGAAGTGGACTAAGTATTTAACTATTGCTGTTAAAAGTTTAAACCTGGCGTAGATATTAAGGAATTACTATTGATTAGAATTATTATTCAACGATCTTATTATAAATTTTAATATTATGAGTATTATGAGTATTTGCTAATGAATATTATTGAGATATTTAAAAGGTATTTTTAGTGTACTGATTTAATGTTTGTAATGTATTATTTTAACAATTATCTTAATTTGATCAAGCTTGCCTTATGTTGAATCTCACGAAACTCGAATTTGTTGCCCTTGATATTTTGGGCAATAATTATCTGGTATGGGTATTAGATGCTAAAATTCATGACCTAGCCTCTATGGGTCTAGGAAATGCAATTGTAACGGAAAATGAATCATCTAATCAAGATAAAGCAAAAGCAATGATATTCCTTCGTCAGCATCTACATGAAGGCGGAACATTTAACAATAAAAGACCCACTTGAACTATGGAATAATTTAAAAATAGGCTATGACCATCAGAAAACAATAATATTAACTAAGGGTCATTATGAGTGGATACATTTAAGACTACAAGCTTTTAAAACTGTAAGTGGATATAATTCCATCATAGGCTTTTTCATTCATCAATGTGAAGCCTTTGCAATGCTCATTTATACCTTGTTTGGGTGATTCGGTTGTACTCGGCAAAGTTTCAGGGGGTCGTATATATAAAGCTTGTGAGATTTGCTCCATTTGTGTTTGAAGATTCCTTAATGCCCCCGAGTCTTCTTGCAATTGTTTGGAAACCTCTTCCAATTTAGAATCATTAATTGTTAACCATGTATTTGGTGGTGTGCTCCATGAACTTAGTGAATACTTCTTTCAAAGATGATTGTGCCTCTACCGGAGGTTGAGAATATTCATGATAGTTCGGTTGTATGAATGGGGTAGTCATCATCATATCCGGGTGTGGTCCACCTCCCCACTCATTGTTCCTTGGATAATACGGGTTATCTCCTCATTCGATATTGTAGCCATTGTAAGTGGGACTCGGCTCATAATGATTACCCATGTATGAATTCTCATATTGAAAATGAGTTAGATTCATTGGGCAATCGACGATTGTGCTCTCCCCCATGCAATGCATACAATAACAAAGTGATGTTTCCTCGGTTGACCTTCGATAGCAATCATTGTAGGCCATCTTACCTAGGAAGACAAAGATCACAACGTAAATAACAAATCGAAGCTAAGATATACAAGAAATAAATTGGCAAACAATCGTTACAATTCCCCGGCAACGGCGCCAAAAACTTGTTGCGTTCCAAATACTAGTACGCAAATCACGCAAGTATACGGTCGTCTACAAGTAATAAAGTGATAAATGAGTGTCGAACCCACGAGGAATTGTTCAATTAATTACCGACTAATGTCTTTGTTACTTCTACTTAAATTTGTAAGCTGAGAACGGTAAAGTGGTGGTGGTAATGATAATAGGACTAAGGTAAGGTGATTATTAAACTAACACTTGACTTAACAATATGTAAAGGCTTCTAGGATTTTACATCACTTAGTTCAATTCAAGATTAACGACTTAACAATTGACAACCACACTTATGTTTGTTGTTCAAGATTTCATAAAATATTCATACGTATCTTCCGAATAGCGTACGAACCTACCAAAGTAGACTAATCCAATTTATGTCTAAAAGGATTAAGCCTAAGTGATGCATTAGTTCCAAACTTTATTAGAACATGAAATGACATAGGTATATTTCTATCCTAAAATCAAATCACAATTTAGTTTTACAATCTAATATTTAATCCACTATGCCTAGCAATTAAATATCAATCCATTTCATCCTATGTTTAGCTAATCCACAAGTTGACAAAAGCTCAAACTAGATTAACAAATACATACAAGTAATGCATCAACCATTATAACATCATTTAATCAAGAATCAAACATAGGATCAATAAAACCTAGAATAAATGAGATTAGCTACTCATAGCAATAATTATATCATTCATTACATTAATGAAAGCCATAAATGTAAATGAACAAAGCAATAAGAGTTAGAGTAAGCTTAGGTGGTTGAGATCTTCAACAACTTCTCCCTCAAGCCTTTTTATCTTCAATGGGGAGTCCAAGTGTTTGTTCTTCATTCAAAAGTGCCAACCAAGGCTTTTCTTCTTTGGAGGCAAGATGTAAAGTGAAGTGTATAAGTTATGAAAGATTTCACTCCTAACCTTCTAACCTAGAGAAACAACAAGTTCCTCATGCCTAAGTTACCCTCAAAACTATGGAAACTAAGACCAAAAAGTCCCCCAATAAGTTTAGAATTACATATGGGATCAAAGGAGGAAGATACAAAAAGCCCCCTGCCTTTCCCGCAGAAAATATCTGCTGGTAGCAGGGGTCTCGCGGCCGCGAGGAACAGACAGTACGTTTCCTGCTCTGCCGCACTTCCTTTCGAGCAGCATATCTTTTGATTCCAAACTCCGAATGCGGATCCGTAAAGTCCGTAGCATAGCTAACTCACTCATTTATGATATATCCAAAATTCAGCTTATTTGGATCAGCCATGAGTGAGAAGCTATCTTCATTCTTGTAAAATTTACTTCGGGTTCTATTTCTTTTGAAGCTCAAGCTTGACTCGCGGGGTGGGTAGAACGACTCGCATCATTGATACGCATCTCCGAATCACTCTAAGATGTCAATACCTACAAACCACGGAGAAAATGATCAAAATACGAACAAAAACACAAAAACCGAACAAAGGTCGAACAAAGGGCCAAAAGCATAAAAGATAAGAAAACACGCGAAGTCACACATAAACTCGGATCAAAACAAGATGTTTTGGGCTTAAAGAGATATGTAATAACGACGTTTTCACGGCGTTGTCATGTTTATATATTGATGATATCTATACTATGTTCATTTATATATAATTAGAAATCCAAAAAAGTGTGTTAGTCCCTTTAAAACCTAAAACATATTGATAAAGTGGAGGTTAAGTGCAAAATTATAATTAGGTTGAAAATCAAGAAAATTGGGGTGGCAAAAGTAAATAGTTTTATATTTAATTCCATTAAATAAACAAATTCGCAAAAGTATTTAGTTATGTACTTATGTCTTGCCAAAATAAGTAATTTTTTCAAGTTTATGCGATTGTTCGATTGGAATCGTTTTAATGTATTCCTTTTAAATTAATTTCGTTAATGTTTTTTGTGATGGTGGTATGCATCCATGACAATATGAAAAGATCTGCTTAATTTTGATTTAATGAAAATTATTATTATTATTTTTCATGAAAAGAAAAGTAATCAACCCAAACTCTTCATTTTCATGTTTTAAGAGTTCGTTTATGGCATCCATATATCTGTCTTAAGTTCTTAGCCCACCCCCCCATTATTTCCCCAAAATTCTTACAAAATAAATAGCAAAGGGGAAAAATCGGCACACGCTCCACACAAAACTACGCTCCTCTGCACTTTACATCATTCTATATACTCTAATATTCTGTGTTCTTCCCCCTCAAAAACAAATATTCTATGTTCTTTGATTTATTGATTCGTCACATTTTTTAAAATAAAGTAATTTTGTTTTAATAAAACCCCACCGAATTTCATAACCCATTTCACTCACTCAAAAACTTGAACAGAAACCCGTATATTGTTAGTATAATCCTCAAATTAAAGGGAGAAATAATACCAGAAAGAGAAAAAAGAATGGCAGAAGAGGATCAGTTTTTAAGTAAGAAAGTAGCCGATCGTTATCTGAAACGCGAAGTCCTCGGTGAAGGTACATACGGTGTCGTTTACAAAGCCATCGATACTAAGGTACCGCTTGTATTTACAATTTTTTTCTGTATTCTAGGGTTTTTAGCTATTTTATGCGTTGTCAGTTCTACCCTATTTTATTTTAAATCTTAATGTGTGTAATAGTTCATATTAAAGGGACTTTGGGCACAAGATAGTTTTTTTGTTTGTTTGGAAATGAGAATTTGTCATTTGAACTGTTAACATTTTCAAGAATTAAGCTGTTTGCAAGTGCTTCTGATGTTAGGAAGAATAAACATTTGAGTTAACTGTTTTACATTGTCGGTTATCGGTTTTATTGTGTTGGTGGATTAAGTTATTCTAATTCTTTAAGCTCAATTACAGAAAAAAAAAAAAAAAAAAAGATGCTCTGTAATGATTCTTTTGGTTTATGATTATTTGTGTAGACAGGGCAAACGGTTGCCATCAAGAAAATTCGACTGGGGAAGCAGAAAGAAGGGGTGAATTTTACAGCTTTAAGAGAAATTAAATTGCTCAAGGAGCTTAAAGATCCCAATATAATTGAGCTGACTGAAGCATTTCCACATAAGGGGAACTTACACCTTGTGTTTGAATTCATGGAGACAGATCTAGAAGCTGTTATTCGTGATAGAAATATCGTTCTTTCTCCTGCTGATATCAAGTCATACATTCACATGACGCTGAAAGGGCTTGCCTTTTGCCATAGAAAATGGGTCCTGCATAGGTGCATTGTGTTTTAGATAATGCTTCTCAAGTCTCCAACTCGCTTCATTTTTGTTGAGTCTCTTGGATTGTTTTTGAACAGGGATATGAAACCAAACAACTTGCTGATTGGGCCTAATGGGCAGCTTAAACTTGCTGATTTTGGTTTAGCTCGTTTATTTGGGAGCCCTGATAGGAGGTTCACTCATCAGGTAAGACAGAAATATAAAATCCATGAAATTTGAGACTTCCTGTTTTTGATAAGTGTGTTAAGCTGTTAACCTATACATTATAATTATTTTATTTAAATTTTTTGCCTATATTTCAGTTCATTCACACACCGTTGTTGTATGATATTATAACATTCATATGTGCGTCTTTTAATTTCTTGAAACTTTGATTATTTTCACTAATTAGTTGTTGGGAATGCTAGCTCGACATGAAGCATCAACATTATTTAAGAAATATTAGACAAAAAACTTTGATTTGTTCGGATTCCTAGCTTTCAATTGATTGTTTATCTATCTTTTTGGTAAATCCTGTTGAAATAATTTTTTGTATTATTATTAGGTTTTCGCTCGATGGTATAGAGCGCCTGAGTTATTGTTTGGTGCCAAGCAATATGGATCAGGGGTCGATGTATGGGCTGCAGCTTGTATATTTGCTGAACTACTCTTACGGAGACCTTTTCTGCAGGTGAAATTGGAACTTCTTTCAACAATTAATCGACAATAATGTCTGATTGCTAACTAACTTGTGGGGGTCAAAACTATAATTGTGCAGGGAAATAGTGATATTGATCAACTAGGAAAGATCTTTGCTGCTTTTGGTACACCCAAGCCATCACAATGGCCAGATCTGGTCCATCTTCCTGATTACGTGGAATACCAATATGTACCTGCTCAACCAATGCGTACCTTGTTTCCCATGGCTAGTGATGATACTTTGGACCTTTTATCTAAGATGTTTACCTATGATCCTAAGGCAAGAATTTCAGCACAACAAGCACTTGAGCATAGGTACGTTTAATTATAATCGAGCTAAATACAAAATACCCCCCGTGCTTTTCCTAATTGACAAAAACCATTATGGTCTTTTTGTTAATCTCGAATCGCACTACTCCAAAACCCAATGTGTTATTTTTATAAGCAAACTCCCCATGTTCTTTTTTTAGAGTTTTTTTTATTAGCAGATAATTCCATTTGAGATTCCATCATTAATCAATGGGGAGGTTATTGTCAATTTTAAGTGAACAGGGGGAGGGTTATTGTCAATTTCAAAGTTAACAGGGGGATTATTGTTAAACCTTTAGGTGAAGAGGGGTGTTTTCGCAATTTTGGTGGTGGTATAATTGTATTTTTTTCCTGCAAAATATGAACTGACTTGGGAGGGGTTTTTTCGCTTATAAAAAAATAGCACAGGGGAGTTATTGATAATAAAAATAACACGCGGGGGGGGGGGGGTGTTGCTAATTAGGCAAAGCATAGGGGGTGTTTTTGCATTTCACTCAATTATAATCTCTAGTGGTTAGTTTGCCGAAGATGACTAATCTTTTGGTTTCTTGTAGGTATTTTTCTTCAATACCTCTGGCTACAGAACCAGCCTTGCTCCCAAGACCACCCCCAAAGAGGGAGTCTGTAAATTCGAAGGTTCCAGACTTTAATCCTGGTGATGGACCAACAGTATTGTCTCCTCCGAGAAAGCAAAGAAGAGTGATGCCTCATCGAGAGGGGTTTGATTTAAATGCTCAACAAATGGATGAACATGGAAACGAGAACAGGCAGACAGCAGCTGGAGAGAAGAGTGGACAGGCTCCTATGTCTTTGGATTTCTCCGTTTTTGGAATGAGGCCACCAACTAGACCAACAATGAACAGGTAAATCCACATCATGTTTATTTGTTTAATTGATGATTATGTAGTTACCTTACTGATTTAGAATTTTAAGCCATATAATATTGTCTGTGCTGACAATTATCATTGAGTGGTGATGATAACTTTAAGCTTTGGGGTGCAGCTCGACGAGTATGCTCCAAGTTCGAGTCTACATATATAAAATATTTTGAATGGCATGAAATCATTATCAAACTCTCTTATGGATAATGTAAAGAAATATCCGTGTTAAAGGAATTGCTTAAACACAGTTGAATAAAATGAATACCCATCTAAGTTTACCATGAAGTTTTTCTCTCACTATAAACTTAGAGGATAAAAGTTATGGCAACATTTTATATTCCTCCAGCATGATTAGTATTTACAACAACGTAATGATCTTTAAAGTTGGTTTTCCTAATCTAAATATCGTATTTATTTTAGGAATACTTAACCCATACAACTAGACTGTGTAGAATGTGATAAATGTGATAATGTGCATCCTATCTGGAAATCATGAGAGAAATTTTGAATCTGTTCTGCTAACTTACGGAGTGTGAATCAGAGTCCAAATGTTGCATCTTCCTCCGATGGATAAGTCATCTTTTCCCTCCCAAAATGTTTTTTTAACTAGTACAGTTCAAGGATTGCACTTTCAAGTGATGTTATTTGATTTGATAATGTCAACATAATTGGCACAAGATACAAGCTGACAAAAAAAGTTGGTTTGTTTCTATAATCTGACTTAGAAGCATGTTAAGCTGATGTAGATAAAGAAGAAAGCATGAATTAGGTATTCCTTGAGAAGGACAAGTTTTCATATCCAGGTTTTAAACCTGATGTTTTCCGGTTCAAGCACATAGTAGTAAGATAGCAAGCCCTGTATCCATTGATTAATTTCTTGAGGAGTCCTCACACCCACGTATAGACCAACCCAAATTTCTCCACAAATATGTCAAAGGGCATAAATAGCTGGTTTCTCTATGAAATGTTGAGGTGAGTAATATTTGCTGCATTCTCATTGTATGTCAATTCTTCCCAAGAAAAACAATAGTTGGTTCACCATGTACAGGGCATTTATATGCATCATGCATGCCTATATTATTGTTTATGTGTTCTTTCTGTATTAATTCTTTATCAATCAGATAGAAGATTTTAATGTGTGTTTTGTATAAAGAGTAATCACAAAAACGCTTTTTTCTTGTTGAAGAAAGTTAGTTGATTTTGTGTGAAAACCATTAGTTCTTTGAGAAAACAATTTATTTGATTAAGATTAGTTAAGATTTTGATATATTATAATTAACTTTCTCAAGGAGTTAGTGATTTGCATTTGTGTTGTTTTAAAATTACAATATTTGGTTTTAGAGTACTTAGATAAGGACTTTATTTCCAAAATGCCCGATGCTTGACCTTATAAGGTTCATGAAGCTGGTAGAATGCCTTGTGATGTGTGTTTATGCTAAATCTTCTAAACATGGAAGAAAGGATACACATTGTGCCTATAATGTATCATCACTTTTGTTTGAAGATACACTTTATGCCTATAATGTATCATCACTTTTGTTTGAAGAATATTAGAAGGATGTCTCCTACTTGGCTAATAATTGCAAATTATTTTATGATCTTACGAAAACCGCAGAAGACCAAGACATTTAGTATTAATATTATGAACCTTTTGTTCTCTATTGCAGTGCTGACAAATCACATCTTAAGAGGAAACTTGATCTTGAATTTCAACTACCCGAAGAAGACTAACTCGGTGACAAGCATCTCTGGATTTTCAATTTTTTGTGCTTTGTATGACCCCCCTACAGCAGGTTTGTTAACTGTTACGCATTAGTTCTTATATTTAGTAAGTAAAACACGAAGGAACTTTTTTCATATATTATCATCGAGCTATATTTCTTGTTAATTTACACTATCCTCGTCATTTTGCCCACTGAAATTCAGGAATCAATGTAGGTCATTGTTATTTGATTTACTATTCTCCAATCTCCAGGGTTCGAGCGATCCATTACCAAATCATCAACAGAACGAACATTAACGAATAGATCATAACCCTTCATTTTTGACTGATGATATGTACATTATATTGAAGTGCTATAATTTTCTCACTGGTGATAATTCATATTTGATCATTTATTCAGAGTTAGATGTTGATATCAGCATACTACAAATTCTGTATTGTATTGAATTGTGAAACAGATTTATAACTATTTGCAGCCACACTCTATTCATTTTAAAGTTGTATGCTTATTGTGAGAATTACGACAGAAAGTTTACGATCGATTTAATGGTGATGTTTTATGGGTAAAAAAATAAATTTGTTGCAATAATTCAAAGGAGCAAAATAACAACTTTATTTTCGCTAAGTGATACTTGAAGAAAAGATAAATTAATACTTACATTAATTACAAATTAAGGATAATACACTTAGCAAACAATTTGGCCTGGGGAAAAAATTACGGAAACAATGAATTCAAGAATCAAAGATGTTTACTTACGTGAATCAATGGCGTAAAAGCTTGAGAGCTTTCACTAATGTTCCTTTAAACCTTCGAATATCAATTGTCACGTTCTGATTATCTAAATAAACTGACCTAAGTGTCACCCATCCCTTCCTGTGGAAGGACATTGGATCTTTGAGAACTGGATCATCGATCGAGTATCGTTGACTCAAAGAACTCTCTTTCGTTGCTATCTTGTATTCCATGTACCTTATGTTCATCCCAGAAGCAGGATTTCCGAAATCAAGTCTAGCAAATATATCGATACCTCCCAATGGAACCAACTGAACCAAGATTGCGTTATCCGGAAGAAAAACCATGTTTGTTAGCCCAGCTCCGTGTATTCCCATTAGCACGTCGCAAGAATTCACCATTTGTGCGAAACTCCGTAAATTAGTAGACACCCCCGCCTCTGCTAAGACCACCTCAAATCCCAATTTCTTAGCCACTTTAGAGACTTCACCCTCGTTTGTTAAAATCCGTGTTCTCTTCCTAGATATGATCATAAGACGAGGCTTTCTCCCGTCTCCTTTTCTTGTTCGGACGGTCTTTTTTCGCTCGAGTGAATATGTTTCTCGAAGGAGTTGTCTGAAGTTGTGCATTAAGGATGATTGATCCATGATGAGTTCCCTTTGAAACTTTAGGCCAGCAACTATTTTGTTGTAGCAATGGATTTCGGCTTTTTCTCTGTCGATATCTAATATTTCATGTTTGGTTAACTTGTTGAGGAGTTCGGGGAATTTCGGAACCCACCATGACTTGTAATCACTGGCAAGAAAATGTACTTCCCTTTTGTAATTAAAGGAAGTTGTGTACAATGGAAATAGTAAATCAGCGAAATCGTGGAAGTGGTTTCCTGAATATCCCCCTATTGAGAAGAGGATGGCTGGAGTTCTATGATTCTGAGTACATTTCGGAATATTTACATCGTCATATCGTACTAGTTTTACGGTCCAATGTTTGACGAACGCAATGCCCTTTCTCGGATAAGGTTGTATGCTCCAAGAATTAGTCGAATTTGAGATGCTTTCATGATCATTTGTTACGACAAATATGGTAGAGGAATTTGCTTCAACTCTAATATCACCTTCAATGTCACAATAATCTGCACCTCCTTCTAGTGTTCTGCATATTGGCTCCGTTATCTTCTTAACTACTAAGAATTGATCAAAAAGATTGTTTAAAAAAATGGTGTTTTTGCACCAAATGAGCACGATTTATAAGCTAAACATACCTATCGGTTGCAAAATTAGAGTACTTGTGTCGTTTACAATGGCATTCTCAGAAGAAGTGATCGACAATGGAAAATTTTCAGCCGCATTGCTCACTGCAACCAAAAATTCGAAGATGGTAAACAGGGGTATTTCTAAAATTTCGAGGAAATTAACATCGTCGTAAGAGGGTGAGTTTGAGTAATTCTTCCCAAAAAAATAGAAATATATAGGTGTTCTTGCACCAAATGAGCACGATTTATATGAGTTAAACATACCTATGGGTTCGGGTATTAAAGCACTCGTGTCGTTTACTGAGAGCGTATTCTCAGAAGAAGTAACCGATAATGGTAAATTTTCAGCAGCATTGTTCACTGCAAGTGAGAATTGAACATGAGTAGCAATATTGAAATTCTTATCTTTTAAGACATAACAACAAAGAGGCTTGTTGTTTTACCTTTAGGCTCGTAGTTTAAAACCGTGTCATCGTTTATTATCATGTCTTCGACAGCATTGATTGATAACTGCAAGTCGAAAGCCTCACCAACTGCAGCAAAGACGAGATTAGTTTGTGCTAATATAAGTAAAAAAAACGAGGGAAATCGGAGGGAAACATAGAGACTTACTAACTGATAAGGGATGCAAATGAGGCTTCAAAATTGAACAAATGCTCAATGCTATGATAAGTGACAAAATGAGTGCACAAAATCCAAATCTTTTACGTTCATACTTTGTGAAACTTTTGGCGAAAATGGGATCATACATCTTTACTTGTAAATGAAGTTGCTTCAAATTTTGAAAGAAAGATTAGTGATTAAAGTGTCTTCCCATTGCTTACAATGCTTGAAATTGAACTAATATGATAAAGTCCAAGAAGGAAAGACCATGAAAAATAGCTATCAACACGTAACACTTTATATGTCCTAATGATCATTATTAATTGTTTATGTGTTTGTAATGATTAATTATTGTAAGAGTTGAAGAGGACTTTTGCTGATGCAGTGGTTGCTAATTGATTAGTATAATGCATTGATAGTGTAATTTCAACTAAGGCATTAGAAAATTTCGTGCAAAATTGGTAGCTGGTGAAACAATTTCCTTTTTCTTTCTTTGAATGATTAAATGGTGAGACAATATGCAAATATAATTGTTAGGGTGTGTGTTTGGTCCACAGTCGAATCGAATTGAAAATTTGACTCTTGGAAGATTTTGGGTTTTAACAAAGAAACATTAGTTTAGATTTCGATCCAAATTCAATTTAATCGATTTAAAATTTTGGTTGTTCAAAAGTCATTAATATGAATCCATTTTGATTTATATGAAAAAAAGAATGCAGTTTGATTTAATCAAATTGGACCACATGGAATTACAGTAAAATTATTTTGCAAGATAGAAAAGTCAAATACCAAGCATTTAACGTTCAAAATATTCAAACATTAGATAACAAATTAACTATACCAAAAACTTTAAATCTAAAAAATTAAAATTAAATGATAAATAAAATCATTTAGAATAAGTTAAGATTCTTTTCTTGGTTCCGATCGGTTTAACCTGATTAACCAATCGACTAAAGCGGAGCGAAAATTGAAAAGCATGACCGGCCAATCAAACTTTGAACACCCCAATAAATTTAGTAGACATACATGATGTAGAAGAAACCTAAGAAATTAATAACTTTATTTTATTAGCCCCCATGGCCATTTCTTGCGGGATTCCCCTAAAAATAAGATTGAAACTACTTCTTGTCGGTAGACAATACATTTGATGGAGGTAAGCAGTAGTCAGTGAGTTGCATCCCAATCTAACTAAAAAAAAATTGATGTTCATGGAAACGCACCAAGTCTAACATCATTAGGAATTAAACTTTCATTAATAAATTCAACTCACGCTTAATAATTAATATGATGACGAATGAGATGTGATATTATTGGGGGATTTGGACAATAAAAGGTCAAGTTTGAGGTAATTTTGAGCTAAAAGAAAGGAAAAAACTATTATAATTATAATTCATAGAGAGTGATGGTTCACATTTACGTGCAATAATATTTTTTAATATAGATTATTCAAATTTTCTTTTATTCCAGCCATTTTTCTAATTCTCCTTTCAATGTTAGTGCCATTTTTTTTATTTTTTTTGGAGTGTTTAGTAGTTTGGTTGAGTCACAAGTGGTAATAAGATACTATTATCATCAACATGAGTTGAGTTTAGCGTAACGAAGTAGTTCCGGCAATGTAGCTAATTTTTTTGTCCTAATTTGTGTTAATGGCTGATACTTACTCAAAATTTATGAAATCAAATATAAGATATTGATACTCTTGAGAGACAATAAAATTTTTAAGAAACTCTTGTGTTAATGGTTAAGGATTTGATCTAGTGGTTGAAGGAATGGTGAATTTTCTTGTGATCATAAGTTCAAATCATTTGGATAACCTATTGGTGAATTTTATGTGTTTGTGTTAAAGTGTCACCCATCATAATTAAACTATTTTTGGGCTCGTAGGATATGCAAGTGGCCCCATGTATTTGTTGAGGTATGTGAAAGATGACCCGTACAATTTGTATCTTTAGGAAAAATGTTTTTCTAATTTTCTTAGGGTCTATTTGGATGGGTTTTGGCTCGGTTTCGCGGGTTTCGGTTTAAAAAAATTGGTTTTGATGAAACCTTTGAGACTTCATTTGAATGAGTTTTGGCTCTTGGATTTTGTAGTTTGAATAAGTTGAAACCCCACTTGGATTGGGTTTGGATGTTAAGGTTTAGGGGAAAAAATAGGTGATATGTGTCAAATCAATGTCTTTTTTAGTGAAATTTGGGGGAAAAAATAGGTGGTAGGTGTCAAATCAATGTTTTATAGGTTAGGTTTGAAGAGTTTGAGTGTGAGTTTCTCTATAGGTTTTTTTATGGTTTTATGGATTTGGCAAAAACTCATTTGAAAGGGTTTTGACTCGATCTTGCGAAACCCGCGAGACCGGGTTAAAACTCATCCACATACACCCTTAGTAAGTCGTATATATTTTGAACTCCAATTTTCTGTAGTAGCCTTGTTTTTTGTTACAAAGGGTATTATTGGCCAAAATATAAGAGTATATTTTTAGTACACTTGAAAATTTTTGTTTTAGGCCCATTTAGATTAGATTTAATGAATTAGTTGCATATAACTATATAAGTAAACATTTTCTTCATTACTTGGTTGCTTTTTCTTTCTTTCTTTCTTTAATTTTTTTTTTTTTTTTTTTTTTTTTGATAAAATTTGTTGTTGTTTAGTTAAGATTTGAGACTTCTTCATTTTCCTGAAAATTACTTGGTTCTACTAAATTTCTTTTAGTTGATATCAAGTCAAATTCAGAAATCAGAACATATAAACATATAACAATACAAAAATACATCTACAAAGAAGAAAGTAAACATATTTGTGCCGGAAACTGTTGCTTAATTGTATACCTGCTCTAATGACTAAAGAATTGGTGGATGGGCCAGATGTAGTGAGTATGAGGCGTTGACTATTGGAGGGGTTAGTTGAAGTGAAAAGGGACGTTTAAACAAATAGTTGTCTCCAAGCTTGTGGAATTTATTGTTTCCATGATTTGGTTGTTATCTGCATCTTTTACAACATACAATATTCTTAGTTTTAATGAGTGCAATATGAAATAAGAAAATAAAAATAAAAATAAGTCACATAAATTCTAATTGAGCATCACCAGACACCAGTGGTGTCCCCAAATATTGAACTCAAATTCTTCATTTGCACCCTACTACAGTGTTTTGTACTTTCTTCAAAAGTTTTTTCCTGCAGCAATAGACATAATTAAAAGATGGGAACACATTTTTAAATATCAAATTAAATTAAATTTATTTCACTAACTTAAAATTAAGGTCTATTTAAAAATGCATTCAAAAGTAATATTTGACTAAATAAAAAATAAATAAAATTCAAAATATTTGTAATTTTAAAATAATTATTAATTATAGACAATTGGTGGTGTCTTCATTATTATTTTCATTATATTTTCAAGTTTTGATTTATATTTTATGTAATCAATATTCTATCTTTGATATGTTTTTTTTATCAATTTGAATCGAAATTTGATATTATACTCTGAAAAGTTTTATGATAAGATTTTTATTTACGTGTCAACTTATGATTAGATGATGAGATTTCAAATAAGATTTTTATGTTGAAATTTCTGATCAAATTTCTTTCCCACATCGTATACGTGTCAATTTATGATTGGATGATGAGATGAAAAGGAAATGGGTTCAGCAATCTTGAGGGCTCAAATATGGGCTCAATTTGAAGTAAATGGGTTTTGGGTGTATTTTGTATTTCCCTTTAGGCTCTTCATTGTGAGGTATTTTTTGCAAATTTTGGACCTAAACTAATTTGGGCTCCCAAATGGGTACACCACTGGTGATGCTCTAAGACAATAACATGAAGGTTGAGAACTCTAGATCTATAAGGTTGAAAACGAACGAGTTAATGTTAATTTATCCCTTGTGATATTCATAATGTTCAATTTATCCTAAGTGGTTTTAATAAAACAAAAAATTACCCCCTTACAAAAATTTTAAAAGATCAATTTGCTTCCATCCAACGGAAAGTGTTACAAACTTGCTCAAATCGAGAGTGGACATAAAAAGTTTAACGTAAAAAGACCAAAGTAATCGTAGGAGGTAGAATGTGACATTTATATCACATGATCAAGTAAAGTACTTTTACTTTTATTATAACAAAGTGAAGTAAAGTGACACGTTTAATTTGTCAATTTTGCTTATAGTTATGTTGAACATTGAAAATCATATTCGGCTGCCATGCATGTCACTAGAACGCACAGTAACTTGAGAGCTTGAGCATCTTGCCTTTTAAGTAGTTAGATATAAAGTTTGATTTGATAGTGTTATAGATGGTGCTTGTTTAGAAATTAAGATCAATCATAAGAGTAGTTATCTGTAGTCTTACAAGACCTGATTGCAACTGGAAATAAGTAAACTTAATTAAACTTAATTTGACTTTCTTGAGATTGTTTGAACTTAATTACAACACTGAATTAACATGTACTACTAGACTTCCTCCTATATGCCTTTTTATCCTTTTAGATTTCCAACCGATCGAGCTTGTTCCCAAAAGCAATGTCGAAGGAATCAAGCATGGCAGAAGTCGTGCACACAGGAAACTAATACCCCGAAAGACTATTGAATCCTGAAAGATCATTCAAGATCTGATTTTCACATAATTTATACTCTTACATTGAAGTCCTAGAATCATAATTGACTTCACCACCGAAGGAGGCTCCGTCGACTCCATCTGATAAGTATTTACCTTGGTTTGTAGGAATTTGAAAAATAGGTATCCAATTTCAAAAGAGAAACCGTTCTGATCATGGTAACTATTTACCTTATTTTGTAGGAACTTGAAAAATAGATATCCAATTTCAAAAGTGAAACGGACCGTTCGGATAATTGGAGAATCAAATCCTCATATTTATACCCGCATGGCCGCATCAAATAATAATAATAAGGCTTGTGTTGGATTGGGCATTTAGGCCCAATAATGTCCGACCCATAAGTCGGAACATATTTAATAAAAGCAGAACAATTTGTCAATTGTTACGGGAGACTCATACAACGGCCTGTGTTTCTAAAATTGGTGGACTTAATGTAGGTGAATTTCATAATATTCGATCCGACTATTTGGCCCAAATGATCTATCCAAAAATCATAATTTTAAAAATGATCATTCCCATTTTTTAATCTTATATTTTTCAATTTTTTTTTTTTACTTATTATCAACTAAATTCCTTCATTTTCTCCTAAATATTCTCAATTACTCTTATTTTTTCCCCTCAATTATCAAATTTGAACTCTATATAAACTTTCTTGGGTCTTTCTAAAATAAGATTTTATAGAACATAAGTGTATATGAGATACCCCATCTCAGTCATTAAAAAAAGTCAACAACAAATCTGAACCACAAATTTTGGTCAAAATGTCTAATGATGATGTGGCATCGGACATTTAGAAAAAATAAACATATGTTAAATTACATACTAACCCTTTAATTAATATGTTTAAAAAAATATCCCTAATCTCTAATAAATATCAAATATCTTTCCAAAACAAAAATAAAAATCGCGAAAATTGCACTTTTCATACGAAATTTCTGCCTACTTTATATATTTCATACCATACTTTTCAAAAAGACACATTTCGTACAAAAGTTGGATAACTTTTTTTTATATTTCATTCGGCCGCTAGTTTTTGGATGAAAAATATCACGTGCCAAATATTTGTCCGTTAACTCACCATTTTTATCTCTCAAGGGAACATTTACAATTGAACACAAAATACCTAAAATCTTGAAGGGGATAATTGCAATTATTGCAACCCCGCCCAATTCCTCTCCATTCACCTCCGAGACCACAACCCCGCCCAGCCCCAATTCCTCGTACCCACACAACCCTACTTTCATTTTATGATTAGGATTTTCTTTTTTAGCAATCTCAATTAGTTCTAATTTTTTAACACAAATCAAATCATTTTAATATCTTTTGTATTATAATACATATTTTGAATTTTACCACCTAAAGTATAAAATAAGTACGTATGAGATCCGTAGCATTTTTCATCCTTAAATGATTTTATGCCAATTTCGATCGCCGAAAAACTTATATATGCGCCTCACATGTATTTTAAGGGTAAAATTAGTCAAAACATGACGTGCATATTTTACTTTCTCTTTACAAATAAAATATTTTTCTACTTAACTTCGGATTTTCGGTTATTTTACATGAGCGAAGTATTTGGACTTGTGAGAAGTGTTGTGACTAAAGGGGCACAATATTTTCCGCCGAACAAAAATTAAATAAAATTATTTTAGACGGTAATTAAATGATTATTTTGTACATATGGGTGGTAAAGTGCAACAATATGTAACTTTGGGGGATAAGATTTTTGTCAAATTTTTAAAGTGGACTTCATAAATCATATGAAAGTTTTTATCAATTTTTTTTTTAAATAACAGGGGTTTATTGCAAAAATTTAATGTTGTAAGGGGTTATTGACAATATTTTAATTTAAGGGGATGTTTTTTCATCGTTTGATGGGGTAAAATTATCATTTCAACTTGAGAGGGATATTTTTGCCAATAATAAAAAAAAGTACAGGGTTCTTTTTCTAATAAAAATAACATATGTTTTTTTAATTAGAAAAAGCACAAGGGGTGTTGTTGAAATTTACTCATAAAAAATGATAAATTTGTCTTTGAGAAAATAAATTATTTTAACTTTAATTTTAAGGGGACATGTGTCACCAAGATAAATGCTATCTTATGTGCTCTCCATCCCTCGAAATCTCATTTTAGACGGACCCAACTTTCTTACTCTCTCTTATCCATACTCCTAACTTTCTAACTCGTTTCTTCTTCATTTCCAAACTCTCCACTCTCTTTCACATCTCTCACACAAATGATCGTAACAAACATGAATATATGATCGTGTTAAACCTGAATACAATCCAAACTCGAATTCAATTTATTTTTTCTAATTTAGGGTTATTGGGCTCTTGGCACCCAAACACCCAAGAACGTTGGATATGATTATAAATTTAGTTATAATTAGTTGTAGTTTAATTAAAATTAACTAATTGCATTAAACTAATTAATTAACCTATTAACTAATTAATTAAAATGGAGGTCATTCTTGGAATTAAAAATTTATGAGGGTCATTTTTAAAATTTAAACTATTGAAAAGGTCAATTTGAAAATTCTCTCATACTTGTGGATTTATTAATATGAAATGTGATTTAATTTAATTGCAAAGTTGAGTTTTTTCGAAGAACACACATATTTTTTTAAATGTTATGTTGGAAGTAATATAGTGGTTTTTTTTATTTGAGAGAAGTAATATAATGTTTACATTGCTAGAATAACATTTGTGCCATATATGCCATATATTTCTATAAGTTCATAAATTACTCATAAATGTTCTTTTTAAATGAATATGTTAGGTACATAAGTTGGTAATTACATTTTTTTTATTTGAATTTATCTCTAAATTATAAATATGGACACATAAGTTGGTAAGAATAAATATTATTGCAAAGATTTATAGCTAATGTCTAACTTTTTTAAGTGTGATGTTGAAAATGTGTATGTTTCTTTTAATCGATTCAATGTTAGCAATAATACGTGTTTGATTAATTATTCATAAACATTTTCAATCAACCCGCAATCAACCTACCCGAATCTCACGGTTTGAAGTCATAACAATGATGTTGCGGTTTGCTAATTTATCAACCTGCTTATGTTGGATCGGGTTGGTTTTTCTAAAAAAACCGCCCTTCTTCACCCATATATAACGTAACATGCATTTTATATAATTTATATAATAAAACAAACATGATTT
Source organism: Penstemon eatonii (assembly GCA_038501285.1). Taxonomy (NCBI): domain Eukaryota; kingdom Viridiplantae; phylum Streptophyta; class Magnoliopsida; order Lamiales; family Plantaginaceae; genus Penstemon; species Penstemon eatonii. The sequence goes on from CM076713.1 coordinate 42,784,829, forward strand.
GACAATCTTACATATCTTATACATATAACTTAAACTCTTTCAAAAAAATATACATCTTCATTGTCTTAATGAATATTCATTAGTGTTTCAAATTAATGTTCCAAGCCGTGCAAAGGCACAAAGCACATCCAAATTAAAGTGCGTATTTGTAATAGTTTACTAGCTAGATTGATGTACTATTTGGGTTCAAAATTCATAGCATATTACGCTTTAAGCCTTCTCCAATAACCTATACAGTCTCCACTCCCCACTTTCTCTCTCTAGGGTTTTAGTCCATTTCGTGCATCTCTCTCATTCTATTCCACTCAAAATGGCAGCTCCGGCGGTATCTAAGGCGACAAGGGCCACGGAAAAGTTCGTTGACAATAAGCGTAAGGATGACATCCGTATGGCTAACATATTAGCGGCACAAACCGTCGCCGATGCCGTCCGCACCAGCCTCGGCCCCAAAGGCATGGACAAAATGATCTCCACCTCCTCCGGTGAAGTCATCATTACCAACGACGGCGCCACCATTCTCAACAAGATGGAAGTCCTCCAACCCGCCGCCAAATTCCTCGTCGAACTCTCCAAATCTCAGGACATCGTCGCTGGAGACGGCACCACCACCGTTGTTGTCATTGCTGGCGCACTACTAAAAGCCTCACTCATACTTCTCAGCTCAGGGATTCACCCTACCGTTGTCTCAGACGCTCTCCACAAGGCTTCAATAAAGGCTGTCGAGGTTTTGTCCGCAATGGCTGTGCCTGTGGAGTTGTCGGATCGCGATTCACTAGTGAAATCAGCTTCTACTTCTCTTAATTCGAAGGTAGTTTCGCAATACTCTACTCTTTTAGCTCCACTGGCTGTTGATGCTGTTTTGTCTGTTGTGGATCCTGAAAAACCTGATTTAGTTGATTTGAAAGATATTAAGATTGTGAAGAAATTAGGGGGGACGGTCGATGATACTGAGTTGATTAAAGGTTTGGTTTTCGATAAGAAAGTTAGTCATGCGGCTGGTGGGCCAACTAGGGTGGAGAATGCAAAGATTGGGGTTATACAGTTTCAGATTTCACCTCCGAAAACAGATATAGAGCAGAGTATTGTGGTTTCTGACTACTCACAGATGGACAGGATTTTGAAGGAGGAGAGGAACTATATCCTGGGGATGATTAAGAAGATTAAGGCCACAGGGTGTAATGTTTTGTTGATTCAGAAGAGTATCTTGAGGGATGCAGTGACCGACTTGTCGTTACATTATTTGGCGAAGGCTAAGATTTTGGTCATTAAGGATGTCGAGAGGGATGAGATTGAGTTTATTACCAAGACTTTGAATTGCTTGCCCATATCGAATATCGAGCATTTCCGTGTGGAGAAGCTAGGGTATGCAGATTTGGTGGAAGAGGTGCCATTGGGAGATGGTGGGAAGATTGTGAAGGTTACGGGAATTAAAGACATGGGGAGGACTACCAGCGTGCTTGTCCGTGGTTCTAACCAATTGGTGCTTGATGAGGCTGAGAGGAGTTTGCATGATGCACTATGCGTGGTGAGGTGTTTGGTCAACAAGAAGTTTCTGATTGCTGGTGGTGGGGCTCCTGAGATTGAGCTTTCAAGACAGTTGGGTGCGTGGGCAAAGGTGCTGCAGGGGATGGAAGGGTACTGTGTGAAAGCATTTGCAGAGGCACTTGAGGTTATTCCGTACACTTTGGCTGAGAATGCGGGGTTGAACCCAATTGCCATTGTCACTGAACTAAGGAATAGGCATGCACAGGGTGAGATCAATGCAGGGATTAATGTGAGGAAGGGACAGATCACTAACATCTTGGAGGAGAATGTGGTGCAGCCGCTTCTGGTGAGCACAAGCGCAATTACCTTGGCTACAGAGTGTGTTCGTATGATCTTGAAGATTGACGACATTGTTACTGTTAGGTAGAGGTGATCTGAATCCTGATATGTTTGGCTGTTTAGAAAACATTTTGTTATCCTATTGTCTTTGCATTTTGTGTTTTTGACTCCAGTTAGTGGCGCTTTTCAGCTTTTTATGAATTAGAGTTGTTTTTTAAATGAACCGTTGGTGTCTTTATCAGTTGTTGGCTTTATCTGTATGGCAGTTATCCATGAATTTAAAAGGTTTTTAATCTCTTCATATGATATTTATATTTTATTGTTTATTTTATGGTATTGTTGTCTTAGGAACAAATCACATAATATAAGTGAAATAGTTGAGCCAACAGTCATGGAGGTTTTCAATGAAGATAATCTGTTGTGCATTCAACCACACAATCAAATTCCAGTATGAAAAGTTTTTTAATTCAAATTTTATAATAATGTACAATTTAAGAAGCCACTCCAGAAAATTGCTTTTCACTTCTCTCTGACATGCTTCCATGCTAAAGTTATGTGCTTTCTTTCCTAAGTTCACTTAAAAGGAAATTTTAGCAAATGAAGTAAAGATTTATACATTAAGGTATGTTTGAAGGCTAAGACATTTGAATTCAGAAATTGGCCCCTGTGATTTTATGAGCCTATCTTCTAAATTTGATAACAAATGATAGCTCTAGACATTACGGAATATCAATTCTATCAGAGCATTCCTTATCCTTGCTATTGCCCTGTAGCAGATGTTTTGTCAATGTCTCTTCAGTATCTTTGCTTTGATATCTAGTCTCTGCAGTTTTACCCCACAAGACTAGATAGAGGCCAACCATTATGAGGACAGCTCCAATGACTCTGCAAGAGGTAAAATGGGTTAGAATTTGAAATTTGAAATTGCTGGTAGTTTAACTTTGTCCAAGTTATAATCTATGAATTTGTTTTCCCATTTCATGACCTACCCTCCAGAGTATAACTGATCACCAAGAATTACAAATGCCATGCCAGCAACTAATACTGTTTGAACTGGCTGGAAGCTGGCAACGAACACTGGACCTCCTTTCTGAATGCACCAGGTCTGTAGAGATATAACAATCCCTGAAGATACTACTCCCTGCAGCCAATTTAAGGTACTAAAGTGATTCCTTTTATGTTAGACAATTAGCATTTAAAGAACAAGAAAGTAGGTTAGAAGTTTTACTCCGTATAAGATTGTGAAGATCTCTTCCTCAGACTTAATTTGCCAATGCTTTGGATCCCGTTCTGCGAAAGCCGCTATAACTAGGAATTGGATAAGTCCGAAGAAGAATGTGAATGATGTGAGTGAGAGTTTCGCTGGGTACTTCTTCACAATAGGAGCCTGCATGTTAAGATTTATGAGTTTATACTTTTGTTTATTGATATGTTTTCTCAGGCCACATCCAAATAACTAGAAATCTCTTATAGAGCCTAAAGTGCTTATTTATCCAAAGAATATTAGTTAGAGTCTTTACCTGAAGGACCATCCAGCCAGCCCAGGATAAGCAATGACCTAGAAGAAATATACAGCCCCATGTCCAGTTCTGAACTTTTGTTGTAGACATGAGCATACTTTCTTCTGAAGTATGACTTCCCTCTGAATTTGATGCCTGGTTCAAAATTGGAGGGCCCTTATATAGAGTGATAATAGTTGCGCCTCCTATACTTGCTATGGTCCCTAGTATTTTCGCCATTCCATCTATCCTTGTGATATGAACTTGCTCGAGCCTAGAAAAACCGATATTTTAGTGGTACATCTGTGAACTTACTCTTTTTATTTCTTCAGAGAGAAGTTCTCCATACCTTAGAGCAGATGCCATGATGAAAGTAATTGCGGGTACTGAATTTTGCATTGCAGATGCGAATGCTGGCGATGCATAGTACAAACCTAAGATGTAAAATCCCTGGTTTGCTGTGATTCTGTGAAGCAAAATGGTTACTTTAGTTAATACATAATACAGGAAAATATGATTAAAATAAAAGACAAACATAAACTAGGAGAGCAAAAATCGTTGCTAACCCCACTAATGCTAGAAGGAAAAACTGAGCCAGTAATGAGAATGTTAGAGGGGGTCTTTCTTTCCTGGAAATAAAGACATTAAGTTTAGTATTGGTAATTATTGTGTTTTATTTTTTAAATAAGAAAATTTAAAATACTAGACTCACTTTTCCATGAAGTAGGCAAAAGGGCTTAACAAAACCAATGCAATGATATTTCTATAAACAGGGTACACAATTTTGCTAACACCAATATTAAGTGCGACTCTGGAGACAATGTGAAAGCCTGCAAAGCAAAGCTGCAAAATAAGCAAAGAAACCAAAAGCTTCACTTTCTCGGACATTATTTTTTCTTGTGCCATGCCTTTGTTATTTCTGTTTCTACAATTGTTGTCTTAGATGATGAATTGGTACAATCACATAGCACTGCAATGCATATATATATGTGTGTACATACATACACAAACAATTTAATACTACGTATGATTTGATGCATATGCAAAACAATCATTCACATTCATTATGAGATTCATTTATGTTAATTATGCATTGTATTATGTGCATTTTGTGTTGATATTTTTAGTTTATCTAAATCCCATTTTGTTGGTTGACTTTGAAATTGAACTTTGTTTAGGAGACAAGGCATCAGTTGCCCATGTTAAAATGGTAGTTATGGCATGAGCCAATCAATTTTTTTTCAAATTATTGGCATTATATATAACCAGTTTGTCTACCCATTATCAATTACAAATTAGTTAATCAATCAACTCTGTAGTTTTGGCCAGCAGAGGGAGTCAGAGGAGTCAAGGAGAAAAAAATTAAGAAATCTTCAACTTTTCTTTATCCTTGGTGAAGAATTATAAATCAACCCACTATATTTTCGGATTTTCCTGTCCTTTACATTATTGGGGAAAACTTCGGCTATGAGCTCGAACTGCTCAAGCTTGAAAATATTGTTGGTGTACGACTCTACTTGAGTCGTTCTCGTTTACTGAAGTAAACTTATTAGTTAGAGCATAAGTGTCTAAAGAACTTTGCACTTACTAAAATTGAAAATTTAATTGTCATTGCATTGCCAGTAAAGCCTCTAATTATGATATTAGTTGGTTTCGGTTTAGCTACTGCATTATAAGCAAATATTTCAATTGTTAGGTGGGAAGAAGACGAAAAAAAAAGAATAGATCATATGTTACATATTCAAATCAGATAACATGTGGTCCTTGTATAATCTTGGAATCTTATGTTTAGAAAATCACAAGTGAACCTAATGGATGATGATGGGCATGTAGAATAGGGAACGAGTACCATATGTGGTACAAGCAAAGTATATAATCATATGAGAGATACTCCAATTAGGCCGTCAACTTGTCGCAGTTGGGTTGAATCAAGTCTCGATAAGACCAGTTTAGGTTTGGATGTGTATTCATTTATTTTAATTATACATATAGTTTGTGGATCCGAATCTTGTAGTATTCGAATTAATATTAATATATGGATATTTAGAAGAAAAAAAATCACCACCTTCAAAATGTTATTTCCATCTACAAAAAATCATTAAAGTAATATAATAATATAAATCAACTCAGAAACTCAAAATTTTATTATTATTTAAAAATCAAAATAGAAAAACTTGATCCTCGGCCATCAAATAATCTATTTTAAAAGTATTTATCAAATCTCGTGAGATAACAACGGTGTTGATAGTCAATCAATTTGATTAAATATTAATTGAGAATTAAGATGTGAAAATGAGATTATAAATAAAAACAAAAAATTACTGTCACGTATATTTTTTGAGCTATGACTTGCATATTTGGTTTCGGAATATGCTCTTTAATATCGTCAACATTTAGTGTTCAAAAAAGTTGCGTCGAATTTAGATGCCAAGTTGAACCACAAAAGCTTCGCACACAAGTATATTCCAACACTTGCCTCGATTCAGATTCAATCACATCCAAACAATTGCTATCAGACATGCATTACATTGAGAAGTTTTAACTTGTTCAAATTCCATCCAATAATTCAGTTGTTACATTTTACTAGATCTAGCAACCTAGAGACTTGACAAAAATGTTATAGGTCTACATTTAGTAGGACGCAAAGCTTTATACATTTATAGATGCGTTAACATATAGTTCTCATAGTGAGATGACATAAACAACACCATTTCATCACAACGTAGCGGATAAAAAAATATTACTCCCTCCGTCCCATTTATTTTGCTCTCCTGCTACAGTTGACCAGTCAATTTGACTAAATTTATAAAAATTATAATAAATAATTAATTAATATATTTTAATAATAAGTTGATAATATCTCATGATATCATATATATTAATATTTAAAAGGTTTTAATACATCACAAATGTGAATAATTTAATATGATAAGTCACTTAAAAAATTGAAAAGTTTGACCAGATACTGTAACAAAGGGAGCAAAATAAATGAGACGGAGGGAGTATTAAACTAAGTTGAAGCCCACATAAAGAAAAAACAAAATCTACTACCGTAAGCTGAACTAAAATCATGAATCAAAATTCCGTTTCGAATGTATGTTTCGGTCAGTCAAATATTGAAAATTTTTCGAGACTATTCGAAAATGTTTCGAAAACACTAAGAAAAAATTGTAAAAAAAAAATTACTAAATTTAGAAAATTAACAGAGTTTAAGGCAAATAATAGTTTCAAAATTACATCTTGATTTCATTTCGCCTGATTTTTTTAATCGGAAACTTTTCGATGTTTTCGATGAAAAGATGAAAATTTTGATCCATAGCTAAAATAACACCAATATGGGATTAAAACATAAAAACATTATTTTATCATTGGAACCAGACTCAAATTGACAACAGAATTGTATCACCAATTCAAGATATACTACTCCAAACAGGTCTAACAACCAGACTAACAAGTATTACTGGCCACAAAGGAAAACATCGGAAACATACATAGTTGAGACAAAACCCGACCACATTGGCATTAGTTCAATAAAGTCCATCATAATTAAAATTTCAATGGTGTTTAATATTGCTGCTTGAAAACGATGACAACTGCGGTGCAGTTATCTTTGCACTGGCGCTCGCGCACAGCTTCTCGTACAAGGCGGCGGCTCACTGCCGCAACTGATAAGCCCTCCTGTCATTATTGTGAAGAGTTGGATAAGGGGCACAACTCATACAGCCTCTAAGTGACTATATGTGTCAAATCTTTACCGCTGTATAACCTTTTTTAAGAGCAGTCAGGACACAATACATATTAATCCTGCATCTCTCCAAAGATTATTACAACCATATCCTACTAATCATGCATCTCATAACGCTATGCAATTGTAGACCCCTCTAAACCTGAAATCAGTATGGTGAAGTGGTAATATGGCAAGAGCCGAGTCCTTAGAAGGGTGAAATACTTCAGTTATACAGTAAGTATGCACGCTATGACATTCTCGTCAAACTCTTTTCTCACCTATCTTCTAGCCATTTTTTGTTTGAAATCTGGTGGAATTCTGTCATGTGAGGGGCAAGTGCATTAATCGAGGGTATAACGGTGTCTTCACATGAAATCTTAACATCTTTTTTACTTAATTCTCTCTTTTTATCTCTAGTTCTATATCTTTTCTCCCCGATCTCCCTTTCTCTCATTCTTCCTAGTCATCAGGACTCTAAAAGTTAGATCAAGAGACATCTTGGTGCCAAAGGAGTTTTATAAAGGACAGTGGCCTTTGTTTGGGGTATGGAGGATTTTGTTGGCTTCCAGTGGGTTGAGGCAGAGGCCTTTGATCATGCAGTATCGGGAGTTAGCATAAGCTTTCCTCACTGGACAATCACGTGTAATTATTTCATCTCCTTCAATCTCTTCTCTTCGTAGTGCCTCTGTGTAATGTATTTTCCATGTATGCATACATGCAGCAATACACTGACTGATAGATTTGATGAAGAGAACACAAAGAGAGAATGGTGGATTTTGGTTAAGCTATTAAACGAGTTTCGGACTGTAAGGACGATTGAAATGTTTAATACTTAGATTTTATATGAATTGGTAATTTCATCCATCTCTTTATTTTATAGTACTTTAACTATTCTCAACCCTCCTCAAAGACAGCCCATACTCATGCTTTAGATAAAAATATAATGTGTGTGTGAGTGTGTGTATATAAAAACCTTGAATTTTAAAATTGAGCACAACACCAAAGGTGTAGAATTACCAGTCGCTTGAAAACAAGAGAAAAGAAGAAAACGGAAGGAGCAGATTATTTGTGCTTCATATCTAGAACATTATAACCATAGATGGTAATTAGTTAATCACTTGCAAGAATACCTTTCACGTAGTGGTCGTGAAATTGGTCCTTCTCTATTTCAGAGTTTTAACTTTTAGTTAAAGTTAGGCTTCAAGCATATTAATTCAGGGCGAAAATAGAAGACTGCAAGAATGGATAAAAGGATACAAACCTTCAACAGCTTGTGAACAAATTCAACAGCATCGCTTGGTCCAAAAACCTAAAAAATGAGTTTGCGGTCAAATTCTAATAGAACTCAAGACATTGAAGGATAGATTTTCTGAAAACTAATAAAGCCAAAGCGATATAGTTATACCCCCCACAAGCCATCACAACCAAGAATAATGAAGTAATCTCTCTCAGTAAGATCAAATGAGTGAACATCAGGAGTTGCAACAACACCCACCTGAAAAATACATATGATAGTCTATTTAGATTAGAATTTTGAGCCACATAATAAAATTTTATAACATATCTAACAGTTCAAGAACCCAAAACTGCAAACTTTTAAATTGTAAATCCTCCCAAAAAAATGGAGAAAAGAAAAAGAAGACCCAACTGAAAACTTGACAGTAAGGTTTATTCATTTTTCATGCACTGCTTCATCAAAACCAAAGGCCAAGAGGTTGTGCATAAGTTTTCTAGCAAGCACTTTCCATCAATAACATTACACATAAATGAAGTAGTCAACACTACCATGAACAAAACAAAGGCTTTACTACAAAATAGGGGTTCGCCTCCACAAGAAAAGTCAAGCTTTGAAGTAAAACATAGAAATGAAAGAAGCATGGTTAATGGAGATATCATAACACCAGGACCGAACCTTTTTGAAATGCCTATCTCCGAAGGCTCTAGAGACTTCAAGGCGCCCCTGCAATCGCCCATTTGAACTGACAGATCCACCTGCCTAAAAAATTAATATACTCATTAACAGAGATCATTACTCATCAAGGTAAGTAACTAAGTTAGACGAGTAACAGCAATAGAAAAAGAAAAGACATTCATGTTATGAACTGAGTGCCAAGATTTTCATTAGTTAACTTAGTCTTGTCGTACAAATTTGATAATCTACACGTGTCTCCTGCACTCATTTAATTTTTAATAAGCATTAAGAGAATACAATCTAACACCATTAACAATCATTTCAATGATTCCAAAGATAATCAGCTGAAAAAGCCATATTTATGTCATTAGTCCCCCACTCAACTGTAAAAGAAATATGACCCTTCCTTGCATAGCAATGATCATAAGAAAACAACAAAACTAATAGTTCTCTTCTTTCTTCAATAACTTTGCAAGTTACAGTACCAAATTTTCAAGGATCGGACAAAGCACAAACTGAATACTAGGCTCATAAGCCATAAAAAGAAAAAGAAAATGCTAGTAGTGCTTTATCGGAACAATATTAGCCCATAGTCCAAGGGTGACCCACTTTACCATTTTATTCAGAACAGTGACAGGGTAAAAATAATTCTCTTTTCTAACTTTACAAAATCTAAACATCCCTTTAGATCTAGGATTTATTACTTTACAGCTTGAATGAATTTGTTGGTCACAGGAAAGAAAATTTTTAAATATTTGGTATTCTCACAACATCCCAAAGTGTTATCAAGCAATATTGAATAACCTATCATCTCCATTTAGTAGTAAAATCGCACTTATGAACCTCCAACACAAACAACTATTTTCTAGGTTTTTATTGCTACATCACTTGCAGAATCAGGAGGTTAGTCTGCAACCCAAAAAAATATGCAAGACCCTGGCCGTGAAGGTGGATCTTAAATGCACCAGCTTTCATTACAAGTAAGTACTTCTTCACCTTATCAGTTAGGAGAGAAAACAATATAAGAAAAATAAAATTGTTGAATTCCATGACAGCACACTATGCAAACCTTTTGAATGCGTGCTCGTTCTTGTGGATATATCGCCTTGTGTTCCCTTGTCAGAACAATGGCTTTTAATGGATTTTTATCTAATTCAATCTGTGAATCAGTTGGTGCAGATGATCGTGCTACGACAGCTTTTGCATCACCAATATTAGCAACAAATACCTGGGTAGCATTTGGGGATGTGTCATGAAGATTCAACATAGATAGCCCACCCATGATTAACAGACAGAAAAATAACCATTATAGACAATCATTACCAAAAATAACTAGGTTATTGTTGTATTTTGGTAGAATACCAACGGATAAGTTAACATCTATTAATCAAGTTTGTATTAATGGACTGAATAGAAATCAATCAGACATGTCCATTACTGTGTGAAGACCCAGCATATAATCTTGTTCACAGCAAGCCACCAAACTGAATCCGTCACCAGTTTTTCAGGAGAATGTTGTGAAACAAACTTTTTATGGTAACTTCTATCATGCTGTGTCATAGATAAAATGGATCGTCTTTGGCTTGACTGGACATTTTATGTTAACTTCTACCATGTTATGTCATAGGTAAAATGATGGTTCTTGATTAATTTTAAACAATAGAGAATTGCTGAATTGTTCATCACTGATGCATATCTCTTTTTCATCCTTAATTTTACTTGTTCAATGAGTAGTACATAACCCAAAAAATTAGCAATCATCGTGTATGCATGAAGAAATGCTAAAACAGCTAAGCTGCATCCTGCATTCCGCCCAATGTCAGCTGTTTTAGTAATAAACAATTACATTACTGGTGAACAAACACCCAAATTAATTTCTAAAACTACATCTATATTTCACATGGCATTTCGAATATTAGTGAACTTACTTTCTGTCCTAGGACCCATACGCATACAGCTGTAGCACCATCTTGCCATCCTCCTACCGAGAAAGCAAAGTTAATATAGGCAAACAAAAAATAACGATAAAAGAGTATCTGCAGAGTATAAAAGAAGATCATCATTATTAATGGTAAAAAGGACAACAAAAATAAACAAAAAAACATAACGCATTTGTTGAATGGCACAAGGGTAGGCCACAAAATTCATATAGCAATGTTGAAAAAGGCGCAATAAAGTGTCTACTTGCTCTTAGAAATCTCATTGCGCAAAAGGAGTTCAATTCCATTGCTACATGCAAAACATATTCTCGGTGGACTTTCATTTGAAGCACTCCAAGCATTATTGAGCCAATATAACTCCCTCGAGGTCAATAATCAATGGTTACACAAAAGTAAAGATGAATTTAAATGGTAGCACAAGAATGAGTGAGCCCAATAGAAGATGCATCACAGAACATATTATGTGAAATCATTAATACATCAGTTATCATATTTTGGAAAACAATGTTATATTGGATTTGGGTTAAATTACCTTTCCTCTGAGTACTTTTTCTTATTTTTAATTCATTTGTTTCAAGAAAAAAAGAGGAAAAGTTAAATAAAGGAAGAAAACAGCCAAAAAACCTCTTATGCTTTCCTGAAGGAGCGTCTCATCTGTTCTGCGAAATCCTATCCAAAGAAAATACATGTTTATAATTACATATTAAAACATAAAGCGGTATGACTACACTCAGACTGTAATCAAAGGTTTAAAATGAATCAAACTAAAGCAAATAAGTTAGATGAGAACGTACCATCAAGTATAGATTTTTTTGCAAGCTTAACATCCAACTGAAATTTTCATCGTAAAACATCATTATCAATGGGTAAAAATCTCAAAACAATGAATCATAAGATTCTGCCTTCTAAAAAACTCAAATTTGAACAGTAGCAACTATATTTACTAAATTATCGACGAACAGACCAACTCACGTGGTAAGCCCGCCAAAAGCACATTCGCGTGCAAATGCTTTTGTGCGTACTCCGCAGCTAACCGGCCTCCATGTCCATCATAAATCGCAAAATGTGCACATCTATAAGGCATAAAACATTATATTTATAAAAAATTAACTTTAATAAAAAAAAATGCACACATCTATAATACATTATAAACAGCTTTGTTTCCAGCATTTCCACGTCTATGACATACCTATAACTGAAAAACCAGAATTCCTGAAGTTACTTTCATGTGTATCAGTCAAGCTCTACACAGTTACTAGATAATATATCAGGTGTAACTTTCTAACAGGCCTTATAAACAACAAGTTGAACAAAAACAGGAGATTTTGTAATTACATTTCAGAATTATTCTCTATAACATCAAAATTAAAATTCCAAGGGGGTTAAAATTATATGGATATAGGTGTGCAAATATAGAAAAACTCAACTAGGCTGCAGAACATGTATAGATTTAACAATGATAAAATGAAATGACAAGGGATATGAAATTAAACATACCAAGTCACATAAATTTAACTGGAAATTGGAATTTGCTAAATATGGGACCTCAAATTGGAGTCGGCATCGTGAAGAACGACCCAAGCATCCTCCATAGTGTGCCTGGAACCTTTATCTTCAGCTGCAGCGGCTTCTATCGCGAAAAAACCCTCTTCCGTAGAGCCGTTTGCGCTCGGCTTTTCGTTGGTAGTACTTTCGCTCTTTGAATCGTCCTCAGTTTTCGACCTTTTTTGGGGTGACGAATTGGTGCCATAGGTTTCAGTTGCGCGGCGCTTGTTGGACTCTGAAGATTTGGCGTCGGGATTGGATTCTGTTACTGTCATTTTGTGAAGGGGGGAAACTGGAAAGAAAAGGGTAGTAGGACAGACTACAGAGGAAGAATTTTCAGGGGTAGAAGAGAGAAGGCACTGCCCTGAAAATTGGCAAAATTTTGCACATTTACTTGTCAATTATAAAATTTAATTAAAATATTTAATTCTTATTTTTTGGAGTTTTTTTTTCCAATGTAATAAACTAGACTAAATGTCCACATTAATGAGAGTTGAACTCAAAACTTCAATTTTGCTAGTGATTGTCAATGGACTACGACTTCATTGATGTTTTGAGCTAAACATGCCAATGACGCCCCAAGACCTCAAGGGTCTATTTGGAAGCATGTTGGCTCGGTCTTGTAAAATTGAGTCAAAACTCTTTTAAATGGAGTTTGATAAAATTTATCACAAATATATTCACAAACTCTATGAAAGAAAATTTATTTTTTGGACAAATACCATCTACCTTTTTCCTATACTCCAACATTCAAACTCAATTCAAGTGAAGTATTAACTTTTTCAAAACAACAAAATCCAACATCTAGAACATAATTAACCAAATGGGTTTTCAAATATTTCACCAAAACCATTTTGTTGAAATTGAGACCCGCAAAATTGGAACAAAACTCTTTCGAATAGGGCCCTAGATATTGAGTTCAATTCTCACTAATGTATTTTCGTCTATTTTAATACTATTAGAAAAGTGCACGTACGTTGTACGTGTCTAGTTAATTTCATAAAAAAATATAATTGATGATCGATTTGTTCATAAGATCTTATAGATTTTTTTCTAAAATAATATCATAACAAAATTATTTAGTTCAATCCATTATAATAATTTTCATTTAAAAAGTACTATTTTAAGAGCTTTATAATAATACCATGTTATTTAAAATGCATTTGTTTAAGCAAAATTCGTGCCTAAATCCACCAGATTGCTTTGTCCTCTCACGCCCATGTATAGGACATCCAATCGCAATGGATTAAATTCATTGGGGTATGATCTAAGCAACCATAATACCTAAGAAGTTTTTCACATATTCAATTCATTAGTTTAATCCAATTTTTCACGGGTTTATCCTATTCTTTTACCGATTTTATTCATTTTGCATTGATTAAATATATTTTTTCTTCGATTTACCGGTTCTTTTATCGAAATTAACCTACTTTCATTATTTTCCCCATTTTTCGTCGACTTCTTTTAAACCGTTTTTTATGATTTAAACCATTTTCGATCGGTTTTCACTCTGTTTTTGTTGGTTAAACTATTTTTTTTCTTTTTACAGTTTTCACTCGTTTTCCCACTGATTTACATGTTTTATTCATCAAATTCTCATATTTAATATTTCACATGTTTTCAACGACTTCACCTTTGTTTCCTGATTCACTGATTTCACCAATTTTTACCGATTTCATCCGTTTGTCACTAATGACACCGATCTCATCCGTTTTTCACGAATTTCATCCAAAGGTATTCGATTTCATATGTATTTATCGATTTTATAGGCGCATTTTTACCAGGTTCACTCGTTATTCACCAACTTTATCAGTGTTCACAAATTTCACCCAAATTTTTATCATTTTTGCATTTTTTAACTGACTTTTATTGATTTTCATTAATCGATTTCACCTATTTCCATGAAAAGAACTCCAAGAAAATTCGAGTATCACCAATTTCATCAGTTTATCACAAATTTCACAATTTTTATTTTACCGATTTTACATGTTTTTCACCAACTTTACTAATATTTATATTCAAGGTTAATCATGTCTTGATATTCTTGAATTTTATTTATATTTTGCTTCTCTAGCCAGATAAATTATGTAATTAGCTAAGTCATAAGCATTTTTTCTTTAACACGTACGTTGTACGCGTCTAGTTAATTTTGTTAGTAAATTTTATAAATTTTAGTAAAATTAACTTTGTCATGTCATAAAATAGCACAAATTAATGACTAATATTCACTTTAATTATTATTTCATAAAAAAAAATGATGACTTTAAATTATTGTAATAAAATATAAAACAATGATTGATTTGTTCACGAGATCTTGTAAATTCTTTTCTAAAATAAGATAATAATAAAATTATTTAGTTCATTCCATTATAGTGGTTTTCATTTAAAAAACACTATTTTAAGAACATTATTTATTTGTTTTAATTTAAAATAATATCATATCATTTGAAATGCATTTGTTTACATATCTAAGCCAATTTTCACATATTTAATCCATTTTTCACGGGTTTAACACGTCTTTTTACCGATTTCATTTACTTTAAATTGTTTTAATAAATATTTCTATTTGATTTACCCGTTCTTTTATTCGTTTAACCCACATCAATTATTTTTTTCATCTTTCATCGATTTCTTTTATTTTTTCGGTTTCACCCTATTTTTGTCGATTAAACTATACATTTTTTTTATAGATTTCACTAATTTTTCCCTATTTCACACGTTTTTCCATGGATTTACATGTTTTTTCATCAATTTCACCTCATATTTAATTGATTTTACATGTTTTCACATACTTTACATTTGTTTCCCGATTCACTGATTTCACTCATTTTTAATGATTTCATCCGTTTTTCACTAATTTCACCGGTCATATCCGATTTTCACGAATTCTATCCAAAGTTATGCAATTTCGTATGTATTTATCAATTTCATGGGTGCATTTTTACTGGCTTCATTCATTTTTATCAACTTTACAAGTGTTCACCAATTTCACCCAATTTTTATCATTTCACATGTTTTACCCGACTTTTCTCGATTTTACCATTTTTTTTATTAACCGATCCCCTTTTTAATTAAAAGAATTCCATGAAAATTCGAGTATCATCAATTTCATCCATTTTTTTACAAATTTAACCTGAATTTTCATAGATTACACAGTTTTTTAGATTTATTTTCTATCATCTTCACTACTGATTTCACCCATTTTTAACGATTTCATCCATTTTTAACTAATTTCACCGGTCTTATCCGATTTTCACGAATTTTATCCAAAGTTATGCGATTCCGTGTATTGATTTACAAGTGTTCACCAATTTCTATCATTTCACATGTTTTAACCGAATTTTCTCGATTTTACCAATTTTTTATTAACCGATCCCGTTTTTCATGAAAAGAACTCCATGAAAATTCGAGTATCATCAATTTCATCCATGTTTTGCAAATTTAACCTGAATTTTCATCGATTACACAATTTCTTTTAGATTTATTTTCTATCATCTTCACTAATTCACTATACTAATAATCCTTATTCTAATGTCACGGTGTGGTGGCTAATGTTGATCAACCTATGCATTTACATGGAATTAGTTTTTATGTGGTTGGATATGAACTTTTGGAATTTCTATAGGAAAATGATCTGTAAGATATATTTTTTCAAGTGGTAGTGTTTATATAGAAGTTTACTTCTTGGCTAGCGATATTGCCAGAGCAAGGATTGTTGCTGCCAGAGCAATTTTTTTTCATTTCCTAATTTGCCCCTTCTAGTCAAAAGTCATAAAAATCCATACTTTTCAGTTCCTAAAATACCCCTCATTAATCATTAACAACTCACTCTCTTCTCTCTCCTATTAAAATATAATTAACCACTTTTTCTTTTCCCAAGAAATCTTCAAACATGAAAATAATTTAAGTTGAATTTTCATTTTATAAAGTTTAATCTATTGGGGAGGTCATGAACATATATTACAAATTTATAATTTCGTTTTAATTAAAGTTTAATTTGAATATTATTAAAAAAAATTAAAAAACTTTATATAGAAACATCACAATAATATATTTTCAATGAAACATAAATATTCATTAAGCAACAGATTAATTTTCACTTTCATAATATAATAATATTTTTATTACCTAACTTGCTAAATAATTTCTAGGAACAATTTATATAAAATTCTATTTTCATTATCTAACAAGTAAGCAATATTAGTAATATTTTTATATCAGTTTAATAAAATATGTCATAATATTTCATTCATGTTCACATATTTATGCATAACCCGATCACGTGAATTAATATTAATATATTAATATGGATGAAACAATTTTCAATATGATTTCTGAAATCAGGTTATTAAGTGATTAAATAATATTTTCTATGGAAAGAATTTGAATACGACCAACTAAGGTAAGAATAATTTTTTTTGAAAAAAGAAAAAAGAAAAAAACTAAGGTAACAGATTATTTTATATAAATTGTTCCTAAAAATTAATTAGCAAGTTAGATAATAAAAATATAATTATACTGCGAAAGTGAAAATTAATATGTTGCTTAATGAATATTTATTTCTATATAAAGTTTTATAATTTTTTAATAATATTCAAATTAAACTTTAATTAAAACGAAACTATAAATTTGTAATCTATGTTCATGACCTCCCCAACAAATTAAATTCTATAAAATGAAAATTCATATTATTTTCATGTTTGAAGATTTCTTGGGAAAAGAAAAAGTAGTTAATGATATTTTAATAGGAGAGAGAAGAGAGTGAGTTGTTAATGATTAATAAGGGATATTTTAGGAACTGAAAAGAGTGAATTTTTATTACTTTTGACTAGAAGGGGCAAATTAGGAAATGAAAAAAAATTGCTCTGGCAGCAACAATCCTTGCTCTGGCAATATCGCTAGCCTTACTTCTTCAAGTATTTTCCTTTTTTACCATTTATAATAAAATTTAAGTAAGGCTATATTAGTCTTCACAAAAATTCAAGAAATTCTATTTTCTAAACTCGTACTTTTATATGTAAAAATATACTAAATAATAATAATAATAACAATAAAATATAGATATATAGATTATTGGGAAGTTATTCTTTGTACTTTGAGTTAGTTTGATTGATTCCAATGTATTGTTGGATAAATCCCTATGAAATAAATAAATAATGATGTATTAAAAAAAAAACGGTTGAAATGTTCAGTTCTAATTTTTGGAAATAGCAATTAACGGTTTATATCCAGTTGAATTACTCGAGTTCTAATTTTGGGTGGTTAATATGCAATTTTTACTTTTAGAATTAAACAAAATTACATGACCCGCACTGACGTGAATTTTCGCAATTGGGCCAAAATATACCAAAACTGCTTCATATTTATAAATTACTATATTAGGTAAAATTGTTTGTCTGAACACATACTATGGATTAAACATGTCAATGCGTTTTAATCTTATTTTGTGTTTTTTTTCCAAAATTTCAACATTTAAATTCAATCCATACTACTATCTCAAGTTTTAAATTCAGAAAAACCGATCGCTAAACTCAATTCGTGTTTGAAATGTTTGGTTGAAAACCACCAAGTCATTTTTCATAAATGAAAAACCGAGCTAATCTGTATGAACCTTTGGCACTCTTACAGTCTTAAATTATTTAGTACAATCGCTGCACCACGTCATCAAGTACATGTGGTGCAGCCCACCAATACACTTGGGACATGATCATCCATGTTCTGGCAATGTGAACACAATTTTCTGAGTCCCATTTTTTTAGAACATGGCTAGAATATGAGGTGATGTGAATTATCAATACATATGTATCAAGTATATTGATGAACTGCACTACGTGTACTTGATGACGTGGTGCAGCGATTGTACTAAATAATTACTCCTTACTTTGACATTCTAACGGAGTTTTTCTCTCTCTATCTCTATTTTTTTTTTCCTTACAACATTCTAACGGAGTTCAATAGAAAAGGATTTGATTTGCTCGGGGGCGTGGGCCCTGGTGCCTCATGGCTCAACAAACACCCCAAAGGGAAACGGGAGAAAATAAATAGTCATAAATATTAAAAAAGAATACGAACATAACATGTGACAGCAGCAGAAATAATTTCTAAGCAATATTAATGACTGCTAATAAGACATACATTAGTATTATTGGAGTATTATTTTTTGTCATCACGACAAAACAACATTATTATCTTTGCAAGCAGATCATCTAGTTTAATTTCTGTCTCATTCAGTAGTGTTTGATTTTCCTTTTGACAAATATGGTCACCACGATTTCCCACTCTTTCCAGTTAATCTGGACGGTATTGGTGGCACTGTTCATGCTCTGGTGTAGATCTATTAATGGGGCCACCTGTCCGAAAGTGATTAAATCAGAAATCACAAGATGATAGGCGTCGATTTGGCGACTTTAACTGACTCTTACACTTTTGCAAGAAAAGTAATATCCCCAAAAACCAAGGGATTTGTAATGGAAGAAAAGCAGCTGGATTTTGTTCTTGTGCCGTTAGGAATGGGGGTTTTGTTAGCATATCATGTATGGCTTCTCCTCACCATAATACGTTTCCCTAAACGAACTGTGATTGGGCTTAACGCTGAGAGTCGAAAATTATGGGTTTTCTGCTTGATGGCTGTAAGTATTTATTTCTATTATTCTTATTGTTTTTATTTGGATTCTGATCATTTCTTGATTAATCATTACAGCCTATGTTATGATTTAATTAGCTCACTGCACCTATGTAATTATTAAGAGTTGATTGAGGGGTTAAAAGTATACAGTACACATACACAGGGGTACGTTATTGCCAAATTTATTTCAAGTAAACATAATTGTGCAAAAATTTTTTTAATGAATATTACCATCACTTTCCTCCATAATTGTGCAAAAATCTTAAGAACATTTGCAATTCCATTTCCAGCGCTTGAAAGGCACGCCGGCTAATAAAAATAACACCTGGGTATTTTTGCATTTTACTCTGATGTAATTAAAATTGAAAAAAATTGCGGATTAATTTAGACATGGCCGGATATTTACTTGACTACATTTGAATAAGAGGATAAGTGTTGCCGCGCGAGCCCTAATGAGTGTGGGATAACAATTTCTCGAGTTGAAATTACAAGGTTCTTAATTGCTTGATTGCCTGTAATTTCTTCATACAAATTGGTAAGAACAACATTCATATTTATACCCGAGGATTTATTGGGTGAGGTATTATTCGATACGTACTGCCACTCTCCTAATTCATCTATCTATGATTCAGATAATGGATGGTTTCTATAAATCAGCTAATGATGCACTAACATACCTCGCCAATAATTAATGAGGAAATGTTTGCTTAGTGCCATGGGGCGTATGTAGGATAATACTTAGCTCGTATTGAATGATCCTAGTCATCCATCATGAATAAACCGACACATGGATGATTGGGATTTGAAATCATCGACTAATGAAATATGAATAGCGACCAGCAAAGTGGAGTCGAAGGGAATATGAATGGGGTCAGTCATGAATACATTTATTTGTTAAATTATCAAAAAAAAAAAAAAAGATTTATTTGTTATTCCGTTTTCATTGATGTCGCAGGTTTACTTAAATAAGAGTTCATTAGTCATTTAATCTGCACGTAGAAACAGGCAAAGTGTACATCGCCTTAGACTATATACTCACCCTAAGATTAATGAAGATACATGGCGAGAAAGCAGTTGTCTGTTGATCAATTAATCTATATATGAAGTCAGTATTCTTACATGTTTTATTCTGTCTCAACTTGGGTAGTATGCACTTTGAGTTGCACAAATGAAAAGGAGTGTGTTATGTGTATATTTCACTTTTCAATTGCAATTGATTGCTCGTAGGATTACCAGAAGATTTATTTTTGCTGAACATATGTAATGTTTTAATCTGTCAAGATGTTTGAGGCATGAATCGATAGTTTACTTGGTCCAATGTTATTACAGGATCCTCTCAAGAACGGAGTTTTGGTAGTCCAAACAATACGCAACAACATAATGGCATCTACCCTTTTGGCAACCATAGCTATAACTCTGAGCTCATTGATAAGTGTATATGTCAGCAACAAATCAAGCACCAGCTCTGTGGCATTAGTCTATGGAAATAAAACTTCAGTTATGCCTTCTGTGAAGTTCTTTGCAATCTTGGTCTGCTTTCTCGTTGCCTTCCTTTGTAACGTGCAGTCTATCAGGTACTACGCCCATGTCAGCTTTCTTGCAACCGTGCCTACATTTGCAGGCAAAAAAGATGCTATTGAGTACGTAACAGCAAACTTGAATCGAGCAAGCTTCTTCTGGTCACTTGGCCTCCGATCATATTACTTGTCTTTCCCTCTTTTTCTCTGGGTTTTTGGACCAATCCCCATGTTCTTATGTTGTTGTGTGATGTCGTTTATTCTGTATTTTTTGGACACTACTACGAGCTTTACGAGAGGTCTTCACGCTTCTTCTATTAAAGAAGAAACGATCGCTGGAGATGTGTAACTTTGTGTGCGGTTGTCTCATTTGTAGTTCAGTCGGAAGTCAGAACTATATATATTTTTAAGTTTAGTTTAGTTTATTTTTAACTGATCGTGGAGCTTGATTTAGTTTGTATTGTTATGTATGTATATTTTTTATTGGGTTGAGCTGAGAAGTTTGACGTGCCTAGTCAAATGATAATATTGTTTAAAGGCTTGAATCTTGTATAATATAATAGAAATCAAATGGAATTTTTATTAGTTGAGATTCGAGTAGATTGATTTGAATTTTAGCTCTATTTATTGTTCCGTAAATTGAGTTCTTAGATTAGTCTCAAAACATTATTCATGGATGATAATTTTATGCTTTATGTGTAAGATCTGTGGATCTTGATAGATTATGCTCTTGATTCGGACCTGGTCTTATATTCCATGATTCTCAAAATAAAAAAAAAGAACATGTGTTTTGTTCAAATCTTGATTCGGACCTGGTCTTATATTCCTTATGGTTCCAAATAAGGCAACTTAGGCAAGTAATGATCGCCACTTTTTCCGAGAACCACATATATCAATGATATATATCCGAATTTCGAATGTAGGCCCACCTTAGTACAAAAATTGTAAAAAAACATGTAGAATAAATCTTTCTTTTTCTCCCTTTTTTTTGTTGGGGGGAATGTGGGGAAATGTTTGATAAAAGAAGAAAAGATTGTTTGTCACACAATTGCTGGCATAATATATAGTAATCTATATGAATTTACAATAAAACCTGGGCTTAATTCCACTTTGCACCCTACAAACTACAATTTCACTTCAGATTGCACCCTTGAGTAATTTCAGGCCATTTTAGTCGCTGGATTAAGGATAAATTCGTCCAATCACATTAATAACCATTCCAATTTCCCTCTAAAAACAATAAAAGGTCAAAATTAGATATAGTTAATGTCATAATATACCCAAGATATTTGCAAACCACTCTTCATCCAGATCCAGATGGGCGTACTGTTACCGTGTTGGTTAATTTCCCCCTTTTTTTTTGATTGATTTATTTTGAAATTTTGCAACACAATTTTTATGTATGTGTCATGAAATTCACGTGTTACTTTTTCTTGCATTTTCTTTTTTTAATTAATCTAGAATATATATATATTAAAGCCATACGTAATTCTTTAATTTCTTTGACCCCCATTTTCATTATTCTATATTAATATTCTATTAATTTTTTGCTTGCTCCATTATCATATAATATTTTATTCATTGCTTTTCCAGTATTTGAAATGTTTTATTTATGTTGTAATAAAATAATAATAATTTCTATTTTACTTTTATTAATTATTTTTCTAAGGGGAAAGAAAATTACGAAGAATAAATTGGGATGTTTATTAATGTGACTGGATGAATTTGCCATTATTCCGGCAACTAAAATGGCCTGAAATTAATTGAGGGTGCATTTTGAAGCAACGTTGTGGTTTGTAGGGTGCAAACTGGGATAAATTTTTTTTTGTAGGGTGCAAAGTGGAAAATGCTCCTATTTGTAGGGTGCAAAGTGAAATTAAGCCTAAAACCTGAGATTAATAAAGATATTTTATATAAAAAATTGATTAATTAAGATACAATAAAATATCAGCAGTTTGTATGTCAAAAAATAGTAAAAGAATTCGAAATCGTCATCAGATCAATTAAACTTTTGTAGAACAAAGTTGATATAGCCGTTTTGAAAAGCTAGCTTGTGGATATTATATTATTATCTAACTAGCTAATTATCCGATATTTGCTAAGCAAATACAATTAATATGATGCTTTTGAATTTTGATGATAACTATGTAATCAGATGAAACTGCGCGCAGAAAAGGCAAAGGGACCTGGAAAACTAAAGGATCATGATGAACGTAATAAAGCCATTTCAAACATCAGCCGATTAATTAATTACTTAAAATGAAAGGGAGAAAATTAAATAGAATCATTAGCCAATTAAAACTACCTAATATATATATATGATATAATATATATTGTCGATCGCTGTACCTTTTGGAGGCTGATCATGATCCAGTATTGCCCAAACATTTTATGTGTTACGTTATATATTCTCCTGCAAATTAACTAACCAAGAAGAAATCAACTAGGAGAGGAAAAAGGAGAAAATAAAATAAGTGACATTAATTTAATAAGGAAATTATTAATTAAGGGGGTGAATAATTAAAGAAATGGAATTAATTAATTAAGGTACGTAGTGTGATGACAGAAGCATAGAGAGCACAAAGGAGTGAGATGCATATAACCGAATGCATATTCATCATCTGTGCTCTCTATCTTCTGTCAACAAATTAATTAAATTAATTCACCACTTTTAATTAATAATTCCATCTCTCTTATAATATTATAAGATCATTACCCCTTTACCTGTGGGTTATCTAAAAATTTAAATATTATATATATATGTGTGTGTGTGTGTGTGAAAGATGTTTGAGAGAAGGTATAGATAGCTACAACTACAAGAAAGGCTAGCCATGATGTGGTGTATTTATAGGAAGAAATTGAAATGAAGAGGGACCTAAGAATATGGAGCATAAAGGATTTTTCCATTCCTTTTTAATAAATAACATAAATATGGATATTTCTATCTAGTGTGATACAATTAATTGTGACTCAAAAATTAATAATATTACTGTTATATACTAAGTAAATATATATATAAAAGTAAAGTGTGGTACCTACAAATTATAAAAGGGACGGGCCGGTACTTACAAGACTACTAGTCTTCTGTTGTTTGTTTGTACTATACACATGCATGATTTGTATTTGTAACAGCTTCTCACGAGCTATTTCAATCAACTTTAGGACTACATTACATGTATACAGCCTGTAACCTTCTAACAACCCTATCTAGCAATTTCTTTTTCAATTTCTTTTTATATACATACATAATTTACTTTAATTTGCCTCAATTCCTTGCATGCATGTTCACTTATCAGCTAGCTAGCCTTATATAATTCTAAAAATAAAATTAACTAGTAATATATGTAATTTTAGAGTATAAAATTTAAAAATACTCGTGTGTCATTTCTAATCAAGTTAAATACTTTTTCCTTGAAATCTCATTAATTGTGCAATAAATTTTATTTTTTACTTATAAAATTGACAATAATTATCTTGTGTGTTTGGAGAATTGGCTACGGCCTATGACCTCCCTGTTAACTTGAAAAGTTGGCGATAACTCATTTATTTACTACTTGACAAATTGATATATAACAATCCTCGTGTCATTTAGAAAATTGTCAATAATCCCATGTATATTTAGAAAACCCTTGTTTACGAGAAATTATGTAGTACAATCGCTGCACCACGTCATCAAGTACACGTGGTGCAGCCCACCAATACACTTGGGGCATGTGGATTATTAATCCACATCACCCCATGTTCTGGCAGTGTGAACACAACTTTCTGAACCCCTATTTTTTTGGAACATGGCCAGAACATGGGGTGATGTGAATTAATAATCCACATGTCCCATGTGTATTGGTGGGCTGCACCACGTGTACTTGATGACGTGGTGCAGCGGTTGTACTACATAATTTCTCCTTGTTTACATGTGAAGTTGGCAACCCCTAAAATATTGGCAACTCTTATTATGTCAATTAGCCCTGAATCAACTCTTAATATTCACTTGGGAGCATAAGTAATTAAATCATATATATGTTAACACATGGAGATTTTCACCACTTTAAAAAACACATGAGGTGTTTGAGTAAGCTATGTTTGGTTCATGGATTTTAGTGATTTAAAACGCTAAGAAAAATGTTTTTTCTTGCATCCAATGACGCAATGTTGAGCTTCATTAATTGTTCATTTTCATTTTACTTATCATTTTACTAACTAAATCCATAAACCAAACATAATTGACCAAGTCAAGATTCAACTTTTTTTTAATATCTTGAGTCAGCTAGCTATTGTTATATTATTGATCTAATAAAAATTCATATTCCTATATAATACATTATCTTGTACATTGTAAGGCTAGAAAATTCAACTTATCTTGTAATCCATGATTTTATAATAAATTAAGACTGGAATGCTAGAAAATTTATCCATTTTTACTTTTTCTTTTTATAAACAAAATTAAAGCTATAAAATATATACTAGCCAGTATTTTCATTAATTAATAAGTGAGACCCACGTTAACGAACGAGTGAGATCGGGTGGTTGAGTCAGTAGTACTTTTGATTGAGATCTATTCTATTAATTTAATTTGTTGTTAAAACTGATATTTCAGAGTACCAAATTAAAGGGCTGAACCGAACGTACAATATATATATTCAGTAGAATATTTACCGCCCACTGTTTTAGTTACGCAGCTCTCACAAGATCCTAATGCAGCTTTATCTTTGAATCGTATATTGCCTATCACACACACATCGATACATATGTATGTAAATAATTAAAATTCATGGTTTAATTTTGGACTTTTGGCAACATGCACCCTTGAAAATAGATTATTTGGTAGATTGCACCCTTGAAATTAAATTTTAGCAAAATGCACCCTCGAAATACATAAGTTTTGACAGAGTGCACTCTCAAAATTAAATTTTTGTAGAGTGCACCCTTGAAATACATAATTTTGGTAGAAGTTTTGGCAGAGTGCACCCTTTTAATCTTTTTTTGCCAAAGAGATTGTCTGAAAATCGAAAATCCTGATATTAATAGGGACATAATTATTCTATTAACTCATTTTCCAGAAATTAATTTCCTTCCAAAAATTTAAGCCAAGTGAAACAATTTTTTAGTTCAGGGGTAAGTTTATCCATTTACACATTTAATTAATCTAAATCCTAGAAAAGAAAAAAAGTAACATAAAAATCTGCTCCACTTAATCTACAACAGTCTCATGCTTTTGGTTTGAAGTTATATGAACTTGCCCATATTAATGTAAATATTATTGTTAATTCTTGTGGGTGCATTGCTGAATTTATTGTGTTCAAATTTGTATCAAGTTTGTTTATAATGTCTTGACTACCATTTTTATGTTAAGTGCATTGTATATTAATTTTTAAAATTTAAAAAGATTTTGATTTTTAATTTAAATATTTATTAGAATATATGTAAAATAAATTGATGTCCGAAATAGAATATAGATCAATGGTGAAGAATTGTGCAAAAATGATTGAGGGATGTAAATATGGGTAGTTAGAAAAATGAAAATTTAGGCATAAAACTTAAATTTTAGTAAGGAAATGAGTTAAAAGGATAATTATGCCCCTATTAATATCAGGATTTTCAATTTTTCGGCAATCTATTTGTTAAAAGATTAAAAGCGTGCACTATGCCAAAACTTATTATTTCGAGGATGCACTCTACCAAAACCTATGTATTTTGAGGATGTACTCTGTCAAAATTTAATTTTAAGGGTGCAATCTGCAAAAACTTATATATTTCGAGGATGCACTCTGGCAAAATTCAATTTTAAAGGTGTAATCTGTCAAATGACTCATTTTCAAGGGTGCATTATGCCAAAAGTCGTTTAATTTTATCCATGGTTAATTGCAAGTTTTAAATAACTCGGTAATTCTGTGTGATTAAAGTTGGAATATCTTAGGGAATATTAAATTCATGTATTTACTTGCTCAAAATATTAAAATGAGTTGAAATTGGTTACCAAAGTGAATAACTTGAAATTCGTACGTAATTGTTTTTAGTGAAAGATAAAAACAACTCATATGCAGTGACAGAGCCAGAAAAAAATTCATTGGGGTCATTCTATAATTAGAAATTACATCAACGTTGATTTTTTAATAAAAAATTCAAACCTAGACGATTTACAAAATTTTATTTTTGTATTATACGATTTAATGAAAATACAAGTGAAAATGAAAGAGGGTTTTATATACAATTATTGATAACTAGTATTACAAAAATTAAATGGATTTGTCTTTTCTACTACTAAAGAAGTATAAATATAGAAGTGAATATATATACACACACATGTTTGAAACTAAGGCCATTTGACGGCTTTTTTTCATTCACTTCTTTTAGTATTCTAAACTATAAAAAATATGGCGGGTATAATTCAATAGTACTCTAATTACTAATATTGAAAAAGTAAGTGTAAGGAATGAGTTTATTCGATTATATGAAAGAAAACCTTGTTCAATTATCCAAATCATGGCCCCGTTTTTATAGAAATTTTCATATTTTCTTGTGGGGTCCATTTAGTGATATATTAACTAATGCTTCACAATTACATTTGTAACTTACATCAAATAACTATAAATTACTCTATAGATTAAAATTTGAGTGGGGTCATTGCACCCCACTCTTTATAGTGTAACTACGCCATTGCTCATATGTTTTGTCTAACTTTCAAAAATATCTTATGTTATTTTAGCTCTCAATAAATTCTCTGTGTTGCGTTTTAATTATCACACTCGATTTATGTAGAATTTGATTTTTGAATTTTGATGAAATGACAAAATTACCCCTATGTATTGATTTTTCAAAATTTATTTTGAAAGCCCAAGTATATTACTTGTATCAATTATGATAATTTTCAAAATTACCCCTATGTATTTTGGGAGTTAAAATAATACAAGGGGTTTTTTGAGAGTTAAAATAATACAAGGGCTTTTTTGAGAGTTAAAATAACACAAGGGTTTTTTTGGGAGTTAAACAAAGCATAGAGAGTGTTTTTGTCTTTCGCTTTTAGGGGTAAAATTGTCATATCAAAAGCAAAATATGAACAAATACTTGAAATTTTCGCGTTTGAATCACACTATCTTTTCTGGAGGGTGTATTTGACCCTTAACTGAAAGCACTGGAGAATTTTTTAGAGTTAAAATAATACAGAGAATTTTTTAGAAGTTATACAAAATATAAAAAAAAAAATTCTTTTGCTCTAAAAACATTGATGAAGAGTGGAAAAATTAAATACTCCGTAATTGATAAATGAGCTTTGGTGCTTAAGTACTGTAGAGTACGTGTGAGAGGACTAAAATGCAAAACTCACCTGCGCGCACCATTTTCATTGTATAACTGTCAATTTATTTACTGATTTGACCTTAATTAAAACATATAGAAAATTAAACTTGCATGATATCAAATCGGCATGTCCAATACCAACATTTCAAGTTTGATATGAAGTTATCTTCATTTGGACATACTCATCTTAGCAGACAATACTGTTTTGACAAACATGTATTTGTAAAATAATAATAAAAATAATTATTAAGAAAATCTGAATTAAGTATTATAATACATCAAAACAGGTCCGTTTGAGCTTCATTAATTTTTGCAAACGTTGCAATTAGTTAGCTAGGCTGAAAATTAAATCATCTTTGACTAGTTTATTTCAATAAAATTATATTTGAGTTCGGTTCGTCATATAAATTAAATAAGTTTGAACAAGATTTTTCATTCGTTAACTTTTGAAACTCGGTTTGAGTTTGACTCGTTAAGTTAAAAATTGAAAAAACATGTATTAAGCTATTCGATACTCAGGTTGAGCTCGTTCGAACTCGGTCCATTAAAAAATTAAATCAAACTCAAATACAATTTTAAGTTGGATACAAAATTCAAACCAAACTTAAATATTAATGCATGACCCGATACTGCACGTATTGTTTACCCCTGTTGGCAATCTACACTGAATAAAGTTTAATTGGTAATATATTTATCCAGTATATTTACTATCTTAACCTGTGAAGTCAAGCTCATACAACGAGTCAATTGTTGTTCATAGTCGAACTAAATTTGGAAATGCCATCTTTTCATGACAAAATTGCAGTATAATTCATCAACATCCAATCGCATTTCGATCATCACTTCCAACTCCAAGATGCTTCCATGATTCTTGAGAATAGGGGAGTTCAATGAAACCGTCAAATTGTTCTAAATTTTTAACCAACCACTCCAACTCAAATTGACCGTAACTTGCGATTTGAAGGATGAATGAGTTGAACTTGACCTTCACGAAAAAAAAGATCATAAGTTACAATCGAGTTTGAATTTATACTTTAAAAAATCACACCCGACCGCAAAGTATATATTTGAGAGATTTATTGAGTTGGATTCGGAATAGAGTATTAGAAACTCGGAAACTTGGGTTGGGTTTTGAGCGAGTAAAAAATGCCACTAAATCGCACGGCGAACACCCCTACTTGGGAATATGCTATGTTCATGATGAAGATTTTTCATTTTTGATCTCATTTGTGGAATATAACTTGAAGATGAGATAAGGCCTAAGGGAAGAATTTCGTGTTGTCATTTGAGTAAAGGCAATATGGCAACTTGCCAATTAAGAAGCATGGAGAATAAAGCATGATATATACAAAATAATAAACCCTCTCCACACAACGTAACATATATGCCTTATCATTCCCATGCACCATATACTTTTTCTTTAAATGGGGCGGTGGCCGATACTCATCACGTGTCTACTCCCTATGCCATGCGATCGATGGTGTAATTAGTGAATAAGTTAGAACAGAAAGTTCCATATATATATGACGAAAATTATAAATAATGTCGTAGATACATGCAATAGTGACTATGTTTTCATCGTTATGGGTTACTTTTCTCTACAGTTTGGTCATTGAATTTCTATGAAAATATTTATTTTTCATATTATTGTTTGCTTGTTTTTATATTTTACTTGTCTCGATGCAAAATAAAATGAGTGCGGGGCATACATGGCAATATCTATGCGTTCAAATATAACAATTTAAAATGGAGATAAAATATGATTGATTATAATTCAATGTTCCGATAAGATTGACTTCTAATCAGTTGATTGTGGTGGAATAGACAAACTCTACCCCTAATTCTTTTCAATGTCTGCTTGACCGCAGGACTTAACAATTTATGATAGTCTTTATTGAAATGCCAAACTTTGGAGTCAATCAATGGCTCACTCGATATATTAGAAGATTTGCACAAACGTCAGTTATCGAGTTGATTATCAAGCGATTCAAAATATGTTAAACTTGATGAAAAAATACTTATAAATGAAATTAGAAGACAAAGGCACAAGTATTTGGATGTATTAAAACAAACATAATGTTAAAAGATTAAGATACATGAAATCTAGCATACTATATTCCCATGACTTACAAACATGAAAGAGTATGTACAAATCATAATTATCAAGACCATGTGATCAGTATGATCAGAAGATCTGACATAAAAACACTGATGGCAGATGACAACCATTGATGGATCATCCAACCTTGGCAGATGGCTACCAATCGGGCTCCTGACCAGCAGATGGCTACTTGACGAATAAAATCATGTCCGTACGTGGACACTCACATGAGAGGTTTGCGGCATCACAGACTTTAAGAGACATTATGCCTGATTTAGCAGACTGAGTTATTTGATTGATTAATTGATTGTGTGTGTAATCATACTCATGTCTTTTACTTATAGCCTTATTCTACTGATGGTTGTCCATTTCTTTCAGGCTTAATCCCACTTTGCACCCTAGAAATGCATCAGTTTAGCACTTTGCACCCTCGAAAAAAATCAATCCCACTTTGCACCCTCAAAACATATATTGTCTTTCACTTTGCACCCTAGGTGAATTAGGCCAAAAAGCAGGGGTATTTTTGTCACTCCATTAAAAAATCAACATATATTTCCTCCAAAATGTACTAATGTGAGATTCATGTGCAATTAAAAATAAATTGACAATTGCCCATTAAAATAACTCCGAAAAAAACATAAAAAAAATTGAGACGTCACATGTTAATATAAATTTGAATTTAGGGTTTTAATGTTTTAATTCATGTGCAGTTAAGAGTAAAATTGATAATTATCCATTAAAACAACTCCGAGAAAAACATTAAAAAAAAATGAGATGTCACATGTTGTAAATATAAATTTAAAAAGAACGATATCAAATGATATTTTTGCCCATGTTGGAGTTTAGGGATCCTAATGTTATTTAAATGCACAAAACTCTAATATATATATATATATTGTTACATAGACCTTCATATATTATATTTCGTATGGAACATAATTTTAACCAACTACGTTAAATTTTTAGCTCACTACAAGAAAAACGTAAAATTTGTCGCGGCTTGGGACAGAAACATTTCGTCGAAAAATATCGTGTCGGAATTTTTTTTGATGAATTTTCGAGTGACAAGTATTTTCGATGGTCGTTTGGCGCCATATAATTACTTATACTCCACCACTTTATTGTAAAAACAACACTATGTTTTATTTATGTATTGATATTATATTTTCTTATTTCAAGTTATATAAATAATTATTTAGAATAATATTTTATATTAGGTCGAGTTAAGAGTAGTAAATTATTCATTTAACTGCCCTAAAAATGATTTTTTCCAGAGTTATTTTAATGGATAATTTTTCAATTATACTATTAATATTACATATAGGTCACATTATTATATTTTGGAGGGAATATGTGCTGTTTTTTTAAGAGAGTGGCGAAAATACCCTTGTCTTTTAGCTTGAAATTCATCCAGGGTGCAAAGTGAAATACAATATATGTTTTGAGAGTGCAAAGTGGGATTTATTTTTTTCGAGGGTGCAAAGTGCCAAATTGATACATTTGCAGGGTGCAAAGTGGGATTAAGCCTTTCTTTCACTTCCTCTTTTTATGCATGTCTTCATTCCACTTCAGCATTTGCCAAATTCCAAGCGCTTGACGGTTGTTGCCTCTTTTGAATTTGTGTTCACGCTTGGATATATAGTTATCTTCATCACATTGTCTAATCTCCTTTGATATATATATTTTGGGAATTAGTTATAATTAATATATCTTGTTATTTTCCCTCCATAATCAACTGATCACGTAGCCACTTTTATAACTGATGATTGGCTTTCAATTAAATTGATATTTCTATTAATTTGATTAATTAAATGTGTTGCATTTGGGCTAATTTTGGGCCTCATTAATCAATTAGGCCATTAATAGATTGATTGTGTTTAGCCTTGTTGTCCTTGACATCGATCTTGCTTTGTCGGACTGACTATCTTTTGTTGGGCCATTATTGACCTGACAAATGGAAACAATAATTTATCACTATTATCATATAAAAGAAGTACTTTTTATCCGTAATTCCGTAGGTATTCGATTATAAATTATTAAATTTGTTATTTATAGTGACAATTTTCTTTTTTGTTTGAATTATGTTGTTGTTGATGCATTGTTTTCTTGCAGTGCTTGCAATTTTCTTTTTTTGTTCAATATGTTTTATAATTGTAAGATTGTATTAATTGAAATTATGTAAATGATTTCGACATTTTCTTTTAATATTTTTTTTTTATTGAATATTGTTGTTAAATTTTATGAAATTATATTTTTTTGGCAAGATTGTAAAAATTATCATTAATAATTAGAGCATTATTTTCTAATTTTATAAGTGTATAAAGTAGATATCAAACATCGAATTAATAATTTTATAGACCCCAAATATGATTGTTTAGGTTTTTGTTTGCGATGAAACTTGAAGTTTGAACCGAGACGAACAAAAATCATTTCTCAATTAAGGTCTGGCCAGCTAAGTGAGCCCAGACTAGACCAAACCTCTTCCAAAATGACCCTCAGGTCCTGGCCTAGTTGGGTCTGTCTTGTTCTGGCTACCTAGTGCATAAGGTAGCAAGAAATCTAACTATGCATGCTCCACAAATGAAATTAGCCATTTAAAGGTAATATCGGAAGAACCGCAATCATAAAAAGAAGAAAAAAAAAAAGAACTTGATTTTTAGTACTAATGGTAAGTATTTTTGTGATATGTATCAGTTCTATATATATATAAGACCAAAAATAAAAAATAACTAACAGGTGATTGGTCTAGTGAAAGGGACTAGTCATTACAAAATAGCGGACTCAGGTTCGAATCCCTGTTGGGAGAGGTTCCCACTTTATGTGCCTAACGATCCTCGAAAGGGATTAAACCCTTGGGAAACAAAAAAAATAGGACCAAAAATAAAAAATTCCACTATATTATATATTCATACTAAATAACTTAATTATTTAATATTCTTATTTAGATTTATCTCCTTCCATCCTCCAAAGCGCCCAAATCTTGCATCCCATTTCTTCCACTGGATCCCAATTGTTCATGTCTCATATACGATGTTTCAATCTCAATTGATGATGATGATGAAGTGTGAAAACCATTTTCTTCCATTATTCTATTAAATGCATGAGGTGCCCAACCTGAACAAAAGGAGAAAATATAAATCACACCAAACTCGTATATCTTAGAGTTCGACTCGAGTTTGCTCGTCTCGACTTGTGTGCAGCTCGCTTAAAACTCATTTAAACTCGACTTACCATTGTTGTAATGTGGAAACGGGAAGAACTGTAGGTAGCAAACTGCGGATACCACAATTCCTGCGATACAGAGGATATAGCTATATTGATAAACTTGCCCCTAAAGGATTAATCTCAACTACTAAACTAATTGATTTGATCAGAGTTTAATCAAATTACTTACCTATAAGGGATCCAGCAAAAACATCAGTCCAGTGATGCCAATAGTCATCCACACGAGAAATCGCGACAAGTGCAGCAGCAAGATAAGGAAGCACAACAATGCAGAGTTTTGCAGCATGCCCTCTTCTATCAAAAACTTTAATTTTCCCACATAGATACCATGCTAGAAAACCAAGACCCGCAAACGACCCTGCATAAAAATAATTGCCAATTTAGTTGCTATTTAGGAGCCATATACACATTTGCACGGTTCGATTGTGACAGAAGATAAATTTACTATCATTTCGTATGAAACGTACATGAAGAGTGGCCGCTAGGAAAGCTTTTATATCCTTCTTTTACGAGCTTTTGATCTCCATAGCATAAAACATCTCCATTGACAGGATCAAATGTCTGCACATTGATTATAAATATATGACTTCTTTGTAAAAGCCAAAAATACAATTGTTTAAAATCTAAACTAGTGATTGATAGTGAAATTGATATTTCGTGAAACGCATACCGGTACACCAGTTGGGAAGCATCTGTAGAAGAAATTCGGGCGTGGTCTACCAACAGCATCTTTTATTGAATCAGTGATGACTGCAGTCACGAAAACAGAATACGCAAGGCCTACAAACAGTATGCGAGCATAACTATTTAGTTTATTTATCAAACGAACGAAATAAAATAAAAAATGAATATAATTACCATCTGAATCAAATTAAAGGCATACATACCCATGACAGC
This sequence comes from Penstemon eatonii, assembly GCA_038501285.1. Lineage (NCBI taxonomy): Eukaryota > Viridiplantae > Streptophyta > Magnoliopsida > Lamiales > Plantaginaceae > Penstemon > Penstemon eatonii. The sequence goes on from CM076713.1 coordinate 42,818,934, forward strand.
ATAGTGTAAATCATAAACATCCCTTCTGTAAAAGTAATACACCAGAAATATAGTGCAGGGCAATATCACTGCATAAATCTGGGTATGTAAATATACGAATAATTACAATTTGCATATAGTATGATGTTAAAAAAAAGAAAAAAAGAGAGAGATTGAAATGATATTACGCACGGGAACAGCCCACATGGGCACGGTGTCTGGTATTTTGAGAGGGTATTTGAGATCTGTCATCAATTCGGAGCTGACATAGCGATGAAAAGGTTCGATTAGATTGAGAGAAAGGTCTATTGCTGCTAGGAGTAATAGAATCAGCCAGTCATGCATATGCAATCTCGCAACCTTTGTTCCATGGGATTTCAATGTGTGCACAACAAACTGATTTTCTGGTGGCATTTTTATGATCCAATCTGCTTATTACATAAACAACTAACTCATGTCAAACTTGTATATATGTATTACATGAAGATAAAATCTAGAGTAACAAAATGGGACATAATTAATATTAATTAACGTTGCATCAATTGAAGATATTAATTGAAAATGGGAAATACATTTTTTTGTTCTGTTAAATTCTACCATGATGTGGTGAAGAAATTGAATTTTTTTCCAAGAGAAACAAAAGGAATTTTCAATCAGGATGTGGTAAACATAATATATTGATTAAAATATATAAAGAGCACATTTACAAAAACATAGGAAATTGTAGGACAATCCTCCTATAATAATTACCAGAAGGATGAGACTGAGGAGGATGAGAGCGCCAGGGAACCCCAGGTATATGTGCCCTGGAATTCAATAAAAAATAAATCCAATAGCCTTTTGAAATTTGTGCGAACAAATTCAAAAGTGTTTCAACTTTGGAGCCAAATTAATGATATGAAACAAATTTCGCCCCAATAATGTGAAATTTTTTTAGGAATGTCCTAGGTACAATCTGGGGTCTATTTCACATTTTCGCGTTTTTGTATCCCATTGGTGCATATTATTTTACTTAAATAAATATATTTTTAGTTTCTTATTTTTCGTCGGCTATCTTCCAATAAAGATTTATGACTTAGCTTTTTGTTATACTAGCTAAAATAGGCAAATTACTCTCAACAGAAAACAAAAAAGGGATTACATATTAGGAAAAATTTTGTCCAAACCTAGCTTGGCTAAACTTATCCAACCACCAAGCAAGTGTATTGCACTTGCTTTATGGTTGGTCACTCTCTTGAGAGTTACATTCAATCCCAAAGTAAGTGTATTGCACTTGCTTTTTAGTTACTTTGGATTCGGCCAAACCCGATTTGGATAAGAACTTCCCTACATATTAAATACTTTTTTAGTCTCTAATTTTTTACTTCTAATTTCTTTTTAGGATGCCCTACGAAAATAGTGGTGACGCCGGGGATGATGGTGAGTTTAAAATTTTTTCTCTTTCCAAATATTTCATTAGGAAAATTTTTGTTCAAGTCTTGTTTGGTCAAACTCATTCAACCACCAATCAAGTGTATTGTACTTGTTTTGTGATTAGTCATTCTCGTGGGAGTTACATTCAATCCCAAAGTAAGTGTATTGCACTTACCTTATAGTTACTTTGAGTTCGACCAAACCCAGTGTGGATAAAAATTTCCCTATTTTACTAAGAGTAACTTCATCTCAACAAAGAAATAAAATATTTAAGGGAGTCTGCAACCATTTTAGTACGTATAAGCCTATAAGGTGTCTTTTTACATATATATAGGGCTGCCAATGGGGCGGATTTTGTACCAAGAGAAAGAAAAAAAAAGTCAATGGGACGGATTTTAATCTGTATCCATTCGAATTCGATCCAATTTATTAGGATAATTGTCCGATTAGAGATTCGATGGACCTGGTCATATTATAAAGATTCGTAATCCGAAATACATGGAGCGAATATGAATTTATATCGATCCGATCGGCTAAAGTTCTGTATCCGATAAAAAAAAGTGCGAATATATATATATATATATATATATATATATATATATATATATATATATATATATAATGTTGTATAATAATAGGTACCATTAGATTCAGTGTTTTAAAAATCGGACCGGATCGGTCGGTTGGCCCGGTTTAACCGCTAACCGATCCCCAATTCGGTTCGGTTTATCCCTACAAACCAATCTCCTAATTAACCAGTTCGAACCGGTAAAATCGGCTTCAAAACCGGTAAAATCAGTGAACCAGTGGTTCACTTAATTTTTTTTTAAAAAAAATTTAGAGACTTTTTGTTATTATTATTTATTTGAACTCTTGTTTAATATTTAATAAAATTATATTTATATAATTTAATTGAAATAACATTCATTATTTTCATGTTTTAACAATCAATGCAATATTACAATTTTTTTACATAAAAAAGTACATAACTAGTTTCTCATCATTGTGAATAATAATATTTTTTGTATGCAATTATGCAAATAAATAACTATATAAACATCAAATTACAACAATAGAACCCATATGAACAAGCCAAAATTTTGAAAATGAGATGAACTTTAATTTTGATTATTTGCATGAAACAATAAAAATTTATATTGACTTAGAATGATAATTTTTTGAATTATAATTGTATTTTAGATAATCTAAATATATGTATATATATATATATATATATATATATATATATATATATATATATTACATAATAATAAAGCCACATCCCGATCGAACCAGTGATCGATCCGATCTAACCGATCGAACCAGTAACCAGTATGATTTTCGGTTCAATGACCGGTCCAGTTTTAAAAACGCTGCCATTGATAATAATATTTCATTGTCAATTTAAGAAGGTGGTAATTTATTACTCGTTTATAAATTTATTTAAATCAATATTTTCATCTAAAAATATGAATATTAGTAAATGATGTTTGAACATATGAGTTAAAATTAAATAAAATTGTAAAGTTTATAAACTTATTTTAGAAAAAAATATTTGGAAGGAGCTGACCCATTCTATATTTGGACATAATTTTATATCTTAACAAACATGTATATGTATATATATATATTTTTTTTTGATAATTAACAAACTTATATACTAAGTTACTAACCACTGAGTTAGTTGACCTAATGGAACCAACCCATGATTTACTATTTTACTGTATGTCACTGCTCATTACGGTGTAATGTATGTGGAGACGGATGACTCATTTCATTCTTGTGAATAAAACTAGTTGTTCAGAGTAAATTCCAAATTAAATACATTTTTTCGTTATACATTATTATTATGAAATGGGACAAAGAATTTGAACAAGAGTTGTTTACCTGGATTTTTCTAGGGTGATACCTCTTTAGTTACGGCCTCATGTGAGGCCTGTTCTATCAACCATTAGATCGCCACAGATTGATCTGAATCGTTCATACGGTAACTTGATCAATCCATTTTTTTCTTCCATTGACTTTAATAAAAATTTGATTTCACTAATTCACCATTATATTTAATCTCTTTAAAAGAAACTAAAAAATCAAAATAACATAAGAAAATACATTTTAGCTCCCATTAAATTTAAAGCTAATTTAGTTAAAACATTAATTCGTGGAAAATTGATAAAGACTGTTATACCTCTATTTAAAACCTAATTACTTAATTATCTTCCTCTCTTTCATAATCATTCAAATCTAATTGATTATTTCCTATTTATTCTCAACCATTTTTACATCATCCATAACGTAATGTATTTTTAGACCACTACGTAACATATATGCATCTCTTAACCTTAGAATGGGGTCAAAGAATGATGGTTTTCTCAGCTAAATTCACTGTCTTGGGTTTCCTTTTGGGTATTACAAGTTTGCAAATCTTAAGGAGAGCACAAAGCTAATAACTTCGAGCTTCGGGATCCCAATTTCCATGCATTTAATTATTTCTTTCATATACTAGAGTACTACTTTATTTAAAACTTCAAGGGTGGTGAACGCCAAAATCCACGTGCGCACGTGCAATATAACATGATAAAACTCGTTTATTTTGAAATCCTAGTTGATAAAAGGAAAATCCCAGAAAGAAATTAAAGTAAATAGGCTAATGTAACAGATTAAACAATTAGGAAATTTTTTTTTTTACTGAAAATTTAACCGCATAGTTTTAATCAATACGTATACATGTATTAATTTGAAAGATCTTTTTTTTTTATTATTATTATTAGAAAAACTAATTTTGATCACCATTTCCAATTTTTGGAATTATTGAATTTCACTTCATATTTTATCAAATAGAATATAAAATCAACGAAGCAAAAAGTATGATATACATTAATACACTGTATTAAACTAATCTGATGTTAAGTAGAACATGATTTGACAAATATATATATATTTGTAAGGACTACTACAATGCACAATTTAAAATAGAACTTCTAATACAAATTTAATGGTTGCACTACAAGTGATTTGAGATTCCTATAAAAGTGTTTGCTCAAAACCAAGACATCAAAATGGAACTTCATTATTAAAAAAAAAAGACTCCAATGACAAAAAAAAAGACTCCACGAAAGAATTTGATGTCATTATTCAATCGGTCCTATCTTTGATGAGACATCGGGTTGATGATATCAAATTGATGTTCGATTGGTTTTTTTTTTTTTTTCTCCTAACCATAAAATTGGACGTCAAATGCAATAATAATCAATTTTGTGGTTGGATTAGAATTGCAGCATGCTCTAATCAAATCAGGTCTAAAATAAATAGGAGTATTAATATTTGATGATAGTAGCTGTGGATTTGGTGGTTTTTCACAAAACCATTTTAATCTGACTTTGCATATTAAATTGAACTTAGTTAGCGTATCTATGATAATGGCACAAATTAAACTTATCTATCTACCTGCAGCTGCAAGAGAAAGACTGACTGTAACTTGTATAGTATATATTAATTACAATTCCCCAACACTTTTTCCCCTTCTCTTTCTCTCTCTCTTTCTCCAAAATTTCAAATCCCATTACCACTACCACTACCATTAATCAAATTCCCAATCTCCACAACAACCCTAATTATGAATCCACCACCACCCACCACCAACCCTGATTTTGACAACTCCTCCCCCCGCTCCTGGGACGACCACCCTCTCCAAACCATCCCCAACTCCAAGCTCCGCCTCCGCTGCAGCTACGGCGGCCACATCATCCCCCGCCCCCACGACAAGTCCCTCTGCTACGTCGGCGGAGACACTCGCATCGTCGCCGTCGATCGCCAAACCTCCCTATCGGACCTCCACTCCCGCCTCTCCCAAACCCTCCTCAACGGCCGCCACTTCACCCTCAAGTACCAACTACCAACTGAAGACCTCGACTCACTCATATCACTCTCCACCGACGAAGATTTAGAAAATATGATTGAAGAGTATGATCGTTCCACTTGTGCTTCTCCATTGAAGCCTTCTCGCCTCCGATTGTTTCTCTTTCCTACAATGCCCGATACCGCTGCTTCCATGGGTTCTTTGCTTGATGATGCTAAGTCGGAGACTTGGTTTGTTGATGCGTTGAATGGTTCTGGTTTGCTGCCTAGAGGATTTTCTGATTCTGCTGCCATTGAAAATTTGTTGGAACTTGATCGGGGGATGGTACGCGGTGATTCTTCCACGAATCTCGAGGAACAAAACGACGGGAATAAGCAAGTGATGGGTAAAGGTAGTGGCAGTGTTCAGGAATCAGTTGTGATGGACTCGCCACCTATGGGGGTGATGGAAATGGGGTCTTCGTTTGGGTCGAGTTCCTCGTCTCCAACAATGTCGAATTTGCCACCAATTAAGGTTAGAGTTGATCAAGATCAAATGGTTGGGTTGGATGAACAGTTTTCAAATGTTAGTATTGCTTCTTCTAATTTGACAAATGCAGTACCAGCAGCAGGGGCGTCACCGCCACCACCTCTACCTTATGTGGGCGGTGGTGCCACCACATACGCGGCTGCTGTTACTGGAGAGAATTTGAGTAGGGTTGTTTCTGAGGATGAGAAATCAGATCAAGGAGTTGCAGTGCCGACTGGGCTGCGGAAGCCCCCATTGCCACTGCAGCCTGTGCAGAGGAAGCTTGTTGATGTTCATAATCTGCCATCCCCTGACTCAAAGCATGCCGGAGGCTACATCTTGCGGTCACCCGACTCTGTCACGAGGTATGGGACTTATCGCTTTTCATATATATGCTATGTATAGCTGTTGTGGTCAAAGTTATAGTAAAAGATATAGTTGATAGCAAAGGTGCAGTCAAAAGTTTTAAATTACACATCAACTCATATCCCGACCGCGGTCTCAGGGCCACCAGGGCAATTGTTGTCGTATCCATGCCAACATAGCTTTTAGAGATCTGTGTCTTAGGGCCACTAGGGCAATTGTTGTCATATCCAAGCCAACACAACCTTTAGAATAGCGGTAGGCGCTCTGTTCTACAATTAGTATCATAAGCTAGGGTCACAGGTTCGACTCCAAGTGAGACAATTATTGGGGAGGGCCGTAGGGGATTGTTGCTTAGGTATGACAACAATTGCTCTCGTGGCAGTAAGGCCCGAGATGTGGGTTGATGTGTACTTCAAAGATCTGTGTATGATTGCTACCAGCTAGACCTTTTAGAACAAGATTGGTTTCTGATTCGTAATCAATGTAGTATTCTTTTGTTCTTACAGTGATTCTAGCATTGCATCTGCTGCATCCCTCTCAAAAAACCCAACCTATCAAGATGCAGCTCAATTTGTCAATCGGGAAAACAGAGTTCCCACAACCATGAATGATCAAAAGATGAACAACATTCAAGAACCCAACTCTCAGATTCCAATGCAACAAATGACAGATCAAGTTCCAAATCCACCACAATCACAAAATCAACAATATACACATTACATCCAGCATCCTCCTATGCCTGTCCCATCTTACTATCCCATGTATCTGCCCCAACAAACACAGCAACAATCCTTTCAACAGCAAACTGATCCACAATACGCCATGTATTTCATGCCGCCTAACGCACAACAGACTCAAACATGGCATGATGCTCCAATTCCTGCCCCAACCAGGCCATTGACACCGCCGCTGAATAATCCTATGGTACAATACAATGAAGCTGGTCAACCTATGTACCAATCGAAGCCCGAAATGGCTGCAAACATGTACTCAACTGCAGCTGGAACAGGCAGCGTTGCTGGTCAGATGTGGGTTCAAGTTCCTGCCCATCAGTACCAGCAGCAGCAGTACATTGGGCTTCCGCAAATGCCTCCTCAGGCACAGGCCCATACTCCTGCTGGTAATGCTAATTATGGATATGAGTATTCTCCTTCAATGCAAGACCAAGTTTACTATGCTCAGCATCAGGGTACAACAGCAATACCACCTTCTCAATACCAAACTATTAGTCCTGCTGATGCAATGATGTTATCTCAGGCTTCGGGTCAGCATCCATCAGACAGTACTGCACAACAAGGATGAAAAGAAGGAAATAAGACTATTAATTGATAAATTGTTGTTCTTAATCTTGGATGTTTTAATTTTGTCCACATTATGCTGATCCGTGGATCAAATGGTAAAAGAGTTATATGCGGTATAGGCTTGTAGTATGTGTAATAAACTTATGAAATATTGGAACTACAAAGAAAAAGGCATTTCGTGTGCAATATTCTATTTGGTTTTGCTAGAATGAATAAGTGATTTATTAACTTTCTCGATAGTGAAACCGTATGTAAATACACTTACTTTGCAGTTATTCTAACTTCATTGGGTCCATTCGGCTTATATAGAAAAGAAGGCAATTTGATTCTAAGAGCCTCCTGCCCTGATAATTTAGTAATACTAATACCGAATGTGAAACTGCATTAAAAGGCCAAGTAAGAGAAAGCAGAAGTCTATTAATGTTGAGTTTTATCGATCACTACTAAAGTTTACAGCTGGTATTCCAAATTCAGGAACGATTAAAATCGGAGTAGAATCTATAAATAGTTAGCTTTTTTTATCCTGATGCTAAACTAAGGTATGAATTGCTTGCACAGACATGAGCCAAATCAGTAACAGTGGAATTGCAAGAAAATGTATGTGGACTCAGTAAGAAGATTTGGACAAAATTTTACTAAAGAGGAAAAAAAACTAACAAGGCCATTATTGGAATTAAAAGCTTATCTTATTCGGCAATAGCCAAATTTAGATGCAAAGATAATTGTCTAGTCTGAAATGGGAAAAGGATTGAAACTTTATACGAAAATTAAACATTTAGTGGATGAATCATGATAATGATAGAAAGACACCAACAACTCATTTTTCCAATTGCTAATATATGATATGAGAGGGACATTAAAAGAAAACAGAATCACAGGAACTCGTTCATTAGACGAAAAGTTCAAATTTTCTCCAACATTTTGGGAAATAAAAAGCATAAATGAAATAGTAAAATACAGAAAATAGAAAATTGAAGAGAAATATTTGATGATGATAATAACGGCATACCTTTATCGGCGGTGGAGCTGGGGGAGGTAAAATTAAGAGCAGAAGTGATTGGAGGAGGAAGAAGAGGGGCTAGGGCCTGGAATTGGGAAACTTAAAAGTGGGTTATTATAAACCGGGTTACCCGGTCGGTTTTAACGGGTAGAGGACAATATTATTAAAATTGGACCGGACCGATCGGTCCGATCAATTCGATCGCGAACCGAAAACAAATCCGGTCCAGTTAATTACCTAAAATCAGCGGTTCACCCAGTTCGACAAATAAAATCGCTAACCAATCGGTTCATCGGTTCGCTCTCCGGTCCGATTTTAAAAACATTGGTAGAGGATGACTAGTTTACTATCCGGTTGTATATTTCATTTATTGGGCTCCATTCGATTCTCAAGGTTAGCTCAAATAGGCTACCTAAGATTTTTGATAAAGTTAAACGAGTAATTTAAATAAAATGAAACTATTTAATAATAATATTACCTAATGAATATGTTTTATTTACATATGTTCATTTTTTTTAAAATAACTTTATTTATAATTTGGTGCTTTGCACTGTATTCAAAACTTTCAAATATTAATTATAAATGTACTTCGTTGTCTGCGTACTTTTCTTGTGTAAAAAGACCTTAGAGTTTGTACCAAAAGTGATTTTACTTTTGTTAATTTTGAGCATAGAGTTTTATCAATATATTTACTCTTTAACTCTCTTCATAAATTTCGTGTATAGAGTTATTTCAATAGATTTTACTCTTTAATTTTCTTCAGAAATTTCGAGCATAAAATTATATCAATTGATTTTAATTTTTACTCTCTAGAAAATTCGATCACAGAGTTATATCAACAAATTTTGCTCTTGTTAATTTCAATTACAAAGTCATATTAATAGATTTTACTCTTGTTAATCTCGAGCATCGAGTTATATCAATATATTTTACTCTTTAACGCTCTTTATAAATTTCAAGCATAGAGTTATATCAATTGATTTTACTCTTTAACTCTATTAAAAAATTTCGAGCAATGAGTTTTATCAAAATATTTTTCTCATTTCGAGCATAGAATTATATCAAAAGATTTTACTCATTTACTCTTTCTTGTCTTTCTTTTCGAGGATAGAGTTATACAAACTAAAATGTTTTACTCATGTACTCTTTCTTTTCTTAATGTCCGAACATAGAGTTATCCAAAATGTTTTTCTCTTTTAATCTGGCAGTTGTGATCGGACGTGTAGATCGATAATGCTTCTTCTGACCTTTACGGATCTGAAATGATTGTCTTGATCTTGATCAGATAAGATTGATTTTGAGCAGAGGGGATTATTTTGATCTGGAGTTGTACCTTGTCAGACACCTCTATCCATCAACCCACAATTGTGAATGTTAATATATGACCGAATAACATATTCATCACCGTTCAATTCCTTCTTCGCATATACTCGCCATGGACAATCATATGTAACACACCGAGCTATCTTCTTTGAAGTGTCAGACTTGACCAATCTAAATTCAAGATTTTTAGCTACAGCAATTAATGCTAGTTGATGTAGGAACTCTTGTTTGTTCTTAAACCGTTGACCAATTGTCCAACCTGATCCATCGGTCCTTCCCTGACTGGAATTTGATCCCGAACAAATTCTTGCAACATCGTTAAAGCCTCCATGGCTAGGTGGTTCGTAAAAATCTAGCGCTTGACCATAAACAATAGGCGGCTCGTCTACATCACAACCTATATAACCACTTATATCACCAATTACAACACCACCACCGTCACCACCTTCATTGTCAGTGTAACCCGGAGTCCAATGGCTAAGTTCGGGAGTACGGCGGCTAGGTTCATCTTCCTCAAGTATAGGTAACGTTGGATTGGAGGCAATGCTCTCCTCATTTGCATCATCAACATCATCACGTGCACTTAATCCTCCTACATCATATCCATCAAGGTTATGATTGAAACTAGCTCTGTCATAATCTTTTTTCCCTTTACCCCGGGCTATAAGTTTCATCGGAGTCTCTTCTCTCCTCGGAGTCCAATTCACGTACAAATTGAGTTCAATAAGATTTCTGATTAAGTACTTCGCTATCTCCCAATCTTCTTCATCTGTCATCATTGCTATTAGGTACTTGCCGTACTTGCCTCCCCCACAACAATTGTGATATATCTTAACATTATTTGTATATCGATCTAAATCCAATATTCCGCATATCTTGTCAAGTAGTTCCCCAAACGAAATGGTCCTATCCACCAATATTGTTTTCACAAGTTTTTCATCACTAATCCATTTCCTTTTTTTGTCCGTTTGGTGTTTAAATTCACCGTACCTAATATATAATCTAATTTTATCCATTCCTACAAGTAAACAACTAAAATTAATACACAAGCTATCTAAATTAACAATATGTCTAAAAAGTCAATATATGACGATGAAAATACACAAGGCGTTTGGCGTTTTTCATTCCAAACACCATGCATATGTCCATCGTGTTTGGAATTTGACAATACCAAACGCCATGGAGTTATGCATGTTGTTTGGCATTCCCAAACACCATGAAGATGCTCATGGTGTTTGGCATTTGTCATTCATCCCAAACGCCATGAAGATATTCATGGTGTTTGGCCTTTGTCATTCTCAAACGGCAAACGCAAAGAAATCTGCCAAAAAAAATCTTCAGTTTGCCAACCAAATCACTCAAAAATTCAGGTAATTTGCAAATTATATCTTTTTGTGTTGTTCTTTTATGATTTGAGTGAAATGTGTGCGAAAAAATATTAATTTTGGGAGAGAATTTGAGTTAGAATTTTTAGATAGAGACTGAATGGAAGAAATTGGGTTGGTTTTATTTTTTGAAATTTAGGGGTAAATTTCTTTAATTATAATTTAATTAGAAAGATTTATTTACGTTGATTAAGTTAATTAATTAAACACAATGATTTTTTTGATATTTTTAATTGTTTAATGATCGTTTTGAAATTTAAGTTTTTTATTAAGGCTTTTTAAAATTCCGTCTTGTCTAATCCGAAATGGAAATAAGGTTGAAACTATTACAAATTGACACATTCAGTGGGATGAATCACGATAGAAAGACACCAACAACTCATTTTTTAAATAGCTAATATATGATATAAGAGGAACATTAGAGAAGAAAACTGAATCACAGGAACTCGTTCATTAGACGAAAAGTTCAAATTTCACTAAAATTTTGGGAAATAAAAAGCATAAATGATATACTAAAATACAGAAAAGAGAAATTGAAGAGAAATATTTGATGATTAGAATAACGGCATACCTTTATCGGCGATGTAGCTGGGGGAGGTAAAATTAAGAGCGGAGGTGATTGGAGGAGGAAGAAGAGGGGCTAGGGCTTGGAATTGAGAAATTGAAAAAATTGCATGGGTTACTATAAACCGGGTTACCGGTCGATTTTTTTGGGATAGTAGGATTACTAGTTTACTACCCAGTAGGCAGTAGCATTTTCAATTTTATTGGGTTCCGTTCGATTCTCAAGGTGGTGGATTTTTCTAGGGTGAACCTGTTACGCCCTCACATGCAGGAAGTTTAATAATATCGTTCATTTTGAACAATTTGATTTACATCACTAATTAATTTGGTCAAAATTAGTTTGTAACTATTGACTTTAATTAAACTCTAATTTGTCTAATTTATTATTTCACTTATTGTGTTTTTAAAATAAATATAAAAAACATTCTCATATAAAAAGATTGTTTTACCCCTAATTTTGATAATAATTGACTTTGATAATTTTGCAAATTGATCCCTATCTTTTGCGATTTTACCCTAACTCTTTCATCCAACCGTATATTTATCTCATTTTGATCTAGGCCGTTGATTGTGTAATTTGGTCAAACAAGTTAGTTTACACAAATAAATATCGATATGATAGAATTGCAATTGTGATACTAAACTATATATCGATTCCCATTTGTGGTGCCATAAAAAGTGAGACCAACACATTTAGTATCACAATTTAAGAAATTGAATCACTTTTGATACCACCGTTAAAAAATGACGTTAATTGATTATGTGGCAGTTAAGTGTTATTGTAAAATTGATATCATACTTATATTGATTGATAATTCTACCCCAAAATATTTTAGGTTGTCAAAATAACCCCACGTCTTCAAATTTAATCCACATTGTTGAACAATTTCAAAATTGGCTCGCATAAAACACGTGGGAAACAATTTAAAGATTTTATTTATGATATTTACATATTTATTTAACTAATTTAGTTTTTATAAATAATATTAACGGACCAACTTTAATATAAATTCGAAAAAATATTAAAAATAAAACATATTTTTTTAAATCTAAAATTATATAATAGTATTAATATATTCTATGTTTATTAAAAAATTAAATATAATATAATTACCAAAACTAATTATAATTTAAAAAAAAAAAGTAAAACCCATCCCCACCCTCCACCCTCCACTCCAACCCCATCCCCCCTAACCCTCCTCCCCCAACCAAGATCCCATGCCGCGGTCGGCCTGGGATTGTCCGTCCAATGCCACTACGGTCTTGGACCGACGATCCCAGGCCACGACCTGGGATCTGGGTTGGGGGAGGGGAGCTTACGGGGAGGGGGGTAGTAATGGGGATGGGGTTTTAAATTTAGTTTAATTTTATTTTAATTATTTTGTTAATAATATATAATTTTACCTTTTTAATAAATATTAAATATATTAATATTAGTTAAATAATTATGTAAATATAATAAGTAAAATCTCCAAATTGGTGTGCACATGTCTTATTCGAGCACATTTTGAAATTGGGCAGTTATGTGGACTAAATTTAAAGATGTGGATTTATTTGACAACCTAAAATATTATGGGGTAGAATTGTCAGTCAATATAAATAATGGTATCAATTTTGCAATAACACTTAACTGGCACGTCATCAATTATCGTCCATTTTAACGGTAGTACCAAAAGTGATTCAATTTCTTTAATTGTGGTACCAAAAGTGTCGGCCTCAATTTTTATGATACCACGAGTAAGAATCGATATATAGTTTAGTACCACAATTGCAATTCTCTCCTATCGATATTAATCATGAAAATAAATCACTTAGTATATTTTTCAATTTTTTGATTTAAATGTTATAACTGTCTTTTGTTAATTGAAGATTATCTCAACTATTATTAAAATTAAAACCAAAAAGGGTAAAATGGTCTATTTCCAGACCGAGTCAACTCACCGAGTTACATTCTAATTACGCGTGCCACATGACATGATTTCATAACCGTCCCGCATATGAGAGCGAGTTATCTTACCCGCATCCTAGATGCTCCGAGGTTAGGTCAGGTAGTCTATTTCTCATTTCTTTTTTTTTTAGTATGGTCAAGTAGCCTATTTGAGCTCAGTATATTGTGTTCTATTTATTAACATCCATTTTCTAGCCCATTAAATTAAATGGTGTTCTTCTTAGCCCGATTAAGCTCAAAATTAAATAGAATTTATTTGACCTTATGCATACCCTAATATTTAGTTACCAGTAATAATGTAATATTCTCTCTCTCCCCCTCCCAAAAAAAGAAAAAAATTCTCTCTTTCACTCTTACTCACACGACACAAATATATATTTGTAAAACAGTAGAATATGTAAGAGATAGAAATGTATTTTTTTTTGCAATTATTAACATCTTGAACTCCTAAGATTTTTGATAAAGTTAAACAAATAATTTAAATAAAATGAAACTATTTAATAATAATGTTTTACCTAATTAATATATTTTATTTACATGTGTTCATTTTTATAAGAATAACTTTATTTATAACATTTGTCATTTTGAACTGTATTCAAAACTTTAAAATATTTTTAATTATAAATGTACATCGTTATCTGCATACTTTTCTCGTTTAAAAAGACCAAATATATTGTAATGTAACTAACATTCATTTAAAAAAGAAGTAATAACTTTATCAACATTAATTAGCATCTTATAATTTTATCACATTAATTTTTAGCTAGATAAAGAGTGTCAAACATGATTCGAATCATAGATTATTGCAAAAACAAGAACTACTCGTGTACCATTACATCACTTACTTTAAATGGTAAGAGCATAAAATATCTAAAACTTTTTACTAGTTCGTAAAAATAAAAAATAAAAAATTAGTAATTCAAATATGAATTATGATTTGGGAATGACCGAATGAGGTAGCTAGTACATATCAAAAAATACAAAAAACAACATCTTCTAAAATGTGAAAATGATAGTATAATATAATTTAGTGCTAATCTCTTTCATCCATTACCTTGCTAACAGTGCACTCAAAATCTAAGTTCATGTTTTTTTTTATTAATTAATCTACGTTCATGTCGGTAGAGTAGTCTTTTGCATTTTGGTCATTCAACAGTATAACGATTTTATTCTTTAAAAAAAAAAGGTTGTAAGGCGAATTTGGCGAACAGATTTCCTTTTACATATATGTGACTATGTGTTACACTAATATATAATTGACACATATCTCCCTTTTAAAATGGATATGAACATCTTTGTTACTGAAATGAAGAAATGATTGTTGAATAAATAAGGAAAGACTAGCAAAAAAAATAAGGAAACATAATCTTCGCATTTTAATGGCAAAAATCATTCCCTCAAAAAAAAAAAAAAAAATGGCAAAAATCATGGCTTCTTCACGTTTCTTCTCAAAATTTCAACCAAATTGCCATTGATTAATAATTTTCGTCATCTTGTGGCTTAATTTGCAATTTGCATATGTATTTGACAAAGAGTTCTTAAAAATGCATTTTCTATGTACTTCAACAAGCTAATATTTTATTAGTAGGTTATTGAAGATCATCAAATTCTTCAACTAGCCTAGTACGAATGAATTTTAATGGAGTCGCGCGAAACACTATTCAAGATCTACACTTATTTTTCACCCTAATTAGTTTCACAATTGACCTAAAATTGAACTCCAAAAGTTATTAAAGTTACATTCAAACTCTAGAATAGCTTGATTTAATTTTTATATCTTCTTACTAGCATTTTACCGAGGTTGCTATGTCAAGAGTCTAGTCTGCAATGAATATCATAAGTCATGACAATAATTCAATTTAAATAGTCAAGCACCGAACTCAGCTAATCAATTTCATAGCCGCAAATATACATCTTTTTATTGCAATTTTTATTTTAAAAAATTGAAGCGTGCATATATTTGAAGGTGGTAGTAGGAACTGCATAGATTTTGGAGAAGATGAATGAAGGAGAAAGTATCAACTTCTGCCATAAACATATAAAATTTCTTTCATAATTATCTTTTTTTCCCTTGTTAATTAGCAGTTATTTCCTTATTTAAATAGAATCAAGTTTGAAGTCTTTAATTGTGATATTATCTAATACACAATTAATTTTGAAAGATGAACACATCAATGTTTTCAGAACTGGACCGGACAGTGAACCAGTGAGCCGAGTGGTTACTAGTTTTACTGGTCGAACCAGTCAGACCACTGGTCGGACCAGATGACGTCATAATAAGATAATAAATATATTTAATTTTAAAGTATATGTAATGTGCATAAAATTTAAACATTATCCTACAATTGATTAAAAATATAAAATTTGTTATATTATACTAAAATTAAATCATATAATATTTATCTAACTTATATCATAACGGTAATATGGTACTAATTTGTATGCTCATATAAATGATTATATTTCTTTATAAAAATTCAAAAGTGTAAGCTAAAAATACAACAAACTAAGAAATTCATAAATTTTAAATATAGTTATGTATAAAAGTTTAATATTCAAAGTCAAACTTGCATATTATATCGATTTGACTCTTTATCCTAAAAATAATATTGAAAATAAATATTTTATAGAATAAATTATTAAAATTTATTATTTCAGTATTAATTTTCATTCATAATGTGTAAAATATTTATTTGAGTTAATTATCTAATTTATAAATAAATTTGACTACAAGTGGTTTAAGGGAATAAACCGAACCGGATCAACCTCTGGTTCACGGTCCAACCGATCGGACCGGTCGGTCCGATCTGATTTTAATAACATTGGAACACATGCTAATCACGCATTGATGTGACATAAACATATAATATTAATATGTGATAGGAAATTCATTCCGTGATTTTGGACATTCTACATCTAGGTTGACCAAGTGACTATTTGAATATTTTTTTTCTTATATATCAACATATTAGTATATTACTAATAATCGACAAAAAGGGGAACCAAAGTTTGTAAAGTGGTAACTATCATCTCTAGAAACTGAGCACTGGAGGTCCCTATTATTAACAAAACAAAAAATAGTAAAGTCATGGGGGCCATAACCCATTGCTGACTATTATAATCAGTAAATTTAAAGTTTATAGTAATAACTTGAATTTGACTATTTATCCCAAAATCTTTTGATTGCATCGACTATAAGGCCATCTCCAATGGTTCAGGGCTAGCCCTGGGGCTGCCCCTCCGGGGCAGTCCCAGGGCTAGCCCTGAGCCCTGTCGTCGTCTCCAATGGTTGGGGCTCCGTGGGGGAATTAATTCCATTTTGAAACTTTGCCCACTCTCACCTATTAATATTATAGTTTTAAATTTTTTTAATATTAATATTAATAATAGTAATTATATTAATACTCGTAATTTAATTATTAATTATATTAAAATATTAATATTAAATAGAATATGTAATTAAAGTAACTTAAAATTAATACATAATACGTAAACTCTCACCTATTAATATTATAGTTTTATTTTTTTAAGTACGGAGTATTAATTAAAATAACACATTAATTACAACAATACACAACATTAATTACACAACAATACACAACATAATCAAGGAAAAGAAAATAAAAATAGTCCTAAAGCTCCTTATAAACCTCATAAACATAGTGTTGAAAAAAGTAAGTTAATGGACCATTTTGGACGTATTTTAAGTGGGACCCACTTTGAGTAAAGAGTCGGGTCTTGACGGAATTATATTCTACTCCGTGAGTAGATTAAAATGGTATATGGTACGTCCAAATCGGAATACGGGTGAATGAGAAATTAAATCTCAAAGTTCACATATGTAATGGAAAAAATTGGAAAAAAAAATGAACTTATCCCACATTGGAAGTGTGATAAAAAAAATTTGGGTTTATATATGATTTCTAAACCATAAGGGTTAAGAAATTATTACTAGAAGGCTCCCTCCTCGCGCGCGCGGGGGGGGGGGGGGTGCAAATCTTGGATTGGATTACCACACGACCCTCCACTTGGCGGCACCTGACTTAAAGAGGACTCAAAATCAACATTAAAGAGCGCCCCTTTCTTCCCACTCGCGCCCCGGGCTGGGCGCAGGGCTCCGCCCAGCCCATTCCACCCCGAAGGCCGCCCCGGCCCCCACCCCGCAACCGTTGGAGACGACTCTCCGCCCGCAACCCGACCCCGGCCCCTCCGCAACCGCTGGAGATGGCCTAATTAATTATATGACCCGATGACCATTCTACCCAACGATTCTAGTAGTGGATGTGAATTGTATTGTGTTCAAGCAATAACTTTCGATAACCACTATATTATTATATATAATTTCCCAGAATCACGCAAGCTTCTTAATTTGATGGCAATGACTTCTGCAGCTACAACTTGTAAATGGCATCAAGACGATAGTTAGATATCATATGTACTACTACATATATTATCATAAAAATATTTGATTAAAATTTTCAAAATTAAAAAATAAAAATAAATAAATAAATAACCGTACATTCGTAGTTTCATAACATAATATATATACTACTAGACTACTAGTGTAATAGTGTTAGTGTTTCTTTTAATTGTAAATAGAAACTAATATTAAACAATCAAATCATATATCATAAAATAACTAATTTGTTGCACAATTATTTTCATTGATTTTGATTATTGAACTCTACCTTGAAATATATTGTCATTTAAACTTTATATAAGTACCTCGTATTATTAATGTGAAATCATCATATCTGGATAAACGCAAAATCTAATTCTACGACAAACATTATTTATATTAAGATTATTGATCACCAGTATATTGTACAATAAAAATTGGATTTAAAGATTATCCTGGTTTAATTGATATTAAATTTCATTATTTTGGAAAAGTTATACATCAATAACAATATTTTGAGGTAAAGTGTTGTAAATTTCACGTGATTAATAAAGGCGTTCTTCCTAGCTTAGCAAGAAAACAACATGATACCAAGATTGATTTCAATTTTCAACACGGTAGAGTCAAGGTGCCGCGATTGTTGTTGACTTTTTGATTTCTAATTTGGGACGGGACCCTCTGCTCTGTAAAAAGAAAAGCTGCCTCATTTCCAAATTTTTTATCTAATCTAATCTCAGTTGTCTAACTTCAGTACTTTACCATTGGGTGTTGCGTTGCAGATAAAAATGATAAACACAAAAGACAAAGAAAAAGCAAACACTTGTTGGTTCTTTCTTTCTTTATTTTTACTTTACTCTTTACCATTAACAGCATGTCAGCATCATATCATATATATTACTATTATTTTCTGGCCCAATTAATTCTATTCTATTTATAATAAAAGCAAAAACATGGTAGTGCTTAATTGCATTACTTAATAAATCAAATACCTTTTTTCTTAGACTTCTTTGATAATTGGAAGAATCTGAATTTTTTTTCTGGACGCTATTTCACTCAGTAAGTTACCCACTTAAGATGCAAGAAGACAAAGTAGGGTCCACACCTAACCAACTCACAAAAAAGTAAATATGCTTCTCTCTCTATTTTTTAGGACATGATGCATAAAACCCCTCCATCTTATGAAAATATCTCATCAAACTCCCTGTGAAACTTTTATTTCATAGTATTCTTTTCACATTATCTTCATTTGATGTCATAAAATAATATCATTAGTTATGTACCGATATGTGTATTTCAACTTTTATGTTTAGTTATATAATACGAGTAACGTGTTTGTCTTTGATTTTTTACAACAACTTCGTACAAATTAAATTGTTAATCTAAAAATGTTTGAATTATATGTAGAGAATTTGATAAAATGAGGAGATTTTATAACGTATAAAAATTTCAGAGGTGAAACTGTTAATTTTTGACAAAAGTATTAAGGGACATCTTGAAGAAAATCTAATAGAAAATTTTAGATGGGAGTTTAATGAAAATTTTCCATACTGCAGGATGTTTAATGCATTTTGTCAGCTCCCCACCAATTTTCTTTAGTAATTTAAATATGCTTGCTCCCCACCAAAATCCAGAAAACAAAATTATTAAATTTAGTAAAGACTAATAAAAGACTGAGAAACCTAGAATACTTTCACCTCCTTATCTTCTCCACTTCTTCATATCCCACCAATTAAAGACACATTTTTTTTCATTTTTTTTGTTCTTCACATTTATTCCCTTCTCTCTCTCTCTCTCACACACACACACACAGAAACTGAAACAGAGAATTTATTTAACTAATTTACAATTTCCATCTTCACCCACCTCTTTTCTTCCCTATACACGCAATTGTTTCTGTTTATTTCTCTCAAAGTTTCAATTTTTTCAGAAATATATTTTTTGCTGAAAACTCAACAATGGCTGAACACATTGGATACAGAAAACCCAGACCCACTACCAATAACACAGAAACAGATCGAAATTCCATACGCCCAAAACCCACAATTTCCTCTATCCTCCTCTCCTCTAATCCCAACAAAGATAATTCCAAAAAAAAGAACTTCACTTCAGCTTCATTTAGAGGTCTTGGTTGCACTGCTTCCTCACAAGTCTCTGTTCCTGCAGTTATAAGAACATCAGCTGATTGGGAAACCAAGAAAGTCAAAAAGAAAAAGATTAAGACCAAGAAAAGTAGCAATAATAATACTAGTAGTGGTAATTTTGATTCTGCAGAAGGTGTTGTTACAAATAATGGAAATCCTTTATCACAATCATCTCTTTCTTTGGCATTATCATCTAGTTGTGTAGGTGGTGGGTCTAGTGATGTTTGGTGTGGCCCTGGAATTGGTTTAAGTACTGATGCTGCTTCTGTTGATTTTGTTGTTTCAAGAAGACCTAATAGAGGCAAACTTGATGGGGTAAATTAAATGTTTAATTTGTATATTTCTTTGACTTGTTTGGTTTTTCTTGTGTGTTTTGTGTTTTTTCTTGCTCATTGATCTAGATTTTGATTTAGTTAGCTAGTTATTGATCTCGTTTTTCGGTCGGGATTGAATCTTTCATAAATTCAAGTGTTTTGATCAAATTTGATAATTGATATCATCATTTTAGAATAAATTCAAGTGGTTATTGGTGTAAACTAATGTCTTTATGATTTTCTTTATTCAAAGAGCTCTACTTTGGTTTACATTGTTTAGCTGAATATCAACTTCATGTTTCGATTGTGTTACTTCATTCGTGTAGTATATCTGTGTGTATTGGTTCATACTTCAAACATGTCTCAGTGTTTGATCTTTGATTTTCATTTACTCAATTTCAATTTTTGGTCCTGATGTAACTCTGCAGGGGTTTGGGGTGAAAGTGTTTAAATGAACAAAAAAAATGAGGCTCATGTAATAACCATTTGATGCAATAATAGCATTTTCCGTAGTTTTTACCTACTATAATCCAAGAACCAAAAAAATAGCATTATTGTTAATGCAACATACACAGATTTGACGATTTTCAGCTTTCATCATGTTTATTTTGTTAGTTTGAAGTCAATAAAATATATATGCTGAACTGGATTTACTTGATTGATTGTTCAGCGTTCTGTGAGGCGTATGGTGACCCCTGAAGATATCCCTTTCCTCGAGACAGAAACAATGCCACGCTTTCGTGCAGCAGATATTTCTGCATCTAGACATCATCTTCGCCATGCTAGACACAATTTACGTGAAGGACTTGCTGAGGTTTGCTCTCAACTCTAAATCTTACTACTAGGGTTCACACTTCTATCCTACTTTTCTGACCCTGATAATATTTTGTCTCCAATTACTTTATGTTATTGAATCTAAAATATTAGTGACTAAATCCTTCATGAATCTGTGATTGTGTTGAACAATATTGCATTTAACAAATTAATCCTTCTAATTGTACTGCCGCCTTTTAAATATTTTGGTTTAGGGTCCTTGCATTTTTAGGTGTATATAAGAGTAAGAATGACTGATTATGTTAGATTTTTGGCGAAGTACTTGACTACACCAGTACTCCTGGACGACCTTTCTTCAACTACTTCACAATGTATCTCTTTAGTATCTTTAATGAAATTTACAGATGCTACTTTTTAAAAATTGAATTGAAGAAATTTGACATGATATGTGAACCGCATAAAAAGGAAAATGTCTTTCTATAGGATTTTTGTACTTTTATGCATCAGACAATGTTTTTTTTTTGCTTGGTCACGACTCCGATAATATGTTTAAAAAAGGTTGCAAAAATTATTTGGACTGTTTGAAGAAGTTTGTGTGTATAGAAACACTTTTGTCACTCTATTGAGCATATCCTTTCTATTTGCAGATTGTAATGCTCCAAAGTAGTCTGATGATGGGAGGGAGATTGGATGGCATGGATAGATACAGAGAGCTTAGGCTCGATGTCGATAACATGTCATATGAGGTATGAATGCTTTTGCTTTAGAAAAAAACACACTTTCACATTGTTAGAGTTTGTCTACAACTATTTAAACTTGTTATCATTGTTGAGTCTAATTAGCATATATGATATTTATTTACTTGTTCGAAGCAAAACCCATAGTTTCTTATCTAATCTTCCTTATATTTAGTAGTACTAGTAATGAATATCTTTGCAATGTGTGACAAACAAACAGGAATTACTAGAACTTGGTGACAGTATTGGGTACGTAAACACTGGACTAAAAGAAGATGACATGACTCGATGTTTAAGGAGGTCCAAAATCGCAACCTTGGATGATCTTTCCTCGCTTTTTGCCACAGAAATGGAGAAGAAATGCACTATATGCCAGGTTCATTGCAGAATTAGTCTTTCTCTACCAATTTTGTTTCTTTGCTTTGCGTTTTTGATTCTCAAGATATTATGAATTGGTATTGGCAGGAGGAATACGAACAAGATGATGAGACGGGGAAGCTTAACTGTGGACATTTGTATCACTTAGACTGCATTAAACTGTGGCTTGGCCAGAAAAATATTTGTCCCATTTGTAAAACTGCAGCTGTGTCTCAAAACTAAAGCCATATTGGTTCAATATTTGTCCCATTTGTTTAGTCTGTAACTCTGTATAGATTTCAATATTATTGAATGGCATAATATTAATTAATCATTCCTTTATTTGGTATTTGAAAATTGAAATTCTCCCATCTGTCCGTATAAACAGTTTATGAACTTTTGAATTACTTCATGTAATCATGTACATTATTGTTAGTTGTTATGAGTAAAGGGCAATTTACACTATGTGATATAATATAATAATATCATAGGACCACATGAAGCTTCCACGCAACATCAATCACAAGCAATAATATGATAAAGTCAAAAGAGGAAAAAAGGAAGAAACTGTACTTTTGGTGACACCAATTAGTGCAAAAGGAAGGCTACATAATTAACTAAAGGGACCTTGGTCAATCTCGGACATTGAATTAATTTCAAAATTTCTCAAAATGTTTAAAAGCAATAAATGATATATTCTGCTGATTTTTCAAAGCTTGAAATGATTAAATAAAGGTAAAATTGCATACAACGTCCCAAACTAATTATTGATTTAGGATTTTCGTCCCGAACTATTTAAATTGGCGAATTTCGTCCCGTAATTTAATATTTTTTTAAAATATCGTCCCAAACTAATTACTAATTTTGATTTTTAGTCCCAAACTATATCAACTCGCCAAATTTCGTCCCATAATTTTTCATTTTGTATGAATTTAGTCCCAATATTAAATTTCTAAGTTAATGAAAATGACGTCCAATTTTGTAATTAATTTGGGACGAACTCTGCAATATTATATAATTATTCATGTTAAAATTTACCATGTCATGACCCTTAAGCAGCCATGTGATAATTCATCGGCAAATGCACAATTCCGTCTTATAATTATGGTGGGACGATATTCCAAATAAATATTAAATTACGGGATGAAATTCACAAAATTAAATAGTTTGGGACGAAAATCCAAAATCAGTGATTAGTTTGGAACATTTTTGCAATTTTGCCTTAAATAAATGTTTGTGGGGTTTGTGAAACCATCATCGTTTTTTCTTTGGGTCACTGTCTACTGAGACTCCCAAGTTCAAATTAAGTATGAAAAACTCATTTGAACAAAAAATACATAGGGCTTTCAACGGGACGGATTTCAATCCAAATTCGATTCAACTCGCTCAAATTTATTAAGATTTTAATAAAATTGAAGATTCTAATGGATTAAATCCGATCTATAATCCAGAATAATTGAAATGAATGTGGTCCTACCAGTTGATGACCCATATTTGACAATAAATAATAAAATTCCATATGTACATATTTATTTCATTAAAATAAGTAACATTTTTATATTTTAACATCAGTTTAGCAAGATAATAGTTAATAACTCATTCATAATTTCATTTATATGCACATTTTCTTCTAAAAACATGAATAATTAAAAAAGTTAGACCACGTGAGCTAAATTAAATTAAATCGTAAAATTAACATCAATGCCTACGAAAAAGTATTGATATAAAATTTGAAAGTGAAGATTTTATTGGACCAATAAAGATTCGATATCCGACTGAATCCAATTTAATTGAAAGCAAGATCTGGAACCGACTCGAAACTGATCCGACACAAATGAAGTCGGATATGGGTCGAGTCTGATCCGATCCATTGACAACCCTAAACTATACATACGGATAAACTAAAAGATTAAAGAAAAAAAATATCAAACCACTAGAATTCGAGTTGTTCTTGGTTTAACCGGAACTCGTTACTAATCTAACAATCACACTAACTTTAAACAAAATCTCCAATTCAGTAAAAAAGAATAATCAAACCAAGTAAGTTTTAGGGTTAACTAAACTCTTTTTTAACCCAAGAAGATGCATGATAGCCACATGAAGAAGTAAAGCCAAATACTATTGCACACTGTCAACACATCTACTAGATGAAGTAGTAGTGACGAACTGAGTATACTTATTGCTGCTAATCCATGAACAAGGTTTACAATATATCTCAGTCGAGCTGCATTACACAAACAACTTTACAAGAAAGATTACAAGTTAATTAGTCCATCCAATACATACATGAATCATCTCACATTAATATCGGGACAAAGCACGTAGACTGGGAGTAAGCAAAATGGCAGTGTCGATACCTGATTGAATGAATAGATATATATTGAATTCTAATTGGAAAGTGCGACTAGGGAAAGAATTTGTTGAGCTATCTCAGCAGAGGCATTTGTTTTTGCAGCTCTTAGAGCCCTCTTAGACATATCTCTCATCAGCCTCTCATTGTCTGTCAAAAAAGAGACAATATGTAAAGGAAAAGAACTTCAAAAGTACCACAAAAGCAAGCAAGAAAAGGGATTAGTTAGTATCATACCCAAAATATCTAGGATAGCAGTTCTCAACGTTGGTGAATCGAGGTCATCTTCTAATATAACTTTTGAACCAGCTACTTCGGACATCAAAGAAGCATTTTTCAGTTGATGTCCCTCTGCAACGTATGGTGATGGTATCTACATTATTAATTACGAAAAAGTTAACAATCAAAAATCAATTTTAATAGCAACAGCTAGTAGATTTACTTTGAAGATTGACAAGAATAAAGAAAAATGATAGAATAAGAAAAATATGTTGGACTTAACCAAATTTACTCTCAAGAAATAACAGACCATGCCTACGTAACATAATATCTAGAGCTTGGAAATGGCGAAACAAAACCGACCTCCAATCATGTTATCGAATTCAGATCTTTGTCTCAAGATAATAATATACTCCGCAGAAATTTATAAGCTAGATCTGACAGGTACTAAAAAGGATATTAACATCAGTAGCTCCATTAGTCATAGAGCTTCAATTTATTCCAAAACAGAAGGATTGGGGATGGCATTTACCTCATGCACCAATAAACTATATAGCATTTTTAATACCCCTTATATATATTTGTTTCATTCTGCTATTCAGAATGCATTAAAAGACCTAAACTTTATTAAGGTCGTGTATATATATTTTTAACAAAATTTAGGATACTTGAGGATCAAAGCTAAGGGATGATATATAGTTCAATACCAAATTACAAATACTTTTAAAAGAGATGCATGGCTCAATACCAGAATACAAGGTTTCCCAGTGGCCAAGATTTCATAACAAGTCATTGCCCCAGCTCTCGAAACAACAAGGTCCGCAGCTGCATATGCCACATCCACAGCACGCAAGAACCTTCATCTCATTAAAACCACATCATAATTCCACACGAACACACTTTACATGAAGGGTAAAACATAATTTAGCAAACCAAATACAAACATTCACATTTATTCTCCAAAATATGACATATTGCATTCATAATCAAAGTTAAACAACACTCACGGAGAAAGGAGTAACCGAGGATGATTCCTCACAAGGCTCTCCATTTCACTGAAAGCTTTCACGCCCGTTTGCCAAATGATAAACAAGTCATCACGCTCGTTCAACATCTGATAATAAATATTCAAAAGCACAATGTTAACCGAATTAGCACCTAATGACCCTCCAAGCACCAAAACCACCTTCATCTTATCCTCCTCTCCCTTCCCCTCAACCTCCGGAAACAAACTCCGTCTAGCCAAAGTCTTATCCACCACGCGATTAATCAACGACGACCTAACCGGATTCCCACACACGACACACTTACTCTTTTTCCATAAACACTCTACGGTTGAACTAAATGCAACACACACTTTATCAGCAAACAATGAAAGGACCAAATTTGCAATCCCGGGAACAGAGTTTTGTTCTTGGATGACAAGTTTGGTCCCTTTTAGAGCTGCAGCGAGACAAGTTGGGAATGAAACGAAGCCACCGGTGCCGATTACTACTTGGGGTTCGAATTCTTGGAGGATTTTGTAACTCTTGAATGTGGATTTTGTGAGAATGAAAAGGAGGGTGAAGAGGTTGATGGGGTTAATCAAAGGGCGGGAAAGAGGGTAGGTGGGGACGGCGGCGAATGGGTAGCCGGCGGAAGGCACGGCGGTGGCTTCCATTCCTTTGGGGGTTCCGATGAAGAGGAATTGGGTGTTGGGGTTTGAGATTTTGAGTTGGTCAGCTATGGCTAAAGCTGGGTATATGTGGCCGCCGGTTCCTCCGGCGGCGAATACGACGCGGAGGTTTTCGGTAGCGGCGGCGGGTACGGAGGACGTAGCGGCGGTTGTGGGGGGTTTTAATTGCTTGGAGAAGGAGAGGTGGAAGTTGTAAAGGGTACCCATTGTTGAAAAGAAGAGTGAAGAGTATTAGATAGAGACAAGTACCACATTAATGTATGTAATGTGATATAGGACTGAAGTAGCTGTATGTCATTTCGCTTTCTTTCATAGGACGGCTGACGGGGTGCCATTGTCGTCCAGAAATTATCTAGTAGTATAAGTTAAATTTGACGAAAAATCATCTGGCGTCATGGTAATTGCGTCATGGTAATTTGTAGAGGAAACATAAAAATATCGTCATGCTTTGTTTAACTCCCAATTTTTTTTTTTTTAATATTTTTTTTTTGATATGATAATTTATCAATGACATTAAAAAACAAAAACCTTATCTATATTTTGTCTAACACTCAAAAAATTCCTATGTGTCAATTTAAATTCACAAAACCCCCTGTATTTTATTTTAAATACCTCTTCAACAGCTAGGGACAAATAATAATAATAACAATAATTAAAATAAAAATAAAAATACAAAAAGATAATTAATAATAATAAAAAATAAAAATAGTAATAATGATAATGATAAGAGTAATAGTAACAATAATAATAAGAATAATAAGAATAAAAACAATAAATAAAAATAATAATAATTCAAAAAACTTATTATAATAAAATATTAATAATAATAACAATAATAATTATAAAAGTACAAAAAATAAAATATAATATTAATATTAATAAAAAATAATAGTAATGATAATGATAATGATAATAGTAATAGTAACAATAATAATAATGATAATAGTAATAGTAACAATAATAATAATAATAATAATAATAATAATAATAATAATAATAATAATAATGATAATAATGATAATAATAATAATACAAAAAAATAATTATTATAAATTTTTTATAATAGTAATAAAAACAAAATTACAGAAAAATAAAAAATAGTAATAATATTAAGATAATAAAAATAATGATAATAGTAATAGGAACACTAATAATAATAATAGTAACAATAATAATAATAATAATAAAACAATAAAATAAAATTAATAATAATAATAAATAATAGTAATAGTAAAAATAATAATGATAATAATTGATATAAATAATGTCCAGCAAGTCAACTGCATGGCTGCTATTTAAATAAAGGAACTATTCAATTTAGATTAATAAATGCATTTTATTATATATATATATATATGGTCAATTTTATATTATGTAATAATTATCTACGCATAAGGATAGAAGTCCTTAGATCACAGGGCTATGTGACAACCCGTAGTCTGATCTCCAAGGTCGTGATCTAAAACTTACTCAAGAGTCATAGAATCCAATCGAGATAGGACATCGTTGGATTCGGTTAGACTCTCACTAATGTGAATACTCCGATGAACTAGAGGACGCTGGGGTCCACGAGTGTGACTGAGATAGTCGATACACATAAAGGGTGACTTGTTGGGATGGCAAGTATACTGATTACCCCAATTAATTAGGAAATAACTCGCCATGGAAGCGGTAGTTGCATATCGGGGTTGAAGTTATTCCTATTTACAATAGTATACGAGGAACAATCCCTAATACTTGAGGTGATAGTGTTTATCTGGTGCGAGAACGTCTACACTTTGATATGAGTTCCGACCGACTGGAGATTACCAGAATGTCTCTGAGGATTCACGTTGGGTATAGTGGAAGTCGTATGTAGGTTCATATCATCAAGAAATGATTCATTGACCCGATTTGATAGGTTGGGAAATTCTCCTTTGAATTCATGTGGGAAATTAATTTTGGTAAAACCCTCGGCCAAGGTATCTGACGACTTTATGAAAGTAACTCATAAAGATTAAGTCAAAGAGAATTATTTCGAGATCATAGTACATAAGGTCAAGACGAAGAAAAAGGGAACACATGAAAAGTCCATACCCTTGAGTCTTGACTGGGAGATCGAATGATGGAGAGATCATGTCGTATATGGAAGTTGTAAATGTTTAAAAGGTTCACTGAATTAATTCACCAGTGATTGGGCTTCATGGGCTTGTGGCCAGACATTGACCGTGAAGTGTGGGAGAATTCTCAAATTAGCAGAGATGCTAATTTTGGAATGATCAGTCGACAGAGTGTTCAATTGATTTAGAGTATTTAATACTCGAGTAATTAATAATTATTTAATTATAACCCACAATCAATTATGTAGTGAACCTACGGGGGCATACACAATACAAATGAAGCTAAAACAAGGAAACGAAGAACAACTGGATCGACTGGGTCGACCCAATTAGAGCAAGCAAGATCCGATTGAAATTGGATCGAAATTATAAATTAATTTGGAATTTAATTTATAAGTTAATTATATAGAAATATTTAACTAAATGGGCTTAGAGTCTAATTTAATTAAATGAGAGAGTAATTATTGGGCCATTTAATTGTGAAATTAAATAAAGCCTCGATTAATTAAATAAGGAATGAGCCATTAATAAATTAGAAGACTTAGTCTTCCAATTAAAGGGTCATGGTCCATGTAGGAGAAAAGAGAAGACTTAAAGTCCTAGTCCTAATAGGATTAGGAGTTATAAGAGATCTCTATATATATATAAGAGTATATATCATATCTTACACACAACTAATCAAACACATAAGAAAATTAAGTCTAGCAAAAACTCTCTCTTTCATAGGATCGGTCGAACTCTCTCTCTCTTTAGAGGATTTAGATCTTAATATTTCTATGTTTTAGCCGATTAGGATTATTAAGGTTTTCGTGATATTGTGGTGTATCAACCCGTGGAGGCTTAACACGTGGGGCACTACACCAACTTGGGATCGAAGGAGAAAAAGAAAGGCAGAAACGCATCTACTTTGCTAAAGTTTGGATTTGCAAGGAGACAAATATAACTTTATAACAAATTTTATTTTTGTTAATTATATTCATATATATACATCCAGATTGTATCATGACAAGATTATGTTAAGAGGTCCTTAAAAATTTTTATTTTCGCTGCCTGAAGGGCTGTTTATCTTACTGAATCCTAACAATAATAATAGTAATAGTAACTACAACAACAATAATAATAATAGTAATTCTAAAAAATCGCAATCCTTATATATATCAAGTTATACTCGAGTTTGAATCATATTAAAGTTCATTTATTTTATTAAAAATAATTTATAGTTCGATTAATTTGTACATTTTGTCTAAATTATAATACAAATTAAAATATCTAATTAAAACTAATTCCTTTAAAGATTTAATTTAAAATATAATTTTTTAAAATCAAACACAAAATTTATAAAAATAAAAAGCAAGAGAACAAAAAAAGAGAAAAGGTGTACCAAGTGAGAATCGGCTGGGGATGGGGGGGTAAAGGAAGGGCAAAAGCTCCCACTCTCCCACTCTCCTCCCATCCCCCATCCCCCCCCTCCCCCCCCCCCCCCCCGACAATTGAAGACCACAATTTTAGAAAAAATGGAAACTCTCCCTCCCCCTCACCATTGAAGATGCCCTTATATTGGTCGAGTTGCAAAATATATATATATATATTTTTAATCTTTTAATTGTATTATCTTTTATAGGTGATTTAAAATTTTTTTCTATTATGATCTAGTTAAATGATACTTTTATGTCTTGTATTTGGAATTTAATAAACATATTTGATAAATTTCCTTTATTCATTTCATCATCAGGTAATTATTCCATGTTCGTTAATCATCCCTTTTCATGAATTTTGTGTTTATGTAAATTTTACTTTATCTTACGGTGAATATAATTTTACATTGAATTATAGAATCAGAAATAGACTGTAATTTAGAAAATATAGTTTTACCTTTGTATTACAAATATTAGTGGCACATTCGGCTTTTTATGTCTTGCACAAGCAACATTTATTTGCTTTCTAGTTCAACATAATTGCAGATTACAAATATGTATTGAGTGTTTATACTTTAAAAATATGTATTTTTTCACTTTTAGTTGGATAAAATTCTAGTAGTGTTACTTTTCTAAAGTTAATTTTTGTTATTTTACAAAAACTGGAAAAAAATATCGAATTTGTTTCCAAAAAATCTCAAGTAAAATTAAAACTTTGTATTATCTTATCTTAAATTAGATGTTGTCCTTTGATTGAAAATCGAAAAAATATCAAGTTTGTTTTTAAAATTTTTCCCCCCTATCTGGTCCCGTCCTATCCCAAAGCTAAATTGTCTAGGTCCTTACATGATAGTATTACTTCATAGTTGTTAGGCCATCTCCAATGGTTTTCCGGGGCCATTCCCGGGCCAGCCTCCGAGCCAGTCCGGGCTCTAGGTGATCATCTCCGGTGGTGGTCTCCAGCACTCAATTTCTTCCAAAAAAAATTTCCCCACTCTCATCATTTTTATAATAGTTTTAATATTATTTTTAAATATTGATATTAATAATAATTATTATTATTTTAATAATATAATTAATTTAAAAATATTATAATAAACATTAAAATATAAATATTTAAATTATAATTAATTCAAAACACGAATTATAGCATTAAATAAAAGGCATAAATAAAAACAAGATGAAGGTTACAACAAACACGAATAAAAAAAAGAAGATTACAACATTTATTATATTTTCAAGTAATTCAAATTCTAATTTAGGAGAAAATTTTATTCTTATTAAATCATTAATATTTACAACTGTAATAAAAATTAATAATAATAAAATTAATATACTAACAAATTATTTACAAAATTTAATTGCTATTTTTTAATATAAGAAACAATTAAAACCATTATTTAATTTTATTATTATTAAATTATTAATAATTAGATTTGTAACTAAAATCAATAATAATAATTAAAACAAATATTACAAATTTTATTATAACATTAACAAATATTAAAAAATTTAATTCCAAAATTAAAACAATTTCTATACATTTAAAATAATTAAAACAATTTATGTACATTCAATATAATTAAAAAATAAAACTAAAAAAAGAACCAGTCAGGTGGCGCCAAGTGGCGCTACTTGACTTAAAGAGGGGAGAGTGCTCTTTCTTCCCCAACTTCGACGCGCGCTCGTTCCAGCCTCGCCCCGCAGCCCAGCCTATGAGCCGCCCTGCTCCACCGCTGGAGATGACTTCCCCGCACTGGCTCGGCCCTCACGCAAAACAGAAGATTTTTCTTTGTAATCATGTTAGGGTGAAATACAGTTTTTTCCCTTAAAGTATGAGGGTGGCACCACAAAAAAAAAGGCATTTTACGTTACGAAATATTTCGTCATGAAACACAAGTTTTTCGTCACAACAGGTTTGCGTGACAAATAAATTCGTCGCAAGGTTCGTCACATAGGCCCCGTCAAATAAAGTCTGAAGTGACAAAATTCATATTCGTCGCGTAACATTACGACGAAATTTCTCTTGTCACAAAATAATACTGTTTTGCGACCATAGATTTGTCACATATACTCAAAGAAATTGTCACCCATCACGACAAAGATGATTTTGACAAAGCTTTATGTGACGATTTTATTTGTCACATAAAAAACTAGCTTGTTATGACAAATTATCTTGTCACGAAAAATGTTAGTTCGAAATTCTTCACATGCTTTTGTGACAACATATTTGTCACAAAAAATAGCCTTTATGGGAAACTATTTTGTCACAAAATAAATTAATTTAAAATTCTACAAATGCTTATATGACAATATAATTTGTCACTATAAAATTTACGATTAATGAACCTAACAGAAATCAAAATTTACATTTTTCACCTCATTGATAATTAAATTAAAACAGTAATATTACAAAAACTAAAATTGATTATCAAAATGACAATAACAACCAACTTACATAGTCTTTTAAGTTAAAAAACGACAATAATATTCATATTCAAGTGTATATCTCAACAACTACATTAAATAAAATGATAGCACTTGTCAACAACCTACTAAGTTTCACAAAAAGGAATTCAAAAACAATTTTTTGAACCCAAACTTCCAAAACTCGAACACATGATATTTTCAATATCTTGGACTTCTAGCATTTGTAGCCTCTAAACATAGCTCCACCACGTTTTTCATTAGCTATTCAAAGTAGCAATAGTATTTTCTGCATGAAGACCACACTTTAATTAGTGAAACACATAACATAATTAAATAGATTCTACTTTATCCCATTAAGTATATCACATAGCAAATTATTCATTGAGCTTTCAAAGCCAACAATTCATATCAAATCTAAATAGACGAAAATATGACAATTGAGTCGTATTGTTTATTTAACCCCATATAGAACATTCTCTACCATCAAATCTACTAACATGTATTATTAATTATAATTGAGTTAATAGCAATTTGCCACTATAAATACATAATATTTAATTTAGCCCCCTGTGATTTAAAAATAGCAATTTATCCATTATGAAAATTTTAAAGAAGCAATTTAATTAGCCCATTCAGTCGGAGAGCGTAACTCGCTTTTCGAAATTGAGAGTATGCATAAGAAGTATTTTGTAACATATAGATGTAGATTGCCATATTTATCATAATAAAAGGGGTAAATTGTTACATTATCGTAACACAGGAGGTAAAGTGTCACATATAAAAATGTCAAGGAGATGGTGTGAAACATATATAAATTACCGGGAGGAGAGGGGTAAAGTGATTTTTTTCAAATCACAAAGAGGTAAATTGAACATTATGAATATCATTTGAGGGGGAGGGGTAAATTGCCATTAATTCATTCCTTTAGAAAAAATATTTAATAAATTTGATTCAACTATCATTCAAATATAAGAGGAAAATAGTATGATGTGAAACAAATTAGAATTGAAAATCACATTGTGCATAATTTGAATTGGCCATGCATTGGTATGTTATCTAATGGCGTAGCCGAGAGCTGCGATACATCACTGACTAGTAATTACACCTTAGTATTATTGTGATACTCACCCCGCCTACTATAAATATGAATAAACCTAATTAAAACTTACAAATCCATATTAAATGTCTCACCAATTTTTTCACTAACATCGTCGATCGATTTAACCCCTTTTTATATATTAATCCATTAAATGTTACAGTGCATTGGCCATAAATAAATGTTTAGATCGATTAAAAAATGATATACTATTAATCAATGAAAATTGGTGCAAATTGCAATATATAATTGATACGATATGCATTTAGCTAGGAAAATTTAAATTTTGCGTAGTTATTAGGATGCAATTATGTAAAATCTTAATACTTACATGTGCACACCACAAAAAGGTCATAGCTTAAGTGATAATAATCTAATTCTGTCACATAAATAAAAGGGAAAATTAGAAATGAGGGAACCATTATTCTAGATAACAATTTCTGAATTTAAGAAAGGAGGGAAATTTTTGGAGGGAATAAAACAATTTCATGTGACAATAAATATGTTTGTCACATAAGTTGAAGGTTGTGTGACGAAGTGAAACATTGTCGCAAGAAATATCAGTTTATGTGACGAAATACAAATATGTCGCATGAAGCCTTTCGTTTACGTGACATTATGAGTTTTGTCACATAAAATACAATTTTGAGCGGCGAAATTAATTTTTGTCGCTTCAAAACTTCGTATATATGACAAAAGTGACCTTTGTCACTTAAAACATTAATTTATGCGACGAAATGACAAATCGTCACATGAGTTTTTATTTTATGTGACGAAAAACACGGTCGTCACGATAGCCAAATATCTTGGGACGAATTTCAGATTTGTCACAAAAAATTGTCACATAAAATGCTTTTTTTTGTAGTGTGGTATCAGTTACCCTCCTAAAGTATCAATTGTAACACTTACCCCCCTCTGTTATAATTTTGTAGTATTTATTCCAAAAATACCCTTTACCCTATCATAAATAATAATTTCTACTTTATCAAAATAAGATTGTATCTTTATTATTTATTAATCCATTCATCCACCAAACAACATTATGTTTTATTTCTTCAATTTTTTTTTGTTATTTTCCTTTTTTCGATCTCAAATTTTTTCTTCATTTTCATCTCATTTTTTAATAACCGAATGAAACAAAAGAAATGAAGTAATTCAAACATTATATTGTTTGGTGGATGGATGAATGAATTCATAATTAATAAAAAAAAATTTACAAGGGTGTGAAGAAATTAATACATAATATTATTTAGTGTTAAACCTGAATTTTACGAGAATTAATTTGAAGGAAAATATCAGTATTTTGAATAATAATTAGTACCGAATATATATGTGATAATTATCACCAAATAACAAAAAATATAAAAAAAAATTCAGATAGAAACAAAAAAAATTGAAACAGAAATAAAGAAAAAAATTAGATTAAAATAAAGAAAATTTGAGACCATAAAACCTAAGGAAACAAAAAAAAAACTAAAACATAATATTATTTGGTGGGTGAATGGTTTCATAATTAATAAAAAGACAAATTTATTATTTATGTAAGGGGACGGGAGTATTTTTGGAATAAAAACTAGAAAACTATAACAGAGGGGGTAAGTGTTACAATTGATACTTTAGGGGGTAACTGATACCACCCTATACTTTAAGGGGAAAAATTATATTTTACCCATTATTTTATTATTTTTCACAAGGAAAATGATTATCATTTTATTTCAATTATTTATATTCTAGTAGTATACTGTATTTCTTTTTTTTTATTATTATTATTTTCAGTAGATACTGTATCTAAAAATTACTTAATTTTAAACTAATCTTACATTGATTAACCAATTTTTATACTCACTTCGTCCATTTTTTCTTCTTCATGTAAGTTTTGGGAAATTTTTTGCATATATCCGATTTTTCATAATATCATATACAAAATCTTGTAGACGTATTTAGTGAATGCACTAATTTTTTTCATGGTCTCCATAAGAATTCCCTTAAGTTTTGAAGGTAAAAAAAATTAGACTAGAGTTGAAAATATTAAATTTTCTAAAACACCCTTATAAAGAGTGGTGTTCATTAACTATTTACTTTGTAATAAAAAAACTATTTACTTTAATGTTTTCGAAGATGTTTTTATTTTTTTCTATTTTAAGCATTTCTAATTTTTTTTCTTCATCATATAAAAAATTGAGAGGAAACACATACGATAAGTCGATAACACTTAAAATTTAAAAATTCCTATAGAGTCTTTGTACGTTGCATTATTATTATTATTATTATTATTATTATTATTATTTTGTATAAAAGGAAAAAGGAATTCATTAACTAAAACTGAAAAATGCTATTTTTGTTTGATAAATAAATTGTGAACAACTAGCTGAAAATCATCTATGTAACCCTTAGAACCCTTGAGATCATCATCCCCAATCGCCATGAGAGGAGCTCTGTTGAGAAACTTCACTACTCTCTACACTCGCAATCTCCATCTCTCTCACAACCTCAAACCTAGGTCTATCGTTTCTAATAGTAGTTTCTCTTCTAATAATTACATCACTAGAAATGCGCCTCTAGTTGGCATATTTCCTCCCAGTATACGATTGTTCTCCTCCGAAAATGAAACCCCAGATCCGGACCCGAAGCCAGAATCCGAAACCAGTCGAACCCCACCCGAAGAAAAGAAAGAAGCGGCGGCCAATGTAGAAGATGTAAGCAACAAAGGTACTATTCATAACTGAATGAAAATTTATCTAGGTACAGATTTTTTTGTATTTTCTTATGTCTGGGAAAAATCGGAAATGGAATGGATTGCTCTAGATTTTCTAATTTCAATTCAATTAAAGAGCAATGATAATGTCATGTTCTGGTTACCTTCGATTACGCATCATGACATTTATTGGTGAAATATTATTTCGTTATAGAAGATTAGTGCATAATAATTTGGACAAAGATCCTATGATGCTGGAATAAGTCTATTTTTTAAAGAAAAATAACAACAAAATTGTGGCTATTCATATGTTTATGTAATGCAGTTAGTGAATTCAGAGTACTAATTATTTGCAGCTTCATTTGCTATAAATTGTCTGCAGAACTGAAAGTGCAGATAGAGGACTATCTTCACAACTTCAACGAAGAGGCACTGCCATCAATCCTGGAGTCTATTCTAAAGAGAAAGCTTTCAGGGAAGCATGAAGACACCGATGACGAGTTATTAGAAGAGCTTCGAATGGAGCCATTAGATGATGTTAAGGATACAGAATTTGAATCAGATTTCGAGGAAGCTTATGAAACTGATAAAGAAATCGATAATTTATACAGTACACAAGAAATTGCTATTAAGAAAATGACAGACGATGATCCATATTTTAACATGGACGACACGAAATGGGATGACATGATTAAAGAAGCTATCGAGCATGGGCATCTTAAAGATACGAAGGAGTGTGAAAACATATTGGAAGACATGCTTAACTGGGACAAGCTTTTACCAGGTATTGCTTTGTGATACCTTTTCCTGTATTCCATCTTGTCTTGACATATTCTAGCAAATGCTAAAACAAGTTCTGTAGCATGACTGTTTTTGATTCTTAATTTGATTAATTAAACTATGCAATTTCGGGCATGATGTTTATAAACATGTATTCTTATGTGTCATGATCATGAAATGTTGATTTTGAATGGAAAGGTGTTTGATGCAGTTTAGATTTCTCTGTTGCAGTTTGTTACTTTGATTTGTATCGGTTGCCTTGTTTAACAATTCTGTAGAGTTTAGCAGGCTCCCAAAATGCATTCTTAGATCATATGGTTGGATGCAAAACCACAACTGTTTTCAACCTGTCTTTGTTGCTATCACCGACGTAGACTCGAAGTCCCTTTTCTGAATTGCAGATTTTTAGATTACTCTCCGTCTTAAGTTTTGCAAATTTGTTTATGGATACCAGTGTGGATCACTTTTCATGTTCAGTATTATCTCGATTGCTTTGATTGAGTACTTAATAATGATCCAACATGGTTCCATTTGTATCCAAGCAGATAAAAAGTTAGTTAAATTTTATGAAGAAGTTGAGAAAGAATCATTACCGAGATCAGTTCAATCCTACCCATTTTTGATAACCAATCTATCCATATTTGGATCCAGTCAATCTGAATCGTATCTAACTTTGGGTCTGATTCGGTCCGATTTGCCACCGCTACTGATATGTTTGTGTCCTTCTCCATGTATCTGAACTTTCTCACCCATCCTCCAATGACTTGCACTAATTATGTCAAACATAGTATATCTACATGATTTTTGAATTTATATTTCGAGTCTCAATACTTGGAAAGGTTGTCATCATAGTTACATAATTCACGGAATCATTATGTGCATACCTGATTTTTAAGTAATCAAATAGGGTTCTCATTTTCTTCCGATTATGATATATTGTACTTGTTAGTTTAAATTTGTTGATGGATCATTCTCAGACGAGATCAAGAAGAAGGTGGAAGATAAGTTTAACGAGATTGGTGATAGAGTTGAAAAAGGTGAGCTAGAAGTTGAAGAAGGTTATGCATTGTTCAAGGAGTTTGAAGACCAGATGGTCTTAGAATGTGCTAAACTAATGGACGCAGAGGCACCCAGTGATTTTGATGATGTTGTGTCCGATGACAGAAAGGAACTGGATGACCCACCAGGTGAGGGGCCAATTCTTAGGTGGGAAACTAGAATTGTCTTTGCTCCTGGTGGTGATGCATGGCACCCAAAAAATAGAAAAGTGAAGTTGGCTGTATCTGTAAAAGAGCTTGAACTATCAAAACATCAATTTGTGCGCCTAAGAGAATTGGCTGGAAAGCGCTACAATCCCGGGAAAGATGAACTTACTATCACGAGTGAAAGGTAATTAACATCGAAATCTCACTTACATGGCTTTCTCTTGAATTGGATTTACTTGATTTCATTTTTATAACAAGCAATATGACCTCTATTAACATCTAAGTCTCACTAACGTGGCTGTCCTCGGATTGCTCTCTGATTCTCTTTACGTCTATAGTTCTGATAGAAATTTTAAGTAGAAATGGTAAGAAGCTTAGAATAAGATCACTGCTTTGTGTTGATGATGTATGTCATGTACATTGTGTTTTTTATTTTAGGTTTGAACATCGGGAAGAGAACAGAAAGGATTGCCTGAGAACTCTATATTCTTTGATTGATGAGGCTAGAAAAGCTAAGAAACTGGTGGATGAAGCTCGAACTTCAGATCTGAAAGAGAGACTGAAAGCTAATCCAAAGTTCATGCAGAGGTTGCAAGCTAAGACCACAAAATCAGACAGAATCTGATCCAGTACCTGAAGGACAAGACTAGGAGGCTATTGGGATCATCACGTTTATAAAGAAGCAAGGAAAAGGTGAATTTGGTTCTAAACGAAATCACATTCATTTGAATCTCTCCTTGCTCCCAAAAGTTAAGCAAAAGACATGGAAGTAAGCAAGAAAAGTCCTCTCCAATAATCACTCTAATAGTTGAAATTTGTATAATCAAAATTCAGTTAATGGTTGATTGAGAAACTTAAGTGCCTTGTTTCTGTCCTTGGCTTTTTGTCTGTGTTTTCATGCGAACTTGGAGCTGTTTTCTTATGTATTCCGTGACGGTTATTTGATTTGCATTCTTGTTTACGATATAGTAGCATTCTTGAATTGACATTTTTTCCTGTTAATCTTATTATGTTTGTCCTTAAGTTATTTTACCAATATAATATGTTGCTCCATCATTTTCTTTATAAAGGTGGTTTTAGTTAAATCATCTTTGGTTTTGGTCATTTCATAAAAGGGAAAGGGAAAGAAAAAACCAAAATGGTGACATATAAAGTTAACTTGTTGGACATTACTCATAGGGTCAAGGCAATACCTTTCTTCACCTCTATTGCAACTTTCTTTGCTATGAAGCTTTGAACATATGCTCCAGGTAGGCTTTTATATATACCATGATAATTGTGTTGTTATTTGTGTCATCATATTAGCAATAATTTGTTATGGATAATTCTTCATCTGATTCCGATAAAGGTTCTGCGCCGCGAGGAAAATTGTTTGGCAGACAAAGGTCGGTACATGCTGTTCTAGGAGGAGGAAAAGGCAAATACTACTAATATACTCTCTCTCTTTTTTTTTTTGTTTTTGGTATCGGTTCATGCATATACATAGTGATTATTGTTTGATAAATTTAGAAAATGAATCAATATAATTTATACAGTTGCGGATGTGCTGTTATGGAGGAACACAAGAGTTTCTGCTGCAATTCTAATTGGAATTGCAACAATTTGGTTTCTTTTTGAGGTTGTGGAATACAACTTGGTCACTTTTCTCTGTCACCTCTTCATCACCACAATGTTACTAATCTTCATTTGGTCCACCACAGCACAATTTTTCAATTGGTAAGCTTAAAAGAAATCAATTAATTAGACTCCCAATGATTTACTTCATTTTTTAAACTGTATATTGAAAATGTGAACTTCTATTTTTTTGTTTGAGAGAAAACTCTCTTACGTTTTATCGTTTCAAACTTGTAAATCTTTAATATATCTGTAGTGTTATTGGTTCAGAATTTATGATCTCATCAATTTCAGGAATCCTCCCAATATTCCCAAAATTATTTTACAAGATTCCACCTTCAGAGATTTAGCATTGATACTTCACAAGAAATTCAATGACCTTTTGTCAAAGCTTATGTACATCGCAAGTGGAAATGATCCCAAGCTCTTTTTAATGGTAAACAAAATCAATTTATAAATTAGTTATTTATTCATGAAATTTAAACTAAGCTTAATTATCACTAAATCGACATTTCTTTTTTCAGACAATTGTTACTCTCTGGATAATCTCAATCATAGGAAGCTCTATTAGTAGCTTGAATCTTCTGTTTTTTGGTAAGTAAGAGAAAATTGTCATACTTGAATAAATTCAAAATTATAATTGAAAATATGAAACTTAATTCGCCCTATTAAATTTATTGTTAATTTGTTAGGCGTTCACTGCTTGGAAATAGTTCCATTCTTGTATGAACAATACGAGGATGAAGTTGATAATCTTGCTTATAAATTGAAGAGGAGGATGAAGAAAACGTACAAGAAATTCGAGGCCGAATATTTAAGGAAAATTCCAAGAGGACCTGTGAAAGACAAAAAGAGCAAATGAGCTAAATACTTGTATTGTAAAGTTATTGCAATATGCTCGTTCCAATTTACAAAATATGTACTTATGTTATTAATTATCAAATAATTTGTTGTATTTCACAAAAGATATAATGATGTCTTCTATGTTTGTTTGACTTCAATGAAATAATGTAACGATGTTTTATACATATTCTTATTTTAATAGAATATAATTTTATAGTATAACATACTCCTACATAAGAAAATTTTGTAGGAGTTAATCATTTCCGCAAAATCAATCAATCAACATTTGATCACTGTTACATGCTTTATTTGGTAGTTAAATAACAACTAAAACTTGTGTTTTTGTTTGTTAAAAAAGTATGTTGTCGGCTCGTGCGTGTCAATTTTGATGATTTAGATTAGACTGAAATGAAAAGAAAGAAAATAGACCAAGTTGAAGCTTCCAATTTCAACACATAGTAAAAGTACACACTTTGATTTGATTTGATTTGATTCGAGAGAGCAAATAAAGAAAGGATAGGATATAGCTATTATTACAGTGTGATGCAACCCAGAAGAAAGAAATTAAGAATTCTTTCGCCTGATAGAGATGTGCGAACGCCGCGGATTTAGCTCTAACCCTAGGTACAATTGAAGAGACAAGTGAATTGGAGGTATCGATTCTTTCACTTTTGTATAAATTAATGATATATTATTATTATTCTGATTACCACTTCCAAAAGAATAGCAATAACAAATTGCAGAGTTCTTTCTCGCAAAACAACAAGCAGGTGGCATGCACCACCAGATTTGTAATTCAAATTGGGTTTCCATTGTATTGACTAGAAATTAGCAGCTTCTAAATCTCTCTGTGCTTCATCGATG
Source organism: Penstemon eatonii (assembly GCA_038501285.1). Taxonomy (NCBI): domain Eukaryota; kingdom Viridiplantae; phylum Streptophyta; class Magnoliopsida; order Lamiales; family Plantaginaceae; genus Penstemon; species Penstemon eatonii. The sequence continues at coordinate 42,860,583 of CM076713.1, forward strand.
ATCGCTTGAGTTTTTACATGCAGAGCCACTCTATCACTATTTTTATTTGCATAATGATTCAAAATAGCATCCATGACCCCACTCCAAATAAATTATTCTCCAAAATTGAAGCTTATGATCAGCAAAAAGGACAAACACATGCACCAGCAATATAATCAATATGTGCGCTAGTTGCTCATAATTTAATACAAAGAAAGCATCACCCACTGTGCAATAATAATTGTTTACCCATTAAACAAAAAGAAAATAAGGAATTAACAATGGCAGCTCTTCACATATTTCCTCCTTTCCCCAGATGCCATTGCACCCTTGAGACAAAACTAACATCCTAGAAATGGGTCCATTTACCCTGTTTTCTTCGCCATCACCATCACTCTGTTTTCCAACTAAGTTCTCCACCACTGCCTGCAAGGCGGTGGAGGCTTCGGCGGCACCACCAACTATATCTTTTGGGTTTAAAGAATTGCTTGAAACATTCACAGTTGATGTTCAAAGAGCAGAGGGTAGGCCATTGAATGTTCCTTTAATTGCACCTTTTACTATTGCATCATCAAGGCTTAGTAGAGTGGAGAATGTAGCTATACGAATTGAACTAAGTAATGGGTGTGTGGGATGGGGTGAAACTCCTATTCTTCCACATGTAACAGCAGAGGATCAGCCCATGGCTTTGGCTAAAACCGCGGAGGCTTGCCAGTTTCTCAAGCAGAGTTATGGTAGGACTTTAGGCCTGGTTTTGAATGACATTAATGGGATGCTTCCTGGTCATTCTTTTGCCTCTGTAAGTACTAAAGGTAGATTTATTGTTTTTGTCGTTATTGGTTTTGATTTAATTAGTTAATGTGATTCGAAATTTAGATAATTGCAAGGGATACATCTGTTAGTAATGTTAAGAGTTACAAATCTTTAATAAATGATGGTATTTCAAGATTTTAATTGAAAAGTTATGGACTATGAGTTCTAGGATTTACACTATAAGTATCAAGTATGTAGTGATTGATTTATGGATCCAAGGAGCAATTTTCCTGCATATGATCTTGGTTGTTCATCACAAATAGCCTTTGGTTGTTTGATGTGCTGTAGGACTTTGGTTAATGTATGAAATGAGTGTGTGTGTGTGTGTGTGGGGGGGGGGGTAGTTTATAATGAAAATACTACTGTTTGGTTTGAGTTTGTTGTCATCATAAACTTGTTTTAGCTGAACTTTCACGCTCAAGTTTGCTTCACCGTTAACAGCAGACGACTCATAATTAGCAGAACTAGTTGCAGAATTGCATGATTGGATATAAAAATTGCAGCTTGGAACTCTTGATTTTTGTTTATGCCTTATTTACTGCATTTAAAAATAGCCCAGTTTTCAGGTCAAAGTTGAAGGAAATTGATTATGCTAATCGAGTTATCATTTTCAAGTAGTCACGGACGAGAAAATTCTGATACCCATTAATTGTATTTTCTGATGAAGGTCAGAGCAGGAGTTGAGATGGCATTGATTGATGCAGTTGCAAGAAGCATTGGAATACCTTTGTGGAGACTATTTGGTGGAGTTTCAAATGCTATAACAACCGATATAACAGTTCAGTTCGTTCTCTGTTCATCATATATTACAACTGTTTCATGCTAAAAGTAGCCCATATTTATTTAAGGAACTATTAGAAAATATAAAACAGAAGAAATATAGCATATTAATTATGATACTTTACATCCAGATTCCAATTGTCTCCCCAACTGAAGCAGCTGAGCTGGCTTCTAAGTATCACGTCGAAGGGTTCAAGATCTTAAAGCTCAAAGTGGGGAAGAATCTGTCCACAGACATTCAGGTGCTTCAAGCCATACGCATGGTCCATCCTGATTGCTTGTTTATTTTAGATGCCAATGAAGGTTACAACTCCGAGGAAGCTATTCAAGTTCTTGAAAAATTACATGGTAATCGAGCTATTATAGTTTTGAATGTTCCTCTTGTTGCCATACTCTGTCAAGGAAATAAATTCATACCCTCTTTTTTCTGTAGAAATGGAGGTGACACCTATCCTTTTTGAACAACCAGTTCACAGAGATGATTGGAAGGGTCTAGGATATGTTAGTGAAGTTGCAAGAAACAAATACGGGGTATCTGTTGCTGCCGATGAAAGCTGTCGTAGTTTAGATGATGTAAAGAAAATAGTAAAAGAAAATCTTGCAGATGTAGTCAACATTAAGCTTGCTAAAGTCGGAGTGGTTGGCGCTCTTGAAATTATTGACTTAGCAAGGGAATCGGGATTAGATTTGATGATTGGTGGCATGGTTGAAACTAGACTCGCAATGGGCTTTGCTGGCCATTTGGCTGCTGGCCTTGGCTGCTTCAAGTAAGCATGCACAATTTATTCATATTGAAATGTGCACGGTAGTTATTGGTAGTTTCAATTTCGTATGAACCTCTATATTATAATATCTAATACTAATTATTATAAAAAAAATCTAATAGATAATTGATTTGCAGGTTCATTGACCTAGATACCCCCATCTTACTAGCCGAGGACCCCGTATGTGAGGGTTATGAAGGTACTTTCCACTTTATCTTTGACAATCTGCATCTACTAAACGATGTTGTATTATAATTGGTTTTTTTTTCTTTTTTTGAAATAGTATTATAATTGGTTTGATAACTTTGAAAATTATCTGTGGTTAGTTTCTGGGCCAGTTTACAAGTTTTCAAATGCTAGAGGCCATGGTGGTTTTCTACATTGGAATAATATTGTGTGGTAAGTTCCAAATGGTACTTAATTGTTCGTAATTTTATCCGCCGTAACATATAATGAATTTTGTGGTGGATTGTGTTGGCATTTGCAGATTACCAAATTGGAATAACTCTCACACTTTGCTGGTAAAAGCTTAAGATTGAGATAATGGCTGGATTTATTTTCTTGTTGTATTAGAAAAAGTTTATGTTAATTTTCATTCGATAGAGAGATGTATTGGGGCCGATAAAGGTTAGTTTTTGGACAAACAGATGTTATGTGGAATATGTAATTCTTGTGTTTGATGTGGTTAATTACCCACTGTCTTGTTAGTACTCTCCAAAGTATTCATAAAGATTTGAAGGAAATAAATTTGGTTGAATATTTTATCTCAGTCCTGGTTGGTCGCACGACTCGGACCTATTAATTAAAAATCAAGTAGGAGTGTTATATAGTCAGAATGCATGGTCAAGTACATTTGTCTTTGAATAGAGTGAGTGCAGTTGAATCGGGTTTATTCACTTTTTTTTTTTTTTTTTTTTTTTTTTTGAGGAATTGGGTTTATTCACTTAATTGTACTAAAAAGTGATTTGTGGCTAGTATGCTATTACTTAAGATAACTAAATTGTGGTTTTGAAGCAACAGGGGTCTATTGGCTTTAGAATTAAAGACATTTATAAGATGAGATTGCAATTTGTGTTATGGCTATATAGTAAAAAGCACAGTTTCCAAAACTGGCCTAATACACTTTCACAAGTAGACAAGCAATTTCTCTAGGACAGCCACTCTAAATCTTAAAGAATTATTGATAATCCAACGTTGAAATGGCAGGGGAACAGAGGAATAGATGAACTGTAACCAAGACCAAGAATAAACAAAAAGATGTGCAAAATTAATTTATGTTATTCGATGAAGATGGGCAAACATTGTACAAGTAAAAAAGGATTTATAGGACAGTTTACTCCAAGATACACTGTGTCACTTGAACGCCAAGAAAACTTCGGAACGAAGGCATATCAGCAATTATGTTCGTATAATTTAAAACACAGTGTTGCAAAGCTTAGCCACACCATCAAGCACCAAGCAAAACACCAAGGAGAGACGACTCCAAGAATGGGGAGCCTCTCAACTTAGTTAAAATTTAATTACATAAAGAATATAACTAACTTCTTCATAAATGAAGGAGGTCTGAAATCTGGTTCCAGCCCATAAACCACTGCCTCTTATCAGATGGAACCACAAAATTCAGCTCGAACATCTCTCTTGACATATTTCCCGCTTCACAGAAACCTACAAGCTTTGCAACTATCTCGGCACTCTCTTGTATATGCTTCTCATCGTGTGGATTGGTCCACAGCTTGCTTACAAACTGCATCCTCCTTTGTTTTCCCTCTAATGGTACTTCCCATTTTATGTACAATGCATCTCTTTCTTCTGCAGTCAAACGCGTAGCCAACCTCTTTGCAAGAAACTCTCTTTCCCGCTTCAATGCTCTCACACTGAACCAAATAAGATACATAGTACTTGTTTAGAAGCTATCTTTCTAAGATACAGAACTCTTTTTTTCTTTTGGAAAAGAGAACAAATGTATATATACCTTGAAGATAAAGAGACTGTAGGCTCATTTCCTACGCGAGCTGGGCTTGCGTTTCCAATTTCCATTAAGTGCTGCTGCAGCCATGTCAAGCGTCTAAGCTCAACTTCCACGTATATTTGGTCGGCAGGTTCCCCCTTAAATAGAAGATAAAATTGTGTCCTGTGAATGATGGAAACAAAGCAAACATCCCATAACTCAATGATCTGCTGCCTTTGTTCTCTATAAGCCAGTTGCCATGAAGCTGGTGACTCCTCTTGTATCTCGGGTATAGTCTCAGCATCCTCCATATTGTATCCAGCTGCTTCATTTGCCTCAAGCTCGAGTACCTGAAGGAAAAAATGATTCCAAATTGTTGCAAATATCAATCATCATGCTTGAATTTAGTACTAACGAGAAGTAAAGAACTATTACTTTACCTGGCATACAAGAAGCTGTTTCTGGTATTGCAGCTTGGCAACACGTTCTTTAAGTTCGGTAACATAAGTTTTGATGCTTCTGACATTCTCTTCTGCTGCATTTTGGAACATTTTCTGCATTTTCCTCATATTCACAGAACTGGAACGCCGATAAGGAGTGTTTTCCTTTGATGAGACATCTCCACCTTCACTTTTTGTGGGGGTGTCTTTCTCAGAAACCGATTGAGTTTCACTTGACAAAGCATCATCATAAACTGGAGCTCTGTTTTCAATCTCACAGTTCATTACTTGCTTAGAAGCTGACAGAGGTGAACACGGAGACTTTAAAAAGTTTTGCCTATTAAGACTATTATTTGAAACTAATGGAAGCAATTTCTTCTTTTTAGCTGGATTCTTGGACTTGGGAGTTGCATCATTAGAGGGTTGATCATTGTTGGCTGGAAGAGACATTGCTAATTTTTCTATTGACTTCTGAACGTTTTCAAGCTTCTCCTCAAGATCGGCTATGGTGCTTCCTTGAGAGTGAAGTCTGGTTATCTCTTCCTTCAAGTTTGCACTAACACTCTTATTAACTGATATAACATTTCCAACTTCAACATCTTTTTCAAGAGGCGGGATAGCACGCATTTCTCTTATCTCTGCTTGCAGCTTAGCAATCGTCTCTGCTGCATCCTGATTACCTAGTCTATGACATGACACCTCCTTCTGTAGTACCTCAAGGGCTCGATTGGCTTCTTCACCTAATTGCTCTTGGAGATGTTCAAGTTTCCGAATTTCATGCATCAATGTAAAAGGTGCAGTAGATGATTGCCTCATTGTCTGCATTCCCATTGTCTTTCTTGTTCTGTCATTTCTTGGTAATAAAGTTGCAGAAAAAGAGAGGCACTTCTTTGCAACAGGACTGAGTGGTGGATCAGACGGCTTCATTCCCTGAATTACACTCAACTGTGAGCTTACGTTGATGAGTTTAAAAGAAGAAAGGGATTGAGGTAGAAAGAAAGATGACGAAAAATAAAGACCTGCTGCTGCTCCTCCTCGAGTTTTCTACGCAACTCATCCACTTGAGATTGAGCTAAATCTCGCTGACGCTTCAATTCTTCCATTTCTTTCTCCATCTAAAGAAATAAAAATATTAAGTATTACAAGCTCCTAAAGTTTACTCAATTCATTACCAGGCAAATAAAATTGTGCTAGAAATCAATGTTGGCTAACCTGCTGAATTTTGAAGTCCTTCTCATTAGATGGATCTGGTGTACGTAGCTGTGTTTCTAACCTTGCTACTTCCTTTTGTAAATGCTTCACAAGCTGCTTGTCTGGAATTACCATGTTCACTTGAGCGTTATTTGTCACTTCCTTTGCTCGGGTAGCAAAGAAGAGAGTATTGCGAGATTGGTCAACATGACTTGATGCCGGACTCAATGTACATATGATGGCAGTACGTGCATTTCCTCCAAGTGAATGTTGCAATATACGTGTGAGCTTTGAATCACGATAGGGTACGTGACCACTTCTTTTTCCCATACTGGAAGCCAACAATTAAGATAATCAGCAAGTATTTAGGATAATTGGCTTGAGATAATCAGGCAATATTTCAAAAGTGGATTGTTGGAAATATCACCCATATGTCAACATCTGAATATTGATCAAAAACCGATTTTTGCACTTTCAAAGTAGAATCACGCACACATAAAGATAACAAGCATCACCAAGATTGACAGCCAGATAAGTGGCTAAAACGATAGCAAACATATGTAGAAACTTATTATACAATGCTGACCTTAGCTTCCTAATTACTGTCGTAAGGGTCATCAAACTAAGGTTAATATGACAGCCTTCCCTGAGCCTTGCACCCTCGGCATTCGTCTGCGAGGCCCTTTCACTGCCAGCTAAATCAACAAAGTTCTGCACAACATATACAAGAGAAACAAATAATCGTAAGGGCATTCATAATTAACGATGAAAATAATTTTTAGGAAACCAGATATTTGATTTTACCAAGCTCGCAATATATGATCGCACACAATCTGGGCTCTCACGAAGAGTACTTTCAATCGTCTGCATTGAGAACCAAAGGAATTCCAGTTAGTTAAAAAAAACCATGCCTTATTTATGCATTAAATCAATAAAGTTATGTCGAAAGAAAACAGACCAGTCTTATTATTTGATGTGATCGCGAGCTGGTATCATTAAGTGCAGTTTCACCTACTTGTCTCTGAGCTGCAAATTATGGATAAATCAATTAAGAAGTTCACATTTGCACCAAATCAGTAAAAAATGATTTAGATGCTTTTTTCCGGAAAGTTTTATTTGCTTACCATCACAAATTTGGATTAAATGTCTCAAGTGTTGGTCATCATTTGCTGTCTCTTCTACCAATTTCTCAACCACAGTTCCTTTCTGTAAAAGAGTTAACATGTCACACGCATGTAATAGGCAAAAAAAAAAAGCATGCAAAAGCTGCTATGGATAAGATTTCCTCACCTCTGGGTCATCTAGAAGTTTAAGAGTACGACCCGAATCTGAGTTTAATAGATCCTTGACATTCTCATTGTAGATTTCTAGGCCAGATATTTTAATCTTAAAGTCTCGTTCTGGAGTCTGCGGAATTAGTCAAAATTACAGAAAGTTTATCCCAGTTAAAAACAAAATTAAAAAGTCACTAACTCAACAAATAGGAAAAGATCAAGCATTAAAACAAATATGGTTGAAGAAAATGTTTATAAAGCTTACATTCATTATATGACTATAGATATCATTAACAGCTTTCTCCGTAATTCCTCTCATGGTGTAAGTTTTCCCACTGCTAGTTTGTCCATATGCAAATATAGTAGCTGCAGCAAATTACAAATATATCAAGCGAAACCATTTCAATAACCCCAAGTATAAGCAAAAAATGTCAACTTTCTCTTTTTGCTAGCTTAATTAAAAAAAGTATATATATATACCATTGATTCCCATAAGAGCCGATAAAGCCACAGTCTTAACTCCATCTTCATACACAATTTCAGTTGAACATTGAGGACCAAACACTTTATCTAAAAAAACAAAAATAACAAATACATCTCTTGTTAAGCTTCTCTAATATCAAATAACACAACTAGAATCCAAATCAATAACAGAAACCTAGCTTGGTCAAACCAAAACCATGTAATTGGTGGGATCTGACCAAACCTGATCTGGACTAGAATTTTTTGATTACCAAAAGTGAAGGACGTGGGCTGCGGCACACGCTCGTTAGGGTTAGATTTGTAAACAATTGTATGCTCATCAATGCATTCCCAAGACATATGGTCTTTTGAAGATTGTTCCCTTTTGTTCAAAGGCCTTAACCTCACAGTTACAACAATTTTCTCTTCTCTTGCTCGGTTCCCACCTGGAGTGGTTACAGGTGTCCTCTCTATTTTTGTACCAGGAGTTCTAATCGTCATCTTTTTAGGATGAAATTTTTGTTACTATTCTGATTGAACACCACCACCTGGTTGTACATTGTGCATTAGCGGCTGTACCTTGATTCAAATCAGAAAAAACACATACGGAAAATATACATGATTATTTACCTGAGAATCAAAGGAGATGGATTTTAATCAGATCTGATTGAATCCAAATTATGAGAGTCGACGAGTAAGTGCGTGTTTGTTGCTTCAGATAGAGAGACAAAGAGAAAAAGAGGAAAGTAATGAGGTTATTTGTGTCTGAGGGGAAGATTTGGATTTTTGAAATGAAGAAGAACGTGTGCAACGGCTAGTTTCCATTATCTCGTCGTGGTTCGATTCGTCAATGTATCGTGCGGATAAAAGCCGTTGTGCTCCAAATCCAAACAATTGAAAAAAGTCCAAATTCACTTTTTACCAATGATTTTCCAGGGAAAAATTGAATTAGGACCCAATTAGCTCATTAATATTTTGTTATGTTTAGAATGAAAATAAAAATATTTATTTTATTAGAATAATGACTCTTTAAAAATTTAACTAGGTGAATAAGCACTACAAATGTGAAGGTCTTTCTAGAGCGAGGAAAGCATTCATTTGAAATTGATATAATGTTGAAAAAATGTAATTATTTGAAATAAACTTTTTATTGAAAAAGGTGATACGCTTACTTATTTAGAAGTAAATATAAACAAAAAATCATTTGAGTATCTATAATTTCTTTTAAATATGGAAACACAAATGATTTATGAAATGAATTAGCAGACCTGGGGTGATGACTTTTTTACCCTCTTTTAAAAGAGTCTAATATTTTTTAAAAGAAAAACAAGTTAAAAAGAATGTTATTAAAATGGAATGAGCTGTTTTGAATTATATTTAATAATTTAATCATTGTAAATTTCAACTGAAATGAATATTATTTTATCGAAGAATAAAAAATATAAAAAATGAAACCATCCCACACCAAACCAGCCATCCCAGTTCCCCATCATATGCCCGTGGCTCCTAAGCACTCGTTTGCCCGTTGAGGTCGCCGCTCAAGAGGATTTTGTCATGGATGGTCGAGCTTGGGAGTGCTAGCAAAGAGTGATGGTCTCTACCCGATTTGTTTGACCTCGATTCTATTTAATTTTATTGTGAGTGAGTGGGCATTCTAGTCTTTCTTGGAGGAGTTGGCTTTCGTTCCTATGTTAATAGCCCTGCGCTCTATGGGAGAGTTCGTACGGTTTTGAGAAAATAAATTGTTTGATTCGAAGTTTTGTCTAAATATACAATTATAAAAAAATAGTATTGATTTAAAAATAAAAAATTATCATTTCTATGTGAAAGAATGGTAAATGTGTTATAAATTTATAATTAGCTAGCATCCGCCTAATAGGAAGGGGTTGTTGCTCGAAGGATCGTCACAACAAGGTGGGTCCACTAGTTTGGCCCACGATTACACAAAATATCGAGGCTTCACAATATCAAGTTCAGTCAAACTAAGGGTAAATACATCAAACCCCCATTTTTCCTTTTACTTTGGAAACGTGGGCACAAATATGATAAGAGATTGTTGTATTTTTTATGTCACAACTTATAACCGTAAGCATTTCGATCTCATATCTTAATCTGCTAGCTAATTTGTAAATACATCTTCAATTCTGTTGGCAATATTGCAGACAAATTTTAAAATTCGCCCGAATAAGACTACGTGCGTCTCAATTTGGGGATTTTGATCAATTTCAACGAAAATTGTAATGATAAAAAAAATTAAAAAATTTCTATGTTCAAATGCCAAACATTCCCTAACAATAAAATTACACAATTCATCTCCAATCTCCCTTCCCCAGTTCTTCCTCTAAATCTAATTCTAGAAACAAAATGGGTTTTAAAACTAATATCGCTATTCCGCTAATTTGAGCTATTATAAATGTTGGATAACGAAAAAGTAGTGCAATCGTAGATATTTTATGAACCCGTCAAGTTTGAAGCAACTGAAATAATTCGTAGAACTGTGTGCTGATGGAGGAGGAAGAAAATGGAGATTAATGACGGAAAATATAATAATTTCATTTAATAAAAAGATTTTATGGTAATTCAGTTGTGATAAATTGAGAAATGACCTGCTTACATTATTAACTTTGCTGACATTAACTTGAAGAGTAGATGATTTTTCGATTATTGGTTGGTTAAGACGAAAGTCTTTTACTTAATAGGCTACCTTGCGTAAGGTCTCGTCATAGGGGTTCCCCCGTCATAAACTAACAGTCATTCATTATTAAGTAATAAACTATTAATCTGAAATTTTACTATCATAAAAAAATTAATTGATGAGTTATAAATTTTCATTATGTAAAGATATACGAGTATATATTTATTTGACAAAAAGTTAACAAAACTTGTGTAGATCAAGTGGCTACAAAAATGTTTAATTTTTGTTGAGGTGTAGGGTTCAAGGCTTTGTTAGTATAATCAAATTATTAAATATTTTTTTTAACTAAATGGAATTTTGAAAAAATGAATAAAAGAATCGAATTGTTTATTTTTTCGGTTGATCGGTCCACCAGCAGTTCGGTTCTGATTGGTTTTGGGGCATTTACGGGTTGAATAGGACACTAGTTCACAATCGAACCGGTCAGTTCATCCGTGGTTTGGTTTGACTGGTTTTGGAGGCATTTACAAGCCGAATAGGTCACCAGTTCGCAATCGAACCGGCCAGTTCATCGGCGGTTCGTTTTTGATTGTTTTTTGAGGCATTTAAGGGCCGGTTAGGACATCAGTTCACAATCAAATCGATTGAACCTTCCGAACCGATCCAATTTTCAAAAGATTGGCCCCTCTAGTTTGATTTTCCTCTCCAGTTTCTTCATTCTCTACAACACCTCTCCTTTTTTTTTTAAAAAGAAAACATTGCTCCTTTTTATTTTTCCTTTATTTTGTCTTTTCATATAATCTTGTTGTATTATGATACCTTGACCTTTTTTTTCCCCATAATACTTACAATTTATTTTTCACAAATTAAATTAACTAGAGTTGTGGATTAGAAACAAGCTTGAATAGCTTTTAGTTGTCATCCTAAGGTGGTGTTTGCAAAAAATTAAAATAAGTATTTTTTAGTTTTTTTTTAAAAAAAAAAAACTTGAGTAGTGTTTGCGTTAGAAACCGGATCGGACATCGAACCGGTAGCTTTACTGGTTACTGGTTAGATCGGTATAGTATATGTAATCAACTATTTAAAAAATATTATCCATTTTTTCAAGTTTATTTCCATAAACTAAATGTTTATCTCATGACTAATTATTTTTCCTACAAATTTTGAGTTGAGAATGAATGATAGCAACAAAATTTCAAGTATGATAACTTGATATTAATGCAATAATTCAAATTATAATAGACACCACTAAAAAAAAAAGTTATTGATAATCACATATGAAAAAGAGAAAATATTGATGAATTTTGTCATCAAATTATATTAAAAATGAAAATACTCGAAGTTTGAGAAAAAAATGACTTTTCTAATGAAATTATTCTCAAATATATTAAATAACTGATTATGTAAATTTTTTTTTGTTTATGTTGATTTTGTTTAATTCAAAGTGAAAAAAAGAAGAAGAGATGTAAGAGTATTGTTGAAGTTTAAAGATCGCGCAAGAGAAGTAAAAATCCGTATGTAAACTTTTTATTTTTATAAGTGAACCAGTAGTTCGATCGATTCACTAGTTCATTGATTTAACCGATTTTGATAAGTTTTTTTCGGTTCGAACTGGTCAGGAACAAAGCTGGTTTTGGAGGGTTAATCGGTCGAACCGGCTAGTCTGGTCCGATTTTTAAAACACTGGTTTGTTGAAGCTGGTGAGGAGGTGCTTTTAACTTTTTATGGAAAACTTGTAATTTTTTTAAAGTTTTATTGGACAATTTTATCCTCAACATTTTTTCTATTATTCCAGAGTTACCCTCACCTACTACATAATTAATTTCTACTTGTCTTCATTACTTTTCACCCAATTTCATTTCAGCCGATTCAAATCAAACTTACACATTCATCCAACAACCGAAAAATAAATTGAGATTGTGATTTCTTTACTTCAAGAGAGGCTTTTTTGTATTGTTTTCTTATTGAAATCTTGAAACATGGTTAAATTTTTGCAAGTATTTGTTCTGGAAAATAAGGCCCTAAGTTACAAATTTGTTGTTGATTTCTATACAAAAGCTAATCTTTCTAAAAATAAATTATTATTTAGTAAATTATGTGATTCTACTATTATGTAAACCTCTATTTTTTTTTTAAATGAATACACTCATATGTGGGTGGTTGATGAATTAAAGATATGATTAATTTCATTTTTACCCATTAAATTAATATAGCCATCACACATAAAATCAATGGTTGATTGACACAACTATTTTCCTTTGTAATAAAGCCCAAGGTGACGGAAGCCTTTAAATTCTTGATTGATTGGAAACATAGTTGGACAATCTTTTAACAAGAAATTTGATCTTCAATTATGGCAACGTTGTAGAATATGTCATTTTGCAAAGAAATTTGACCTTCAGTTATGACATAGTTGTTGAAGAAGCCGTCAAAGAGGTGTAGTTGGTATAGAAGGCAATTGGCGTTTTATAAATATATGAAGAAAAATGCTTTCAACTCAAGGGCAATCTTGGCATTTTATGTATATAGGAGAAAAAGGTGAATTTTGTAGATTTTTTTTTGCAAACACACAAAAGAGATTTTTTTGGTGCTTCTTAACATTTACAAATACCATTTACTTTTACTTCTTTGCAACTTGTAGTTTTTTTTTAGATTCTAAGATTTGAGTAGAATCACAATTTGTTGCAAACACCACTTAAAAACTATATTGGTGTGCAAGGAAAATCAACCGGCTACTGACCAACTATGTAAGTGTTTTTTTATTTTTTTATTTTAAATTGTAAATTAGTGAGTCGATATGTTCTCACAGTCCAACGATTTCATTGATTTTTAACCTTGTCAGTTATTATTGGTCGAGAGCAAGGTAACTAAGTCGTTGAGCGGGCGCGAGAACGTGGGATATTTGAACTTCGACATATGAGAGCGCCTATAAAGCGTTTTGAAAATAATATTATAATAAATAAAAAATAAAGTAAATGAGAAATATGAAAAAAAATTACTATACTATTTTACTAAAATAATAAAAATAAATATATTGATGATATAAATGAGTAATTTTTTATGTTTTTATCTTAGATATACATAAGATATTGTTAATTCATTCATAATAACATCATTTATTAAGTTTTTAGAGAAAAGTTGATATACAAAATTTATTGTAGGGAATGAACTATGTTGTATTATACAATTCACAAAAATATATTAGTATTTTATCAAATAGTGAGTGGTGTTAACTAAATATTTGTTTCTTTATTCTGTTTTAATAAGACCAATTCTTAATTTTATAGAACATATGTACATTATTTATTAGAATTGTTAATAGCAAAATTTAAGCTTTAGAATTGAGATAATATTAAATTAATACTTCTATTTTCAACTTTGGAATAAGAGATAACATCAGTCATGACTCAGTGCTTTTATTGTTGAGAATACATTTGACCATTATACTAGTTATTTTTTCTGAAAATATGTCTTGATTCTGATGACTTAAATATAAGTATTCCAATTTATGGCACTAGTGCGCAAATTAAAATTATTCGGAGTTACCTCCTAAGCATGGATCAAAATTTCGTTTCGAGTGTATGTTTCGGTTAGTCAAATATTGGAAACTTTTCGAGACATTTCGGAAATGTTTTGGAAACACTAAGGAAAAATTGTAATAAAAGTTACTAAATTTAGATAAATAACAGAGTTTAAGGCAAACAAATAGTTTCGAAATTACATCTTATTTTCGTTTCGCTTGATTCAAAATCGGAAAGTTTTCGATGTTTTCGAAGGAAAAGATGGAAACTTTGATCCATGCTTCTAGGTAGTGCTTTCTAGACTTTAGTGAGCCACATGTGTTTGTCTTTAATTAATTCTGAATTAATATATTGAATATTGATGATCCCCCACTTGACACATGTTACTCGCTAAGTCCAAAAGACTTCGAACAATTCCATCATATTGAGAATTTCAATTTGCGAGCGCGCGTCAACACTTGAGACGCGAATTTAGTTACCTTCGAGAGCTGCCTTTATGAGGTCAACTGATCCGGTTTCAAAACACAATCATAAACCAGTCCGGTTTAAGATATCGATCCGATCCGGTTTAGAATCACAGTCATAATTACCAAATTAAGAAACTAGAATTGATCCTGCTTTGGCCTTTACGCATTTACCCCACCATTAAACTGAATGCCTCTCAAAAAAAAAAAAAAAAATCAGACTGAATGAAAGCAAAAAAGGTCTTCTCCAACAGAGAAGAAAGAGGGTGTAATAAGCCCTAATTATCAAAGCTGATGGCTCGATCTTCTTCCGATTCCGGTGGAAGAATAAACATCTCGGCAAGTACTAAAAAGCTCGACGTCGACAATCGAATTTCCCTAAACTTCTACTTCCGCATCGCAGATAATATTCTCAAGCAGGTAAACTACTGAATTTATACTAACGTTGTGTGCATCAGCATTTCTTGATCTGCTTATGATTTCTTTCTCTTATTTTATGCTATTATTACTAGGAGTATAATTTGATTTAATTTTAGCTTGTTGTATATTGTGATGAATATTCAGGAAGAATATGTTTGATCAATTCCGTTTTCTTTTTAATCTGTGAATAAGTTCTTTGAGGAGCTGGTTCGCAAGATTGTTGCAGTTGGCAGCACTACACAAGGCCACAACCTCAATCCACTGCAACTTTGCGGCAGTTTACATATATTTTGCTAAAGTGTTAAACGAATATGAAGAAGTTCTAAAAAAGAATATTAGTATAGCTTTTAACATATTCATATTGTTTTTCAAATTGTTTGATTATCATGTTTTCAAGCACAGAAGATATATAGCATCATCCATTTAGGTAGTTGTACTTGTTATTATAGCAAACTTATCTCACATATAAAAAACTTAACAAATATAAACCAGAAATATAAAATTCCTTGATATATAACTATCACAACTTAAAGCTGAAAAACAAAATTATCTAAAAAAATTGCCATTTAATTATAAAGCTCCAGACCAGGCCAAACCTTTATCCCATTTAGGCTAAGAAAAAGGTAATCAGTCAAAGTTATGATACTTGCTTTTCAGTAGATCATATTGGCCCATTTAATGAAGGTAGAAATCAAGGATGCATCTTCCTCTGCTGAACAATCCGAACCCCAAGAAGATTTACAGTCCAAGTTCACATAAATAGGGCTACCAGGTTATCAAGGGACTTGAATTTATGAATCAAGCTGACCAAATCATGTTCACAGTATAATCTGTAACATTATTAGTATAGTCCTAGACTTAAATCATTGTTAGTTAAATTTTATGTCGCCCTTGACATCATGTATCTCTTTCAATCTATGTTCTGTCATTTTCCAACCATTTCATGATTTAATTATATTTGTAGGCTGAAATATTTCGTGAAGAAAAGAATGTCGTTGATTTGTACGTTATGCTCCTTAGATTTTCAAGGTGAGAAAGGATGCCATTTGTTGAATTTTTGACGTCTAATTTACTAAGAATCTATCTTTCATAAAGAAAAGTATATCTAGGTAGCATGAATTTTGAATGATGTTTGTTGGGGGGGGGGGGGTTACAAAAAGTTGATTTCATTAAAGCTGCATGTTGCATTTTATTTTAGTTTGGTTTCAGAGACAATACCTTGCCATCGAGACTATAGAAGATCTCTGCAAAGCAACAAACTTAAACTGAAGAAGGTAACAACTGCAACTCTTGATAATTTTCATATTACTGATATTGCTGCTAGCCTGCTAATGTACCTTTTATATTTGTTTTTGTTACTTTAATATAATTTGATTTTTTTAACTGTTTGCTGCAGAAATTAATAGCTGCTTTGACAGAGCTTGAGGAACTGAAGCCGGATGTTCAAGCAAAACTAGAGGAGTTACAGAATAAACAAGGCCATCATTCAAATAAACAGAGTAATTTTTGGCAGAAAGAAACTCAGACGTCTTCAGTTGAATATTCCGCTTTCAAACAACAAAATTGGAACAGTTGTCTTGCAGAGAAGGTATATTGCTTGCTCATCGTAAATTGGCTTTGATACTGACTTTATATGTTCGTTGAGACTAATAACTGATGTGTTTAAGAGTTTTGGCAATTTTGTTAATTTTCTGTAAATTGCATCGCACTTGCCCCTCACTAGTAAAGTTTCTTATGCTAAAAATTGAATGCAGAAAATAATAGTTCATTTTATTGTTCTGTACATGACATAAACTACAGCCTGTTACTAGGGAATTTGGATATCAGGGTTCAAAGACTCTCTCACTTGCCAAACCAGTAGAAGAGCATCTCAGGAGAATGTAAGTTGTCTTTTGTCGCTTTTCCATATTTTTTTTTAACACGAGAATGCTAGTAGCTTGCAGTATTACTTCATTTTTTTATGAAGCTTCCAGTGTATTTGTAGATTTCAAAGAAATTTGCAGCAGTAGATACTCTTTATTGTCAAACGTAGTAGGTCGCATCTAGTATAGTAATCAAAGTAGCTCCAAGTCATACTTAACCATTTATAGGAAAGTGAGCATGGTCCTGGGCATCCTAAAAAGGATATAGGACAATTAAGTTGTAATTTAGTGAATGTAAGAAATTGAGTGTATATGTAGGAGGGGTGGATTGGTGGAGCGCCATGAACCTATTCCTTCTGCTTGGTAGTAGGAAAGATGGAGGAAGATGAGAATCTCCCATCATGTACTCCACAATGTTTTACATTCTGTATTTTGCTATAATATGCCAGCTGCTACTTTTTGCTTTTGTATGGGAGACCATGAAAGCACATGCATGTTTGCTTAAGCTACTAAGCCATTTAGTTGTTGGTCTCCTCTTCAGAGTGAAATTCTTCAAAACGTATAAAAGATTTTGGCATGCGGGTGTATGTGAGGATGGGTCGTTATCTCTTGAAAGTTTGCTTATGAAATTTCAGAGGGATCAACAGGGTTATGGTTTCTTTATACTTTAAATTCTTTAACTCAGAACGAAAGAAATCTCACGAAATAGGATTCAAAATATTTATGTCTATTCTTTTTGCCTAATTATCCACCAGTTCAAATAGTGATTAGATACCTGAGTACTCATTTTAGTTTCCAATGCATAGACATATAGTTACCAAAACAAAAATTGCTCAAGTTCCGTACTCCTGTAATCCATTTCTTTCCACAGAATTTATTCTCCTCCATCTTGAAGTAACAAAATGAATGTGAACTGGCAGGGATCTTTCTAGTTTACACCAAGTTTTTCTTTATCTTATATGCATGACTTTTCTATTCTCATTCGTAATAATCTCCCTTCGACACAAATTTTTGTATCAAAAAAGTTTATTTGCAAGAAATGGCAGCATTGACCTCATTTTTTGCATAACTTTGGAACAAATTGGTTAATTGAGTGAGAAATAATGGCGAAATAATAAAATAATTTAGACAAATCTAGCTCTCCGCCAAAGCAGGACAAAAGTAGAGATAGAGAATGGATCTCATTAATAGTTGGTGGGTTCGGAAACCAATAGAAATTTAGTTTCTATACCTTCAGTTAGATAGGATTGTATCAATTGAATCCAATCAAGCAAAATCCAATAGAGTTATGTTTTTTTTTCACATATGGCTATATATGAACATTAGATTCACGACGGAGAAACTTCTACAGAGAGTTGTAGTGGGCATCAGTAATGATGACTTTCGTTCTTACTTTTTTTTTTTTGTTTGGATTTTTAGTCCTCTGCTCAACCAGCTGAGCTATCCGATCCTTTCTTGAAGTAGCATCCCATCCTTATTTTATTAGATGACCGCAGTATTTATTACTTAAAGGGACAAGGGGGAAGTCGGAGATTTTTCCAAGTCCTGTAATATGTTGGAGCTTTGGTACAACTAAAAAATGAACTTTCCATTTTTGAAAAAATCAAGTTGGCACTATATTACTACGTGTGTCATAATGAAATAGGAAAGTTTATTCACAAATTCAAATCTGGTGGAGCTTAAACAGATAAAAGAGACCTTTGTGATTTTCTTAGCTCTGAATCTAGGATGAAAAGATACATCAATGAGAAATTAATTTATAGAGTATATTGCCTTCTTTTCTCTATTATAAGGAAGAAAAGAAAAGTCAAAATTCTTCTTTATCAGTTAATCAAAGAGGAAACCCATCTCTGACAAGTTAGAAAAAAAATCTGTTAGAGAAAAATGAGAAAGAGAGAAAAAGGAATCTTGATTTTTTCCCCGTGTCATTCTGAGAAAGCGATTTCAGGAAGAATATCACATATATTTGATGAGAGATAAAAAGAAATTTTGATAAGTATTAAGTATAGCAGCTTAAGCTGAAGAAACTACTTTTGAACTAATATAGAGAAAGTAATGACTTGAGTGGGAGAAGGGGTTGAAGATTTCCACATCGACAGGGTGGGGTATCGCCGTATTGGTACACTAAGTTCATATGAGTATCATCTATTAAATTTAACGAGTCACTTTTCTTTGCCATGAGTTAATGAAGTATATTTTCTTACAAATTATTTCTTTTCTTTTTCTCCAGTGAATTATTACATTCACAATTTCAGCAATTTGGATTATTTGAGTAGTCTGGTTTTTAGTCTAGGATTTAGAGAGATGACTGATAGCATTGGAACTTCTATGGTGGTGTGAAAGTAGGCAACAATTTTGGCGGGAAGACACATAAATAAATGTATCACTTCAAACTTTGCTTTCCAGAGAGCCAAATTCAAGCATGACATCATATGCTTGCCTATGAGCTATTTAGTTGCTCTCCCTCTTGAAAGAGTATGTAATCATTCTCTCAACAGTTGAACATTATCCTAAGGTGTTATATGATTCAAAAATATGACTACTATTGAGTCCTAGAGTACTTGGTTTCCAGATAAAATTAACATATCGAAGTCTTAATTTAATCTCAAGACCCTAATATATGAGAATATTCACATAAATTGTTGCCTTAAAATTAGTGGCGTTAAGCTAGTGAAGCTTGAGGAGAATATTTAAAAAAAAAGAGTAGATTTTCCTCAAGACAAGAAGACTTTTGCATGCCATAGGGCATGTTCCATCAGAAGTTATGTTAGCATTGCTAACGAAATTCTGTTAGAGCGGAAATCCTGTAATCTGGTGTGCATTTTATAACAAATTTGTTTTGTTCTTGTTAATGTTAGTCAGTCTTCTTTCAATCTTTCTTTTGTTTATTTTTTTATAGATCACTAAGTATTCCCCGCCCCAAGGAGGAAACTCTTTCTAGACATTCTATTTTGGGTCCAAATGGGCTTCATGGACAATGGCAACCTCCTAGTAACCATAAGGTGGTATGACAACCCCATGTTTTATGTTATGACATTGCGTAAGAGTAAAAGGTTCTGATTTTACTTTGTAAATGCAGGTTCAGTATCCAAGCAATTTGGACTTCTCTCCTCTTCATATTCCAAGGTTAAACTAATCTCATACCTGTAATTGTACCATACCTGTCATGTTGAATTTCTTGAATATAACTAGTTGATCAAATAATTCAGACTTTATGTTTTTTAATTAGCGTGTGGAACTGTAAATGTAGCTTGGTTTCTGAATGTTCTATTTTCTGATGTGCGTATAGTGGTAGTTAATATTGTTTGTGACCTTTCTAGGGATAATAGCATTCAGCAGTCTATCAAGGATGAAAGTGTGATGAGAAAGGATGACGATAGCTCAGACCAAGAAAGATCAAGTTTGGAGTCTCTAGTTCAGTCAAAGAATGATACCCAACAGATTCAAGAATCTGATTCTCTCATTTCCTTTGAGACTGTTGAAAGCTTTCCACAAACAGAAATTATCAGGCAACCTTCCCCCCCTCCTTTTCTAGTAGATGTGCAGGATCTGATCCCAATGTCACCTCCTGCAACTGACACGGAATGTGGGTTGGAAAATTCTTCTGATGATGCTTTAGTTTGCTCAGATCCTCTTGAATTGCACATTGTAATGTTTTTAGCTATTTTCTTTTACTTCAATGTGAATTCATGTTTCACTTTCCTGCATTCACTGAATTTGATTTATTTCAAAACATCTGGACATTCATTATAGTTTTTCTTTTATCAGCCAACTGATCTGATGGACAGTTTCATGAAGCTAGCTAAGTCAAACACAAATAAAAATTTAGAAACATGTGGCATCCTTGCAGGTTCCCTTGTAAGTATCGCTAATTTGAGATCTATCACCTAATTTTCTGAGAAATATACCTGCCGTAAATTTTTCTGAAATGTTTGAGAATTATATCAGTCATCATTTTGATATATTCTTTTGAAGGAAAAACTCACTTTGGTTATTTGTTGCAGAAAAACCGGAAATTTCATATCACGGCTCTCATTATTCCGAAGCAAGAATCAACATCAGATTCGGTAAGACAGAAGGTTTGACATAGACTGCAGTCAAGGAAACAAATACTAGTATAAGCTTTATTATGTGAATATTTTACTAAATCATTCTTATCAAGCAGTGCCAAGCCACAAATGAGGAAGAAATATTTGAAGTGCAGGACAAGCGGAGCCTTTTTCCTTTGGGATGGATTCATGTAAGTAGACCTTTTCCTTTGGGTGGATCCATGTAAAATGCTGCATGTTTGGTTTTTATCAAAATTTATTGTAATATGCTTCCACAGTCTTCAATTTCTATTCAGGCAAGCATTCAAGTATGTTCTCCAGGTCTGATTAACATACAGAATTTTATCCATGTGCTACTACTAGATTATAATGATATTTTTTTCTGATAACAAGAGCTTTTCAATAGGATTTTCTGATTATGATTGACAGTGAACTACACATCTCTCTATATATGAACATGTGAACTAAGGTTTTCTTGGTTTTTTCTTGTTCTTAGTCTGTCTGGTTGATTTGATTTTCTGGGAAATGATATTTTACATGTTTTAAGGTAGTGATTGAAGTATGCACTTGTCTGAAATCTCGCTCAGGGTGAATATTATACAATCTGCTTATTATTTTGCAGACGCATCCTACACAATCTTGTTTCATGTCGTCAATTGATATTCATACACATTACTCTTATCAGGTAACAAATTCTTCTACATTTTAATTATTAAAAAAAATAAAAAATAAAAAAAATCTACATTTCCAAATGGACTCACATCTAACGGTATCGATTATCATATGAAATTGACGGTTACCCTTAGTTCAATTGTGCAAATTTAATTGTTTCTACTGGGCTTTACTGAACAAATGCTACTTCTTCAACAGATTATGTTGCCAGAAGCTATTGCCATTGTCATGGCACCCAGAGACAGTTCCAAGTAAAGTTATAATATTATTGCTATAGGCTTATTTCTTCAGTTATCTAAAGAAGTATAAGCTAACCTCGATTTGTTTGTGTTATCAGAAACCATGGCATATTTCGGCTGACTCCAGGTGGAATGACGGTGATAAGGGCATGCCCCAAGCGCGGGTTTCATTCACATGATCCTCCTGATGATGGTAGTCCTATATACAAACATTGTACAGATGTTTATATGAACTCTACTTTGAAATTTGATGTCATTGATCTACGTTGAATGACCAGATTCATTGATTTGTCAACTTTATTCATTCGCAAAACAAAAATTAATTGTGTTATAGTTTCATACCGAGATCAATGATGAAAGGAAATATTCGAGTTTGTTGAATTTGTGGGGCTGCGTGAAACTGACTAGCTCAAATGTAAAGTCTTGATTAGTCTACGTACGTTGCACATTGCACATTGTTTGTATTGTATTCTTTAGTTTATACAAGTGTCGCCTACATTCATTCTGCAGCTAACTTCATATCATCTTATATCATAAAATCATTAAATTTCACCTTTAGCTTAAACTGTGATTTAATGCGACGTAACACAAATACAACCACGGTCTTTACCCCCAATTAACTCTGGAAAAGTAGATGTGTTATGTTACTCCCTCCATTTCATACTACGTATCGTTTGAGGTTTTTTCACAAGGATTAATGAATCAATTAATGCTCTAATTTTTAGGTAAATAAAAGTGTAGTTGGACAAATTACTCTTGAGAAATAATTAAATATTTTGTAATGAATTCCCGTAATTTATTTCTCTATTCCAATTTTTAATGAAGAAGGGTAAAAATGTTAAAATAGCATTTAAGTTTATCTTGAATTCCTAAAATGACATATATTGTGGAATTTTTTTTTTCTCCCTAAAAAGAGATATATTGTGGAATGGAGGGAGTATATTATGTTCGCGAGATCAATTGTTTGAACATTACGGTAAACTCAAGTTTTCGTTCTCCTATTTCTGATCAAATTTGATTCTAAGAAGCCTGCATAAAAGAAAATTTGTAAAAAGTTTACATGTTCCAGATACTTGGTGGATATTATTGAACTATACTTTGTACAATTTCAATCCATCATTTTAACACAGGATTCAAGCACTCCAATTAACACTTTCATATTTTAAATTTACATTTGAACTTAATGTCTAAAATATTAATAACAATCTTTTTTTAAGTGCTTATACAAGAATAGTAGGTCATACAATTAAAAAAAAAAAGAAAAAAAGGTTGGTAAAGCTAAGGTGTTAGAGCCTAGAGGTTCACCTCATATTAGCGTGAGTTTTCTTTTAATTTATTATTAGTATTTTTGTTAGTTATCGTTTGTACTTTGATTTAATTGGTATAATGATAATGTAAGATTCTCATGTAACATTGATGTAATTACAAATTTACAATCTAAATAATTAAAAAGTCGTACACGAAGGGTAATCTAAAAAGTCAATTTATGACTCTTTATTCAGTAATTATCTCTTCAAATATTTAAAATTACATTAAAATTTTCATATAATAAGAATATAATAGTTTTTTTACACATCTTATTAATTACAAAATTCTACACATGCATTCTGGGTAAATCACAATAGCAGTAATTTTGGGACCCTTTTACATTAAAAACACATTTGGTTGTTTAACTTTCGTCTTATTCCTCTAGTCCTTTAATAATTTAATTTTCGTTATATTTTTGTTTTAGTTTTATTTATAATAAATTTCGCCATGTAACTTTCACTAAATTGAATTTAATGAAATACATACCGAAGTTTGTTATACATTGGAATATGATGAAACTTAAAAGATTAAATATGTCTGTTGTAGTTATGAGATTATTTTTCAAGGAATTTGAAAATTATTGAATTGTTTTTGCAATTTTGTCATTTTATGCCAAACTTTGCACCATTTCAACTAAAAGCAAAATTGCAGAAAACATCACAAACTAAATAATAATTTTGGATTTTTGTCCTGAATTATGTCACCTCATCAAATTTCGTCCTGTAATTTAATATTTTTTTGAAATATTGTCCCAAACTAATTATTAATTTTGATTTTTCATCCCAAATTATATCAACTCGCCGAATTTCATCTCGTAATGTACCATTTTTGTATGTATATAGTCCCAATATTAAAGTTCTAATTTAAAAATAACGGTTCAATCTTGTAATTAGGTAATTTAATGGACACATGCGCAATTTTCATCTCATAATTAACAGGTAAATGGTATTCCAAAAAAATATTAAATAATGGAACGAAATTATGATATAATTTGAAAAGTTTTCTGCAATTTTGGCTCAACTAAATTACATAATGCAGTCCCATTACTTTAAAAAATAAAAATATACTCCATAAAGTGATAAAATTGCAAAAAAAGAAAAAGACCGCCCGGCTCCTTTGCCCATCCTCACCCCCCCCCCCCCCCCGCGCGTACTTCTTTCTTCCGATCAGTAATTTTTCCTTTTCACTCCTCACTGAACAATCTTTCAGATTGTAAGTGAATTGAAAATGGCGGGTGGTGGTCCTTCTCTAATGGATTCCCTCTTCCAACGTTCTCTGGACGATCTGATCAAAGGTCTCCGCCTCTCCTCACCCGATAACAAACTCAATCTCATCTCTAGATCCCTAGACGAAATCCGCCGCGAAATTAAATCAACCGACCCACAAACCAAATCCACCGCCCTCCAAAAACTCACCTACCTCCACTCACTCCACGCCGTCGACATGTCCTTCGCTGCCTTCCACTCCGTCGAGCTCTCCTCTTCCGCCATCCACTCACATAAGCGCGTCGCTTTCCTCTCCGCCGCACTCTCTTTCAACCCTTCGACCACCGACGTTATTCTCTTACTCACACATCAGCTCCGCAAAGATCTTTCATCCCCAAATCATCACGATGTAAGTCTTGCTTTATCCACTATTTCATCCATTTGTAATCCTGATTTAGCGCGTGATTTGACGCCGGAGCTGTTTACTTTGTTGAGTAGTAGTAAGATGTTTGTTAGGAAGAAAGCTATTGCCGCGGTTTTGAGGGTTTTTGAGCAGTATCCGGATGCGGTTCGTGTTTGTTTTAAGAGAGTGGTGGAGAATTTAGAGGGAGCTGATATGGGAGTTTTGTCGGCGGTTGTGGGGTTGTTTTGTGAGCTGACTGTGAATGAACCGAAATCTTATTTGCCATTAGCTCCAGAGTTTTATAAGATCTTGGTGGACTGTAGGAATAATTGGGTGTTGATTAAGGTTTTAAAGATTTTTGCTAAGTTGGCTCCTTTGGAGCCAAGGTTAGGTAAGAGAGTCGTGGAGCCAATTTGTGAGCATATGGGAAGAACGGGAGCTAAGTCATTGGCGTTCGAGTGTGTGAGGACGATAGTGACTAGTTTGAGTGAGCATGAGTCAGCATTGAAGCTTGCAGTTGAGAAGATGCGAGAGTTTTTGTTAGATGATGATCCAAATCTTAAGTATCTCGGGTTGCAAGCACTAGCCATTGTTTCAGAGAAGCATATGTGGGCTGTTTTGGAGAACAAGGAATTGGTGGTTAAGGCATTGAGCGATGTTGATGTAAATATTAAACTCGAGGCCTTACGGCTGGTGATGTCCATGGTTTCCGAGGATAATGTAATGGAAATTTGTAGGATTTTGATGAGTCATGCTCTGAAGTCTGACCCGGAGTTTTGTAATGAGATTTTGGAATTCATCTTGTTGACTTGTTCAAGAAATGTTTATGAGGTAATTATTGATTTTGACTGGTATGTGTCGTTTCTTGGGGAGATGGCAAGGATTCCACATTGTCAGAAGGGAAGGGAGATTGAGGCCCAGCTTGTTGATATTGGAATGAGGGTTAAGGATGCTAGACTCCAGCTTGTTCATGTTGCTCGTGATCTGGTGATTGATCCTGCACTACTTGGTAATCTATATATACATGGAGTTTTAGCTGCTGCTGCTTGGGTTTCAGGGGAGTATGTAGAGCTTTCAAGAAACCCATTCGAGCTTATGGAAGCACTCCTACAACCACGGACTAGCCTCCTTCCTCCATCAGTAAGAGCTGTATATATTCAATCTGCATTTAAAGTATTGACATTCTGTATATATTCTTATCTTGGATTAAATGGAGATGTAGCAAGTGAACCAGTATCTGATACTGAATTAGACAATGATAATGTAGTTATTACTCATAAGCAGACCCCATCACCCTCTTCAAGTAAACATAATCCAACACAAGAACCTATTATTAGCTTACTAAATCTTATCGAAACTAATTTGGGACCCTTAGCCGGGAGTGATGAAGTAGAAGTACAGGAGAGAGCGAGTAATGTTCTTGGTCTGATTAAGTTGATGAAACCAAGAATAATTGGTGGTTTGAACCAGAGTGAAGAAGATAAAATAAAGGAAGAATTAAAAGCCTCAGAAACGATTAAGCTGATTTATGATGCATTTTCAGAGGAACTTGCTCCAGTCTCACTCAATTCCCAAGAGAGGGTACCCATACCCGATGGATTGGTGCTCAAAGAAAATCTTAATGAATTGGAAGCTATATGTGGTGATTTTAAGTTACCATTATCAACTTCATTTTCCCTTGTCAAAACTAGAATGTTGGAGAAGGATGCTACTAGTATATCTGAAGGCCAGAGTAAGGAAGAATCTGAACCATCAAACGAGTCCACGTCTCTTCTTTCAGAGCATAGGAAACGACATGGGCTATATTATCTTCCCTCAGAAAGTAAAGAATCGGTATCTAATGACTACCCACCTGCTCATGACCCTAAAGATAAGGCTATAGACGAGGCAGAAGATCTTGTGAAGCTAACTGAACAATCACTTGTATTCAAGAAAAAGTCGAACCCTCTAAAGCCTAGGCCTGTGGTTTTGAGATTAGATGATGGGGAGAAATCAAATTTTGTTTCCAAGAAACTTGAGGTTAAAGAGGATCTAATTTCTGGTGCTGTGCAAGAAGTGCTTTTAGGCACTGAAGCTTCAACATCATCATCAAGAAGCAAATTATCAAAGAAATCAAGTAAGGGTGTACCTGAAATAAAAGATAATACAGGAAACAATGATCCATCTGAGGTACGTCTTGCGAGTTTGGGTAGGAAAAAACACAGTAAAGAGAGAAAACATAAAAGTTCTGGGAAGGAGAAAGAAGAACACAATAACAAAGACAAGCAGAAGAGTGATCGTAGACATAGTAAGCACAAGTCCAGACAAAGAGCAGAGAGTGCATTGGCAGCACAATCACAAGTCATCCCAGATTTTCTTTTATAGCAAGAACACCAGTAATGTTACACTCTCCTAACTTCTATAATGTTAAGGTTAATTTTTTTTTTTTGTTGTGTGAATTTGTATTACATTCCTCCTGCTTGGATTTGGTTTCAGTAAATTCTTTTGTTGGTTACAAGATTTTGAGATGTTTTTGTGCTTATTAGATGGAGGTGGTTTTTGTATTTGTGGGTACTTTATGTGTAAGAATTGAATTAACTTATTTGGAGAACTTTTGGAATTTGCCAAGCTTGAAAAAATTGCAGTGTTACTCAGTTTGTCAAGCTTATACTGAATATGACTCAAACAACCTCAAAATTACTACTATGTAAAATCAGAATAAGCCCCTTTTATGTTCTCTCAGATTCGACATCATTAGACTGCATTTAGATTTATAAATTATGAAATCATATAAGCTCAAACTCAAATATTTGCTACTACAAGATATTCAGATTGAAGCTTAATCATCAATTTTAGGCTAGCTAAACTCATGTGTACCCTTTCATGATTGCCTTCTGTACGAAAGCATCTTTTCAAATGATCCAACTAATGCAGTCCACATTTCTACCTTATAGCTTAACTAGGTGAATTACCTGTGTGGGTGGATATTTTGGGTGATGATTCAAAGGTGAGTCACTGAGTCTTATTTGCACCAATTTAATAAGTGTGCTATATGAGTAAGTTACAATGATCATTTTCTCGGTTTTTCTGCTACAGTCTCTGTCTTCATCATCCCTTTTTGTCATTGCTATCTCATCTTTGTGGTCTTAATATATTTCCTTGCCTCATTTGTGCTCATGTAAGTGTGTAGAATACATGACTACATGTGCATGTAGCCTATACTTTGTATATGAGCCATGATATGAGACCTTTAGGGAAAATTGCACATTGCCCCCTCACCTTTAGGTCGTTTTGCACTACATTCTCAAATGTTTTGCACTAAGTGTTATGAAGAGAATGAATTGAAGGATCAGAATAGGTCGAAAACGGTGTTAGCTGGAAATAGCATTATGAAGTAAGACTGATCTGGAATCATATTCAAACCTATTATAGTACCCATGGCTACATTGATTGTCTGAGATACTAATTAGCACAACTATGAGTATATTTCCTCCTCGGTTTCTTTTTATGTAACAATTACTTGAAGATGAGTTTCAGGCCATTAACAACAATCCATTGCATGGGTTATATACTTATTCTTCATGACTTTCTATGATAAGTTTGTACTCTAGCTCCTTTTATGGCTTTGTGGCTTCAGTTTTGGTATATCATTTTCTTCATAGAGCTACATACAGATAGATTGACTTCTTTTTTGCTGGAATAATATATTTGGTAGATTGGTGTTTACTTTAAGCGAGGAGAAATTAGATAGCCTGTTCCAAATTTAGAAAATTTGTTTATTTTACCATGTTGATTTATTTTCCTACATTAATTAGGAATCTTTTTCACGTTGATGCCCTTTTTTATGCCTTTTATAGCTTATGCTAGTTACTCCTTTTTCATATAATTCTCGTGTCCATATGGATTGATTTTGACTCGATTTCGTTTGGTTTTGGACATGATAATCTGGTTTAAGTGGTTTCACAAACCTTCAAAACACAATTTGATTTGAGTTTAAATGTTGGGTTTTGTGAGAGTTAATTTCTTTAGATATAATTTAAACTGTACTTGGATGTCGGGATTTCATTGGAAAAATATATAATAAATATTGAATTAATGTCGACTGAAGTTGATTAGTTTGAATAGATGAATTGAAATTTGTGCGAAACTCAGACCCGTACGTGATCTGAATTGGCGTTAAACCAATTTGGCGGGATAGCAAAATTAGTCTCTTGAATGTATATCTATTAATTTTTTTCTCTTTTATTTCTTAGTGATAAATAATTGATAAGTGACTCGGGAAAAATTAACCGGTGAGAATTTACAGCCAGTCATTAACTTATGCTATTGGCTTTTTCTTTATGAACAATAGCATACTTTACCAATTTACCTACACCTAGTGCACATATCAATATGGAATTTAATTTTTTCTTCTATGCAAGTAACTAATCTTCTATTCTGTTGATTTCTTTCTATTGAGTGGAACGGTGAATATATAATTATATGATTAAAAAAATTTGTTTCATTGTCATTAGTAAAGTGCAAAGAGAATGTTCAACTAATAAATATTATACTAGAAAATAACTCATATATAACATGGTGAGATTCGAACTCAAGATCTCTAGGATTCTGAGTCTTAGCTTTATTATCAAGTTAGACCTCCTCGACTCAACTGTGTTGATTCGAAATAATTTGATAAAGAAGAAAAGATTAAAAATGGACAACAAAACGCATTGGCAAGTGGCAACATAGTTGGGAGGAGGGGCTAGTATGCAGCATCCAATCATATACCAGCGACATTTGCAAAGTTTCTTGTTTGGTTCTACTATTGTTCCAAGAAAGTTTAACCTTTTAACATACTAGTTCCTCTTGTATTTATCTTTTCATTTTAGTCTTAATTATGAATTAT
The DNA here is from genome assembly GCA_038501285.1 of Penstemon eatonii. Lineage (NCBI taxonomy): Eukaryota > Viridiplantae > Streptophyta > Magnoliopsida > Lamiales > Plantaginaceae > Penstemon > Penstemon eatonii. The sequence goes on from CM076713.1 coordinate 42,889,879, forward strand.
TTGTTTCACTTTGGTAATTTACAAGGATCTTTTACTTATAGTATTATAATTTAGTTCCTTATAAAATTATTTCTTTATTAATTTAATCTCTCATAAAATTATTTGACACATTAGTTCATCTTGGACCACCTGAAAATGACCAAAGTGAAACAAATAATTCATAATAGGGACTAACGTGGAAAAAAAAACACAAAAAGGACCACTATGTAAAAAATTAATGATAAGGAGGACCATTAGTGATTTTTTCCGAGTATAATACATGGAAAATCTAAAGAAAATCTGTGAAATCCATACAAGTTTTCAACTAAATTTAGTTACTACATAATACTCCCTCCGTTTCAAAATATCTGTCTTTTCACATGTATGCACACAAATTAAGAAAATCATTGAATATGGCTGAATTCTATTTAAAAAAAGATAAAAAAAAGACTAAAATACCCTTTTAATTAATTATCCTCCACTAATGTTTGAGAAAAGCATAAAGGGCAAAAATGGAAAAAAAGCAATTAATGATTTATTGAAAATTCAAAGTGACAGATGATATGACACAAGAAAATCTTTCCAAAGCGACAGATATTATGAAACGGAGGGAGTAACTTCTCATGACCAAATAGTTGTTAACTGTATTTTGGTCAAAAGTTTTAGTTTCTTGAAGAGCTGTAAAATGGTAAACCTGTTTGGATTGAGAAAATATGTGATGCCAGTTGAAGTTTTGCGAAATCTAAACAGTCAAAATGTAAAATATGTTGTTTCCAAAGTTTGATATTGGAAAATATAAATATGTCAGCCATTATAATAATATGGTAGACTTCTCAAAATTTGAAAATATGAATATCATAATTTATTAAAATATATGGGATAATACAGGAGATCGTAATATTTTTTCCAAAAATGCCAAATTTTGGAATTTGAAAAATTTCCGAAATATCAAAGAAGCAAGTCCTCTTTATTTTCCACAATAGTAATAGTAGGAACCATTTTGGTAACATTAGCAAAAGGGAAGGGAAAATTATCTGGCACATCTAATGCTATTTCCTCTAAATTAGGAGGCAATGCAAAAATTTTCGGACAATAAAAATCCACTTGGTTCTCTCTCTCTCTCTCCCTCTTTTCAGACAACATTCATCAATTTTCCTTTCAATTCTGAACAACTCTTTGTATTTCAGTTTCAGCTTGATGCCTCTCTGTCAATAAAACCAAAGCATTTGCTTCATCTGGTAATTACCTTTTCTTGTTTTGTTTCTATTTAATCTCATTTGATGATTGAAAAATACTTGCATACATACATAAAACAATCTTGATCTTGAGAGATAAATAATTAGGTTTTCATTCTGCAAAAAATACTTTATTACTAGTGTGAACTTTCTGTCACGAATCTCAGATTCGAACAAGTCAATGAAAATATCATTAATCAATATTAAACAAATAAAATAGAAAAAAAACCAACATGGTTAATTTAATTGCATGCATTTAATTAGGTCACCCCTTCATTCTGATTCTTGTACATTTTCAATAGAAAAGAATCCCTAAATTTGAAAAAAAAAAAGAAGAAATGGAATCTTAAGAGGTGGGGAGGCCAAGCTTTCTTTCAAAGTCCCCTTTATAATATTGGATTTAGTTTCTTCCAAATCAATACATACATATATAGTTTCATTTCATCACCTTTAATTTTCACTATCTTCCATCTCTCAAGGCAAATTTCATTACAAAGGTTTGATTTTGTCTATGAAAATGAAGCAACAACAAAATGAAGATGAGCAACAATTAATCCCATCTTCAAAATTCATCAACACCAACTCAAAAGGTCACCTCCAACACCTCATAATCTATTTCCTCTGTTTTGGTTGTGGTTTAGTTGTTGGAATTTCATTAAGTTTTCATCTTAAGGACATTCCTTTAAACATACAACTCAAGCAATTCTCCACAAACAATCTTCCGCCAACGCCACCACCACCTCCTCTCGTATGTCCACCACCACCACCTCCCCTATCTCCACCACCATTACTACTACCACCACCACAAGAACTCCTCCCTCCTCCACTTCTTCCACCACCAATCCCGGTTGGTCGAATTGGACTTAAAGAATATCTAAAGATACCGAATCCAATGCATGATATGAAGGATGATGAATTGCTTTGGAGAGCTTCTATGGTGCCGAAAATAAATGAATATCCATTCATACGTACACCGAAAGTTGCTTTTATGTTTTTGGCTAAAGGGGATTTGCCAATGGCTCCTCTTTGGGAAATGTTTTTTAGAGGGCATGAAGAGTTGTACTCAATTTACCTTCATGCTCAACCATCTTACAATGGAACTGTACCGGAAAGTTCCATTTTTTATGGCCGTAGGATCCCGAGTCAGGTAACTTTTTTTCAATAAACTCTTACCTTTAAATACTTACTATTATTCATTGTGATTAAAGGTTTGATTTACATTACTTTAATCTATGCACATTGAGATCTATGAACTTGATTGAGTGTGATAAATGGCCTTCTTTCTTGAAATATGTAGTTGGAGAAACCAAAGATGTTTTAATTAAGTAATAGATTTACTTCTTGACCGTCCATAATATAAAATATTATGAAGCAATTGTATCAATAAAAAAGAATGATTTTTTGTGTTCTTTATTTAATTCCTAGTCAATGGGCGTACATGTTGTCTACCATGTTCTAATTTGAAACTATATTTTGCTGCTACATTCAATAAAACCTGCTTCTAGTCGAACCTGTCCAGTAAAATTGGACCAAATATCGATTCTTCTAGATTAAGAAAACTGAAAAATCAAATCGAAATATTCTAGTTCGGATCATAGTAAAAAAATAAAATCTCGATTCGGTTCGACTGGTTAATAAAAGTGGACACCCCTGTCTACAAGTTAATTGTTTGTGTAGGTGAAATAAATATTATTGGGTTAATTTGAATGTGTTAATTATATATCTTCCATGTAACATTAAAGAAAGAACTAAATTTGCACTTTCTTTCTTAATACTCTTTGCCATACATTTCTTTGATTGTACTCTAGTTGAACTTTTTTGCACATTCCTTTCTTCTTGTTCTCTTTCTTTTATTCTTCACAATAAAAAGTTGTTTATAGTAGAGTACATATGCGCTCCTTAAAGATTCTTCCAATTAAACTATCAGGTAGTAGAATGGGGCAAAATTAGCATGGTTGAAGCAGAACGAAGACTACTAGCGAACGCATTGCTCGATATAGCGAACCAAAGATTCGTCTTGTTATCGGAAGCTTGTATTCCCTTATTCAACTTCAACACTATCTACGACTACTTAATCAAATCCAAAACGAGTTTTGTCGAGTCCTATGACTTGTGGGGCCCGGTGGGGCGTGGTCGATATAACAAGCACATGAGGCCCTACGTGACTATAGAGCAATGGCGTAAGGGGGCCCAGTGGTTTGAAATGAACCGTGAACTTGCCGTAGAGGCAATATCGGATAACAAGTATTTCACTTTATTTAAGAAATTTTGCAAGCCCGCGTGTTACTCAGACGAACATTACTTGCCTACATATATTACTATGAAGTTTGCCCACAAGAACTCGAATAGGACTTTGACTTGGGTTGACTGGTCGAAGGGTGGGCCCCACCCGACGAAGTTTTTGAGGAACGACATCACGGTCGAGATGTTGAACCGGATGAGGTTCGGGGGGCGATGTATTTACAATGGGAAGCCGACAAATATTTGCTTCTTGTTTGCTAGGAAATTTCAAGCTACAGCTTTGGATCGTTTGCTGCGTTTTGCTCCTAAACTCATGCAGTTATAATTAGTGATGTGCATGTGTAGGTAGAGCAGCAACATTGTTTATTCTTTTAAATTTTATTTTTTCATGTTTAGGAATTGAATTATACTTCATTTTTTTATACACCAAGCGTGCGAGAGATGCTTATTTTTTGCTATGTTGTGATTCAAAGATTATATACTATGATTCTTTTTGCCATGAGTGCATACATATGTGTTCATCACTTTTTTTCTTTTTGAAAAATATGGATTGGATTATGATTGTGTATACTTGATATTTGTTCATTAAAAAATTGTAATAAACCTTAGCACCAAAATGGCATGACATCACTTGACTCATGAGGACCCAAGTCCAAACACTATGAATAGGGTTTGGGCCAAACTCAGATGGGTCGGAAGGCTTGTTGTTTGGGTCAAAACTGGTCTGCTAAAGATATGTCGAGTTAAATGTGGATTTTGTTAAAGTTGGGGAGTTAAATTGAAAATTAAGAAGATGGACTTTAACTTAAGGAAATACAAATTTGATTATAATCAAATACACATAAACAACAATAATTTAGAGTTGAATTAACTAACGTATATAAATCATAAAATTATCTAAATAAGTACATTTTTTTCCCATATATTTTGAGATCTAGAACCATGAAAGCATAGTATGAGATAAAAAAACTACAAATGACTGAAGGAAAACAATTACCTTTAGGTGAAAACTGATTGGAATAAATTGGATCGAGTTGGGAAATTTATGGTCATATGTGGTTTTGAGTCGATGCCTTATTGACCCCCTTCTTTTTTTCTTTTAAGAAACAAATCTTGATTAAACATTTCAATCAGCTACTAGCCTACTACAATGTTGTTAATCTCGGACAAATCAACTAAAGAATCAAAGTTTAGTCTACTCTCTCTTTCTCCCTTAAACACTGAATACATCATTAATTACATTAAACATTATATCATGAAATTTATTCATATCAATTTCGTTGGCATAAAAAAGACAAAGATAAATTAATTACAAATACTAGTATTAAACTCGAGAAATACCCATACTAGTGGAAATTAAATCCATGACCTCTTGATCATAGAGCCTCAACTTTAGCCAAATTGACTACTGCCTCATCGGCAAAGTCTAGTCTACATGCGTATCTACCTAATAAATGACCTATTCAACTTCTTTCCGTACATGCAACCCAATGATGCATCTTCGGTTAAAGGACCATAGTCGTGCAGCGAAGGAGATGGGTCTTCAATGCTATCGATCAAATTCCGGTAATCGCCTTTATCCCATCTTTGTTACATTGCCAGTTCCATGGCCTTATTGACCTTGTTTTGCTTACTTGACTAACTTGGTCAATTTTGACCCACACTAATGTATGACCGATACGAAAAAGAAAAAAATAAGGGTTTGGTAACAGGAAAAAAAAGAAGATGAAAAAAAGTGCTCACTCTATAAAACAAAAAAGAAACAAGCTTTAGCCATTCAGACTACAAAAATAACAAAATATGAAAAATATGCTGATTTTCATAACCTCTCAGGCACTGCTATACAACTAAAATACACAAGAATAGTAGATTATTGCTGAAGTTGAAGAACCCCCAAATCAGCCTCACGGTCTGTAAATCATCAAGTAAATTTCTTTCACAAAAGTACCCAACCCCGAGAATATATTTAATATATTTTAACACTGGACGAGAATCAAGTCTCAATATGTGGACCAGTATATGTTCCAGAGCGCATGTAGATGTCCGGTGCATCAATCCCAGCAAGCCAAGCATACTCCTCGTCGTTTGAATTTTCATCTTCTTCTACAGCTGCAAAATACAACATGTTTACTTTTAAAGACTTTGACAATATATATAATTTTGATATATATATATATATATAGATAGATACTTACAGAAGGTAGAACGAGGATAATCACGGAAGTAATCACATCTTCTGCCAGCGGATTCATTATAAGGTGGTGCAAGGATGTCAAGAACTGCACAGGGAGTGATTGCAGTAAAACAATGCACATTTCCTCCGCTCCTCGGATATAGTATAGATGTACTAGGTGCTGTCAGAACTTTATCTACGGCCAATTTTGCCAATCTCACTGACAGCCAACGGGAGATCAATGAGAATTAAGTTCAGCAAGTATAGAGTTGAAAGATTACACATATTTTTCAATTTCAAGGTCATGTTGACAGAGATGAAATGAGCATTTTAATGTGATGACTTCAACTCTGCTAAGGGTATGCGTAAGGTGAAGATTAAGGTTGGAATATTTTTGGTGATTATTGAAAAGGGGGATGTTTCTGTGATTTCATAAAAAAGAAGGCAGGGTTTGTGTCTTTCATTTATCTGGAAATAGAGTTGAAATTTGCATTGATATCAAAAGGAGGCTTTAAATTTTGAGAAGCTGTGAACTAGTGTCAATAAAATAGAAGCTTTGCATCTATATCAATTACACAGGAAGTTGAATTAGATAGATGATTAGTCTTCCAGAATCAACAGATTTACATTGCTATGGATTTGAGATACATTTTGCTCCAAATCCATCAAACCAAATCGCCCTTATCTATTTCACATTCAGAGAATATTCACCTTTTTTATTGATTAAATGTTCAGATTATTAATCAATATTGTCTGACTTCAGTTTCACTACAAGGGTTCATGAAATGAGTATCGACTCAAAAGTATGATGCTTCATGATATTGCTGAAGGATTAAAGTTATAAAGTCATGGTAAAAGTAATATGGTAAACATTAACAATGTAGATGGATTTATTGAAGAATCTGGTGTATCAAAGATTAAACCCTTTAAAATATGGAAATGAAAATTAACATGATGAGAACAATTGATGCTTGTTGTGGTATGTCTAGTTAGCCACACGGGGCACAAAATAACCCTAAATCCCCTAATCATACTAATTCATGGGATCTGTCCAACAACAATCTTCCCATTTTTCAACACATTGATGAAAAATTTGTTTCTATAGTGAAGCCATAATTTTATATTGAATACCATTAATCCATGTATTCTCAATTAGTGATATTCAGAACTGGATAAAGAAAACATGCATGCAGCAGGAAGTAAAAGATGGCTACTATCTGAATATAGAATACAGACCCGTAGAATGATTAGTTTCCCTGCTTTTTTGGATGCGAGCAGGCTCTACCCAATCATAAGCTTTTACATGCAAGGAACCGTATAAGACTTTGCTCAAAACAGTCATGCCTGGATGGTTATGAAGAGGAATAACGGCGGAAGTAGGGAAGCAAAATATGCACATCTGCATCATATTAATATGATTATTAAACAGCAACAAAGCAAACAGTCAATAAATTACTCAACATAATCCATCAATTAGAAGCAAATCCATATGCCCCTTGGCCAGACGTAAAGAACAGTTTATGGATCCCAAAATAAGCTGAAAACAAGACATGAAAACCAATAAGATGGAAGAAAAACATATTAAAAAAAAATCCTACATAGCGCATAGTGGACTTCATAAGAAGGCTTTGACAGCTGTACCAAAAAAGAAAGTCGATATACAAAGTACAAACAGGAGAACACAAGGATTCTGTGGTTCGGCCATTAGGCCTACATCCACGGAACAAGTGCCTGAAGACTTGAAAACTTTTATTACATCCTTGTTATATCAAATTCTCAGTAAGGCTTGATATATATAGCATATCTATAGGCTATACAATAAGGAAAAAAATAAATTCTCTCTAAATGTAGAGACAGATTAATTCTCTTAAATTAAGAATAAATCAAATCTCATCGCATTTTTTTCATATATACTAAACTCCCCCTCAAGCTGACGAATTGATATTCTTCATTCTCAGCTTGTATATAATTTTTCGAACTCGGTGGTGGTACTGTAGTCTTTGATCATGTAACCCAACAATGAGCATTTAAGGAAAAAGATAATAATGAAGGTTGTGGTAAGTATCAGCAATGAAGGCCGTGATGAGTGCCGACAATGAAGGCCAAAAACCGACAAGCAAGGCCGTGTTGAGTGCCGATAATGAAGGCATAACGTTCATAATAACTGTAAGCAATGAAGGCTGGACCGCGGTAATGAAGGCCAAAACATTGGCAATTAAGGCCAAATACAATTAAATGGTGAGAAGAAAGCAGATTGGATCAACCTACTATGATGCCATGTTGAATTTTATTAGCCCCTTTGGCACTTGTTCCATGGATGTGAAAGAATAGCCGACCACATAATCCAGTTGTCCAGCAATTCTTTTCTTCATATTTAAAATTCAACATGGTATCAGAGCAGGTTGAACCCACCTGCTTACTTTTCAGCATTGTTGTCATTGCCATATTACAGACTTCATTGTCGTTTTTCAGTCTACATTACCTACTTATTGGCCTCAATTGCCATTTTTTGGTCTTCATTATAGGTGCTTATCACGGCTTTCACTGATGTGAGCCTTCATTACCGACACTAACACGACATTCATTGTCAATACCCACCACAAGCTTAATTATTATTTTTCCCCTCATTGTCGATTTTGTATGGAAAATTTTTCCAACGACAATGTCAGGTTATGAAGAAGACTCCAATGCCACTATCAATTGCAACATGTCAAACAATTATATCCAAGCTGTGAATGAAGAAGTTGTATTCACCAGCTTAAGGGGAGGTGTTGGGAATACAACAATATCAAGAGATCGATTTAATAAATCAAGACGATATGATTTATTAACAGAGTTAGGCATTCTGATCTGTTTCTTTGTTTTGAAAGAATTGATTTTGTTTCCTTATTATGTAATTTTAGTTAAGCTACATATACAACCATACCAACAATGTAAAATGACAAGAAAGACTAATAAACGTATTCCAAGTTCTAGCCCTTCAGGAACTTGTTCCGCGGAATGTAGGACATTTGGCCGGACCACATTATACTTGTGTTACTTGTTTCTCTCTAAACCTTTTTTTCTTATACTAAAAAGTCAATATCAACTATTGGCTGACGCCATAAAGTATGAAAATGAAATACAGTTACTCTTCAAAGGCACAATTTGGTGGAATCTAGAATGCATCATTTTTTCAGATAAATTTGTGCCACAATTTTGTAGTAAGCATTTTCCAGGTTATTCAAAAAGCTATGTATTGGAACCAACAAGAAGGATCTATTCTTGTGATCAATGACTACTGGATGCAAAATTAGGTAACACTGCCTAATAAAGGTAAAAGTAATTGGTTATGTTCAGGGTTTTAAGTCGTGCAAGCCTTGATGAGCTTCAAATATTAAAGATACTAAAGATGAGGGTAAAGTTGTAATAACCGTAAGACAAAATAAGAAGTAATTCAATTCAAAATTTATATGTTCCAAGGGAAAAATGGCCAAGAAGAATATAAGCGTACCGTGAAAGTTTCTCCTTCATGTACACCAATGTAAGTTATTGGTTGGGCCCATCGATCTACTCTAATGAGTGAAGAAATTCCAAAAGGACCATGACCTCTTTCATCTTCTTTGCTATCATCACCAAGACCAACATCAGCAGGACCTATTGTATCTGTAAAACATGCATGCTACATTGCTAAACCCGGAAGTGATTTCAGGATCTAATCTAGAAATTCAAGTTCATGTTCTAAGCATGGTTTTCAAAAGAAAGAACATTCCTGGCTACCAAACACCAAACGAAGCAATTGTGCATTAAGGGAATTAGGGAGAGAATTGTAAGTTCAAACAAAGAGCATCTTTTCAACAATAATTTGAGCCATTTGATAAGAATACAAAGTGTCAAGTTTTTATGCATTATTATTTGCTATTTAATATTTATTTGACACCAAACCACACTCATTATTCTTATATTTTTATCTAGGATACAATTGGAGGCATTAAGTGCAAAAGAAGTTAAGTAGACAATTTCTGGACAGTTTTGACACTACTTCGTATTAAGGGCGTAAAATCCTCATACGAAATCCAAATGAGATGATTCAAGATGCTTTAGATCGGCAAGAGGAACGTCTACAACTTTCATCTTTGGGGATTTTCAAGATTCTGAAGGGATCCTAGACGAAATCGGACTTAAAGTCGCTATACCTGTTTTATGGAAAGTTTCCTAAATATCTAGTCTAATATATTGACTTGATATTGGGGCAATCTTTGATGGACGATTTTGGAAGGATTAAATCAGCATTCTCCTATTTACATTAAGATAATATCCTATTTTTTATATTATTCTTATAATATAAAGATTGGATATCAATTTTAGAGGATTCTTTTAGGGTTGTGTTGGCTTCTTTTATAAATAGGACTTTAGAAGACCACCTAGTGAATTCTTTTCTCCCACATATACCTAGAGTTATTAATGGCCTTACGTGGCTAAATCTTTGTTATTGGTCGAAGAAAACTGAAGCTTCGGAAACAAGAAAACTGTGAGATCTAATTAGTTTTATTATACGATTTATGTTTTGAATATCGATTGCTCTTCTGTTATAATTAATATGGTTGTTTTGTTTAATTGCTAGGAGGCCTACTAGTATATTATTCTTTTCAATCTACTGCTTGATTAGATATCAAATCCGTAATTGTTTGATCCATCTAATTTTGTGAAGCATCTAAGATTCAATAATTTGCTGCGTCAGAAATTGTTAATCTTAAGAAGATAAATCGACTAAATTAAATCCAACCGCTTGTGTTTGAATTGTTTAGTTTCATTGATCTCTCTAATTCTTAAAGCATCTGCTATATTAAACCTTTAGTGCTTATCTTGGGTTATTTAGTAGTTAGGATTAATTGGATATCTTCTTCTGATTAATTAAAACTAAGGAGAGATAGGGGATTAGTTTTCACGGTGAATATTCAAAGTGTGAATTGTTATATATATTTGCATCGATGATCAGTTATATGATTCCGACAGTGGATGTTGACTTGGACCAATATTTGTTACTTTGATTAAATTTAATTTTCATCACTTCTTAATTATTGAATTCCATCACACTTAAACCCCCATTTGTTTTAATCCATTTAGCATAAAATTAGACTAGATATTCTCTGTGGGATCGACCCTTACTCGCCCTACTACATTATTAGGAGTATAGGTTTTATTTTTGGTTGCGTACGACAGCACACCAAATTTTGGCGCCGTTGCCGGGGAATTTTCTAGTTGATTTTTTGCTTTTTGTGATCCTTATTTATTTATTTTTATGTTGGCAACTCGATCTTCTAATCAAAGTGAATTGCAGTACGATCCAGAAATTGAGAAAACTTTGCGCAGGTTAAAGAAGAAACTTAGAGAAGACACAGAAGAAATCAATCCAACTTCTGATTGGTCTATAAGCAATTCTGATTCTGAAGAGAAAGAAATCATGGCTGGAAATCAAACTTTGAAAGAGCTTGCTGCCCCTGATTTGAATCAACACCCTCTATGCATTACTTTTCCTACTTTAGATGCTGCTACTACCTTTGAACTAAAATCAGGACTAATACATCTTTTACCAACTTTCCATGGTTTTGCAGGGGAAGATCCTCACAAGCATCTAAAGGAACTACATGTGGTATGCACGAGTATGAAACCTGTGGGGGTGACTGAAGAGCAAATAAAATTAAGAGCCTTTCCATTTTCTTTGAAAGATTCGGCTAAGGATTGGTTGTATTATCTACCCTCTGGGACCATTACTACATGGAACGAGATGAAAAGGATGTTCCTAGAGAAATATTTCCCAGCTTCAAGAGCAGCAAACATTCGAAAGGAAATTTGTGGTGTAAGGCAGCACAATGGAGAATCCCTTTACGAATATTGGGAACGATTTAAGAAATTATGTGCAAGCTGCCCCCATCATCAAATTACTGAGCAATTACTTATCCAGTATTTTTATGAGGGTCTTCTACACACCGATAGAAACATGATTGATGCCGCTAGTGGAGGAGCTTTAGTGGATAAAACTCCGGAGGCTGCTAAGAACTTAATTGCAAATATGGCAGCAAATTCCCAACAATTTGGCACTAGGCTTGACGTTCTACCAAAGAATGTTAATGAGGTAAACGTTTCTTCCCTTGAACAACAAATTGCTAGTTTAACTTCTCTTGTTCGTCAAATGGCTGTAGGTAATGTGCAAACAACAAAATCTTGTGGGATTTGTTCGGTAGTAGGGCATCCAACTGATTTGTGCCCAACTCTTCAAGAGGAATCCGTTGAGCAAGTGAATGCTACGGGTGATTTTCATGGACAGCCACAAAGGAAGTATGATCCCGACTCAAACACGTACAATCCGGGATGGAGGGACCACCCCAACCTTAGCTATGGGAACCCTCAAATGAATCAGCCCGCAAGTCAAAACCGTCAAAATTACCAACAATATAAGCAGCCATACCCTCATAGACCACAACCGATCCAACCTTCTAATTCTGGTATGTCGTTAGAAGATATTGTTAAGTCTCTTGCAACTAATACTTTGCAATTTCAACAGGAGACCAAACAATTTCAACAAGAAACGAGGACCACTATTCAGAACTTGGATAATCAAAGGGGTCAAATGGCAACCGCAATTAGTCGGCTAGAGGCTCAAAGTTCGGGGAAATTACCGTCTCAAACGATAGTAAATCCAAGAGAAAATGCAAGTGCTATAGTTTTGAGAAGCGGAAAAGAGGTTGAAATTCCAACTGAGGCAGTTCATGCACCGTCAAAACAAGAAAAGGAGAAAGAAACTATAATGGAGAAAGGCATTCGTAAGGACGAGGACATACCTAACCGTAAGTTTTTGCCTTTTTCTGATTATAAACCAATACCCCCTTTTCCTCAAGCATTAGCAGAATCCAGGAAAGATGAACAAAATAAAGATTTGTATGAGACTTTCCGTAGATGCGAGGTAAATATTCCACTTTTAGATGCTATTAAACAAGTACCTCGTTATGCTAAATTTCTAAAAGAACTGTGCACACTCAAACGAAAACAAAAACTTAAGGGAAGTGAAAAGGTGAGAGTAGGAGAGAATGTTTCTGCAATTATTCAAAGAAAAATACCTACTAAATGTAAAGATCCAGGCATGTTTACTATCCCTTGTAAGATAGGTAACACTAGATTTGAAAAGGCCATGTTAGATTTAGGAGCATCGATCAATGTCATGCCATATTCTGTGTATGCTTCTCTAAAAATTGGACCTTTAAACAAAACTGGTGTTGTGATTCAATTGGCTGATAGATCTAATGCATATCCTAAGGGAATAGTTGAGGATATTCTTGTGCAAGTTAATGATTTGGTTTTTCCTGCTGACTTTTATGTACTTGATATGGAGAATGGTGATCAAGCTACACCTATTTTGTTGGGGAGACCATTTTTAAAGACATCCAAGACAAAAATAGATGTTCATAGTGGCACACTAACTATGGAGTTTGATGGCGAAATTGTTAAATTTAATATTTATGATGCCATGAAATATCCTAGTGATGATAATTCTGTTTTTTCTATTGATGTCATTGATTCTTTAGCACAGGAAATTTTTGAACTTGATGGAGAAGATAAATTGGAAGTTGCTATTGGTAAGCATATTGAGAAAGAAAATGAGGAGTTAGCCTTGAACATTGATTTACAGGAAACTGTCGCAGCGTTGAATGAATTTCCAAAGTTAAAACAAACAGGTAACATTTCTTATATTACGCTACCAGTTTCTAACGAGAAACCTTTGCCTTCTATTTTACAGGCCCCTATTCCAGATTTGAAGCCCCTTCCTAATCATCTCAAGTACATGTTCCTTGGAGATGGAAATACACTGCCTGTGATCATCTCTAGCAAACTTAGTGTACTACAAGAAGAAAAGCTCGTGAAAGTACTTAAGGAGTATAAAGAAGCCATTGGTTGGACCATTGCGGATATCAAAGGAATTAGTCCGTCTACGTGCATGCATCGAATTTTGCTTGAAGAGGGAGCAAAACCATCTCGACAAGCGCAAAGGAGATTGAACCCACCTATGATGGATGTAGTTAAGAAGGAGATCCTCAAACTCCTTGAAGTTGGGATGATTTTTCCTATTTCAGATAGTAATTGGGTTAGCCCGGTTCAAGTGGTTCCTAAAAAGACCGGAATAACTGTCATAAAAAATCAGAATGATGAGTTGATTCCCACCCGAGTTCAGAATGGGTGGCGGGTTTGTATAGATTATAGAAAATTAAATAGTGTAACCCGCAAAGATCACTTTCCTTTACCTTTTATTGATCAAATGCTTGAGAGATTAGCTGGTCATGCTTTTTATTGTTTTCTTGATGGTTTTTCAGGTTATTTTCAGATTGCAATCGCCCCAGAGGATCAAGAAAAAACGACTTTCACATGCCCTTTCGGTACTTTTGCTTATCGGCGCATGCCCTTTGGCCTTTGCAATGCCCCTGCGACTTTTCAAAGGTGTATGGTTAGCATATTTTCAGATTATATGGAACACATCATAGAGGTCTTTATGGACGATTTCACCGTTCATGGAGATTCCTTTGATAATTGTTTGCATAACCTTGCACTTGTTCTTAAAAGATGCATAGATACTAACCTTGTTTTAAATTATGAAAAATGTCACTTTATGGTTGAACAAGGAATAGTTTTAGGCCATGTTGTTTCACCTAAGGGAATAGAGGTAGATAAAGCTAAAATTGATATTATTCAATCTTTACCTTACCCTACTTGTGTGCGGGAAGTTCGTTCTTTTCTTGGACATGCAGGTTTTTACCGAAGATTTATCGAAGGCTTCTCCAAAATAGCAGTACCCCTATGCAAGTTGTTACAAAAGGATGTGTCGTTTGAGTTTAATGAAGCATGTAGAAAAGCGTTTGATAAGCTGAAGGAGTTGCTAACTTCTGCACCAATCATCCAGCCCCCTGACTGGAATATTCCTTTTGAAATAATGTGTGATGCAAGTGACTATGCAATCGGTGCTGTTTTGGGTCAAAGAGTTGGAAAATCATCTCATTCCATTTATTATGCTTCACGGACTTTGGATGATGCCCAAAGAAACTATTCGACTACTGAAAAAGAACTTTTAGCTATTGTTTTTGCTTTAGAAAAGTTTCGATCTTATTTGCTTGGTACTAAAGTTATTGTTTACTCTGATCATGCAGCCATTCGATATTTGATGACAAAGAAAGAGGCGAAACCAAGGTTAATAAGATGGATACTTCTCTTAAGTGAATTCGATTTGGAGATAAAGGACAAAAAAGGGATAGAAAATCAAGTGGCTGATCATTTGAGTCGCTTAGTTCGTATGGAGGATGAACTTCCTCTACACGAGACCTTCCCTGACGAGCAACTACTTTCCGCGAGTGTGACATTACCTTGGTATGCAAATATTGTGAATTTTTTGGCTACTAATATGTTACCTCCTGGTTTATCTAAGGCTCAAAAAGATAAGATGAAAAGTGACGCAAAGTATTATGTATGGGATGACCCGTACTTATGGAAGCATTGTGGTGATCAAATAATAAGAAGGTGTGTCTCTGATAATGATATTATTTCTGTTCTCACCTTTTGTCATTCTTATGCTTGTGGAGGTCACTTTGGAGCAAAAAGAACAGCAAGAAAGGTACTAGAATGTGGTTTTTATTGGCCATCTTTATTTCGGGACTCATATTTATTTTGTAAATCATGCGAGCATTGTCAAAAAACGGGTAATAT
Source organism: Penstemon eatonii (assembly GCA_038501285.1). Classification (NCBI taxonomy): domain Eukaryota; kingdom Viridiplantae; phylum Streptophyta; class Magnoliopsida; order Lamiales; family Plantaginaceae; genus Penstemon; species Penstemon eatonii. Next base: position 42,905,233 of record CM076713.1, read on the forward strand.
TTCCCAGAAAAATGAGATGCCACAAACTTCTATACTATTTTGTGAAATTTTTGATGTTTGGGGCATCGACTTCATGGGACCCTTTCCTGTATCTTTCGGCTATGTTTACATATTACTTGCTGTTGACTATGTCTCGAAATGGGTGGAAGCTAAATCCACTAGGACTAATGATTCTAAAGTTGTTACAGATTTTATCAAGTCTAACATATTCTCCAGGTTTGGAATCCCAAAAGCTATAATAAGTGATCGAGGCACTCACTTTTGCAACCGTACTATGGAGACTTTGCTTAGAAAGTACCACGTGACACACAAGGTTTCTACTGCATATCACCCACAAACTAATGGACAAGCAGAAGTATCAAACCGAGAGATCAAGTCAATCCTTGAAAAGACTGTCAGTCCAAATAGGAAAGATTGGAGTTTGCGCTTGGATGATGCCTTGTGGGCATATCGAACTGCATATAAGACGCCCATTGGTATGTCACCTTATCGATTGGTGTTTGGGAAGCCATGTCACCTTCCAGTTGAGTTAGAGCATAAGGCATATTGGGCTATAAAGAGTTTCAACATGAAGATGGATGAAAGTGGAGAACATAGGAAGTTGCAACTACAAGAGTTAGAGGAAATTCGCAATGATGCATATGAGAATGCTAGGATTTACAAAGAAAGGACGAAGGCTTTTCATGACAAGATGATTAGTAGGAAGGAGTTCAAAGTTGGTCAAAAAGTCCTTCTGTACCATTCTCGACTTCGTTTGTTTCCAGGTAAGTTACGTTCTCGTTGGATTGGACCCTTTGTTGTTACTAATGTTTTTCCTCATGGTGCAGTTGAAATTCAAAGTATGGAGACCTCCAAAATATTCAAGGTGAATGGCCATAGACTAAAAACCTTCTATGAAGGTTTTCAAGTAAACAATGTGGCTACATTGGACGTTGAGGATCCAATTTATTCTGACTAGAAGCATTGGGTCGAGCCAACGACTGTAAACATAGGCGCTGCTTGGGAGGCAACCCAAGGGGAGTACATCTTTCTTATTCTTATTTATTTATTTATTTGGTTTGGTTTGGTAGTTTTTTGGTACATTGGGGACAATGTCAACATCAAGTGTGGGGGGGAGAAGTTTTAGTTTTGTCATGAGCAAAAGTTCGATTGAACTTGCCTTAAAGTCATAACATGATTGAATAAGTAATCTTACAACATAAAATTGATTAGTTTTGATATTTTCTTCGAGAACGATAGTAACTAAGTTTTGTAGACAAAAAGCCGGTGAGGTTTTGAGCTTTTAGATCGACACATCAATATCGATCTCATTTTTTTTCATGAGAGATATTCTTCCATGGTCTTGTTTCTCTAGAACTTGCATTGATTCTATTTGAGGCCATATTGACTCATGCATACGTGAATATGATTAAGGCAAATTTTTTTTTTGTGAGCCACTTAAGCCAAATAGCCTACCTTGAATTAATTTTTCCCTCGTTCAGCCCCTTCTGAGCCTTTCTTTAGCCTTTTCTTGTTTTTTCTAACCCACATTATAAACTTTAAGCCGAAAAAAAAAATGACATCTTTACCCAAGTCTTAGAGCTAGTGGAGCATCATTCATCACTATAATTGGGTGCCTGAAATAAGTGTGGGGGTTAATGAAGTTGTAGTATGTCAGTGTTTTGAAAAAAAAAAAAAAAAAAAAAAAAGAAAAAAAAGAAAAAAAAGAAAAAAAAAAGAAAAAAAAAAGAAAAGAAAAAAAAAAGAGAGAGAAAATTGATTGAAGGGAGTTTATAATGTTTCATATGATTTAAAAGCATGGTCTTCTCTCAGTGCAAGGATTTTATGTGGTTAGTACTTTAGAGCCAAAACAAACAAATATGATAAATAGAGTGTTTGGTTATATTGAGATTAAACCGATTACTTGCTCCACTAGTTTCAATGACTTTTAAGCTCAGTTCCAAATGTTCATTCCTTGTCCCTAAGCCCCGTTACAACCCCTAAAAGTCCTTATGATTCTTGTTATGCATGTGGTCTCAATGGAGGAGAATGAGAAGATATGCAAGCTTATGGTAGATCATTTCCATAGGAATGAATTTGAGCGAAACACATACCCTTCAAACACATGAGAGTTGAGTGTACATTCCTGTAAGGGTCTACATATTTAGTCTACTGTATTCTCAAATGAAAATACTTGCTATTTAATTGTAAGTTGTTTAAGAATGTTGTTCATGATGTGTTATGATTTTGGAAAAGTTTGGTTGTTCTTTGTTAATGGCATTACAACCTTGATGTTCTTTTTTTTGAGGAAGTGAATTTGAATTTTGCCCGAGGACGAGCAAAGAACAAGTGTGGGGGAATTTGATAAGAATACAAAGTGTCAAGTTTTTATGCATTATTATTTGCTATTTAATATTTATTTGACACCAAACCACACTCATTATTCTTATATTTTTATCTAGGATACAATTGGAGGCATTAAGTGCAAAAGAAGTTAAGTAGACAATTTCTGGACAGTTTTGACACTACTTCGTATTAAGGGCGTAAAATCCTCATACGAAATCCAAATGAGATGATTCAAGATGCTTTAGATCGGCAAGAGGAACGTCTACAACTTTCATCTTTGGGGATTTTCAAGATTCTGAAGGGATCCTAGACGAAATCGGACTTAAAGTCGCTATACCTGTTTTATGGAAAGTTTCCTAAATATCTAGTCTAATATATTGACTTGATATTGGGGCAATCTTTGATGGACGATTTTGGAAGGATTAAATCAGCATTCTCCTATTTACATTAAGATAATATCCTATTTTTTATATTATTCTTATAATATAAAGATTGGATATCAATTTTAGAGGATTCTTTTAGGGTTGTGTTGGCTTCTTTTATAAATAGGACTTTAGAAGACCACCTAGTGAATTCTTTCCTCCCACATATACCTAGAGTTATTAATGGCCTTACGTGGCTAAATCTTTGTTATTGGTCGAAGAAAACTGAAGCTTCGGAAACAAGAAAACTGTGAGATCTAATTAGTTTTATTATACGATTTATGTTTTGAATATCGATTGCTCTTCTGTTATAATTAATATGGTTGTTTTGTTTAATTGCTAGGAGGCCTACTAGTATATTATTCTTTTCAATCTACTGCTTGATTAGATATCAAATCCGTAATTGTTTGATCCATCTAATTTTGTGAAGCATCTAAGATTCAATAATTTGCTGCGTCAGAAATTGTTAATCTTAAGAAGATAAATCGACTAAATTAAATCCAACCGCTTGTGTTTGAATTGTTTAGTTTCATTGATCTCTCTAATTCTTAAAGCATCTGCTATATTAAACCTTTAGTGCTTATCTTGGGTTATTTAGTAGTTAGGATTAATTGGATATCTTCTTCTGATTAATTAAAACTAAGGAGAGATAGGGGATTAGTTTTCACGGTGAATATTCAAAGTGTGAATTGTTATATATATTTGCATCGATGATCAGTTATATGATTCCGACAGTGGATGTTGACTTGGACCAATATTTGTTACTTTGATTAAATTTAATTTTCATCACTTCTTAATTATTGAATTCCATCACACTTAAACCCCCATTTGTTTTAATCCATTTAGCATAAAATTAGACTAGATATTCTCTGTGGGATCGACCCTTACTCGCCCTACTACATTATTAGGAGTATAGGTTTTATTTTTGGTTGCGTACGACAGCACACCACCATCCAGTGAAGGATTCATGACATCACAATTCACTAAATGCTGGTAGCATAAAACCAGGCTCTAAGAGGTTAGTATAACTTTTAAACACCTTGCTCATTGTAAATTACATGATAATAATCTCGTTTATCAAATTCCAAGTTCCTCTCCTTCCTCATCCTTGTATGTTCCTAATCCTCTCCGTTGCAGAAATTCATAGGTCATGCAATTGGGTAAACCAGGTCAAAGTATATGTTAACATTCCCACATGCAATGAGAGAAAAATGAGTCAAAGTACCATCGTATGGGTTCACTCACTCAGTCATGGAATTTTTTACTTTAAAAACAGCCAAGAATAAAAACTCAGGGACAGGAAACATCAATAAGCTAAACAAAAAAAATTCCCCAAAATAACATCTATCTCATTGATCTTCATTTCCAATATCGTTTCCTCATCTATGCATCCAAGTAAGCAATTTCATTTCTTGAATTTAACACTACTCGGAATACAAGAAAATCCCAGGTAATGAATTGAAGTAATATACTTTCATATAATCTCAAAACTTATCATAGCATTAAAACGGAAGGTGAAATTAAACAAGCAAAGGAAAAGTTCAAAAATACCCAAAAAAGAGGAGAGCTTTTGAATGGCCTGAGAAGAAGGTGGGTGGGTTGCAGAGGGGGTGAAAGTCTGTTTGCAGAGGTCAAAGAGAGCTTGAATTGAAGAGCTCTTTTTCTTCGTCATTGTGAAGAGTCTTCTGTGCACACACATTTCACTGTATACTATACGGGGAAGATAATACTGACAAGCGAAGAAGATATAGTAGTATTGGCCGGGTAAATTGCAATCGTCTTGGAAAAATTTACCGCAACCCACAACTGATTTCACCGAATTAATTATATGGGTATGGCTCACATTAAGGGTTTCAAGATGGGAAAAGTTATCGGTGTGGAAAGTGTACCACTTGAGGACGAAAATGTGACAAACTTTAAATTTAAGGGGTCATAAATGTCATTTAGCCAATTTAATGGGTAAACTTTTATTTACCTCTTTGATAATATACTGTTTAATTTTACTCTTTCTGATTACCTTTTATTTACCCCTCGTATAGTATAATCAATAATGCACTTGTTTAAAATTGAAAATAAGCGTGAAAAATGTTGATTAAAAAGATAAAATAAAAGAGTTACATTGTTTGTCGGAATTACATGTATTCTATTTTTATGTTTTTATAAAAATTAAAGTATTTAAATTGTATTTTTGTTCGTTAATGTAAATTTTTCACTGATTTGCTACTAGTGTTTGATAATAATTTATTATTTAAAATTAATTGTGTTTGCAATAATTGATGGTAAATATTCTAAAAAAAAGTTTGAATTCCACGTCAATAAATCAATATAATTATAGAATGAAATTTGTGACTTTTTTCTTTTCTTTTTTGGGTATGTTTGTTGTTATAGTATATACTTTCTTCTTTATTATTCCTTTTAGAATAACTTTACAACATAAATAAATGTAAGTTAAAAAAAAATAATAAAATTTTATCCAATCGCAAAAACAGAAAAATAAAATATTGGGCCAATCAAGAGTTATTATCTTAAAAAAAAAGGAATTAATATTAGTTGTAGCTGTAATTTAATATTGAATGCTAATATAAATTCCACGTCGTCCCTTTCTTTTAGATATTTCTTTTCCAATGAACTTTTTAGGTGAGGGGTTATGGCAACAATAATATCCTTTTTGCCAGACGTAAAATAACTGACTCTGCTCTCTCTGTGTGTGTGTTCAAGAATGGCACTACTTCTTCATTCTCCCAGCTTTACCTCAATCCACATGCACACTGCCTGTTCGATTAAATGCCGACCCTCTTTCTCAGTTCAGTTCTCTTTCACCCCACCTCACACGAAGAAGCCCACCTCTATCCTCCACAATTCTGGAAAATTCTCGACCCGGGCATTTGATACAGAGAGCAGCGAGAAATTATCAGATGAATACAAGGAAATTAGTGGGAAAGTTGAGTTGGCAGATGACAATGGAAGCTGTACTAGTGCTGGAGGTGAAGATGATAAGTACCCGAGTGGTGAGTTTGTGTACAAAGAGCTCGATCCGTGGGCGAGTTTCACTGTGAAACTTAAGATGTTGTTTGCATTGCCTTGGGAGCGTGTCAAGAAGGGTAGTGTTCTCACTATGAAAATTCGAGGAGAGGTGAATTACTAATCGGGTTATTGTGTTGTTTTTGTTGTTAATTTAACTTGTTTGATTCTTGCAATGCTTCTAGATTTTAGTTCCGTGTCAATGAAATTTTCTTCTGTACATTTCCAGTGATGATGGTCTTGGTCTTCTAAATGAATAATTAGGGACCTATTACAACTTAGATTGGCCTCTGGATTCTTATGGAAGATATTCAATCTTAATTAGATGATGCTGATAGTTTCTTCCCCTTTTTTCTCTCAGATATCTGATCAACTGAAGGGCCGCTTCTCCTCAGGATTGTCTTTACCTCAGATTTGTGAGAATTTCATCAAAGCAGCTTATGATCCTCGTATATCGGGTATTTATCTCCACATTGAACCGTTGAATTGTGGTTGGGGAAAAGTTGAAGAAATTCGTAGGCACATGTTGGACTTTAAGAAATCAGGTACTGCATAAATACTTTCACGTCATGTGCTGAACTTCTATATGCATTTGATTCTTGAGTTGTGCACCTGAGGAAAATAAAGAAAAATATTTGTGCCCTGACCTTTGTAGGGTTTTGAATGACGCAACTCTATCTACTGCACTCATGCTCAGCTCTCTTGTCAAATAGAGGATATATTTGTTTATGTGCATGTGACATAGTTTAGGGTCGGCTTAAAATGTATAGTTAGGAAAAGATAATCTTCTGATGTATTATACTACCTGTTTTGATAAGTATGTGTCGGATTTTAATTCTTGACATATGTACCGTCAGAAATCCATATTTTTTTTTTCAGTCACCGCAATAATACCATGTTCATCTGAATTTATAATAGTATTTTTTACTGGATAAAGCATCTAATGAGGCATGGCTTCTGAGATTAAATTTATAATCTGAGCTCCTCTTATAGTTAATTAAAATTCTACAACTGTAATATCTTTCATATACCCTGATGAACTCTTTATTACTAAAAGTTCACCGAATGAATCTTTCTTTCAATATGTAGGTAAGTTCATTGTGGGCTATGTGTCTGCTTGTGGAGAGAAAGAATATTACATAGGCTGTGCTTGTGAAGAACTTTATGCTCCACCAAGTGCATACTTTCAATTGTATGGGTTGACTGTTCAGGCATCATTCCTTGGAGGTGAGTTGATTTTTGATAGACATGGATAATGCCTATGTATTGCTAGAGAAACATACCCAAGATATTATTAGCCTATTATTTAACTTGAGAGTATACATGCACTGTAGACGAGCAAATGTTTCTATAATTCATCAAGTAAAACAAATGTCATCATCAAGTGAATCAAATACGTCAGTAATGTTACTAAATCTCTAAAATTTTGTGAAGTAACAATGTCTGCCTGTGAATGTTACTATTGTGCACTTCACATATTGTATCATTCTAGTTTTTACTGGAGTGGATTGTCATGACCTATTGTCGTGCAGGTGTCCTGGAGAAAGTTGGGATTGAGCCACAGGTTGAGAGGATTGGTAAATACAAGAGTGCTGGGGATCAGCTTACACGTAAAAGTATTTCCAATGAAAACCGTGAGATGCTGACTGCTTTGCTGGACAATATCTATGGGAATTGGGTAGATAAAATTTCACTTGCAAAAGGTAAGCTTCTTTTGATATTCAGCTAAATAGTTTGCCATCTAATATTTAGTTTTCTTATACAGGAAAGAAAAAAGAAGACATTGAAAATTTTATTAATGAGGGAGTATATGAAGTAGAGAGACTGAAGGATGATGGCTGGATAACGGATGTAAAATATGACGATGAGGTACAGTTACTTGTATATTTCTTACTGCACTTCTGAGGACATTAGCAGTGTGCCAGATAGTCCTGTGTTTGATCAATTTGTGAACACATTGAGGAGGTTGGATTTGGGAGCCAGAACCACCAATTTTTTTATGTTACTTTACTGACTGATATATGTCATGAATTTAATTGATCTTAAAACAAGCATTACAGGTCTTATCGTAGAGCAGTTGGTAGCTATTAATTTCAATATTTATAAAAACGTCAATCTAGAGCTGTGTGCAGTAGCTTTTCTTCCTGTTTTGACACGTGCAACAAATATTGATATTGGTGTTTTTGGCAAGTTAACTCCCTGTGATATGTCTAATGAGCAATTTAACTCCCTGTGATATGCAAATAGGCAATTTAACTCCCTGTGAAATGAAATAATGAACAATTTAACTCTTGCTTGTGAAGGTGTTGCTCACATACTCTATAATGCGATTGAGACTTTATTTTTATGTAAAAAGTTAACCAATTTAACCTTACATTTGACAACATATTCACCTCGTTTTACTCCCTATGATATGCGTAGATAGACAATTTAACTCCCTGTGATATTCGTAAAAGGGCACTTTAACTCCCTGTGACATTACATAATGAGCATTTTACCCCTTCTAAATATGTAAAATTGTAAAAATCAAGAGGGAGGCAGTGTGCTGCTTTTATAAAAACACATGAAGGTATTTTGCCCTTTTATTTATCACAGGGAGTTAACCTATTTAGAATAACACAGGGATTAATTTGCTATTTATTGATATTGTGTCAAATGATGTTATTCTTCGAACGAGACCATGAAAATAACCATGCTTCCTCTTTGATTTGATATTCTAAAGCTTACGTAGTTTTTGCTTCATAGCTCCAAGATTAGGTAACTTGGAAAAGCTTTACTTCTTTTAATTTTTTATTGATTGAAGTTAATTATATATTAGCTTTTGTCTGCCCTATTGCAATTGATACCTGAAAGTCTTCATCTTCCTTTTCCTTTCTTCGGGTAAGATATAGGATATATCAGTTCATTTTATCATGCGACTTTGAATGCCAGTTTCTGTTTTTCATACTAATCATTGACATATTTTTCGGTAAGTTTTCATGATTCAGGTTATTTCACTGCTAAAAGAGCGCTTGGGAATTTCTAGTAGTAAAAATCTTCCTACAGTTGACTACAGGTATTTGTTTTCTAAATTTCAACTATAGCATCAAATCCCTGACACGTATATTCACAAAACTGCTGTTACTCTGTACTTTTTCAGGACTGGCATTTTGAAAACTTTTGAACTTTCTTATTAACTAAGCAATGCTGGTGTCAACTGTGATCATTTGTCGGCAGTATTTGTTCTTACGTTGTTTCATACAATTGTATAGTTACATCAAAGTCTTCTAACTAAAGTTGACCTAGAGGATTAGTCTAGAATATATTGTTTACTGCAAGCATTCAGGCTTAACCTGTTCATTCCCTCCGTAAAATTTGAAAATAATATTTTTGCAACTTATCAAAATTCAGATAGGTTACAGGTACGGGTTTCTGAAACACTATTATTTTCTCTAGTGAAGGATTGACAATTATGATTTTTTTCGTTTATGTAAAAGTGCAATTTTTCATGTGTTTAAATGGATGTCATTCTGTACTTTAATATATGTCTTCACCAACACATGTAGGAAGTATCGTCGCGTTAGGAGATGGACTCTAGGTTTGACAGGTTCTAGAGATCAGATAGCCATTATCAGAACCTCTGGAAACATTAGCCGTGCACGAGCACGAGGTCCACTGAGTGCGTCCGACTCTGGAATCGTGGCTGAGGAATTCATTGAGAAGATCCGCAGTGTAAAGGGTATGTGTATTGCTTGTATATGTGCAAGAAAGTCATATATTCTCCTTTTGATGTAAAGGAAATATAATCGGTGGTATTATGCTTAAAAAGTGCTTTTCAAAATTTGGAATTCCCTGTGAAACTCTGCAGATTATTCTAAATTACCTAGTAAATGTGACCTGTAACTATTGGGATAACCATATTTGCCCTTTTCTTTTGGATGGATAAGTAGAACTATTACCGCAACTTTCAGAACTAGCTGTAATATTGTGGAAATTTCTTCTTATGAAAATATTCCTCTTTAGTTGAGAAAGTTTGAGGTTTTGCTATCCCACTGCGTGTATTACTTGGACAGAAGTGTGATGGTACAACAGGATCTTATTGACTTGGCTCTATAGCAATATTGATCGCATACTTCTCTATTCAACATATATATACTGTGTTTTTTTTGCAGAGTCAAAGAGATACAAGGCTGTTGTCCTTCGAATTGACAGTCCTGGAGGGGATGCTCTTGCCTCTGATTTGTAAGTCTCGTGATATTCTTTTCCTCTTGGTGTTAGTATCCACTATTTTTTTTTATATCTGACATTGGAGTCGTACTTCATTAGTCTTGTCATAATTTGCTGGTTCTGTCCTATAAATGCTCAAGATTTTCAAGTCTAAAGTTCACTATTGCATTAGTGTATATACACTCAAAGTTCTCATGAATATTTACGAATGTTAATCACTAATGTTATTGTAAAAGTATAACCGTTTACCAATGAACTAGTCTTCTGAATCTTAGTGAAATAAATTTTGTTCCAAGCATCCAGACAGCCACTTCTCAAACTTGTGTTGGCTAGGTTGCATCGTAAAAACCATGTAATTATGTAATTCACTGAGGTCAGATTGGATGTAACTGAATATAATGTCAATCACATTTCATCATGTGATTCAGATATGTTAGATCCAACTATTAATAATGTCACATTTCACTCAACAATCCGTTGTCATAGTCTTTTTTTGCTATTCTTAAATATATGGAACTGTGACTGCGTAAAAGAAATCTCACATCACATGGGTTCAAAAAAATAGGATCCTATGGTAAGATAAAAATCCTTTGTCCTTTGGTGTTTATTGTTATTTTAACTCATAGAATGTGGAGAGAAATCAAACTATTGTCTGCTTCAAAACCTGTTATCGCATCAATGGCTGACGTAGCTGCTAGTGGGGGATACTACATGGCAATGGCTGCACAGGCTATAGTTGCTGAGAATCTTACTTTGACTGGTTCAATTGGAGTTCTCACAGGTGAAGCTTTGTTACTTCTTTATCTGTTTCTTGTAAGAAATATTACAAACTGTAACTGAAGTTGACTGGCAGTCTGGCTGTGAAATCCTTCAACAGGGTTCAAATTTGATTTAAGAAAGCTTATGTAATCAAACTGCATTTATTGAAAGAAATGCATAAACAGTAGACTTATTCTTGGTTCAACAATTTGGCAACTGATAATAATGTACCCTTAGTTGGAGCACGCTTTACTTTTTTCCCAAATGTTTTTCCTAGTTGATCACTAGGTGAAAAAATATTAGTGCACTTTTAGCCAAAGAGTTACAATAGTTATATCCTCAAGGTAAATTTGATTTGTATTCCTTCAGAACGGTTTCAAATATTCATTCTCCACCACCGATTTTGTTCATGCCCTCCAGTTGTATTTTTCTCTTATTGGCTTCCCTTATTCATTCCCATCCTGGCCCCGTTATATCTTAGGCTAAGTGTATGTTGATACTTTATAAGAATTTTTTTTCTTGTGCTGTGAAATTATGTTTACAAACGGAACTTATCAAGAGGTTAATGGACCAAATTAATCAAGTCTCTTTCAAGGCTAAGGAATTTTGATATTATTGCTTCTTTGCTCCTAGGAAAATTTAATTTGGAGAGACTTTATGACAAAATTGGCTTCAACAAGGAGATCATATCAAGGGGAAGGTATGCAGAGCTTACTGCTGCTGAACAGAGACCATTCAGGTATATTGAATGCGAGGTTGCACCGGATTTGCAGTAACATGGAATTCACATTAATTGAAAGAAAGGGTCAATGTTCAAGTTCTTAGAATTGCCCTTGGATTGTACAACTAAGTACACCCACCATCCATCGGCATTAGCACTATTAACACCAGAATCCACAAAATAATCGGGTTCTGTTTGAAGTAAATGAGTGGAACTAAACACCATTATAATTCACAATATGTTATTTTATTTTGATTTAGTGTTGATTGAATCTTGTGAACGGAATTATTAAGAAGAAAAAAAGAGTATCATATGGACAGAAAGTTGTTCATTGTTGTTTAACACATGCTTTATGATTATCACACAAAAGAAAAGTAAAATTAACCACATCTGTATGATTTTACAATATATCTTTTTCCTGGACATATTACTCATATGTAAATATTATTACTTTTTTTATTTTCAGGGCGGATGAAGCAGAACTGTTTGCAAAGTCAGCGGCAAGTGCATATAGAAGTTTCCGAGACAAAGCAGCCTCTTCTAGATCAATGACAGTATGATATTCTGCAACATATAAATTCATCATGATTGCCAATATTTGATTTACCAAATTGATTGGAATTTAAATAATCATTTTTTAGGTAGACAAGATGGAGGAGGTTGCTCAAGGTAGAGTTTGGACTGGTAATGATGCAGCTTCACGAGGCCTAGTAGATGCTATTGGTGGACTCTCTCGAGCAGTAGCAATTGCAAAACAAAAGGCTAATTTACCAGTGGATGAGGAGGTTATTTTGAATAATCTTTTAATGGTTCTAGCATGTTAATTATCAGTGTTCTTTATTCAATAACATATTCCATGAATTTGTCTTTTGCTATTTCTAATATGCTTTATACTTTCTGGTAAAAATAATTGAGCTTGGTTTGCTTGTTAAACGGATTGAGCTCGAATAAGCTTTAGCCGAGTTGATTTGGAGTAGCTTAAGATAACTTTAAATATATATTCACTTCTTAGCTTATCGAGTCGAGCTCATATCGTCTCAAAACTTATCAATCCAAAAATATTTTTTAAGTTCGGATTGATATGTATAGCTAACCATGCTCAAATGACTTTTCACCGAGTAACCTCGAGCATTCCTACCAAGAGGTTCTACATTGAAATTCATCGTCTTATAATTGTCACATGTCTTTGTTGTTAGAAATCTTGTTGCTCAATTATGAATTATGCCCAAACTTGAAAAGATGGTATTCCCCTTTATCCCCTGAGTTCTCATTTTTGGTATTTATACTGTGCTTTGGATTTCAGGTCACCCTTGTTGAGTTGTCTAGACCTTCTACTTCCTTACCAGAAATCTTAGGTGGATTCAGTAGCTCCATTGTTGAAGCAGACAAGGCAATGAAAGAGTTGCTACAGGTTATGGCATCGTCTGATGGAATTCAAGCCCGCATGGATGGCATCATGATTCAACAATTGGATGGATCTTCTTATGCCAATCTTGTCTTCACACTGATAAAAGATTGCCTGAGTTCTCTCTGATGAAATGAATACTACTATTTTTTTGCTTGTTTTTGGTTGTCAACGAGCAAGAGAAAAAGCTGGAATATACAGCATATAAACATCAATGTTTTGTATATACTTGAAAGAAACTATGCACAATGTTTTGTATATACTTGGAAGAAACTATGCAAAGAAAGTGTAAAATGTATAAATCAATTTAGAAACTTGCAAAGCTTAATATGTCCTCTACGTTCATGTTTAATTGTATAGCACGATTGATGTCTCTATAAGCTCAAGGAAATAAATATGTTGAGTTTATGGTGTTGTCGGTGCTTATTTTGATGAGATCGATGCTGTTGTGTTTTCTACCTTTTTTGTGAATGTTTTAGATTAGAAAATAAAATTATAGCAGAATGGAGATGACAAAATAGAGGGGGATTGGGGCGGTGGAGGAGTTGGGGGTGACGGAAATGGGCTCCAACTGGCGGGGAATTGGGCGGCAGAGAGGGGTAGTGGGGGGAGGAGGGGGAGGGGGGGGGGGTGCTGGGAAATTGGGTGGTGGAGGTTACACCGTCCAGTTGCCCTTGGAATGTGCCCGTCCAGTCAATGTGTGGCCGCCACTTGGCAGCCACATGTTGGCTGTGTTTTAATTTTTATTTTGTTGATTTTTTTTTAGCAAGAACAAAAAGAAAACTAAGTTAAGTCTTCGAGCAACAAGTGGCGAACGTGGTCAGTGGGATCATCCCACTTCAGTAATTCCCTTCCTGCTTGATGACCAAGCCTAGCAAGAGCATCTGCGACAGAATTTGCCGATCTCCTTGTGTGTATAAGCCGAACAGTCCATGGTTTCTTAAGAAAGCTCCTACAGTCCTCCAAGATTGGTTCCAAGGGATGTTCCGACGTGAACCCTTTATTAACCAAATGACATATCGGTTGTGAGTCAATTTCAACCACCAGTTTTCTCAACCTTCTCTCCCAAGCCCACTTAAGCCCCTCCCTGAGGGCAAGTAACTCTGCTTGGATACTGGTACATGCTCCCAAGCCACTGCTAAAACCGAACACCCAATCTCCCTCCGCATCCCTGATAACTCCACCCATTGTTGCTGAATTAATCGAAGGCATCCAACTCCCATCAGTGTTAAGTTTCCACCAACCCTCATCCACGCAGACCCATTTCAAAGTAGGGGAATCTCTCGGTTGGCGGGACCTAGCTTGTAGCATTCTCTTGAAGCTCTAGAGCAAGCTGTTTAATTTTTCCGACAACAACTTGCATCGGTTCTTCTTTAATTTTGTTGATATATATATATATTTTCTAATTCAATATTTCATTAAAAAACAACCATCGTACAAAAGGTTCAGTAAAATCAAAGATGGGTAATCACCATCACAAAAAAATATTACAAGAATTAAATTAAAAGACATCGTAGACGATCAATCTGAAGCAAATGCCCACAAAACTAGGTTGTGAGCGGCGAAGTTGGAACCACGGGGAGAAAATCGAAACTTCCACTTAGGCCAACAAGCCCAGAAGTTATAGATTTTCAAGATAAGACCACGAGACTCCAAATGCGGTTCTCTGAGACGGTTTAAATCACAAACAACTTGAGTGCAATCACTTTCAAAATTACATTTGAGCACTTTAGCCAGTTCACAATTGAGCAAGCTTCCTTAATCCCGAAAGCCTCAGCCACTGCAGCACAAGAACAAGAGCAAGAGAGAGAGGAAGCAAAAATGATAGAGCCCAAAGAATCACAGACCAAAACCGCAATAAATGCTTTGCCATCTCGAAATGCTACATCTGAATTTACTTTAAACCAACAAAGCTTCGGGGAAATCCAAACCGAGCAAATGCATAATTTCTTGGGAAAGAATATAATTTTCATTGATGCTTCTTCCTTCCACAAATGCCGATTGGTTCGGAAGTATAATTTTATCAAGAAGAGGTTTGATCCGATTGGCCAAATCTTCGAGATAACCTTATAAGAGATGTTACAAAGGCTAATAGGTCCAAATCCATCAAGCCTACAAATTGTAAAAATGTATGTATTAAATGTGTTAAAAATTCTGTAAAAAATTGTGTAAAAAACTTTAAAAAAAAATGACGAACTTTATTTTTAAATATTTGTGAAAGATTTAATAACATTGTATGTAAAATTTTGTGTAAGATTTAATAACATGATTAGTTTAAATTTTGAAATTTAAAATTTGTCTACATTCCTAAAATTCGTACAAATTAAACATAATTAGAATTTACTTTAATAATATTGTAGTTTAAACATTGTTAGTTTTAAGTTTAAAACTTGACATATTTCTTGTTTTCACACAAATTAAGAAACCTCATCATTACATACTTTTTAAGTCTTTCTTATGGTAAAATGTCCTTTATAATGATGATTACTTCTTAATTTTTTATTAGTGAGTCGTTTCTCAATTTAAATGTGAGAATGGTTGCAAAATTGAAAAACAATGTTTTGAGAATCCAAACATACCAATTAATTTGAAACGTAAAAAATTGTCAAATGTGCCAATAAATATGAAACGGAGGGAGTACGACTTACTTAGAATTTGTAGGAAGAGACTTAATTTAAAAATACATCGTAATTAATACCCAACACAAGTTAAATAAAAAATATTGTGTTGATTTTCTTATTTTTATGAATGCCTTAAATATTATTATTGTGTACTCAATAAAAATTATTAATATTATTATTAAATGAGAATAGAGAAAATTATGAAATAGAATTAAATGTAAAGTGATTGCCAATCGATTGTAAATGAAAGACAATGTAAGGTCATGAGAGGGCGAGAAGGGGAAGGGCAAGTGAGCATGAGGTGAGAGATGGCCATACTTGAGTAATAAACCCTAACACAATCTACATGATAACATTATCAGAAATAATTGGAAATACGTACAATAAATGGACTGTACGAATGGCCAAAGTCCAATAAAATTGATGTTCTTAGTGTAATTTTAGATCCTATTTGTGATAACTGATCCTTTTTTTTTTTAATTAGTACATGTAAAGATATAAATTTCATCATTAAGAAGTGTAGAGATGTTAGATGGACCTCGAGTATGATATCTGTAAGATTTATCTTTTGCTGGATTTGGTGTGTTAATTTATTTATTTGTATAATCGTATTATGAGCATCGACATGAATATCATATCATAATCTGATGTCACATTTTGGTGTCACATATACAAATTTGTTAACAAGTATACGAAGTAAGTAACTCTCAAATTTAGGCTAATCAACTTATATTTATAAATTACTTTATTTAATTATGTTACTTTTAATCGTATTGTATCATGTTTTGTATTTTTTTAAATATACCTTCTATATTATTATTTTATTTATTTATATATGTTGAGGGTAATAGTGGAATTTTTTTCCTAAATAGGCTTCATGGTCAAAAAAATTCTGAAAATGTCTATGTTGTCAAACTATTTCTCTGAATATACCTTTTGACTAAACCCGCAGTTGCCAACTGCGAGTTTACTTAAATTTTTTTTTTTAAAAAAAAAACTGCAAATGTTAAGGATTAATTAATTACGAAACCCTAAATTCTCGCAGTTGTCAACTGCGATTTCACAGTAAACTTGCAGTTGCCAACTGCGAGTTTTAATAGACTCGTTTTAACACCAGAAATCGAATTCACCCTCATTTGCCCTAACATATTCGAAACAAACAGAGTACTTAACCGACTATTTACATCAGGCAATTCTCCGGCGTTTCTCCAGCGGTTCGCGGCAATTCCAAGAGATAATATAATGAGAAATGAGTAAATTAGTAAGAATTTACATTATGCAAATATATTCACATGAATATGATTGAATACCTGATCGAGAGAGAGAAGAGTATGTAAAATCGCCGGAGCCGCTGCCTCAATCGCAAATATGAACGGTTGGAGAAGAAAAATGGAGTCTGCGTGCGCAACTAGGGTTTAAAATGAGTCCACTAAAACTCGCAGCCACGAGTTTACATTAAATTCGCAGTTGCCAACTGCGAGATTTAATGTGATTAATTAACCCATCGTAATTAATTAATCCTTAAAACTCGTGTCTTTTTTTTTTTTTTTAATTTTAAGTAAACTTGCAGTTGCCAACATTCTGGTAAATAGTTTGACACATTCTGCCACATTCTAAAAAATAATTTGGCAACAAAGGCATTTTCGGAATTTGTTTTCCCATAAAGCCTATTTAGGAAAAAAATTCGGTAATAGTGCCAAAAGTTGCTCATAAGGAAATATGCGGTGAAAATTCTCTATAAGTATATGTGATAATTACTTAGTGGTATACAAGTACGAGAGATAGGTATAGAGTATACGGAAATATGCTGTCGGTGTTCACCACCCTAAAATAGAGTAAAATAAAATAAAAATTCGTAATTCAAAGTTTCTAACTAGCCATCACTGCACCTCGAGCAGTGAAGAAGAATTTAACAATGTCGAAGCTGCTTCTTCTTCTTTACACTCGTCGCTTCTATTCCTCCTCCACTGTTCGGCGCTTCAATTATTTCTCACCTGATCTTCAATTCAATTTTCATCCACGCTTCCCATTAAATTTCCGAATATTTTCTACTGACGGAAATGGAGAAACCAAAGCAAATACGGAAGAGGCAGCGCCGCCGCGTGATGATAGTAAAGGCGGCTACGAATATGACGACGAGAAGTATCCGAAAGGCGAATTCATTTACAAGCAGCGCAGTGCGTGGGAAAGGTTTATGGTGAAGACTAAGCTGTTCTTTGCTTTTCCATGGCAACGCTTCGAGAACGGAAGTCTTCTAAAAATCAAAATACGTGGAGAGGTTACTGATTTCATCCATCCTTATCTTTTATCTATTTATATATTTTTGTGCTGTTATGTGGAATTTGTTCAATGTGGGTGTTTATTGTTAGTTGTAGTATAGTATGTTAATATACCTTTCTTTATGTATAAATATTTATGATAGAAAGATTAGGTGTGTAGTCTGGATTATTTCTGAGATAGAAGTGTTTACGATGATGGACTTTCTGAAGCCTAATTGTTTTATATTGAGCTTGATTAAGAATAAAGAAAAAGATTATTAGGAACAAGTGATGATAAAAAGTTTGAGTAATCCTATTGAGAATGTACAATGATGAGTTTGGTTGTTGGGCGATCAAGTTAAAACCTATGCACTGTTTTATGTCAGATATCTGATCAGGCTCAGCTAAAGACAAGTTTTTCTAGAGCAATGTCATTGCCTCAAATTTGTGACAATTTGGTTAAAGCAGCTTATGATCCCCGTGTAGTGGGTATTTACCTCCACATTGAAACGTTAAATTGTGGGTGGGGAAAGCTTGATGAGATTCGGAGGCACATATTGGATTTTAAGAAATCAGGTACTTCCCTTGAACTTCCCTTTTGTAGATGTGTGCTCAAACTGTTCTATTATCGACTCCTTGAGTAAAAAAATTGCATAAAAAGAATGAGATGTGCCCCTCTGATCTTCGTATGGGGTTCTAACTGGAGAGTACTTAAGAGAGTTGAGTACTCGAGGACAGACAAATGAATATATAGAAGTGCATGCATTTTCTTGTGATATTGCTGTGATGTTGGGTGAACATGAACCATGAAATAGTATAGTGTCTTCTCCAAAAATATTCCCTGGATAGTTCTTTCTCTTATGTACAGATTTTAATGCGCAGGTAAGTTCATTGTAGGCTATGTGCCTACATGTCGAGAGAAAGAATATTACATCGGTTGTGTTTGTGATGAGCTTTATGTTCCACCAAGTGCTTATGTTGGATTGCATGGGTTGCTTGTTCAGGCCTCATTTCTTGGAGGTGAGTTGGTATGTTTCTGCAGAAGAAAAACAAATGTAAATAAGCAAATATGAAGGGTTAGTTTGTAGAGCAATGCAATTTTCTTGAAAAGTTATTTTTCTATAAATGATTTTTAGCCTTTGATGAAATTTTCTTATTATCTCAGTCTAAGGATATTTTAGGAATGTAAGAAGTGCAAATATTTTCAGTAATTAAAATTGGAGAATCTTATTTTAAGTCCTATTTTGTTTTAGTGTCTTGCTAGGAATCACCTTTTTCCTTAATAGAACTATAAAAGGTCACATGATGCCCATAAACATGCATGTAATCTTCAAGATTTCAGCAGAGTTCATTAGTGAAGTTCGCACATACTCCTGAAGGTTTCGAGTGATTGTGTTCCGACTTCGATTTATGCATTCATGGAATCATTTCTGGATTTCTATTCTTGCCTTGATCATTTATATTCAACTTTGTGCAAGATCACTATTCATAACCTGATACCTCAGAAACCTCGATGATTGTCCATGAATTCTTAACCCTCGCAAGAGCGTTTAACGTACTAAGGAGTCTTATAAACTTTCATGTCATAAATATCTTAATTGGTGCTACCTAAGTTTGCTTGCAGAAAGAAGTCTTGTTTGTACTGTTAAAAAAATGACCATATAGAGGGATAAAATGTAGCATAATGGTGCTACCTCAGTTTGGTTGCAGAAAGAAGTCTTGTTAGTGTGTACTTTAAAAAAAATGACCATATAAAGGGATAAATGTAGCATAAGTGTTGATATCTTGTAAAGACTTAGATTAAACATTTAAACATTCGTGGTTCTATCAACATTGTTGGGCTCTACCAATCTAGCCGAAAATGCTTAAGTCCATGTTGAGAAGTAAGTGTAAACCATAACCTTATAAGCCCTATAGGATGAAGTATAATAATCTCCGAATTCAAATACTCATTGCCGTTGGGTCCCATGGTCCAAGCCGACACCACAAAGTTGCTCCGGTACCATATTGAAGACCCAAACGCGATGGAGAGATGGGAATATATGTATAATTTATGAATTATTAATATATAGAGATGATCTTAATTAAATTCAAGTGCAATTAATACATACTTCCTTCATCCCATAATTTTATCTCCCTTTATGCAAGAAGTCTTAGATAAGAGTTAAAATGTAAAAATATTAGTTGTGTCCTGAAAAGTAGCAGTTGAGAATTAGTTTATCGAACCATTACTTTATGTGAGAGGTAGTATTAAGGGAAAAAAGTTCCATTAAAGGAAAGAGAGACTTATTTTGCCGAAAATAAAATAGGAGTAAAAACTTGGGACAGAGAGTATTTTATTTGTTGATATTGTACTCCAAACTTTTGTCATTGTAAAATAAACTATGCCGCGTGTGTTAAGGTTATGTTTGAAAACTCAACGAAATACAGTAAAGCTATATGTTTCAATTTTAGTGAGAAAAGACAAGAAAAAATTATTTTAAGCAAAAATAAAACCTGAAGTTATACTATAATTTAATTAAAAGGTTTTTGCTTATGTTTTACTCACTAAAACCCAAGAACTAGACATAGCCAAAACACAACTAAAGTTTATTTTTATTTTATCAATGTTACCCCCAATCTTTTGAATATTACAAAAAACCTCGCCGTGTTCAAAATGTGTAAGACATGCCTTTACTCTTTAGCCGTATCCCCTGCTGTGTCCCAAAATTCCTTTTCTTATTTCCGGACACGCCACATGGTGTGTTGGATACATATCGAACCCATGACCTGATGACCTTATCCCCGCGTGTCGGCAGCATGTCTTTAAAAAGTATTCGTGCATCATAGGACTCTGGTAGGCTCCTGGCCTAGATTACATCGTTGAGCTCTAGACAGCTAGCCCAGAATGTATAAGCCCATGACCCATGTGTTACATCTTTTAGATTGAACAAGAGCATTCAGTCTGAGAATTGTTTAATCGAGGATCGAACTGTCATTTCGACCAAGCTAAACGTTTGAGGGATACATGACGGAGTAAACAAAATGGATCTGAAGCCCCCAGTTCTTTGTGTGCATATTTTCTGTTGGGAGAATTCAACGTAGATTTCACCAACTTTTGTTAGTTGTCTTCCAGACTCAATAATTTTTTCCTTGGACTTTTGGAGTGCTGTTGAAATGACAGTGAGCTGCCTTCATTCCTAATATTTTTAATTACTTATGCTTGTTTGATTTTTAGACTTTAACTGGATTATTGCACCATGTTACAAGGAGTAAACCAAAACCTTATAAATCAACTCTCGCAACTAATGAAGGGGAATAAGATCTCCCTGGAATTTTAGACTTTACCCAGGCTGCGAAATTTCATTGAGAATTAGATGTTAAAAGGTTGGGTTTTCTTTTAAATTCTGGATAGCAAAATGGAAGTCTGCAATTTCTCACATTTGAGAGTTGAAATTATCTAGGTCATGTGCTATTTGAAAAATTGAACTGATTCATTAGTTGGTGAAACTAATAACCCAAAGTATCTCAATTATTTCAGATAACTTAAGCTGTAAGTGAAAAAACCCACGATTTTTTTAGGATGAGAAACTGAACGGAAGAAAATCACTCAGCATAATCTTTGAATTGCAATGTTTCATGCCCTTGTGGTTCTCTTTAAACTGCAGCAGAGTGGCATCATAAATCCTTTTGTAGGTGTGCTTGAGAAAGTGGGGATTGAAGCACAGGTTGAACGGTTTGGTAAATACAAGAGTGCCGGGGATCGACTTACGCGTAAAAGTATGTCTGATGAGAACCGTGAGATGCTGACTGCTTTGCTTGACAACATCTACAGCAATTGGCTTGATAAAGTTTCACTAGCAAAAGGTTTTACTGCACTTAGTGTTCTGGTTTGGTACATGGAAACAGGTTTTGTGACCGATTTCTTGTTTTCCACAGGAAAGAAAAAGGAAGATATTGAAAATTTTATCAATGAAGGAGTGTATAAAGTTGAGAGACTTAAAGAAGATGGCTGGATAACAGATATAAAATATGATGATGAGGTATTCTTTAAATTTCTTAGTAAGAAGTTGTGTAACTTGGAAATATGCTAGACAGGTCTAATGTTTGCTGAATCTCTAAACGAGCTGATATTTATATTATTTTTAGCAGTTTATAATTTCTTACACATTACATTAGATGTTTTGATCATTTAGAATTTCTATTTATATTCTTGAATTCCAGGTTATATCCATGTTGAGGACACGTCTCGGACTACCAAACACTAAGCTACTTCCTACAGTTGGCTTCAGGTATCTATCTGTTTTGTTTAATTTTCTCATTATTTTAAGTGAAAGCTGTATCATATTTCTCTTAATATGAAACTGCTGCTGTTCTCTCAGGGAGTTCCGTTGTGGAATTTTCTGCCCTTGGTGTAGTTAAATGGTAATCAGTTTATAAAGCCTTGTACATTATCTGAAGTTCCAAACTCCTTGTGGACAGTTATTAGGTTTAGGCATTCAGGTCTCATGAATGTAATGCTTGTAGGTTGTTTCACTAGTGAAACGTTAGTTATCCAAGTATCTAGTACTGAACCCTGTGCATTTTTCAGTATATGTTTGCTCAATGTGTTCAGCTAATCTATGTTTAGGCTGGTCAAAATGTGTCTCTAACAGTTCCACCTACAACCCCAAGAAGTTTTTTCACACTTCTAATTTATAATTTTCTTTCTTCTTTTAGTAAATTTTCAGATGGTCGTCTTCATGTGATTTAAGGATTTATAATACATGCAGGAAATATAGTAGAGTCAGGAGATGGACTTTAGGCTTGAGTGGCTATCAACACCAGATTGCAATAATTAGAGCCTCTGGAAGCATCAGCCGGACAAAAGGGCAATTTCAGCTGCCTAGCTCAAGGATTGTTGCTGAGCAATTTATAGAAAAGATCCGCAGAGTAAGAGGTAATTATAGTTTTAAATGAACAAATACTACTTCCCTTAAAAAAAATGAACTAATAATACTCTTTTTAAAAGGCTGGTAAGTGCTGAAGATATATGATTAATCAAGAGAAGAAAAAGAATGTGCTAGTAGTGAAGGTAATAATGGTCCCAGGCATCTAATAGTACAGTATTCATTCTAACTTTCTCCATTTGCCATATTCCATTATTCTTCTGGTGATCTCTTTTTCTTTGTTAAATTGAATGAAGGAATGTGATGTTTCTCATCTGTTCATTCAACTTCTCACGAAGCATGAATAAAATGTATTAAGAGAAGATTCAATGGAAATTAAGTTGAGCCGAGTTTTGAAAAATGTTGAAGGTGGATGGATTATGTACTAATTGCTCTTAGATCAATTCCGGTGGGGGTATCAAGACATCCATTTGATAACTGCTACACTACCAGTGTTTTCAGCTAGAAAAATCAACTAGTCAAATCCAAGTCATCTAATGAATAATCATTACTAGTATTAATTTAAACTAAATCCATTTATATCAACTTAAATCTAAAAATTTAAGAAAATTACATTTACAAATGTTAACCCCCTTTCTGGATCCATGCACGGAAATATGCTTGGAGACCTAGTAAAGAATTTTGGGCTTGACCTAATTAAATCTGAAATTTCAATTAAATACAAAACTAAAACAAAATTAAATTTGGATTCTACTAAACCTTAACCTACACTTAATTACATGTAAACCAAATTATGGGCAATTCTTCATATTTAGATATACTCTTGACCGCATATGGATTCATGAGCAATTTTTCAAATTTATTTTGTGACCATCCTTGGGTTTCATATTTATTCTGATAGAATTTGTGGGTGCCGTTTGTCAGTTTGTAATGAGAGGTCAAGATATCTAATTAGATTATTGTGATGTGGCACATTTAATCCTCGTCTTACATGACCACTACAGGGTCCTGTCATATGAAATCCTCACAAATTTATAAGCTTAATTATTTCATAACACGCATCACCAATTTCTACAATTTTGTCTCTTCATTTCACCATGCATCACGATCCTACCGTTTTAATGATTTTTTGAACAACTATGATTCTGATTTAACCTTCAAATGTTCTTAATAACATCCGAAACTGAGAGAGCAGAGAGACAAATGGACGCAACAAGAAAAGGAATTGACCAAACAGCAAAAGACCAACGAAGGCAAAGCAACCACTATAAGACCAGACAATCCTTACCCCTTCAAAGCAACAATCTAGGTCTCTCCATTCACACACTAGACCAAGTTTGGGCAGCCAAATTAATGGCCTAGTGTAAAATCTGGAATCAGCTCATGAAATTGCTCCACTAGTTTATTAACGTTGACTATTGACTAGTAAACTTGCTGACTGGTTGCTGACAAAATGGCTGTTTTCGTCCTGAGTAAATTGAACTACTGACTAGATACTGACCGAGTCAACTGCAGACTGGTGATTACTGTTAACTAAGTTCATTCGCCAAACTTGGACTTAACTAACCCATTTACACCCGGTGAGAGGTAAAACTCCTACTCGAAGCATGATGCCAGAAATGATGACAGTGATGGGAATAAGTAATGTCAAACATTTATCTGACATTGTCTGCGGTTATCCCACGTCTCGCAAACAAAAGTGTGGAAGGAATATGGAAAATTAGATCTGACAGAGAAATAACTCCGAGTGATGGAGGCTGTGATAGTTCTAAAAAAATTGGTCCTGGCTTCCCGCTCACATATATGTGTCCAATATATCTCATTGTTTCCGATTTTGATTATATATTATTATGATACTAATTATTTATGAATGTTATGTGCAGAATCAAAAAAATATAAAGCTGTTGTAATCCGAATTGATAGCCCTGGAGGAGATGCTCTGGCTTCCGATTTGTAAGTGTTGTTCTCTGCCTTCCAACCTCCCAACTCCAGAGCCATTTTATTTGAAATTTGATTTCGCTAGAATTTTATTTTCTATTTCCACTAGCTGAAATATTGTGATGTATCAATTGGTGTTACTGTACTTGCAATCAGAAAGTCTTTCATTTATCTATGTTGAAAGGCCAAGTCTTCACAGTTAGAATTTCCTCTTCAGGATACCTTAATTAATTTGAATCCTTTGTGAAAGTTTGCCTTGATTTCCTATTAGGGGATACCTTTGTATATTTGCATTTGAAGAATAGGTAAGGAAGGGAATGACGTTGACCAGCAATATGTAGTCCTGGAGGAGAAAAAAATAATTGACATCGTATGATCACCTGATCCAATGGTGTAAGATGTTAGAGAGGAGAGATTTAGTATTTATATATCTAACATCCCTCATATCCCCCCCCCCCCAAGATGTAGCTGGTTTAGGTGCTAGAGGTGGAACTTTTTTATGAATAGGTGATGGTGAAATTTTAAACCTACAACCTCCCATTTGGTCCGAATTTGATTTTAATTTAAATGACAACCTCATCAAGAAGTTACGTAAGTCATCAAGAAGTTACTTAAGTTAGAGAGAATAAACATTTCATGTATCTAAGTGTAATCACGTAGCTTTCTAATCCCTTGTTTTCTGTTTCTCTGAACTCTTTAGATACCAGAGACTTTGTGCTTCATTTTCTGTGTAATGGTTAGATAAATAATTAATATAACACTAGCATTAATGGAGCTCATTTTCTCCTTATTGTTATATTGTCTTTTACGGTACCATTATCTAAAGTGGAGTACTTGGCTAGTTTCAATTTCGGAAGGCAAAGCATTAAAATTTGCCTCACACCTTTGCTAATCATCCAGGAACTCTGAATTTCAGTTAGAAGACCTCTAATTTTGTATAAGTTGCTTTAATTGCTTAATTGTAGCAGTACATGGAATGTCTTAGTGGGTCTACATGGCACTATATGCCCTGATTTTTTTTTAATGTTTTAACCTTTTAGTACACTTATACATACAGAACCAGAATACACAAACGATGAAAGCCTTTTGAATACTATTGAGACTAAATGTCTCACATTGGTTGAAAACAATAGCTAAGTCCACCTTATAAGGACTTGGGCAATCCTCACCTTACAAGCTAGCTTTTGAGGTTGAGTTAGGCCCAAGCCAAGTAAGTGGACTTAGTCCAATCCATGTGGTGAATTCCAATATGGTATCAGAGCCCCATGTTGAAGAGGGCCACCTCCTTCCGTGATGGGCTCTTCCTTGCGTGCATGATGGGATTTATTCTTCACCCACACGGTCTGGGAAATCCGCGTGTTGGGATCCACACGGTCTGGGCAAATCCGCGTGTTGGACTCTTACCCACATGTTAATAATTCACAAATATTGGGCTTTAATATGTCACGTGTTGGGCTTGTTTCACCCACACATTTAGCCCGCCCACACGTGAAGGGGGAATATTGAGACTAAGTGTCCCACATTGGTTGAAAACAATAGCTAAGTCCACCTTATAAGGACTTGGGCAATCCTCACCTTACAAGCTAGCTTTTGAGGTTGAGTTAGGCCCAAGCCAAGGAAGTGGACTTAGCCCAATCCATGTGGTGAATTCCAATAAATACAAAAGTAAACTCGCGTCCTGTCACAATTGTTGAAACATCTGGGTGAAAATTACCTTTCGGTTGTTTTGTTCTAGATCTGGCTTAGCCACTTCAGTATTTACATGGTATAACACGTGCAATATTTGCAACTGAACTCATTGGGGTACTTTTGGGACACTGTTTCTTGATCCTAAATTATTTTATCTGCAAGTTAAACTTTTGCTGAATTCTTTGGGTTGGGGGTGGGGTTATCTTAGTTTGGGAGATCAGTTCCCAATTGGGTGATTAGTTTCAGCTATCTATTGACTTGTGTCGCTGTTATTCCTTACAGGATGTGGAGGGAAATCAAACGTTTGGCTGATAGCAAACCTGTTATTGCATCAATGGCTGATGTTGCTGCTAGTGGAGGATACTGTATGGCTATGGCAGCAGATGCTATAGTTGCTGAGAGTCTTACATTGACTGGTTCAATTGGAGTTGTGTCAGGTAATTCTTGCAACTGTTTTTGCTGTTTCTTGCGTTTAAAGAAGATTAGTCTGGTTTTTGACAAGATTATGTGCTAAACTATGAAGTGAAAAATTACACACCGGAAATTCCCCCAACTTCTATAACAACCTAACTCCACTTTACAATCATCACAAAGTTAAAACACATGCATTTCATCTCTTCTCCATTCCATATAATTGACCAAGTGGTAATATTTCAAGCCCAAATCCACTTCAATGGTTCTACAACCTTTCATATTTCATATACAGTGTCATGGGACAGGGAAGAAAGATGCGCTTGAGAAAGTCAAATTCACACAAGACAGCCCCATCAGTTCTACCCAGCCATTTTTCTACCCACAGGCCTCTGTCAGCATGCTTTGCTATATTCAGCTGCAGAATACCTTACATTTTGGGTTAATTCTTGATGTATTGTTTTATCTCTCCCTTTCCCTTTTAGTATCTAAATAAGACTCTGAGATTCCGGAAATATTTTATTATTTTGGTGTAGAAACTTGACGTATTTCCTATCAATTATCCAATAAAAGATAAGACATTTTGAAGGAAGTCTTTCTGCTATGATTAGGAGAAAGATAAATCTTTCTATCTGGAGACTCTCCTGAGTCAGTAGTTTTAACATTATGTTTACTTTTGCTTGTAGGAAAGTTCAATTTGGGGAAATTGTACGAGTTTATTGGCTTCAATAAGGAGATAATATCGAGAGGAAGATATGCAGAACTTGCTGCAGCAGATCAACGACCATTCAGGTATCTCCCTGTTGTCTTGAGGATGATATATCTTTCAAAGGAAGCCCCTTAGTCGTAGGACTCTAAGAAAGCATGGGGGCTTAGGGGAGGGGAATTGAGGAGTTGCCTTACCATATTACATCAAACATATAGTTGCCTTCCGACATATATAATATGCCTAATTCTCCTCTTTCTTTCAGCACTGTTCATATCATTCAGTGGGTGGGAAGATATGGTGGATATTAGATGTTCTGTTCCCTTTCGGACGTATATTTTACTTCTCATTGACCGGAATACATTTTAAATGTTCTGCTTGGGACACCCAACATTCAGCATTGAAAAACTCCTTGCTCACCACCAAATCATCAAAGGTGTTTACAATCTATTTTGTCCAGCCACCATAGTTTTAATCATGCAGTTTTGTTATATTTGCAAAATTACATTAAGTTGTTTAACAAATTCATGAGCTTAAGTGTCATTTGGCTTCTCATTATTTTACCTCAAATTGAGAGCATGTCTCCTTTCAATATTAGTTTTTGATATTACAGCCTTATGAGCCGAGCTTTAATATGCTCATACTCTAATAATATCTCTGGGTCGATGACCGTATGCTCAAACTTAACTCATGTATCTACTAGACAAGTATTCACTTGATATAATTATGTATATCTGCAGAATTGATGAAGCAGAACTTTTTGCGAAGAGAGCACAACATATGTATACTCAATTTCGAGATAAGGCAGCCATTTCAAGATCAATGGAAGTAGGCTCTTTGACCCTTGTACATCATCATACTCACAATAATGATTTGAGTTCTTTAAAATATAAATAAGTATATGGCAGGTGGACAGGATGGAACAGGTGGCACAGGGTAGAGTTTGGACTGGTCATGATGCAGCTTCACTTGGTCTAGTTGATGCGATAGGTGGGCTCTCTCGGGCTGTAGCTATAGCTAAAGAAAAGGCTAATATTCCACAGGACGAACAGGTTTTTATATACACAGCTTATCAAGTTTGGTGCATGTTGTGTTTCTTTACCTTTGGACTGCTAGTACTAATTAGACTGAGATTATTTGGGGAAAAGGGAAATTTGATGAGGGATCCTGTTGGAAAATAATGAAGGGTTTATCTTTCCTTAGGGCTGTGACAGTCCGCTTTTGCTTATTGAATTTCAGTTCAGCGAGTATTTGATCATGTTGAGTTCTCTATGGAATTTTGGTTCACCTTGTGGGTGTGTATATATATATATATATTGGCTTTTCTGATGTGTTCTAAAACCACAGGTCACTCTTGTTGAGTTGCCAGACTCGTCTTCGTCTCCACTCGGAATATTGAGCAACTTGGCAAACACAGTTGTTGAAGTAGATGATAGTGTTAAAGAGTTGCTGCATGAGATGGCATCTTCTGATGAAATTCAAGCCAGAATGGATGGAATTTTGTTTGAGAAATTAGAGGGGACTTCTTATGCAAATTCAGGGTTGACACTGATGAAAGAGTATTTAAGGTCGCTCTGATTTTATTCTTCTTTCATTAATTAGTAATTGTATTTTGCATCGTTGACTTGAGGCTTACTCACAAGTCACAGCAAGCAAACATGTGTGATGATTTTATGTATGCATGTAATATTGGATCAGAGTTCATTTACACTTACACTTCTCCTTAGCAGGAGTCTGAAATTAACAAGGGAAAAGGGATACTTGCACTCACCTCCCCTAAAGTTTGGTGCAACTACAAAAAACCTTTCTTCGGTTTCAATAATTACAAAAACATTTTACCCTTCTCATATTCCTAATAAGAAAATATTAAAAAAAATTGAACAAAATCCTAATGGGTTAATTTATATCAGAAATTTTATGGATCAACTCATTTATCTACAAAATTATTTTTTACTAAAAATTTGAAAGAAAATTGTATATATTTATTTGTTTATTTTTACTATTTTCTTGAAAATAATGATCTAAATACTTGCATGCAATGCAAAAAAAAAAAAAGAAAAAATACTTCCTAAAATCACAATTTGTGAGATATATTATTGTTACGTAGATTCTATGATAAAAACAAGGTAAAATTGCAAAAATCGTTCCAAACTAATCACTGATTTTGGATTTTCGTCCCAAACTATTTAATTTGGCGAATTTCGTCCCGTAATTTAATATTCTTTTGGAATATCGTCCCACCATAATTATAAGACGAAATTGCACATTTGCCGATAAATTATCACATGGCTGCTTAAGGGTCATGACATGGTGAATTTTAACATGAATAATTATATAATATTGCAGAGTTCGTCCCAAATTAATTACAAAATTGAAC
Organism: Penstemon eatonii; assembly: GCA_038501285.1. NCBI lineage: Eukaryota > Viridiplantae > Streptophyta > Magnoliopsida > Lamiales > Plantaginaceae > Penstemon > Penstemon eatonii. The sequence continues at coordinate 42,934,960 of CM076713.1, forward strand.
GTCATTTTCATTATCTTAGAAATTTAATATTGGGACTAAATTTATACAAAATGGTAAATTATGGGACGAAATTTGACGAGTTGATATAGTTTGGGACGAAAAATCAAAATTAATAATTAATTTGAGACGATATTCCAAAAAAATATTAATTTACGGGACGAAATTCGCCAAGTTAAATAGTTCGGGACGAAAATCCAAAATTAGTAATTAGTTTGGAACGTTTTCTGCAATTTTACCAAAAAACAATGTTAACTTTATTTATTTATTTTGAATTTGTAATCTCATAACTCAAAAGTGAAAAGCCAAGTAGAAGACGTTTCTCATTTGCTCTAGCTTTATTTTTATCTAAGAACTAGCTCGATGAGAGTACAAAATTGAAATCTTAGATATCCAGGAAAGTTATAAGTGGACAGACATCTTAGGTTAAACTTCAAAACAAAAAATAAAAGTAAATAAATAAAGTAAGACTGTATCTTTGCTTAATGGAAATGTCACATTTCAAAGGGTTAGTGAACAACATTACATTCCATTCCACTCCACCATGTATTACTCTATCTATACACCAACTGTTTCTTCACATACCTTCATATACATCTTCCCCAGTTCCCGGGCCGAGAAGAGAGTGAAGTTATAGTATTATACTATTATATATACACCTCTCTTCTCTTAAGCTTTCACTTTGTTTTTTTATTTTTTATCTATCTTCATGTAATTTTCACAATCTCTGCGAAGACACACTTCTGTATAACAAGATTCCTATACCGCAAACAGCCAATGGAAGAAGTAAATGACCAATCGATCCTATGTCTGTTTGATTTGTTCGTCCTTGATGTTGAGACCTTTCCCCATAATATTCACGGAGGACACTGCTCAAATTTTCTATTTGATGCATAATTTGACGTTGTCCCCGGGCAATAAGCAATACCTATTTTTCAAAATGAAATTTTCAAAGAGAGAAGATGGAAATTATAAGTAGTAAGTTGTAACGAAATTATGAAACTGAATGGATTACCTCTTCCATTAAAGGAGATTCCCTCGCCAATTGAGAAGATGATGACGAATTTGGTAAATACAAGCCATTGCTTAAGCCAGAAACAAATTGAGAAGTTGGTGCTAAGGCATTGCAAGCTTCAGCCTGCAAGGCCAAACTTTGGTGGCTAGTAGACACCTTCTTGCTTGAAATTTTTGAGTTTAGCTCTTCTATTCGAGATGTAAACTCGTCCATTCGCTCATTCAGCGTAGATATTTGTTCAGATAACTGAGTCACGATGCCCTGAAACAATTATTCACATGCCGATTAATGCAACATAATATCACGGAACTTCAAGAGAAGTACAAGAATAATTAAAGAGTTCAGGAAATTGAGCCAAAATCTACCAATAAATAAATACTGACCTGATTAGCAAGTGCTGCTGGTGAATCTGGGGCATCGAACCTCCTATTGTTGATAGCAAGCTTTGTCAGCTTTGTTAGATTTTTGTCACGCTGAGTTGAGTAGGAGTGAGGAATGCCACTGCCGAGAGTCAAACAGTTAATTATACTGTATATCAGAAGATGATGAAACTACTAAAGTTCCACAATTTGCTATGGGACATTCAATGTATGAGACAGGATATGCAAAAAATGAACCACTATTTTGGTAATGCCACTTGACAAGTTAAACTTGTTGCAGCATTCAAAGTTGACTACTACTTATTTGAAGCTTAAGCCAACAAGTAGAGTACCGATTGAGGAACTTGGTTCTCCTGTCCGAAGAGGCACGAGATAGAGCTTCTTTTGGACTTGAGGCCATGTCATCATCAATGCTGAGCTTTGTCTTTAAATCATCAGGCAATGCCTGTGGATGTTTTTAAATTAGTCTAAAGACAACAGAGAATGTCAAGAATCAATAATAAATCTCAATTGTTTGAAAGATGCCAAACCATAATATCGTTTGTGAGTTTCTCCAATTGAATTTGTTCAATGTAAGTGCGTGGAACATATGAACCCTCTAATCCAAGTTCCTCAGCTACATACTTAACATATATACGGTCTTTTCCTTGTACCTGTATATTGGCCAAGTCAAGACAAATGATAATTTGCTTCATGTAACGAAAGAATGATATCACTAACAAGAAAAACACATGACACGCAATAAGTATCTCATTGAAATTTTATGAATTTAAAATTATTGCAAAAAGCAATAACTTTTTTCTAATATTTTCAACTCCATCGGAAATTAATTCATTTTTTTTTCTAAGGGCATACAAATCACAAATATTTTTTTTATAAATTGGGGACACATTTATAATTTCTTTTTCCCCAAAAAATGGCGATGCTACATACCTGGACATACTTGCGATTGAGTTGCTCAAGCCAATCAGTTTTTACACAAATTTTATCATTGGAGAAGACATGACTGCTTCTTTTCAGGATAGATGCAATTGTATACCCTAGTGCCATTAGCCCACCAAGAAGGCGCACACTAACTTCAAAAGTAATTCTTGGTGATATAATGAAAGGACTATCAGTGACCCATTCCTGCAAGTAATATATGTCATGGCTCAAAAGGTAAAGAACTCGACCTTTTGATTTGGTACCAATGAACCATGCAATACACAGCTAGCTAATGTCCTTAAATGATTCAAAGATTGGAGTAACATAAAATGAGGCATTTGAAAGGTTAGAAGCATCACTTCCACAAGAAAAAATAAAAATAAAAATAAAAATAAATATATATGTATATATACATATATACATATATATACCTCAAACATGAGGTTGTATTTGCCATCCCTGTTCCTCATTCTCAAATATGATTGGCATGCCTCTGGATCTTCACCAGGTGGGAGAAGATATATATCATAAGTTTCCTCTGAAGTTTCTACACAATCTTCAGAAAGAACGGCCTTGATTCGATCCACAGTCACTGTCCTTGTTGACTAAAACAAAAGAAACAAATCTATCAGTCAATTATATCAAGCATATACATATGCAACCCTTTATAGTTTTAATATATCTTGAAGTTGAAGACTCACCTTTAAAATGTAGGTCGGATTTTGGAATCCAGAGAATGGATTAAATTTGTTGATGATTTTTATATGAGCTGTTTGTAGATCGGGCTCGATAAAAGCCTTGTACATGGGATATACCTGTATGCAATGAAACTATAAGACTAGTGTAATGCGTTCAATGTTATAAACTGAGATTTAATAAGGCAATTCAGAGTTGCACTGTTTCTGATATCTGATGAATTATCTCCTCAGGCTCTTGTCCAGCACGCTGAATGTCCCTCAGAACTCGTTTTACGAGGTCAAAGTGCACTCCGCCAGTAACAGAAACACGGAGATCTAGCAAAGGCCGTAATTTCTCACTCAATGCATATATCCCTTCAATAATAACTATACGGGAGCTGGGAACTTCCAATGTCCTGCTTAACATCATGAAAAGCTAATGATAATAAAATCTACTTCATTTTAGAATACATATGTTACAAATAAATTGGAAACAATGCAATAAAACAACAAACATATATGGTAGCATATGAAACATTACTTAAGACCGAAGAGATATGGAGAGGATATTAGCCTTCTCGGAATTACGGATTTACATTGTGAACTTTCATTAGATATTCATTTAATAATCTTAAATGCCACTCAAGTCCCAAGGATAGTCGGAAAATCACGAATTTACTGAGGCAACAGGGAATCATTATTCTTTTAAGGTCACAAAGTATTTGAAAGTTTATTAGAATGTTGCATGTTTCATCTAGAAAGGGTGTTCCTAACATATGCCATTTTCCCATACTTTCCTGGTAACAACATGAAGTATGTAAACAAGCCACAGAGTAAGTACCTGTAGCCTATGCGAGAGCTAGACTTAAAGTCATATATGGGGATCTGGACAGGGCTTCCACTTTTCAAACCATGAATATTCTCAAGCAGCGTGTCATAGTCTGTCAACCGCGGATCTGTTCAATGTAATGTAATATAAGCAAAATGCATATGCATATCAAATAATGATATTTTGAATTCTGAGCAATGATAAAATCAACAAAGATAAAGCAACCTATATGTGTTTGTGATCCCACAATTCAAAATAGCTTCATGCATAAGGTACTTACGTAGAGAAAAAAATTACAGTAACTTATGGATTTCAGAAAGTTGTGATCAGGAAAAAATACTTACTAAATCGATAAGGCTCATGGCGCAAAAAAGTTCAAAGATCAATTAAAAAAAACTATTCATAGTATATTACTTAAAATAATAATTACCGTCAAAATTTCCGTCGATAATACGAGTGGCGTCATTGTAGTTGTCCATATTGATAATAGCAATGCTAGGCATAAAGTTGAGGATCTTCTCAGTGAAAATAGTCTTTCCAGCCCCAGAGGGCCCCGCTACCCCGACTAATACCATACCTTCATTCTTCTGAGCCAACAATTGGCATGCACGAACAACTACAAAGAAACCCTTCTCAAATGACAAAGGATCTTCTATTGGAGCTATCTCATAACGATTAGAAGAATCCTTTCTCTTAACTAACTGAACTTGATCTCTTAATAGACCCGATCGTTTCCTTGGTGATTCAGCATTTTGAAGACTATCCTGACCCATACTACTTGCTTTACTACAGAAAAGTAAACAGCAAAGAAGATAACTTAAATGTAAATCATATTGCTAAATCTAGTGAGGTGAAAAAACATTTGCATTTATGTTCTGATTCTACGTGAATAATGAGTATATTGAAATGGATTCCTTTCAAGAAAATAAGGAATAAAACTGTATTTAACCATAATTGATGATTCTGTTTTATGCACTAATCAGACTATATGGTAAATGAAAATGTTAAAAGCAACAATCACGTAAAAATATGGAACCAAACGGATAGTTGAATCTCGCGCCCTTTAAGGAGTCCATAATACATTGTCTTACATCACTACGTCTTCTTCGTTTCTTTCTGTACTCTTTAGCAACTAAAATATTGAGGAGTTTTTTGACTCTTAAGCATCTTATCAAAATGCAATCAAAAGAAGCAGCAGATTATAATAAAAGGTCTTCGAAACAGAACATTTGGGAGATTTAAAATTAAAAGATGGATAACAGAGAACTACTTGTTAGGGATTTTTGCCTAACATAAAAAGAAGCTACCAAAAAGTAACAAATTGAACATATAAGAACTGAAGATCAAGGAATAGTTACTGTCACATACTCACATATGGTGCTAAAACTATTTAAATGAAAACAATAAGAATAATTCCTGCAAATAATATTGTAAAGTTTACAGAAATTCAAGATCAAATAATAAATGAGAACTGTACATAGAATATTCCAACGATTTAGTAATCCAGCAAAAATGCAAATTCTTTGACTAATAATTGATTAATTAACTGACCTTCAGAACTACAACCCTGTTGAGTTCTGTTTATGCTGAGCTTTTAAGTTTCTGAGAAATTCAAGATCGGATTTTAGTTTAGCAGAAAAAGGAATCTGTGTTGTTGAGAATTTTTGTTCGAGTATCTTTATTTCTTTATTTTACCTAATTTTAGGGTGAATATGTGCTACGACTTTTCTGGGTTTGTTTAGCGGCAAAATCGTAGAAAACGCCTCAAGTTAATAAATGATTTTTAATTTTCGTCCCAAGTTAAATTGATTAGCCAAATCATCCCGTAATTTTATATTTTTTTAAGTATCATCTCACTTGCCATATGGCTGCTTACGTGTCAAAACGTAAAAAAAATTAGCATGAACACTTATACAAAATTGCAGAATTCATCCCAAACTAATTACAAATTTTGATTTTTCATCTCAAATTATATCAATTCGTCGAATTTCATCTCACAATTTGTTATCTTGCATGAATTTAGTTCATTATTAAATTTTCTAATTTAATTGAAATAACAATTCATCTTTTAATTTTTTAAGGAACTAATGACAATATATCCCCTATTATATTCATAATATTCAATTTATCTCCAGTAATTTAAAAAGAAGCAATTTATCTCCTATGAAAATTTTAAAAAATTACTTTATCTCCTTGAACCGGAGAGTGTAACTCTTAAATTTAAAGTGGGCATGCAAAGTATTTTATAACATGTGAGGTAAATTGCTACATTTATCATAATACATGAGATAAATCACCTCATTTATCACAACATATGGGGGGTAGACTGCTATATTATTATAACACAGAGAGGTAAATTGAACATTATGAATATTACATAGAAGTAAATTGCTATTAACTTTTTTTAAGAGAAAAATATTATGTATTTTTGAAATCTCTGTGCACTTTTGAGAAAAAAAAATTCTATCTCAATTCAATCGGAAAATTTTGTGCATTTTATTTTTTGGATTAATAAATAATAAATAACTATAATTAGTTTGGAACGAATTCTTTTTTTACATGTGATTTCAATTACGAGATGGAAGTCAGCATGTTGATATAGTTTGGGACGAAAAAATAATTAGTTTGGGACGAATTCTGCAATCTTATATAATTATTGCTAAAATTTGCCACATGACATATAAGCATCCATGTGGAAAGTAAGACGATATTCCAAAAAAATATAAAATTACGGAACAAATTTGATTAAGTGATATAGTTTGAAACGAAAATCTAAAATTACTATGTAAACAAGAAATGTTGTGGATGGACTTAAAAGGAAATGTTCCGGTAAGTGGCAAGGATTTTTTTATTTTTTTCCAAAAAAAATACATTTTAATTTCAATAATTACTCAATATAAGAATTACAAATAATAAATTATTATCAAATGATTATCATTAGACTAGGTTGTTTCAACCTCAATGGACGTAAGTGGTAAGGTTTACTTGACATACTATAAATATCAACATATTATTAATAGTTTGTATTCGTGTCTTTGATTTGTGAGTTAAAATGAATATTTTTTTTAGTAAAATAATGAACATATTATTACACCAATTACTATATTAAACAATTCTATCTGAATAATCAAATTTACTCTTTGAACATGATGAAAAATGGATAAATTATATTAAACAATTCTATCTGAATAATCAAATTTACTCTTTAAACATGATGAAAAATGGATAAATTATATTTTGATTTATGATATTGAATAACTGGAAAATTATTTTTAGGGTTAATTACAGGGACCTCCCCTGAGGTTTGGTGAAACTCGCATTCATTCCCCTCTAAGAATACTAATTACTCGGACCTCCCCTGAGGTTTGCAAAACCCTAACGGAGACTAACGGAGGTGGATGGAATGCGTGAAATTACCCTCTTGCCCTCATCAATTTTAATTACATCGACCTCCCCTAAGGTTTACAAAACCTTACAAAAATGTATATTTGTCTATTAGTCCCCAAACTTTAATAAAATTAAATTTACACATAAAAAGAAAAGAAAAACTAACCCCACCCCGATTTATATCACATAGAAGTAAATTATTATAATACAGAGAAGTAAATTGAACATTATGAATATTACATAGAAGTAAATTGCTATTAACTTTTTTTAAGATAAAAATAGTATGGATTTTTTAAATCTCCGTGCACTTTTGAGAAAAAAATCCTATCTCAATTCAATCGGAAAATTTTATGTATTTTATTTTTTACATGATTTCAATTACGGGATGGAAGTCAGCAGGGGCGGATCCAGGAATTTGGAGTAGTGGGGGCTAAAGTTCTATAATAAATTTAATACTCCGTAATATAAATATAAAAATTGAACCAGTCAAACTTAAAAAATATATTTCATTAACGAGAAAATATACGAGGAGATACAAAAAAGACGAAATGAAATTTTACAAAAATAACGTCCATTAGTTATTTTATTTATTTATCATGCCCCGTTATGACTTCAAAAGAATTCGAGACTTTTCAAAAATATTTCAGAAACATTAAGGAAAAATTGTAAAAAAAATTTACTAAATTTAGAAAAACAACAGAGTTTAAGGCAAACAAATAACTTCGAAATTACATCTTGTTTTTGTTTTGCTTGATTCAAAAGGAAAACTTTTCGATGTTATCGATGGAAAAGATGAAAATTTTGATTCATTTTTTTTTTTGAATCAAAATTTTGAATCAAAATTTTCATGCCAAGACATCTGTGTATCTTATATACAATTTTAAGTGAAATCAATTAAATACACCATTGATCGCGCCAATTTCTTAATTTCTAAAATTGGTCCATAATAAGCAGGGGTGTAGCTAGAACAATATTCTCATTACTTTTTTTTTGGGTGGGGGACATGAAATTTGTGTAATAATAAATAAGAAGAAGAAACCGTATTTTAAATTTTTTTGATTATTATTGAGAAATAAATAATATTATTATTAAGAAAGAATTAAAATTAAAGAGCAATTATTAAGAAAAATAAAATTTAAAGAACAATTTTAAAGAATGAAAAGAAATTAAAAGTGCAATTATCGGGAAAGAAAAATAAATTAAAAGAACAATTGTAAGTATCTTGTAACACCCAAATCAATCGTCCAGAGTCCTTGTTATGCCAAGAAAATTATTACGATACACTCCAAGAAGTAAAAGGAAGAAGATCTGGGACTCGAACACTCTACCAAGCAAACAAATTTGCAACACATAGCCACTGAGCCAAAGTGTTATTCATGTGAGAATAATTAAAGTATTTATTTATAAAACATTAGAGTGGGGGCTATAGACCCCACTAGCCCTAGTGTGGGTCCGCCCCTGGAAGTCAGCATATTGATATAGTTTGGGACGAATTCTGCAATCTTATGTAATTATTGCTAAAATTTGACACATGACATATAAGCATCCATGTGGAAAATAAGACAATATTCCAAAAAAATATAAAATTATGGAACAAATTTAATTATGTGATATAATTTTGAACGAAAATCTAAAATTACTGTGTAAACAAGAAATGTTGTGGTCTTGTGGATGGACTTAAAAGGAAATGTTCCGGTAAGTGGCAAGGCTTTTTTTATTTTTTCCCAAAAAGAATACATTTTAATTTCAATAATTACTCAATATAAGAATTACAAATAATAAATTATTATCAAATGATTATCATCAGACTACGGCGGTACAACCTCAATGGCCGTAAGTGGTAAGGTTTACTTGACATACTATAAATATCAACATATTATTAATAGTTTGTTTTCGTGCCTTTGATTTGTGAGTTAAAATGAATATTTTTTTTAGTAAAATAATGAACATATTATTATACCAATTACTATATTAGACAATTCTATCTGAATAATCAAATTTACTCTTTGAACATGATGAAAAATGGATAAATTATATTTTGATTTATGATATTGAATAACTGGAAAATTATTTTTATGTTTTGGAACGTGACCCTTTTCAAGATCTGTGAACGTTTATCACGTGGCTCATGTAAGTTATTTGGATTAACAGGATAATTAAATTTTCTTCTTAATCAACTCTCCTTGTGTGATATACTGATATACTAGTTAATTAACATTAAAAGAAAAATTGTACCAATGCACAATACTATAAATTATTATAGCCGTTAAAATAATAATTATCTCCTCTGAAAAAAAATTACGTGATATAATAATTTTTATGACATATATATAGTACAAAAGTTTAGAGGAAATAGAGATGAGTCTAGTCGACGACCCATATCATATTAATTTCGCATCATATATGGTCAGACCGACGTATATACTTCACACAGGATAATTAATATGTTTCAATTATGATCATTTTACTCGGTCAAGGTCAAAAAATAAAAATGGGTCAAGTCGACCCTAACTGACATATGTAGTAGTACAAAAGTTTGGAGGAAGTGGTTATTTTTCACTCACCAATATAAAGCGGAGATAACTTTTCCATGGTCACAACTATTTCTCCTAACAACCTGTATAGATATATCTATATTACTTGAAAGTCTTGCCATGCATAGCTATTTAGTTTTTTAGAATGAATTAATTAATTCAAGTGTGATCTGTCTTTTTATTGAATTGTTGACCACTTTAGAACACAATATCATCAACATTAATTCTTTAGTGATTCAACCAATGTGATTTGATCAGAGATATGTTCTACATTCCTTGGATTACTTATGCTGTAAGTTTCAATCCTAATTTTGACTAAATGAAAAATACAATATACATGTTGGAATGGAAACAATTGAAATATTCATAATCCAATTAATGAATTTAAATGAGTAATCATTTAGATTAACATAGAAGCTATTTTGAGAAAAGTGTTCCGATGTCGTGTTCATGCATCTACATTTATGTATTATCCAATAAATTACAAAGTCTAGTAATAAATCGAGGTTGCTTGAGTTATCTGTAATTGGACGTACAAAACTCCAAAAGAAACAAAGCTCGATCTCGGACTAAACCACGTATGCGGCTACTCGATCAAATAAAGTGTAGCTACACAAAATATATATGCCAAACTAAAGAAGGTTGCACGAAGATTGCACATGCATCTCATAAAAATTTCCGACACAAACAAAATACACAATTAATTAATGATCAATGATCACAGTTAAGTATACTTCCATATAAATCACAATTACTATGAACACTTGGTATGTAGCCTTGCTATTTCTACATTGTAATTGGACTCTCTATACGTACGTTGCAGTGAATTTAACATTCTTTTCATTAATTTTCTACAAGTATAGCATATAAATATATATATAAATATAGATTGAACTATATATGTAACATACATACGTATATATAAATGGAATTAAGTTAGTGTAGTTGTGATGAAACTACTTTTAATTACCATTAATTATATATCTTGATCGATCGATCACCAAATATTGGAGTCCACATCAAAGCTGGGTTGCTCCTGTGGTGGCAGGCTCGGAACTGAATCGAGTATGGTAGACGATGAAGCCATGTTGTTCATACTAGTTGAACCAAAATGTTGATCTGTACTTCTTCCAAACTGATCATGAGGCATAAAGTTAGAGTAATTAATATTATCGGTGGTGGTGGGAGCCGGACCTCTAAGTTGTAATGCAGTGAGAAGCAACGAATTCACGGAGGAAAGATTAGTAGTGTTGAGCAATGGCCAAGTCATGAGTGATGGTAAAGAGTTAGCCGCCGCACTCCAGTTCAACATGTTGTTGTTGTTGTTGTTGTTGTTGTTTTGATGAAGATGATATTCATTGACATTGTTGTAGTTTTGTAGGGATGGAATTGGGAATTCATGACTGATATTGTCTCCGAGCTCGTTAACCATTAGCGTGTTTGTATCGCTTAAGGATTGATCTTGTGATGATGGAGAAGGAGGTGATTGTGGAGGTTTCTTCACTGTTGTACTCTTTTGGAATACTCTGCATACTACCCATTCAGCCTCCTGATGTAGGATAGTTAATAAATTAAGTCATGCTTAAAGTCAAGGAAAGATGAACAAATAGATTATGGAGTTGTTTTCTTCTATAATAAGAGTGTAAGATGATACAAGGAAAGACAAATATTTCCTTGATTTCGTGCTACCTAGTTCTGCACAATCTAATTGTCCGTCATGTTGCTCCCACCTTCTAAAGAGTGGTCACGTGATGACGGTACACGATGATGTAGTACCTTAAAAATACAATCTCGACTGCAGATTGACCTAAAATTACATTTTTTTTCGCATATACCATGAATTAAAGGGTATAAGAAATATGGATATTTTATATCATAAATAGTTGTATGTTTTCATGGAGGAAATGCACATTCTTTTTGTTCCATATTCGCGAGTTTCAATAATAATGATTAAATGTTTATACAATTGATAATATATAGAAAGAACAATTAAAAAAAAGTTACAAATACATAAAAAAAAAAAAATAATGGATAGAATTGGCTGCAACAACATATATATATATAATTTGATATGGATATGGATATGGATATTATTAGTATTACCTTAATGGGTTTGAAAGCAAGTTGCTTGGATTCAAGTCTATATTCATGCATAACCCAATTAGTCTTTTCACCCTTTGGAGCTCTTCCTCTGTAGAAAACAAGAGTTTTCTTCATGCCAACCAATACACTTCCGTCACGAAAAATATCCTTGTCTTTCCCCGTCGTTTTCCAATACCCTGCCTCCGTTGCTCTATTTGTCCTAAGCCCTGTCGGATATTTTCTATCTCTTAAGCTAAAGAAATACCATTCCTTTTCTCCCATTGAAGCTTTTGCTACAATTTCATTATTAATTACAGTATATATTAATTTCCAAAAGAAAAAAAAATTAAGAATAAGAAGAAGAATTAAAATTCATATATACATAAATATATATATACCTGGAAGGTCCCATGGTTCACACTTATTAAGATCAACTTCAGCAACAGCCCTTGTCGTAAAATCGAAATTCGAAACTTTGTTACTTAGATAATATGTGATGAGTTCTTCGTCCGTGGGATGGAACCGGAATCCTGGAGGAAGATTTTCCTCCATCGATCAGTAATCTTGCTAGCTCGATCAATGCAAATTAAACGAAACAAATTAATAATGTTAAGTGTCGGAATAAATCGGGTTTAAATGGTTGTTTTCAGTATCTGATCCTTGAAGAAGAAGCCGCCATCGCCCATGGGGCTTAGTCTTTGTTTAATTTCATATTCACAGCTAACACTTTGACAAAGATAGTGCATGAACATTTACATTTTATATATCTGCTTCAGGATTACAATAATGCCACTGCATAAGGTGACAACACTGTGTTCTAAATTCCATAACTGCCATTACAATTTCAAATTAATATCTTAGCATCATCCAAATTGAGAATTAGCATGACCATATATATATATATATTCCACTTAAATAAACATTATTTTTGTTACACCTTGTAAACTTTGTAATTATTTTCATATCTATATTTGCTTAAATTCTTAAGGTATTTTTATATTTTTATCCTAAAAATACTATAATTTGAAGAAAAGAAATATTAATTTCAAAAAAAGAAAAAAAAAAGAAGAATATTAATTAAAAAATAATTAATCGGATATTGGTAGGAAAGGTGCAGGGGCAAATAAATAATTTAGCAGCAATAGTAGAGTCTAAATTACAAGTGATTGTTTGTTCCATATGGGCCTGGTTTAACCACCTTCACCCATTCCTAACCACCAAAACTCGATCGGACTATATTAATTAATCACACGAATAGTAAACTGAATGGTTGACATGTGTTCCTTTCCAAAAAAATTAATTAATTGTCACATCATCATCCAAGTTCACTCCACACGTACGGGTACGGGTGGAATTAATTGTACTCGATATGAAGCTTCACTATCTAAAAATAATTCTGTTTCGTTTCCAGTTCCTATAATGTCTATATCACATAATAATATGAAATAATAATATATGTTTCTCTTTAAAAATATACCATTTATGCAAAAACAACTTATTTCAACAAAATAAAAAATAAATTGTACTACTTTTATTAGAAAAAATCCTCCTACTTTCCTTTTATTAGAAAAGTTCATATATATGATTTACTGACCAGAATAAATATGTTAATTTCACTAGCAAAAATCCCTCTTATATATGTTCTTTTTTTTTTTTTACAAAAAAAATTCCTTTGGATTTTTATTTTAACATTGAGATAGGTTGTCTATCTTAAACCTTAAAGAGATAAATTGTTATTAACCCCTGTAGAAGAAACTATTTATAAATCACCATTATTTTACTAATTAATGTCCAAAAAATAACTCGGGGAAATGCAAATACGTACATGGCATGTGCTTTGCTTCATTAACAAAAAAAAAATTATGCTTCATTAGAGAAACATGGTCTAAGTGAATGAATTTTAACTATTGACTAAACCAAATTACTATTAACACAACGTTAGTTATCTAAATTTAAATTTGACATGCATTATATATAATATTAGTTTATTGTGTGTTTTCTACGCAACTTTACCATATTATTGTAAATGATAAAACAAAAATTAATTGTAAATTTTTCTGTTTTATGCTAGTATCAAGTTCCTTAATTTATGATATATATATATTGATGTTTTCATGTCTTTGCCTAAACAACGTTTTCTTTGTCCAACTGGATTGCATTTTGAACATTTTCTGTCTATATCTATTCTATATCTATTTCTATTCTATATTCTATATTCAATATTCTATATTCTATATCTATATATATATCTATATTCAATATATATATATATATATATATATATATATATATATATATATATATATATATATATATATTCTATATACATATAAAAGTACGAGTTTCTTGAATTTTTTGTGAAGATTAATATACCCTTACTTAAATTTTATTATAAATGGCAAAATAGGAAAATACTTGAATTAAAAAGCATGCTTCTATATAAACATTACCACTTCAAAAAAATATATCTTACAGATCATTTCTCTATCGAAATTCCAAAAGTCCATATCCAACCACATAAAAACTAATTCCATGTAAATGCATATGTTGATCCACACTAGCCACCACACCGTGACATTAGAATAAGGATTATTAGTATAGTGAATTAGTGAAGATGATAGAAAATAAATCTAAAAAAAATTATGTAATTGATGAAAATTCAGGTTAAATTTGTAAAAAATGGATGAAATTTATGATACTCGAATTTTCATGGAGTTCTTTTTGTGGAATACGGGATCGGTTAATAAAAAAATTGGTTAAATCGAGAAAAGTTGGTTAAAACATGTGAAATGATAAAAATTGGGTGAAATTGGTGAGCACTTGTAAAGTTGGTAAAATTGAATGAAGCCAGTAAAAATGCGCTCATGAAATTGATAAATACATACGGAATCACATAACTTTGGATAGAATTCTTGAAAATCGGATAAGACCGGTGAAATTAGTGAAAAATGGATGAAATTGTTAAAAATGGGTGAAATCAGTGAATCGGGGAACAAATGTAAAGTCGATGAAAATATATGAAATCAATGAAATATGAGGTGAAATTGATGAAAAAACATGTAAATCAATGAAAAAACGTGTGAAATAGGTAAAAACGAGTGAAATCTATAAAAAAAATTATAGTTTAACCGACAAAAACAGGGCGAAACAGAAAAATTAAAAGAAATCGACGAAAAATGGAAAAAATAATTAATGTGGGTAAAACGGATAAAACAACGGGCAAGTCAAATAAAAATATATATTAAAACGATTTCAAATGAATGAAATCGGTAAAACGACGTGTTAAACCCGTGAATAATGGATTAAATATGTGAAAATTGGCTTGGATATGTAAACAATGCATTTCAAATAACGTGATATTATTTCAAATTAAAGCAAATAAATAGTGTTCTTAAAATAGTGCTTTTTAAATGAAAACCACTATAATGGAATGAACTAAATAATTTTATTATTATCTTATTTTAGAAAAGAATTTACAAGATCTTAAGAACAAATCAATCATCGTTTTATATTTGATTACAATAATTTAAAGTTATCATTTTTTGGATGAAATAATAATTAAATTGAATATTAGTTATTAATTTGTGTTATTTTATGACATGACAAAGTTAATTTTACTATAGTTTATAAAATTTACTAACAAAATTAACTAGACACGTAATCAAAGAAAAAATGATTATGACTCAACTAATTACATAATTTATATTTGGCTAGAGAAGCAAAATATAAATAAAATTCAAGAATATCAAGATATGAATAACCTTGAATATAAATATTAGTAAAGTTGGTGAAAAAATATGTAAAATCGGTAAAATAAAAATTGTGAAATTCGTGATAAACTGATGAAATTGGTGATACTCGAATTTTCATGGAATTCTTTTCATGGAAATAGGTGAAATCAATTAATGAAAATCGATATAAGTCGGTTAAAAAATGCGAAAATGATAAAAATTTGGGTGAAATTGGTGAACACTGGTAAAGTTGGTGAAAAATGAGTGAACTTGATAAAAATGCGCCTATAAAATCGATAAATACATATGACATCGAATACCTTTGGCTGAAATTCGTGAAAAACGGATGAGATCGCTGTTATTAGTGAAAAACGGATGAAATCGTTAAAAATGGGTGAGATCAGTTAATCGGGAAACAAAGGTGAAGTCGGTGAAAACATGTGGAATATTAAATATGATAATTTGGTGAATAAACATGTAAATCGGTGGAAAAACGAGTGAAAACTGTAAAAAGAAAAAAAATAGTTTAACCAACAAAAACAGAGTAAAACCAGTAGAAAATGGTTTAAATCGGAAAAAATAAAAGAAATCGACGACAAATGGGAAAAACAATGAAAGTAGGTTAATTCGATAAAAGAACGGGTAAATCGAAGGAAAAAATATATTTAATCAATGCAAATGAATAAAATTGGTAAAAAAAATAGGATAAACCCGTGAAAAAGTGGATTAAACTAATGAATTGAATATGTGAAAAACTTCTTAGGTATTACGGTTACTTAAATGCTACCCGATTGAATTTAATCCATTGCGGTTGGATGTCCTACACATGGGCGTGAGAGGACAAATCAACCTGGTGGATTTAGAGACGAATTTTCCTTAAACAAATGCATTTCAAATAATTAACATGGTATTATTTCAAATTAAAACAAATAAATAATGCTCTTAAAATAGTGCTTCTTAAATGAAAATTACTATAATGGATTGAACTAAATAATTTTGTTATGATCTTATTTTAGAAAAAAATCTACAAGATCTTATGAACAAATTGGTCATCAATTATATTTGATTACAATAATTGAAAATCATCATTTTTATTAATTAAATTGAATATTAGTCATTAATTTGTGCTATTATGTGACATGATAAAGTTAATTTTGTGATAATTTATAAAATTTATTTATGAAACTGACTAGACACGTACAACATAGGTGCAATTTTCTAGTTCATATAAGTATTTGTACTTTTAACAAAATTGCTAATATATTTTTTACATTTTGTTGAATAAAATATAATATTAGTTTATCTTAATGCAATTCTTGTCATTTTATGAAAATAATTTCACTAAGTTTGTTATCAAAATTATCTTCGCCCCACATCGAAAATAGTCTAATTACTCCACCCCTTGAGACTCCTAACATTGTTATCGGCTGAAGATCCTCTATACCACAATCTGTGTACCACATTTGTGTATCATTAATAAGTAATTGTCACATGTACATGTGAGTATTATTATAATTGTCACATGTACATGTGACAATTACTTATTAATGATACAAAAATGTGGTACACAAATTATGGTATAGAGGATCTTGAGCCCATTGTTACCTCGGAACTTCCCGATTAACGACATAAATTATTTTGTGTTTTTTCTCATAAAATAAAATGAGATCTCAAAACTCCTTTGAAGTTTGAAGTTTGATAGATTTTTATTTAATAATGAGCTACATTACCTATTTTGAATATCTTGAGGATAGCCCTTTAGAAGTGACTAGAGTCCTAATTAACACTTCCAATTGCACACTTGATTAACTCGAATATATATAATGATTTGCTAGTATTTAAGAAGTAATTCTTTTGTAAAGAGGGAGTCGCATACTTCCACAGATGCGTGTGGCTTTTGGTACCCTTTTTATTTTTGTTTCTGTCGGGTACTTACTTGGGGCATTCTATTACAAGATTTTGTTGGGCATTGTGTAATTGAGATACCATTTCAATGATTGACAAGTGTTCTTCAAAATTAAAAATTAAAATAAATTAATTAATAAAATACTTTTTTACCCTTCCAATATTTTTCTGAAAATATATCCCTTTCCCCAGAAAACTTGCAACTCGCTTGAAAAAGTCAAACTCGTTGGTCGGAAAAATCAAAACCATAAAAATTCCAATAAAATTTTGAATCTCAATATTAACTGAACTTATTAGAAACAACTTAATTTAATTTCAAATTTCAAAATTTTAGTTTGATCTCTTCTAGTGTATAAGATTTTATATAATATTTTAATTTAATACTAATATTGTTTCGATAATAAATGAATAATTAATAATTAACTTAACTTTAATTGTATAATTAGAATTAAAATCAAGTATTTATAATTATAATTATAATTATAATATCAAATACAGTACCTTTTTTCTAAACACAATTTAAGAGTAAACTGGACCTAGAAGAAAAAAAATATAATATTTGGGGTCAATTTATAATTTTCTATAATTTGAGCAAACCCTAGTTCATCATCTTCCCCTCTAACCCCAAGCCACCGCCGCCGCCCCCATCCCTGCACCCCAACCCATCGTCACAGCCTATTCTCAACAACCCAACACCCACACCCACAGCCGCTACCGAACCACAGGAACTCAATGTTCTGGGTAAAATTGGACACAATCTAAAATTCTAAATTCATTACTTTTTGAAATAAGAACGGCCGTTGCGTGGTCGGATTTCCATGCCATGGCAAGATCTGAGAGAAAATCTTTATTTTCATATTCAGTTTCCATGGGAACAAATTGAGAGGAGGTTGAAGAATCTTTGTAACAGAGAAGATGATTAATTTCCTAGACCCATTTTTTGCAACAGTAAAAGAGATCTAATGGAAATAGAGAATTTAATCTTCCCCTCCCCTTTGAAACACATAACTTACTATTTATTAGATCCGACAACCCGACGTGGTGGTGGGTTTGGAAGGAGAAGAAGAAGGAAATATTTTTTGAGAGAGAAGATGGAAGATGGAGGAAGAAGAAATGGGGATTTTTTGTAGTTTTAGTGATTGTTGAACATATTTATATGAAGGGTATAAAAGTAAACTATTATATTTGGATATGTCCAACAATAAAAGAGTGTCCAATTGAGTATTTTTTAATTGGACAAAATTATATGGCTTAGATTTAATCTTGTTAAATTTTAAAGGTCATGATTGACTATCTTGTGGGAGATAGTTTTTTGACCTATCTCCTAATAGACTAACCCTACTTACTTCAGTATATTACTATTAATTACTTCAATATAGAGTAATTAATTTCTGTGTGAGTGTTGCTTTTCTTATCATCAAGGAATTTATCTCATGGAAGACATAAATAAATATTCATTATGAGACAAGATTTTCCGTACTTCAAATTGTAAAGCCAAGACACACATCAGATTCTTCCGTTAATTGCGTTTCTGGCAATGCCCTCTGTTTTCAACCGGTATATATAGAAATAGAACAAGTATAACTATTTAGTATTTATATATGTATGTTCCATATTAATTAATTAATTTATTTTTTAGCCTGATATATTAATTATCTCAGCTATTAAAGCTCAACATTCATCTAGTCCGAATTCTGGAGGCATTATATTGAAGATTTTAAACAGTTATTGGTGTTACAATTAATGTTTGCTAAATTTTTATCAAATATTTATTTAATTGTCGGCAATTTAAGTTTAAATCTAGAACAATTGAAAAACTTAAGCCCCAATTTTGTCACCTACAGGACTTCAATTTGGGGGAATTTTTTTAATAATATAATTTGCATTATGCACCTCAAATTATCAAACTATAGCATTTTTACACCCAAAAGTTAAAAACTAGCACATTACACACGCATTAAATATTTAAAAGTGCATATTGCAAATTACCCTGTTAAAGGTCCCCAAATTGACAAGTGACAAGTTTCAGGCCAATTTTTTCAGTTGGGTTCAATTTGAACTAATTTTTTTTGGCAATTTGGTAGATGTGAATAATTTTATCAACCCGAATATATATGGGTTAAAAATGTCAACGAACTAGTTGTGGCACCAATTATATTTTTTCCGATTGCAGAAAGAGGGTGAGGGTTGGAGGAATGAGAAAGACGACAACGACTTTTTTTGTCATAATTAGGAATGAGGAAAACATGAAAATTAGATTTCATTATCACAAAAATGTGAATGAGAAACACCCGGGTTTAGTGATTTCATGCAAATATTTTGGTCATATAAAAGGATTTTACGCTAATACCGCTCATCAAAAATATTATATTATCATTTAGATTAAAATTTTATTTTCATGATTCAGTCATAGGTATCAATATATCATGAAATTTATAATATAATTTACCATAGACTGAATTTACACAATTAAAAAAAAAAAACAATTTAAATAACCACTAGGAATTGAATACGCAAAGAAAACTCTGTTGCTGAATGGTGATTTACGTGGAGTTCACTTAAAGCATAAAAGGGCATGTGCGTCTTTTCATCATACAAAAGGAAGAAAGAAAAAAAGAAAAGAAAAGGGATTACCAAAGCAATTAAAGCTCTCACTTTTGTAGAGTTGCTTCATGTTGGATGATAGATAAGTGGAGAGACTCTTAAGGATTAAGAAAATGCTAATTCAATTTTGTTTCTGTTCATCAAAAGAAACTATTCTCAGGCTTTTCTACAATGCCTCAAGCTCTTTCTTCCTTCTCTTCATCTTCTTCCATTTCACTTCCATTTTTCTTGCCAAGTTATTCATCTTTCTTGGAGGCAATCCATTTTACCAAAGGTGATACATATAATTAATTATGATCATTAATTACATGCACAACCTTTTTTTTTTTTTTTGTAATAATTTCACAATTTTTCTTGTAAATTTTGTAGGAATGAAGATGGGTACGAATTCGATGCCTTTTCGGACGAAGAAGAAGAAAACGAATATTATCAATCGAAGTCAAATGAATTTTTGGGCAACATAATTCATGAAACTAGTGATCAAACACAAACAGAGAATGAAGAAATATGTTCAGAAGATCAAAGTTTGGATAATAATGATAGTGAATTAGAAGTAACGTCAAATTATAGCACTCCAGCTATAGAATCTAGTGAGGAAGAGATTCTAGCAAGAGATACTGATACTGATTCTAATTCTGATGATTTTGAAGTAATTGATAATGACCCTACATCAAAATTTGGCTCCAACTTAGGAGCCAATAATTACACTCATCATCAAGGTCAAATAAATAAATTAATGCCTTTATTTAACAACTCTGTTCTTACTATTCAGTAAATTTCATTTTAGAACTTATAATGTTTATTAAATATGCAGTTTTAAAAGAAAAAAGGAGTGAGAATGAGAAGAAATTGGAGATAAATTTCAAGGAAGAAGAGAATTTCTTGGTATTTCAACCTGATCACAAATCAGAAGGGAAGAAATTAGTAGAAGAAAAAGAAGAGAATGAGATTTTTGGAGACACTTTTACTATAGGATCTACATCAAAAGATTCTTCAGAATGGAGAAGCTCTATTAACTGCAGGGATTCGGGTACCGAAGATCCGTTTTCGTCTTCATCACGAAGAAGTTGTCCCAAATGGGAATCTTATGCAGTTTTTCAAAAATATGATGAGGAAATGTTGTTTTTAGATAGGATTAGTGCTCAAAAACTCCATGAAACAGGTATTTCTCATATACTTACTGTATTATTTTACCCTTTTCAAATTTAAATTTCATAATATTTCTTTTTTCTTACACGGTCTTGGACAATTCTCAACTAGTTTTTGAGGTGATTTTGACCCAGTTCATTTAGGTGGATTTAGCCAAATTTATATGTCTAATATTTCCTTTTTTGGAGTGCAAGTTCCTTCATTTTCTTTATATCTATTAAGTAATCAAAAAAAAATATTTTTGCAGAGTCACTTAGATCGATACAGTCTTGTCCAAGATCGATATCCGAAAGAATTGTGCATAAACTAGGAACAAAGACTAAAAGATCATCAGAATATCATCACAATCCTTACCAAGAGTTGGAATGTGCTTATGTAGCACAAATTTGTTTAACATGGGAAGCATTAAATTGGAACTATAAGTATTTCCAGCGGTTAAGAGCTTCTCGTCGCGAATTTGATCCCGGATGCCCTGCATATGTTGCACAGCAATTTCAACAATTCCAAGTTCTTTTGCAAAGGTACATTGAGAATGAGCCTTACGAGTACGGGCGAAGACCAGAAATCTATGCAAAAATGAGAAGTTTGGCCCCAAAATTGCTTCAAGTCCCAGAATATAGAGGTACTAATACGATTATTGCAATTCGTCACTATAAAAATATTGATAATATGTGACAAATTAATTAACATCATTCTGTTTATTTTAATGGTGAGTCTTGTTTGTTTCAAATAAAATAGATCTCTTGCGTAAAGTATTTGTGCACTTTGCATTTACATAAGTATCGATCACTTGATTCCTTTCTTTTGAGGTGAATGAAAAGTAATAAATTTAAATTATGTCACTTAATATTAGTTACAATTTTATCATAAAAGAATTTACTGATTATTGAATCTAGCTAGTTCAACACTAACACTTAATATATTTATTTTTAATAGATTCTGAAGATGATAAAAGAGAGGACAGCATTGGCTCAAGAATCCCCTCAAATTCATTTAATCACATCATGGAAGAAGCAATAAGGACATTCATGAATTTCCTAAAACAAGATAGAAAAACACACTGCCAAATCTTAGCAGCTTTTTTCAGGAGAAACAGAAAAGGTTCATCTGAAGCAACTCTTCTCCAATTACTAATCAAAGTGAACAAAAAGGTAAAACTTAAAAAATTCAACAAAATTATTTTACCTTTCCTATATAACTTGTTTAGACACATACTATTTACCAAATTCTACAGAAAAGGGCAAAGATAAACGAGCTTCGTCGATCTGGAAATTGCTTGAGGAAACGGAAGCTTAAAAACGAGGAGGAATTAGAAATTTTAATGGCTTTGATAGACCTTAAAGTGGTGTCAAGAGTTTTGAGAATGGGTTATTTGAACAGTGAACAGATACATTGGTGTGAAAACAAGATGGATAAAGTTAGAGTCACTAATTGTAAACTTCAAAGAGATTCTTCACCACTTTTCTTTCCTGCTCATTGACTAGATGCTGATGCAGAATTTGCATGGGAGATAGGAATATCCACACTAGTGCTACATTGCCTTTTGTAATTAAATTAAATACTTATAAGTGCTAATTAAAGCATATATAGTATATGCAACATCTAGCTTCTATTAAATTAATCGTTCTGGTTTCTTAGATGTCACTCGAACGACACGTGTCCGAGTCTATTTTATAATCGATTTGGATATTTTGTCGTTTTGAGGGGTGGTCAGTGCAATATAAGAAAAATGGTATTTATTTGAGAATACGGATTAAAGTGAAAGTGGTGGGATGATTGAGTTTTATGAATTTGGAATATATTGAGACTAATTGTCCCACATTGTTTGAAAACAATAGTTAAGTCCACCTTATAAGGTCTTGGGCAATCCTCACCTTACAAGTTAGCTTTTGAGGTTGACTTAGCCCAATCAATGTGGTGAATTCTAATAGAATGCTTTGAAGGTGGGGATTAAAGATGGTTGGACATTGATTTGGTACAGAAGAATGAAAGTGGATATGAATGAGAAAAGATATGAAGCAAGGTACAAAGGTATTAGCTTTAGTTGCTTTATCTTTTTAAAGATGGATTATCTATTCTATTGAGGATATATATGAGATCTATTATTTTAAATAAAAGGCTGCAAATAACATTACAGTAAAAAGGTAGCACATGTTGCCCTCTCCAAAGGTAGGAGGATCACATGGAATAAATAAGGTCCCACTTTGCTTATTGTTAGAAAAAATAAATAATAATGGTTTTGTTGAGCTCTTTTTTTTTTTTTTTTTTTTTTTTGTTCTGTGTTTTGTACTCTTTTTTGGGATTTTTTTATTAGTTTTAAGGGAAATTAGTACTTGTTAAGAAAAGAAGGCCTTGTATTAAGACTTCTGTATCAGGCATCAGCAGACAATTTGTTTTGTATGGTCTTATGTGGACGAATTGCCTAATAATTACATTCTAAAGTTTCAAATAATTATATCCCTTTTTCTTTCGAGTACTAATTTTTTGATTATTTTTATTAAATTGTCCGAATGTTAACATTAATTCAAACTCAAAAATAATAAGTTAAATAATGTCGTACAAATGTTCACGTTGATGTGCCATAAATTGAAACTATTTCATAATAAAATCATTTGAAATGATATTCAACATAATATTATACATATATTATATATAATAACATGCAATAATTTTTCTCATCCTATTCTTATAATATTTTTAAAATACTTCATGGGAGAGAAAACCATCTCCATGATTGAAACTTGAAACTTAAGGCCACTTGAAAAAAAATATAGTGATGATTGGACTTTTAAAAATAAATATTAGGGCATCTCCTATGTATAAGGGGGAAAGTGGATTTGGGGGTTTTTGGATTTAGAAGGGAAAAAAAGTGAAGAAAAATGTATAGAGGGGTGAAAAAGGGGAATATGGATTGAGGGGTGTTGGGGGCAATTAAATCGGATCGAGAGGCGTTACTCGCCTATGCGGGCGAGTGAACGCACT
The DNA here is from genome assembly GCA_038501285.1 of Penstemon eatonii. NCBI lineage: Eukaryota > Viridiplantae > Streptophyta > Magnoliopsida > Lamiales > Plantaginaceae > Penstemon > Penstemon eatonii. The sequence goes on from CM076713.1 coordinate 42,959,156, forward strand.
CGCCCGCATAGGCAAGCAGGTGGCCGACAAGTGTCGGCCACCTGCTCTTTATATTTTTTTTTTTGTTTTTTTTGTTTTTTGTTTTTTATTTTTTGTTTTTATTTAATAAAAAAATCCCTTAAATTAAAAAAAAATTTAAATACCTTGTTTAATAAAATGTAAGTCTTATTTAATCTTGCTTTTATTTAATTTGTGTATTATTTTTAAAAAGTTAATTTTAGTATAAAAATGTGACTTTTATTTAATAAAATCAAATTTAATGTAAGTTTATGTTGGAAAATTTAATGTGAATATAAAATTATTTTTATTATTTCCAAATCATGTCAATCAAGTATTTAATTGGTGTATTATTGTACACCAATTTTAAAATCCCTTTAAAAGTTAATTATTAGAAACTCAAATTTAATTTAATTAATAAAATTGAAACCTTAAACGAACTTTTTTTTTAATAAACCTTAAAAGAACTTATTGAACATTACATATGACTCGTTAAATAAAAAACGACATAACCCTAACAATCTTAAATTATATCTTATTGTTATTAATTATTTATTTATTTCACATACGAGTTAATTTTTATTATTATTAGTATTGCTATTATTATTACTATTATTATTATTATTAAGTGAGAGTAGGGGAAATTGAGAATTTTAATTAAATGGAATTGATAGATTGATACATTTTAGATGACTTATGAAAATGAAAGGGGAAGCTGGACTTGGATTCTGAGGGGAAGCTGGACTGAGTGAGGGAAAACTGGACTTGGACTGAAGGGAACATAGGAGATGGCCTTATGTCTATGTTGACCCATATAATTTGTGACATTTGACTTGATTAATTTTTATACATACACTGATACACATAAGCCCACACTGGTGGTATTCGTCAATAATCTGATTTAAATCATAATAGACTGTTGGGCTTTTCTACCCCTTAGATTCAATTTTAATATTAAAATTAAATACTAAATAATTAAATTACCATAAAAACCTTAAAATAAGAAATTCTAATCCGTCATCATCTTCATCCCCAATCGTACTTCACCTCTTCCCCCACCCCACCCTGAAAAAAAAAAAAAAAAACAGTCGATCATGAATGGATTACTGATTCATTTATCCAGCAATTGCACCTTCTATTCTAATTTCTAAAGCCAATAAAATGTTCAGATTTCTTAAAGAATACTATCCCATTTGCAGCTTCAATCTTAGCAACTGAAAAATTAAAAAATTTATGGAGATTATGATGATTGCTTCATAATATCAGAATGAAGTAGATTAACTATTTTTCAATTTTTGAAAGTTAATTAATCACTGGAAGAGTGTTGGGGATGGGCTGCGACGGCGGACAGAGGGATGGGATGGAGAAGGGGACTTTTTTGCAAATAATTCAAATATGAATTTGATAAAAATTCTAAGTTTAGCCCCAGTTTTTTAATAAATGTTGATGAAGTTCAATTTATATTATCAACTACTTCATAAAATTTCTAAATTAAACTAACTTAATATTTAGTTTTTTAAATTGTCATTTGTTTTTAATATAATTATAGAAGGGCTCTTTTGTTCATTAAAATATGTTTGATGACCTCTTTTTCAAGTATCAAGTCAAGTACTTCAATCCAGAGTCCAGACCTATTACTATAAATTTTTTATTTTATTAAGTCCATTCAAAATCATTAAAAAGTAACAAAATATACATTTTACTAAAATTATAATTATACTTTTATATTGAGTCAAAAATTTGACTGGGAGTTTGAAATACATGTAGCTAGTTAGCTTTAGATATCTTCATCAATTGATGTGATCGCGAGGTAAGGGATTTTCTAATTTATTTTTCTATTTTGGGGAATTAAATAGGAGAGATCACATAATTGTTTATTCTTTCCTTCATAAATGTCTCCAAAATAATATTTAAACAAGAAGCATCCAATAAAAGAAAAGTACTGACTAAAAGGAAATTGGCAAAAGAAAAATATTTTCTTCGGTATTGTTTTCTAGCTTCAGGGAGTTGAAAACAGAACGAACTTCTCTCTTCATTTTAACTTTTTACAAGTCACGATAATTTTTTTTTTTTTATATGCTTTGCACAAGTACTATTAATAAGTAATTGAGTACTGTATTCTCAGGACTTTAATCATTTACCTATGAATTTTAATCTAAATTGATTTAAGCTTCATTTGATCTAATACCTAGTTCTTTAATTAAATTTACACAATTTGGTTGCAAGCAAATGTACAATTGCTAATATACATAATTTGGTTGTATAATGAAAGACTCTTTTTTATTTTCAATTATAATATTGTTTTAATAATGAGCGTTTGTTTCAATATTTTATGTCCAGCCAAATGTTTCAAGTTTCTTTTTTATCATATATTTATTAAAGGCATTTTGTCATTTTCAACTATGTAATAATATGAGAGTAAAAAGAAGTAAATTCAGCTTGTTTAAGGCATGTTGATGAAAAGTTTCAAAGTGCATGAAATTAAGTATAAATAATAATTAAGGGTCTATTTGGATGGGTTTTGGCTCGGTTTCGCGGGTCTCGGTTTAAAAGAATTGGTTTGGGTGTTCATTTGGATGGGTTTTGGCTCTTGGGTTTTGTGATTTGAATAAGTTGAAACCCCACTTGAATTGGGTTTGGATGTTGGAGTTTAGGGAAAAAAGTAGGTGATATGTGTCAAATCAATGTCTTTTTAGTGAGATTTGGGGGAAAAATAGGTGGTAGGTGTCAAATCAATATTTTATAGGTTTGAAGAGTTTAAGTGTGAGTTTTTTAATAGGTTTTTGATGGTTTTATAGGTTTGACGAAAACTCATTTGAAAGGGTTTTGACTCGGTCTCGCGAGACCCGCGAGACCGGCCAAAACCCATCCACATACAGCCTAAAGTAGACAAAATGATGCAATTCATAGTTGAGATGGCAAAATTGAATTTGGCCAATTGAAAAATAACAGTATAAATGTAAGAAAATCACTTGAGCTACACTAATTTAACCATCCAAGAATAAAAAAAAAAAATTAACTTATATAAATATCAAATCCTTTTTTTTTTTCCTTCATAAATATTTTCTATATATGAAATCAAATTAAAAAATAATACTATATGTTCTCTCTGAGACTAGACGACCCAAGTTGCTAGTTAAGTAAATGACGATTCTTTAAATAAGGGGTAAAAACCGTACGTGCATCGTCATCTCTCAGTCTCTCTTCCATTTCAATGAATAATTGAATATATATCTATATCTATAATTCTATATATATATTCCCCCAACCCAATCCCTTTAGCCCTCTTTCGCTCACCTTCCTCCTCAAATCTCTCTCTTCCAGTCTTTCTACTTCTACCAAGACTGGAAGAAAGAAACCCATTAACACTTAAGGTCACTCCAAAATTTTGACTGCTTATATGTCTATCGCTTTTGTGTATTTCTTTTATTTGTATGAATCTGATTTTTTGGGTTTATTTTTGCTTTGCAATTTTTTTTATGTAGGCTTTGGAAAATGAACAGATGCCGGGCACCCCAGCAGAAAGGCTTGGTCGGTGGCTGTGTTCCGAACGGCGTCGTTTGTCCAAAGCCACGTAGAATAAGCATTCCCCTTCACTTTTACGAACCCATCAGAATCAAGTATGCTTGATTTTCACTTTTACGGCGTCGTTTTTTCTTTTTCTTTTTATTAATAATAGAATTGTTCATCATATCATTTTAATTTTTTTTTTATTCTTATTAACAGTAATCAACATTCTGAGGGGTGTGATTCGAATGTGGGAACTGAGCTTCTGGATATTATTCTTACTAAGGTATTAAAGAAAATTATTACGAAACTTGCTATTTATTTAATTGAACCTGAAATTAGTTATAGATGATTAAGAATTTTTTGATTTTTTTTTACCTCTGTATAGTATATGTTATATACAATTCAATAATTTTCACCGTTAATTATAAATATCTTATATGGGTATTGTTTTTAAAGTATTGAATTTATGTTTAGTGATTTGATTTAAGAAAGTACTGCGATATAGCATGAATATGCAGTCATATGGGATATTGGATTGCCTAAGAATTTAAACTAAATTTTTTGGATACATAGATTTGTGGCTAAACAGATTTCAGAGATATAATTCTCTAATTTCTTGCATTTTTGTAGTCATAATTCGAAGAAGCTATTAATAGGATCTATAAAACAATGGTTTATTCCATTTACCTGTTTTTTACATCTCATTTATGAAATATGATTTATTGCTATTATATTTCCCTTTAGCTTCTATGATTAATGTTGCTGCCTACTTTACTAATAACATATATGGGGTGTTTAGTTCCAAGAATATATATCGCTCGATCGAGGATTTATCTCTTTAATCGTGTGAAATTAATTTTCAGGTACCCTCATCTCCTCCGTTTTTCACTGGGTCACCACCAAACAGGGCCTCAAACCCCGTGATCCAAGATGAGCAGTTCAGTAACGACCATGGCAGCCCTTTGTCATCGTCGTCCATTCACAAAACTGGAGGTTCTGTTCGGGTTAACTTTAGGCCTAATCTTGCTCCAGTGAGAATCGAAGGCTTCGACTGTCGTGGAAATGGTAATAGTAGCATTTCTGCCATGGCATGAACTCGGAGTCGATGTTAACGATAATAACAAATCAACATGAGATTTTTTTGGAGGAAAAGAGCATTCATTTGTTTAGTAAAAGTAAATGTAAATATGGAGGTAGTTCCAAACTAAGAGTGAGAGCTTTTGTGCTGATGAGTGTGTTATCATATCATGTAAATGTACTGAGTTGATATAAAATAAGAAACTGAGAAAAGATTAATAATCTCTTTTCTTTGGTTGTATGTTTTCTTACCTTTGAATTAGAGAAGAACAGTGTTTTTTTGTGACTCAAGGCAGAAAGCTGGAATATGATGATTTTTTTTTCCTGGAAATTTTTTGTCAATTTTAACATGTGTGAATTATTGTGCATAGTGGCGCTAATTTCGCCACTATTTAGTGAATGAGATTTATTTAACTATGTTGGTGTATCAGATTTGTCTGCTATAAAGAATATAAAGATGATGCCAAATTGTACACGACAAGTCGCATAAACTGTGTGATTGGAAACTTCCCTCTGTTTGGTTGGATCAAATTTGGTTCAATGTTAGGCTGATTAAGTTGGATTATTCTAATTAAACGCATCGACTTAATTTGGGAAGGTAAAGAAAAAGTTTTCCACTTGTCATGTGTGATTGATATTTTTTTTAGGAGTCTTGTTATATAAGTATTTTTGGTTTAGTCAAATCCAATCTCAGCAAGAATTGCATAATTTAACCGTATAAATAAGTATTGGTTGTTACATTCACTTAATTTATATTAGATAGTATTATTTTACAAACTCAAATAAAATATTATCTGAACAATATCCAAAAAATATAATTCCAAAACTTTAATAATTTGATGATATCTATTCACATAATTTTTTTTCAAAAATAATGATATATCAGACCATACTCACATTTCTAATAACCACCAACTCTTTTTTAGCATTAATCATATTTTCAACTAAAACATACTACTCAAGTCACATTTAATTTCCCATCATAAAAACAAAACTAATATTTCAAATACATAAGGAAACCAAAATACATTAAATTCTTTTGGCGTGTTTGTTTTGCCTTTTGCTTTTGCCTTTGGCCTGTTGCCTTTTGCCTTTTGCGTATTGGGTTGAATTGTCAGCTCAAGTTGGGGTTTGTGGGGGTTGTAGGGTATGTGATATTTTGTCTAATATACGAGTATAATTTGTGTATTTTTGCTATTCTTTAACTGGTGCATGGGCCCGCCGCCCGTGAAAAAAGATCTTAATTATTAAAATATTAATTAATAAAGGGACGGCCGGTGCTCTGGTTAAAAGGTTGGGACTTAAGAGTGTGTACCTTTCCGAGAAGGGACTGGGATTTCATGCAATATGATTTTTCTGTTAAAGATATTTATCGTTAAACTAATATTTTATGTTAATTGGTCTAAAATTACAGAAGCTTGGTCAGCATAGTTGATAAGAATGTATTTTGTACCACTGAATATATATATATATATATCAATTCATATGACTGGCATTTGGACACTTGGGCATTAATTATAGTGATATACTAAAGTATAGCTAGCAATTAATTATGTGAGTGAGATGGGATCTCCTAACATGTATGAATTGGAGTCATCATCTATAACATTTTGGATAATGTATATAATAATTAATATTTTATCAGAGTTTTGATATAATAACATGAAACAAATAAGAATTAATTAACTATCTTTTTACTTCAATTGTGGTGGATTATAATTTTTTCTTCATAAAAATAGTTGATAATATCACTTATATTTTAGAATTAACAATGTTTCTTCTAATCATCTAATCGAAGATTCCAAGAGTTTAATAAATAAATTTACCTTGATCCTCAAATTCATAACTTCTAAAGTGAAATCTAGCCTTTGATTTTTTTTGCTCCTGCTCTAGTCGTGGATGTCGACTCTACGATCCTATATTTTGCTCAGTATGGCATTGAGTTTTTTTCAAGCCTTCCGTCGCAGGTCGATCAAACACATGTATATGTATCATCTCTTGAAACAAAATGTTAATGATCAATTAAATGTAAGTTTGTGCTTGATTTTGATCCTCTGGTCCGAGTTCAATCAACCAATCGACCTCCTAGAGAAAAGAGTTCATGTCATTATGGGGCTAAGGTAAGATTAAATGGAGGCTCCCCGTTAAAATACTATGGTGTTAACTTAATTCAAATGAAGTAATTAATAAGGATGATATGAACTCGAAATGCAATTCAGATATATTAAAGATGTACCATTTGAGTCAATTATGAGGGTATTTATAGGCGCAATTGATGATCGGAGTTCTTCCTTGGTCTTCAAGTTGACCCAAGCAAAAATGTATTTATTTTTGGAGTATTTAGTGATAATTCAGATAAAATAATTCAGATGAGATGGGGTTATTTGTAAATTCTGATAATTGTTTGCTACATTTGATCCCATTACAGTACGCTTACGGTACATCAATTATATAGGTGGTCTCGGATACTCGAATAGTTAATAATTGCTTGGCTTGATAGTAGTTTATGAAGATACCTTTGTTTCGTATATGATCGAGTTTCACGGTTTGATCAAATGACTTGATAGATATATGATGTTGATCCAATTAATTCAATTCAAATTACAAAGAGTTGTATGGTTTGTGAATAATTCTCATGCATATGATATGATCCCATATACGTTATTTATTCTATTCTATGTATAAAATTAATACTACTAGTACTAACTATATATCCATTTCTCATTTCAGGGCATTATTGTCATATTTTCATATTAGGTTGTAGCCTAAGTTTTAGGCTATTTCGTGCAACTTGTTACCGACTTTGATATTGGATAAAGTCCCATAGCCTGGACTAATTAAGCCCAATTAATACATCCATCTTGGGCTTAAATACTAGCTATCCTATCCTTGTAGTTGTAACTGATGGAAAAGTAATACTCTAAAGAAGGAGGAGGCCCAAATCATTAGACATACAATTGAACCCGGCCAGTACACCTCAACTCATATGTAATGTAAGTGAAGATATATATATTTCAAGTAAAGTAATAAAAGCTAAAAATATAAAATTAAAAGTGGTATTAATTTTATATAGTAACAATACTTATCCTCATACATTCCAAATAATACAATTCGATCGGGAAATCCGAAAGAGAGATATAAACAGATGGTTTAGAGGAAAGCAGAACACGAAAAAAGAAAGATTTTCCTAAATGAAGGAAAGGAAAGGAAAGAAATTACAAAGTAGCACACATAATTAATACAACAAATGGAAATTCATTCATGAAATTGAAATTAGTAGCCTTCGGGCTTGTAGGCAATGAAACTGATGATCTGGACTTGTCTCACATTGTCGAATCCAATGATCCTGATGAAGGCCTTGGGGTAAGCCTTGATGGCCTCGTCGAGCTCGTTCACTACCTGAACGGCGTCTGTGCACCCAAACATGGGCAGCTTCCACATTGTCCAGTATCTTCCGTCATAGTATCCGGGTGACCTGTGGTTCTCACGGTACACGAACCCGTGCTCCAACTCGAACTCGAGGCAAGGAATCAGCTTCTCACGGAGAAGGTATTCAACTTGCTTCAACAACTGTTCCCTAGTCAGATCGGGAAGGTATGACAATGTCTCGTACTTGATCTTTCCAATTGGTGGCCACACCTACATACATACATACATACATACATATATATTTATTCATCAATTAATTAATTACATATTACCTACCTTTAATTAATCTACAAAATTGTAATAACAAACAATTCTACATTGGCTAATTTTGGGCTAATCAACATAATCTTAAACAATTGGGTCCAAATTCCCAAATTTACAACCAAACACCACATTACTTGATTGGGTTGATTATTCAGTTGACCCAGATTGTCAATTGACCCAGATTGTCAATTGACTTAAAATAAATATCGAGCTGAGCCTTAAAGTTATAGCTACCGACTACAACAATGGTATGATTTAAATAATTTATTCAGTTATATATAGTACATTTTGATAAATAAGATTTTACTGAATATTGCATTAAAAAATTTACTACATCTCTTCTTTATGGCCAAAATATGCCTAAATATTAGCAATTGGCAAAACATGCCTATATATTGCAAATCGTGTAGCATCTAATTAAATTATTCTATATTATATATTCTAAGTAATTAATTAGGGGATAAGATATACCTGCATGCAGGACACTCTGCCACCGTTGTTAGCAATGGAGGTGATCTCAACGTTCTTGCGGGTGGTGGGGAAGGCGGCGGTGGACTTAAGTCCGGTGAAAGGAGCCACCATGCTAGCTTGAGCAGGGGCGGAGCGGGTCACGGCGGCGGTGGCAGAGGAAAGCATTGAAGAAGCCATTCTTCGTACTCCTTTTGCAAGTTAATTTGTTAACTCACAAAACACTCAATAGATATTTAGTAGTAGTAGTTGTACTGTGGAGAAGAATTGTGCGGCAGCCTCATCATTTATAATGACATGCACCCCCCCTTTTTCTGATTGGTTCCTGCAGATACTCATCCAATGGTTTCAATTCAGTTTTCTTGGCTTGGGTGGATGAGGGCCGTTGGATCGGTACGGACTGTTATGTTTCCAGTTAGTGACCACATATACATGGATTAGTGCCTTATCGTTTGGCAGCCCTATCGGTGTGCCACGTGGCACTAACCTTATCTCCTCCTAATCAAATGGTCTTTAATTTTTGAGGTCCATAATAATCATTATAGTTGTGGAGGAGATGGCCTGGTAAGTTCTATCACAAATTCAGACTCATTTTGGATGGATTCAACTACACTACACTACATGACCATTTCATTTCTTGAGTGTGATAACGAGTTGAATGTGGTGAATAGTACCCGTTCAATTTGGTTTTCAATTATGTTTAAATCTGATTTGATTATTTATCGAACTGAGCTTAATAAATTTTTAATGTACAGAGTTCGAATAAATATCGAGTATCTTAGCTTGATATTTATATATGTGTTTTGTTTTATCTTTTCTATATCAACTTAAAAAATTACCAATAGTAAAATGTTGCTCAAGATTGTTAATTTGATAAAGTGACGGCCAAATAGCTCGAATTGAGTGTCAATTATTTTGGTATATAATAGGTTTAAAGAAAGAGTACTATTACGATGTTTTTATTAGATATGGCGCGTTTAGTTGAAGATTTAAATGTTTAAAAAAATAAAGTCTCAAGGGTTTAATCCCTTTCGAGGCGGGTTGGGCACATTAAATGGATATCTCTCCCAACAAGAATTTGTAGTGACTAGTTCCTTCTATTAGATTAATGTAGAAATAAAAAAAAAATTTGATGGTCTGGAAGTAATTATAATTTTGGGCTTAAGGGTAAATTAAATGTGGTGATTCTATGTCGATATACAATTTTTCAGACTCATTACTGTGACGTTTGTTTGTTTGTTGAGGACTGAATTGTGGTATAAAGAATTTGAAAATTATAACTGATTCTCACTTAAATAAAATACTTAGCATACAAAATACTCTCTTTTCAATTGTTTGGTGAAAGTAAGGGACAAAATAAGTATTTGGAAAATTGACATATATATAGGTTATATCATGAATAATAAAGTTTCAATTTTTAAAAAAATAATAATGTTATAATTATACAGTTATAAAATGTGTGTACGTGTATGTTTATAACTTTACTTAATATAAGTTAATAGTATTATGTATATTCATCAGTTAGTTGAACATGGATAAAAATACAATAAATAATATTCTCAGTAACTATTATTGAGAAACTCTTTTATGATGAAATATGTAATGTGATGTTAAACTTAAAAAAATACCATTTCAAAGTTGTGACATTAATATTCTTTTTGTCCAAGTGAACATAAATAATAGTCCTACTGGCAAGTGTCTCAAAAAAATCTTGTTAGTTAGAGGACAAGAAACGATGGGCTTTTCTGAATCCCATTGGGCTGATTGGAATTGGAGCACAAGAGGACAAAATCTCTGTATGTATATTCATTTCCTTCTAAACAATGAACAAATTATTAGGATTAATTACTGTTAATACACTATCAGCCTTTATTGTCTTGTGGGTCCGTGTGCCCGAAATTCGTGCATTTTATGCTAGATAACTAAATTCGAGCATGTAGGATGTCGACGCGCTCCGAATTTGTAAATTGGAGCGCATTTGCAAAATTCACAAAAAAAGCGCGAATTTATAATTTTGGGAGAGCGAATTTTTTATATATAGAGCGCCGTTTTAATTTTTATAGAGCGTGTATTATCTTTATAAGAACATGCACTACACAATTTAAATTCAAGAATTTTAACAAAAAGAATAATTTTTACATAGATTTTGTAAAGTTTAATAATTTATTGATTTATTTTGTCAGTTATAAATACTTTTAACTTGGAAGCTAATCAATTTACAACCATACAAAAAAATAATACAAATAATACTTGTAACTTTATTAGAGAGTATACTAGAGACTAATAGTTAATGAATCCATGAATACACTAAAATTGATGTATTAGCTTGTTGACAACTGCTCATCCATGTCAAGCTATTTTTTAATTTGCCGACAACCAAAACAAATTTAGTTGTAAATGTTTGTTGGTTATTTTCACGCACTAAAGTGCTAGATGTTAGAATTTAGATACCACCATAGCATTACACTTTTGGGAAAACATAGTGAAGTTGTAAATGTTTTAACTTTGTACTTTTGCAGGTTATTTCGATGCACTAAACTGATAAATAGTTAAATAGTAGATATCAGTGTACATGTCAAGCTATTCATTTGAGAAAAAAACGGAAAATTAGTACCTACCCCGGTTGATTTAATCCACCCGGGTGTTGGATGAATGTCACATGAGCATGTAAGGACAATTTTTTGTCCTTTCATGCCCATGTGGCATTCATCCAACCCCAATGGATTAAATCCACTAGTGTAAGATCTAAGTAACCTATGAATTATTTGTTTCAATTGGTCAATTACATGGGGTCTTTTTCTTATAGTGTTATACTTTAATCCCTCATAAAATTATTTTGTATTAATTTAGTTCCTCATAAAATTATTTATTTATCAATTTAGTACCTCATAAAACTATTTTGGAACTTTAGATCACATTTTTTTATAGTGTTATACTTTAATCCCTCATAAAATTATTTTGTATTAATTTAGTCCCTCATAAACTATTTATTTATCAATTTAGTACCTCATAAAATTATTTTGGAACTTAGATCACATTGGACCACCTAAAAATGACCAAAGTGAAATAAATAATTCATAGTGGGGACTAACGTAGGAAAAAAAAACAAGAGGTGTCACTCTGTAAAAAATTAATGATAAGGAGGACCACTAGTAGTGTTTACCCTACATTTGTTCATGATATCAAATCATTTTAGATAATTAGATTCAGATTTAGTCATCATAAACTATACTTAATAGTTGAATGACATACATTTGCTCTTGAATCTTTTAAAAATATAGTTGTAGCTTATCTCTTTATTATATATTTCTTATTTTAATACCATAAATTAATTATTTTATATTATTAATAATTATTTTAATAGACGCTCTATAGACGCTCTCATATTCTAAAAATTTTATATGTTACGCTCTCACGCACCCGCACCGCTCCGCATTTTAGTTACCTAGCTTTTATGTAATTTTAAGCTCATGACTCAGTTAAGTTGTGATTTGTTGTTCAAAAACTTGTTATTACGTGTCGTTGAAAATTTTGTTGCAGAGAGAAAGTGGCAGAAATTTGAGGCCGCGCGTGGAATTTATTTGATCTTTTTCTTTTTTATCTAAATACGGGAAAAAAATTGTTTGCGATGGTCAAAGTTTGAAATTAAAAATAAACATATATGGCAAATCTTATCCGAATATATTATTAACTACATTCGTAAGTTTGTTTCATATGTTGTCAAACCCTCATTAACTTATTTCTTTTATTTAGTGTCAGTGACACATTAGTTAGTATATCATTCATTATATGGACAAATTTACTTGATCAAGGGGATGTTGAAAGTGATTTTCTGTACCTCCCATTTTGCTTGGGCGGCTAAAAAGTAAAAATCAATGTTATTACAATCGGACCCGATCGGCTTCAATCGGTTCGATCGCAAACTGAAGGTTGGTCCAGTCCGATTTACTCTCTAAAATCGCTTGGTTTAAAAATTAGATTGATCTAAGTTAAACCGGTTCAAAATAGGTGAATCGGTTTAGACCAATTTAACCCGATTCTGAATTTTTAATTTTTTTAAAAAAAAAATTAATGTTAAAAATAAGCCAAAATTTATTGTAAAATGTGGGATTTGAATACCTAACTTTTTGCATGAAATATAACTTCCTTACCATTTAAGCCACATCATGATATTTGTTGAATTTTTAGTACAAAAATTTATAAATTTTAGAAAACGTGTAGTCAAATTTATTTATAAATTAAATTATGATAATTAACTCAAATTAATATTTTACACATCATCAATGAACATTAATACTCAAGTAATAATTTTTTATTAAAATTTGTTCTATAAGATATTTCTTTCCAATTTTATTTTTAAAATAAATAGTGTCAAATTTTAAAAGTCAAATTGATATATTATGCAAGTTTGATTTTGAATATTAGAATTTTATACATAATCACATTTTAAAATTTATTAATCTCTTAGTTTGTTGTATCTTTAACTTACACTTTTAAAATTTTATAAAGAAAAATAATCATATTATATTTATATGAGCTTACAAATTAGTATCACATTACCGTTATGGTATAAGTTAGATAATTAGTTTATGATTTAATTTAAATATAACCTAAGATTTTTTTATATTTGAAATTAATTGTAGGATAATGTTTAAATTTTATGCATATTACATATACTTTAAAATTAAATATATTATTATATCATTATGATGTCATCCGGTCCAATTTGTTCAACTAGTAAAATCAGTGGTTAGTCGGCTTACCGGTTCACTGTCCAATCTGATTCTGAAAACCTTGCTAAGAACTAAACGGTAAAGAAAAAAATGTTGAAAAAAATGATTTTAGGAAAATGTGTTGTAAGCACATTATTATTATTATTATTATTATTATTATTATTATTATTATTATTATTATTATTATTATTATTATTATTATTTTTTAGGTGGGGTGGGGAAATAAGCACTTAATTCTTAATATCGGTTATGAATTTTCATATGTTATTCCAAAAGGTTCTATTTTTTTCATAAGTTACTTAAAGGTTCTACTATTCATATCTAAAATCGAAAAAGATCGCAGCTCTACTTGTTGTCAGTAGTGTGACCAAAGAATAGTTTCTCAAGATCACTATACAATTTAATGGCTATATTAAAATTTCAATGAATAATGATATAAAATTATCCGGAAAATTCAATATTCAATCCACAACAGTAAAAAATTGAACAAAATATTAAATTAATTTCAAAAATCAGTTAGCTAGATAGAAATATTGTTAGTAGTTTCTATGTGATATTTGCCATAAATTGAAATCATATGGCTTAATGATTGAATCGATCGACAAGGCTTAAAATACATATTCCAATGAACCAGTTATAAAGTACACCACGTGAAGTTGTAAGGATCAATGTACGTGAATTATTTCTAAAATAGTAGTTCCGTGCAGATTTCCGGTAGGAAATAAATGCTTTTACCCATTTTCATGAGTATATACAATTTTTACAAACTCAAATTGCTCAATGCATACCCAAAAATTCTAACCAAACTTGGCGCTAAAATTGCAACCATTTGGAAGGGTAGGGAAAGAAAATGTGATCCTATATACATTTTGTTCAGAAAAAAAAATGGACACTAGAAAGAATGAAAAAACAAGAAACAATAACGAACTTATTGCCACCTTCTTGAGGACTTGGCTGCAGACAAGTTGGTTCCACTTGTAGATTTTCTCAAAGCTGAAGAACAAAATGATCAAGTTATTACTCTAAACAAACAAAGACGAAACCAATAACATATACTCTTTGGATATTGCTAATCAAAAACTTCTCTATTTCTGTACCAGTTGAGGCCTTTGGAGATTCTCTAGCTGATTTTACTAGGGGTCGTGGAACTTTCGATGCCGATTTAGCTCTGGTGAAAAATTGGAACAATGTAATGAGTCCATTAATGTGAGATTTCATCATTCTATAAGTTTATGATGAAACAAAACATATAATGAAAACTACGTCTTACTTGTCGGATTTTTCTGGTAGTTTTGCTTGATCATGAACTGGACTGGATTCATGAGATCCTTCAGTTTCTGTTCCCATAGAAAGAATACCATCAGATTTATCACTAAGTCTTTCATCATCATCTGCAGAATGTGTTTGACCTATATACCCTCCAGCAGTACTTTTTGATCGCTGGAGGGATTCTTTTCGTTGTCTAAAAACATCATTAGACATCCGAGAATAGTTACTACCTATAGAATGCTTAGTATTATTATTATTAGTATTATTATTACTACTACCCTCAGAATAGTCATCATGATCAGATGAAGCTGCGTTCTCAAAGCCATTCCCACCGTACCTCAATGAATTTGTACCACGTTTCTCACCGTTGCCTCCTCCTCCTCCTTTATCTTTAACTAGCTGCAGCTTCTCAATCTCCTCGTCTTTCTTCGCTATAGTATCTTTTAGAGATGTTACCTACAACCATAAAAAGAGCTTTCCTCAAGTAACAATCGCGAACACCAAAATTTCAAACTACTATTAAACGGGAAAATTATTTTAAACTAGTGTTGAGCAATTATTAATTACTATCTAATCATAAAAAAGTATGTAATGATGAGGTTCCTTAATCTATGTGAAAACAAGAAACGTGCCAATTAATAAGAAACGGAGGGAGTATTAATTAAGAAAGATAAGAAAGTCTTGAGGCAGTGTTTCAAAATTACACCTTATTTTCGTCTCCATTGATTAAAAAAACATAACCTATTCGATGTTTTCGACAGAATTAATGGAATTTTAGTCCATGCATATGACAGACATAGCTTGTAAGAACTACGAAACAAGGTACCTGTTCCATCAATTCCCTGACATCCCGGCCATCTTTGCTGCTCTTTGCTGCACCAAGCTCGACACCCGATACCCTTTCAGCAAATTTTAAGGTACTTATGCTTTCACTAAATGAATCACTATCGGGATTAAGCTGCACAAACATAAGTGTCTTCGCCTGACCACCTGGACCACATCTAGTTATTGCAATACGAGAGGTCCAATCATATGTTATGTACCTTAAAAACGACAAAACGTAAAGGGTACCTAATGAGCTCTGGAGAACTTGAGTTAGCTTGCTGTTTCGGTAAGGGACATGTGAGTTCTTTTGTGCCAACGCAAATATGACATCACCCAGTGCAGATAACGACTTGTTTATATGCTGTGCCTCCTTAAGCCTATCCCCTGTTACCTCAGAACGGTCTACTCTTTCACTTCCTGCTAGATCTACTAAATGAAGACTTCCTCGTAGAGACGAAGAACTCTTCAGATCAATCCCACGAGCATGAATAGAGACAATACTACATAATAATCAACTTATAAGATAGTAGTAGTAATTTTTTTTTTCAAGGGTATTCAAGTCTTACACCTAACTTAATCCCTTTCGAGGCGCATTTAAAATTACATAGGAACCTCCCCAAGCAGGGATTAGTAATAGTAATTTAGATATAATAAAAAAAAATCGCTTACCTGTGCGATCGACTACTTCTTTGATTTAATGCAGTGGAACTTTGAGCTCGATTCTTTAGTCCAATATCCATCAGTTTTAATACGTCTGAGGTAGAGTTAACTGGGTGAACACAGGCATCAGGAACGGTCAACCCATTGGGTTGCGTTGTAGACAAAATCCCAAGTGTGTGCAAATAAAGGAAAACAACTATATTTTACGCAGCATTATTAAATCAATAAACGACTAATAAAATATAAAAACCGATAATAAGTATATAAAAGTATGGATGAATACGTAGAGAAGGATATTTCTTTGGTTGACCATCGGTTGAGAGCAAATCACGGACTTGTTCATTATATATTTCCACCATCTGAACAGAAATTTCATATCTAAAAGTGGTCTTCCTAGTTTGAGATATGCGAAAAAGATCATTTAAAGCTCGGTAATTGACACCCCATTCCTCTTCAGTTGCATTATCAGGGCCAGTCTACACAAATATATCATTTCTTGAGAAACAATATTATAAGTTTAATATTTTTTATTTATATTATTGAATCACTTTATTTTGTACCATTGTATAGGTTTTCCCGGATCCGGTCTGACCATAAGCAAATATGCATACATTATACCCATCCAAAACAGATTGTATTAATTGTTGTGTATCTACAAATACTTCAGCTGCAAACATAATTAAATCTCATATCAATAAACAACAATGAGCATAATTAAAGGCAAAAAAAAATGAAAAAGCAAAACCTTGTGTTGCGGTTGGGCCATATACTTTATTAAACTTAAAAGAACGACGGCCTTCTTTGCCTTGTTTGGTGGGATTCAAAACAATTAGCTCTCCGTTTTCACCAACATATTCAATAATTGTTTGTTTTCCCTTCTGCCCCGGAAGAAATGGCCTTATCCGGCAATAGACCCTTATATTTCCTAATTCAAATAAAAAAATGAGAAAATATAGGAATTTGTGCCGAAATTCATATTCAACATGGAAAATAGTCTTCTACAACATATTGCACCTTTTAGCTCTTGTAGTTCGTTATGCATTCTTCGATTCTCTGCTAGGAGTGAATAATAGTTTTTAGCAGCATCATCTAGAGCCATGATTCTTGACCCTGCAATAGTTTCCCCATAAATTAGTAATATTCCTAATTTGATAAATGATTTTGTAAAGGAAATAGATTCAACCTAAATCACTGAATTCCTCTGAATAGCTTTTCTGTGTTCTCATGATGTCTTGCCGGATTGACTGTGACGCAAACTTTAGTTCCTGAACAAATGGATTCATCATATATGAAATATTACTATAGAAATTGCTAAAACTGAAAAAAAGAAAGGAAGAAAGAAAAAAGATAATGATAATTTCATAGTATAGCGTACTCGTAGTGCACCAAGCTGAAAATCGGTGAAAATTTGATAAATTTGCTGATTCTTGCTCCACCGTTCAGATTTTGATTCCGAAAATGCTTCAAGCTCCTTAACTCTATTCCTCGACTCCGTTAGAAGGCTTACAACTTCCTTCAATTTACTCTCAAGCTCTTGTTGAGCTTCTCTGGCTTCTGCTTTCATTTCCAAGGATATTTGTTCATGAGTTCTCCTAGCTAATACCAGCTCTTTCTTCAGAGCTTCTATCTCTCGATTGCGGTCATCTTTTTCTTTCTTCAAAGCTTCTAGTTCTCGATTGCGATCATCTTTTGCTTTCTTCAGGGCCTCTAGTTCTTGATTGCGATCATCTTTTGCTTTCTTCAGGGCCTCTAGTTCTTGATTGCGATCATCTTTTGCTTTCTTCAGGGCCTCTAGTTCTTCATTGCGATCATCTTTTGCTTTCTTCAGGGCCTCTAGTTCTTCATTGTGGTCATTTGTTTCTTTCTTCAGTTTTACCACATCTTGCTCCTCCACTTTCTTCTTTTCTTCTATTTTGTTCTTCTCACTCTGCAGCGTAAGTTACAGTAAAGTGGATTATTAATTGTACAAAATAAAAACAAAGTGGAATATTAAATGAATATCGAGGAGATCTATACAAAATAAATACCTTAATCTGCTGGAGCTGGTTCATTACAATCTGCAACAAAGAAGTCTCATTTGGAAATCTTATATATACAAATAAATATATGCATACAGTTTATTCTAATTTCTACCTGTGTTTCTTCACTAGTCCCTGTTGCAAGGGCTTCAAGAACTCTAATTCTTGACTGGTACTTCTCCTCGCGAGACTTAAAAAGATTATTTTGCTGCATTAAAGAGACTCAAACAATTTAGGAGGACAGTTTGCTAATAAAATGTTTAGGAAAAAGAATTAATATAAAGACAATACCGTTCGCAAATGTTCTGCCTGAGTAGATATCCTTCGTTCAATCTCCTGCACAACTTTTCTCAGTAGGCAAGCAACACGCTGACAATTTGAACAAGCGAAAATTGTAAGGGATTAGAATTTTTTATTATGTAAATAAATCTCTTGATTAAAAATGTGGCTTTTTGATATACATGAGGTATTTCTCCACTCTTTCTCTCAATGCTTTCATCTAAAATGCCATTGACAACACTCAATAGTGACTGTGTAGGGGCATTCTGCGAGAGATAGAACTATAAATCAATTACAATATCATAAATTTGACTTTTGCAAACAGAATTTTAATGAGAATAAACTCAATACTCATGAACAAGAGTTCATAGACTCACATCCAAGCTGTTTGATTTCATCATTTCTGAAATCTTTGCAGCAGGAAGATCGGTGTAAGATCCTTGTTTAAGCTGGAAAACTTCATGAAACTTATGCCCAACTTGATGTAAAAGTGAAGCTGATGGTTCTACACAAAGTTCGAATAACAATAAGAAGAAAGTAAATTTTGAAATGGAAACATCAATGGACTTGTTAAATAGTTTCAATTTTTTTGAAATATATTTATGATTATTTTCTCATTTGAACATACCAATGGAGACAAGAACCGAGAGTATTAAGAAACAAAGAGAGCAACACCTGCCATTACAGGACTACGTAATGCACGAGAATTTTTTGATGGGGAAGAGGTCAACCGTATGGATTCTTCCCTCGGAGAACCACCAACACTCACACGCCGCTCTCCCAAAACTTTCAATCTTGGAATTGCGTTTGGCGTAAATTGCATTTGAAGTGTTAAAAGGCATTCCAAGACAATTTTCATAGATCCCTACACGATGTGATAGTATCATAATGTCTAAAAGGGAATAATAATTTATTTAAGAACATGTAATAGTTAACTAGAACTATCGTCAATATTAATTGACATCACCTTTTCGAGATCTGCCGCCTGAAACCTTGGCAATTTCATTTCATCCATTGCTGATAAAAATCTTTGAACATTTTCTGAAGAACTAATCGAACCACCACTCTACAAGAAACAGCCAGGAAAAATGGTCAATCAACCAAGATTTTTTCGCTAACCGCAAGTCAATTGAAGAGCCAGAGCTACCTCAGGCACAGAACCAGGTTTAAGTTTGTTCAGTATGCGACATAAAACAGAGCCATCTACCAAGAACGCTCGCAATTCTTCATCTGAAGCATTTATCGACAAATTTACATCTGGAGGGAGGATAGAGTTTAACCATTCTACCAAACTTGCACGATGGGTAGCTATTTAAGCAAAAGAATTGAGAGGAATTGAGTGTCAACTGATTGTAGTTTAGGTTCAAATGACGAAAACAAAAATCTTTTGTACCATTAGTCTCACCATTGTTACTTGAAGTAGGTTGAAAAACATCACTGGGAAAAGTCGAGTTGTTTATTCTAGCAGAGTCATTTAGTTGTCGGTCCATAACTGAAGTGCCTTGGATTTCAGCTCATCACCATGCTACAAGGTGAAAAAGAAACTATCTTAAGATATCGTACCTCTAACAATAAAACAAATAGCTCATAAAAAGCATTTCAAGGGCAAGAAAGGGATTACTCAAAATGTAAAAAGTAATTCATATTATAAGATGACCAATGAAGTTCTCAAGTACAATTTTGACAATGCAAATCACAACAGAAGCAGCCAATGTAGCTCAATTTTCCTTGATTCTATCAGTAATCAACTCCATATTCGAACATCACATTTCAGTCTCCAGTAAAACCCAAGAAAATATTAGATATTTTAGACCCAAGTTTTTTGTTACTTCTCAACACTTTGTGCGGATGAATTTCTTCTGACCTCGAGTTGGCATTAGTGCTTCTGATAACAATTCTAATGCTGTGTTACATGCTCAATTTGATTGCTACTCAGCCATACAGGATAAAGATACAAAATAAATGTTTTTCGAAGAATATCCATCTAAGAGTATGTACTCACATAAGTCATGTTCGAGGACATAACCTCCTCCATTCTACCTTTCACCAATAGTCCTTATAGTTTTACTACTTTTTGTCCAACCAAAATCAGTATACATACTCACACATTTCATCAAATATCTAATCCACAGACCTGAGATTCAGTCATTAGTTAAGGCAGACAAAATCCAATTCAAAAACTAGTGAAATTCATCAAGTACCCACTTTGAGGACCTGCACCACAGAAAATTATAATCTTCAGAATCAATTTCTAGCTAGTTTTCGATTACCTATTTCAAAGAGTGTCTCTGTTGACCCAACATTTCATATCTCATTCAATTTCCCAAAAAGAGATGCCTCAGCATTTGATACAAATGAAAATAACACATCTAGAAAAAGTGAACAAAATTCTCCCTTTTACCCCATGCATATTGCGCTGAACAACATACGGTGTTTCATGGAAAATATCCAAAGATCAAGAACAACCCAGATGATCAATTTACAGTATGATCAAGAAATTGAAAGGGAAAACAGAAAAGAAGAAGATATGACTTGGGTCAAGAAAATGTGAATTTATTAGCAAATTTATGTTTGACAGTGTCAAACACAAACCAACCTGAAACATGCAAAGAAATGGGGAGGCGTAAACTTGTGCACGTTCTTTCTATTAAAATTGAATATATTTTATTCCTTAACATTTTCAGCAATCTGGATTCTGTTTTTTTCCAGTAGTGAAGAGTGTGTGTGTGTGTGTGTGATTAGTAAATGGGATCGAAATATGTTTTGGTTAGTTGGTTGGTCTTCCGTGTGCCGTTGGGGTTCTTTGGAAGGTCGAAAACCTGTCCGTTTTCCCGTGAACTTAGGGGAGCTCTAAGTCTTATTTATTTTTAATTTTATCTAATTTAATTATAGCTAGTAAAAACATATAGAGAAATATTAATATAGTCGTTTAATTGACCCCATTAAGAAGAGGTAAATAAGATAATTAGGTCTTAATCATTTGCTTAGTAGTTGACAACAAACCAAATTCTTGTAGGCCTTGCCATGTCTTGTCTCTAAAAAGTAGTTAACCCCCAAAGCTCTACAAATTCTTATACTCCCCATTATTTTTACTCCATTAGTTACAGTATCCGGTCAAACTTTTCAATCTTTTAAGTGACTTATAATCTTAATTATTAACATTGTTGGCGTATTAAACTTTTTAAATATTAATATACATAGTGTTATATGATATTTTTAAATTATTATTTAAAAATATTAATTAAATTATTTAGGATAATTTTTTAAAATTTAGTCAAGTTGACTGGTCAACGGTACCAAGGGATAAAGATTAATGGTACTGAGGGAGTATAAAACTATAGAAAATAAGTTCATCTAATCTGGACAACAAAATTAACTATATATTTAAATATCCATGAGTTAAAGTTTTAGAATAGTATTTTTTTAGTGATATTGTGTGGATTAATCTAGCCAGTTTGTGAAACAAAAAATAAGAAAAGTTATTGAATAAAAATCTCAGAGTTAATTTGGAAAATAAAATTATTAATTTTTTTTAATCAATGAAAATTATTGTAGGAATAAATTTCCTTGATGAATCTCCACTTGAATAGTTAGGAAAAGATCCCGTCTCGATAACAAAAATGCTCGTAACCTCAGGAAAAAAAATGTTAATCAGAATGGTCATGTTGTTTTATCCACTCTTCCTCCTGAATTCTTTTTGTGATAGATTTTTTTTAAAATTTTAAATAAATTTATTTTTCAATTTGTAGGCAGTTAAATTTTATTGCCAGATTTGGGTCCAAGACATATTAATTATTAATTAATTTATTTTGGGATTATATCAAATTTAATTTCTAAAATAATAATTAATTAATCAATTAATTTTATATCCTAATGATTAATTGAAAACAAGATTTCTTGCAAATAAATTAAAATCTTCATACACAAGGCAAGTTTGTGTAGGAAATTATTAAGCAAGGCAAGATTTTATTCACAATGCAATATTTGCATGTCATATCTTTTTAAAGGGTAAGAGAATGAAACAAGATATATTTCTTGTCATACAAGGTGTGAAGAACCAATCAAATTGCGCCACGTCATATAAAGAATATTACAATATCTCTCAAAACCCACCTATAAATAGGGGTCATCTTCAAGAAGAAAAAAAGACAACTCAAAAAGACAATTCAAAAAGCAAAAAGAAGTGCAAGGAGAAAAACAAACTCTCTCAAGGCGTTCTTCCAAAATATCAAGGCGTTCTTCAAATCAAGGCGTTCTTTCCAATATTCAAAGGCGTTCTTCAAGAAGTGAAGAAAAATCCAACGTTTAATCTAAGATTAATATAATTAACTCTTATATTAACGTTATTGGAAATTCACGAAGTTAAAATAAAGATCAAATCCCTCAAAAATCCAGAATATCCAAGGCGAAGTTCGAGACGTTCGTCAAGGAGATTCAATTCATTTCACGTTTGATCCAACATTAAGCACAATTGCTTTGGATTAACGTTATTCAAGTTCCAAAATCATTTTGGAGAAGATCAAATCAATCTTTTTCAAGATTATCGCTTAGATGATTAGAATCAGAGGAATCATAGAGATTGTAACCACTACTTTAAATCAATAAAATTTTATTTGTACAATTATTTCTTGTTTAATATATATTTTTAAACTTGAAATTTTATTTGTTACAAATTTTTGGCACGCCCAGTGGGACAATTTCTACCTCTCATCTCTTTTCTTCATTAAGTGGCGCCAGTTATGACGACAAACAATCCATCCATGGAGGAACAACTTATGATGTTAACAAAGGCGATGGAGAAGCTCACAAAACACTTTCACCAACGAGATGCTAAGCTCGATGAATTGTTGAACAATTGGGGCAATGCTGAGACCATCCACGTGGAGGATAAACTACTCAATGAGCTTGAAGAAGGTGATACATCCGCAAAGCAAATATTGAACAAAGGAGGTCATGCCGAGGCGAACCACCTAATGGAAAAGCTGACCAATGAGTTTGATGATGGCGAGACGTCCATAAAGCAACAATCAAATGCAAAAGAAAAATCTTTATCTAAAAAGATTCAAATCTCGTCTGATGGTATGATCCAAGCTAGCCAACTGAAGGAGTTCATTTTGGAGGCCATCAAAAGCAAGTTGAATGGGAGCTCAAAGTCTTCCCTCACATACATCAAACCTTACACTCAAAGAATTGACAACTTAATGATGCCAATTGGATACCAACCCCCAAAGTTTCAACAATTTGATGGCAAAGGCAATCCAAAGCAACATGTGGCGCATTTCGTCGAGACGTGCAATGATGCTGGGACACATGGAGATCAACTTGTCAAGCAATTTGTATGTTCATTGAAGGACAATGCATTTGACTGGTATACTGACTTGTGGGCAAATTCCATTGATGGATGGGACCAACTGGAGCAAGAATTTCTCAATGGCTTTTATAGCACCCGAAGGACTGTGCGAATGGTCGAACTCATTAACACTCGCCAATGGAAGGAGGAGTCTGTCATCGACTATATAAACCGCTGGAGAAATTTAAGTCTCAATTGCAAAGATCGACTGTCTGAAGCTTCATCCATTGAGATGTGTATCCAAGGAATGCAATGGGGTCTTCGATACATTCTACAAGGAATAAAGCCAAAAACTTTTGAAGAGTTAGCCACTCGAGCCTATAATATGGAATTGAGCATGTTTAGAAGTCAAACTGATGAGCCGCATGTGCATTCTCCTAACAAAGTTCAAGACGATTCCACTGCCAATGAAGGGGGCACGTCTTTTGATGAGTCACCAAATGAAGAATCCATCTGAAAATATAGCAACGCTCCTAGATACGAGCTAAAACTATCTGAGATCTTTTAAAATTAGATCTCTTCAAAGCTCCTAGATACGAGCTAAAACTATCTGGGATCTTTTAAAATTAGATCTCTTCAAAGCTCCTAGATACGAGCTAAAACTATCTAGGAATCTTTTAAAGTTAGGTTTCTTCAAAACTCCTTGATACGAGTTAAAACTGTCTAAAAATCTTCAAGTTGAAAAGTCATTAACACGAGTCCAAACTGTCTACAAATCTTCAAGTTGAAATCTCCTTAATATGAGTATAAACTGTTTACAAATCAAATTAATTACTCCTTAACATGAGGATAAACTGTTTACAAATAAAATCTATCACTCCTTAACACGAGGATAAACTGTTTACACAAATCAAATTCATCACTCCTTAATATGAGTATAAATTGTTTTAAATCTCAAGTCAAAAGCCTCCAGTAGACGAGACGAAAAAGTCTACAAAACTCAAATCAAGTTCTCCCAGACAAGAGAAAAAAATGTCTGCAAATTTCAAATCAAAGCCTCCAGTAGACGAGATGAAAAAGTCTACAAAACCCAAATCAAGTTCTCCTAGACATGAGAACAAAATGTCTACAAAGTTCAAATGACAGCCTTAAGTAGGCGAGACAAAGATGTCTACAAATTTTAAATCAACTTCTCCTGGACACGAGTCAAAAGGGTCTACAAATCTCAAATTCAAAATGCTCCTTGACACACGAGCCTAAAATTAATGTTACTCTTCGTTTATATGAGTATAAATGTGAACATCCATCAAATCAAATTTGATGTTTTGAACTACGTTATGACTTGATTCCTTTTTATGGGATACGTAGGCAGCTTGAAATAATTTTGAGCCCAGTCAAATTTCTTAAAAAGAAAAATAATGTTGGTTTCAAATTTGATGAAGGCGTGAAGAAAGGTCGAGACTTATCTACTCAAAAAACAAATGCATTTTCGTAAATAAGTCTCGAGGGGGCATTTGTAGGCAGTTAAATTTTATTGCCAGATTTGGGTCCAAGACATATTAATTATTAATTAATTTATTTTGGGACTATATCAAATTTAATTCCTAAAATAATAATTAATTAATCAATTAATTTTATATCCTAATGATTAATTGAAAACAAGATTTCTTGCAAATAAATTAAAATCTTCATACACAAGGCAAGTTTGTGTAGGAAATTATTAAGCAAGGCAAGATTTTATTCACAATGCAATATTTGCCTGTCATATCTTTTTAAAGGGTAAGAGAATGAAACAAGATATATTTCTTGTCATACAAGGTGTGAAGAACCAATCAAATTGCGCCACGTCATATAAAGAATATTACAATATTTCTCAAAACCCACCTATAAATAGGGGTCATCTTCAAGAAGAAAAAAAGACAACTCAAAAAGACAATTCAAAAAGCAAAAAGAAGTGCAAGGAGAAAAACAAACTCTCTCAAGGCGTTCTTCCAAAATATCAAGGCGTTCTTCAAATCAAGGCGTTCTTTCCAATATTCAAAGGCGTTCTTCAAGAAGTGAAGAAAAATCCAACGTTTAATCTAAGATTAATATAATTAACTCTTAGATTAACGTTATTGGAAATTCACGAAGTTAAAATAAAGATCAAATCCCTCAAAAATCCAGAATATCCAAGGCGAAGTTCGAGACGTTCGTCAAGGAGATTCAATTCATTTCACGTTTGATCCAACATTAAGCACAATTGCTTTGGATTAACGTTATTCAAGTTCCAAAATCATTTTGGAGAAGATCAAATCAATCTTTTTCAAGATTATCGCTTAGATGATTAGAATCAGAGGAATCATAGAGATTGTAACCACTACTTTAAATCAATAAAATTTTATTTGTACAATTATTTCTTGTTTAATATATATTTTTAAACTTGAAATTTTATTTGTTACACAATTTACCAAAAAAGAAAAAGAAAAACTGAAGAGAGGTAAGCAAATATTATTGGGCTCCTTTATGATTCTGATGGGCCGACGGTTAGTCACTTTGGGGCTTGGATAAGCTAGGACTAGGAACCTTATTAAAAAGAACTAGCAAAAATAGCAAGAATAAGAACCTTATTCTAATTGGAATTATAGGAAATGAAAACATTAGATATTATGATTGATTAAATATATATACTGAAAAAAACAAAAATAGCAGAAAGAATTAGTATACAAACACTCCCAAAAAGCAATATGTGTCTTTTTTCGAACATTTAAGGAGTTTTGTATAAAAAAAAAATAAAAAAAAATTTAAGGAGTAAAGTGTCACGATCCCCATACTTTTAGGGGCCTAAATGTATTTATTTAACCTATAAAACGAAAATAGAAGAATTTCCACAAATGGTTAAGAATAAACTCACCCGCAGCCCACTGTCATACAAGCTGTTTACTTTTTGTTTCACCCAATCAAAGTTTCAACAAAGATGGGTCGGAAAAAGGGAGTGCTGTTCACCGACGATGGAGCTCCGGACGACTTCGATCCGGATCACCCATACAAAGACCCGGTCGCCATGCTTGAGATGCGCGAGCATTTGGTGAGGGAGAAGTGGATCGACATCGAGAAGGCCAAAATTCTCCGAGAAAAGGTCAAATGGTGCTACCGCGTTGAAGGTATCAATCATCTCCAGAAATGTCGACACCTCGTCAGCCAATACCTCGACGCTACGCGCGGTGTCGGCTGGGGCAAGGACCACCGCCCTCACTCCCTCCATGGTGGGTAAACCTAATCCTTCCTATAAAATGTTTACTCGCTTTGCGTACCCTAAGTGTTTGATGAATTGATTTTTCGATTATTTTGTTTGATTTTAGGTCCTAAGGTGGAGGCAGTAGCCGAGTGACTGACTCAAAAATTACTCACTCAATAATCTTGAGGTATTTTTCCAATTGTGATACGCATATTTCATTCGAACCAAAAATTTCGTTTTATGGGTATGTTTTTTTCATTAAAATTATTTGAAATTTTTTGGAAACATTATGGAAAACTAGAATCAAACTTTAGTATAATTTCTAATTTCATTTCAGTTGACTCAGAAAACAAAAATGTTGAGGTGTTTCTGGTGAGAACCTTTGGAAATTTTAATTCAATATTTGAACCAATATCTGAGTTGTTTGGGAGACTATAAATCGCGATGATCAATTTTGGCGTGGACAGTATGAATCACATGTAGAGTTCTTGATAGTGGAATTTAAGATCCAATGTTGTTATTAGAAGATGTATTTTTGGTATTGAGTGAATGAAGAAGACTAATGGCAAATAGAAGCAGAAAAAGTTGGAGAAAAGGTTATTGCGAAGCTGTACTTTTAATTGGGTGTTTAAGGAGTAGGTCCAGGAAGCATTGAATGTAATGGAGGAACTGATAGCATTACAATTTCAGACCTCCAGCTTAAATGTAGTTGCAATTCTAACTGTGTTGTTACTGATGTTTTTTCAGTGGCATGATCTTTGTTTTGTAATTTCATAGAATTGGTCTTGGTATTAATACGACAAGTCTGTTCGGAGTACAAACTTCAGGTCTTGGTATTAGTATGACAAGTCTGTTTGGAGTACAAACTTCAAATCTTGTTTACCTCAAATTTAATCACAGTTAGGAACCTGATTAAAGACACCGGCCTTTTGCGTTTTGGCTTGCTTTGGCTCAAGTAAAAATGTTCCTTGGTTTCCTAGCATTTTCGTCAGGCTTTGTTTGGTTCTCGAGTTTTAGTGAGTAAAATGATAAAGAAAAATGAAGAACAAAAATAAAGCATAACGATCTATCGTTTGATGCAAGAAAAACATTTTCCCTAGTGTTCTACTTACTAAAATCCATGAACCATACATAGCCTTAATTCTTACTTCAAAGGGAAATGCAATTTTGTCAACTTCTTTAGCAGTAGACAGAAGTAAGCTGAACAAATACCATTGTTTATTAGAGACACATCAAGTTTATGCATGTTCTTATATCTCTCAACTTAGATGAGCTGATATTGTACTCTCCCGCTGTGATCCCCTTCAGTTGAGCTTGATATGAAATACCATTTGCACAATCCTAATGCATTTTCAGTTTTCAGCTTAGAAAAGTCAATTCGATTCAGGACTTCCTTCTGAATGTTATTCTGGCCCACCTTCCAAAATTTATTCTGGGTGTAGGCCGCGAAATAAACAGAGCTATTCATGGATAAACTTTGTCTATGAACTTGAAGTATTACATACATGGTCAAATATGTGGACATTCAATCAATGTAAAAGGTTAAGACCTATAACATTCATTTTTGGTTTGTTTGCGTGTTTGTTTGTCTACTTATGAATTTTTTATGGTCCGAGTAAATTCATTCTTCATTTTTTTTTATCTAATTATCAGGATGTGCTGCAATATTTCAAGCACGTCCATACTTGAAATAAATTCAATAGGTTGAACCGCATATCATGTATATGAGCTCCTACATTAAGAAAATATCAATTTAAATCACCTTTCGCTCCTACATAATTAACATTAATTTCAATGCATAACAGCAATACCATTGCGTAAATTGTGTATACATGATTCATTTCTTCCTCATTCTTTACTCTTGAAGTGCTCACAGTTTGATACTGCGATTTGAGTTTTGAATTATGCAACAGCTGATATTTAAGATAAAAAGTGAATTGAGAAAACATCTTCTTTAACAATTTTTTCCTCTTGCAGGTAATCGAGTTCGCCCAGGGGCAAATGAATTTGGTGAGATGTCTGCATGTCAATCTAGTGGTTTTGTTGCAATATTTAACTTTTGATCAATTTGGTTTATAATCAAATGTATGCTTTTTAATTTCCATCCATACATTTGGGGGGCTGACTTCCGCCACCCGTAGTTTTGGTCATGTGAAGGTGATGAAAAGCAGTGAATAATGAACGGACTTAATAAGTTTTTATCTGTCGCAATGTTGTGTTTGAATGTTTATTATGGGTAGCAAGCTGGTGATAAGGAATTTGACAAAATTGAGTCAATCAAACAATTCTTGTTGAGTTCTATTATAAATGTTCTATTTCAATCTATAGGTTTGGATTTGAGGACCAGTTCGGGAAAGGATTTCAAATACTTGACCCAAGTATTGAGTGGCTTTTCATCTTTGATTAAACAATAGTACAAAGTAGTAACTTGTGTATTTGAAATCTGTACTAAACTGGTATTTGAAAAGACTTAGACACTTCCCATTTGAAAGTCTTTCATAATTAATTGGAGATTGTTGTCGAATATTTAAATGAACATGGATTTATTGTGAATGTCTAAGGTAACAGGGGATTATTATTAATTTTAAATGAAATGGAGATGTTTTCACATTTCATGATGGGGTACAATTTTTATTTTTCTTGGATATATGTATTTCGACTTGGGAGGAATCTTTTTACTAATAAAAATATAGCACATGGGATTTTTGCTAATAAAATAATACAATAAATTTTATGTCAATTAGACAAAGCATAAGGGATTTTTTTTTATATACTACAATTAATAATAATAAGAGAGATATACAATTTTAAATTTGTCACAGAAATATTATACTGCCTATTTATGTATATTAGGTGGTTAAATATTGAATATTATTATCGTACCTTGAAGGAGCACTAAAAAGTATCAATAGAAAAATGACGTACATTAGAAAATAATGTGTGTAAATTTAAAGTTATTATGAATATGTTATATATTTTCATAATACTTTTAAAATGCCATTAGCTTAATGTTACAAAAACACTAATCCATGTATTTGACAAATGTGTCGGAAAAATGGAATTGACTAGCTTAATAAGTAGGGGTGGGATCGGGACGGGTTTTCCGGGAATTTGTTTCGGGACTGGATATCGAGTTTCGGGTTTCCAAATTCAAATCCCGAAACCCGGTAGATCAACCAAGGTCCCGAGAGTTTCGGGTACCCGATTTAATTTTGGAATTTTGGAACGGGACTGGGTGTCCCGATAAACAATTAAATTCTTTTGCAACTTTAAACCGCCTCGGATCTTCTGTATCAATATTGGTGTGCCATTTCACCATTTTGCGCCACATGCCACTTGAAGTTATGCACCACATGTAGACTTAGAAAGGATCTCAAAACCTCAAGATCTGATTGGAAAATTATTGGAGAAACTTGAAAATTGAAATCCTCTGCGATGATATTTGTTGAAAAACCCGGATGTGGGCGAGTAACGGATTAGTGGAGGATGACGGGAGTTGAGTTGTGGTGGAGTTAAGATTGTATTTTATAGAAGAAGAATACATAGAGGGAGATGTAAATGATTGAATTTTGATTTAAATTAGGTACTCTGATTATATATATATATATATATATATATATATATATATATATATATTATTTTAATTAAACTATGTAATCGGGATCGGGATTCCCGATCGGGAGGGGATCAATACCCGAAACCCGTCTCAATTTTTCTTGACCGGGTTTTGTCCCGTCCCAAATGGAAAAAACCCGACCGGGACGAGACGGATACCCAAAACCCGGTCCCATTTACCCAGCCCTATTAATAAGTGTTCCATAAAGGAAACATGCAATTGCACAGTACTAGGACAATAATTGTGTATATTAACTTAAAACTATTTAATTATGATTATTCTTTTTGGAAATCAACCATGAGTTTTTTTCTAGTGAACAACTGATTATATCATTATTTAATGTAATTATTAGGACACTATTTTTGGTATATTTGTATTTCTCATTAGTATAGGGGTCAACCATGTAATTTTCATTGTTTTGTTTAATAGAGTTGTGTTTTAGTCTTTTACGTTTTTGTTTGTTAGTTATTTTCTCTCCCAGCTTGTATATATAATAGTGGCGATAGACTCAATGTAATTAGTTCAGTTAATTCATTCAATTAATAAAAGTATTTTTCACTTTCTGTTTCTTCTCTACTCTACTGTTCATATTTTTTTCCGTTCATATCTTCGGCAACAATCAGCCGTCATATTATCAATTCATGGAGGCTTTCACCTCCTAACATAATCGGCAAAGTTATTTAATTACTAGTAAAATATAAATAATGTCCAACTAGTACGTATAAATAATATATTTACTAACAAGAATCTTAAATTAGAGAGAATGATCCACGCTTTTAGGTAAGATACGAACCCATAACCTCTAAGTTATGGAGTCTTATTAAAAAAAAGAAAAAAAAGGGTCTCAACGTGG
Source organism: Penstemon eatonii (assembly GCA_038501285.1). Classification (NCBI taxonomy): domain Eukaryota; kingdom Viridiplantae; phylum Streptophyta; class Magnoliopsida; order Lamiales; family Plantaginaceae; genus Penstemon; species Penstemon eatonii. Next base: position 42,990,661 of record CM076713.1, read on the forward strand.
GTATCAAGCCGAGCTTCAACCATGACCTTAACAAGATTAATTTCAAAATAGATGCAAGAACTGAGGGGAAACAAAAAAAAAAAAAAAGAAAGAAAAAGAAAAAAAGGTATATAGGCAACTCCGTTGGATTTTCGCATCCCATAGGCAATAAGGCAAACAAAACTTATTGTGCTAAAAACATATATATATCTGAAGGTTAAATGAGCTGATTTTCTATCCCATATACGTATATACATACGACACGACCAAATTAACATGGCTACATTACATCGTGTTCGTGTAGTTTATCTATGAACTTGACACGAAATAATTATTTATAGCTACGACTTGTCAATCTCTTCAACTTGCCTAGTTTTTGCCTAGTCTTAGGTTTTGTCAATGGGTTGGATCATGGTTGATTCAGATTTGACTTCATTTATATCGGATTGGATTCGTTTCGATTATGAATTTTGGTCAAATTTGATTTGACCTATGTTGAATTTTTTCGGATTTAATAAAATCTCCACTTTTAAAAATTCGCCAATATTTTTTTTTATAAAACAAGTTTTTGTCTTTATGATTTATTAAATTAGTTCATATATTCAAACTTTCTTTATTAAGATTCATATTTTTAGAAGAAAATATGCATCAAATATTTAATTGAATTAAATTCGAATAAATTAAATCTTTATAATCGAATCACATTCATCAAATATTTAATTAGATTAAAATTCAAATAAATCAGACTGATTTGAAAAGAATTTGGATTGAAACCCATTGACAGCCATACTTACCTCGGGTTTGCTATGGGCAGTTCAGCCCCATAGTTTTCCACTCACTTGTTGCCATGTGGCAACAAGTTGACTTATAACCGGTTGTGCAATTATACTATTAGGACTTTGAAAATGTCCTAAATACCCTTATTACTTCTCTCCCAAATTTCTTCTTATCTCCCAAATACCATTTTTCTGCAAGACTACTTCTCTCCCAAATACTGATTTTTTTCATTTCTCAACCTATTTTTGCAAGATTAGTCTCATTCTCTTCGTCTCTTCATCAAGATTACGTTGGTGGTTTCAATTTTTCGTTTCTCTTTGTTTTTCGTTGTTAATTTTCATATCTATAAAAAATCAAAAAAAACTTAATTTCTGATTTCTTCATGTTTCGTTGCGTTTCCTTCTGGGTTTCTGTTTCTAGAGTTGTTTAAACGCATTGGCCGGCTTCAATTTTGTGTTTCCGGCTCAGAATTAGTGGATTTGAAGATTCGGGCTACGAAGAACATATTCGGGATGTTGCTTTCTTCACATTTCGTTGTGTTTCCTTTCGAGTTTCTATTTCTGGAGCTGTTTAAACGCATTGGCCGGCTTCAATTTTGTGTTTCCAGCTCGAAATTTGGATTTAAACGCTGCCAAAGTGGGGATTGAATTTTTCACGTTTTCATCATTGAGAGCTTTGTTCGGTGAATTGGCTCGATTGAGGAGGAATTTTTCCTTTTGCATTCCAGTTCGAAATTGCTTCTAATGATTGGGTAACTGATCAATTTCATGTTAGATTGATGAATTTGGGAGTTATGAATTCGGGCCTCATATATGTATGCGTGATGGCTTTGTTCGGTGAATTGACTTGATTGAGGCAGAATTTTTCCAATTCCTTTTGCATTCCAGTTCGAAATTGCTTATAATGATTGGGTAAATGGTCAATTTCTGGTTATATTGATGAATTTGAGAGTTAGCAATTCGGGCCTCGCTTATGTGTGATCAATTCTGCTTTCTTTTCCAGAATTTATGCGATGGATTTTCTGTTTTAGCTTGTGATTACGATCAGTTTTCACTCACTTAACATTGCTATTGTGTTAATTGATTGAATCTAAACATATTTGAGGTTGCTATGTTCTTATTTTCATTGGGCTTGTAATGGAGAATGAAGCTGCATGTTGTGTTATTAACAATTAATTTCTTCAGGCAACCAAGTAATTAACAATTAACAATTTTGTGTTATTAATATATATATATATTATTATTAAGAAGGAGAGGGCAAAAAAGATATTAAAACATATGTGACCTGCTAAAGCTAACCGGGAGTACAGGTCAAAATCATATTATTAAAATAATATTGCAGTTCAGTTTTCCACAAGGTGAACTGCAATTAGACACTCCCTATTTACCTACAACTGAAGAGAATGGGTAAAGAAAAGTATATTACGAGGATAGAAAGAAACCAAAATGCACACATTTTTTTTTACACATGCAAAATACACTTTTCAAACATATTGAGAACACGAACCTTAGGGTTTTTTTTGCATTTTGCACCCCCCGAAATATAGGAAATAGGCACTTCATACCCCCGAAACTTAAATTTAGCACTTTGCACCCTCTTTTTATTTTCAAGCAAAAACTCAAGGGCAAAATAGGTAATTCAATTGTAAATTTTTGGCACTTTGCACCCTCAAAACTTAAGAATTTGGCACTTTGCACACCCAAAATAAAATTAGCACTTAACATCTTCTAATTAAGAACAAATGAACAACTTGCACCCCCGAAACACAATAAATGGGCACTTTGCACCCCAAAACCCAAAATTAACACTTAACACCCTCAAATAAAAAAAAAACTCAAATCCCTTGTTTTTTTTTTGTCAAAGTTGACCATGGGGGTGAAAAAATCTTAAGGCAAAATAGGTAATTCATTTTTTTTCCTTAAATTTTGCAAAATACAATTATAAATACTAGAATACTCATTTCTGATCTCTCCATCTTTTTTCATCAATATACATATCCATAAATAACGAAATAAAGTACAAGTAAATTTCTCAAGGACCCATTGTCTACTTCAAAATATTAAAGACCCATAAATAATTACCTATTTTGTCTTATATTTATTTTCACCCCAATAGTCAACTTTGCTGAAAAATCTGAGGGGTTTGAGTTATTTTTTTAATTTGAGGGTGTTAAGTGCTAATTTTGTGTTTTGGGATGCAAAGTGCCCATTTATTGTGTTTCGGGGGTGTGCAAGTTGCTTATTTATTCTTAATTAGAGGTTGTTAAGTGCTAATTTTTTTGGGGGTGCAAAGTACCAAATTCTCAAGTTTTAAGGGTGCAAAGTGCTGCATTTTTCATAATTCATGGGTACAAAATGCTAAATTTAAGTTTTGAAAATACAAAGTGCCTATTTTCCATGTTTCGGGATGCAAAGTGCAAAAACCTCCAAACCTTGTTCAGGAGCGCAGTTGATTTCCAACTGGTTTGTCCTTTTGAGGGACACGTCACATGTGTTTTCTCCAAAAATAAGGTTCCAAAATGGCTCAAGAAGAGTTAGGACCTGTTTATTTAGCATCTTTAAAAAAAAATTGTGTTTACTAGACAAATATTATTATTTCTACTTTCTTAAATAAATTTATTTTCTTTTAGTTTTCCCAAATTATTCTACCAAAAGCCAAACAAACAATGTTTTTCTTATCTTTAAAAAAAATCTAGTCAAACTCTACTTTGATTTGAAAATGAATAATATATATCTTACATAACCTATCTCACGTAATAAACATGATTTGATTCAAAGTTTTATACATTTTACATTTTACACCTACAATATATACTCTTCCAAAACAAAAACTACACTCACCTTATTTTTCAAATCGCTCTGCAAAAACAAACAAACAACACCATGCAAATCGAAATTTTCACAAACTCCAACCACTCTCACAAACTACTCTCATAAATCCCAAACAAACATGCTATAATGTTTTAGAGTATGAAGTTCTTATTTAGTACACAAGGCAGATAAGGGCTAAAGTGCTAAAACATGTAAATTTGAAAGGTGGGATGCATATTTTCTTAGTTTGGATGTAAACAAGTTGAGTATTATCGAACTACACATTGTTTGAATTTGGATGAATTTTGCATCGAAGTTGAAATTGTGTTTGAGCTTGGTTTGATTTTTTGACGAGTCAAGTCCAAACGAGCTTGAGTCGAGAATCGGATATCTTGATATATATATATGTGTTTTTTTCAATTTTTAATTTATCAGATCGAGCTCGAACTGAGCTTAAAGTTATCAAACGTAAAATCTTGTTCAAACTTATTTGATAAATTCAACTCACATGAACTTCTATCGAACGAACTCGAACTGTATATTTAATATCTTGATTTCATTTTTTTAGTATTACTTTACAATAGACAACTCGCTAATTCAAATTCATTACATTATTCCCTTTTTCAACTTAAACCTAATAAAACTCTCTTATTTCCTTATTTTTTTATTTGGACATTTAAAATATGATAATTGAGAATAAAAATGTAACAATCAATGAACGTGAAAAGAATTATATAAAAATAGAAAATAAAAAATAAATAAAAATGAACAAAACGATGAAAAAGCAAACACAAGCCGAATCCAGTTTTGGCTTTGTAACAACGCATCAATCAAATTAAGGGAGGATACTAATAAACTTCAGCTAAAACCCTACTCGCTCTCCATCCGGAGCAACAATGTTCAAAAAGTAAGTTCATTTTTTTTGTTTCATTAAATATTATTCTCTTGAAAATTATTCTACTAAATGATGTAGATGAATTTATATAAAGATTTACGGTCATATCTCTATCCTTTCAATTTAGCGTTTTATGCTACTTTTGCTTTGAAAAATTTCTGAATTGCAGTTTCTGTTCTGCGATCTTGTATTTTGCGATGCAGCATGTATCAGTAAATTCTTATTAATTTTCTTTAGAGGGGGTTTCTGCTGTAGATGGGAAATATATATGTATGATGATGTATTTTCCTATGCTTTTGTGCAGAAAAAGAAAAATAATTGCAACAATTGATGTTTTAAGGCAGCATTGCGATTGCATTTGTAACAATGGCAAACCAAAAAGTTCAATAATTATAAACTTTGTTTCGGAAAAGCTATGAAATATTTTGTTGACAACCAAATTTGGGTGATATCTTACAATGATTCTTTTTGTAGTGGCCTTGTGCTAATAGATTGGCCATTTTGCTTGCTATATAACGGTGTCATTTCTAACTTCGATGGGCAAAAATCCCATTATAATTTGCTTCTCAGATGTGCTCTTATAAGAATTAGTTTCTTTTACTTGGTCTTTTTGTTCCATAAAATTGAGGTACACTTGGTTATATTTTTCATAAATAATTACTGTACTGTATTAATTTCATCTTGGTGTTAAAGAAAGCAGATCTCTTCCGATCTATCATAGAATGGGCTCTTTAAAGATCCTCATTGACCCCATCCTTGCGTTAATTGCAAAGGATCCAAGTCCAACATTGATGCCTGTCAATAAGCGGCAATGGTGTAGTAGTTAGCCCTGTTTTTCCTCCAGGACCTAAGTAAATCATTTTTCCCATGCTATCAATTTTGTAAAAGTATCATTGGGTGATTTGTCGATAATGATAAGAAAATGAGATTATATTTCTCGTTCAAGAAATCTGGATGGAATCATATCATTTTTTGTTTAATTTATACATGCTGTCAACATCCTATATTAAAAGTAGCCCATGTATATGTGTGGGTGCTTTTCTCAAGAGCGGATCGTAATAACTGAAACTAGTTTTAGAACAGTCCTGGTCAACAATGGATTGTTGCTCAAGGTTTTATCCAGTCAGTTATGTAGAAGCTGACGCCTGCAGGCTGCCTTAAAACTTTTACTGCTAGCCAAAATTTTTCTTGCTCCTCGATTTACAATGTTCGAGGTTTTGGTACCTGTGCATTTCTGCTTAAAAGATTGGTTACTCAGTGATTGTGATATCACAATACTATGATACACAAGACTAGTGTATAATTTTGGGAAAGAAAATTTAAATAATTAGGATTATTGAGCCTTATTTTGGGACATTCTAAAAAAAATAGAGCAAAAAGCTTGGGACAGTGGGAATCTTAAGCAAGTATCAAGTTTATAGCTCTAATGTAATGCACCATTTAGTCCATAGGTCCTTTAGAGAAGTTCCATTTTTTTTAAGGTAAGGCATTTAGCAGTATACCTTCTGTATATGTATCGGTGCTTCAAGGCGGGTGATTCTCTAATGAGCGTGCTTTTGAGGACTATTATTGAAGCTTTTCATATTTGAAAGGTATCACTCTTGACTCAAAAACTGTAAATCTTCTTTCCCCAGCACGGATATCCTGCGTCTGTTTCCTTTGTGATATTATTTTACTTCCTCTAGTTGTATATCGGTTATAAAGATTCTGCCTTAGTTTTTAGTAAGTAAAGATAAAAGAGAAGGAATAGGGTTCCTGGATATACATTTCTATCCCGGTTTTAGAGGTGTCGTCAGTTATCTTTGTACTCCAGCTAATTTAATTGATTAAGTTAGGACATGTTACAGTTTTTTTAGTAAACTTGAATATATTTCGGCCAAGAACATGGGAAAAGCTGATCATAGATTGAATCAAAGCTATATTACCAAATAAACTAGTTAGTTACTCATAGCGTACCTCTTTGGTATTCATCTTGCTAAATTTCGTGTCTTTTTTGGGCTTTATATCTGATATGATTGTTCTGGTAGTGCCCTTTTCTTGACAAGCTGTTTTATATTTCCATGTAACTATGCCTTTTTCAAAAAGTGCTCCAGAAATTGTTTATTGCAAACGAGAAGATAGTTACTTACAATGATGAAAAACATGATGGTTTTCTCATACATGATAACTATACATGAAGAAGAAGAACCTTGGGTTTGTCTTTGTACAAGAACAGACTCTATTGTATTAACAGCACAATTTCAATTGTAAAAGAAAGGATTTGACTAAAGAATTGTACATGCAGATTTACTGTCCTTTTTTCCTTCATTGTTTGCCCTCAAATAACTGATTCTTCAAATCTCACCCAAAGGTTGCGTCGTAGTATCACCAGTGGTCCGGCATATGGTGGCTATGTCTTAGGAAATATAGATGTTTGCTAAATCTTTCTTTATTGATGGAGGCTCCACTCTTTACAGTAAACTGGCTGTCTTGCTGCCTTGTATATTCTTCTCGGTTCACAGGCTCGTCTCTTTGCTAATATTTTCCCTAGGTTTCCCCACAGTAGCTTGTATTTTCTGAAGATGATGGAAAATTGAAACATGCTTTTTTACCCTGTTAGTCCTACCAGGAAGGGCTAAAGCATCCGACTGGAGTAAAACACTCATCAAAATCTCCTGTATCAAAATATTGTGTTTTATGTATTTAATGCTTTGGGGATGTCCTTTGAACAACCCTCTTTATTCTGCCTTGAGAGTTTTATGTAAACCTTTGATAGATGACTTATTCGTTATTACCAATATGATCAGCTGATATTCTACTTATTTTGTATTTAAAGGCATCAAATCACCTATCATATTTCCATCTGAATCAGATTATGTTTCATTGGGTGTTTAATTTGAGCATCTACTTAATCTGTGGCAATCTGTATTTTTCCTCTTCGAAGTTAGACTTGCAAGTCTTCGTTGTTTCTATGGCGCAGATAATTCTGTATGTAGGTATTATAATGACCCATCTTGTTTGGTATTTTTTTAGATTCTCATCTGAAGAAGTTTCTGCCCAGAATCAAGTGAAGGCATCTGTGCAGCGGAAAATTCGCCAAAGTATTGCAGATGAGGTTTTGAAATGCTTCTTTATTGCTCTACTTATATCATGTCAAAGGGTACAGCCTTTTTGGAACTCCAAATCTACATTCACTTTAAGTACTATTTCATTTTTTGCAGTATCCAGGACTTGAACCCGTGTTGGAAGATTTACTGCCAAAAAAGTCACCACTTATTGTTGCCAAATGGTTCTTTCTTTTTCTTATTCAATTACTACTGTAGCTGGTTTCTTTCCTCATATTTAGACTCTACTATCTTTGTTTCGTTTTCTTACTTGATATTATCTTTGCTTTAACTTCTTGAAGTCAAAATCATTTGAATTTGGTTCTGGTGAACAATGTGCCACTATTCTTCAACATACGTGACGGACCTTACATGCCAACACTACGGCTTCTTCATCAATGTGAGTATGCATTGTACCTCTAAATCATATGCTTTGCTAGTTGAGCTCCACTTAATATATCCTGGTCTTGATACTGCAAAAACATGACTGCAAAAAGGTTGCCGTCTGACATTTGAGATCTCTAATATTTGATTTCATTTAATCATCTGCAGCTAAACCACTTCTAATGATAGTCCCCTAATATATAATCATTATTCGATATCATAAGTAATAAGGAATCTACATCGGTTGTTGACTGAATAAGGCTTAAAGAAACTAATAATTAATTAATGGCTGTCGTGGGTGTTAACGAAATCTATACGGGAAATTGTCTTTCGAGCAGATGAGAAAAAATCTAGATATTGCTGCTCGAATTCTATAATTAAATTTTAATGAAAATATAGTATGACTCTAAAGATTTTGTGAAAATAGAATTATTTAAAAATAAACCCCAAAAAGAAAAAATCAGAACCTTAGCCAAATTCTAGAAGGCTATGTGATTGATACTAAAATTAACATTTAAGCTACAAGATAAAGCCCAACATGAGGGCTGGTTGCAGCCATGAAAATGGAATCTTTGAAAGAGCAATTTTTTGCTTTTTATAATATTTTTTACATGGTTTGGCTAATTTCGTGGTCCTTTTGCCAATTTAATTACATATGTTCAGAACTAGTGTTATTACAGCATTCTTTCACTGTTTCTACATAAAGTAAGCTGAATGAATTTCAAAGATAACATCAGAAAGGTCCTGACATTGAAAGACAAAAATATAGATGTTTTGCAGAAGTAGGTGTCACTTCCTTTATTAAAAAAAAAAAAGAAAAAGAAACATGAGAGATCTTGTGGAGATTCATATTGAAAAGTCCTTTCACAGGTTTAAAGCTGGTTACTTTTACTTTTGATAAAACGAGAATAGTTCATCATACTCACTGCTAATGTGAAAAGTTCATACCTGACAAAGGTTCTATCATTCATCTAGTTTTATGTAGGCTAAGAGTACCCCAATTGAATTTTAAGATTCGAAGAGGTCTTTCTGCTGTACCATGACCCATAGGAATTGGATAGAAGCTCTGAAAGTTATCAGTTATTGAAGAAAACATATGGCAGTATTCTTGATGTTAAACTTTAAAAAGTTGATTGACTAAAATGTCTTATATACACCAGCAGACATTACTTATCTATTGGTTTGAGTGAAGTTAATAAAATTGATACCAATGGCAGATCATAACTTTGACAGTTGAATTTGAGTTAAGTTAGTTTCATTTATTAATTCTCAAGTAGTCGGCATTTAATTCTTGCCCTGTACTTATCCTTTTGTAGATCCGAACATAATGAAGAAGTTGCAAGTAGACAGAGGGGCAATCAGATTTGTACTCGCTGGTGCCAATATAATGTGTCCAGGGCTTACCTCTCCTGGGGGTGTCTTGGATGATGAAGTTGGTGCTGAAACCCCCGTAGTATGATTTTTACCAATGCAAATTATTCTCTGCTGTATTTTTAAAATTTTTGTGGTTCACTACTGTATATCTGCTTTTCAGTTAAAACTATAGGTAGTTGTCGTAATTATAATATCAGTTATCATTGTGTAATTGTTTATATCAATTGTTAGGCAATAATGGCTGAAGGGAAGCAACATGCTCTTGCTATTGGATTTACAAAAATGTCAGCTAAAGATATGTAAGTTAATCTTTCGTCTTGGTATAAATGGTAAACTGTTTGTGCTCTTTATCTTTATTGAAATTGAAGTTGTCATCTGATGTCACATACATACTTCCAGGAAGTTTAACATCGATTTGTGAATGGATAGTACATTCTTGGTTAATGGCATAGTCTGCTTGATCCTGATAATTAAGGCAATACATGGTTCGTTTGGTGTATTTTATTTTTCTTGAAGATCTATGGTATTTTGCTGATTTGTGTGGAGAACTCATTTCTTTAACATACCCAACATTTATCAACTCTGTATGGATCCAGACCTACATTTAACATATTTCTGAGAAAACTAAACTGATCTCTAACCTGCTGGACATATACAATCAAACTCTACCCTTGTCTCCTAGTCTTTTCTCGTATCGAGACAGTTTGCTTTCTGTGAACTTAGAGTAGCCCTTTCTTATAATGGGGTGGCTAATTTGTAATCTTTATTAAAACATGGGCAACTTGCCTTGTTCTCTTCAGTAGCTCATTGTCTTGAGCTAAAAGAGTGTAGCCTTTTGACTCAATAAATTTCTTCCTTTTTTTTTTTTATGAGCATAGATGATTAAGTGGCCTCTGAAATATAACAAGACAATCTTTGAATCTCAACATTCGCCCCCCCCCCCCCACCCCCTCAAAAAATGATATACTTTATTTTAGTCACTTATTATCTGCTAATGACTTGGTATAATGCAGAAGAACAATTAACAAAGGGATTGGTATCGATAACATGCACTATCTAAATGATGGCCTCTGGAAGGTACTCGTCATTCTGCTTGTTCTGATTCTATAAATTCATAAAAATGAGCCTATATCTTTGTTTATTTTCTAGACGATATGCCTGATGCAAGATTCTGGTAAGTGTATGTTGGCTTTTTTATTTCCTAGGAAAGAAACCAGTCTTTTAAATGTTGAATAGTTCACATTAGATGTAAATTGTAAATAGATATTTTTTCACTCGGTGCACTTATTTTGAGTTTTGATTGTTTGCCATATTATATGGACACATCTTTATCTTTCAATATATCACTCGAAGAGTTTATTCATTTTATTTTCTAGTTACTCTGTAGAATCTGATATGCATTCAGTTATTTGTGTGTAGCTGTATCCTCTGTTATATAACTTAAAAATTTTACCTTACAAGATTCTTTTTACTAATTTTACAGATGGAGCGCCTAGACTGAGTTTGCAAACCCAAAGGCTATTGGTCGTAGTGATTGAACTGGGATTTTCTGGGACACTATTACTTTTGATAGAGTTTGCAACTCACGACTTTTAGTCTTGAGGTATAACAATACAAGTAACGCTGCAGATGCGTGAACGATTCTGCTAATCTTGTATATTTTTGTTTGAATTAATATTTTACGGAAGTTTAAGAATATTCCATGCGGACCATTTCTGAATCATTTGTCCAAGAATTTACAATTCTGGATTGTTTAACATGAACTGTAGTCTGAAATTGGATTTTGATCCAATTATGGATAAACACCACATGATAGGCTAAAATATGTTCATTATTTGTTGGGTCTGCAATGCTCTTTACTCTTTAGTAAAAGGGTCGTTGTGATGGGTGAATACCATGTTAAGAAGTACTCTTGTATTATAAGGGAAAGCTGCCTAACCTGGTTTGGCAAAATTCAAACTATTTAGAAGACCAAAATTAATATAATACCCAACATCAATTCCATTTCTTAGAATTGTTTATAGGACTGTAATGGCTACCTCTTTAAGTGGCTTTACTATGTTGGTTAACATCTTCTAAGCCTAGCAATTTGCCTAAGTCGAAGGATTGCTCCAACTCTATGATCGTGGCTGTAATAGGCTTTATAGGTAGAAAATTATATTGAGTAAATAATATTGAAGTTCTAACTTTTACGATCTTGTTCCTGCTAGTGGTGAACCTATATCTTGTTTCTCACTTGTGTTAAATTTCTGGCATTACAAAACCATACAAAATTATCATCCCGTAGGCAGTATACGTAACTCTCTAGGCTGGAAAGATTTATCGCATGCTTGAGTCTTCGGAAGAGTAGATCTAAGTTACATTATTTTGACCCTAGATATTGTTCTTTACATACTTTTTTATCCATAAAATACAATTGACTGAAAAACTATGTAAAAAAAAAGCTCGTTAATTGTTATGTTCACAGAAATTTAATTAGAAAAGTTCACCATACATATAAAATGTTACAGATATATCGACAAATTCAGTGATACCGATTTGCAAAGGCGAGCAAATTGGCAGTTAATATTGTTATGTACATTCTTGAAACAATAATGTACATAATCGTGCTTACTTATTGCTCATCATGTAAGCTGGTAAGGAAGATCCTGAAAGGACGTTTGTCCTCTTCACGAATCGACCTTTCATTCTTGGTCTCTTCTCTGCATTTAACTTCCTAACTTCATATCTTATCTTCTTTGAGAACAATCTTGTTCTTCTCTTTTCCCTGTACCTTGACACTCTTGCTTCTCGTCCTGCATCATTGGCTCGCAATCGTCCCTGCCCGCCTACTCCATATGGGTCATTCGAACCTGATCCTCCCAAGCATTCAACCTAAAGGTTTAATGACACATAAATTTATTAGTCACTTGACAATAAATATTGAATCGACCTACATCTTCTAATCGTTTGAGTCAATGCTACTATTCCTTTATTATCTAACACACATTCTCAGAAATAATGCAAGATTCATTATCTATAGTGAATTTAAGTGTAAGAAAACTTTAGAGGCGAGTTATCTATTGGAGTATATAATCAAAGTTAATTATATGACATTTCAAGAAACATGTCACATATATTTTATCTAGATTTATTGTTTCTAGTTTTATTGTAATTCTTTTGGTAATTTCTATTTGAGCATATAAAAGCCCCGACCAGAAAGAATCAAATCTCCAAGATTAGAAGGGAAATTTTTATTCAGATTTGATTTGTCTAAACTCATTCAGCCACAAAGCAAGTATATTGTATTTGTCGTGTGATTAGTTACCGTAGCAATGTTAATTAATCAATCACCGTAGCAATGTTAATTAATCACAAGACAAGTGTTTTCTAGTTGGCAGTTGTTATGTAAGTGATTTAGATTTAGGGGAAAGAGTTACCGTGAATTCTTCGATCTGAGGTCGAATCCCGTCCGTCCACGGAGAACCTTGAGTTGCCCAAGCACCGATGACTGCTTCATAATTAAGCCTCAATAACATCCCTTTCTCTACTTGTGATTCATTTCCACTGCTTGTGTTAACCAAATCCACTTTTTTCACTTCTTCTTCATGATCTTCTCCATTACTCATAGAAGAAGCATAATCAAAATCCCAATTCAATTCCATATCCATCGCAGGATCGAATTGATCACATGCAACCACATCATCTTCTTCTTCTTCTTCTTCAACTTTCACTCTTTTCTCACCTAATAATTCATCAATTAATCCATTCTCTTCATGATTTCCTGTCCCTAATAAACTCTCAACATCCGCCGCAAATCCCGCAAGCTCGTCATCTTCACAATTCAACAACCCTTCAAGATTTAGATCATTACATGCCAATCCCACATCGTCCAAGAAAATGTTCCCAATCCCATCACAATCATTGGCAAAAGGGTCGAAAACAGGAACCCTAAAAAGAAGTTGCTCCTCTTCATTCTCATCCTCGAATAAAGTCTCTTCCCCATTTATCTCTGGCACGACCGGAAGAAACAAGTTGTTTGGCTGCAGTTGTTTGTGCTTGGCATGCCTCGGAGTTCTTGCCTTACGAACGAAACCTTGATGCCAAGTTGGTTGGCTAGAATTCACTTCATGAGAACTAGCCTTTGAATTAGATGAGGTCTCAAGTCGAACCCTTTCGTGCCGACTAGCCAATTGGTTAGCCAGATGCACAGAAGCATCGCATGTTTGGCATAGAAAAGCGTCATCGGAAGCGCAAAACCATCTAGCTCTCTTTTTCAAACAGCTATCACATGGTCTAGCAGTCTTGCCTCCAAGGGCATTTGCAGTTTTTCTTTTAGTGCTATTCATGGTTCAATCATTTTTAGCTGAAAATAGTAAAGGAGTAGGGCATTTTTCTTTCAAACAGTTTGATTTATTTGGGTAAAGGGTATGAGTTTCATGCAATAATTGTACCGGGCTTCTAGTATATAGTGCTGGGATTGTGTTGCAGTCGAGCCCCATGAATATTTTGTTGGTTTGTTAAGGTGACATTGATTGAACATGTTTTATTGTGGCCTACAAAGTGTTGTAATCTGATTTTTAATTGGTTGGATTTCTGAAGTTGATCTTAGCAGTAGAATTCTTATTGGCTAGGTGACTATACAGAGGATTCCTTTGTGGGTCCTGAACCAATGGGGATGGGCATGCAAGGGGGTTTTGGCAGCTTCTATTAGCTAGCTCTTTCTTCTTCTTCTTCACTAATTGCAATATGAGTAAGATCTTTTAACTTTGTGTATGGTGTTTTGTGCTTTGTGGTTGAGTTATTTCTTTTTTGAATGTGGTCCTATCCTCTCTCTAACACACATAAAGAGAGAAAGACAGAGAGAGATGTTTGAGTTTTGTTTCAAAGTGATAGATTTAAATGGTTTTCACCATTCTCATCCACTTGGTGCAGTAGTGGATGTTAATATTGCTAAAAATGTAATCCTTAAAATTGGTCCTCAACAAAAATCATCTGCATGTGGGGACTATGCATGAAAGGGGGCAAGATAACATCCATCATATAGTGGTAGTGGTAGTGGCAGTAGTACTACTTTTGTTTTGGCCTTTGGGTCAGGGAATGTGATGAAGGGACTCGGAAAATGGGGATATTGATTTGCAGGTAATTAATTTTTTTTTTTTTTTGGATAACATGTAAATATATATATATACCAAAAGTTATGTACAATAACTGGGCAAACCCAGAAAATCACAAAGGATACAAAGTCAAAACAATTAGATCAAAAAGTCCCTACAAAAGAATCACCTCATACGGGTATAAAGAATAAAGGATCATGAACACATGTGATTTGATCTTAAAACATGTAGCATCAATATTAGGTACCAGATCCTCAAAAGTTCTACGGTTGCGAGCAGCCCAAATGTTGTAAACAGTGCAAGCAAGAGCAATTCTCTTCGCTTTACTCGTCCATCCCGTCCCTCTAGCCTCTTTCTTGAACCATTTGAGTGCACTAGCAAGTGTAGTCAGGGCACGTGAGATGCCCAACCAGTCTTTGATACGCAGCCAAACGGCAGATGAGAATGTGCACTCGAAAAATAAGTGACGGTTTGATTCATCCAATCTCTAGCATAGCATACATTGCTTGTCAATATCCATGAATTGCATCCTATCTTTAGTCGGAAGCTTGCCTTTGGCAGAAAGCCAGGTGATGAAGGCATATTTCGGAGTAACATAAGAATTCCAGATTGTAGAAGCCCATATTTGCTTTGTACCTTTAGCACGCAAATAATCATATGTCTGAGACAAAATCAAACGATTACCTTTAGTCCAAGATGCAAATCTGAACTTGAGCTGCTGTGAATCATCTTTTATACAAATTATGGGAAAGTACTCTACTTTAACAACCATTTGTTTATGTAATAATTTCAAGATAATATCAAATCTATCAAATAAAATAAAGAATTGCAATCCTCTACACTAAACAACACTCACCTCTTACACCAACCATCCTGAACACGGCGAGCGTAATCAATATTTGTCAACGTGTTTGTAGTAAAAATTAACTTAGAAAATAAAATGTTACTCTATATATATAGTAATAAAATGTTACTCTAGAATTTGTAGGCACACCTGACCTACCCAATTTAAACCATGTACTGTAGGTATTTCTCTTTATCTTGAAAAATTAGAATGTTGATTCCCATGGGAAAATCCATTGATCCATGAGTGCAAAAATTGTCTTCGTGGGCCTTTTCTAGTTGAGCCACAGTTTTCCAATCAAGACTGTATCTTTGTATAGGTCCTCCTATGAATGTCTTTATTTGGACTTTTCTTGGTCCAAATAAAATGGGTTTGGATTTTATTTTTTCTAAATTTAAACACCACCCACCATACAACCCAGTATTATGGCCCAATTCTAACCTTTCAAAATCCAATTTACCAGCCCAATTATTTGAAGAAGGACACATGTTGCCCCAATACTCGGAAACATCACATTTACACTATCGCTGAAGGAGATTAATTAAATTAAAATAGGAGGGTATAATGGTAAATCTAATTAACTTTCATAATCATTCACACCAAAAAAAATATTCCACGAAACATCACATTAATATAATATCTATTAGAATATATATAATCCGTGAATTTACCTCTAATCCCATCTTTTCTACCAAACCTTTCTTAAACATATTGAGAATAATTGTAAAGATGCATGAGCAAGAACTTTATATGGTCAATAATGATGACAATCTCTAGGTACGTGGTGGATGCTGCCTACAATCAGAGCACAATGGAGTAGGTATAAGATGCATGTATTGTACTCCAAAGCTATTAATTATTAGTGCATAAAAGTAATTGGTGAAGAATCAATAAGAAATTAGTGAATAATTTACAACGACCGATGCTTGGTGTTAATTGTCCCACACTTATAATAATTATGCATAAAATATGTTGACCGAGATCATGGTTTTGGTCTTCAGGAAATACCCCAGAAAATTATATACTTCCATTTCAGCAATAAAATAATCAAATTAATGGACATATATGTGCATTCACGTGAATTATAAGTGCACTTTCATCTCCCAAAAGATGCAAGACTAACCATATTTGGGAAAATTAAGACTAACCATACTTGGGAAAATTAATATCTATCCCGGTGAATTTAATCCACCCGGGTTCTGAATGAGTGCCACATGAGCATGAAAGGCCAACTTTTTGTCATTTCAAGTCCATGTGGCATTCATCCAACCCACTTACTCGCAAACTATAGACATTTTCCTAATTAAAAAAAAAAAAGAAAAAAAAAATCAACATTTTCCTGATTAAGAAGGGGGATGTGAAATGTATGTTTGTATCAATTTCAAAATTAGTTCAAAGAGTTTAGAAAAATATACAGTTTTCAATTTTTAACATTACATTTATGTATACACCTACATTTACATGGATAAAAGTGTGATCAACGTTGCAGGGGTTCAATGAGCTAGCAGGAGTCTACTAATATTTTTATTACATCGTATTGTACGTCGTAATAGTGAATATTTCATTTTTTCATAAATTTTTCAATTTATAACTCAAGAAAAGTTTTAAAAAATATATAAAAAATTGGGCAATTCCCTTAACGAAAACATAGGAAAAGGTGAAGAACTACGACTTCGATCTAGCTAACTGATTCGATTATATGTCCACGTGACAAGATTGTGGATTGCAAAGATAAGGGCACGGGGTATTAGTAAAGTGATATATAAATGTGCGTTTTTGGTCAATTTAACATATTATGGATGAATTTATAATTTTAGATTTACACTTTATACAATTATTTCGGGAAATTCTTATCTAGATTTTTTTTGAGATCTTGTATCCTGAAATGCATCACAATATTTATTGTGGTGAATTGTGTATCATTTCATTGTAATAAATGATGTAGTACACTAATTTCTAATCGGAATATAAAAAAAATCATAGAACTAGGAAGAATTTTCCAATTAATTATTCATGTGGAGAAAGTATAATAAGATAAGAGCAAGTGGGCAGGCAAGATTTATGATGAATTGATGATGTCCACTGATAGAGTCATCTTGGCTTACGAAAGCAGGGTCATGGGGCCTATGGGAATTGGATTTCAATGGTTGAAAAAGACTGGCATCTATATTCATAATAATAATAATAATAAAATCAAATAAAAGAGGGAATATCGTAACACATCATACACGAGCACCCATTATAATTTATATGTACACTACAACTATATAAATATACTCATGTAATTAAGCCTTATCTTTTTTAATTGTTTCAAAGTCTAATTTCTTTTTTAATATAATTGTTTACAAGAATAATTTGTTTGTATTCCTTATGTCGTGTGAATCTAAAGATGGTGGAGAATTTATATATGTGTCAATAAATAATAATTTGTAGTTCAACTTTTTTAAGTTTAAATTGAATCATTCCAATAGGTGATCTTATATAATTAGTGGTTCTGTTAAATGAAGTCAAGAGTTTAATTCAAAACAAATTTTAATTGCTTAAGTTTGATCCATAAGGCCAATTGCATTTATTTTGATCTAAACAAATTGCATAAAAGATAGACATATTTATATACACTAGAAAAGTGCACGTACGTTGTATGTATCTAGTTTTAATTTCATAGGTATTTTTCATAGATTAGAGTAAAATTAGCCATTTTTATGTCATAGAATATCATATTTATGACTGATTAATTTATTTTTATTAATCATTATTGGTTTATAAAAAAAATTATTGCTTTGAATAGTTGTAATAAAATATAATATGATGATTGATTTAGTCGTTACATTTACATCTTATAAAATTAGTTCTAAAATAAGATCATAAGAACATAATTTAATTCATTCATCATAGTAAACTTCATGTCAAGTTTGTTCGTTATTCACCGATGACACATGTTTCATCCGTTTCTTCATAAATTTCACCCGAACTTTCATCGATTTCACGAGCATTTTTTCTAACTGGTTTCACCACTTTTTTCACCAACTTTACCAATGTTTACCAATTTCACCCAAAGTTTCATCGATTAATTTATTTTAATTGTTTAATTTTTTTTTATCGATTTTCCGTTTTTTATCGATTATAGCAATTTAATTGTTTTTCCCTTTTTCGTCGATCTTTTTTTCAATTTAAACCATTTTCTTTCGATTTCACCTTGTTTTTGTCGGTTAAAGTTTAACTCGTTTTCACCTATTTCACATGTTATTCACCTAATTTTTTCATTGATTAAACATGTTTTCACCAACTTCAAGCTTATTTGACTGATTTTGTCCATTTTTTTACAAATTTCACCCAAGCTTTCATCAATTCATATGTTCTCACTGTTAAAAAAAAAATTACCGATTTATTTTTTCTTAGCGATTTATCCCTTTTTTTTTTAAGTTATAACATTTTTCATTGTTTTCTCATTTTTGGTTGATTTTTTTGTTTTTCCTTCAGTTTAAACCATTTTTCTACCGTTTAACCAGTTAAACTCCTTTTTTAACTGATTTCACTCGTTTTTACCTATTTTTCATGTTTTTTCACTAATTTCACATGTTATCCACCTGATTTTTCATTGATTAAATATGTTCATACCAAATTTATTTTTCACTGATTTTTTTTACCTTTTTTCACCGGCTTTACCCAATTTTATTGGATTTCACTGGTTTCATCTTTTTCCTTAGAAATTCCATTCGAATTAATTTTCATCGATTTCACATATTTTCACAAACTTTACATTTATTTTAACCGATTTTACCCTTTTTCATCCATTTTTCACAAATTTGACCACATTTTTTTATCGATTTCAAATTTGTTTAAAATTTCATGTGTATTTTTTTCACCGGTTTAAAGTGCACATACATTGTACGTGTCTATTTAATTTCAGTGGTATTTTGTTGTAAATCAGAGTAAAATTAACTTCATTATATCATAAAATAGCACATATTAATGACCATTTTTCAATTTATTAACTTCATAATGGATATTTTCATCGATTTCTTTAGTTTTTTTTTTCAGTTTAAACCATTTTTCTAATGGTTTTACTTTGTTTTTGTTGGTTAAACTTTTTTCATTTTATTGATTTCACTCATTCTTACCAGTTTAACCAATTTTTACATGTTTTCGCCGACGTTAGCCTTTTTCTTTTTAATCGATTATAACATTTTTCATTGTTTTTCTGTGTTTCGTCAATCTTTTTTCCAAGTTAAACCATTTTCTTCCGATTTCACCTTGTTTTAGTAAGTTAAAGTTTAACTCGTTTTCACCTATTTCACATGTTATTCACCTAAATTTTTCATTGATTAAACATGTTTTCACCGACTTCAAGCTTTTTTGATTGACATTATCCGTTTCTTTACAAATTGCACCCAAACTTTCATTGATTTATATGTTCTCACTGTTAAAAAATAATTTTACCGAATTTTTGGCGATTTATCCCTTTTTTTTATTGGTTATAATATTTTTCATTGTTTTATCATTTTTGGTCGATTTCTTTTTGTTTTTTTTCTTCAGTTTAAACCATTTTCTACCGATTTAACCAGTTAAACTCATTTTTTAACTGATTTCACTCTTTTTACCATTTTAACCCGTTTTTACCTATTTTTCATGTTTTTTCACTAATTTCACATGTTATTCACTTGAATTTTTCATACCAATTTTACGTTTTTGACTGATTTTACCTTTTTTCACCAGTTTTACCAAATTTTACTGGATTTCACTGGTTCCATCGATTTTCTTAGAAATTATATTCGAATTAATTTTATGATATTTAAAAGAATTTGATTTTTTTAAGGAGTGACATATTATATTAAATCTTTAAATGGAACAAATAATATTTTTACGTAACAACAAATTGATAATACATTATAACAATTTTATACGTATACTTTAGCAACTATTCAAAATAATAGTGTTCTTTTATTTCAAAATTAAATAAGGAAAAATTGCATGTAATACTATCATGATCATGTTGTGTATTTGTGAGTACAAGTTTGAATTTTCTTTTTGGAAAGTTTCAAGAGATTTTGTACGCTATCAAAACATTAATTCAACAAGAAAGCTTAACAAACAAATCTAATAAGATTTAAATTAATTCCCATATATATATATTTCAGCTCTCTTTAGCTAAATCTCTTTCTTTTTAACTTTCTGAAACCAGAATAAATGTATTGCTTCACAAGAAGCATTTAGGTAATTAACTTGCATACATGATGTGGGCAGTACAACTTTACATATTGGAAATTTTTTAATTGCATGCGTTATATTAATTTCATATATAATTTGGGTCTATATAATTAAGTTTGTCATTGGTTTTGCAAAGAATATATTTTTTTTTTGTTTCTACTGTATATTTCGATTAATTAAATTTTGATACTTTTTGTAAAGTTTTAGAAAATACCAAAAAAAAAAATTTGTAAAGAAATTGTTAAATTTTTAAAAAAAATAGAGACTGCAAACAAAGAGTTTTGACTCCACTTATTATCTTTTTCCATAGATTCAAAAATTGATTTTTTTTTTTTTTTTTTTTATGTTTTCGACGGATAAGGTTAAAATTTTGATCCATGACTATATACATATGCATAAGAATAGCCTTTCTACATTCTTAAATAGGGTAAATACCACTAATGATTCTTATTATTATATATTTTAATCTGACTTGGTTTCAATAATCTAATTCAGATTTTCAAATTATATATATAAAAGAATGGAGTGTGAATAAGACAAATATAATTTACCTGATTTTGGATTCAACATTTGATGCATAACCATTTTAGAATTGTTCCAATAACCAAACTAAAACTCCATGTACCCCTAATAAACAAAAGTAGTGATGGATTTTAGGGCTAATGAATAGAGATTGAACTTTTGAAAATTCTTGTCATTAATAAACGAAAATAGTGATGGAACATAATGGAAATAAACAAATTTAGACATTTTTCTTATATTTGTAGTTTAGAAAATATTTTCCTACCAATTTGATATAAAATTAATGTCTAATTATATTTATTAATTTCAAGGGAAGAGGGTATTTTTGTCTTAAAAAAAAAAAAAAACTTAAAATATTTACATCACTATGTTCAAAGATATAGATTTCATCTTCAAATTACTCTTAAAAAATTCTTAAAATTACTATGTTCAAAGTATAACTAAACTACAGGTCATATTTACATATCATATAGTAGTATATTTTAAACATCCGAATAACTCTAAAAATTAAATAAAAATATGTGATGAGTTATTTTCAAATACTTCACACAACTAGTCAAGAACATTTGGAAACCGTACACCAAGAAAATGCAATACACAGAAACTAATGGCCAAATTAGTTTTAGTTAGTCCAAGAGTATGATTTTTTTTTTCTAAATCAACTTTTGCCGGCTTTACCTTTTCCACAAAGAAAAATTCTTGTCCAAGCCTGACTTGGACAAACTCATCCAACCACCAAGCAAGTGTATTGCACTTGCTTTGTGATTGATCACTCTCCTGGAAGTTACATCCAATCCCAAAACAAGTGTATTACATTTGCCATGTAGTTGTTTTGGGTTCGGCCAAACCCGATCTGAATAAGAATTTCCATACTACAAAAGAAAATTGACATAAACTAGGAGACACGAGCATTATATATAATTCAAATTATCAAAAAAAACAAAAAACAAAAAAAAAAAATTTTATAATCCAAAAGTCAAGTCCACCTAAATTATTTCTTTTTTCTTTTTCAATGAATTCCTCCTTGCGTCCTTTACTTATAGATAGACCGAATACAATTTAGAGAGAGAGAGAAAAATTATATGAAGTGTGAGATGAAGAGAAAAAGGGTGGAAAGGGGGGAATCTGCTTCGCGGACTGATGATCCGACTAGGAGAAAAGGGAGCGAGACGGTGGCGGAGGCGGCGGCGCCACTCCCTTCGGAGGAGGAGGTGGATGAATTTTTTGCCATTTTGAGAAGGATGCGAGTGGCTGTAAAGTATTTCAAAAAGGATAGTAAAACTAAATTAGATGACATTAGTGGACGGAATAATACGACGGCGGTGGAGGTATCTGCTGACGGCGGTAGAAAGACGACGGAGAGTAGTGGTGGTGGATTGGATCTCAACGCCATTCCGGAAGGGGAAGGCAATTTATTGGTCTAAGTGGGTTTTGTTCAATTAAATTATTGTTAAGACTTAATAAATATGTACAGCTTAACAATTTTCTACCAGTGTATTTTGTTTTTGCTATTATGTTTTTTCTTTTTTCCCCATTTTAGATCTTCATTATGAATTTATGATCCAAATTTGTTTTTATGAAGGTATTAGTACATTATTATGTGATTATGTCTATTTTTTTCACGATGTCTACCTATATTTTAATTATATAGTACTAAGTATATCATTTGGAAAACACTGCTTTTTCACCTCCTAGATTTTAAGTTGATTCAAATCTAGTCTAGACCACTTTTTAGTCTAGATAAATTATATAAAACACAACATATGTTAAAATTATGGTCGAAAATTAAATCAAGCTATTTGATACTCGACTCGAGCTTGTTCGATAAAAGATCGTTTGAGCACGGTTTGTCACACAAATTAAACAGGCTTAAACATCATTTTTTCATTCGATAACTTTAAAGTTCGGCTCGAGCTAGACTCGATAAGCTAAAAATTGATAAAATACATGTAAAATATCAAGCTACTCTTATTCGGTTCGAGCTTGTTTGAGCTCGGCTCATATAACATTCAAATTTCAAAGCAAGCTCAAACACTAAATTTCAAGCTCGATAAAATTCAAATCAAACTTGAACACTGTGTCGTTTGACACTACTCGGCTCGATTGCACCTCTAGTTAAGATTGATGAAAGATAAATTGTTTAAATAAAATTTCATATTTTTATTGAATAAATATTTTACACCATTTAATTTCTATACTTTTATATAAATAATTTTTTTTATAACAAATATTTGAGACGTGTAAATTATGCATATGTCAAGATACATTCTATTTTATCATCATAAAAACTATAATTTTATGTGATAATTTCATGACTAATTGTTTTACATTTCATCCCTTTAGTAATTCATGTGTTAAGATTTGTTTTTTTTAATCATCACTATCCATCCCGCATGCATCCCCGCTTTCAAAAATTTATGTGTAATTGTAAATAATGATTTCGATATAAATAATTCTTTTTAAAATGTCTTAATTTTTAAGATGCGAGTGGTCTCACAAACTATTAGGGCATCTCTAATGACTAGTGGGAAGATGCCCTAGAGGGTATATGGGGGGAAGGGGGAAAAAAAAATCATCTCCAATGACTAGGGGGGCGGAGAGGGTATACCCACTAGAGGGACCCTGGAGGGACCTTGGAGGGAGGGGGAGGGGGAGCTTCTCCCATCCAAGCCCCCTCCATCACATGCTATATTTTTTTTTTTAATTTCGTTTTGTTTTATTTAGTTATTTTTTTATCTTTGTTTAAAAATAAAATAATTACTAAAATTTGTATATTATTTGGAGATAATTATTTTTAATTATAAAAAAATAACTTTTATTTCATTAAATTAACACTAGTATTTTAATATTGATTTATTTTAGTAGTTTTGGGTTGTATTTATCACCCAAAAATAATTCTTTCTAAAAATTTAAAATAATGCGATACAATCATGAAACCCAAAAATAATTATTTCTAAAAATTTAAAATAATACGATACAATCATTAAACCCAAAAATAATTCTTTCTAAAAATTTAAAATAATACGATACAATCATGAAATCATGTTCGACTAAAACATAGACCTTAATTTTGACCTTGTGTGTCCCACACATGTTCGACTAAGTCCTTTAGTAGTTCGCGATTGACATCTACAGATCGTATTTGGTGACGACAGATCATATAATCTTCTAGGGATATGGGACTTGTTCGTGGATCCAAATCAATAGTCAGAGATGATGGATTTCCTTATATGAATTAATTTAATATTTGATGTAATTTTTTATTTTCTAAGTTTCCTAATGTACTTTTAATTTTAAATTAATGTTAATTTTAAATTTATTTTTGGTGTAATAATAATAATAATAATAATAATAGAGAAGGATAAAATTAATTATTAAATGGGTTAGATAGAATGAGTCATTAGAGATGACTAAAAAACTAGAGAGAGGGGGAGGGGGAGGGGGAGAGGGAGAGGGGGGGGGGGGGGTGGAGGGGGAGAGGGAGAGGGTATTCCCTCTCGGAGTCATTAGAGATGCCCTTAGGTCCTAATGCATTGCCCCTTGATTAGCATGCATCCAATAGTTTTTACAATTACATATATGAACGATATATGAACGCGGAATTGAAAATGACAAAATTGTATATTTATACATAGCTTTATGTCAATTTTTATTTTCACTACCAAATAAATATATGTCAACACAAATAATATCATAATTTTTAGCGTAGGTTTCTATATTTCTCCTTTGTATCTCTTCTCTTTTATAAATACCCTTAATTGATCAATAAAAAATGTGTGTTATTATTCATTTTACTCCTTATTTCTATAATCGTTTCATAATTGGGATCGCCATAAACTAAATTTTAAATCATCACTAAATTAGTGACGTGATCGTTAAATCATTTTAATTATTGCTAAAATAATGTTATAGCTTTAATTAGCTGACAATTTTAATTTCATTTGTTTGACCGCTTTTGTCTCATAAGTGGCGGTTTTCTCTGGTTTTCTAACTGACAATCAACTCTATTAGAAAGGTTAAACTTGGAAT
This sequence comes from Penstemon eatonii, assembly GCA_038501285.1. Taxonomy (NCBI): domain Eukaryota; kingdom Viridiplantae; phylum Streptophyta; class Magnoliopsida; order Lamiales; family Plantaginaceae; genus Penstemon; species Penstemon eatonii. The sequence goes on from CM076713.1 coordinate 43,015,662, forward strand.
AATATGCAACTAGTATACGTCCCGTGCTATGCACGGGAATTTAAAAAATATATATGTTAAGTACCTTGTTCTATTGTAAGACATGGTTAAAATATATAAAATGAAATAACTATATTTATATACAAAGAAAAATAAATTGTTAAATTTTAACAAAAAAGGATAGAGGATGGAATTATATTCTTTAAAAATATATCACATTAGAGTCTAGACATCTAAGTTACATAGGAATATTTACACACCATCAATGTTAAAGTAATACATGCATAATGAGCAAAAACTGTGTTAATAATGGTTTAATATAACCGATTTATGCATGTAATAATTTACTTATTCTCAATATAAGCATTTTTTGGATTTGATGTAAGAAAATGAATTATGACTTACTTTTTTTAGCCTAAAATAGGTCGTCTCTTTGGAAGATGCGAACAATCTTCAGACCAGTCAACAGTCTAAACAAATTTCACCGCACAAATATGTGGCCTTACAAACTTCGATGGCACTGGGATGATAAAAGTAAATGCACGATGCAGTAATGAAAAGACTCTCTCCCTTAACATTTTGATGCCATTTTGCTGAGTAATACATATATTTAAGTCAGAGTAGCATAATGATTAGTGTTAAATCTAAAACTAATATCAAAATTATATTTATACCTGGTTTTGAAGTTTTTTAAGATATACTTCAAAACATATATACAAATTTGTTGGGAAACATATACAACTTTATTGGAAAACATATATTTTGATTGGTCAACGTATAATTTCAAGTTCATAGTTCCACTGCCATCTGCTACTGTAAGACGAACATGAAATCTAAAAGAAATACATTTGTGTAAATGTAAGAATAAATAGTCTAAAAAAGGATGTATCTAATAAATCAATACCTGAAATTTTGTACAAACCTTCTTCTAGTTGGATATAAAAAAATTAGTTTATGAAAAGAAAAAATTTAATACTTTAAATTAGTCTTGACCACATCTTCACACGTAAGAAAAACCACTTTGTCAAACGAAGATACGCATGAACCTCTACAATTAACGCAATGTGCTTCTCAAATGTCGTTAACATCAATACTTTGAATATGTGCAATGATCCGAAATTTTTTCATCTGCATTGAGAAATGTCAAAACAATTATATTGAACTATGATTACAACGAAAAATGAGAGGAATAACATACACCCTCGTGATGTGATTATTTGGTGCCACTTTTTGGTTTGGTCACCCAAGTATTAAATAAAAATACTAATAACAAATTTTAAGAAAAATAACACAATGAGACAAATTTTAACTATAAATAAATCTTAGGTAGGCAGTTTGTTTGAGAATTTGGAACATGATTTAATATCAGAAGAAAGTTCATATCTTTGGTCACCCAAGTATTAAATAAAAAGTACTATTTTGATGCCATTTTGATGAAAATCGTATCGAGTATTTTGGTATGGTTTTGGTTTTAGACTTCTCAAACCGTTTAAAATCGTACCGTATCGAAATTGAAAAGAAACATGAATTAACTATTCAATTTTTTTATATTTACAACTAAATTTTATAAATTTATATTTTTAAATTTTTAATTCAAATATTATTGAATACTATATTATTTATAATTTATATTATAGTCCATCATAGTTAATAATTACTACATTGCTAGCGTTCAATTAAAAAAAGATATGCTCTAATTTAACAAAATTAAACTTGTTATATGTTGAAAACTTAAAATTCAAAAATTCTGGACAACAAATACCAAATAATAAGTTTATTCACATAATAAAAACAGTTGAAAACTTAAAATTCAAAAATTCTGGACAACAAATACCAAATAATAAGTTTATTCACAAAATAAAAAACAATGATCAAATAATTAATCAATTAATTTTATTCAATTAGGTCGAACTATAGTGTCAAATTTCTGAACATTTTCTTTTCCAATGCTTTATTTAATGTAAAAAATAGTTTGTAAGATGTTATCTTATTAATTTTATATATAATTGTGAACTATGTAATCAATTATATAATAAAAATTGCACGAAAAAATTTGTTCGAAAAAACCGCAAAATCGTACCGTACCGAAATCGCACAAAATCGAGTTTGTTGTGTGATAAGTTATGTAAATGAGGAAGAAGCCATGAAAATTTGAGAAGAATATGGAAGAAAAAGGAGTAAAATATTTTGAGAAGAAGATGGGAAAAATTTAATTGTAAGTGGGTTGGGATTGTACGTGATTTTGGAGGTAGTTATATTATTAAGTAAAATAAAATAAGGAGAAAAACATGGGTTAGGGACTATGTAGTGGGTTTGAAGGTGGTTATAACATGTATTAGGTAATTAAGTAAAATAAAATAAATCAAAATAAGGAGAAAATAGTATTTTGGTCAAACAAATTAATTGAAATCAAAGACAGCTGTGAAATACTCCTATATTATAAGTAGATATAGATATTTTAGCAGTTGTTACCCCAATAAAGTAATTTCCAAATTTACCCCTGTTTCTTATACAACTAAAACTCCAGCATAACTCTATTATGGTAAATTTACAATCACCACAACTGCACTTTCTCCCCCAACTTAATTGTTCATCCGTTAATTCTCAGTCCCCCCTCTTATTTTTTTCCCTCAAACTGACATTTACTCTATTCACCCTTTCTATAAAAATCTCATGGTTTATTCATCTTTTTAATGAAACAAATCTCATTTCTTCCACATCTTTATTGTTTATGAATGCAGGTCTAAAATCTAAAGTGTTTGGTTTGTAATTGGTTGCTTGGAAAAATGCACAACTTTGGAAGGTAATTTTATTGTGATAAATTTGATGTATTTCTTTTGTAGTTCATTGATCTAATTATTAGAAGAAACAAAGATTTTGTTTTTGCAATTGTCTTGGGTTAGCTATTTATTTATATTTTACTAAATCTGCATTCCTTTATAAATCTGCATCGCTTACAACTTACAAGTTGATGAAGGAAAAAGAAAAAGGAAGAACCTCTAAAACTGAAACCACGTCTTGAAATTACAATTTACAAAAACCACCCCTCATAAATAATAACCGAATAATTTCCCTTTAATTCTAGACTGGGTACCTTTCTCCATCTCGTGTTACTTGTAATCATTGAAGATAATGGCCACCTTTTCCTTCACCGATAATCACATCTCCAGAGCTCGCCGTCGTGCCATTGAGAATGCCGGCGGCTACAACGATGATGGTGTTACTAAATTTACCACAGGTGATGCAATGATTATGAAGGATGCGAGAAAACCCAAGGCTGATATCCGACCCTTTAAGTCGAGGAATTCGCCTTTGGTCTTCAAGATTCTAGGGTTATTGGCTTTCTTATTTTGTCTCTATCAGGGTATTCAATGGTTGGGGAAGACCACTGTGGAGGAGAAGTTTGTGAAGACGACTGCTATGCTCCAGGTTCAATTGAATGAGGTTGATAAAAAACTGGAAGATTTAATTAGTTCAATAAGGAAAATAGAAAAGAATGGGGAAGAAGCTGACTTGAAGTTGAAGGCTCTGGGTGTAAGAGCTACTGAAATTCTTGAGAAGAAGAAGTTCATGTACGGGGGGTTAAGGACAGAGGAAGAGTTAGTTGTTGAGGAGTTTAATAAGAAGGTGAGGAAAGATAATGGTTTTGATGGCGATGCGGTGAGGGAGATTGTGCTGGAGGAAATTGAGAGGCATGCAGCTGATGGAGGAGTGGGGATGGTGGATTATGCGCTGGAACTTGGCGGAGCGATGGTATTGAAGCATTCTTATCCATATGGTGGTTGGCGTTGGGGGATTTGTTCGGTGAATAGGTATGGGGTTTGTGATCAAGCAGAAAATATGATTACCCCTAGTTTTGGGGAGCCTGGACAATGTTTAGCTCTGGATGGAGGCAATGGGTTTGTGGAGATCAAGCTTAATAGTGCCATTTTTCCAGAAGCTGTGACTCTGGAACATGTTGATGAGGTATACTACTTTTAAATTTGTAATGGTTTTGTTATGAACATAGATAGTGTGACATTCATGTACTCTATTTTGCTCATCAAACTCCTACAAATATTCGTGATTCATTCATGTAGACTTTTAGTTTTTTGTTAGCTTTGATAGACAGAAGTATCAAGTAAGGGAAGTCAAAATATTGCCCAGATGAGTGAATAGTTTGTATTTGGTCTTTGATGTTATAATCTTTTTTCCACAAGATTCGTGCTTCATTTAATGGAAATGCCTGGCTTCAGTTTTGCTCTTGATGATCTCCTTTTTCCTTTTTTTTTTTTTTTTTGTAGTTTGCGTGATTATGTTTAATATCAGATACAACGCCTTACATACTTTTGTCTTCTTAACACTTTGTACTATAGTTATGATGGTAGTTGAATACATTTATTGTTTTAGTGGAGGAACTTAAGGTTCTCTAGGTTTATATGCTTTGGAGTATGGAGCTTGGAATTTTTTCAGTAAATTTATACCTTTAACAGGTACTGCATAACCTTAGTTTATAGACAAACTTCACATCGAACTTGTGATGACTTTAGAAACTAAACTGTTACATTGTGTGGCTATGAGTCTTGATTCTTGAAATCAGAAGCTCAAACTACATACAATATGTGAAAAATAAATTACTATTTTTGGAACATCATTTTATAAAAATATATTGGGATTCTTTGTTCACTTCCGCACGTCATGGTATTGATTATATCCCCTTTTACCTTAGACGATGAGAAGTTCAATTTTTGTAAGAATGTGATTTGTCTATTCTGGTTTGATATGTAAATATTGTTTGTCTCCCAAAGTTTTACTGAACATTTTCAACTTTTGAATAGAGTGTGACGTATTCGACGAAAACTGCTCCCAGGAAATGCAATGTGTCTGGATGGCTGCATGGACATTATTTAACTGGTGTAAAAGTTGATACCAAGAAGTTTCTTTTGACTGAATTTACATATGACCTTAGGAAGAGAAATATACAAACATACAAAGTGGTGGAGTCCGCATCATCTAACCTTATTGACACTGTCAGACTTGACATCATATCTAACTATGGAGGTGCTTATACGTGCATATATCGTATCAGAGTACATGGTCATGAACCGAGCTCTATCCCAATAATGGAAGCGTAGTCTTCATTGTTCCCAGTCTTTTGGTTTTGAGTTGAAAATTTATATAAATGGTGTTTTTGAGAATATTTATGTCTCTATTAGTTAGAAATCTATATGGTATGTGACAAAGGTAGTTCATTATGTTTTGAGATGTGTATTCTTGATTAATGGAACCTTAAACTATGAAGTCTATTCAATTATTAATTATTGTATCAGCAGGTTTGTATTTGCTATCCATTTTTTTAACTTGTGTTGTTATTAAAAGAGGGCTAATTTGTAAATGAGGGCCCCGATATTAAATATCGCCTAGGGCCCCGTAATATGTTAGACCGGCCCTGTCATTCATTATATCAGGGAATATATATATATATATATATATATATATATATATATATATATATATATATATATATATATATATATATGAGCATGCATTAATTGCGCCTTAAAAAAATTGTGGTTTGGTTGGATATCTACTTTTGTCATGATTCAACCCTCCCCAAAAATTGAAGTTCTTTGTAATTATTGTTGGTTTTGCTGATTGCACAATTCTCTACATTAATGATAAATAAACGTAAACTAATAAATAGTAATTCCGGAGGTTAGAATATGGAAGTTTGACATATTTGGGCAAGTCCAGTGCTAAGGATGTAAATTGGGTAAGCAAAATGGATTTTAGAAACTCAAATAGTGTTTTCCATATCCAAAAAGGGTTTTTGACTCCAATGCATAGTATGCAAAATGAATATGCATTTTATTTTTAATTTTTTTTATTATATAATCCTTTTATGCATTCATTTATTTTCCGAGATCTTAAGTAAATATAAAAGAAAATTCTAAGTAAGTTGGAATTCAAATTTCAAATTTTGAAATTTTGAAAAATTAAATTCTTTGAAAGTTGAAAAGTAGAGTTTTACTCAGTTGAACTATGAAAACTTTTGAAATTTCATCAATTTGAACTTTAAAAATGAGCGGGTATTTTCAATTTTCAAAATTCAAATTTCAAATAAACGGGATAACTGAAAAGTAGAGTTTCACCTATAAGTTTGATGAGTTTCTTCATTATTCTCATCCAGATTTCTCTAATCAGAATTTCTCATTCAAATTTCTTTCACAATGGATTATTCAGAATCTAGCTCTAAAATATTGAAAGATTTCGTAAATTTCAACTCTGATTCTGATGATGAGTTAGATATGTTATTTGATGTAAGAGAAGCACAAGATGAACAAACTCGAGAGCGAAGACAACACGACCATCGTGGTTCTATTGTTGGTCACAAATTTGTTGGTCGAAACCATATTGAAGCCCATAACCAAATTTGGAATGACTATTTCAGTCCTACTCCTCTTTACGATGAAGTTTTTTTCAGAAGAATGTATCGAATGAGCAGGAATTTATTCCTACACGTCTTAGATGGTGTAGTAGCTCATGATCCTTATTTCCAATTCAAATCAGATGCCGTTGGAAATCCGGTCTCTCTTCTATTCAAAATATAACTGCAGCAATGAGGATCTTAGCATACGGAAATTCAGCTGATTCTTTGGATCATCCGTCATCAAAGATGTGTAGTAAGCCATATCTCTAAGTAAACAATAAAAATAAGTAATCCAATAATTATAATGTATAAAAAAAGTATCCAATTAATTATGTCATCTAAAAAAAATCAAATAAATAAACTTTAAGCCAAATCAAATTATCATTGTATATACCAAGCCAAAACAAACTCATAATAACTATACAAGTTTAATTAATAGCCCAAAATAGTTGGCAGCCCACTAAACAAATAAATTTGATAAATACCTAATTTCCACAGATCGATTTCTTCCTCAACAGATCGTCTCTGCCTTCTTCCTCAACAAATCGATTTCTTCCCCCAAAATTCTCTTATCTTTCTCCAACCTATAATACAAAAACTTTCTCCCAATTATTATTTTGCTCGAAAATTACAAGAATCATGGAAAAAATTGGATGGAGAAGAAAGTAGAAGGAGATGGGTATTTAATGGCAGATTTCAACGGCTCAATTCCTCAACCAACGGTAATATTTTTAGTTTTTTGTCTTCCCTCACAATTTTCCATTCTCAGTTTCTCTCTCTTCATCTCTTCCTCAATAAGGGCAAGTCCAATGCAAGTATGCAAATGGGGATGCAAATGTATAACTTCCATTTTGCATACATTTTTTGGTGGATTTTTCACTCCAATGGGGATAAGGAAAAGGGGATCCATTTTACATTTTTCATTTTCAAATCCTATATTTACTTACTCTTGAAGAGAGAGAATCATGATATGCATATGGTAGTTGTTGAGAGGGAATGAATGTGATTGGATAAAAATATTTAGTAAACAATAAAAATATTAATAAAGTAACATAGAAACTCAATTTGCATACTTACAATTGGAATGAATCAATTTAAATGAGTATACAAACAACTATTTGAGAATGCATAATTCATTTTACATCCCCAAATATACATACTACCATTGGACTTGCCCTAACTATATATGCATCCAGAAAAGTACAATTTCTAAAATAGAAACTCTTTTACAAACTTGCATTGGAGTAGTGAAATGTCACGCCCCGGCACTTTGCCCGACAACGAAGGCCGAGCGGACAAGGCATATAACCGAGGCAAGGGCCGAGAGGGACATAAAGGGACTGTCGGCAAGGCCAGGGAGCTTGCCGGACGCGCATCAAGTCACCCGGGGCGCGGCCCGGGTAAGGCAGGGACACATCCGGCCGACGGGAAGACACTAGGGCGAGACATTACCCGTCGGGTGGCACGAGGACGTCCCAGGGGCTGCCCTGGGCGATTTGGACAACCAAACATGGCCTTAGAGGTTCCGGAAAGATCTAGAAGGCTCCACACACGTCCGGAACACTCAAGGAGACTCCGGGAAGTTCCACACGACTCCGGAGGGGTCCGGAAGACACCGGAAGACGTCGGAAGGATCCGGAAGAGCCCACATGAATGTAGAACGTTGCGGAAGGACCTAGAAGCATGTGGAAGCTCAAGAAGGTTGTAGATCTCCCTTGTACATAAGTAGGCCTTTCTAGAACCATGTATATAGTTCTAGTAGTGTAGGAATTTTGTGGAGGGTTCTAGAGAGTCATCTCTAGCCCTTAGATCGAACTAATCCTAGCCGTCCATTCAAGGAGGCAACTAGTATAAATAGGTAGGTAGTTCATTTGTAATCCCACCAAGTTGTAGCATTCTCCAAGCAATATAAAGAGCATTCCTTAAGTTCTCAAGCATACTTTCTTACTTTCCCAATTTTCCCACCACACTTCCTTAGCAACCTTTCTTAGGGACAAGGGAGGCTGAACTTAGCCAATTTCCGAGAGCGGGTCGGAATCGACAAAAGCCAGGGGTACGTCGAGGCTAAGTGCCGCACGGTACTTTCGAGAAGTTTTAAGTCCGTGACAGGTGGTATCAGAGCCCGGTTGAGGGCTGGGCATATACTGTGGGAAGTTTGCGAATGAAAGTTGGCATGGTAACCGAACACGGGAGCTCGGAGGTGGAGCACCATGTCGAGGAGGAAGAGAACGTCCAGACCGTGCGTCGTGGCAGGAGCCGGACTCGGACTCGGGATGCTCTCGCGAAGGTGATAACGCCGTTAGAACGTCGTTATTCCCTATCTCTTTAAGCCCAAAATATCTTGCTTTGATTCGAGTTTTGTGTGCTTTTGCTTGTTTTCGCGTTCTTTTGCGTTTTTGGTCCTTTGTTGGACATTTGTGTGTTTTGGTTGTTGTTTGTGTGTTTTATTGTTGTTTTGTGTGTTTTTGTAGGGAGATGTAGAAAAGGGCTTCAAAGAAATGAAGAACCCGGAGCAAATTGTACAAGAATGTAGATAGCTGCTCACTAGAACATGCATAAATATTTTATGGATGATCCAAATGAGCTGAATTTTGGATATGTCATAGATGAGTGAGTTAGCTACGCTACGGACTTTACGGATCCGCATTCGGAGTTCGGAATCAAAAGATATGCTGCTCGGAAGGAAGTGCGGCAGAAAGCTCGCGGCCGCGAGGTTCAAGCTCGCGGCCGCGAGGTGTTGACAGAAAGTTTCTGCCCAGCTCTCGCGGCCGCGAGGTTCAGGCTCGCGGCCGCGAGGCCTGCTCTGTTTTCTGCGCGTTTTGGAGGGCCTTTTTGTATATTTCCCCTTTCCCCCACTTGTATTTCAACACACTTTAGGGACTTTTTGGTCTTGTTTTCCTTAGGTTAAGAGGAGGAGAGGTCACAACTTGCAAAGATATCTTGGAATCATTCCACTCTTGTGCCTCTTTTTTTCTCTTTGCCTCCCTAAGCTTTCTCTCTAGTTTTTCCCTTTGTTTTCTTGTATTGAAGGCTCAACCAAGTGGGTGAGTTAATCACCACCCTTGGGGAGTGATTAGGTGGTGATTAAAGGGAGGAGAATCCTTGTCTCGATTCCATTTCGATTAGGTGATTTCTTTCCATTTCTTAGTTATTTATGATTAGGAGATGAGTTTGTTATTTCCTTTTTGGATGAATGATTGTGTATTGGAATTCTCCGAATTTATATAAATATATGTTATTGTTTGATTAATGATATCTTGATGATTAGTATGGTGCTTATATGTGTTCGTTAATCCGATTCCGTGTTTATTGTTCGTCTTGTGGTTTGACAACCCTTTGAGATGAGTGTTATTGATTCTTGATTGCTAGATATAGTGATTTTGAGGATTTGATTATGAATTTGGATTGTGAATCGATTTTAGGATAGACATATACCTATGTCGTTTCATATTCGTTTAAGGTTTGAGTTTAAATGACATCGATTAGATTTTAGTCCATTTATACGTAAATTGGCTTAGTTTAATTTGATAGGTTGGTATGCTATCGAAAGATACATATGAATGTCATTGAATCCTTGAATAGCAAACACGAGCACAATATATTAATTGTCGAGTCATTGTTATCGTTTGATTAATTATGTTTGATGTTGGGTTATGTTTGATTTGTTGGGTTTATTGTTTTATCGCACTTTTGGCCATCTACCTTTAATGCAACCTAGACATAGGATGTAGAAAGTTAGGTGAGTGACGATTTGTGGATTTCAACCTAGGATAGACATATACCTAGTTTGGTCCGTGTTTGTATAATGGGTTCGTTCGTAAATGCATCAAATAACTTAGATTCTCTTTATTCGGGGATTCGGGTTAGTTTTAGGTCCCGGGTGACAACGGTACGCCTTAGAATCCTCTTTTGGGTTCGGACTTTCCTTAGAGCATCGATTGACAGCGATGTTCGTTATTGATCCGGAGATGGAGAGTTTGGGTAGATTGGTAGAGTTAAGTCAAACCGATAGGGAGACTTAACTAATTTGAACTCACAAACAACAACTAAATCTGGGATTGTTTGCATAGTTAACCTAACAACCGCATAATTTATCTGCTTTAACTAATCGCTTATGAATCCTCCTTACCGCATAATTAACTCCCCATTTACTTGCTTTCGTAGCTAGATTTATTTTATCGCTCGTAGTTAAATAAAATCACCCTTATCATATGTTTGGGTTCGATAATTTGTATCAAGCATTCTTAGATGAAATAAGCCGTCAATTGATTCGTTTATTCCCACCTTTTACCCATTCGTTGGGATTCGATACTCGGTATGTACTTATCGTTTTATATTACTTGTAACGACCGTATACTTGCGTGTTTGCGTATTAGTATTTGGAACGCAACAGGAGGCTGAGGCTCGATTTGAGAAACTCGAGCGCAACATGGGGATCTTGGAGACATTGGTGAACGATCAACTCGAGGGGTTCGAGAAGATCTACTCAAAGACCGACGACAAAGTCGCTGAGCTTACGGATATGGTCCGTATCTTGCAAGAGAGCATCATGGGGATGAGAGTCGAGGTGGCCGAGATGCGGGACGAGATATCCGAATGCAAGAAGGCCGTGTCTGGAGGAGCTAGCACGGGCGGCGCACTTGTGCCGGTAAGGCCGCAACCCAAGGTTAGGGAGCCGAGGGAATATGATGGCAAGCGGGACGCACACGAAGAGAGGACTTCATGTGGCGGTTGAGGCAGTACTTTGAGGCCTTGGACATTACGGACGAGCTTGTCAAGGTAAGTACTGCAACTATGTACTTAAATGGTGTTGCTTCTTTATGGTGGCGTAGGAAGTCGTCCGACATAGAGCGGGGCTTATGTCGGGTGGACACTTGGGCTGAGTTCGAGAAGGAACTCAAGAAACACATCTACCCGCGGAACGTCGAGTTTGATGCCCAGAAGAAGATGTCACGCCCCGGCACTTTGCCCGACAACGAAGGCCGAGCGGACAAGGCATATAACCGAGGCAAGGGCCGAGAGGGACATAAAGGGACTGCCGGCAAGGCCAGGGAGCTTGCCGGACGCGCATCAAGTCACCCGGGGCGCGGCCCGGGTAAGGCAGGGACACATCCGGCCGACGGGAAGACACTAGGGCGAGACATTACCCATCGGGTGGCACGAGGACGTCCCAGGGGCTGCCCTGGGCGATTTGGACAACCAAACATGGCCTTAGAGGTTCCGGAAAGATCTAGAAGGCTCCACACACGTCCGGAACACTCAAGGAGACTCCGGGAAGTTCCACACGACTCCGGAGGGGTCCGGAAGACACCGGGAGACGTCGGAAGGATCCGGAAGAGCCCACATGAATGTAGAACGTTGCGGAAGGACCTAGAAGCATGTGGAAGCTCAAGAAGGTTGTAGATCTCCCTTGTACATAAGTAGGCCTTTCTAGAACCATGTATATAGTTCTAGTAGTGTAGGAATTTTGTGGAGGGTTCTAGAGAGTCATCTCTAGCCCTTAGATCGAACTAATCCTAGCCGTCCATTCAAGGAGGCAACTAGTATAAATAGGTAGGTAGTTCATTTGTAATCCCACCAAGTTGTAGCATTCTCCAAGCAATATAAAGAGCATTCCTTAAGTTCTCAAGCATACTTTCTTACTTTCCCAACTTTCCCACCACACTTCCTTAGCAACCTTTCTTAGGGACAAGGGAGGCTGAACTTAGCCAATTTCCGAGAGCGGGTCGGAATCGACAAAAGGCAGGGGTACGTCGAGGCTAAGTGCCGCACGGTACTTTCGAGAAGTTTTAAGTCCGTGACAGAAAACTGTAAATTGGATATGCAAAATGGCAGTTAGGAGTTTAAATCCCATTTGGATCCTGCATTGAACTTGCCCTAATAATTACTCCACATGACTTCGAGTAAAAATTAATATAGCATTAGTAGAATTTGAATTATTATAGAGATGCTAAAAGAAATAAAGAAACGTAAACTAATAATCTGGAGCTTAGAATATGGAAGCTTGACTATTGACATATTAATAATTACTCCTTCAAGTAAAAATATAGCTTCAGTAGAATTTGAATTATTATACAGGCGCTAAAAGAAATAAAGAAACGTAAACTAGTAATCCGTAGCTTAGAATATGGAAGTTTGACCCGATTCATCCTGCCTTAACCTTTGTGCCTTAGAAGTTAGAATATGGGGGGGAAAAAACGCAATAAGAATTTTTTGAAAATAAAGTAAAAATCAAATTAAAATTTATTCAAAAAAAATATAGAAATATTACCTGGACCATCATATGACCCCCAGCAAATAAGCCAGAGTATCAAAAAACACCCCGCTACGCAAAAGAATTTGAATGCTAACATTCCAGACTCCCCCATTCATCTTCCAGCGTCGATTTGAGCTCAGAAATTAAGCCGAGCTTCGTATATGTCAATTGGTAAAACAGCAGTTGAGGGTGCAGTGTATAATTACCTTATCTTTAAGGTTGGAAATTCTTCTACGGATAGATATGGCTCCCCATTCCAAATCTCTTATATATATGACTATAGGTAATTAAAGCAGCACCCATAAATCCGAAGAGAAACGTGCCCAACAAGCACAACAGGTCGATGGCAAAGTATTTTTTTGACACAAATAAGACACAAATGTAATGAAGCTGCCAAAGGTAGCGATGCACACAACGAAAAAAGTCAACAACGCTAGCTATTTATTTCTCATTGTATTCATTTTTATCCTTGTATATCTCTGTTCTTTCTCTCTCGGCATTTTCGAGATTGTGTATTTGGTCAGCAGATGCATTGGCTACATATTAATCAAACAAATAACAAATTACAATAATTACATTGACATAAATTAACACACAACACTCATATTTCGAATCTATCAATACATATACATACATATATATATGATTCAGAAAAAAAAATAAGGAAAAATACTCATAAATCTTATAATTTAGGAAAAACTACAATGGACAGCATTTTCCTTTCTTTATCACGGTAGGATTGAGGATCTATGATTCATGGTGATACAATCATTTTTTAATAATCTACAAGTGATTTACATTTGATCTCAATTTTATTTGATCTGTTGTATCAATTATCTAGTGGACCCAAGCACATGGACCTTATATACTTAGTTGTTAAAAAAAGAGTTCATAAACAACAAGAGTCGATTGAAAATTTAAGTACCACTCATATGGTCACCGATTCATTAACCAAATGATTGTCTATAAAGACTTATGAAGAACATGTTATTAGCATGAGTCTTTTAAGCAATCCATGATTGTAATAAGTAGCTATCAATAAATTGTCATTTGCTGAAGTTAATGTTTCTATTTTTTTGTTTCCAATTGTGTGTACACATGTTATGTTTTAATTTGACAAAACAAGATTTGTCTTAACAAGACAAAGTTAAATGGGGCAATTATGGACTAGATAGTAGAAGTTGCTAGTGGTGTAATACATGAGGGAATATGATAAACAAGGTTCAATGGCGAACGGTGTACCGATAAACTCTCGCATCCTAATTATATTTATAATATGTGTTAATTGATAAGCATATTGCTAAAGGTTTTTCCGGATAAAATTTAATAAAAGTCTTCCTATTTTATATCAGTTTATGTATAGCCTTTTCTATTTATAATACTTTTTATATTCCACTATTTCTTTTGGCTTATAGAAGTTTAAGTTTTTCACCCTTTTAAAGTACTTCCTCTTTTTATTGATTTATTTTTCTGTGAGTTTCTTCACTAACATTTTCAGTTGTGCCAATTTTTTCTCAATATTTTATTTATTCACTTTAATTATGTCTTTCGAAAATGTATATTAAATAATCTTTGTGTAGCTTTTTATTTTCTTTTGATTAACCCCAAAAGTAGAAAAGAGAAAATTATGATTGAATCTTATATTGCACTTAATTTTTCGAAATTTAAATATCTTGCATATTGAGTTTCAATTTTTTCAATACTAAACTTCATTTTACTTTTTCTTTCTCTACAGTGATTCCAAATTGGAATCAAAGAGGCCAATACATAATTACATAGCCTACGATATAAAAGTGAGTATCAGAGAATATTGATATGTAATTACATAATCAATATACGTCGAATTGTATGATAACTAATATGGCATGATTGAAATAAAAATAAAAATCAATTTACTTCAAATGCTACTACGGATCCGGACAGGGTTAATAGGTTCATATTAAAAATGAAATAGTTTTAGACTTCATTGTTTTGGAAAATACTATTAGTAGCAATTAATTTGATAGTCAGAATTTGTAAGTAATGTTTTCCTCGCAACATGAAATTAATTTAAGCCATTTTATGTTCTTGCATTCGCTGTCTAGCCAATCTTAGTTTGTGTGTTAGACTTAGAGGAAGAAAAATATTTGTTCGACTCCCGAATTTGTTCAACAAGAAAGCATAGTTTTTATTTTTTATTTTTTTATTTTTGAGATAAAAGCATAGTCATGTAGTGATTTGACCTTTGAAAAAAATGTGATTGAGGGGAACACAAATTATAAGAAAAGCATACGACTAAACAAATTAGGCAAATTAATTGGAATGTACGGGCTAACCTGGCCCAATTATATAGCCCAGGCCTAATTACTTTTTCATATTTTTTTTTTTAGCAATTACTTTTTCATCAATTAAAAACTCACATTCCTCAAAAAACCAAAAACAAAAAAATTAAGGGTGCAAGTAAGATAGATGTAATTATACCATGCTATCGATTAAAACAATATGATAATATGACTAGTTCTTCCCAATGCATTAAAGATTCATATATATTTTTCAACAAGAGTTTAATCTAATCTAAATTATGCAAAATTAATTTTACGTACCTACCTACGGGTGGGTCTTAATCAATACATGACGCATTAATATTATTATAATATGATGTATGTAAAGGGGGCAGACATAGCAGAAATATATAGTTATTCACAAAGATATCTAGGACATTATTTTTGTATATACATGGTTCTAGATTATGAAGTAAAATGTTCTAGACAAGTATATATGAAAAAGCCTCTAGAGCATCACTTTTAGCCACTAAATCAAGTTGATTTTCACCGTCTATTTAAGAATGTGGTTATATAAATAGAGCAAGACCTTGTTTTATAATTTTCATTCTAACATCCTATTTAACCAAAACAAAAAAAAAATCATCAAAAAAAAAAAAAAAAAAAAAAGAGTTATATTTACATTAACAAAAAAAAAAAAATGAGGCCCCTCTATAGTCGGGGCCCTAGACGAGGGTCTAAATTGTCTAGCTATAGAGCCGGACCTGCGTATAACGTGTTTAAAATTACTCCATAAAAATTAGTAAATGGTAATTACGATGCGTATTTTTTTTATTTGAAAACCTAAAATTATAGATAGAAAATGAGACTTTATGGTTAAGATTTTTATGCAAACTAAAAATTACTATCTATAACCTTCAGTTCCAAATAAAATACTACTCCTACAGTCCTACTACGTACTATAAAGTTTTAGTAATAGAAAAAACATTTTGCAGATCACTTTTCAGACGTTTAGGAATTAAAGCAAAAATAGGAGTATATAACTACTGAGTAAAATAAAGTAGCATTGTAGCTAGCATATTCATTACATAGAAAAATCTCTACAATTATGTATGTATAGGTGAGAGATAAAGTGATTAGTTAGATCTCGGTTGAGCTAGGGGGAGGGAAAAGTAAAACATTTAACGATGAAAACACCTTCATTTGGATTCCTGTTTCTATTTCTGCTATTGTGTGCCATTGAAGGCTGTGGTATGAAAGTGAACAAGGTGATATAGCCTGATAAGGTTTGGAGATTGATAATAATAAGACAAAGTAAGAGAGAGAATAAGGAGATGGGATGATAGTGAAGGGGTGTGGTACTGAGCCTTTATTTTAACCAGAAAAAAGTGTAGGTCTACTCCTCATAATTAAATTTTCACAAAATGAAAAAAAGTTAATTACTAATAATATTCAATTATATATATATTTTTTAAATTGTTGTTTAGTTCATTTCATTATATTTAACTGTCATGATCAATTTTAGCTTGCTTGATTGTCAAAAAAACTATTTTCTTGTAATTGTTTGGTTGTTAAGAAAGTTTAGGAACATAATATTTTTGTTTGATTATGAATTACGATTTCTTAATTTGTTGCATAGAGTATTTTATAAATAATCATGTTTTCATTATATTAACTTTATTATAATTAATTTGACGCTATTTTATATTTTTTAGTCACCGAATTTAACAGGGGGTTATTGTTAATTTTTAAAATTAACAGTGGGTTATTGATAATTTCTTTAGGTAAAAATTGTGGTTTTGCATCATTTTGTGGGGGTATAATTGTTATATGACTTGAGAAGGTATTGTTTTGCTAATAATAAATAAGCACAAATGGGCTTTCGATAAGAAAAATCACAAATAAGGGATTTTGATAGTTAGACAAAGTACAAGGGGTGTTTGCAATTTATTTTAAAAAATTTCCAAATTTTCCCAGGATTTCCCTATTAAATTGGTGGAAAATTTTTTTCTTCACAAATATTTCAAAAAAGTTGAAGTAAAATAATAACATCCTTCATTTCATGCTATCTAAACAACATGTGAAAGAAAAAAAACTAACTTTCCTTTCACTTTTCCGACAACCAAACAATACATTTAGGAAGTGAAGGAGAGGTAATAAATTAAAGCTCAGGGTTTAGGAAAAATTTGATAATAAATTGAAGGGATGTATGTGCTAAGGAGGGAAATGGAATTCAATTTGGGAGACACGTTTTCAGCACAAATGCGAGTAAGGCCAAGGATGAAGGGCACGTGTCACCATATCAAAGCATCACGTACAGAGGATCTTGAGCCGACCGGGGTGTAGATCCTCTGTACCACTTTTAGTGTACCACTTAAGTGTATCACCATTAATTAATTGACACTTGCACATATGACAATTATAATAATTCTCATATATACATGTGTCAATCAATTAGTGGTAATACACTTAAGTGGTACACCAAAAATAGTACAGAGGATCTTGAGCCTATCAAAACAGTTGCCAAGGGGTCTGACAACTGCAGCAAAGCACACCACAATGGAATGATTTTATTCCCTGTTTTTGAATTAAATTTTAATCATGTCATCATTGGAAAATCTGTCTATCTATTGTGGAGGATTATTGAGATATCCAGAAAATTGCTCCAAATTATTTCACTCTCTCTCTCTCTCTCAAGTCTCAACTCTATTTGTTCTTCAATTAATCTATAAAAAAATTACTAAAAAAAATTGAAAAATCACACATTTACCTCTTTATTTCATTAACTTAATCCATAATAAATTATACGGCAAACATATTACTCTATGCAATGGCTTAAATTTTAATTTTCTAAGTCCAAACACGTGGCATTTGTCTACATTAAGTAACAGAGATGTTACACTCAGGGGCGGACCGCTAGAGGGGCTGGGGGGCGACCAAGAAAATTCTGAAACAAGTATTTAAATGGATATTCGTCAAAAAATATGTCAGTAGAGTAGTTGGTGGAATGCCTCACTTAAAATAATGAGGCCCAGGTTCGAATTCCTTGGGTCTCAGTTTTTTTTTTTTTTTTTTTTTATTATGAGCTATATATCAATCTTTCTTCTATATTATCAATATATAACATAATATGGTCATATGTACTAAAATTAATGTAAATATTTGATTTTATAAAATGCACTACAATAAAGAAAAATAAATTTTAATATTAATTTTGGTACTTTTTATGCATTTTTTTTACAGAACTGAATTTATGTTGTAAAAATATTTATGTGTTTTAAGATTATTCAATATTTTGAGCCATTTATTGAATGAGACTCTTTAAAAAATTACTAATATATTTCTTCACTTTTTATTAGATAAATATACAATATTACTTATTTTCATTTAGTTGTCATTTTATCACAATAATTAAAAAAAATCTCGCCCCCCCCCCCCCAACCAATTAAAACTGTCTAGGTCCGCCCCTGGTTACACTATTGAGTAACTAAGGCTGTCAATCGAGTTTTGTGAGTCGAGCCTTATATAACACAAACTCAAATTTAATCGGGTTTTCGAATATAGGCTCAAACTCCAAAACTCATATACCATCGGATTTGAAGACTATAGGCTCAAACTCGGCTTATGTAACTCAGTTTTTTAGTACAACCGCTGCACCACGTCATCAAATACACGTGGTGCAGCCCACCAATACACTTGGGACATGTAAATTGATAATACACATCACCCTATCTTCTAGCCATGTTACAGAGATTCAAAAAATTGTGTTCACATTACTATAACATGGATAATGTGGATTATTAATTCACATATCCCAAATATATTAATAAATTGCACCACATATATTTGATGACGTGATAACAGTTGTACTAAATAATCTCTCCTTAAACATATCTCGTGAAAATACTAAAATCCCATTTGGGAATTTGAATGAACCGGATACATAAACCGTCCAGCAGCCGGTTCACATCATCTGATCCGAATAAAAACCGTTATCTTCTTACCCATTAGGAAGGAAAAATCTGTGCTCCTCTCTCTCTCTCTGGACCTCAAAGCCAGTCCAATGGCTCTCGCCAGTAGTAGCACCCGAATCCTCTACGACGCCCCCAACAGATATCCGTACACCCACACCCCTCTCCACCGTCCACTCCTGAACCCTTCATCTCCGAGGACAGTAAATTTCACAGTGTCCGCAAATCCCAAAAAGCAATTCTCTTCATCATCATCAAGAAGTGGAAAGTTTGACAGCAAGAACAGGAAATCCGGCTCCGTCACGACAAAGGAACAAGAAGAAATAGTAGAAGAGAAAGGAACGGCTGAGATTGAAAGTTTTGTCGTTGATGATGGGTTTGTAATTCCTGAGCTACCTGGAGATAAGCCTGATTTCTTTGAAGGCCCTCAATGGGATGCTCTTGGATTTTTTGTCCAATACATGTGGGCTTTCGGAATCGTTTTCGCGGTAAAATTTTCATTTTCTTTTTCTTAATTGAGATTCTTATGTTATTGCTTGTTTTAGGTTCAATTAATTATTTTTTTTGTTTGGGGGGGGGGGGGTGGAGGAGTATATATATATATACAATTGAGTATAAGATAGATGTGATATTATTATTAAGAAGAAATTAATGTTTTTGTGTGCTAGGTTTGTAAGAAATGTTTTTAAGTATTATTCTATAGTTTGTTCTTCATGGTTTTTACTTCTTTAATTGTTGCAGTTAGTTTCCTCTGGTATTGCTGTGGCCACATATAATGAGGGAGCAACTGATTTCAAAGAAACTCCGGTGTACAAGGAAGCAATTCAGTCTCAAGATCTTCTAGAAGAACCGGACACACCTAATTCAGACGTCTTCGAGTCGAATCCAACCGAACAAGCACCTAGTTTGGAGTAATAAAATTGTTTCCAAGCCAACATAATACCAAACGAAGAAAGGTCTGAACTCGCGATGTTATTATGTGGTAGATAGGTACTTCTCATTGAGGTTTACACAGGATATAACTTCATCATGTTTCTAGTGTTTATGGATATGTTTCAGAATTCAAAATATTCATATCCAGAGATGAAATATATGAAATTTCATAATCTGGCCCTCTCTTGTAATACAGAGTTTGCCTCGATATGGTATGGTATATTGTTTACTTAAACATAAAAATTGGTGATAAAAAAAGTCTATTTCAATTAGCTAATGGAGATCAATGAATTCATCAATTTCTATTACAGATTAAAGTAAACTACTAATGCTAGCTTGTTTTCCATAGTTCAATATGTTATTATGTTTGTTAGAATTGAAAAAATTGTTGCCAGTAGTATCATCGTCAATGATCGGGTTTCTGGCTTCAACTTCATTTCACCTCCACTGTGGTGGAACCCGAATCCCATAATGCTTGGCCTTGGCGCCACTGTAACTATTGGAGAAGCTGAAATCCCACAAAATATAACATAAAAAAGAAGCATTTTTTTACAATTCTGTACAAGTTAAATCAATGTCCTAATTGACCCTTTCACATTAAGTCATGGAGTGAGCAAAATTGTGATACCTGCAATAGTTGAATTAGGCATTTTCCCGATTGAAACTTGAGTCGGAGGTGCAACAGAAGGCAAAGAAGTGCCTACAAACACCAATAACGAACGAGTTAGTTAAAACAAGTTAAATCGATGCCTTAATTGATCCTTCTTCCTATCTCTTCCTTGTCGCCATTAGGAAATTTATAGCTACACATACCTGGACAAGTGGAAGTGCCCATCTGGAGATTGCATAGGAGAGGTAACTGTAGAGCAAGTGTTGTGTTTATAGGGAAAGAAGTCAAAGTTGTGTCATTGAGCAATAAACAAAGGCAAGTAGGCTTCAGGGCGTAGAGTTGTTTGAGGTTGTCACAGCACGGCTGGACAGGTGAAGCCGCCATGCCCTGCACGAACGGGGCACATGGGGCTAAAGAAAGGAAATTTGGCCCACATTCAGCCATTGTGGTCTGAGCGTTAGCGGCCCGGAAAGAAAAACAACTGAGAAACACAAGAATGATTGCAGTGCTTGAGTGATGATAATGCATTATTGCAACTTAGGTTGATAAAGTGAGTTTTGATTACTACATAAAAAGTTTGTTGTATAAATAGATGAAAATGCATGACTTTAGCATGAACTGCAGCACCATGCATCAAATGTGTGATTTCATGTGATGCCTAAACTTATTAGCTTGACTGGTCAAACGAAGTCCAGAAAAATGTGTTTTTTGTTTCATAGGCAGATGGTAACTTACATTTCTATCAAAAACACGAGAAAGCTTCCGTCTTGGAGTGAATGTAATTTCCTTTGGGCAAAATTTCAATAATGGTCATGTGACTTTGGATTTTTTTTTTCAAAAATAGTCATGTAATTATACTCAACACATATTTAGTCATCTAACTTTTACCCAAATTTAATTTTAGTTCTATGGATAACTAATTTCGTACTCTAAACTTCAATTAGTTTCAATTTTCGTCCTGCAATTATCGAAGAGAAAGTTTCTAATTGTATAACGAAAATTAAAACTTACTAAAAGGACCAAATTTGTAAATGTAGAACGAATGTTGAAACTTATTGAAAGGACGAAATTTGTTATGCATATGATTAAAATTGAATTTCGGTTAGGACTAAACGTGTCTTCGGCATAGTTACATGAAGTATTTCAAAGTTAACAGGATTTATTTTAAAAAATTTGTCATTTTCTTTTTATAATTAAAATATAAATATGTTAAAAAGTGGATTAATGATTAAAATAAATAAAATTTTGTACTTGTTGAAAAAATAATTTGAGAAATTTCTTTAGTGAGTTTATGATAGGGTTATTTGTACTTACACCCCCTGAAATATCATTATTTGGTGGTTACTCCCAAATATTTTTTATTTTCTAAAAATCACACCCATTGTGTTAACAAACCATCAATTCTACTTAATAAATATCTATTTTACCCTTTTCCCTTAACAATTATTTGGTTGGTTCCTTTTGAACTACTTGAAATTTATTCTAATTCTAGTAATACGAATTTGGGAACATCGAATATTGTTTTATTTATATTGCAAATTTTCCTAAAAAAAATCAACAGAACATAAGCTAGTTTCTTCAATTATTTTAAGTTCTAACCCAAATGCTCGTACAATGATGTTGAAAAGTCTCTATGTATGAAAATTGTAACCAGGTCATCAAAATAAAAACGTTATATGTAATAGCACCAATTCTTGAATATTATGCATGATGCTATTGCATATGATGTTTTTTATACTGATGCCTGAATATAATTTTCATATATAGACTTTTCAACACCGTCGTTTGAATTCTTGGGTTAGAATCATGGAAGAAACTTTTTTTATTTTGTTTGATTTTCTAAAGTAAAATTGTAATATAAACAAAACATTATTCAATGTTTTGAAGTTCATACTAGTTATTACTAGAATCAATACAAGTGGTTCTAAAAAGAAGAATCAATTCAAGTATTAAAGGGAAAAAGGGTAAAATAGACATTTAAAAGTGGAAAGGATGGTTTGTTTAAGGAAGGAGTGTGATTGCCAAAAATGAAAAAAGGGGGTAACTATCAAATAATGATAGTTCAGGGGTGTAAATGCAAATTAAATAACCTATCATGATATATTATAACATTACACACATACCCTCCATGCTTATAGAAATTACCCCTCTTAAAAAGGTTACTACTGTCATTAGTATTGGTCAAATTAATTGAACGTCGTTACCAGGGTAAAAAAATATATTCGAATAAATTTTGTGAATTTCGGAAAAAAATGAGTTTATTGGATGAAAAGTAAAAGTAAGAAAATATTGATAATTATTGAAACATTGGAAGGACTTTGTATATTTTTATCTAAACTCAAAGGTGTGAAGATAATTATCTTAAAAATGTAATATGGCCGAAATTTCTGTTAGACTTGCTAACTTGGTATTCAATTAAAGTTTCATTTTGTCAATGATGCAATTTCAAAGTATAGATATTCACAATTGTTTGAGTTCTACGGTGACATATTATTAGTCAGTAAATTTAGACTGGGCGAATAGTTCAGCAATTTAGAAAAAATAGTTCAGCAACCTCGTTAATACTAGACAAAACTTGTGAAGTATGCATTTAAAATGGGGGGTTTCCGTAATTTCTCAAAAGTAAAGGGGGTGTATGCAATTGCACATACTCAAAAGGGGTAAATCGTATAATTTCATCACCTGAAAAAATTACAGAGCAGCAGGGTACTTAAATCACCATCCTCCTTTCTGCCAAAATCCGAACCAATCAATGGCTCCAATCTTCGAATACTTCGTAGTTTGCGGGATCGGGCCCGAAATCCGCACCCTCGACGGCAATCGAGGGTACCATGGAAGCAGCGTAATGTACTTACCTTTCCTATTGGATCAATACCCTCCATCCAACCACACTCTTTATCCACCCCCTCCCCCTCAACTCCCCACCTGCGTTTTGCCTGCCGGAGTTCAGTTCTATACCACCAAAAACCCTTCTGTACCTCGAAGCTACCCAATCGTGTTAACCGAAGGGGACGGTTCCAAAATTTATGTCAGTTGCATTGAATTTCGCGATCCGGTTTGTGATGACGTGGCGGAGGCCCATCGGATTCCTCCGAATTCATTTGCTGATAAATGCATCTGCCTCGTATCCCGTGCCCCTGCTTTTGCTATTCTGCGTGAAGCTTTGGAAGAATTGTTCCTACTTTGTTTCTCACCCTCGGGGAGTAGGTAAGAGAAATTTGATGTTTTGTAGTTTGATTGAAGTTGTTGTGCTATGAAATTATTTGTTTGTTTATTTTTTATGTTTTTCGGGGAAAGGTTTTAGATGCAACCTTCACACGTTTTGGAGAAATTAGATCATGGCCTCAGTGAACAGTTTGTTAGAATGCAGTGAAGCTTCTTTGAAGATAAACGCACTATATTAAAACCTTGGGGGTAATTAGTAAGAGTTCATTGAAGCTCCCCTGAAGAAAAACATCCTTGAGAAAAAATATGTTAAACCTTAGGGGATAATTTGTGAATACATTAAACCTCCGATGAAGATAAAAGTCCTTGAGGAAATATATATTAATCTCGAGTATATTAAACTTCCTCTTATGATACATGTCCTTAGGTAAAAAATATTAAATCTTAAGGGCAATTTCTAAGATTCATTTAACCTTCCCTGAAGATTAGCTTCCTTTAGAAAAAATATATCAATTTGAAAGATCCTACTCTAATGCTAAGCATCATGTGGTGAAATTACATAGAATCTCAGGGGCAAATGGAAAGAATACATTAAACCTATGGGGAGGTAGATAATATTGGAGGAGCCACAGCGGAGTACATGTGTGTTAGAAACAATACTTAATGTAATGTTGTTTCTTTGCTCTTTTTTCATTCTTTTCATATGATTGTGAAAGCTTATTGCCATTGTTTGAGAAGGATATATGATGTGGTCAGCTTCAAATCATTTTCAGCAAGCCATTGTGGGAAGTTATAGCACATTTAGTTTCCAATGTACCTTTGCCTACTCCTGGAAAGGACCGAGTTTTGTTTGCTATTGAGAATAGCCTACTTGCTGTAGAGGTTCCACCAAAGGATGGTCTTCCTCACGTTGATGTATGTCACCTACAATTTTCTCATTCAGGTTTTGTTCGGAGGAATCTTTTATTTGTTGATGTGTACTTTTTTTTAGTTGATAGTCATAGTTTATTTTTCTTGTCATTTCAGATATCATTTCAGCCTTTGGTCCAGTGTTTGGATGTTGATAATTTCATAAAATTATTCACGGCTGTGTTGCTTGAAAGGAGGATTTTGCTCCGTTCCGACAAGTACTTTCTTTGGCCTTCACCTTTGGAATTATTTGCTTGATAAAGAATTTTATAATTCCAGTAAATTAGAGTATATTTTGTCCTTCCTTTCCCCAAGCAATATACATTAGCTATAATGCTAATGAGTTCTGTCCTTTGTTAAATTGTTCAACAATACCACATGTTTATGGCTGAGAATTACTCCTACTCCCAGAACCAACATTTCACACCCAAAATTAGCACCACCATATGTAATAATTAAAAGAAGACAATACTTGCCTTTTACTGCGCATGGTATATACTTACGGTCGAAATACATATATATGTGTGTGTGTGTGTGTGTGTGGTAGCTGCTGTTGTGTAATTAAATTGATCTTCTTTCCATTGCCTTTTATTTTTGTTAGCATGTTGTTTCAGTTGACTCGGGTTATGGTCTAAGAGTATCAAAATTGCTTTTGTTATTGTGAACCATTTGTTGAAGGAATTGGAAGAATTATAATAAAATACATTTGATCTAGGAGAATATGACTATGCTTGTTTTTTATATTAGAAGCACTTCATATTACATATACCCTAATACTGTTATAATTCTGATCAAGTTTGAGCATACATATCATATGCTCTAAGCTGGTTAAAAGTATGTTTGACACCCACTTAATGCTTTTGTTAGTGTGACTATACTTGTATATATATTCGAAACACTACTATATAATCTTGATAGTTTAATTTCTATTAATTGAGGAATGGTACCAACTATATAATGAATACTCCTCAGGGAAGGTTGAGATAGTAATCCTATAATTGTGTTTTTCAGTTTCTTGTATTATTAATTCCTTTTACATTGTTTGTTCAGGTATTCTTTATTAACTCTTGTATCAGAGGCCATATGCCATTTAATATACCCATTTCGGTGGCAGGTATGTCATGTTATTTTGTTCCATGGCTTTTGTGAAAAATTACTTTTACTATATGATTGGTAGTGTACTTCATGATGAGATTATTATTCTTGCTTTCTGATCTTTTTATGTTTGCTGTGCTGAAGCATGTCTACATTCCGTTACTATTTTTCAGTGGAGTTGATTATATTGATGCTCCCACACCATATATGATGGGTCTTCATTCTGGTGTTGATACTTTTGGACTTGTCATGGATGGTGTAAGTTCTTTCTTGTATCTAATTATACAAAAGCTGTATTGATGCCAGGTTTCTCTATCGTTCATACTCCAATATTTTTTTTGTCTAGATTCTGAAACCATATGGAATAATCACCTCATTTAAAAGTTTAAGTTAGTAGCGAGGAAAGACAATTGGTATTTGTTATATCAAACTATTTCAGAAATAAGCTAAACTTCTAAGTGATGATAACACTGTAAATCTGAACAGAAAATGGTTACTGAGTGATGTTACATCTATACGCTGTTCATAACATTGAATTGGCATATTGCAGCTGGAATATTTTTGTTCAAATGTTCGTAAAGTGGTACATTATTTCGTCTTCATTGTATTTAATCCTTGTAGAAGCAATGCCGTGATTGCCTACAATTGTTGTGACTGCTGAGACAGTGACATGCCTGCCACTAAAATTGGTTCTTTTTCAATTACTTCGCAGGTAGTAGTTGTAGACCTTGAACACAATCTCATCACCACAACAGAAGATATCCCTCCCATACCAGAGCCAGAAAATAGTTCTTTACGTGGTGACCTAATGAAATTATTATATCCAAATGTCGTTGGCATAGACCATATGAAGACTGGTTCCTTCATTGAGCAATGTCCTAGGGGTGGTAGTAGACCGTGGGGAGAAGATCATGATCTCCATCTTAGGTGATTTTTTGTGATCAGATTAACTTTTGAATAGTAATAACGACGGGCTGGTTTCTTCATTTGAATCTAGATGAGTTTATACATGTTTGACTTGCCTCTTCTAATTGAAGAAAATGTGAATTCTGGTTTGTGTAATACTATGCTTATTAGCATTTTGATTCAATGCTTAGAGTTATGACATAACATTTTATCAGCTCCTTTCATAGAGTGTTCGGGTGTCTTCAACAAAGAAATTTAATGAGATGCAATTTCTTTCAATTTTCCTGAAGAATGAGTTAGTTAAGTCATGGTTCTCATGCTCATTCCCTGAGATCTTTGATTCACTTTTCCTTTTTAAAATCAACAAGTCTTTAGATTTTAGAGTAACTCAAAACACGTCATCTTTGACTTTCAGTTGTCTGAACTCACAATCCATGCCTAATTTTGTCATTAGCTACATTTATTGAATTTGGTGGTTGATTATGTGGATTGCATCATGAGTTATATTATATTGGACATTATTTGGTACTTAGTTGAATAGTTTTCACATTAAGGCTTGCTTGTCAGACCTCCAATTGTTTATTTTGGTGCCCCAGGTTTTTCGTTCAATCTAATATGTTTTGATGGTGCTTTAGATAATAATATATTGAGATACACACTGTCGTATACTAGGATGGCTTTGAAGTTGATGGACTTCATATTTAGTTTATACTTTATATATAGACAGTTGCTTAATGTATCATTTTGCGGAAATCTGCACAAGATTAGCCCTCAACATACACTAGGATGGATGTGAATGTAGCATGTTAGGTTGTGTGATGTAAAATGTCATTTTATAACATTCTTTTGGTTCATGATGTATATTCATTCATACACATGCTCACACATTAAAAAAAAAAACTGTTGGTGAGCTCTTACTTCCTACCTTGCATATATATATCTTTTATGTTAGTGATCCTTGTGGCCTGTCAGAGTAGTAGCTGACGGGAAAAATTGCAATCTTCACCTATTCTACATAACTGTTGGACTCAGCTGTCAAATTGTTTTGATTCTTGCAGGTTTATATTCCTAAAATTCTTCGCATCAATTTTAGGAGGCTATCGAAATTTTATAGTATGAAGCTTTTACCTTGATCTTCTTCTGAATAGTTCATTCAGTAGTTTAAATGAACCAAGAAACTGAATCATTATTTGTCAGGAAAACACTGCAACTCATGTCTTCAACAGCCAGGCGTTTCTTAAGAAGCGTTCTCGGTCAACAAACCAGCCACCAGATCCAATGGTGGGACCATGTGTTTTATAAATGTCGCTATTATTCATATTCTATAGTTAATATTCGTGATCCCTAACTTTTATATTGGTGTGCATCTTAACAGATAAGCCAATTTGTGGAATCCCAAGGTTTCTTCGATTATTTGGAGAGAGGTCTTGGTTCTGAAGAAAATGGCAACAATCTTCTTGACAGGTTACAAGATGCTGTTGGCAGGGGACAAAATCCTATGTCAATTCTTCCTTCACTTACGTCAGAGCCTGAAATTGTGACAATTTCTGATCCTGGTCTGGGGATATCGGGTAATCTCGTCAGACCTTGCCAGTTTAGACTCATAAAAATGAGAAGATGGTCTCAAAGACATTATGAGCTGAATGTGTACTGATGATGCAGCTTGTCTTTTCTATAGGTTCAGGTGCCAAATACTGTTATGACAGATTTCCTTCAAATGCGAGAACAGAGGAGCAGGAAGAAAAGAGGAAGCAGATTCTAGCAGCAGCAAGTGGAGCGCTCGAGTATTCTGGAAAGCTTACTCAGAAGTAAATTATATATTTTAAAAAAGATGTTCCTCTATCTCAAACTAGGCTGATTTGCTTGCTCTCTTGAAATTAAACATTTTCTATATTTTTTTATGTAGTTCGCCTTCAGTCCTTGCTGGCAAAGATTCTAAGCCTGAAAGCCTGAGTCCAAGGGAGAGGGCTGTGAGTATTATATCAAGTTATTTATATAATTCCTAGAGCAATTTGTATGATTACCTTTATCAGATAAGTATTCATATCTTACAGGCTGAAAGAGAGCGCATGGTATTGGACATTCAAGTGAAGCTGCAGGTGCAATGTTTTCTATTTACTTATTTTCTTTCGGCTGTGCCAAAAGTTTTCTTGAATATCTTATCGTATCGACCTTCACCTTTTGGTTTGGAATCTTGCATCTGGTAGTGTCTTCATTGATGGATAATTTTTCGGTAGAACTAGTTCTCTTCTAAGGTACTTAACTATGCAGTATGCTTTTTAACTCTCTTGGTTATATTGATTTAATTACTCAGTCATCATTAGGTCTTTTTTTAGGTCATTTAGGTTCATATTTCCTTCTTCTGTGCCAGGTAATTATTGGAATTGGAATGCAGCTTCTGTTTCGTTAATAGGACTTTCATGAATTTGATTGTCTACTCACATTATTGATTGTGTTCCATGTGTTGAGTATTGTTCTACTATTGAGTATTGCAGTTCAGGCAAATCATATTTTATGATTTTTGTATTGTAACAGAGAACAACCTGCATATGATAACATGACTAAAATCAAAGACATATGTTGAGGATTGTCGCTTGCCAGTAGTTCTTTTTAGTTTCTGCTAGACTTTGGTCTCAGTGTCTGAAAACCTAGCCTTGCTTTCGTCATGGTTCATTCAACTTTAAGCTGATTTGAAAGACAATTTGGCGAAGAGAACTGCAAAAAAGAAGTGTATTTTGTATTTCACTTGTTTGACAGCAAGATGTCCTTCTGTGTTCTTATGTTTTGACTCTGGTAGGAATTACTGGACAAATTTTAAATGTGTATTATTGCTTAATAGTTCTGACAAGAATATGCTTTAGCAGAAGCAGAACGTTGTGTTCTGGTTTTGTCTGTATTGCTAAAGAAGTCTGAATTTTAAATATATCACCTTTAAACAGGGATTATGGCTAAGACTTTTGAAACTGGGAGCAACCGATGACCCTCTTTCATCATTTGAGTATGGAACCATCCTTGGTATGTTTTTGTTAGTGGACTAAATTGAGTTGCCTTTCTTTGGAGTAGCATTAGTTATAACTTTGTTTGCAAAGATAAGTAAATTTACTGACATATGTTTACTACTTTCTCAGCTTTAATTGAGTCTGATGCTGAGGGAATTGGTGGTAGTGGCTTTGTTGAGTGTATAAGAGAACACATTCATTCGGTATGTTATGTCTTCACAAATACACCTGATTTGATTTATGCCCTGATGTTGATTTTAAAACTCTGGTACTTTTGCTTATAGGGATGGAACTGTCAATTGACGGACGAGCAGTTCATTGCAGTGAAAGAACTGGTTTGTCAAACTTACACTTCTTGACGCACGACATGGTTATAGATATTTTTGTATATAGCTTGAATTGAAGGAGCATCTGTAAATAGCATTTAAAATGTGAAAGTAATTCATGTAAAAATAGTTTCTATTTAATTAGCTGCACAGACACCCTGCAGTAAGATATGTAGTTTCCATGTATCTGTAAATAGCTTTTAAAATCTGAAAGTAATTCGTTTGACATGAACACAGCTTAAAACAGCTATCAATCGTGCTATTGCTCGGAATGACATGGTAACTATTAGAGATGCCCTTGAAGTGTCTGCTGAAATGCACAAAAAGGACGTGAACAATGTTTCAGATTATGTTCAGCGACACCTTCGTTCTCTGTCCATCTGGGAGGAGTTACGGTATGCTTGTCTTTTTTGTATTGCAACATTGTTTTTTCTCTCTCTCCATATCTTCCACAATATCCTTTTTATTACTGGATCAATTTTCGTCTACTGTTCAAAATCATCCTAGTTTATTGATTATGTCTACTTTTAGTTAGAACTTATAATCCTGGGAAGTTTCGATGTTCAATAGTTTTTATGTGGATACTTTCATCATATGTGAATGCCTAATTTAGCCATTTACAATGTACCACGACACAAAAGAAAACAATGAATCTTTTGTAGGTCTTAAGACTTTTTGTCACCTCAGGGAGGGTGACAGCTGCAGCATTCCACAAATGCTCCAGAATGTTCTGCCGCCCTTTGCATTGGCACAAACAAACTACCATAGAAGATACCACCCAAGTAATTTCTTCAGAATATCACCATTCATATTGCTAAATAACTTCATGAACTAAATCCTCTATAGTCAAATGTAAATAATATATTATTCTTTATAATCTCTCTCAATCTGTAATCCTCAAATCAAAGGCATGGGTAAGGACTATTAAATCATGGAAAATATCAGGTTATGTAAGTCTCAACCATGCAAACTTCCTCACTAGCATGAATGGTAGAACATCTTTTTTGAATTAATTAGATAGTGTTTACCCATGCCTATGGTCTTTCATGTATCTGAATCTCGTTGGACCAAAGAATGATAAATTAGTAGAATGTGTCCACGGACAGCCGCGGGGGAGGGGGGGGGGGGGAGTAGCACCCCCAAGATTTGGGTTTCTTTGTTAATCCTATTTATGCCTTAATATAATATACAATGAAATTAAATTTGTTGTTTCACCAATTCAAAAGTCCAAACACAAAACTTAGTAATACAAATAATATATCTGTCGGTGGTATATTCCACATAAATAATGTTTTTACCAACAACTAAATGATTATATGACTCAATTATATAATTTGGCATAATCTTATAAATAAAGACAACACACCAATACATTTTCTCCATGCAATGGTTGGCTTGTCTTCCAAATGTTTGTGCCAATTGTATCGCATCTTCTCATCTCCCAAGAGGCTAATTTTGAACTCTCAATTATATATGTTTAATTTTGAATGGCATATACCTTATTCTATTGTTATCTCTATTCTTTAATAGAAATTAATCTACTTTTTTCTCTATTTATAATTATTTTAGTATAATAATTAAAAGGTGAATCTTCTCTAGTTTACTGTTTGTATGTTGTTTAACAGTTTATCGTAAATTATTCCTCCCACACTTCTTGGATTGAGTTATTATGAAATTGTCTAGAAATTTATTTTGGCTTGTTATATTGCATGATATCTTTGCCTAATTTTAAGAATATGTAATTCATAACAAGATTTATGTGTGGTGTGTAGAACTATTGTAACAATACGGCTTCAATATTTTATTTTTCTTCATTAAATTACTTTTGCATTTTGAATTCAATATAATACGTGTAGATACCCCATTTTATAGTATTTTTTCTTGGGGAACTTATGAAATAAGAGAGATCCAAATTAGTTGTCAAAATATTTCATAAAATGGTTCGGCCCCCTCAACACTCCATTCCTAGATCCTCCACCCCTGTTTTGTGTCATGTACCAACATTGAAGTCCAGTTCGTCATCATTGTTATTATATCCATAACCTCTAGATCAGACCCTAGAATCATGGTGTCAACTACATGCTTGTGAACACAAGCAACTCAAATATCATCCATGGACATGTTTCTCACATATCTTTGTACTGTCCTAGTTGTAATCTCTACTTCTAGAAATTGTATCATTTGATATACGACATCCTGAAATCAAATCCCACTCAAGATACATATATAGCTCTATAGATTGGAAGTTTTAGAACGCAAGGTCTCATATGTCAATAATTCGTAACTAATGATATTCGGGCCTTTGAATAGACACTTGCAGGCTTCCCATAACATATTACACTCAAAACAAATATATTTGTGGAAAAGGTTGTGGAAACTTTGATCCATTCTAACAACTCACTGTTGTTAGTCAGGATCTCTGTAATAAACTTTCTAACCAACAAAAGTTGTAACACATAAACAGTCTCAGATCTTAACATAAACTTTTTGAACATGAAATATGATGCGTATCTCTTATACCTAATCTTAATGCCTGTCACATCCCAAGCAGGTAAGTAAATGGAAAGTTTTCTTTATGATTAATATACGAAGGTAATATCTTCCACAGATGATAATGATTAATTAAAAATTAATGAATTTTTTCAATTTGGCAAGGTTCTGATTCAAAATGAAGAGAAAAATATCAGTAATGGATTTTTTCTAATTCTATATTTTACCTTGTGATCTATTGCAGCTTTTGGGAAGGTTACTTTGACTACTTGCTTGACCGCTTCTCAAACAAGTAAGGCTGTTATTGTTTAGATGCTTGATTCTGCTTCAATAAATTGAAATGATGAGTTGTTTCATGCAACAATTAGCAAGTTTGTGAACCAGTCTACCTATTCGTGTACTTTTTATTTTTATGGTTGTTTGGTTATATCTAAGTCTCATCTGTCTTCTATCTGTGGTTCGTTCATACTATTGTGTACTTGCCTTTTGTAAATAGAGTTTTGTTGGATAAACTATGTTCACAAAGAATCTGACTTTGAATGGATGGACCAGATGCATGAAGATAATATCTTATCCTGCTTCTTGAGATTTTATGGTTCTAAATGGGAGGACATGAATGTTTTTTGAAGTATATTGACTTAGCAAGCAACAACATGTACGGATCAATTGATGTCGGAGTCAGGAATTAAGCTGACATGTGGAAATTGAAAACCGATTCTGAAATCTTTATTAGTGATGAAGAATGTAAAGCAGGATTGAGAGACGAGAACTAAGAAGCTTCAGAATCTATCAGAGGAATTCGTTTGATAAAAAGAGAAGGAAATAGGAGCGAAGGAGTTAATAGAGCTTTTAACAAATAAGAAGAGGAATATTGTATCTTTTGGCAACTCAGCTTCCAACTCTAGTTAGCATATGTCGTCGAAGTTCTCTTCCTAGCTAATTTTTGAATCGTAATTTTGCCACTTATCTTTGACCGGGGTTTTCTAGCATTGCTTGGTTGCCTATCTTTTTGGTGTTCCTGAAGAGGCTTTTAAATTGCAAAACAGAAGTATCGTGTTTAAATTCCACTATATGACCACGGCAAATATATTGTGTAACCATGAACTCTTTGCCTGGAATTTTCGGTGCATCCTCGATTTAATAAACTCACTAGCATTTTTGCCAGATATCTTTTTTTTTTTCAATTTAATTGCGAGCCTTTATTTCTAACATTGTCCAGTCGAAAGAGGAAGGATACGTGGATGTGAAAATTATTCTAATTCATTGTAATGGCAATTTCTTGTTATTTTCATTTCTCTTAATCCGTAATGTGAAAAGGCCTTATTGTGTAGATCTCCCTCTTTTATTGAATAACGCATTACATATTTAACCGGATTATGCCAAGAACATGATCATTCAATAATATATTTGGTTACTGGAAGGAACTAGGAATATAAGTTGAAATGCATGTACTTTACATCTCTCTTTAATCTTAATGTTTTTGTCATGTTAGGTCAACCAATTATGCAACACTGGTGACCACACAACTAATAATTGTGGCGACACATATGGTATTTCATCTATATGCTTCCCCTTATTCCTTGTTTCATTCCCTCACTTGAAGTTATTGTTTTCACTCTTTTGATTGTCAAATTCTTGTTCTTTTATTGTTATGGAGGCTGGCTTGGAACTTCCTGACACTGATGCGTGGAATATGATTGAAACAATAGCAGGAAAGAACAACATTGGCTATAAGCACATTGTGAGTAACTTTTTATTAGACTACTTTATTTTTCTTGTTTTGTATGGTTAGGACTTGATGGTTTGGATTTGATGGTTTGATGAACTTAATGGTTTTCTCAAGTTTGAATGCTTTGTGTTTCGAAGCTGGGTGACGCACCATCTACTGTAACATAATTTTACCTGTTCTACTCCTAATTCTCCTGTTCAATCCCTGTCATAAAATTTTGAGTTGTTTGACATTATTAGTATTATTAATTCTATATACTATTATCCATATAAAAAGATGATATATCTTTAAGTAACTTTTATTATATTTTATATTATATAGTAAATATACTAAATAATGTATAATTATAAAAATCTCTACTATTATAAAAGCATGAATGTTTCTTAACTTTTTTGTACGGACTAAATTGCCCTTATTTAAGTACTAAAGTGATTTTTAATTTTATGGCAAACATGTAAATATAATTGAAGAGATATAATTAGACATGAAGTCTTATTATATTTATCTCTTACATAAACTCCTAAAATTTATAAATTCTATCTTGCATCAATTTTTATAATTTTAATCTTCTTCTATTATAACAGATAAAAATGAAATATAAAAAACACTATTATTTTAAATAGCCCTAATATTTCTAAATATAAAAAACTAAAATTAAATTCTCTTAAATATCATTATGTGAAAAAATAATAAATAAATCATATCCTACTTATGAAAGAATAAAAAAATTCTTGTGAGTTGTGACTTAGCTAAGTACGTAATTTACTTTGACTAGAATATAAAAATATAAACAATTTTCAATAGTTCTTAAAAAAAGAATATTAATTCAATAATATCAAGATGTACATTGAAATAGATGAAAAATGTGAAATCGATGAAGTTTTTTAAAACCGATAAAATAAATCCATGAAATCGTTGAAAACATGTGAAATCGATGAAAATTTGGGTGAAATTGGTGAACATTACACTGACAAAGTTGGTGAAAACACAGACGAAACCGATAAGAAAGTGCCCCTTAAATTGTTAATTACATGTGAAATCGACGAAAATTCGGGTGAAATTCGTGAAAAAATGATGAAACGACATCAATGAAAAAGGGTGGAATCGGTGAAAATGAATAAAGTCGGTGTAAAATGTGAAATCGATGAAGTTTTGTGAAACCGATAAATTAAATCCATGAAATCATTGAAAACATATGAAATTGATGAAAATTTGGGTGAAATTGATGAACATTACACTAACAAAGTTGGTGAAAACACGGGTGAAACCGATAAGAAAGAGCCCCCCATGAAATTGATAATTACATAAGAAATCAATGAAAATTCAGGTGAAATTCGTGAAAAAAGAATGAAACCGGAGAAACAACATCAGTGAAAAAGGGTGAAATCGGTGAAAAATGAATAAAGTCGGTGAAAACTGGTAAAATCTGTGAAAACACGTGAAATCAATTAAATTTCAGGTGAAATTGGTGAAAATCAATGCAAAAAATTTGCGAAATAGGTGAAAATGGGTTAAACTTTTAAAAATGAGTGAATACAGTAAAATAAAAGTTTAACCGATAAAAACAAGATCGAACTGATAGAAAAATGATTAAAACGGAAAAAAAAACCAAAAGGTTAATTAGCTCTATTTTATGACATAATAAAATGAATTTTAGTCTAATTTATAAAAATTAACCATTAAATTAACTAGACACTCGTACAACGTACGTGCACTTTTCTAGTAATTTAAAAAATACTGTCTAATATATAAAATATGTATTATACGGAGTATATAGATATAGTATCATATGTTATCTCCACATAGTAAATTACTACTGTTGTAATCTATAATACTCCTCATCGTATTATATATTGCATAAACTATAATAATATAATTATATAGTCAATTTTACAATATATTACAATCATATAGTTCTATTCTATGTTGTGTATAATATAGTTAGCATAACAATATAATTGAAGTAGGAAAGCCTTTGCATAGAGAAGTGGAGGGAAAATAATTTCCAGCTTCAAGTAGGAAACCTCCTTTCCCTAGAGAGCTTTTTCTGGCTTGGTTTGAGCACAACAACAGAATCAAAGACTCAATTATAACAGTTCAGTTTTACATTCTTAACACATGTTTTCAGTGCGACTATTCAGCTATATCTTTTTATTCTCTATGTATTTTATTAGATTCAGCTCAGGGGATTCCTATCGCATATACGCCAAATTTGCGTTGGTTATTGGGGAATCTATTCTGGCAAATCACAATCTCTATCTTTGTATGGGTTATCTTCTCCACGCCCACAAGATGCTGCCGATGATACTCATCAATCTTCTGAGGCGACTGGTGTTGGAAGGAGCTGGGTTCAGAGCATGTTTAGCCGTGATAGAGCCAGCTCTTTTAGCCGTGTCAGTAAGTGGGCATCTGAAAGTGGCACATTTGTTACTTATAGTCTTATGAAAAAAATATAGCATCGCTTAATTATGCTGCTCTGACATCAAGACACCTTATTATTGATTCAGCTACAAATGAGAATGGAACTCTTCATAAGCCAGAAGTACCTGCAGCAGGGCAGAAAAAAGTTCAAACCAACATTCGCATGCTAAGAGGCCACAGTGGGGCAGTCACAGCTTTACATTGTGTGACTAAAAGAGAAGTGTGGGATCTAGTCGGTGACCGTGAAGATGCAGGTTTTTTTATCAGTGGAAGCACAGATTGCACAGTAAGATTAAGTAGGAGATTCGGAATTTGTTCAGAATAAATTTGTTTAAGACCCAGTTAAAGACAGCATAAGGCTCCACTGCTCTGCCCTACTCTCTCTCTCTTCCCTACATTTTCGACCGCTCTTTCTTCTATTAGAGCCAAAAGCTACTTTAACAGCACTATGTATACCTTTTTAGACTGAATGATCATTCTGACATCATTGTTGAATTCTGAAATGAACATTATGGTTCTCTATCTGTAGATCTAGTTTTAAACATCATATCTCATTAAATTTGCAGATCAAGATATGGGATCCCAGTCTTCGTGGTTCTGAACTCAGGGCAACTTTAAAGGGTCATACTAGGTAGCAACATTTTTCTGTCAATTTGTCTTCCCGCCTTTCTGTCTCTCTGTACATGTGTCTGTGTATCATGCCCGTGCACACACACAAACATGCATGGGAGACATCTTGTTTCAATTTGGAAAAACTTGGTCTTCTGTTCAATTGTTGAAACATTTGATGGATGATGTTGGTCATATTTTATACTCTAAATTTCTCTCTGCAGAGCTGTCCGAGCCATAAGCTCTGATAGAGGGAAGGTAGTATCTGGATCGGATGACCAGTCTGTTCTCGTATGGGATAAGCAGACAACTCAGCTGCTAGAAGAACTTAAGGACCATGATGCACAGGTTTCCATTATATATTTATGTCTTGCTGTCAAGTGACTTCTTTTGGTTTCTGGATGTACTTTGGTTCTCTCGTAGACCATTTCAATGATATATAAATATGTTAAGAGTATAGCCAATAGGAATTGACTTGCATTGAGGAGATTTTATCTGATTTTAGTTGTTATGCTTTGGAATCTCCTAGGTGTTACTATAATAGAAAGTAAAAAAAAAATGATCATGTTGTTTAGTGGATTGTGTTGTGACTGATATGTAAGAGATAGATAGAGGACCTTTAAACAAAGCATGGATAACTAACTTTCCTTCAACTTCCTAGATTTATCTCGCCATAAGCATTGACAAAATTAATGATGTCCTAGAATCTTATGTCCTAGAATCTACCATGTGAATGTTATTCTACAATACTGACTAAACTCATGGTAATTATACAATATCAACTTGAATTTTAAATTAGGTAATAGGGACACCGGCCACAAACTACTAGAATCTGACGTGTTCAGCATTACTGATGATCGAAACAGTAATAAGTTTAGAATAGCTGGAACTTGACCAAATTGATCTCCTATTTGAGAAAATCAAAGATACAAAGTAGTACTCATCACAAATTACCAAAAGAGAATCTTCAGTTAAAATATGTCCAAATTGCCAAAAGTGGATCTTCATTTTTGATATGTTTAACGAGATGTAGTTGGCAGATGGTGAAAAAGGATCTGGTGATGAAACACTGGAAAATGCCAAGATGGAGTTAATCATAACAGAAATATTTAATGCAGAATATATCACAAGGTCACCAAATTTTGACATGTTCATGCGATTACTGAATGACCATTAAGAATTTTCTATGATGTGAACCCACGTTGAATTCACCATAAAAGGGAAGTAGTTCCAAGACAGACAACACAAACCACCTATTGAACCAAGTATTTGATCTGAAATCGACCAACAAATGGATGAATCATTCAAAGGAAAATGAAAGATAGAAAGCAGATATGGACT
Source organism: Penstemon eatonii (assembly GCA_038501285.1). Lineage (NCBI taxonomy): Eukaryota > Viridiplantae > Streptophyta > Magnoliopsida > Lamiales > Plantaginaceae > Penstemon > Penstemon eatonii. The sequence continues at coordinate 43,054,071 of CM076713.1, forward strand.
AAAGTGCCTATAGTTTTACTGATAAAAAAATCTGCCTATAGTTTATCTCCAGCCAATCATTATAGTATTAAATTTCAGTCTAGATCTTCAAAGCTTACTTTCTGATCGCCTTTCAGGGGTCCACTGGTCCATATGAAGGTTTAAAGTTTATATGACCAGGTGTGATGTTAACTATTGTAGGATGTCCTATAGAAAGTTAAGGGGCGATTTTATCAACCAGACAAGGTTCAGTATCATGTACTATGTGATACGTGAATCAGGTCTTAGAAGTAATTCATGAAGGAATGATGCTACTTATATCTGTTTTTAAATTTAGTTCTGATGCATCAAAAAATATATAGAAAGCAGTAATTATTACGATTTTACAGTATATGATGCTTTAAATTGCCTTGTCCTACCTATTTTATGCCTCTGCTTGGAAAAACTACTTTTTTACAGATCACCTATTTACAAGGCATGGTCTAGTCCTTGCTCCTTCATAATATTTGCCCAGTTAATTGTGTGAATGTCTAAAATGTGTGGTTCACATTGACTATCTTCAATTACCAGTCATTATGATATGAAGATTTTAATACTCAACTCCGATAATAAATTCTGTTGTTTTCCTTATGTTGGGGATCAATAAATTAACTTTAACACTATCAATTCTTTTTTTTTTTTGGTCATGTATAGCTATTAAAATATTTCTCTACTCCATATCTGGTTGATACACTCGATATCTACCCAATGCCTAATCCTTGTTATGCTCCCTTTTAGGTAAACATTGTACGCATGCTCTCAGGTGAGCGTGTCCTCACAGCTTCACATGATGGAACCGTAAAGATGTGGGATGTCAGGACGGATACATGTGTTGCCACAGTGGGTCGTTGTTCAAGTGCAGTTCTCTGCATGGAATATGATGACTCCACTGGGATCTTGGCTGCTGGAGGCAGAGAAGCGTATGCCACTTAAACTTGTCTGGGATTTCAATTTATGCATCTGAATTGGAACATCAATATGATGGCCTCGCTATGCACTGATAGATGTCAACCTTTATGGTCTTATCCTCTCTAAGCCTAACCTCGTGTATCCATTTTTGAGATCATTAGTAGGATGGCCTCTGCTGTTACAGATATATATAGTCATTCATTGTCCTCATCCCTAAGCCTGACTAGTTCATATGTTCATTTCTTAAATCAATATGATGGTCTCTGCTATTACTGATATATAATATTGTCATTTATTGTCTCATCCCTTAGCCTGACTACTTCATGTATCCTTTTAAGGGTTGTTAACATTTGGGACATTCGGGCCGGAAGACAGATGCACAAGCTTTTAGGGCATTCAAAATGGATAAGGTGAGTCATGGGTTATTGAAAAACTGTGATCTGTGAATGTATTAACTGTAACACTCCACGTTAACTACACAGGTCCATCAGAATGGTTGGAGACACTGTAATAACAGGAAGTGATGATTGGACTGCCCGAATGTGGTCTGTCTCTCAAGGAACGTGTGATGCTGTTCTAGCTTGCCATGATGGTCCAGTTCTATGTGTGGAATATTCGATGGCTGATAGAGGAATCATTACAGGTTGATATCATTTGTCCTTGATTTACAGAAAGGAAAATATATAATTCGAGTGATAATTTACTGCACTAATTTATTCTTATAATTTTCATATATTCAGGATCAAATGATGGACTTCTTCGATTCTGGGAAAACGATGATGGTAAGAGAGAATTTTACTTTTATTACCATGTATTGGAATATACCTGGTGTTCAGTTGACTATGCACTTATGAACACAGTTTTTCTCGAAATAAATCTAAAGAAAATGTTGGTTTACTTTTAAAGGCTGTAGAAAGACCCCTCTAAATAAAACTTACTTTTAAAGAATGGGGGAAGTAACTAGCCAGAGGTTTATAGTAAGAGGATTAATAGTAAAGGAAAACGATAAACAATTTAGACTCGAACTAGTATAGGCCAAAGAGTTTGCTGTATGTCCTGCACTGTGTCTATAGCTGGGACTTTGTTTTTCCATGTACACTCAAGTTTGAGATATTATGCTCTAAAAAAATATCCAGCCTATTTGGATTTGATGTGACATTTGATAGTGTTTGAGATGTCTTAAACGCTAGGCACCAGACAACAATAATGATTACTGGCAAAGTTACTGGGTCTGTGTGTTCTTTTATGATCTTTCTAGAAGGATATTATATTCTTTCTTGGAATTAAATCACCACAACATCTAACATGTTTAATTGAGGTAAGCATGTTAGGACCAGTCTAATATTCCCCTCATCAAACAAATTTTACCATAATGAACTTGTGTAAATGACATCTTGTGAACCTGTTGCATTAGGAGTTAAGACACACTGGTTGAGTTAAGATCTAAAGCACCAGAAAAGTATTTTTCACCACTTTATCTAATTATCAACTCTTAGATCTAGTCCTGTGTGTGACACACGACCCAGATCTAAGAGTTCAAAAATGATCATGTATGATTAGGAAGTCACTTGTTCAAGCATTACTTTTTTGAAAAGCCTTTTCAACAATTTTTACCCTCCCAGTTTTACCCTCTAAGCTTGATAGAAACCACTGTTGTAGCTTATTAGGTTTTCTTGGAAATGTGTAATTAAAATTGGTTTATTTATTCGGTTCCTCTCAGTCTCGTCCTGGTACAAGTTTTTAGTCTTTTTAAAAGAAGTTTTAATTTCAGATAAATTGTAAGAGCGAAAATGACCTCTGTATTTTCAGTACTCCTATTGTTTCCTGAGAAAAGATGTAGGGAGAAAGTGTAAAATTGTTATTAATAATGAACCATGAAGGGGTTTTTATACAAAGAGATAAGACTCCATAAATATCAAAATACCCAGCCTAAACCTAATACTCCTAACACACTATAACACTAACTCATGCTCTAACTCTAACTCTAACACTCCCCCTCAAGCTAGAGCTTGTAGCTCTAAGCTTGTTACAAATACGATAATCACTCGATAACAACTAAACATAAAACATCATAAATAAGAATAACTAAGTGAAGGTTGTAGCAATAGTTGACAATTGATGATGAACTTGATAACGAACTGCATTGAATTGGAGAACTCTTGATAACCAATTTCATCGTCGAAACTAACACCCGCGAACACCGCGGTGACAACGATTGGCAAACCACCAATCAAAACATAACAAATGGATCACTTGATCCACACAACCGACAATCTTGGGGATCAATGCAGATGCCGGGGATAACATCCGCTAACACTCTGTAGCTTCCTCGACCGTATTTTGATTCCAACCAAATGTCCAAAAAATAGTGCGCGACGACCACACTACCGAAAATTACCAAGCAACAATTCAATTGCAACAACTTCCATCAACAACAACAATATCACCAACCAAAACCCAACAAACCAAACAAAGAAAAATACCTAGAAAGCAAAAAATAATTATTACTCACTACTCCCCCTGAGCAACTAACCATAGAGTTGCTCAACACATCAATCCAAAAATATAACCACCAGAAGTCCAGGACAACTACTCATCTTTGCACTACTCCCCGAATTGGGCTAGGGTTGAAATAATTTGAAACCGTGGCACCATAAACAATTGCAAAAGAAAGATGAAAACGAGCAGATCTATTAGGCAGATTCTGAAGCAGCCGTTATGGCTGCGAAAACTGAGCGTGGACGGGGCTAGTTGTGACTTGAACTAGGGCTTGAGACGCCCCTTTCCTTTCTTTAAATCTGAGTTGAGTGGGTGGGTTAAAAAAATGGATTTGTTTAAGAAGATGGTAGAACTTTTTTTTTTTCCTTTTAGTGGTGGCAAGACAATAACGGAAAGACAGCGGCTTACTTGGAATGGCCAGCCGCCGCGGCGATGAGTTAGATGGTCACCGCGGCGGCTAGGGTTTACTCTATCTTGTGTACTTTTTATTTATTTTTTCTCAAAACCCTAGGTAACCAAAAACCTAAGCTCTTGATACCATGAGAAAAGATGTAGGGAGAAAGTGTAAAATTGTTATTAATAATGAACCATGAAGGGGTTTTTATACAAAGAGATAAGACTCCAGAAATATCAAAATACCCAGCCTAAACCTAATACTCCTAACACGCTATAACTCTAACTCATGCTCTAACTCTAACTCTAACATTTCCGTATTATTCTGAGTGATGAGACTTTGATGCATGAAGTGTAATCTCATACTGTTTAATTTCACGGACCATATTTGCAGGTGGTATAAGATGTATGAAGAATGTCACTATCCATAACTCTCCTATACTGTCGATAAATGCCGGTGAACACTGGTTAGGAATAGGAGCAGCTGATAATTCAATGTCCCTCTTCCATCGGCCTCAGGAGAGACTTGGTGGAGTCTCTAGCACAGGTTCAAAGATGGCTGGATGGCAACTGTACAGAACTCCACAAAAATCAGTTGCAATGGTAGGTTTTTCCTTGTATTTACATTACTACTAGTTGTGTTATGAAATCATTGAGCTCTTTATCAGTGATCTATGTACTGAAATCATGGCTAGAACTTATTTTCTGAACAATTTACTATCTAATAAACACTATATCTATAAACATAAAATTTCCATCATTTTGAGTAAATTGACTTGCTCATTCACTTGAAGAAGTTTTACTTGGAAAACTATTTTGTAGCGTCACAGAGAGAACAGATGAATGTATTTAAATAATTTGTAGAAACATGTAACTTTTTTCCTCATGAATCCAATAGGCAATAAAGATTTAACTCCTGTAGGCATGTCAATACAAATCCTATGGTTTGAAACCATGAGGCAATACTTGCATATTGTGAAAATACTCTTCTCGTAAAAGAAATGAGACACGTTGAAGACGTCAATATAATTAAGATGCAATTGACGTTTCTGTTCCCCTAGGATTAGATGGGGCAAATTTGGATTGGTCAGTTATTAAAAGCAGTAATATTGGTGCCGAGCTATTCAGAAGCTCGGAATTCTAGTCATGTTATCGCTTTTGTGCCAATCCCCATTTATTTATACTACTAAAAGAACTCCAAATAGTTATCCTTCGCATCACCGTGGCTATTTCTAGCCTTTTCGTTAGTATTTTTTGATGAATCCTGTCCGCTCAGATGCATTATCTTGCAGTTGAGTATAGTGTAGAAGTGTTCAAGCAGCAGAGACCATCGTATATCCTTACTTAAAGCCCACATAGTGTGGTTTTGAGATATTTAAATTTAATTTTGATATGCTAGATTACATAATAGAAGGGCTTGAAAAGTTATTTATCCATTGTGTTTTACCTATGCGCCATGAACACAAACATATACTGCAAAAAGACTTGTCACTTTGTACATCACTCACGATCTTGTGATATTAATTAAAGACTCCATTGTGATTAAATTTTAATAGCTTTAGCAGTACTCATCATATCGTTTCAATCAATTTGGAAACATTTTTTTTTATGGTTTCAGGTTAGGTGTGTGGCTTCGGATCTCGAAAGGAAGAGGATCTGTACTGGGGGCCGCAATGGGATGCTTAGGTTGTGGGATGCTACTATTAACATCTAAATTCTTCTTTTCTGTAAGTTTGCAGTCAACTTCACATCTTGCCCAGCCCACCGCTGTCATATTCTCATACGTGCGAATGATTTAGACATGTTCTAGGAGAGATGGCAATGCTGCAGTTTAAAGAGATACCCATGCTAAAACTTCTGTAATATATTACTAGCTGATTTTGATTTTGCACAAGGTTAGAGTTTCACTTGGGGAAATTTTTGTATACTGCTTGTAATTTATATCAGTGTGTCATTTGTATAAAGACTAAATAGTGTGATTTAGCATGAATTTATACCATTTATGCTTGGCTTTTGGGGGCCTTCTGTTGCGTGAATATATATGGTACACAATTATAAGAAGCTAATATTTTTATTGGATTATTAGGTGTATTCTGTTGTGTGAATTGATATAGTAATCGATTCTGCAAGTTAATATTTTTATTGGCTTATTGTGAATTGTGCTTTGAAATGGCACCCGGTTATACAATTTGATGTGTTCCGTGTAAATTGTGAAGAAAATATATCTGGACTGATTTTTTTGTTCTTTTTTTTTTTTAATGGAAAGTTCATTTTTTCCCCAAAGTAACAAACTAACAAAGAGCAATTTCAACAAAGATAGATATCTGACTATACATAAAGTATTCCATAATATTAGAGAGCACATGAACGATATAAATTAAGCTCTAATACAAGGAGCAGCTACAAAAGTACAAATACATGTTAATGTTTGGTTACAAGCAAAAACGCTGTCTCGTGCAATGAAAACTCGGGGGAATACTTCATGTCCTAACAGCCCATTTATCAATATCTTCAAGGATTTTGCTCCTTTAACTCATTTTTGAAGGAAACCACATCTATAGTTTGTTCTAAAGGACAAATTGTTCATTTCTTTTCAAATATAATAAACAATAGCTTTCGGGATTGGTTGAGATGAAACTTTTTTTTTTTAATAATTTAGTTGAGATGGAAATTAAAACTACATTTTTCCACAATCCTTAACTCGGTCTGTTATCAATTACCCCCCGCTACACTTACTATTATTTTATCTCTATCTCTACTATTAGGACAAGTCCAATGAAAGAATGTAAAATTGAGTAAGCAAAATACATTATAGAAACTCAAATAGTATTTTGCATATTCAAAAAAAAATCTTTCACTCCAATGCATGTGTATGCAAAATGAATATGCATTTTATTTTATTTTTTTTATTATATAATTTATCATATTTATGAATTCATTTTTTCCGAGATCTTTAATAAATATTATTAAAAATTAGTAAGTTAAAAAATTCAAATTTAAAAAATTATAAATTAAGCTGCAAATTTGAATCTTGAAAAATTAAATTTCAAAATACAAAAACTTTTGAAATTTCAAGTTTTGAACAATATAAAATATGCGGGAACTTTCAAATCTTAAATTTCGAAACTTCAAATAGGCTGGAAAATCAAATTATTTAAACTAAAAAAAAATATTTAAATTCATTTGAAAACTCAAATAATTAATCTATTTTAAATCAAACTTGATCGACTATAAATAATAATATTACAATCTTACCTAACAAGTTGGTAGTTATTTGCTCACTATTTATTCCCTCCAATTTTTTCATCCCCATTTCTCTCTCCTCCAAAGTTTGTAAATATAGGATCTCAAAGTTGAATATGTAAAATAGATCTCATTTTCCTTATCCCCATTGGAGTGGAAAATGTACAAAAAATGTATGCAAATTGGAAGTTATAGCTTTCATCCCCACTTGCTTACTTGCATTGGACTTGCCTTTATAAAAGCATGAATATTTTTTAATTTTTTTGTGCGGACTAAAATACATTTATTTTATTTATATTGTAAAGTGATATTAATTCAATATAAATATATAAAAGTAATTGAAGATATATAATTAGACATGGGTCTTATTATTATCTCATACATAAACTCCTAAAATTTATAAATTATCTCTTATATTTATAAAATTTTAATCTTCTTCTCTTATGATAGATAAAAACGAACCATTAAACATACTATTTTTTTGAAAAGCCCCTAAAGTATATATAAAATTGTAATATTTTAGCATCAATATTTATTTAAGTAAGAAAATGTTAATTTAATGTTTTAGTACAATATAAGTCATAAACACTTTAAATATAAAAATTTAAAATGAAATTCTCTCAAATATCATTATGTTACAAAATAAAAATAAAAAGAATTTAAATCACATTTTACTATGAAAGAATAAAAAATACTTATGACTTAGCTAATTACATAATTTTACTATGGTTAGGATATAAAAAATATAATTTTTTTTAATAATATCAAGACATGCATAACCTCTAAATTTCATAAAATTCTTTTCAAGAAAAACGGGTGAAATAGGTGAAAAATCGATGAAATTTTGTGCAATCGATAAAATAAGTTATGAAATCATTGAAAACATGTGAAATCGATGAAATTCAGATGAAATTGGTGAAAATTTTGATAAGATCGGTAAAAGTGCCCCCGTAATCGATAGTACATGTGAAATTGATGAAAATTCGGGTGAAATTCTTGAAAAATGATGAAACCGGTGAAATCCGTGAAAACATGAATAAAGTCGGTGAAAACGTTTCAAATCAATGAAAAATCCAGGTGAAATTGGTGAAAAAAAATGTGAAATCAGTGAAAAAAAATGAATGAAATAGGTGAAAACTGGTTAGTTTGATAAAAACGTTTAAAAATGGGTTAATATGATAAGAACATGTGAAATCAATAAAAAAAAATTTTAACTGACAAAATAATGTGAAACGGGTAGAAAATTTGTTTAAAACGGACAAAAATAAAAGGACAAAACAGTGAAATAAGTAATAATCGATAAAAAAATAGATGGGTAAAACAGATGAAAAATATTAAACTGGTAAAAATAAATAAAATCTGGTTAAACCGGTGAAAAATTGATTAAACTAATGAATTAGAAAATGGGTTAATTTGCTCTATTTTATGACATAATAAAATTAATTTTACTCTAATCTACAAAAATACCGATGAAATTATTTAGACACGTACATCGTACGTGCACTTTCCTAGTATATATAAAAAAAAATTAAAATCCCTCGGGCATTAAAGTAGGTATTTTGTTCATGGTCTAAATGTTTCGGAGTCTAGGTACATCCTCCCGTTCAGACCACAATAAACAAAGTCAAGATTTTTGCGGTAGATACTAGATAGAGTTCATGAGCTCTAGCTCTCCAAAACTATTTATCTAATATTCGGTCGATTGGTTATTATTGCACTGGTGTACATTACTTTGATTGGTAATCGCACTCAAGAATTAATGCAATCAATTAGTAACTTTAGTTATATATATGTTAGTTCAAATTTATTAAGTCTTGCGGACTGACGTAGATAAAGAACCCTCAGGCTCGGGTAAGTTTAATTGGTTATATATATAGCAAATAGCACCACTAGATTCAGTACGTTTATATACCTTTGAGGCTGTTTGGTAGGACCTAATAGGGGTATTAGATCATATTATATGAGTTAATATGGGCTAATACAACGTTTGGTGACATTGCTCTAATACCGGGTCAAATGGATTAAATCCTTACGACCCGGTATTAAGACTAGATTATAATCCATCCAGGCGTGGGTGGATTAGTTAATCCAGGTAAATATGAATTAGGGGGCCGTTTGGTAGGACCTAATAGGGGGTATTAAGTCATATTATATGTGTTAATATGACCTAATACAATGTTTGGTGGCATTGCTCTAATACCGGGTCAAATGGATTGAATCCTTACGACCCGGTATTAAGACTAGATTATAATCCACCCAAGCATGGGTGGATTAATTAATCCGGGTGAATATGGATTAGGTAAAATGTCACTAATAACCTCAAATTTATATATTTCCTTTTTTACATATCATTAAATATCATAAATTCTTCTCAAATCTTTGAAAATATATAAATATATATCTAAACTCATAACTCTACAAAACATATTACGGTAGATTGTTTTAATATAATATGACTCAATCAAATCTACCAAACATATTTTTAATATGGTCTTCAATCCGGCTCCAATCTAATCCACCTTAATCCCATACACCTTACCAAACGGCCCCTAGGTAGATATCACTAATAACCTCAAATTTACATATTCCCTTTTTAACATATCATTAAATATCATAAATTCTTCTTAAATATCTAAAAATAGAAAAACATTATACATAAATAAATCATAAATTAAAATCTATATCAATTTACAATTAACATGGAAGCATTCAATCAAATCTACCAAACATGTTTTTAATATGACCTTTAATCCGGCTCCAATTTAATCCACCTTAATCTCATACACCATATCAAACAGCCCCCAAACGTATTGATATGAACAAGGTATATATATATATATATATATATATATATATATATATATATAATGCCAAACACGTTTTCTACACCAGTTGGTGGTGTAGTTACTTTTTTGATTGCACAAGTAATTTTAAGCTCTAGCTTTTCAGAGTTGGTCTGCTCTGTCTGTTTCTCCTCTTACTTCTATTTCATGCCTCCTAAGGCCATCTCCAACCTGATTAATCGGACAAGAATAAAGATAGAGGGCTATTCACAGCCCTGGGGTGTCAATTTTCACCCGGGGAATCTGCACCCTCCTGAGCATCATCTCCAACCGGTAGGGCTATCTACTCCAATTAATTAAAAAAAAAAAACTTCCCCAATCTCACCTATATTATCTATAATAATAATAATAGTAGTAGTAGCTAGTAGTAATAATAATAATAATAATAATATGTGGTACGTGTACGTGTACAAGTATTTAGAGTAATTTAATGCAAAATTGTATTTCTACATTTTGTCTCAATTATAGATTGAACATTAATGCTATATTAGAGTTTAAATAAAATGAAAATATTTAAAATCAAATTTTAAATGTGGCTAAATAAATTATTATTTCATAAACAAATATATAATTTCAAAATTAATAAAGGATAAGAATTTTATTATACTATAATTTTTTTTAATTTTAATTTCATGGCAAATTTTTATATCTAATAATGTTACATCTTTAATTTAAAATAAATTGTTATTAAACCTACAACAATTTTTATAATTAAATGTAACTTTTATTTTTAGTTAATTAAAATAAATAAGGTATTGTTAAAATTTATAGTTAATTTTTTAACTTTTTTTATTATTAATTTATTTATTTAAAAAAAATGCATCAGGTGGCGCCAAGTGGCGCCACCTGATGGAATGTGCCTGGGACGCGCTAATCAGCGCGTCCCAGGAAGAGGGCTGTGGGCTGGGCTACAGACATGGGCGGTCCATGTGTCTTCTCCAACCTGGGAGTAGTGGGCTAGGCCCATCTCCACCCACCCCCTCCCGAGTTGGAGATGGCCTAAGAACGCAGCAAAATACAAATTAAATAAGAGATGAAAATTTTCTGTTTGATAACGAATATGAACAAGTATATAATTGGAAATTTTTATCTGAACTGATTTGACCGGATTTAAAATAATTATACGACAAATACAATATTACACTTGCCTTGAAATTTATCAACTATGCTCCATATATACAGGGACAAAAGTACAATTTGGATCCTTCGTATAGTATATACAGGGGGTAAATGCAAAATATTCTTCTGTATTATGTTAAATATGTAAGAAACTATCCTGTGAAATTTTTATTATTCCAAACTTTCTTGTATTTTCAAAAATCCTTAAAAAAATACTCATTTTGTAACAAATAAGTCGTTTTGGATCGACATATTTCAAGAAATTATTTCTAAAATACTTCAAGTTGGTCTCTACAACTTCACTTAGTATATTTTAAAAATTATATCCTGAAATTTGTCAATTCAAAATGACCTATTATTTACTAATTAAGTGTTTTTTGCAGGATTTTTTAAAATACAAGAAAGTTTAACGCAATAAAAATTTCATATGGTCCTTTCTTATAGATTTAACATAACACATGGGAGTAACTTGCATTTTCCCCGGTATATACAATAATACACTTGCCTTTAATTACTGAATTTATTATTATGCATTTAAATACATTTCACTCGAAAGAGGAAAAAAATATAGGAGGAAATACGTACCTTCGAGCTTTCGCAATCATTTCATATGAAAAAATGGAAAAATATATAACAAAAGCTTCTTATAGATTTAACATAACACATGGGAGTAACTTGTATTTTCCCCGGTATATACAATAATACACTTGCCTTTAATTACAGAATTTATTATTATGCATTTAAATACATTTCACTCGAAAGATAAAAAAAATCTAGGAGGAAATACGTACCTTCGAGCGTTCGCAATCATTTCATATGAAAAAATGGAAAAATATATAACAAAAGCTTCTTATAGATTTAACATAACACATGGGAGTAACTTGCATTTCCCCCGGTATATACAATAATACACTTGCCTTTAATTACTGAATTTATTATTATGCATTTAAATACATTTCACTCGAAAGAGAGAAAAAATCGAGGAGGAAATACGTACGTACGAGCGTTCGCAATCATTTCATATGAAAAAATGGAAAAATATATAACAAAATCTTCTATTCTAGGGCCGTGCTCGAAGTCTTAAACTGTGTAATTTGAAAAGAAAGTGTCAAATTAACTGTGTAAAGAACAGAAACCCTAGCCATATAAAGAAGCCGTGAAATGGGGAAAAGACCACAGTGACCCTAAGTCTAATAGTTGTCGAATCATTTTGTACGTTCTAAATCTGTATCTTTGAATCTTATGCTGAAAATTTTCTACCTAAATTACAACCTCAAAAGTACATACTTTATTTATTAGAATGTTGGAGTATGTTCCTGTTTTGGATATATACTGGAGATTCTCGATTTACATAATTATATATAAAATATTGCTCATGTACTGTAGTTAATTAACAAGTACCCAAGTATAAAATGGTAGGAGTACTAACTTTAACTCCTCAACGATATAAAATTTTAATAGGATATAAAATTTTGTCTCTCGTTTCCAAAAATAAATTACATGCTTAACTATATTTTTGGTAGATTATTGTAGGGGTGGACGCGGGTCGGAGTTCTTGGGTTGGGTACGGCGTGTGTTATTTTTCACACCCGAAACCTGTTTCGTTTAAATGGGTACCTGATAATTCAGGTACTAAAATTTTCGGATACCTGCCGTTTCGGATTCGGGTAATCCGAAATTTAATTACATAATTCAAAAAAAAAAAATTGTACAAAAATTTAAATAACTTAATATAGTAATTCATTTGATACTTTTTAAAGTGCAAATGTGTAATGCGGTGCACGACACTTATTTGAGGATGATATTTATAAAACATATAAGTATATTACTTGTTATCAACACAAAATTTTCATTAATTAATTGTTAACATATGTGTGTAAAATTGTAAAATCAAATAGTACGCAGTAATTTCAAATTAATTTAATAAATTTGAGCCAAGACATTTGATTTGAGATAAATAAGTATGATATAAAATCATCGCTCATAAATGATACTTATTTATATGCTAATTATTATTATCAAAAAATAAAAAGTTTGCTAATTACTATATATATATATATATATATATATATATATATATATATATATATATATATATATACATATATTAAGTGTTTATTTATCACATTATATATTTTATTTTCCCTTCCCGCGCCAAAGGAAATCCTAGGCTTGACTTAATATGTTTTGATGCACTAATACTGGGACACTAATACTGGGACATAGATTATATTCATCATGTTGTATGTGACTTTTTGTTCTTCATATAATTTAATGAATCCAGATCCAAATCTCTGCAGAAAATACTTATCAGTTAATAACTACCTATTATGAAAATACTTATAAATATAGCAATAATTAATAACTATTCAAGTGTGCCCTAGCTAGCTCTTCCAATTTCCAGCATATTGCCACCACCTAAAACCATATCAGCAATGACTCAATTAAAGTTTATTTCACCATCCTAAATTTTCCAAATTTTGCGCCAGCTTATTTATTAAGGAAACTATTGAAAGAAATATCAAGCAAAATGAACAAGAAGTTGATTAATTAACAGCTTATATTTATCTTTATACTCTAAAAATTATAATATCAAAAGTCAAGCAAGTTAAACCTTAAGTATATAACCTGCACCAGAATGGCAGGAACTAATCAATTATAGTTCATAAGAACTGTATCTGTATCTGTATCTTCGGAATTTCAAGAATCCTCAAAGCTCCAAGAAGAGATATGGCACAAAGACAAATTAATGAAGATATAGTACTACTTTCCATTAACTCTATAAAGCTACTATGGAAAAACAAAGTATATATATATAAAGGAAATTATTGCCAAACTCAGAGTTTGACTAAACTCGATCGAAACATTCATATTCAAGTGAAATTAAAAAAAAAAAAACTTACTTTGAAATTTGATAACACTTTCAGGGGAGTGACTAGCTAATCCTTAACTATGATGAGGTCATTCAGGGAAGTTAACATATACAAGTGAACTTTGATTACAAAAACTAATAACATAAAAAGGATAGATTTGTTGTATAGGCATGTCCTCCTTATATATTGAGACATCGATCCTAGCTAAGAGACACTTAATTAGCACTTTTAGCCTAATCACAAGACAAACATATTTGTACATTATTAATTATACTTGTAATCATGTGAAACTCAACGGATCGAGCTAGTCAGGTACGTACGTTTAGCCACCAATGAGAATTAATGACCATATGAAACTCTATCTAAAAATCTAGTTATCGAAGTGTGATCGATAGTCCAAAGCCTTATAAACCTCACATAGCTACGTACCTCATTCTACATATATATATGTGATCAATAGGATCATTACATTCCAATACATTCAACAGTCTCAGCGCTCACACCGGTTGGCTTTGTGCTACCCTAACCAACCCCGGGAGAACATTGCAAGCCGAATAGCAGTTGTTATGACCCTAGGAGAAACGTATCTCAAAATTAAAAACCGAAGAGCTTGTAGACATATATATATATATATATATATATATAGGTTAACTAGTAACCATGCATATATATATGTGTGTGTGTGTGTGTGTGTGTGTGTAAGAAATGTTGATCATCAGAAGGTAGCTAGCATAATTAATTAAGAGACAGTATGTAGAGAAAATCCTCCCATGAATTCGATCGCATGATAGACCTAATTAAAAGTTAAGTTGTCCATTATTTATAAACCTCACAAGATACAACAGAAAACAATTTGAAACCTAAAAAGGGAAACAACAAGACAGAATTAATATGAACATTAATTAGCTAGCAAAGATTAAGATTCATGACCTCATCTCATGCATATATCCAGCTAATTGATATCATATATCACCTAAATGATCGATCATGGAATTAATTAATTAAGAAAGACTTCAGTTGTTGTAGCTAGCTAGCTAGGTCTCCCCGTCCCTCATTGCTGGCCCGGATCGAAACTGAAAATCTTCGAGATGGATCGATGTGCTGCAAATTTAAATTAACAAAAATCATAGATGAGTAATTATTAGTAATCAAAAACATTAATCATCATTTATAAAATCAAAATCAAAATTCTCACATATATATATATACTTTTCACAAAATTAGTATGGAGCATGAATAATTCATACGTTTTTCAATCGATCGAAGAAAATATAAAAAAATTGTGATTTCTGAACTCTTAATTTGTTTTCTTTAAAATTAAAATATCTCTCTCTATGGAATGAAAATATAAGAAAATATATATATTATGAAACATTTATACATACCGATGGAATGAAGATGGGTGAATTATAAATTCCAGGTAGCGTCCTCCTCCTCCTCCTGGTAGTCGAAAAGGGCAGTAGTAGTAGCAATAGATGTGTTAATATTCCATGGACCCCCAACTGTTGTACACAACAACAGATTTGTACTATTATTATTATTATTATTATTATTATTATTTCCCTGTTCATTCAGATAATTATGGAGCCGTTTCTTTTGACTTGTTCTTTCTCTCGCCCTCTCTCTCGCCTTTTGCCTCGACTCCTTTCCAACTCTACCACGATTAACGTTAACAGCACTTACTAATTTCTTCTTGGTCTTGGTCTTGGTCTTGGTCTTGGTCTTGTTGATCTTTTTCTTCTTGTTGTCGGTGGAGGATACAACTTGATCTTGATGATGATCATGATCATGAGTAGTAGTGTATATTGATTCAGTTACAGTGGAAGAATAAGTACTCCTTGGAGACGGCCTCCTCCCGATCCCGTCCCCGTCTGTTTTTATAATTATAAGGTCTTTAATGGCATCCCTCGACATATTTAGCAACCAATCCACGGTTCGGCTTGCTTTGTCGTACCCCAAAATATCTTGCAATTGGAAAAACTTCCTAGCCACATCCAGTGACAGCCTCATTCTCCTGTCCCTCGGCCCACTCGCTGTTATTATCTTGCTGTGCCTATCCTTCTTCGAACATCTACTACTCTTATTACTCTTTGCTAATTTCTGCTTGGCAACAATATCTTCTTTCACTTCATCATCTGCTGCTGCCGCCACCGCCACCGCCACCGCCGCGTTTTCATGATTTAATGTTAATGTGTTTTCATCTTGTTGACGGAAGAGGTCGTAGAATTGGAGATAAGCAGATTCATACGACTCCAACATTTGTGGTGAATTGGGAAAGTTATTCGTATTAAAATGGAAGAAATTAGTAGCTGCTGCTGCTGCTGCTGCAGGGTCGTAGTCGTAGTCGTAGTCGTCTATTTTGGAAAAAGAATTGTTGTTGTTGTTGACGATGATGTCATCATGATTTTCTGGAAAAGAGAGATTATTATTATTATTATTAGTAATGGGATTGTAATTAATGTTAGAGGAGGAGGAGGAGGAGTACTGCTGCATATTATTAGTATTTCGCTGCTAACCAAAAATATAGGCAGTGAAGAAACACACAAAATATATAGGGGCGGTTATATAGTATATACGAGTACTATTTAGTACTTATGGTACCAAGAATTCAACAAATCATTTTCCTCAACAACCAAAAAAAAAAACATTATTTCAATTGAGAAGGACATATATATATCATGAGGTTAATTTTGCAATTTTTATATAAGTTGGGATGGGTCGATCCAGTATTTAATTTTTTATCTATCAAAATCAAATGATATAGTGGTACAAGTGTGTTTGTGTGTGTGAGAGAGAGAGAGAGAGAGTGAACAGTTTGTGTAGCTAGTGATGGTGGTGGTTTGAGGAAGACAGTCATGGAGGAAATACATACAACATACTGTATATATATAGGGACAAGAGTACATTTATTTATGGATGGATGATAATAATTAAGTAATGGGGTTGTACTGTACAAATATCATCAGCAACCCAACACTACTCTACTCTTCTTTAAACATCACTTCAAACTTGTAATTTTTTATTGCTTCTTTTTTTTCTTTCTTTCAAATTAATTAATGTAATTTGGATGTGATTTTGACCAACTTTTAGGATTCATTTTAATAACGATGATTATAAATGTGCTTGTAGTCATTGATTTATTATGATTTTGATGGATTGATGAATTCATATCTAATAAATAAATATTTTTTTAATAAATTAATAAATGGAGTTAGTTTTTGAATAAAAAGTCCAAATATAATAAACTAGTCGAGGGTAAATGTTAGAAGTGATAATTTATGAAATATATGACACCGCCTCATAATTTAAGGGGACAAACTCCCAAGTTAAAATAATTACACAGCTTCCTTCTTTTTTTCTTTTTTTTCTCCCTTTTTAATCATTATGTACGACACAATTATATTCTATTATGGGTATGGAAAATTAAATTTATTCATGTACGTGAAAATAGAATTGCCTGAAGCACAATATTTTTGACTTAAAAGGGTTACACTAACACATGAAAAAATTCTTTAACAATCCTCTCTGTATTTCTTTCAGGTCTCGTCCTGCAATACGAAATTACAAACAAAATATCTTAACAAATTAAATCTCAAATGTATACATAGTTGTTTGATTATGTATAAAATATAAATAAATAAACATATAGTATGATGAAATTGTTGTACGCATTTTCTTTTTTTAGAGTACAATTACATAAATTTATTAAAGTACAAGTCCAACCAAATTACAAAGAAAATTATTACTAAACAATTAATATTAAAAGAGGGAAAAATATTTTCATACCAAATTTTTATCAACTCAACACTTTTCATACCAAATTTTTTCAAAAAATACATTTTATACAATAATTTCAAAACTTTAGACATTTTTGCATTTTCCGTTAAAAATTTGACGGAATAACGCACGTGTGCAACACGCTCACACACACCTGTTAGAAACGAGGAAAAATACTTTTCATACCAAACATTTATCAATTCGACACTTTTCATACCAAGCTTTTTCAAAAAACACATTTCATACCACAATTTCAGAACTTTGGATACTTTTGCATTTTCCATTAAAAATTGGATGGAAACGTCATAAACAGAGGGAGAAAATCAGGTGCTTATAGAATGAAATTAATGAAGAATTTTTGTTGTTGTATTAGAATTCATCATATGGTTTGGGGTAAGTCCACTCATATGACTTTCTTTCATTTTTGTTGTATACTTGTAAAAGAAAAATAATGGAGTAATTTTTGTTGTTGTATTAGAGTTCACCACATGGTTTAGGCTAAGTTCACTCACATAGCTTGAGTCTAACTCAATCTCAAAAGCTAGATTGTAAGGTGAGGGTTGCCTAAGACTTTATAAAGTGGACTTAACTATGATGTTCAAGCAATGTGAATATTTAGTCTCAATATGTTTATATGGTTCTGTAGAAGAAAAGAGAAAGGAAATTAATGGAGGTTTGGTAAAAAGAAAGATAGAGGAAATTAATGGAGTATAAGAAGGAGAAAAAATGGAGGGAAATAGTGTATAAGGAGGGAAAATTTAGATCTTCTCTGCCCAAATGCAATTACACCCTGCCCGAAATTTACATGTGCTCATCACGTGATTTTCTTCCTCTGCTTATGATGTTACATGTGCATTATTCCGTCTAATTTTTAACAGAAAGTGCAAAAGTATCCAGAGTTCTGAAATTGTGGTATGAAATGTGTTTTTGATAAAGCTTGGTTATGAAAAGTATCGAGTTGATAAATGTTTGGTATGAAAAGTGTTTTCCCCTCGTTTTAGAAGTTAACTGGCGCGTGTTGCAAACGCGCGTTGTTCCATCCAATTTTTAACGGAAAATGTAAAAGTGTCCAAAATTCTAAGATTGTGGTATGAAATATATTTTTCGAAAAAGTTTTTGATATGAAAAATGTCAAGTTGATAAAAATTTAGTATGAAAGTATTTTTCCCTTAATATTAAAACTAGAAGAAACCCACATGAGTAGAAATTGAACTCATAACCTCATAATCTTGAAACTTATACATTAATGTCTTACCAACGGTCTATGGCTTTACTGGCTTCTTGATTAATACTTTTTAGCATAAAGAACACATACATATCTAAACCAATTACCTAAAGGGTCAAGGGTCTGGTTGTTTGTTTTTTTTCAAAATCTAATCTAATACATATATATATTTGAAGGGTGGGTGTTGACTCCAATTGAGTGTTTTGACTAAAATTCTATTTTCCTAGAGTTTTGAATTATTTTATTTTGTGAAAAACTTTTGATTGGTTGAAATTATTATATGAATTCATATTGTACATATCATCATTTAGGTAATAATATCGATAATCTGCATAATTCATGTCAATTAGTACTAATCATGTAATTACATACTCCCATATATAGTTCCACCTAAAAAATAAGAGAAAACTTTATTAATTCCTAAAATTTCTCCCCTAAATAAGCTACAGTTATCTTTCATAAGGATGTTTCTTTTATATTCATCTTTTCTTGAATATTGGATATCATATTCTCTTTGGTTCTTCCATGAAAGTAATGGTTTTAATTTTCTTCTTCATAACTATGACTTGAAAAGCTTTGAAGCTTTCGATTTTTCTATTCTTCTTTTTATTTCTTACGATTATACAAAGTATTATATTTTAATTTCGTGTTTATTTGTATTTTATTGTTTTTGTTATAGAAATAATTTAATTTTTTT
Source organism: Penstemon eatonii (assembly GCA_038501285.1). Taxonomy (NCBI): domain Eukaryota; kingdom Viridiplantae; phylum Streptophyta; class Magnoliopsida; order Lamiales; family Plantaginaceae; genus Penstemon; species Penstemon eatonii. The sequence goes on from CM076713.1 coordinate 43,073,667, forward strand.
TAGTTTTATGATCATATGTGATAAGCTTTCGATTTTTCTATCTTTTTTCACATTTTTTATAATTATAATATCATGTTGTACAAGGTTTTTATATTATAGTTTAGTGTGTGTTTGTATCATTTTTTTATAGAAATAATTTAATATTTTTTATTTTATACAATTTTATGATATTATGTGATAAAAACATGCATTTTTTTAATATCTTTTGTATTCTTTTATATTATATGTTGATTCAATTAAATTTCATATTTATTTATTATTTACTTATTTTCGTACAAGATTTTATGTTTTGGGTTTTTTTAATTGTATTTTATTATTTCATTGCCGTTTTTTTAGTTTTCATCTTTTGGTATTGTGAGATAAGCAAATTGAGCTGACTAATTTGCTTTAAACTTTCAATTTTTCTGTCTTTTTTTCTCATTTTTTATGATCATAATACCATGTTGTACAAGGTTTTAATATTTTAATTCAGTGTGTGTTTGTAAATTTTTTTATAGAAATAATTTAAATTTTTTTCTTTTATAAAATTTTATGATCTTATGTGATAAAAACACACATATTTTAATATCTTTTGTATTCTTTTTTACTCTATGTTTATTAAGTTAAATTTCATATATATATATATATATATATATATATATATATATATATATATATTGTTTATTAATTTCCATACAAGATTTTTATGTTTTGGATTTATTTAATTGTATTTTATTATTTCATTGCGGTTTTTTTTTTTTAATTTTCATCTTCTGGTCTTGTGAGATAAACAAATCGAGCTGATTAATTTGTTTTAAACTTTAAATAATTTTACTTGAACTTTTAATTTTTATGTATTTTTTCATATATCATATGCGCGCCCCTTCCATAAGAAATTATATAAATACTTTTTCCTCATTTTTTGATTATAATATCATGTTGTACAAAGTTTTTATATTTTAATTTAGTGTGTGTTTGTATATTTTTTTTATAGAAATAATATAATTTTTTTTCCCAAATAAAAAGATTTTTCAAAAACAAATTCCATAAGCACTATTTAAACAATTAGAATAAAAAAAGTTTCATTATTCTTTTGTTTGTGTTTTTAGGTTAATATGACGTAAATCTAAAGAAGAGATATAATCTCTAGAAACAAAAAATATTTATGTGTTAAAGTGTCAATTTTTTTTAATAAAAGACATAACAAACAAGGTGTTAATTTTTAATTCTCAAACGAATCACGGACTAATGCTTTAAATATTTGATTTTATGAATGACAATCATTAACTATTAATTTTGATTTATATAACACTACTATTAATTTAAGATTGTATGTTCTTTAGTGTCTTTTATTTAAAGATATTTTTTTTTCTTTTTTAGTGTATTTGAATCGTGCATAGCACGTGTTTTAGGCTAGTTATTTTGTATTTGAAAAAGACAAAACAATACATATGTTTTCTTTCTATTTTCTGAAATAAATTTATCATATCTCAATTTTCTCAAAGTACTATCCCAAAAGTCAAACAAACAATAATTTTTTATCTCTAAAAAAAATAATTTATAAATTCTACTTTGATTTGAAATAAAATAACATCATATACAATTTATTTTACATAACAAAAATAATTTCACATAAGGTCTTACACATCTTACACATAATTTATTTCTCAAAACACTCCTTTAAAACTCAATCAAACAACATTAAAAAAAAATGATACTTCATAAACTTCCACTACGGTTTCGAACTACTATCTCAAATTAACACCAAACAAACATGTGCTAAAATTCCGCCTAAAATCAACATGAAAAAAAAAGGAAAAACTGTGACGGATGGATGGATAAATTACGCATTTATTAACTTTTTAATTAGATAATAATCTTTGAGACTGAAGTAGGAAAACTCAAAACTTAGAGTTTGTTATTTTTAATTAATTTGAACATGTATAACTATCATTTAATTATTATAATCATGATCAAATAAATCAAATTTATATATTTTATGAAATGTTATCGGATTTTGTAAATTGAAATATGTAGAGGTTTGTAAAACAAATATTTTATTGTCTCTGAAGTGAACCCTTCACAAAGTGGTGAACTCAAATTCGTATATCCGTACGAAGAGGTTCTCATATAATATGTCCAATATGTCTCATATAAAAGTCAATAATTATTAACTAATTACTGTTAAATTTATTTCAATTAAAATATAGTTTTAAATTATTGTGTATAAACCGTGCATAGCACGGGGCAAATGCTAGTACCTAATTATTTCATGGTGCGGATCAATTTGAAGTTAATAGCATTTTAGTCATTTCCTTTATTTATGTAGTAAGAATAATAATATTGCGGTACTCTCATAAAGGACATTTTACTCCATAATTAACACTAGGCAAGTGGATATCGTCATTTTGCAGGGTTACGAGACTTATCATATTTTCCACCTATTTATTAGGACTGTCAATCGGGTCTTGATCCGAGCTTTAAATAGCTCGAACTCAAATACAGATTGTCAGGCTTCATAACTCTAGGCTCAAACTCGGCTCATAAATTTTCTAATTTTTCTGGCTCAAACTCGGCCCATGTAATTTTTCGGATTTCGGGTCTAAATCGGGCTTATCTAGGGTTTTTAATATAGGCAAAAATAACTTGACATATAAAATATTTAGATTACCAAAACACATATAAATAGACTACTGTTACTTAATATGAGTATATATCATAAAATAATATTTTAACCGAAAGATTTTATTATTTGCCCACATTTTTTAAGATAACTTTGATCTATTTGAATATGCATTAGAGTTTTAAAGTATCAAGACTCCAATTTATTGATCTTTTGTGTTAACTTTTATCTTTCTTTTTTTTAAATCTTTGATTAAACTTTTTTCCTTTGAGTTTAGGCCTTCATTACTTAATTGATATACTAAAATATATGTGAGTTGACATTATAACTTTTTGTAAAGTTTACTTGTTTCAAAATAAAAACAGTAATTAGTAACTATAACTACAATACAAATAATTAATCATAATATTTAAAATAATTATATGTTCGGGCTGAGTCGTGTTAGGTTCAAACTCAGTTCATAAATTGATCGGGTTTAATATATTGGCTCAAACTCGACCCGACTCACAGATCTTCGAGTTCGAGCCAATTTTAATCGGGTCGAATCATCGAGCTTCGGGTAGACCCGACTCAATTGACAGTCCTACTATTTATCCTTGTACCTCCATGTGAAGGCAAGCGTTTTTTAAGTGTAGACTGTAGACTGTTTTCCAACTTTTAATTTATATAGGAGAAGGAGAAAGGAATAAAGCCGTAACCCCAATTTTACCCTAACACATATTTTTCTTCTTCCACCACATTAATTAATATGTATATTGAAATTGGAATGGAAACAAAATATCTTTTGTGCCGAGGAAAGAAAAAGAAGGAAATTAAGAAGGATTCGGGGTTGGGAGCCAAATAATTGTATTCAAGCGCGCCGAGGATAGGATGAAAGCGAAAGGAAAAAGCCGTAGCAGATGCATTTGAAGTGAGTGGACAGGAAAGACTTGTTATTGTGCCACTTCACGTGCAGGCATCAGGCCTAGCTCCTCTCTACTTTTTAACAACTACTACTACTTTTAATTAGTTGCATACTTGCATTGCAATTAAGATATAGTATTTCATACGGAGTATTAATTAATTTCGATCTCCACCAATAGAAAATCATTAGGGTTGATTTAAAGGCGAAACTCTTTTGAACAATTCTATGTGGGACATATATATAATATAATATAATATACCAACAAATTAAAGACACAACAAGGACAATTATATATCAACACCAGTCCTGTGGCTAACTCCCTTTTGACTGTGTGTGACTCCATCCATATGTGCAAGTCTCTTTCAATGAAAAGAAGAAGCCCTCAATTCTCTCTCCTCAATTCTCTTTCTCTCTCTCTCTCTAAACGGTTGTACATTCTATCCATCAATGATATCTACTAACTAGCTAGCTAGTTCTAAGGGAAAACTAAGGACCTAGAGGATATTTTGGCTTGGATATATCATTAATTTTCAATTGTAAAAATTACGTGATCATGTTGCTCGATATTCGATTCGAGATAAATTATCTAAACTTATGTTAGACTCGACTATATATATATACTGTTGAATATAAATTGAATGATACATTAACATTCACTTAAATCAAGTTCAAACATAATTTGATATTAATAAAATTAAATCAGACATTCCCGTCAAAAGGACGTATAGAAACTAATGTTTCAGTTTTGAATCAATAATAATAATGGGAATAAGATATAGTTCTGAAACTCATTGATAATAATACTCTCTTATTTTTCTTAATTTAATTTAGTCATTTCTTTATAAAAAAAAAAGAAATAGGATTAGAACTTTCCAATAATATTTACTTGGCAAATTGGAACATAAAGTACTAGAAACGAATTAGAAATTAGTTTTGATCCGTGCTACCTAGCTCTAGAAAGCTTTTCAGTCTAGCTTTTCTCTCAATTAGCACACTTGTGTATTAGTCAAAAAAGACTGGCAATTGTGCTTGTACTTGCCAGTGGCACTGACGAGTTTTCACAATATACAGAAACCCTAGCACATACATACATACTAGTGAGCAATGCCCAATAATAATAATCTTTAAAATGTACGGAGTATTTGTTTTGTGGCAAATAAATGGTAATAGATAGATTGTCCTTCAGACAATTGAAAGCACGCTAGATAGTGCTATTTCAATTCATTTCCATTTATACATGCCGCAATTTCATCATCATTAATTAATAGGAGTATATCTCTTTCCCTGTCTTCCATTTCCATTTCCATATTTAATTTTTTTTTCCTTTTCCAATTCCTATGCTAGATATATATGGGGTGGTACATCAGAACTTATTGTGCGTACTTATGTAGATTAGCATATACAATTGCTTAGGACCACATGAAATGGAACGTACTGAGATGGGTTGTTCTAAGGTTGCTTTCATAAAATTATCAGAAAAAAGAAAAAGGTTGCTTTCATATTTGTGATAACTATCAATAAAAAGAAGATAATACTGTGTATTGTAAGTAATTTCTCCATCACTTCTGCATATTTACATAAGTGACCAAAGGGTAATTAGGGTTAAAATCAAAGTTCGAATTTTCGTTGAAAGAGCTAAATTTCCATGTAATGTGTTCGACGCGCATAAAAAAGGATTAAGTCAATATATATATATATATAATACCTTGAAAAACAAAAAAAGAAAATAAATATCGATGGCTGAAGATTCTGAAAATACTCAATTCTAATCAAATTTGACGTTTGTTGTATTAGTGTGAAATTAATTCACATAATTATATATATGCACTTTACTTTGAGTAGTTATAAATTCATGATATTGTGAATTTAAATTCTTCTAAATGAAAAAAAAAAAAAAAAAAAAAAAGTAGGAGTATCATGAAATAACAGTTACAACAGCAAAAATTATTGCACTAATTACTAAAATTATATTACTTATACTATAGAGTGACATTTTTGCTAATAAATTATATCAACTTCTTAGATTTAATGGCACTTTTCAAGACACATTTATAATTGAAATCAAATTATGTATTAAATAAATTTAATTAAAAAAAAGGGATTTCTTTAGCAATTTACTTCTTGTGATATGTATAATGAACAATTTGTCCAATGTGAGAAAAATATATGTGGATCACCAATCCTCGTGAAATGAAAAATAAGCTATATGTATCCTCAGCACGCTCTTTGTTATTCACGTGCGTAAAAGTGCTATTAGGACTCTATTTTTAGGGGGTAAGACCTTCCCCAAGGGACCTTTTATATCCCATATTATAAGAGATAGGATAAGATTTGGGCAAAAAATCCACTCCAAATGAGTCTTTAAAATTTGAGAAAGCCAAAATTTTTTAAGTTTGGACTCTTATATTTGAGAGTCCAAACTTAAATCTTAAAAGTTGATTTTGTAGACAAAAGTACAAATCATAGTACTTTTCTACACAAATAGTACTTTTCTATTTAGTTTTTCAAATTATAATATATTAAATATATATCATTATTATTTATATATTAATAAAAATTAAAAGTAATTTATTTAAATATAAATGAGTTGTTGGAGTGATGTGATGTGATTGTTTAAAAGTGAACTCTTAAAATATAAACTAGCTGTTGGAGTGCAGAGTAAAAAGTGGGAATGTATAACACTGTTCACCATTTAAATTTTAAGACAAGAGGCCTAAATTTAAACGGACTGTTGGAGATGGTCTAATGTAAGATACTCTCATTTGTTATGTGAAACATGCACGAGACTACCATGTAAAATTCAACTATGCTATCAAATACTTTTGCACGAGAGCCCCAATACATACAAACCAGGCTGCTAAAATTTCTACTCATGGGGGTTTTGAATTGAATATTTAATATTACATGGAAATTCTATGCAACAAACATTTCAGTAGAGGATTTTGTGTTGAATATTTAAACGTAAAGGGAGATTATGTGCAATAAATATTTCACAAGGTAGATTCATGCATGTTTCGCATCACACGTGGAAGTTTCTTGCATTTATCCCTTTACGCTGAAAAGACATGTTTACCCACAATTATATATATCCCATATGACCATATACTTTAGCAATTTACCACTATCAAAATATGCCGAATGAACAACCTATCTCCTTGTCAAAATTAAAAATATGTTAAATATTCCCTTGTTTAATAAAATAAATGGATGGTTAATAGTAATGAATTTATCTTATTTATTTATTATTTAATATTATATAGAGACATTTAGGTCATAACACAAAATGTTTTGATAGGATAAGGGAGGTTGTACCTGCAGTTTTTCAGTACAAATATATAGAGATTTATTTGTTAGCTCTTGTTTCTACGATGTCGCCTATTTTGAATATGACATGTTTTGATTGAAGCATTAACTCAATCAAATAATGCATAAAATATCATTTAATTCCATATTTTGATTGAAGTATTAACTATAAACACTAAATATTAATGACAAACAAACAAACAAAAGATTCTGAAAGAACCTAGTTCTCAAGAACTAACTTTGGTCAGGTGATCAATTATCAAAAAAAGGAAAAACTTTGGTCATGTGGTCTCTTTGGTGGTTCAAAAAGCCAATGGGGATAAGAATCAGAAAACTTTAAGCACAATTATGATGATGCTCATGTTGTACTTCCAGCTCCCAAAGTTGTGCAGATACATTTGCACTTGGTCTTTAAGGGGAAGAATCATTTTCCACTCTTGGCTACGCATCAATGCCTTTTGTCATTTCAATTACCTAAATTATATCACTATGTTTGGTTTATGGATTCCAATGACCAAAATGATATGTTAGATGCAAATGAACAAGAAATAAAGCTCAACGTTGCATCATTGAATGTAAAAGTAAACATTTTCCTTAGCGTTTTATTCACTGAAATCCAAGAAACAAACATAGCCTATAGGGCAACTCAAATTTTATTGCCAGAATAAATAAATCTTCATTGCATACACAATTTAACTCAAATGACTAGTCATCGATCATCATAAAAAGGAAATAAAATTTTTAATCAACTATATTATATATATGTTGAATAATTAACATTTCTTTTCCCAATGAACAATTGCAAGGAGATCTTATCAATTTTCTTAAAGAATCTTTTTAATGATATGGAAAATAAGAAAAGTAATTGCCACTAACAAAGAAAAAGAAAATTAATTAACACTGAAAATTAAAACCAATGTACTACTATAGTGTATCACATGACATGCAGGTAACAATTAATGTATTAATTGAACCACTCAAGTATCATGAAAAAGAGAAATGACAGAATGACATTCATCATATGTAAGAGATTGTATTAATTATTAATAGTGTGAAAGGCACACATTTATTTCAATATTTATTGCATTCTCACAAGATATAGAACGTCTCTCTAATCATGTTTTGTGACAGTAATTAGAGGAGAAGAAAGCCTTTAATGGAACGCTTAGTTGTTTTCCTTTCGCTAAAGTTCTTTTTGTTGAAATTATATGAATGAATACCTAATTAAAAGGTTGTAATCCATAGATAAATTGTGATATATATAAAGTGGGGAAAACAATATTTCAAATAAGATAATTTGTATGTGGACTTGTCCCACATTGGTCTAAGATTAATTGGCAAATTATAAAAGCCTTGTGAGTAAGTTGAAAACTCTTCATTTGTCCCATATTGAATTTTTATATTTGTGTGTACTAGTATATATGAACTAAATGTATAAGATTTGATATAAGTCTTTACAAAGAGGGTCATATGAATACACCACATGCGCACCGCTGCTCGCCCGACTCGGCTCTGGGTTGGGCTCGGGTGTTTGGGACTTATTTTTTTGGAGGAATTTTGAAATTAAAATATAAAATTAATTCAAAATTTGAATAATTCAGCTGAGAGTGTAACGTTTCAGTTACAGAATTGAATTGATGAAATGTTTTTCTCATCATTGCAGCCGTTTTATTCAAATTTAATGGGAAAAATTAAATTGCAAAAGGCTCCCCAAGGCTTCCCCATCGACTATATATACGAGTGGTTTTCAGCTCAAAAAAACACACCAACACAACTATTCTCTATGTTCTCTCTCCGAAGCATTTCTGGAAAAATATCTTTTTGGTTATTTTGCTTTTGAGTATTCTTCGAGGTGGAATTTCTGCTACTGTGCAGTGGAGGAATTCATGTAGCCAAATTATCCTGGAAGAAGTGTTCGTGATTCCCAATTGCACCGAAAGTGGGTCGTTAATTTCTTCAAGGCAAGCAGACTAATTTCTGCGATTTGATTGGATCAATCTGTTACTATACATTGTGAGATAAGTTTGTTTAAATTTATTTGTTCGATTATTTAATTAATTGTTTTTCCTTTACTGTCCAAATTGGTTTGTTTGAATTTAGTTTCGATTTGTGTTCTGATTTTTTTTTTTGATAATCTTAAAACTGATTTCCCAACAATCTTGAAGAAATTATATTCGTGTTTTAAAATTATCATATCATCTGCAAGAGGCTCCGATACTATGTTCATGCTAGCCACAAAAATCGATTAATCCGATTTACCGGAAAAGTTTTCGGGCCAATTTTTTAAGCGATGGCAACAGGCTACTTGACATATATCGACGTCGAGACCATTTTTGCCACGTACCTGTTGGTTCTATTATAATATTTATTTGAGTGTCAAGCATTACATCGATGGATAGGATTATTTGTTGCATTTAACCGACGAATTCTATAACCGAAGAACAACGTCACTACAAGAAAATAGAGTTTTGGGGACGATTTTTTGTGCTACGGAGTGAATTTCGTCTCTGAATATTATATTAGGGGATGAAACTTTACAGTATTAAAAGTTGGCCGGAATTATTTTACCTATTCCACAACATATATTTTCATACCTTAGTTCTGGCCTTTTTCTGTTAAACGTACAAATATGAGGATGGAAATATCAACATGTACAATTCATTAAAGGGTGAAAGTTCATCATCCCTTTTTTCTCCTGCAACAAGCTGGAACCATGAAAAACCTGCAGAGGATATAATTTGTCCTTAACCTATTGAAACGGACCACCTAACAAACAGCAATAAAACAGTTGTAAAGCATTTCAATAGAATGGTGACAAAAGAAATATTGTAAGTTGTAACACAAACTTTTTGTTTAAAATTGAACTTGTTCAATCTTAATATAAATTTATTTATATGCACGTGTTTTCGAATATAGTATTACGAGTATTATCATCACAATTCACTAGACAATTAGATGGAGTACTTAATGTCAATATTTTGAAGGTAATACTTGTGACTAGTAGTGACAAATGTATGTATAATGACTTAAGTTTTCAATTATGATAGAGGAATATTCAGTGAGAATTTGTTAAAGTCACTTATGTTCTGTTCTGTTGTATCACATTTATATTTTTTGTTAGTAATAAAGTATGTATAAATTCATTCTAGTGATAATGATCTAAGATTTTGTCACTTAATAATGTAAAGGAGGAGTTTTACAATGTTACTAAATATTTTGCACTGAAAACCTTGTACATCTACTTCTTATGTAAATTGTAGTAATCCATTTCTTTTAGTTAAAAAGTTAGGATAGTTTCATCCACAAAAGAAGTGGGAACCCGGCCCATTTCTTTACTTAGGCCAGGAAACTCTTTAGCTAGATAGGGTCGGTCTAACACTCCAACCCATTTCTGACCCAAATATGAACTAATTGACACCATCTTTGAAAAAATGGCATTTAAAATCTAATGATTTCTGAAGCTCTGAAATGTCTCCCTCCATCTTATAGAGAAACTGAGAAAAAAAAATCATTAAAGTACTAATAAAACATCACATAATAATAAAATAAAAATGAACATGAAAGCATTTCAAATATTACTACTCATTGACACTTAATCTTCCCCCTACTAAGCTTCCTTCCACTTATTTACACTTCTCCTTGCAGACATGTTTATTCTCTCTTTACTGCTTCAAGTTATCGGTTCTTTGCCGTGCAAAACCTGGCTGAACAATGTAACAAATGGCAAGTAACGTCATCAGAACACAAACACAAATCGTCTAGATTTTGTTCATCAAATATAATACTCCACTTATAAGTACCTGACGAAGCATTGATGGAGCTGCTGCTGTTGTAGTAGTACCACCACTAACGAATTGACTTCTCGTTTTTCTTCCAGTTAATTGATCAACAGATGGACTATTAGCTGTCGTAATGTCCCAAAAGCTTCGTTTCTTGGCTGTGGGAGCCGGAGATACAAAACGATGACTCGGGCTTTTCAAGTCACCACCTTTAGGCAATTCTTTTTGCCTAACACGTGATCTGGTAACAACCCCGTTGGCCTTTTCTGCTCCACTAAGTTCTACAACCTTTCTTGAAAGTTCACAAATAAATTGATCCTTTTGCTTTATTTGTAATGCATGATTCTTCTTAATTCTCTCGATTTCTTCCTCCTTTGCCTTGACGGTATTAGCAAGATCTTTAACTGCTGTTTCATTTGCTGCCTTTTTCTTTGATTCGGGTGTGAAACAATTACGTGCTAGGAAAGAAGGTCTCGGTTTTTGCTTCTGTTTTTCGTTTGGTTTGGCCGAGGGTGGAGTTAAGAGAGAAGAAATTGTAGAAGGGGTAGGTGAAGCTGCCAAGGTTTGTGCTTGGAGAACTAGTAGCTGTTGTTGTTGCTTAGCTAACTCCATTCGTAATTCCCTGTTTTCTTTTTGTAACTCGAGCAATAACTTAGCCTGTTTTTCTCCGGAATCTGGTATTTGTATTTCTTCATTTACATCACAAGTCTGCATCCAAAAGCTTATATGAAACCATGAGAACTAACTTTCACTATGTTTGGTTCTATTTTACTGAGAAAATGATAAACAAATGAAGCGAACAAATATTAAAGCCTAAAGTTCAGAGCTAGCCTCACATAACTTGACACTCGCCACTTTAAAACCAATTATTCAAGAAACAGCACTTTTGGTCCCAAAGTTTAATTTTAATGCACATTTTTTTCCATCACCAAGAGTGCAAAATCGAGACAGTCTTATGGGATCAAAGGTGAAAATCAAAGATTGTACTATGAGACTGAAAGTGCAAAACACGGATAGAAATAGGACAGGACACTTAGTTCTGTGGGACTAAAAAGTTGGGACAAAAAGTGCTATTCCATGGAAAGCAAGGATAAAGAGTTAAGTGATGTAGTTTTGTGGGACTAAAAGTACATTCTTGCACGTAAAAGTTTTATCTTTGGATGCAAGAAAAATATTTTACTTACTGAAATCCAAAAACCAAAACCAACCTTTATGAAAAAAAATTAGGATTGCAAAGAAAATGACCTTCATTCGGATCTCTTTAGCTCGATCTGCCCAATGAAGTGTGTTTTGAGTTTCACCAAAGGAAAGATCACTTGGACTTATGTTTGCAATCATCACTGTATTACAAGATCCACTTAAGGAGTCCTTCAGCAATTGAGTGAGCTTAGAATTGCGATATGGGATATGCTTCTTTCCCTCAACAAGTGCATTAATGCAACTGCTTAAAGCAAGAAGTGACTTATTTATATTGGCACCCTCAATCGACCTAAGTGTTCTTTGCTCCGTAGCAAGAGCTCTCTCCGAACCAGCAAGATCAATAAGAGACAGCTTTCCCACTCGATTGATAATATTGCTTGAAGCATCTTTAACTCGATATTCAATCACAACCTGAATTTGTGTTGGAGAAAATATTATAAACTTAAAATACTTGAGGAAAAAAAAAAACCATTGATACTTAAAACTACCTGCAGAATTGCGTGAGAACGAGAAGAAGTTTCATTTGCACGAGTTGGTTCTGTTGTTCTGTTTAAATTTCCTTGTTGAAGCAATGCCATTACCTGTTATTATCAAACATTTTTATGAACTCATAAATCCGTTGCAGTTAAGCATTTAGATAATAATTAAACAAATGGAGACTAAAAATACTTCATCTGTGGAGTATGCTCTATATTGCGTAAGACCCGCCGCCACAATCCCCTGACATATTTCAATGGATAAAGGAAATTAAAAAGAAAAATTCAACACTAAATAAAAGTATAACTAAATAAATAGAAAGAAAACTATAAACAATATAAATAAACATGAACTCTGATGTAAGGATTGAGCATTTGATAGATTTGTACCTGCTTATCTTCTCTAAGAACGAGAGGCCTTCCAGGGGAAAGTAAATCTCTTACTGTTTCATTATAGACCTCGAGATATGATAGATGAACTACATTGTGTCCATCAAAGCTCTTATGCCTTATTTTGTTAAAAAGGTCCTTAATTGCTAGAACCATTACACCAGGATTCTCTATTGTACCAAGCATTGTATATGTCTTTCCTGCACCTGTGGCGCCATAACAAAACACAGAGCCATTTCTTCCTTGCAAAACAGCTTCCACAAGTTCTGCTGTTCTGAAAATTTGGAATATACAATTAATTCTAAAATTCTATCACTGTAATATCTAGTCTCAAGAAATGAAATAAAACATCATTTGTTTCCAAAGAGATATTTAATTAGGACCAAAACAATGTGCATAGAAAAGAAGAGCAACACAAAGATGTCTCCAATATCTTCTGTGGTTTTACTCATTTATTTTCTAAATTTACCCTTTATTTGGTAACAACATTTTGTACACTTTACCCTTAATCTGATAACAAAACCTCAGGTCAGGGTGTTGTTTCCCTTCAAATAAGAAAGAAGGGAAAGATCGGTACAAGTTTAGTAAGACTTCATTCATAGCACTATAAACTTGTGAATAGTTTCAAAGAAAGGTATATAGCTTGCTCTTGTCGTAGTTTGTTTATTCCAATGTTTCTGCCCTTATTTCCATATTCGTTAGGCATGTAGCAGCAAAAAGGAATGTACTTACTAAAGAATCAAGTCAAACTCTAATACCTTCTCCAATCACGGGGTAGCAAAAGCACAATTATTTTTTTCCTTAAAGCAGACTAAAATTATTTTTTTCCTTAAAGCAGACTAAAAAGTTTACATGAGTATTGCCAACGAAAACTAGGAGCTTATGATTCCTTAAGTCTTTGACTAACCAAAATGAATGTTCTTTTAGTGATTGGATTATGAGAAGAAGAAAACAAGTCATCTAGATAAGACGTTTCTCTTTAACATTAGATGTCTTACATTGATCTAAGGCATGATTATATTTTCCCAATTTTCTTAATTACTCACTACAATAACATCATGAATCACCAATTAAAGTTCTTCCTTTGTAAGGCATGTTAAAAAGGGAATGAGCAGCTACTAAAATTCAAGATTTAAATGCCAACCTAAAACCCATGGAGCAATAGAATGAAGCACTATCACACCCCTACAACACATTTAAAAGAATAGTAACCTACTTCAACCATACATACAAAATTCTTCAACAACAAATAGCTATTAATTCTTCATGAACTTAAGAAAATTATAAACAAACATAATTCAAAAAAAAAAATCTGATTTTTGTCTAACTCACGTAGTGGAATAGATCTCATGTTGCGTGGTAGAATCCGGAAACGAAGCATCAAACGTGAAATGTCGACCACGTAGCCTCTTCAGCCTCAAATAATCATTCTCACTTGCAAATTCAGTCAAATAAACATCCCTTTTGTTCACAATCCTCACACAACATTTCGATCCAGCTTCTCTCTCCTTCTTCCCCATAGGCCTTAGCCTCACAAACACGAGAATTCGACTCTGCCCATTTCCTATTTTCTCCCCCTCTACTTCTTGCACATTTCCCACTGAAAGCTTCCTCACTACATCACCCTTTTTCCTGCAAGAAAATCCCTCATTCTCCTTGATATCATCAATCACACGACCTTGTCTCAATAATGTATTCTCTGTAATTTCCCTCATCACATTTCCAATTGTGGGTTTTCTCTCTTTCTCATCTTTCTTGCAATTAGAATCGAGGAGATCCACACTCGGGTGCGTCGAAAATCGAGGCTTTTTCTGTGATTGTTTCTGCTGTTCATACAAGAGGGTTATTGCTTTCATCTTTTCTCTAAGGCCATGATTTGGATTTGTAGCCATCATCATCATCTCATCTTTTTTGGGGGAACTAAATCTTGTATCAGTTTTCGATTGGGTGTACAAATTCTTGGACCTAGTAGAAACGGGCATTTCTACCTTTTTCAAGAAATCGAAAAAAATTGAGGAGCTAACCAGTACTGAATTATATCAATTACATAAACTGAGTGAGATTTGTTGGGGTTTTTGGGTACGAAAATATGGACCGTGGATGAGGAATAGATTAACGGTTAGGAAAAAAGAGGGGGAGTTGAGGGATTTGAACTGAAAGTTGATAAGAGCCCTACTTTTATTACTTTCGTCGCTCCAGTGTATTTTTATTTGGATGCTCTGACAAAAGCAAAAGTTGGAGTGGCTTTGAGGAATATATTTTAGCTCATATAATAATACTTGCAACGGTCAAAAAAGAGCAAAATTTTAAAATTGGTCCTGTAATTTTGGATTATTTTTAAAAATAATCCTATAACTATAAGTATAGTGAAAACACATTTAGTACTTAAATGTTCACACAATTTCAATTTTGGTACTATGCTTAACAACTTTCATCCTCTAACTTTCAATAAAGTTTCAATTTTTGTTTTGCTAGTACAATTTTGTCCTATTATCGAGATCAAGTTTGTAATTGCAAGACGAAAACTGAAACTTTCTAAAAGTTAAATGACAAATTTTGTTATCCATAGGTCTAAATTGAAATTGAGTTAAAGTTAAAAGACTAAATATGTGTTCAATATATTTAGATGACTTTTTTGAAATGATCCCAAAGTTACAGTACTATTATTGAAATTTTATCGTCAAAAAAGTGTTGAGCCGTGTACTAGTCGCCTATTAACTCCTTTTTTTTATTCTTTTTACAAGAATTGAAGAGTATGAAAATGCATTTCAGTCCTTCAATTTTTAGTGGGTAACTATTTTAGGACAATTTCTTTTTTAGGTAGGCGATTTTGGTTCTTTAATTTTTCAATGTGTATAAAGGTTAAGTTTTAGTTTCCACTGAAAATGTGCAAGTCACAAAGACAATTTCTAACTAGATTTCATGGATTCTAACTAAATTGACTCCTCGTGACAAAAAGAAAAACTCATGTGTCTAAGCCCAAGTCGCCCCTTCAGTGCGAATAGAGGAAGTACTGCTCTAAAGTGAAGGAAAAAAAAATTTTACTTTCTCATTGCGGAGAAGAAAACTCGTGTGTCGGTCCTAAAGTTGCTCCCTCGAGACAGATAAAGAAGTACCACTCACGCCCAAGAGATAAAGAAAACAACTCCCTCATGGTGGAGAGAAAAACCCCTTGCCAAAGTCCAAGTCGCTCCTTCAAGGTGGATAGGAGATGTACCTCGCACGAGAAAACGACCAAATGAGAAGATACAAAGTTAATCACAAAGTATTAACGGGTGATCATAGTGTCAAAACATAGAGGGGGAAAAGGGCAAACACCTCTATGACATTAATCGCAATGTAGTAACGAGAAACTACAGGACCATCAACCTCCTTTGTTGCTACTACTAATAGTAAATGAAAAACACATGCATCAATTCCTTCCTTTTAAAGACTTATGGTCTCCATCTCTAGCAGCTGCAGTAGGTTCTTCCTCAATCAACATATATCAAAGTTACGAGGGGATTACTAATTAGGAAAATAGGGGTGTTTTTGCATTTTATGGTGGGGTATAATTATCATTTTTTCTGTAAAATATGCACTCCAATGAACATAAGTGAGTTTTTGCTAATAAAAATAACATATACTAAGATTTTCAGTAGATCTAAAAACGCTCGATTGAAAAGTTTAAATATTGATTCCCTTAGGGGCATCATGTGGTAGTAATCTATGACAAAAGCAAAATACGAAGAACAAGATAAAAAGAAATTGAAGGACATCAAATTACAATAAAGTCAAAGCTCAAAATCAGACTGGAATTTGGCTACAGTAGACTTGATCTCAGCAAGACAAGATTTTCTTTTCTCCAATTCTCTTTTTAACGAGCTAATCTCTTGATCGGCTTTCATCTTTTGCTCTGTAAAAGTCTCGATCTCGGCATAATATGCCTTAGTTGCTTTGGCGATCTTTTGATCTTCTTCGCTTTTGGCTTTACTCAACATAGCCTCCAACTTCCCATTGCGCTCGATTTCTTGTTCAAGCCTTAAACCCACGGAAAAGATATGTTGCTTTAACTGCAAAATGGAAGATCATCAATTAGGGAAATAGCAAAGTAATAATAATAAAGACAAGGGCTCTTACAGATGGATGCAACTGGGCAGATTCTTCAAGAATCTCCAAGGAGGTGAGCTCATTTAGCCTCTTGATCAATCTCTTTTGGGAGGATACAAGCCTTGTACATCTAGGATGAGAGCTCATGATCGGTGGGAACACTTACAGCTTGGGAAGACGATCCTTCTATATCTTTAAAAATGTCGATTAAACGACGAGACTCAAGAGTGGGACGGTCGGAAGAAGGGGGCACTGTGTCACTTTTACTCTTTTTAGCACTTTCATCATAAGAAACCTCCAATGATCTCTTCCCTGGTAAGTTAACACCACTATTATAAGTTGGTTCTTTCTCCAGAAAATCGAATTTGAGGTCCTGGGGAGCAAGATCATTATCCGAACTAGAATTCAAAGGGTTAGATCTGCTCTCCAAGGGAACCTCCTTGATCGAAAGAGCTTTTCGGATCTCAGCAGTCCTTGAACCATCTTTGGGGATATTTCTCCGAAGACCGTTTTTCTTGAAAAAGATCGTAGGGTCGATTTTAGTAGCCTGGGAATAACGTTCCATGATCGATAATGTACGAGGACCTTCAACCGTAAATGCAAGGAAGAACCTGCTCTGCCTGATATTGACTTTTTCCTTTCAATAATGAGCTCCCAATTAACCTGGTAGTTGAAGAAAAACCTCCAGCTCGAGCATAGAAAATATATTTCTTTTTCTGGTCTAGGAAAAGCAGTTCGCTATCGGACCCCTCATCATCCGAGCCATCACTGTCAATAACCACAGTTTTTCGTTTTCTTTTGGAGATCGAGGCTACAGTTTTTCCTTTTCCTTTTCCCAAGCCATGACCAGAACTAGCATTACCTATAAAGCAAAAAAGCAAAATAAAAGAGGGATTAAATAGGGAACAAATTAGATGCAAGGTTGCGAGTGAAATTGCGCAAATTACGCAAATTAGATGCAAGGTTGGACTTAAGAGAACAAGAACGGATAAGCAAAGCAAATGGATGAAACCGGACAAGGGCTGGCACAAAATCAATACGGATGGAAGTGTGTTCTCCGAGAAAAATAGTGCGGCTGCAGGGGGATTAATCCGTGATGAAAAGGGAGATTGGGTTGTTGGATTTGCAAGAAGACTTGGGGATGTTTCAATTACAGTTGCGGAATTACTAGCGGCACGAGAGGGGCTGAATTTGGCTTGGGAAAGAAGACTACAAAGAGTTATTCTTGAGATCGACTCTGAGGTAATGGTTCAATTGATTCGTGAAGCTAACACTGATATTCACCCCTTAGGCCGTATTATTGAAGATTGTAGAGTATTACTACATAGACCGTGGGAAAGCAAATTTGCCCACACGAAGAGGGACGGTAACAGATGCGCGGATGCATTGGCTAAATTGGGACATAACATTCAAGGCACTTGGAAAGAAGCCCCTTTTGAGTTGGTACACCTTTTGGGTGTTGACTTAGAATAGTTGTTTCATTTGTTTCGTTTGTATCAAAAAAAAAAAAAAAAAATAGGGAACAAATAAATTGCAATAAAATACAAGTATACCATCAGAAAAACCGGGAAGCAACAGTACTAAAAGTCAACCTTCTCTAGCTATAACCTTTGGACATAACACAACCCTCTAAAAGTTGAAACCTGGTCTGAGAAAAAATGCGGAAATACGTTTGATTGAGTGCCCTTCTAAGAAGAACAAAGCTCTAAAGTTTGGGCAAGATTCAATTCCCTAAAGAAATGCACGATACCTTTTAAATACATGTAGGAAGTAGGAGTAATATGGCTGATTCATACGACAAAACTTCAAATAGTCTCAACTAAAATAGGATCCATAGTAAATCCAAATTGAAGATTTCAACAAAAACCAATGTTTTTTAGAATCGGACCGGACAATAAATCGAATGGCCACTGGTTTTACTGGTCGGACCAGGTGACGTCATAATGAGAAAGTATTAATTTATATATCATTATATAACATATTTCAACATAAAATAAAAGACGCAAATAAATATGTATACTAAAGTCCAAGGAACACTTACTCAATTTTATAAATTTTGTCCAAAGGCAGATCCAAATATATCTTTGATACCCTAAACTATCCCGCCCCTATTCATTCTATATGCAAGTAAGTATTACATTAAATTTCCTCTAAAAAAGTCGGAAATGAGAAATCCATGGTAAAAATTAAACTACGCAGTCATTGTCATGGGTATCCAGTTCTCTCATTGACAGTCAATTTTGGCAAATTGATTAGCAAACTCAAGTATTAAATGTTAAGCATCAAATTCACTAATAAGTTGCTCAAGTAAAAATTGCAACGAACTGAAACCAAAATCGACTTTTTACACTATATCCAATTCCAGCAATAAAAGAGGCATCCGATTCGCGGTGAACCGACCTCTTCCGATTCGTGGTGAACCGACCGGTTCGATCCAACTTTAATAACATAGAAGCAGGAATATATTGAAATAGAGGTGTCAGATTTTTTTTTAAAGACCACTCAATACACTCATATTTGGTAAATGTATATTTATTCATATATTTTTTTGTTTATTGGTAGAATTTGGTAAATGTACATACCATAAGCTTATGCTCTTCATTATATTAAAATTGTCAAGATCACTTGTATTTATATTGAGGAGCCATGTCTTTAACTCGTGAAACACTCTTCTTCGAACACTTCATTTAGACCGCAAATTTGATAATATTGGAAAAAATCACCCTTTTTCTACGAGAAGTTTGTTTTTTTGGGGCTTCACATGATAACGTTGTTCCACTTATTGACAGAGATGTCACACTGGACTTTTTAGTTATGTTTCTCTTATATGTTGTCATTAATTCCAGATGTTGTTGTCGCGATCAAGAACGAATATTTGTTGGTTCCTTGTGTGCAAGGGTATAAAAATACTAGTACATTTTAAGGTTTAAAGTACACTGACTGACATTGGGGCCTATGGATCAGGGGATGTGAAGTTACATAAGATAAATAGAGTGATCTAGAGGCAAAAACAAAGTCTACAGGAACACCCCCTCAAAAGTGCACACAGATGAGTTGCGTCGATGATGAGTTAGAAGCCTCTGAGTTTTAAAGAGAGCTTCTTGCACCAAAAGTGATACAACCACCTTTTGCGCCCCCACTTCCACACCTTTGGCGGCAAAGTCGCCAAGCTTCTCTTTTTCTTATTTTTTTCTGCATGACAATTTCGAATAGTTATTATTATCAGTTAAATTTATACGGTGTCGAACAGTTGCTGAGAAATATAAAATATGACAGAGAAGAGGATGAATAAAGATACTTGTTGAATGCCAGTCTCGCGTCTAAAATGATTCCTTTTTAGGGTGAAGTCCTAACTCCAGTATCAAGAATATAAAATTGATAACAGGAGATACCCGAGTTTCCCAGGAATCTTGATTTCGCTTTAACTAATAGTGTCAGGTTTGTTATTTCAACTACCTGATGTTGGGAACTCTTGACGAGACCAAGAAGAGAGTGGAAGATGGAGACGAAAATACGAAAATTGGCAAAAGAGTTGAAGAAGCGTGATTGCCGTATTTCTATGCCCTCTCAAGAATTGCCTTTTTTTTTTTTTTTTTGGGTACAAAAGGGCAAGTAAAGAACAACTAACTATCCCCTTCTAACAATTCGAACAAACTTTGGGGAGGGGTATCCCAACTTTGAGTTTCTCTTGACCGGGTGTGTCCCATCTTCGCAAGCGCGTCCGCACAAATATTTCCACTTCTCAAAGTATGGTTGATTCTACATTCCCAAGGCATTCGAATGAGACGCCTACAATCTTCAAGAATTGCCATATACTAGGCCATCATTATGCAAAAATAAACAAGGGATTTGACTCTTCTATTTGTGAGAGAAACAATTGGATATATATACGGCCTAGGAAAAGTTCCGTAATTTCAATTCTTTTAGGTATATTGCCCCTCCAAAAGACCAACTTGAAAGATTAGGAAAATCCAAAGAGATCACGGTGCACCTTCATTTCATGCAATGTAAAGATATGCAACTGCTAAGGGGGGGGGGGGTATAAGAACCCGTAATTTATTCTATCACAAGGGAATGTTGAATATACTTTCACAACACACATATAGAGAGACTTCACTTGGTAAACCCTCAAGAGCCTCTAACTTCAAATTTGGCATCTCGAAGTCAACCTTGGTTGAGTGAAGCATCATCCATCTCAATAATTCAAACACCAACTCTTAAAATATTTGTTGGTTAAATAATGTAAGTTGTCCATTGTCATTCTCTAGTTATAGACTTCACAAACTTCATATTAAATAAGTCAAGAGCGAATTCAAGCTCTTCAGTACTCCGTAACCCAGTCTCGAACTGAGACTAACACGTTTAAAGATGTGGTTTATAGTCTTTAGAAATTCTCCGGTAGAAAATATTAATATTGCACTCACGTCATGTCTAACCTAGTTAGACTGCATATGTCCTATTGTAGATCTCTTGAGGCTACCAAGGCATATCATAACACTAAAATATAAACTTCAGATATCATACTTTCTATTTAAATGGAACCATTATTCTATATTTGTTTAACAGGAATGGAGCAGAAAGGAGACTCAATGAGATAAATATATAAGAGGCAAATTAAGAGTTGAGGGAAGAAATGTACTAACTTTTTTCCTGGAGGGCATACCATCCCCATTCTGATTGCAACTTTGAAAACTTGGTTTCCAGCGAAGGCCAATACTTTAACTGAATTTTCAGTACTTCTAAAACAGTTCGAAGTCCAGCCTTAGTAGGTACTATTTGCTCCATATTATGTTCAAGACTTTCACCAAGTAAAACCTGTAAGAACATAGAACCAAAATGAAGAAGTACCTAGCCAATAACCTTTAATAAGATAACAGATAATAGGCGAACCCTCACTACCCCTAAAAAGAGGCAAAAAAGCAAAGACGCACTTCCGACTTGTTCAGCGAAAACAGTAACTTTACTGGATTTAGGGTCAATGGGGAGATGAGATGGGAACCCGCATGTAATTGGGCCCGCCACCATTGTCGTGTAATGTGCAAGGTCACTCCCTACCAATGGGCTTAGGAGTATTCTCTCTCGTTATTTTAGACTCCCTGTAGCTTTACATATAACTTAAGCTACAACATAAGAAAAACTACTCTTAAGTAAATATCCTGAACCATATTTAATCAGATCAAATTTCCCTAGCCATATCTTACTCATCAATTGCCTTAATTCAAGAAAGGAAAACAGCAAAAGTGGAAGAAATAAGAACAGGCAAGGAAGACACGTTGAAGCTTGGGATATGTAGGGCTCTAATAATCTGATAACTATTAAATCTTATTTAAATTATATGTATCAACTCCCATCCAGTTCCATACATCTAGTGAAGAGAGAAGAAAGAGTTAACACAAGAAATATGTGGTTTGGCCATTCGGCATATCCAAGGAACCAATGGGTAAAGGCCTAGGACACTTACTCTCATATTCTCATGGCTATAGTTTTTTATTTATATAGGCATAACTGAAGCTATAGATTAAGGAAAACTAATATAATCAAATCTCCTTACTCAAATATATCAGATCAAATCTCCTTAATCATATTTATTCAATTCTCTTGATTTGTCAATTCCATAAATGATTTTCTGATTCTTATAACTTCATAATAAAGATAAATTATATATTTTTTCCCACATTGCTTAATGGCTCTAAAATGTAGAATCAGGTAAAAGATTATTGACAAGTAAATGGTACCTTAATAACCGCCGTAGCAGAAGATGATATTGATCGTAGATTGTACCTGCAAAAGACAGGAATTTTAAGGAGCAAGCATTAGAGAATTTAGGAAATTCCTGACAAGAAGATAAAGAAGACTGATGCTAAACATGAAAGGAAAGTTTAAGAGTAAAAAGGAAGTCATTTATTTTTTTGAAAAAAAAAAATTAGAATAACTGAGACCTAATGGATTAAGGAACTAACCCGCCCTCAAGGATAACCAGCAACTTTCCACCGGAAAGACCACTGCACATTTGAGTCATCTGTGCATAGCCACTAGGAGTGATCTAAAAGGGAAAGAAACATGGAAGTGTGTAAAACAAGAGGAAAACTGTCTATTAAGTAACACTTATCTACAATTAGGAAGATTATAGGAAATGTCATGCATCCCATGTCTCATCCCAAACCGAGCATCAATTTCAATGATTTGACAATTAATATGATTTAATATCATGTAATATAACAAATACCAATCGAAGAGTAATCAAGCAGCTCCACTGTGGGTCCTCTTGAGATTGTAGGTAAGATTATCTAATAAAAGTACATATAGCTCCCATATTCTTACCTATTTTTTAAGAAATTAAATGAGGGTTCCATTGGGTGTTTTCATGGATTTCTGATAATCTTAGAAACACTTGACAAAGCCAAAAGGAATGGGAGGCCAAAAGTAAAAGATCTCTTAGTATTGAAATCATATAGAGAGGATGTATAACATAGAAATTGCTTTAGATTAGTTTGAAAGCTCCATATTTTGAGCAAGATTTTGCTCACCCTAACGGCTACCAAATCTAAACTAGAACTCTCCACGTTCACAGGCACGTCCATCACCGATGATATTAACTACTGAGATAAAAAAAGGTGCCAACAGTTCTATTAAAAGTAGTAAAAGTGGTATATATTATTGTTAGTTACTAAGATACCATAATGTACAACATGTCACAACAGTCTGTTTCTTTCTATTTAAGCTAAGTCTATGGCTTTAATAGGACATGACTCACTATTCATGATATTATCAGTTAAAAAAATATTTGCACACAGCAGATCGTCAGATGGGCTTGAAGTACTTTGTTTCTAATTCTGTATTCACAACCAATTAACAATAAACTGTCTCAAAAACTGTACAAAAAAAAGAATCCCGTTTAATTTGGCAGTATATAATTAAAGAGTTTTCGATGCCAAAAGTTCCAATCTTGTTAATCAGTCGCATTAAATGGAAAAACATTTACTTAAAAATGTCCCATCTACCATGTCCAAATTTAGAAAACATTAAATGGAAAAGAATGTTTTCATATGCTCCTATGCAAAATTGTCAATCCATGGTTGTCGAAAAGGTAAGTTTTACTGGTGTTTAACTTTGAATAGATATGAAAACTATATTTATCTTTGATTATATAAATTTTATCTCCACAAAAAAATTATATATATCACAGTAATTGTTCCACTTAGTTTATACGCTAACAATCTTTACTTGGCAAAATGATTAAGATCAAAGTTGTGTTTCAATGATGTTATTTATATTTATTTAATAATCATAGACAAAAAACTAGTCCTAGCCACAAGCGCTAAATGACAGAGGGGTGCGCAGGGCACAGGGACTGCACACACTTCTATAGCAGGCGCCATGCTCCCTATTTACTACTACGGTATTTATTTATACCAAAATATGTATCAGTTATATGTATACCACGTCTAGTTGAGGGATCAAATTTTGCTAGGGCTATAATTATTATTAATATATACTAAAAAAACTATATAAGAGCTCTTTACGTTCATATAGCTTAGCGTTTCGCATCATAGCCCGGGGAAGCCTTTTCGCTTGGCCTCGTATATAATATTTTTTAAATGAATATAAACTAAATTTAAAAAAAAAAAAGATTAACTAAATTACATCTATTTACTGTATAACGATCTTATAGTTTTATTATCGATTTTTTCAATTTTTAGTTTCTCTGAAATAAATTTGGATTTTAACATTATAATTTTAAATTATTTATTTTCATGAGTTCGTAGTTCCAAGTCACAAATTAATAAATTGAGACACCCCCCCCCCCCCTCTTCAAAATAGAGATAGATTGTAAAAAGTATTGGAGAGAGTGAACAAATAACTCAATATAGACATGGTTTCGCCATTTGGCCTATATCCACGCATAAATATTCATAGGGATATAACTCTTATACTTGTCTCCTGCTGTGCGGTAACAACAATAATGCTATTTATAGGTGAACTGTTACAACATGTGCAAATAATCAATAGAGGAAATCACTCCAATGTAATCAAGACATTGAGTATATCCCATGAATAATGCACAATCCTCTAATGGTATATTTTGATTGTCGTCTAAATCCTAACACATTATATAGTTAATTACTAAGCAATATCAAATCATTAATTAACACTTCACTGATTTTAAAAAATCAATTTCAATACAAACGAAAAATAAATAAAGAATGTCATGGAGAAAACAATTCTTACATCACAACAGCCAAGAGGGTCACCCCGTGCAGCATCAAATCCAGCAGAAATTATCGTAAAATCTGGGTCAAACTCAGAAGCTGCAGCGAACAGACTTAAACAGCATCAGCAGATGCAAGTAAATCATCCAGGGCGCGCAATCATGCATCTTAACTACTAGTAACGAGGTAGAAAATAGATAATTGTCTAATTCTCTGATCTAAATTAGGCTGACAGGACCTTTAATGGAACACTTGTGTGCTGCGTGCATTGAATATAGAAATACTGGAATTCTAAGTCTTGGCCAGAATCAGCAAATTAGGGTGCTTCAATACCATTAGAATGGTTTCAGGTTAAAATTCCACTCAAGAATAGTTATTATTTTTATTACATCCAGTGTAGATATATTATTTAAGTATTAGTATCTGCTTCAGCTAACTTCCATAACAACATTTCAGGAAGAATGTGGGCAAACATTAAGTAATATACATCAGAATAACATTTTGATATTACAGTTGCAAAGGGTGCAACATTTAATGCCATAGCAAGTTTAGAAAGTTATCATCAAACTGAATTGTATATTGAGTGAGGTCAGCTTATAGATATGGATCGGAAGTTTCTTTCAAACTCTTTATCATTATTCATCATGCTCAATCATATTCAAATAAGGAATTCTAGTTGCATGACTATCACCATATAACTATAAACCTTTTCCTTTTGGTCCTATGCATGGCAGGACGGTATAGATAAGGTACGGAGCATAATATGAAATTATATTCATAAGAGATGTTGTTAGTAAAAAAGTAACATAGGCATTATGCAAACTTGAGTTTTATGGTTTTATGGTAGATATATATAAAGACCCATCATAAGGGAGGAACGTAATAGGGTTTTTTTTTTTTGGGGGGAACAAAAAACATTGCAGATAGTAATGAGCACATGCATATAAAAGTGAAATTTGGTCATTTATAAAAGAAAGAAACACCAACATAGCTACACTCTTCATCATATCAAGGAAAAGAGTTTGTGTGAGTTTAAATTGTGTCATGCTTGGAATCAACTCCACATAATACCTTAAGGTCCTGTACCACAAAACTGAGTAGCCTATTTCATTAAATATATGAGTATGACCTTGTTCAGTTTAACTACAAAAACAGAAAATTTATAACCTATAGGAAGCACAACTTTCTGAAATGCAAAAATATAGTCATTGTCACCAACTCCTCCTCTACTCCATGGCACATTCACACAGTATCCTTCTGCACCCATTGTACCAACCTGAAAAAGTGAAATGTAATTACATTACTTATAGATCCATAAAGCCACAAGTCTTATAACGTAGAAACCTAGATGTTAGCCAAGCAAGTGCCACATGCAAACGCACAGATCTCTCCATTGCACTCCTTCTGTCAACAAAGAAATTGAATAGAATTTTTCTCATAGCAAATAAAAATTAGTAAATATTTTTTGCTCAATTTTTTTCATACCTAGTGTCACCAACTGATAAATTCGATACAAAAGAAATCATTTACATGTGTCCAGGGACAGGGTAGGAACTAGTAGCATTATAAGTTAAAAGATGTTAGTCTTCTACTTGACACACAAAAATTACAGACATACTGAAGCAAAATCTATCGCAGGGACTTCTCTCAGCTTTCAGAAAAGACCCACTCATGCAGGGGATTGTTAAAAAGCCACCAGCACGGTACACTAGATGGCAATGAGTTTGAACCAAAGAAACTTGGACCAGAATACTTCAAGCACTCTTTGATGATCCAAAAACTGTAAGATTTGAAAAGAAATATGTTTAAGTGGTTAAAAAGCTTCTCAGTGTTGCTACCCAGAATCATTTCCTTCTTATGATTCCCTTGAACTCCCGAATGCATAGTGTCACCAAATATTTTCCATACTCAAATACCTACACTTGCTTGTTTGCACGAATATACGTTTAAGGTTTCACCCACAGGATTTCTCAATTAACGTTATCATGCAGAAATATTTATAAAGGATGTCAAAATATTTTAATCAGATGCCATAATAAGAAGGGCAAATGCAATATAAACATGCCTACACACTCATACGCAAGGTGAGAGATGAAATCAAATACCTCATTGGCAGCTCCAGTACCTGGATAAAACTTTCCACCTTCATGTCTATGCAAAGATATATATAGAACCTGCAAAATTAATTTAAGTTGGACAATCAAAATTTCAATATGAAATTGAACTTTAAAACCCACAAAAGCTCCACATCTAAAAATGTACATGTTCATCACGCATGAAACGGTACTAATATAAAAAACTTTCTGAAGTAACAGTTTAGAATTGAAGGAATCATCATGAACTTTCATTAGGACTGCTACCATTTCTGGGCTACGAATAATAAGGTGAAAGGTAACTTACAGAATGTTGAGCTATTTTGGTTTATTGTTTAATAGGGAATGGAATGGGTTTTGTAAAATCGAAGGTTATGGAGAGAAAAAATTACTTGAATGCTGGGATTGTGTGAAAGAAGAAGAATCATGGCAACAGCTGGACGATAAAAAAATAATAATAATAAAATTAAAAAAAAAAAAAAAAAAAAAAACATTCTGAGTTCTTGAGAGTTCAGTTCTCTAGGTTTAGCTTCTGATATACTAAGTCAACAGCATTAAATTGTGGAAAGACATCAACAACATTAAAGTTCCACATTTCTGTGCAAACGTACCGATTTGTTTTTCTCGAATATTTCTTGGGTACCATTGCCATGATGCACATCCTGAAAGAACGTGTAATATATATTCTGAGAAAAAACTCAATTATCAGAAGAAGAAAATTACACAGGCAAAGGATAATGTAATTACCCAGTCAATGATTAAGACCTTCTTGGCTCCTGCAATCTGAGCTGCTGATGCAGCAATGGCAGCGTTATTGTGAAGGCAAAATCCCATGGCATGTTTTACACCAGCATGATGACCAGGAGGACGAACCTGACTCATTGGAGATGGAAGAGAAGAATAAATTCATAAATATTATCCTGTCGTTCAATTTTGAAAGACTTCATCTATCTGAAAATAATGCCCTATACAGGATTGTAAGAACTTGATTTTTACTTACCAAAGCAAAACCATTTTTCGCACTTCCAGAACATATAGCTGTAGCAAGGTCAAAGCAAAAACCTGCAGCAAGCCTGGCGGCACGTGCTGAATACTGATTGGCATATGTATCAGGGGTGAAATAGCTGTAAGAATAGAATAGAAAAGCTGTCATCTTCTATTTACAAATTCTGATATAATGGTACTGGTTCATGTGACATATATGCATAAACAAATCCTTTTCAAAAATATAAGTTGCATAATTTTACTTATGCATGTCAAATATTGTCCAGATGGTCTTATATACTGCAAACAGATATAACAATCCAGAACAATAACATGAGCAATACAACTTAATTTCATAGAAACACGAAGGTTTGGTGTGACATGAGCGGGAAATCATTTGACAAGTTGACATACCTAGATACAATGTGGCTTGTAAGTTCAACAGCTTCAATATTCTCGGGGGAATGAACCTGCCACCTCAAAAATGAAACATATATATTACCAAATGAAGCATACTTACTGTTTCAAACTAAAAAAAAAGCAGTGGTAATCTTCAAACAAACATTGCAATCCAAATAATGGTAATCATCGTCCTAGCACCAGCATAGTATTTATCAAAAGATATTGACAATACTTTAGCACTAGAGGAATTATATTACATAAGAACAGGAAGTTACTATGAGAACTCCAATTCAAGCATCGAGAAAAACCACAACCGAAAATTATATAGACAGCCATTTAAATTTGTACTTGCTTATATTACCATCAGGAGTTCTTCTCTTGTAATTTCTCTTCCAGGTATTGAAGAACACTTTCCTGGAAATATACCTGTCATGTTAATTTGGAATATAATTAGTTTTTAAGTTGATCAATACCCAAAATGATTTGGCAAAAAAAGCATTTTTGTGCATGAGTTTAACCACATCTCAAATTCATTAATTTTGCTTATATTATTATTGATATTTAAGTCACGCCATCAATGATCCCTAAGCCTATTGGACGGTTCATCCAAATTATACTAAAAAACATGATTAAGATTATTTTATTAAGAAAAAAACTTTTCACTCCTCTGCAATTGAACCATAAATACAATAGAATGTACCAGTGCTATATTAAGTATATATACCTACATCATCAGTCTGAGTGAATTGAATATAGTTTTACTTTTCAAGTATGTTTAGCTTCGCAATGGATTATTCAAATGTGGAGTCTATGGATAATCCATAAGTCTCCAGAGATATCATAAGCATTACTGCCGCTATATGATATTCATTAAGGCCTGTGGAGAGATATTTACTCAAGAAGGAGGTCTTTCACTGTACAGTGTAGTGATAGTGACAGAGCTACAGAGTCATTAGAGAAGCTTAAGGTGGCTGTGACTACTGAACTAAACTCGGCCTTAGTTGATACCAAGCCATATGTGCTAGAAACTAATATAATCACCTATGAGCATTGCTCTTCTAGGTCGAGGTGAAGGCAATTTATGTGTAAGTAGAAGAAAATATCACCCGAACCTGCAGTTGCAAGGCTAGCAGCAATGGCTCGAACACGATCAGGTCTCTCTGGATGGGGATGAGACTTCATTTCAACCTTTTCAGTGAAAGAAAATATCAGCAATAAGTTTGGTTCAGACAAAAAATAGACAGGAACTTTTGGATAAATCCCGTGCTCCGTGATAACAGAATCATAAATAAAATAAGGGTTGCCAGGAACTTCTGAATTGGCCCTGTGGCCCAGGGACAGAATATATATATAAAACAAAATTTATGTAGACAGTAATTTAAGAATAAACTCCGAGCCCAAGAGAACCAGAAATAATAAATAAAATGTGTCTCCCTGTTCCAGAGTCATATCCTAATTAATATCAACTAATGAAAATGTAAAGATAGTGCTAAACAAATTTTATCTTATCATAATATGCAGTATAAATCATTGATAAGAAATTATTATCAAATCAATTGAAAATATATACATCAGATGCGGGGAGGGTAATAAAATTTATTTCCCAGCTGCGGTCAGAAAAAATGTGAACATCTTAAGGATCACGTGAAAGACAACTTGTACATTAAAATGTTGGAGGAATCAGCATACTTCTTCATGAAGCAACATTCTCTCATCAAATCCTATGGCAGTACGGTTGTCTGACGCAATACTTTGAAAGTGCGGATCTACATTTAGTAAAAAAGCAAACGAAACAATCAATCATTACGAATAAGTTACTAACCAAATCGAATGTAGAAAATTTTCCATTTCAAGCTATACACAATGGTATCCAAACAGTAGCACTACATATACTTATAAACAAGATAGTAGCAATAAAAAGGAGGAAATTTAAAAGAAAAAAGCATCTTTGCTAGGCAGATAAAGTATAGTTCATCAAAAGAAAGGATTTTTTAACAATAAAAAA
Organism: Penstemon eatonii; assembly: GCA_038501285.1. Taxonomy (NCBI): domain Eukaryota; kingdom Viridiplantae; phylum Streptophyta; class Magnoliopsida; order Lamiales; family Plantaginaceae; genus Penstemon; species Penstemon eatonii. The sequence goes on from CM076713.1 coordinate 43,104,104, forward strand.
ACACTAGAACAGGTAAATTACATGCCCTGATGCTCACAGAAAAGCAAAATACTTAGCGACTACGAAATACTTTTGGATTTGAGCTCTCCATCAAGATCATGATCAATAGAATCATCTTTGATATTGAGGCAGCAGAACCAATTTGACTCGTATTCTTGTTCTATCTTTTATTTTTCCTTTTCTGTGTATGTGTATGTGTTTGTTGGGGGATTAGGGGATTCATGAAGATAGCATATAAATAGAACCATCTATGATACTATAACTTTCATAACAATCAAAAGGTTGGAGGAAATCACAAGGAATAACTACCAAATATTGTCCGTCAAGCTAACAGTAGGAATGAATCCCAACCTTTGAGTCTATCAGCTGCATCTGCCACATTTTCAATTGAAGCTTCTGCTTTGGTAAAGGAGGAAGCCAAAAAACCATGCTTCAGGATTCCAGATTCTCTGTGCTCACCGCATACCTGCATCATCAAAAATTGATAGTATAATCTTGGAATGCTAATTTGGAAGAGAAACAAAGAGAGTTTTCATGCTACATGCAAGCTAAACATGTAACCAACTAATTGTGTCATTGGTTAGGGAGGATGGTCCCCATGCAATTATACATAATTCAAGTCACACTTAATACACCCCTTTGCTACATTAGAAAAAAGGATGTTGGTTTTCTAGATTAATCTTGTTATTACTTAAATCTTCAAGCTATGTATGACTTTTTTTGTCGGATATGTTAATTCCCAAGTTTTGGTATATGATCAATGAATTGAAATATATTTTGTGTGCATTACTCTTGACAGTACTATAATGGGTACTAATAACCTTACTTCTGCAAGATGGTTAATTTTATTTTAATTTTGTTTTTAATCCTAACAAAATTATTTTCAAGTCACACCACTCCCCCTGCGTAAAGAAAACATTTTTATATGTTTCAAAGCATACGTATGTATTGGGAACTAAGCAACATACTTACATCACAATGGGGGTCAATACCAAGATTAACCATAGTACAATTGAGGCAAAACCACTTCGGAAGTTCAAAAATGTCCCGTTCGAGTAGAGACGGTGCAGTGGGCTCCCAATCGCTGTCTTCATCCTCGTCATCTTCAAAATCATACTGGTTGTTATACATATCTTCCAAAGTCATATCACTTTTCCTTTTGACTTTTTTCTGCATGAGTAAAAAGAAACACGAAAAAAAAAAATTAACAGATTTGAAACAAAAGGGTAAATGGGCTGAGTCAATTTTCACAAGAAAGATGCTTACTTTTTCCACTGAGTGGAGGTCTCCATTGGTAATGGGCGCTGAATCTCCATTTTCACAGCTGATTTCTTCCTCTTTTGAATGACCCATTTTTCGTCACTAGGTCAATTCAATTTCAACTGTGAAGGAGCGAACTGTACCACTGCAGATGGTGGTGGGTTTTGGGTTTTTTTCTTTTTTTTTTTTTCGGTGAAAGGTTTTGGGGTTTTGTTTGTTTTGATTTGGGTATTCGTTTTGAATTTAAGGATTTGAGGAATTTGAGCTGTAATTTTTTTACTTAAATTAGGAAAATAGAATTTGGACCATTTGACTGGATTTGACTTGAAACTCTAATCCGAAAATTCGAAATCATGAGGTAAAAATAACTTTTTTCGTTTTTTTTTTTTAAGAATCAAGGGTAAAAAACTGTAAGTACGAAACAAATTCTACAGTATTTCAGATTTTCAGTAATAAATTATTTTTCAATTATAACTGGAATGCAAAAATCTTAATAGTATTTGAATTTTGATTTTAGTTATTGGAAAAAATTGAAGTTACCAAGTGCAATTTTTTGCATAGAATACTTTACCTTTTTAAAATAGAGAAATGCAGTTCTTCGTCTAGATGCATCCGCTGAATTTTCAATTAATAAAATTATTTAATTTATTTTTAGTTTCATGTGACAGATGATCCTCTGTTGTACATCTGATGAATCTAATTAATCTTGAGATTAAGCTCGATTATAAAATTTGGAAGATAAAAAGTTACTTATATTTGTGATTGGTCTTGTGAAAAATTATATTCTCCATAATGTAGCAAACTCAGATTCGAAGAGGTTTTCTTTTAATTTTTAATATAATTGACACGCCTATTATAATTTTTTTACATATTTTTTGCACATATAAATTTGGTGTTATAAATCAAATAAACAAGAATTAGGTGTTTAGATGATACAGTCAACAGGTGGTTGGCCTACTGGAAGGGACTGGTCACTACAAAGTAGCGAATCAGCTTCGAAGCTCTGTTGAGAGATGTACACACGTTAATGTGTTCAACCCGCCTCGAAAGGGATTAAACTTAATCCCTTGGGAAACCAAAAAAGATTAAGTGTTACACATTGGCCTCTATCCGCAGGCAAGCAACTTCCCTGATACTTGTTGCCCATCCGGCGGGAGTTCCATATCCAGCCGATGGGGGTTCAATTAAATTTTTTTTCCAGGGGTTTAATCTCTTTCGAGACGCATCAGACACATTAAGAGATCACCGTCCCTGATATTGTCTTATTGCAATTGAGGCTTCCTCACAATTGAAGAAAATACTATTTTATGTCTTACAACCAGTGTTTTTAAAATCGGACCGGTCATTGAACCGGAAACTCTACTGGTTACTGGTTCGATCGGTTAGATCGGGTCGACCACTGGTTCGATCGGTATAACCGGTGTGACTTTATTATTATGTTATATTTTTATATATATATTTTTAGATTATCTAAAATACAATTATAATTAAAAAAAATCATACTTTGTCAATATAATTTTTTTTTGTTTCATGCAAATAATCAAAATGTCTTAAACATTAAGATTAATGTCAAAAATATAAATCTCAAGTATCTCTAAAAAATACATACATTCAAAACAAGACAACAAAATTAAAAATTCATCTCATTTTCAAAGTTTTGGATTATTCATTTGGGTTCTATTGTTGTAAGTTGATATTTATATGGTAATTGAGATTTGCATAATTTCATACAAAAAATAATATTATTCACAATGATGAGAAAATGGCGGTGTACTTTTTTATGTGAAAAAAAGTGTAATATTGCATTATTTTGTTCCTCATTGATTGTTAAAACACTAAAATAATTAATGTTATTTCAATTAAAATATATAAATGTAATCCTATTAATGTTAAACAAGAGTTCAAATAAATAATAATAACAAAAAAAAACTCTAAATTTAGAAAAAAAAAATTTAAGTGAACCACTGGTTCACTGATTTTACCGGTTCTCTGATTTTACCGATTTTTGGGACTGGTTTTACCGCTTCACACTGGTTAATTTAAGAACTGGTTTTTAGGGATAAATCGGACCGGATTGGGAACCGGTTAGCGGTTCAACCGGCCGGTCCGATCCGGTTTTCAAAACAGTGCTTACAACACCCTCCAATTTTAATAGAAAATTTACACTATGTCCTTTTCATATATTACAACAATTCATTGTGCAATAAATACTCTCCCCCAATTAAAATTCGCCAAATTTTTTTGGATGAATATTTACACGCCATTTCTTTTTGTCAATGAAAGTAATTAATATCCAATTCTTAGTTAGGAGCAGTACATATCTTTCACGTTTTTTCTTTCCTTCTGCTTAAGGGACTTGGATTGTGCACTTTCCATTTCTTTTTTTACAAGAACATTTACCCTCCAATTCTTAGTTAGGACTTAGGAGCAGTACATGTCTTTGAGGTTTTTTTTCTACTAATTTTGGGACTTCACATGTACCGATGTACGCACATACAAAAAAGAAAATCGAGAAAATGAACTCATGAAAGTGAGCTCAATGAAATAATTTTAAATTCGTGAAATGAAAATAATAATATGAAGTGAGTTTAACGCATTTTATCCTATTAAGTTTAGTTTGAAAGCAAATATGTAAATGAGGGGTACTTTTGTCAAATTTAACAATTGCAGAAACATGTGAACCGATCAATTTTTTTTATCAGTAGACTAATTAATATTTGGGTCAAAATTGTAATGACATATCATTTTTAATAATCGGTTTGATTGTGATATCAAGTGCAATAAGCAATCTAGTCCATCTCGTTGGTCAAACTGAACGACATAACATAATGATGGTATTTTGTTATTTTATAAATGAATTAGTATTTTGAAAGTGAATTACTAAATGTCAATTAATGGGACGTGAGATTTTTTTTTTAATTAATATGGGATGGGAGATTGAAAAAATAATAATGTTGATGTTTCGAAAATATCCCTTAGTCTATTGAAATTAGGTTAAATTATGCTCACGTATTGGGTATTACAATAATCACACTGTGATTCGTCATCATCTTATAATTGACCGCTTACCTCTGGAAATTTTCAACTTTGTCTATAGGGGGTTATTTGTATTGTTTGTAATATTTTAAAAATAATATAACTTGGGTTCTAATTGTAATATCTCATCAATTAAAAAATTTGATAATTATATAATTACCACCACAAAATTGATAAAATTGTATAATTGCCATAAGTTTCAATTTTTTATACATATTTATTAACAATTTATTTTTATAGTAAAAAATTAAACAAATTTTTATTAATTATATTTAATAAATAGAAGAAATTTAATTGAATAAATTATTTTCTTACGTTTATAATAATAATTTAGTAAATTTTATTATTATAAACATAAAAAGTAAATTAAAAATATATATTGTATTTTTATATTTTATTATTATTTTTTAAAATAATAAATCTATTAATACATTATAAAAATAATTAATTTAAAAACATGTGTAAATAAATTTCTTTTATTTATAAAATATTATTAATGATTTTTTAATTATTTATTATAAAAATTAAATTGTTCATAAATATGTAAAAATAACGTTCTTTTAGTATTTTTGGAAACTTATGTGCAATTATACAATTTTTTCAATTGTTCAATTTTATGATTTATGAGATATTATAATTAGCATTCAAATTTTAATTTTTTTGATATATTACAAACATTGCAAATAATCCCTAGGAGCAAAGTTGAAACTTTTCAGTAATTAGAAGTTAATTGTATAATAGTGACAAACATCAAGGTTGTAATACTCAATATTTGAGATCAATTTTTATAAATTAGACCTTATCTCAAGGATATTCGTAATTTATCCTTGATATTATGATATGAGATTGAAAAAACAATAATGATGATGATATTTCGAAAACACCCCCTAGTGTGTTGAAACTATTAAATACTTATTTGATGTATCCTGGAAATACCCAATACATGTCAGGATTGTAAAATCTCATTAATCATTATTATTGAAGAAAATTAAGTTGTGGCACATGTGGTATAATATTAATCTCCTTATTATGGATAAAAATTAAATTTCAAACTTTGAAAAACTCAAATTATGCTCTTTCTAAATATTCTCCTAGATTAAAGAGGACTCCTATTACTTGCTGTTCAAGCCTAAATAATCCTTAAATACAGTTCATATCCAGAACTACTTCCGGTCTTCCACAAACTATAAAATCCCAAAACCAATTTTCACAAATCAAACCCATTATTGAATCCTTTCCCCTTTCTAGTTCTTGTGTTCATAATAAAAGATTAAAAAAAAATTTGTCAAATAAAAAAGACTAACTCATGGAAGAAATGGATTCGATATCTATTACATCCGATTGCGATGATTTCTACGAAGAAAAGAAAAAATACGAGAAACAGAGGATTGATCAACAGAAATTAGAATGGTTTTCCATGAAAGAAAGAATAGAACAACTCGTAGAAAAGGTTGGAACTTTTAAGGTTCAGACAGTAGCTCGACAAATCTTGAACGAAAATGTGATCTTAGGGAGAGGTTTGTTTTGTCAAGCAATAATGAAATCCCAGATGAAATCTCCTCAGCTTACTCCTATTTATGCATCATTGGTTGCAATTATCAACTCAGAATTACCTCAAGTAGGATATTTGCTTGTACAAAGGTTAGTTCTTCAGTTCAGAGAAGCTTATGATCAGAGTAAGAACAAAAAATATTTAACGAACATATCAAAGTTCCTGGCTCATTTACTAAATCAAACAGTTGTTGATAGTATACTGGGATTTGATATTATACTTATTTTATTTTTAAAACCGAACTCGGATAATGTTGAAGTAGCTGTGAAATTCTGCATTGAATGTGGCTCTTGGTTACGAGAAAGTATGCCTGGTAAACTAATGGAAATTTTTGGAGAATTTCGAAGTTTATTACAGAGAAACGTAGTGGAAAAACGCGTGCAAATCTTGATTTTGAGGCTTTTCAGAATTAAAAGATCTAATTTCGAGAAGTATCCAAGAGTAATTGATGAATTGGATCTTGTTGAACATGGAGACCAAGTTACTCATCATGTATCTTTATTGCATGATATGGATCCAGAGACTAATGTGGATGATTTCAAACCTGATTTCGAGATTGGTGAGCTTGACATGCATATATTGATGGATATTCAATCTAAGAATGCTGAGGATGGTGAAGTAACATCTCAAGATGGCTGCTGATTCTTGTTTCTTTTTTTTTTATATATACGATGGGGGGAAATGATTTGTTGCATATGTCACAACACCTGGGGAAACATGTTTAATTCTAAATAACGTTGAATAATAAGAGCTTTGAAGATGTCCATACGAGGGTACATTCGTCCCACCATATTTTTCTAAAACTTAATGGACCAAAAGAGACGGTGTCTTGTGACTGAATAAACACTACATAAGGTGATAATCTGTAAAAAGGAAGTAAATTAAACTCTAAGAAAGATTACAGATAGTTGATAAAATGTCATTACCTCCTTATAGTTCGTCTAGAATTCACATAGTTGTTTCTGAACAAAATTCGTGCATAACATATATTCCACTTTATTTTGTATAGAGCAACAATAATAAAATGTATGTTGGAAGAGAACTTCAAGAACAAGCGACTTGCACAATATATTAAGATAGATAATTAAGATCTAAGAGATTTCAACATTCATAAAGTGCATTACTAATATAACAATAAAACTATCAGAAAAAAACAATAATTAGTAATCATTATTTTTAACAATAATAATTAGAAGAGAATTCCCTTCATGGTCTTCAAAAATATAGCTCCATTCGCAAAAACAACACTGAGTGAACCCCTTTGACAACAATAATAATCAGATGTATGTTGTGTGTATCACCTGGCAAAAATGGCTGGAAATTCAACTTAAAGCAACCAAATCATCAAGACTACACTGCATTCTTCTTGTTCCTGAAGTTATCCTTCATTAATGCAAATTTCTTCTTACATTGGCCCACAGTTTTCCCTGGAACTGCAGCTGAAACACGTTCCCAGCGCTGGGTAGCTTCCTTAGGGAATGTCTTCAAAGCTTGGACTAAAGCTTTTTCCTGCACAGCCGACCATGAATCTTCATCGGAATTTGATGTGGTCACACTAGCGGTTGGGCCGTTGTCTGAGTTCGGTTTACCTCCACTTTGTTGTGATGGCTCGGGTAAATTGTCTGATCCGAGAGGAGCATGACTCTCAGCCACATTGCCATTAGGCAAACCCTGCATTTCCTCTCTAGTTGAAAGAGGAGATGCAATTGTTGGTGCAGGCTTTCTTTTCTCAAGGAAGGAGTCAAAAGCTTTAGCTGTGTCGGGCTTCTGAAGGAGAACCGTTTTTGTAGCCTTAAGAATCTCTTCAACAGACCTTTTTGTACCAATATATTCAGAAACCACTTCCCACCTTCGAGAGGTTCCTTTTGGGTATTTCTGTATTCCCTTTCTCAAAAGCTCAATCTCTTCTTTGGTCCATGGTTTTTCCCTTTTCTCGGAGCTGCTGTAAGGAATATCTCCATTTACTGCTACAGAATGTTTCTGTATGTTCTTCTCATCTTCTTTCTCATCCTTCAATTTGTGATCCAATTCAAGTTTCTCTTTGACCAGCTTAGCTCTCTCCAGTCCTTCCTTTCCTTCCATACTGTCACATAAAATCCTAAGCTGTTCTTTATCAAGCGATGAACAAAGACCCTCCACATCATCATCAGTAAGATTAAGCAAATGCCCGGACAAAATGGGCGTTGAAAGTGAACGAAGACGAGTTCGTTCTTTGCGCAGTAACTTTTTCTCTTTCTCCCTCAACTTTTTTTGATTTGAAGCAGCTTCAGCGGCCTTCTTATCCGCCTCCTCTTTCTTGCGCCTTTCCTCCTCAACAATCCTAGCTGCTGCTTCTTCCTCTGCTTTCTTGGCTAAAATCTTTGCCTCCTTCTTCCTCTGCTTCTCAGCTTTCAGTTCATCTTTCCTTCTCGCAATTCTAGGGTCCCTTTTATAGGCATTATCAACAAGAATGCGTATACGTGCATATTCTTCCTTCCTCGCCTTCTCCGACAGTTTAGCGTTTTGCCTTTCCATCCACCTCTTATGATCACGAGACTCAGCTTGCTCGAGGTCAAACTCATCAGCATGAGGGAATTCCCTCCAGCTCTTGAAGCTATACCAGAAATCATAAAAACTATCCACTTCTTTGAACGGAGTGCTGTCATCTCCCAAAGTTGGGATAGGCTGGGTGACGGACCAGCGCCCATTCCTCAAGAACGCAGGTCCAAAAACCTTGAAGAAGTCCTGAGGTGCACAATCAGAAGGGACCTCGTCATCAAACTCATCAGTGGAATCATAGATTCTTCTCCTGACAGGGTCAATCAACACCTCATACGCCTCTTGAATCGCCTTAAAATGGTTTTCTATCTCATCTTTTTTTGCTTGCTTTGCGACCTCATTTACCTCAGCAAGTAAAAGAGAAGCTTGCTTGTCGGGATGATGACGCAGAGCAGTCTCACGATAGCTCTTCCTTATCTGATCCTCGGTAGCAAGATACCTTAAATGGCTCAACCCCAACAGAGCATAATGATCCTGTTGCTTCGCATCACCTCCCGATTTCTTTTTCCCTTTACTACTGTAGGAATCAGATGATTGTACATAAACATTTTCCTTTTCCTTTGAAACTTCTTTTTCATCATCATCACCATCAGTGTTCGTTTCCACACAATGGCCGACCAACCTAAGCGCAGCAGCATGAAATGCATGCCCAGCAGGTTCGAGATTCAACACCTTGACCGGAAGGCTATTAGAGGATATATATATTGATTGTCCATCTACGAGTTCCTTTGAGTACGTAATTAACCGCATGTTTCCTCAACGTTTAAAAATCCACACTAAGCTACCAGAATCCTTTGAAGAAAAACTACACCAACAAATAAATATAAATCCATCAAAATACAAGTAATATTTTCAGACTTAATCATCGTCTTGTTTTTATTATCTAATACTCTGGAAATATCTACTTCGATAAATAAATATTAAAATAAAACACTAATTTAATAAACAATAATCATCATAAATTAGAAACATTAAAGCAGAAATATGAACATACTTGAGGTAACTGCAAATCAGAAATGAAGAAAATCCGCCGCTAAAGAGATCGGAGCAGTCTGATTGGGGATTGAGAATCTAGCTAGGGTTTTGTTATTTTCTCTCTGTTTAGAGAGGCCGAGCAGACAAGAGGGAAGAAATGGTCTGCACACTTTAACTATATATAGTTTAGGCGATACTGGGCCGAATCTGAATTTTGATGTAAGCCCAATTTATATATATTTGGGCGAAGACGTAATTGATATACGACTGAAGTAATAATTTGAGAAATTATCCTTGCATAGACTAGACCCATTTTTTTTCTTATTATATATTTATTTACATTTATAGTGAGTTTAACCGGTACTAAGATATTCATTTCAAGAAAATTTACAATTATCATATTTAGAAATCTCTTCAAATTTATTTCATCAATACATAAATACTAAACAAAATACCAAAACTATATAAATTAGAGTCAAATTCAAGACCTCTTAATTTTGAGACCTCAAGTTTTGTCAGGTTATGGTCTAGTTAATTCCAATAAGAAAATAGTCACTAAAAATAAAAATAAAACAAGCAAGTTATCCAAAAAGGAGTACACATGTCAACTAAGAATTTATAGCCACTTGCTTATTGCAGTTTACAAAATAAAGAGAGCTGGGTCAGGCTCGGCATAGAGACAGTCTCCAGCGATTGGGGCTGCGGAGCGTGCGATTGCACACGCCCCTCTTTAAGTCAAGTGGCGTCATCTGATTGAATTTTTTTATTTTTTTATTTCTTTTGTTTTATTTAATTTTTAAAGATTTATTATTAAATATTTAATAAAATTAAAAGTTTCTATTAAATTAAATTATATTTGTAGAATTGAATTATTTAATAAAATTTGTTAGTATATTTGCTTGAATTTAAAAAATAAATATAGACGTCAATTTTAATTGAATTATTTAATATAATAAAATCTTAAATTTTCTTGTATGGACAAAAATTAATAATTAATTAGAATTGTAATTTAATAGTGAGAATGGGGAAGAAATAAAATTGAAATTAATTAGGATTTGGAATCCTATCAATGAAGACGACTTGATAAAACTAGGGGTAGGCCAGTACCATTAGAGATGGTCTTGTGTCTTGATAGGTGGTAGGTAGGCCAAAAACATTGCCTACATAAGGATATTATGTTATTCCATCTAAAAAAAAATGAAAAAAAGGGTATTATGTAAGTTCTTCTTTAAAAGAGTAATTTTATTGTTCTTAACGTAAAATCATTAAATTCTTTAGAATTCCTTCGTAACTAATATGGAAAGAAACAAATTTCTTACAAAATGTCAACATTTCTCATACACAAAAAAGACATGTTATATATTATCGGTCGTCCGGATTGACCGGAAAAATAAAAGAAGATAATAATTAAAATCCTGGAATTATAATTAATACTCTAGTTAGTACGAAATTAGAGGAAATGTAAAGTTATGGTAGTTGCAAAGTAAATAGGAAAAGGAAGTACATGTTAACCAAGTACTATTACATCCTCTACCATATTATTCCACCATGTGAAATCAAGCAAATACAAATATTCTTAAAAGATATTTCGAAACAAGTTCTTAATATTCAAAATCAAACTGGAATCTGAAACACAAGCTCATACAAATACAAATACAAGTACATACAATCTCTGAGTTGAATGGACCATTTCGATTACATATGTGGGAATATATCAGATAGAATACATGATCCAAGTCTCATATGATACAACATTCTTTACAAGAATCCTATGTTGATTCATCTCCAGTACACAGGTATAATTCTTACTATATAGACTCCATGCACTCATTACTCCAGACCAAATCTAATACCCACGAAAAAAGAAAAAATACTTTGACATGCTACATAATTACATGAGGCAACTGTACTGCTCTTCTTCTTGGCAAGTTTCTTTGTATACATATAAACACGAATGATACAGTAACACCCGAAGCACTAACTAAAAGACAAGGTCTCAGGTGTGTTCTGCATATCCCATTCATTTACCTGTTCCCACCTGTGCATCTCTTCTTTTCAGTTTTAGAGTTTTTTGTCTATTAACCTGTTTTGAAGAAGGATTCACAAGTAGCGAACGCGACATAACATACGACAGAAGTTCTTCGCGATGTGAAAATGTAAAATCCAAATGTGCATATTCAAACTCACTGTATGATACATCCACTCCTGCATCTTTCATTAACTTATAATGCTTTCTTACCATAGATGGCCTTATCACCTTATCCTTCTTTCCAGCAACAAGATCAACAGGAATGTCGATAAGTCCATAATACTCCCCCAAGTCCAACGGCTCCGGGGAACCATAAGCTTCCATATTAGAGGCTGCACTTCCATAATCAAACATTATGAACTTCTTTGCATGCTTTATTTGTGCGAGATGAAGAGCCACACGAAACGAGACACCTGGCATGTCATTCATGTTGTAGTGTGGTAAACCTAATACTCCAACCCAGTTGGAGCTGTCTCCACCAACGCCATAACTCATGAGTGTCTGTACCAGTCCTCCAACTGCGGGCAAGTTGTGAAAGTCACGAGCTAACTTATTGAAGATCATACGGAAAAACCGGGTGGGGATGTAAAAAGCTGGCAGAAAAGGTGACATGATAGGAGCGAACAAAAGAAACAAATACTCCATCATTGTGAACATAAATGAGGAATCTTGGTGAAAGCCAGCTGGCGAGAGTAGGATCATCCGAGAAAGTCTGTGGGGTTTTTCCTCAATCCGGCTTGTGAGAATATACATCAAAATGGCAGCTCCTCCAAGGCTGTGACAAATTGCGCAAATTTTGTAAGGTTGGTTATTAGTACTTTCTTCCTCAACCTCGGACTGGATAGATTTCAATTCTGACATTTTGATTTCGTGTATTTTTTCAATCATTGCGGGTATATCTTCAGTCCCATGCTCGTTGATTGAGTAAGACCAATATCTGCACCAAATTATTATATTAAGAAATATTATTATGAAATAATAATAATAAAGGTCAGACTAATAGTAATGATATTTGCTATGTTATCAACTCAAGTAACTGCAGAAAAAATTTAAAAAGTTATCTTCAGTCCCATTCTGCAAGCTCAAACTACTTGATCAATAGAAACCTCACAGAAGACCCTATTGTCTCATTGATATACATAAATATTACATCTAACTAGTCAAACACATGCTACCCATTTTCCCAATCACATGTCACAAAACCTAAAAAGAAAAACAAATTAAACAAATTATCTGCTAATGATCATATGCAAATTTCATATCTTTTTTTTTTATTTCCTTCTGTAATACTTCCTTAGAGAGGCACTTTGGGCTGTTTACGGGTATCCAGTACCTATTAACCCAGCTTTCGATTTCAAAACCCTAATGACAACATAGATCTCAAATCTACGTAGTGGATCACGGTGGTTTTACTTTCATACTATAGCTATTAAGTAGTTCTTGTGAGGAGTGATGGAAAGAGAACATTGAAAGAGTGCTAAATAGCAGACAGGAAATCATCATTTATCAAGTATCCTTGCGGAATCGGAAATAGGTACCACACCAAAATAACAAGAATTTTTTATTCCAAATGATGAAAATTCTCATACAAACACACACATCAGAGCTAGATATTTCCCCCAACTAGATAACAATTCCAATCATGATGCCACATATAAAAAGTGTGCACCAATTATCTCATCGATGGGGAATTGATGATTCCATTTCGACTTGGTATCTTTTCAACATCAATAAGAGACTAAGGTGGAAGACGAGATACAAACTACTCCAATTTACTTAATGGTCTACAACGTTATTGTTAGAACTTAAACAATAGAATTTGATTTTCATGTGTTCTTCTGATTTCATTAATTGTAAAACAGTTATATTGATTATTGTGTCAATAGATTATAAGGATTCAATATTTGTCCATTACAGGAAGACTAATTTGTTGAATCATCTCTCAAGCATTTCACCAGACATCGTCAAAGCAGGAACTTACTGTCGTGATGATATATCATTGTCAACATGTTCTCTTGAAACCAACCCTCGAAAATTCCCTAGGAAAACATCATATCCTGGAAATGAAATAAGACCATGTATGAATTTTAAATATCGCAAAAGGCCATGCAGAATGTGCAACATAATGGTAAAGGAATATGGCACAAACCTTGATCAAAGGCTGCAAAAGCTGGAGAACCAACAACACCATTGGACACCCAACTGTAGAATGAAATTATGGTGTACGGAGTTGATTATGATGCAATTAAACCATTCAGAAAATTTAAGAATCAGAAGAAGAAATAGGATCACCAAGTGCTAAGCCCAATCACGATAAAATTATCACCCCCTAAAAGACTACCGCAACCAAGAAAAGAAACAAAATTGGTTCAAAGAAAGAAATCTACATTGGAGACACAAAAATTCATAAACAACAGTACCATAATTGGTTCAAAGAAAGAAATCTACCAGTCCCACCTGGAACTGGAAGGCTGGAAGTACAAGCTAGGACAACTATATGAGATAACTCGAAGAAAATCGAGTTTACTTTTAAATCATGAAAGGAGACCAAATCCAAAACATGATTTCTCAAAGTTCAACTAATCATAATGAAATAATGTGTCTCAAGATACATGGGCATATTATTTTGACCATACACTAAAACAAGATAGATTGCAAACTAGAAAACAATAATATCACATGCCAATTCTTTTGTTTCGGTATAATCTTTATGGTCCAAAGAGGCCATCTGCCTGTGACATTAACCCCGGCAATCAATGTAGCTTAATGGTCTATCATATTCTTATATTTGGTGCCTACTGCCTAGCCAGCCTAGCTACATTTAGCAATAATGAAATTTCTCTTCCCTGTTTTTTACATTGCCATATGAGGGTATTACTTATTAGTCATTTATTTTACCAGGATTTGAACACCAAGAGTGATTGTCAAGATATTACAACTCAAGAGGTGGTAATTCTTATACATCAGGAACCAGAATAGAGCAAATTGTAGTTGATAAAATGAATTGGTTAGCCAAGAAAATGGTACATTGGTACTAATGACAAACCAAGCCCCAAAACATATAGCAATATTAAAATCGGAACACCCGAAATACTAGAGCGAATTTCGAAGTAAATGGAAATTTTGGTTGAGGGCAGAAACATCAGTAGAACATCATAATAACACTTTGCATGAGATACAACCTACTATGTGATAGAAACCACAGGTGAACTTTCAATATAAATGTTATGGGCCTTGTGGCCCTTTTTGGATGGAGGAGGTCATTCATCAAAATATACCTCATAATTTCAGTCATTAACTTGAGAAAGAAGCAAATTGATATCAAAGGCATGACTCACCCCATAGACGAATCTAATATTCCATGTTGTAGATAGACAACTTTTCGTGCATCTCTCCTGCAACATTAACTTACAAGTTACAAGCATATTTGATAAGCTCACCAATCCGAATCTGAATTTCAAAACAATTACGGATACATTATTATAGAAAGAGAACTGCATCACTATTGGATTTGTTTAACACATACCTGGGGATCCTTTCCAGAAGTAGTATATATCCATCAGCCGTAACCACTCGGATAGCTTCATACGGATACCTAAAACAAATAAGCATTTAAAAACCTTACTTGTTCAAGCAGATTGACACATAAGTAAACATGTTGAAGTGTGCTCCTCTGCCTGTTGAGTGTTCCGAAGTTAAGCAGAATAGTAAAGAGAAATTCTTTTTCTATGAGCATGACTTACGGAAAATGAAAAAGATTCCAGGCTGCAGACTACAGTAAGAAACCTATTTATATCCTGGACAAGGCAAGTATGCAAAACTTGAACCCCATATAACATTCATCTGAAATATTGTAAATATCACAACCTACATCCTCAGCGTAACCAAGCAAAAAAAATGTGTTTCTTTGATACTTCCACGTGAGAATGTATAATATCTCGACCAAATAAACTATAAGTTTCTCAAAATTACGAAAGAAACATTTTCTGCGAACTCCATTAAAAGTCGGAAGTAGATCAATTTTAGCAAAGAAATAGTATCATGTATCATATTCATCTAATTATTGTCATTGAAGCAAATGTGAGATATGAGGAAAATATCAAATTAAATCAAAAGTCCTCATACCCAAGCTCTGTTATGACATCTTGACACGTCCGAGCATCTGTATTGAGGTTACTGTGAAATGTCGATTTCCTTTCTGTAGGATTTGGGTCATCGTGTGATAGAACAGCAGTAGGTACAGAAGTGTTCACACCCTCAACAGGGATATCTTCATCACCATTTTTTTGAGAAGAGAACCATCTAAATACTCTACTCATGGTGTCTATTGGCGCAAGAAGACAGTGGGCTGCCTTGTGAACAACATCAAACACAGACTCTATGAAGATTTCAATTGCTAGGTGGAGATCCTGAAACACAAACAAAGGTTACTTTCCATGTATGTATGTGCTTTAGTTATATGCAATCTAGAACTAGGCAATCTTCCAATGGACTGCTTTATCTATAATTAATTCTATACAAGTGGGGTTGTGGTGGACTGTAAATTTTCCTTCTCCGTACATTCCTTCATGCCTGCACAATTTCTTGATTAAAGCATTTATTCTTGGCAAGTTGATGGGTAGGATTTGGGGAGGAAAGATGAGAGAGGAGGTTCATCCCTTATACATTGATTAGACATTTTACGTTTCACATTGCCTTAGATTTTTTATCAAAGAACTATTTAATTTATGCAGGATAATAAATACATTAGATACAGTCAAAGCATGACAACAGCATGCAACCTACGACTTAACAGGGTAATTTTGTTTTTGACACAGGAGATGGCTAGAATAGTCATGCCATCATCCAGATACATCAGAATGGAAATGCACATAAAAACTAACCTCAACAATGCCACGTCTGCGATCAGTGGCCCGTTGAACAACATCGTCCTTGAGGGAGTGCAGTCTTCTAGGTGAGTGTAGAGTTGAAGGCCGGGGGGTTCCTGACTTAGCCGGGGCTTTAGAAGCTCTATGAGAAGCCTCAGTGAAGAAATAAAATGGAATGCCCAAAACAAATTTCACAGGAAACAGAAGCCATGTTAGTATACATCTAATCCAATGTATCCAACTTCCATCATACTGGGAAAAACTTCTTTCCCTTGAGAGTCTGGAACTTTGCGATAAAGGAGAGCCAGGATAATTAATATCACTATCTTCTCCTTCAGATGAATAATCTTCACTTGAGGATGTATCTGAATCAGCAGAGACTTCATGAATGAACTGATTGAAAGATGATACACCACTGCAATCATTAAGCAGAAAATATAACCTAACGTATTACAATCAGGCAAGAAAATGTTGGAAACAGAAAATAGCAAAAGAGAGAACTGTGTGAAGGACAATTTTTCAAATAAGAAACATGCCTTCATATGTAGCTCCCTACATTTCCTTAATTATTTCATATGTCAATCATTGGATGAGGATCAAAAACTCGGAAGCACAAATATAGAATGACAAGACCATTTCAAAAACATGAAGACAACATGGCTTATCAATCATTAAAATTACTTAATTCACAGGTATAAGATTTTCATCTTCAGAGACCATTGGAAGCACAAAACAAAATCCCAATTTAGAAGACAATGAGATAGTTGTCACAACATTTAGTAAATAAATATTATGAATCACCATAAAGTATCATGTGGACTGAAATGAACTTACTTCTCCATCCAACGTGGAAGTCGAGGTCCACGGAAAGTAGGGCGAAGCTCCCAACCATGAATGCCTTCAAGAATAGAAGCCTTCCCAGGCAAGATAGACAACAATATTGCTGAAACTCCATTTATTAATCTTACAACATTGTTCAGAGATTCATAAGTGATCGTCTTTACAGACCTGATAAAGTATATCAACAAGGAAAATAGTTGAACTCAGTCTCGATGATGATTAGAACATAGAAATTTTTAAAGATGAACTGGCTCAGAGAAGCAATCATCTCAACAGTTTGAGAAAATATCTTTCTTCGGTACATTTCAATCTAAAGCTCCTTTTCCTAAAATGGAACTTCTTCTTTATTTTTCCTCAAAACTACCCTCTCACCTAAATTTTTATTTGGCGTGTTAAATGTAATTCTCGACCACTACTTTCCAAGGCAAAAATGTAAAGATACCTAAAAATTTCACAAACAATTACCCAATACTACGAGCCAGACAAAAAATGAGCAAATTATTATGGCATGCGTCCACAGCAGAAGAAGAAAGATTGTAGTTTGCTGAAAATAGTATGAATTAAATTGCTTTGATGATATATAAAAATGGAAAACATTGCATAGTTCCATGCTTTCCTCTTTCCAGATATAGACATATATTCCATATTTTGTGAAAATGCAATAGCAACTTAGAGCTTCGTTTACCTGCCAAGATCTTACTTGCAAATAACTATCCCATCATTTCCTTCAATTATACATTATATTCATATGGTACCTTGAGTATAAATGAAATATAAAAGAAGCGATCCATTTGCAACACAAACAAAGAAAACGACTTAACTTTCCAAACTGTCCCAACTGCGATGCAAATAAAGCACACCCAAAGTAACATACATAATACTCCAGTTACTGCTTTCTGCCTTAGGAGAATTTTGTAAACATTTTGCAATGCTACTGAACAAAGAATCATTCAGCCAGAGAATAGATACTAATCCTATTTTCAATAAATCCAATCTACATAAAACATATGCGTCTTCATTTATATGAAATTTTCCACCAATAAAGCGGCAACAGTAACAATTAAACCATGTCAAATGCAAACATTTTCTGATCCTTCACGAATTAAATTGAAGCAGTCAATAACAAAAACCCAATAACTCACCAGGAAAAAGGGAAAGAGAATAACAAGCAAAATCCTTACGTCTAAGCCAGTCAATTGCTTCAAAACTCATATCAATATCTTGAAATTATCAGCCAATTGAATCATTATCATAAGCAAAAACAGTATCACTTAACAATCCAAATACAATAATTACCTAAAAGGATGAATACGCAATCGATAATATAGAACGATAATTAACAAAAAAATTGAATAAAAATGAGAAATAGGAGGATGACTCACTCCTTTGTGATGGCGAGAACATTGTCAACAAGCCTTTGCATCGCAGCGGAGATTCTTTGATTCCTTCAACAATCTAGTATCACGGAGATTATTTAGGTTATTTTTAGTAAAAAGTAAAAAATTGATATTCTTATCGAATCGAGTCGAATTGACAATACTCGGGTGGGGGAAAGGAATTGGGGGAGAGGTTTGTTGCCTATTCTTGTCGTCCGGGGTAAGTTAAGTGGGTTACTTTTCGAATCGGGTTGGGGCCCGGAGCGTGTTTGGATTGACATTTTATGTGGTGACTCGGCTTTGAATTGCTGACTGACGTGGCATCATGAATGGTTGCCACACAAAATTTCCTTGTAGCATGGTGCATATGTGTCCAGAATTGAATTTGTCATGTCTCATTCACCAAAAAAAAAGTTAAAATAATGTGCTGTCTATATTCTAACAGAACAAAATGATGATATTATCCCTATAATGTGCTGTCCACAATAAAAAGTTTCTTTTAAGAAAAAGTTCTATTTTCTTTCCTCTTTTATGTAAATTCAAAGATATAAGAGTAGGACAAATATGGAGGGGTATTATTGATATTGTATGTTTTATGTAGTCAAACAATTTAAATATTGAAAATAGATGACTAATTATTATTTTTTTTTTTTTTGGGATAATTAAACAGATGACTTATTTGCGGATAGCAAAATGATATGTCGAGCAATTTTGACATATCATTTTTTGGCGGTGTCAAACCTCCCAAAGAGAATAAAGCAAGATGCAAGTTGAAAAAATGTATTTCGTATTATTTTGCAAGCTTCGATCTCAAATATTTGTCATCCATCATTATCATTTTTCTGTTGGCTTCAGACTTGAAGGTCATTATTATTGGAATAACACAATATTCACTTATCAAAATTAATATTTGCATATGCACATGACCCAGTCATGATTTGTAAGATAAATGTTGGAATTTCATTTTCAAAAAATTGAAGATCAATAACTAATTAAGTAAATATGTGGGTTGTCATATTTGCTTGTTTTTACTTGTCATATTCTCGAATTTTTCAAATTTTTTCCGTACGAAAAAAATAAATCCCAACGGATGATCCTGTAGGAAAAATAAATAAATGATTTTTCGAAAGATGTAATCATCGGGAAGTTAAAAAAAAAAATTCAACTCATAAAACCCATCATAAATTATTTTTAAAAAAGAGTCAATTTTTTTTTCAATATTCGATGGATATTTAACTTCATAAAAAAATCATATATAATTTCCAACGTGGTTTTCCATAGGAAGTGTCCCATCGAAAAATTTCCAACTAATATTTCCAACGGTACAATCCGTGAAAAAATCCATTTTTTGGCAAATCCATCGAAAATTGATGTCTTTTTTTTTTAAGTAAATGAAAGCAAAAGAAAACTCTCATAAACTAATTTAAATGGTAAAGACATGAAAAGACAAAGAAACGAATCAATATAAATCTTCCTCTTTGTTTAATTTAAAATTGTAGTTTGTAAGATATTATGAAGACTTTTATTAAAATATCAATAAAATGAAAAAGAACATAAATTATCAATTTATTTTATTGAAAAAATATATCATTTTTATCAACTAAGTGAATGACTATAAAGAAAATTTACATTTTTTTTAAAATCACAAAACCGTACCGAAATCGTACAAAACGAGTGTATTGGGTATGGTTTTTAAACTCTATTTTGATTTTAGATATATTTTAAAATCGCACTAATTGATACGGTACAAATTTTGTGAAAAAAGCCGCAAAATCGTACTATGTGCATCTGTAATTGGACTTTTTGCACTTTGCATCCCCAAAACATAGAAAACAAGCACTTGCACCTCGAAACTTAAATTTAACACTTTGCACCCTCAAAATATGAAAAATAAGCACTTTGCACCCTCTTTTATTTTCAAGCAAAAATCCAAGGGCAAGATAGGTAATTCAATTATAAATCTTTGGCATTTTGCACCCCCAAAACTTGAGAATTGACACTTTGCACCCTCAAAATATAATTACCCCTTATCACCTTCAAATTATGAACAATTCAGCAACTTGCACCCCCGAAACACAATAAATTGACAGTTTGTACCTGAAACACAAAATTAACCCTTAACACACTCAAATTAAAAAAAAAATCTCATTTTTTTCTCCAACAAAGTCGACCATTGGGGTGAAAAATATTTAAGGCAAAATTGAACTTACCAATTTTTACTTATTTAATTGTTTTGCATAGCATGTTTAATTTGTTCAAGCTGTAATTCATGGTTGTTAATTTGTTATATGATATTATTATTTCAAATTCATAGTATTTAATTTGTATATATGTATATAAATGTAGGTTGTTCAATCGCATAAGAAACTTACCTATTTTGACTTAGATTTTTTTCACCCCGATGGTTAGCTTTCTCGGAAAAAATGGGGGTTTTGAGTTTTTTCTAATTTGAGGGTCTTAAGAGTTGATTATGTGTTTCGGGGTGCAAAGTGTATTGTGTTTTGTGGGTTCACGTTGCTAATTTATTCTTAATTCGAGGGTGATAAGTGTAAATTTTATTTTGGAGGTGCAAAGTGCAATTTCTCAAGTTTTGGGGGTGCCAAGTGCCAAAGATTTATAATTGAATTACCTATTTTGTCCTTGATTTTTTGCCTAAATATAAAAGAGGATGCATTTCATATTTTGAGGGTGCAAAGTGCTAAATCTAAGTTTTGGGACTGCAAAATGCAAAAAAACCCCCGTAATTTGAATATGGTTGAGTATTTTTTGTGATTTTCTTTTTTACCAATTATATAAAATAAAAGATAACAAAATTAACACAAACTTCTAGCGTTTGTGGAACCTATTTCTTCAATTATTTTTATTTTTCATGTTATAATTTCTCATAATAATATTGCAAATTGCACCCTTGAACATAATTTTGTGGCTTACACCCTTGAACATTGATTGCAGATTTTACATTTGAAAAATAATTTGCACATTGCGCCCTTAAAAATAGACCTACATATTACAACCTCAATAAATTGATGATTTTACCCTTTAAGCATGATGCCTTCAACGAAAATATTGGACATAAAATGCGTGAAGTTGCAACTTGTGAAGAAATCCTTATCTCCAGAATGCATCTTCTTATATTAACTTTTTGAGATTGAGGTTGTAGTTTTAAATTTTCATATTTCAAAGTTGCAACTTTCAGGAGAGAAAGTGATTATAGTACAAAGTTCAAGAGGTCAATAATTTACCAATAATTTACCTAATAATATAATATCCACAAAATATGCCCAAATTTTAATGAAAATCATAAAATGTCCTCTAAACATAAATAACCACAATTCCATTATGAAAGGGACGGAGAAATTTGGAGATAGGTTTTGATTTCTTTCCTTCAATTAATTACTTCATATGTTTCCTGAAATACCCTGGCTTTATTTTCCCAACCAAACAAGAACATGGTTACACTCTTACTCTCTTTCCAAACAATTTTAATATTAGGGTTTAAGGGTTTAGAACAAGAAGCACGCAGAATAGGTCTATTCATTTGGTAAGCCATGGCGTCTTCACTCTCAAGAAAAATATACGGCGTGATTTTTCCAAAATACACAGCCAAACCCTCACTCTTAAACCTATCTTCCGTCTCTTTCTGCACCAAAACCGATTCCGAGCTTGATTCATCTCATATTTCCCCTTCTTCTACTGCTACTACTACTACTACTACTTCCCATTCAAATCAGCAGCGCCCTAACGGCGATCGACCCCTCGAAGATGGCTTGGACATCGGCATTTACAAGGTACATTTCATTTAATTGTTCTTATAATGTGAAATGGACTTCGATATGTTTTTTGCTAATACGAGGCGTGAAAAGATTTGGGGACCTATACATTATTGTTAATTTTGGGGACCTATACATTATTGTTAATTTTTTAATATTATACTAGCAATTAGAATTAAAATTTATTAATCGAGTCAGGTATAGCACTGGACAAACACTGTAGAGTATTAGTTTCTTTTTCCCAGTTTGGGTTTTATGTTGGTCTATTATTGGCTCAATTTTTGTTCTGAGCTCGGCTATATGCTTCTTTTGAAAAAATATACAAAAGCTAGCAAGTTTGAGTGACTTTTACTTCATTTCAACTATATATGATACTAATGGCTTTCATTGGCAATTGCATTTTGAAAATAATGTCTTGGATTTGTATATATCCTCATTTCGAATGTGTGCTTTGAGAACATAACCTTAAAGAGCTTCAAAGTTCGAAGAGGATATAAACCCCTTAATATCCAGGTGAGTGTGAGTCCAGGGAAGTGGGGGGAAATCACTGGCTTCAGTGCTGTAATGACAAGTTGCTCGTGCTGCACTTCCTTTATAGCTATTCAACCCATTTTATATTTTTGCTCCATCTACAGCGAGCACTTCTAGTTCATGGTCATCTGCAGCCATCTTTTAGATCATCTTCATGGACTTCTTTTTTTTATTTTTAATATTATTTAAACTAGAGTGTCAATTGATTGATGAGTAGTATTACTCGACACATTTAAGCAGGTCTATGCTATTGGAACCTGAGCATATGCAGTAATATAGGTTGGATTCAGGACGTGCTACACTTCTCAGACAAGTACGATGTATTCAAAGTGGCTATGCTTTGTCAGAGGCCTATTTGGGCTGCAACTTCATGAAAATCCATAATATAATTTTAGTAAACTTCATCAGATCATCAGTTTTTGTGTCGTGGTGCTGACTCTGCGGATTTATAGTCATCATGCGCTAGATGTATTGTTTTATATGATCACCACATGATTATACTCAATGTGTTTGTATAACAAAAACTTGTTTACATCATTTTGTGCAGAATACTTGTTGAATATCATGCCATGATTGTATAAATTTGTGACATTGCAATGAAATTTTGGTTTTTGGTGTTCATTTTGGAGCAGGCGATATTGGTTGGGCAAGTAGGGCAGCCTCCTATACAGAAGAGACTCAAGAGTGGGAGGACGGTGACTCTGATTTCACTGGGAACTGGGGGCATCCGGAATAATAGAAGGCCTTTGGATAACGAAGAGCCCAGGGATTATGCAAATCGATGTGCTGTGCAGTGGCATAGGGTCTCAGTCTATCCTGAGAGGTTGGGGGAACTTGCCATGAAGAATCTTGTTCCGGGGTAACTTTCAAGTGTACCTGAATATAGGTCCATCGATTAAGTGTATAGCAAGATATCGAATGATTCCTTTTTCATAGTTAGTTACTCGACTAAAACAAGTACAGCACTCAAAGGCAATTCAAGTCCCAGGGTTAAACCTCTACCACCTGCCTCCTCTCGTTGCCCTCTTTCTTTCTTTTACCCACAAACATTGATACCCTTGTCTGTTGGCCCCTTTGGCTTTATTATATAAAATGTGTGCTTCTGTGCTTTTCTCTATACTAAATTTTATGCACACAACACCAATTGAACAACAGATCCTGATTACAGTTCTAATAGTGGAATATGCCCATTGCTTTTCTCTTGAGCTTCTCTTCATTCATCAAACAAACCTTTAAGTTAAAGGGCTAAAATTACTTTCCTAGGTTTACTCTAAATTCTAATTGTGGAATATGCCCATTGCAGTTCCATCTTGTATTTGGAAGGAAATCTGGA
The DNA here is from genome assembly GCA_038501285.1 of Penstemon eatonii. Classification (NCBI taxonomy): domain Eukaryota; kingdom Viridiplantae; phylum Streptophyta; class Magnoliopsida; order Lamiales; family Plantaginaceae; genus Penstemon; species Penstemon eatonii. The sequence continues at coordinate 43,128,212 of CM076713.1, forward strand.
GACAAAAATCTTCAGTGATCCCATAACCGGTCTGGTTCGACGAATACGAGAGGTTGCCATACGACGCAACGGTATATTTATAATTTACTTCACACCCACCTTTTCTTTTTATCTGTGTTGTTCTTTTACTTTTGTTTCGCCTGCAAAATTTAAGGTTCAATTTGATTATGTTCCTACAAAGCGCAGTCGAGCACAAGTATGCTAGTGTATACTGATATAGTTTGCTTTAGAATATAAGCTTCACTAGTCCCACTGTCTTATTGCTAATGTTGAAGGGAACCAGACTTATTGGGTTACATGACAGGCCATTGGGAAGACAAGGTAACCGTTGTTTGTGCTGTCTGGGGAATGAATGATAGTTTGCCTTGCGACCAGATAAAATGTTATTTATCTATGGCTTGATGTGATTGACTTTCATGGCCATTTCAAATAACTATATCCAAATTAACTGTTGTAAATATGTAAATAACTGTATTATTGTTTCTGGTTTGAATTCATTATTTGCGTCTTGTAGGCCGGCTTTTGTTTCTCGGAAATGGAGATGACGCTGGGAATCTATCAAAAGCTGATCTATCTGGTGTTGGTTATTACTAAATAGCTTTCATAGTTGTATTTATGCATCGCTCTAGGAGGAAAATAGAGAAGCAGTTTAAATACATCCAAACGGAGCCATACTGTACCCGACTGATTCCGAAGATGAAACGGAAACGATGTGTACTCTACTGATCTGAATGTGATCCTGAGTTGGGGGTTGAAAACTTCTTTGGACTGTTAAACCTTCCTTTCTTGTTTCTTTTGTCTTTAAGATTTAAGTCTCAAGTTGAGTAAATCTTTTATTGACAATTTTTCAAATTCATGGACCCTTTGTGATGTATTAGTGTTGCCAATTTTTGTTCAAGTTACTGGCGTTGCCGTATTGGTAGTTTAGGTTGTGTAAAGTGCGTCGTTAATTACAATGTTTCCCTAAACCCAATGTGAGTTTTTCTATTTGGATTTGCTCCCCCGCCGTGATTCAAAAGTTATCTAAGATGTAAATTGTTAAATAAAACAAGGAAAGTGCACTCAAACTCAAATGCTAACTCGTTGAAAAATGATCTTATATAGACCTATATATAATTATCCGAGGAAGAATTTTGGAAACATATCACCAAATAACAAGGACAATATAAGAAACTATGATTTGTAGATACTCCAACTATTTATGAAGTAAAACCTTCTCTCTAAAATTTAATTTAGTTCTGTTCGAGATGCGTTAAACACATGCAAGCATGGATCAAAATTTCGAAACTATTTATTTGTCTTAAACTCTGTTATTTTCCTAAATTTAGTAACTTTTTTTACAAATTTTCCTTAGTGTTTCCGAAATATTTCCGAATAGTCTCGAAAAGTTTTCAATATTTGATTGACCGAAACATACATTTGAACCGAAATTTTGATTCATGCATGCAAGGATTCCATTAGATTAGACACCCGCTGATATTGAATGTGTATCAAATGATGTGCTCAATCTATTCAACTCCTCCTCAATATATAAGCCGGTTGAACTTTAAGCCTCTCGACCAAAAAATCAACCTGCATTTTATATTCCTAACAACTAATCTGTCTTATATATTTAACGTAGTGTCGAGTTGCCCTAATAAGCTTTAATTCTACGGATGTAGTGGCAGAAATAACCTTCAAACTAGTGGTAGATATTTTGTATATATTTAAGATTCTTTATTTATATGTTTTGTGCTATTTTCCCCCCATAATAAGTTCTTTTGTTAGTGATTTTACTTCCACAATTTGTTTTCCCCCCAAAAAACTCAAGTGGTTTTCTAGTCTTTTTATTCCAAATTTATGGCAATTTAGTTATACATAGTACTATATATATATACATATAATTCAATTTTTTTGATAATTTAGTTAGAACTTTCATATACAGCTCGCCTACGGGATCTAGAAGAATTCTCCAGAAGGAACTTTAATCTAGTTATCAATATGTTTATAACTAATTACAAATTTGTTTATAACTAATTACTACTATTACTTATCCTTTCCATGAAAATAGGAGGATCTAGCTTAGAGTTTAAGCAATTACAAGTTATATATAAATATCGAGCTACATAGAAATTTATCTTGATCACATTCATATGTAGTATTCACGTTCTATATTAATATTCACATTCTTCAACATATTAATTTAGTACTTCTATAACTTGCAAGAATGAGGTGAACAATACACAAGTGATGCTTTAATTCTCGGTAAAGTAATTCTCTTTATTCTTTTTCATTTGTTAAAATTAATTTGAAGATCTTAATTTTGATATAATTAGTTATTTAATCAAATTATTTAGGCACTTGTATTCAATGTTATAAAAATAATATGTTAAACGTTAGGTCATATATTGAATGAGGAACTCTATGCGTTTCCATTTTATTGATACAATATTAAAGCATATATTGTATTAATTTAATGGAATCACATATGAGTTTCCCCATGGTGTGGCTTTTCGTTTAATTAATATATAACCTGAATGGAAGATGAAACAATCGTGTAAGAGCTAGGCACGCCCTCTTTAAATTCTTGGTTCATGAAGCTATTCTTCTTTTTAATATGTACGTCTCATTAGTTTTAGAAATTCGAGTTTATCTCCTTGACTTCTTTTCTTTCATTCATTGGTTTATGAGAATAAATAAAATTTGTCTCCCCAACAATTTAAACATGAATGAAATAGACAAGATTATTAGGCCCATTGATATAATTAAAATGTGTATGGATTGATGATAGTTTAGTTATAGTACTAATTAACTATATATACATAATTCATTTTTTTTTTGATAACCCAGATGTACAACCTTACACTAGACTAATCATGGACCTTCAGAACCCTTGTCATAGAACTCTGAAGGATGTAAATCGCAGGATGTGCCTCCACCAAGCCTCGGGATCCCATCATACTGCTGTACACTCTGCGCACAAAGAGGTCTTTACCACAAATGACCCTTAGATAGACCCACAAATGACTCTGCGTACCTGGCTCCCCCAGAGCTGCGCCGTCCATCGGGCCTCCGTTGCGCTATTTTGTACACAGCAAAATGTCAGGGCGTGACATTATGCTCTGTTTGATTTTATCTTCTAATGCATGTTTGGTTTTAGGTATTTGTACTTGTATATTTTCGGGGGTATAAAAATAATATATTAAACGTTAGGTCACATATTGAATGAGGAGCTCTATGTGTTTCCATTTTATTGATACAATAAAGCATTTATTGAATTAATTTAATGGAATCACATATGAGTTTCCCCATGGTGTGGCTTCTTGTATGATATATCACCTGAAGGGAAGATGAAGCAATCGTGTAAGAGCAAGGAATGTCCTCTTTAGCCGATGAAGCAGTAACCCACGAACAAAAGAGATGGTTTCAAGTACTCCGGGCATTTATCCAATTAATACTAGTATTTATAATAAATTTATTTTTTATACTTTAATATTAATGAAATAACTTCGAATACATTTCTTGATATACTAATTAATGTATTAATATATTTATCTTCTGAAAAGAAAAGAAAAACGTCCTCTATATATTTTTGGTTCTTGAAACTACTCTTTTTTTTTTTTTTTCAAATATAACGTCTCATTAATTTTGAATATTCAAGTTTATCTCCTAGATAGATTAGATTGATTTTTCTTATCTTTTCCGAGCATAAATATATTTTGGCTCCTACAACTAGGGCTATCAATGAGGCAAATTTTGAACATGTGAGCTAAAATTAAATAAAATTGTAAAATTTATAAACTTGTTGTGGAAAAAAATAGTAATGTAAATTTTTAAATGAAAATTTTATTGGATCCGAAAATGGTTTGATATTCGATCAAATCCGACTAAGAGCAATTGGATTAAAAAGATTTAGATCTGAACACAATCCGATATAAATATAGTTAGATCTGAATGAGCCCAATCCGACCCATCGACAACCCTACCTACAATGTTACAATTATTATTTTAGATACGTAGGTCAATAGGGTGGATTGAATCTAAGCTATTAAAACCGTGATTGTACCATTTTAAAGACCTTCTTTATGTATTTAATATCTTAATTATTATGGTATATTTAAGCATTTTTTTAAAAATGGAACAAAAAGTAAACAGGTCTTTGTTTAGTAATTCACCAACTCTTTTAATAGCAAATAATTATAGAATAAGCCCAATTTTATCAAGTGTATCCCCTATGTGTTGAATGTGTACATTTAACGAAAAAAGAAAAAAAGAAGTCTAGTCCTTTTTTTTTTTTTTTTTCCTGAGATGGAGTCTAGTCTCTTGCTAACAAGGGTAAATCTGACTTTTACCAGAAGACTCATATCCACACATGGCACCATAGTCAGAACAGAGCACTATAGAATGAGCTCTAACAAAGATTTTGTGCCACAAAAATTAGCTTCCTGTTCCTTATCCAAAATATATATACCAAAATCATCTGTTGCCTATTCCATGTTCAGAAGACATTTTTTTTCCCTTTCCATCCCCTAAAATTAAAAAATAAAAATAAAATAAAAATGCATTCTTCATCTCGGCTGCTACACCACATGAACCTTATGCCAAAACCACTGCCCCCTACTGCACAAGTCCCCCCTTCTTCAGCACCACCTCCTAATCCCATTTTACGACGGGATTTCGCCCGTTTGTCCTCTCTTTTACTACTAATATCCCCTCATACCTCAGAGCCATTGAGAGCAGAAACACTAACACCACTCCCTAATAAAATTTGTACAGATAAAACCTTCACAAAACAAGCATTTCTTGATGTATCGATAAATGGCGAACCTATAGGTAGGATTATCATTGGGCTATATGGCGATACTGTCCCAGCCGGTACCACAAGGTTCAGTAAACTAGTCACAGGGGCAGCTGGTGCAAGTTACCGCAGAAAAGAGTTTGTTAAGATAATGCCAAACTACGTACAACATGGCGGATTAAGATCGTATGGTACGGATGCGGAGGTTGCTAGGAAAACGGGGAGTGATTTGGCGGTGGATCGTCTTGTGTACGAATGGGAAACACAAAATGAGAATTGTCAAGGAACTAAGAATGTGGCTAAGAGTGTGAGTATAATTGTGAGAGATCCATTCAAACCGGAACCGAAAGTTAAGTTGGTTGCTAGGAAAGGGAAGCTGGAGATTGATCAAGAGGAAGTCGGAATGGATCCAAATGGAACGGAGTTTGTGATTGCGACTAGAGATTCTCCGGAGTTGGATGGTTCGGCTTTGGTCATTGGAAGAGTTGTTGAAGGTATGGAAGTAGTTGAGAGGATTGGGCAAGTGAAGACTGTTCAAGATAATACTACTTCTCCTTACTTCAGGTACTTGTCTATGTATATTATTTAATTAATAATAGTTCTCATCTCATCCTAGATGCAAATAAATGATAGTTTAATTTAATAAGAAGTGGTAACACAAATCCTAATGGTTAAGACTTAAGATGCAAATTAGCAGGGAACAAGAGAAATGTAATGATTAGTGCAGGGACACACCATGCTAGAAAAGCCTTGGCTATATACCCCCATGTTGCCTCTGAGAATATTGTGTTTCAGTTGGAGGTGCCTGCAGCTACTTCTGCACCTTTTCCTCACCTGAAAATTTGACAATGGTACATTAGGAATAGGGTGATTTACAGTCGGACCCTTGAGGTTTACCATAATTACATAAAAGCCCCTGTGGTTCCAAAAGTTACAAGGACACCCCTTGCAGGGTCTTTTTTATAAAAAGTTTCAGAAGTTGTAGGGGATGTCCTTGTAAGGATTGTTGAAGCTGTAAGGGGAGTTTTGATACATAGTCTGAACCATAGGGGGTCTAATTGTAATTTCTTAAACGAGACGACTAAACCTCAGGGGGTTCGGTCGTAAATCACTATAATTATGTAGGACCGAGTGTTGCAGTACTTGTACCTATTTCTATCGCATAGTAAAGTTTAACATGCTAAGGTCTTATAATCCATCGTAAACTGTTGTCAGGTAGAATGAACTATTACGAAGAAATATTCAACCAGTGGCGTAATTTTCTTAGAAATGCTCCGGTATTCATGTTTTATTTTCGTAAAAGATCTAGTACTACATTCCAATATATTTTATTAAAATGGTGCTACATTTTGATCAGTCACAAGGCCGTGTTGAAAACAAAGAAATTGTTGAATTAGTTCTCATTTCTATCTAATCCCACCATGTTTGTTTGCTAAGAAAAAGATCTCTTGCGGGATAATTATTTGTTTACTGGTCCTGATCAGTCCATATAGAGGACACTTTTATCTTTCTCCCTATCAAGAATTATTCTCCTTATGCAGAGTAGCCTTAGTAAAAAGATAATATATTTATTTAAGCATGCCCTCAAATTTAAGTAGTAGCCTAATGCGAGAAGCACATTGAATTCGACTACAAAAGGATTTTATTTGCTTGTCAAGAAATGCATGCGTTATCCAAGATTTAGCTCTTTTAATTGCATCCTTTTTCACTAATGCAAATATTTTGTTGTTGATCAACAAAAAAAGGGTAGCAAAGCTGATAGGAGACAAAAGGGCAGTGGTGGCAGAAAGGGGCTTCAACCGACCTTACTCAAAGGTGGTGATCACAAATTGCGGGCTAGTAGGATGACTACCAAAACGCAAATGTTGTACAAATCTAATTCATTTTTTCAATTTTACACCGGAGAACATTCTCAGTTTAGGGAGATAAACTAGAGTGAGCAATTCATGTTTCTTATGGGCGTGTGGTACGACAATTACATTATGCAAGGCTGACGGTTTTTTTGGAGAACTATAAACAAATATATTTTCTAATGTAAGGATTGATGTTGCAAAAATGATGATGGGAACCGGAAGCAAATTTTGGAAGGCTACGAAAAATCAGTAAGTTAAGTTTGAGTTGCAAGTTAAAATGGCATGCTTCAAGACTAGAATTAAAGTTGTATATACTCTAAGTGAAGGTTTATGTAATTTTTAGGAAAGGAAAATGATCAACTTCATTAATAAATTCATCCGAAAAAATTAGGATTTTCTAAGTGATAAATACTGAATTCAATGTTAAATTGAACTTGAAACCAAGAAAAGATACACTAAAACGTAGTCTTATTGCAAAACAAGATAAATGCTAAATTATTTAATGTAATTCTCAGGGATAATAATATAACGTTCAATACGTAAATTTTCTAATACAAAAGAAACAGACCCTAAAAGAGCACAATTTCACTTCCACACCCAAATTAGCTGAAGTTCGTTTACCTTAAAGAAATCAAACCTCTGGCTCAGCAAACACCTACGACGACGTTTCAGTTATTGTCTCTGAGTTCCACGAATTTACCTTTACCTCTTGCTATTTGAATTCCGAGTAACCTGTATGCAGATCAATACAGTAAAACTATCATACAAGGCAACGAGTATTCAGTTTAATCCTCTTAATAAATAATAGTAATAGAAGTATTAAGAGAGAATCAGAGAATGAATCCAGAAACTAAAATAAATAAGATGTAAAAATAAAATTATACGAGAAGAAGGAGACTTGGAAAATCAATGGTGTGGTGTTGTGGAAAATAAAAAGAGAGGATGCTAGTTGTTCGGTCTTTCTTAATTTGACGTGCTAATTTGACTAAGTGTTAATTTTGTATTGATGTGGTTCAAAGTGTTTATTTGTCGTGTTTCGGGATGTAAATTGATGATAAGTGCTAATTCTATTTTGAATGTGCAAATTGCACATTTTTATGTTTTAAGGGTGTAAAATGTCAAATATCAAAAAATGAATTACCTATTTTATCTTTATATTTTGAAGGTACAAGTGCTAAATTTATGTTTCGAGGGTGCAGAGTGCTTATTTCCTATGTTTTGGGGGTGTAAAGTAAAAAAAATCACGTGGCTAATGTGTAAACGATAGTTTTAGAAACTTTCCTTGTACTAGTAGGCGATTCTTCGTTTATTAGGGTGTATATGGATGGGTTTTGGCCAGGTCTCGCGGGTATCGCGAGACCCTTTCAAATGAGTTTTCGTCAAATCCATAAAACCATCATTAACATATTCAGAAACTCACACTCAAACTCTTCAAACTTATAAAACATTGATTTGACACCTACCACCTACTTTTTCCTCCAAATCTCACTAAAAAAGATATTGATTTGATACATATCACCTATTTTTTCCCCTAAACCCCAACATCTAAACTCAATCCAAGTGGGATTTCAACTTATTTAAACCACAAAACCCAAGAGCCGAAACCCATCCAAATGAATTCTCAAATATTTCATCGAAACCACCCAAACCAATTTTTTTAAACCGAGACCCGCGAAGCTGAACCAAAACTCATCCAAATAGACCCATCCAAATAGACCCTTACATCTTTAATATTATTTTAATATCACTTACTTTTCATCTACATTTTAAACGTTCATTTATCTCTATTGTATTAATTAAATCTTCACCTAACCCCTCAAATTCCCTTCAATTCAATATTTTCTATTAAATTAACGAAACTCGTGAATATCGTTTGACCCTCACATCTGTAAAATTATGAGTAAAATTCTTGTACATATTATTATATTTTTCCTTAATTCATACTTTTCAAATTGATTTTATTAGAATTTTAGTAATTTTAATTAATTGAGTTGCGCTCCAATCGACTTATAAAATTGTGGCACTGAAAATTATTATTCAAATTTATTTGATATGTATGACGAATCGACAACTATGAATAAAATAGTTTAATATGAGTGTCATAATTAGATTATTCAAGGTTTTTTTTTTTTTTTTGTACGCCCACATAATATTAAAACAGATTATTTTAATCTACTAAAATAGTTTAATAGTATGGAAATATCTAAGTTTAGCAATGTTTTCATGATTGTTTAATTTGTTTAAATTTACTTTACCTAGCATAATGTTTCAGTTTTTCTCTTTCAAACATTTAATTAATCAAAATAGACCTTCAAAACCAAATTTCAATTCTAAACTTTTGAATCAATGGGAGCAGAATAAAAGAATTTTTCTATACTTAAATATGACTCTCGCATGAACACGTGTCTCCATTATTCTTAATTAAAAACGAAAGAGAAAGAAAAAATATCGTGATGGACTCAGAAACAACCAAACAAGGCGCTATATATGTTAAAATTAAATAATTTTTTATTTATCCTCTCAAAAAAAAAAAATTTATTTACGAGAGCCGAGAGCCAGTAGTTGATTTTCTTCCTTGTTTACATTTCAACATAATTACACACATCGAGTGTGTGTGTGTGTGGTGTAAAATGGATACGGCTATTCGTTGCGGAAGAGTCGGCCTTTTTCCCAACCAAATCTTCCACCCTACACCTGGTAAATTTTCTTCGATTTAAATTTTTTCTATGATTTGGTTGATGTTAATTTCTAAAGTATTTAATTATTAATTGTTCATTTGAATTTACTAGCGGAATTATAACATAATAAATAACTTAAGGAGTTGCTAAGTGACTGACATTGTAAGCGAATTGAACCTCCTTATGGATTATTGAACAAATTGTTGGGTGCAAAACGAGATTATATGTTGATAATTATCTGTAAGAAAGTTGGACTTGAGCATGATTTACGTCAGTATCATCGCTTATACTATGGGAAATGTTTCCTTTGCTTCTAATGATTGAACTCTGTTCTTAAATTATGGTTTATTTTCATTCTTATTAGTATGTTTTTCATACTAAATTTGAAGCTCCCGAGTATAGTGTACATAAACTTTAATTCAATCTATAACTATGTATGGCACAATAATATATTTTATAAGCATATTTCACCGTTGTGCTTCGGATATAAAAATAATTGTGTGATGCCAACTTTTCGCCACTCATTTAGTGGCCTGGAATGGCTTGGTTTAAGATTTGGACTTGATTTATGACTGGAACTGAAATAGCACTTCCGGTAAAATTTGATTTGGATCAACAGCATGAAGCTTTAATGGTCATTATTGGTCATTCATGAATTAGTGCATTGAGTAATACAACTTCTGTTTCCCCTCGATTGTTCTAAGCAATTCATGATGAATTATAATCCTGATTTGTACAGGGGATAGATACCCAGCTTACAATCAATGGACAAGTCGAAGTACATTAATGGCAATGCCAATTGCTGGTCCGGGAAAAGGTGCCGGAGTTTTGGACAAACCTGTCATAGAGAAAACAACCCCAGGCCGTGAATCAGAGTTTGATTTGAGGTATGGATACTGAAATTCTACCAAGTTACTTATTCTTCTCGTGTGTTGTTTTATTTGAAATTGTAAACAGACAGCAGGCTAATCTTGATGAATGAGTTACTGTTCCAGTAATTAATTAATTAATTGTCAATCACTGTTTTATCTAGTGTTATCTTTTTAGTACATGAATTATTCTTGTTCTAATGCTTTGTACTTGATATCTACTGTCTGTTTCATTGTGATTTAGCTTATGTGGGGAATATTCTTTCTGCTCTCTCCCTAACCTAGCTTCTGGTTTTTGATGGAAATCCATCTTCATTCCTTGATAATTTATCTGATTTTTACTGGTGGTTAAAATGTAGTCAAGAAGATTGTAAACTAATTGCAAGCTAAGTGGGTGAAGAGAGCGTGAGAACTGATCACACGAATTCAACGAATCGAAGCCACTTTACAGTATTTAAACTTGTTAAGTAACAATAATCCAGAGAAGCATCTCGTTTCTTTTCAAGTCTCGATTTAGTTGTGCTGCTGAATGCATGCATATTGGGGATTTCTTTGTTATTCAGTGATACCCATTTTGTTGGTCAGGTCAAAGAACGTTCAGCTGATTGTGAAAGAAACCGAACTTTTCTCTTATTATGATCAATCTATGAGTCCAGCTAGGAAGTCTACCTGACTAATGTTTGTCTAACTCTTAGGATAATAACATTCATAGAAAAGTTGTTTTAGTCATATCATAACCAAAGAACACTTTATAACTCTACCCTCGCGCATTCTATCTTCAAAACTAAATGCACGCTGAATAACAATTTTAGCCCCAAAATCTTTTCCTACACGTTGATTAGAGCAGCCTCCTATAAAACAAATTGATTCTCATTGGATTAGCACATTCTGGTTCCTCTATATCATCCAAATGATTGCAACTTGGACAGAATCTCCTAATCTGATTCTGGATATTGCTGTAGTGGCTAAATAGTCCTAACCTCTTGCCAGTTGTTGAAATAGGCTATTTTTAATGGTCTTGTCCACCATAGTCCCTACTCTGTTTCTGTATACTCTGGTATAGTATAATTTTGTGCCTGTCTTTATTATCTTCCTAGATTTCTCCTACACATGAAGTTTTCCTTATACAGAAACAGAGAATCTGCTCTTCCAAAAAAACAAAAACGAAATGAGATAACAAAGATAAAAAGACAGTAGAAAGAAACAGAAGGAACACTAATCTGTTTTTGTTTCTGCTTCACATATTACATGTTTTTACACTATTTTATAACTTTCTCTTACATATTGACTTCAGAAAATATCTTTTTCCTGATATATGATAATGCCTTCTGTTTGAATTCAGGTATTTGGAAATTTAAGAAATTTTCCACCAATAATGGCTCGAAACTAAATTGAGAACATATGAACTCCAGCTTATTCTTGATATCCTTAATTTTACCAACACGTTTATTTGATATCGATCCGATTATGAACACCTTTGAGGTTTTATGGCCTTGGTTTCTGTTGTCTTAGTAATACTACTTTCTATCAAGATTATTCTTTTTTTCCTTAATTGCCAGTGGCATTCTTGACAGTACATGAAATGCCAAATTTAAGTTTACAGCTGGGATTCTTGAGTTTTTTTTGCAAAGAGCCTTACATATATCATTTATTGGTTTCTCGATCTTTTTTCCATCTTTTACTTTATATCATCAATTAATGTGTTATTCCTCACTTTTGTAATACTCCTCAACTTTTGCTGGTCTTATTTAGATCGAGGGAATCATGTGTTGTGAGTGATATTAAAGGATCTTTCACTTGTTTCTCCAGGAAATCAAAGAAAATGTCCCCACCTTATCGTGTGATGCTGCATAATGACAATTTCAATAAAAGGGAGTACGTTGTGCAAGTGCTGATGAAGGTTATACCTGGGATGACCCTTGACAATGCTGTGAATATAATGCAAGAAGCACATATCAATGGTCTAGCCGTGGTGATAATATGTGCTCAAGCAGATGCAGAAGAACACTGTACACAGCTCAGAGGCAATGGTCTTTTGAGCTCAATCGAGCCTGCCAGTGGTGGTTGTTGAGATCATACCACTTAATATACTAGGACATGACATATGTGTACATACAGAATTGGAAACTTAATGGCTTCTACTTTGGCAAACCTTATTACTTCAATGAATATAGATTATAAACAACCATATTCACTTGTGAAATTCCTTTCTGTAGTTTTGCCTTGTCGTCTTTACATGAGATGTATGTTTCTGTAAAGACTAAGGACTGTCACTGCAAATACTGGGGATCCCATACTTGTTGGTATGGTCATATATGTTATATTTATGTCGTTCCTCACAGATTGCTGCTGGGGGCCAACCACTTCCGACACCACCCTTGCCATGCAGCATCAGCATCGTCACCCCAACTTACGGCACTGCATGCATTGATGGGGTCTCTAGTTCTGTTATACTCCAATTTACTTCCAGTTTCCTTGGTTGCCTTGTATAGTTTATATTCTTTTCTTCCAACATAAAAGCAAACATACATTAAGCACGTCTTAATATGTAATTCCATCCAACCGAGCTTGATGCCAATCTTTTATAAACTTAATCATATATTGGTTAGAATATATCAGAAAATTACTAATATCTATTAGGGTTTAACTTAAAAAATGTATGCAATCTCTTATAAACTTAAACGTAAAGCATAGATATTAAAAGATTGAGGTTAGATGAAATTACAAATTTGTTAAAATCACTAAAAACAAAGAGTAAATGTTACTCTAAGCTCATTTCAAAAATACATCACGCCGTTAGTTTTTGTATTTTTGTAACTTAGGGGTTGATGCCATCTTAAATTATATCAGAAAGCTTGATTGACGCTACCTTGGATATAAGTTAGACCAACTTTTAAGGGTTATATACATAATTATAATAAATATGAGAGTATATGAAATGTCAAAATTTATACATTTTTCTAAAATGTATATGAAATTAATTATGTAATCTTACATGTGAAAAAATATAATTTAAAATACGGTTTTCAATTTGTTTTGATTCGGTTCACCGGTCTAAACCAAACCAAACCAAATTAGAAACCCAAATTTAAACGGTTTGAAAACAAAAAAATTATTCTTCGGTTTGATTTACCCTGAATTTTCAGTTGCGGTCCTGTTAACCAGATTGTGAGCACTCAAGGGGTCAGACGCTTGCTTTGTCAAAGAGCATGCCAAATGACAAGTCAAATTTGTAGTGACTACCCAAAGTTTACAGTATTACACTACCAAAATATTTATGGTGACGAATAAATATGAATCACGAGCACAATAATGAGTTTTCTACCTTCGGCTCCCAGTTAAACTGTCTAGCAAGTGTTTAAAGTAGCATATCAGAACTCATTATGATTGCATAATAAGTCATACGGTATTACTACAGGCCAAACTAACTACCCATCTTAGGAGCAATGTAGTAGTATATGTCAACAAGGGAGCTTGCTTGCTTCTAGGGGCATTTTCGTTGAATATACGAAGCTCCATGCTCTTCATACCTGTCATTATCACCAAATAAATTGATCAAACTGACCTATGATATGAGATAAACTAATATTCATTGCAAGATAGTGAAAAAACTTACTCAGATTTGGAGAACCACATTTGCTGAAATGAACCAAGTGATGCCAATATACTCCCACCTATCCAAACACTGTATTCACAATCATTAGTCACCACCAAGTGAAATCAATTCCATTTCCAGTCATTCAATTAAAAGTTCTTTCTGGGAGCGATTATCTACAAGAAATCTAAAGTGACAAGGTAGAAGGTCAACTATTCTACAAGAGATTATTTCCTAGTCAGTTGCAAAATGGATGAAAGTAAGCAAGTCTGGATTTATGTGATATTCAATTATGCGGGTTAAGGTGGAGCAGCAATAAAGGTTCGAAGCAAGGAGGGAGCAGAACAAATCTAACCTGAATCTTCTTTCTGTAGCATTTCCACTTGCTAACACTTTGACCCTTGCCGATTGAGGAGATTCCTAGAAGAATTAAACATCTTTCATCAGATAAAAGTTGTGGAGTAAATAGAAGCAAAATTTATTCATATTGCCATATAAAAATCAAAATAATATCCTCAAAAACAACCACCACAACATTTAATGTCTATTCAAATCAGTCTCAAATGTGGCAGAGTTTCACCAAATAGGCTTATAAATAATCGATTAATTTATACCGGTTCAAGAAATTTCAGGGCAACCAGGGATGCATGCATGAGAGACCATAGATAGCATGTGTAGCTTTCAAACCAAATCAAAAATAAAGTGCAGGGGAGAATCAGCCTGCTTAAAAAGGTAACAAATTACAAAAAGCCTTGTAGACAATTTGCTTGGGTGATAAGCAATCAGGTACAACCTTGGTCTTTTATAGATGAACATAGTCTTTTGGCAACTCAAGAAAAATAGAGAATACACTGTTATTTTCACTAAAACGTAGTTGAGATAGAAGGCACCTCTAGCAAATCTTTCTCAAGACGTTCTTTCAATTGTTGCATCGATGATGTACCACCAGCAAGCTGCACAAGAGAAAATTTACATGATAGCAAATCCATACATCTTTTAAGGTGATAACAGTAGGAACCCTACTAAGGAATATGAAGACCAAGGAAAACAAGGAATAGGATGAAATATAAATACTATCTATTCAACAACCTGATAAAAAAGAAATGAAATTATATATAAAAGACGGGACAGCATTTTATGAGCAAGCTTAATTGGTAAGTCGTTTAGGAGAAGAGTAACTATCTTACCAATATGCTGCTATAAAGTTCTCTTCGAATGTCAACATCGCACTTGTTTATGCTATCGATAACCTGGGACATTTTTTCAGAATATAACTTAAATTTGGAACAAAATATCCGTAGGATCAGATTTGAACTTAGCTATGCATATTCAAAGCCAAGATAGTCACCATTTGCGGCAGACCACGAATAGTAGAAGCTGTCTCCAAGGAACTTTCCATACCAGGTATAGTCTGACAAGAAAATCAAATTCTATGATGCCATGTTACCAAACACAAAGTTAAGAACAGTCTAGTTCAATCAAGAAACACAGCTACATGTCTAAATAATGGGATGGAGAACAAGTAAAAAAGCATAAAAACTCAGAAAATTCTTAACTTGCATAAATCATCAAGATGATAGACCAAAAAGGAACATATCAAAAGGAAAAAATTACAACCATGGCTCATTTTTTTTTAAAAATGTGTAGATAACACAGAGAAGTAGGAAAACAGATGTCCCAATTATAGCACAAGAGCCATTAACACATGGGGCCAATTTTATGCCAGCCAACCTTAACTAAATAAACAATAAAACCGCACATTATTCAGCTTCTTTATTTTTCTAATTAAAGAAACAGGAAAAAACCACCCCGGTCACTCAAAAAAATATAAAGAAAGCGCAACTTGGTGATGTCTGCAAGGGAAAAAAAAATCTGTGCAAAAATACAGAGGTGCCCTTTAATGGAATTTAATCAACCGCAGGCAGATGGAACTACAATCCAAAGAAAAAGAAACAATGACTTCAAATGGAAACTCTACCGTATCCCGCCACCTTCATAAATCTCCCCTCATAAGTCATTGAATATAGTTTTTAAAATTTGTAGTAAATGTCATGATTTAGCAGGTTAATTAATGTCCCAATTATATGCTACTCATAAATGTCAACTACATCCATGAATTCCCCAACTAAAGCCAGAGAAATCACAGCTGGGACGATGACCTCCAGTCACGAGTGTACATACATAAGCTATCAACCTCTGCTATTTTGGCCCCCATATTCTAGCAATGTCAACCTCCTTTTAAAACTTTTCTCCTCTAGGCTATGTGAGTAAGATGATAAAACCAAGTAACAACAATTACTTCCTCAAAAGCACCGCATGAGATTGCTGACTCGTGCACGTTCTTGTTACTGATCCACCTTCAGATATTAGCTCTCCTCTTTATAGAGATCTCAGCTACACTTGACAACTTACTGTGAGTGTCCATGCAACAGAGAACCTAATAACTGATTGCATGATGGTCAAGTTTCTAAATCAAATGCTGCCCTGCATCATTTTCTTGAGCAGTTTCAATGAAAGCTTGATGCGGCTGCACTTTCTCTGCTCTGATTGGATCCTCAGGACTGGACCGATCCTCCCTCCCTCTGGTTTTCAGTTATCTATTTGATCCGACAGACCAGCGGTTTACTGCTCAAACCATTGTGACAGCCAGTCCAGTCTGATCTTAAAATCTATCATATACTATTCAATATATTTCAGAAATATGAAGGACCAAACATGAGATTCTTAAGTAATGCTGGGACATCTTGTATTACGAATTTGTAAATGAAAAAGGTATTGTCTACCACTGACAAGAAACATGTAGCAAAGAATAATTCACAAGCAAGAACTGACATCAAGAGCCAAGCTAGCACAGCATCACTGGAAATTTTCATGAAATTTGTGTACAATGATGATTTGCTTGATAAAATTCCTCATGATAGACCTCAAGTACAATAGTTACGAGTATCAAGAAATGTGACCTAAGACCAACCTGCACTAAAGACGGATTAAATAGTACATCAGGAATCTTAAATCTGTCAGCTCCAATTTCAATCGTCCTACATCATTACAATCAAAGGAGGAAATAAGTTAGCAAGCAAAATATTTGTAGTTGTACATTACGTTAAGGTCTAACATATAGTTTAATGATACATATTTTAGTTTATACAGAACAAAAATAAATTTATCCAGAACATAGAGAAGAAATGTATCAAGATTTCATCATTGCTTGCCTAAGCACATAATCAACTACCATTGTATAGGGTCCAGAAGAGGTGTAGAGATGGGGTAACATTGTTAAATGATATATATATATATATATATATATATATATATATATATATAATTCCTTCAATATTTAAAGCTGATTCTCAGAAATAATAGGATGGGGCAAAAAATGAAATAAAACAACTTAATGACAAACTTACTGTCCATCAGGAAGCTCATAAGGTGTCATTGGAATGTTTGAATATGAAGTTTCTGGCGAAAAAGATCAGTGTCAGCATGTGCATTTCATAGACATTAGTTTTTGAGTGAAAATAAGTTTATGTAAATAAATATCTGGAATAATCCCGATACCTTATCGAGACTGTAATTCGAGGGATATCATTGTCAGATGGGAGTAGTTAATCAAAAAAATTAAAGTATCATAGTTATATTTGTAGGGCACCAAGAGGTCTGGTAACAAAATTAAGGGGTCCACTCCTTTCCCTCTAGAACGAGAAAACAACAGATAACTCATAAACAGCAGTTTCAACAAAATTCATAAGATCTGAGGGGAAATAATAAGAGATTCTAAAAATATTTCTCTGTAGCTTACTTAAAAATCCAAAAAAATTATGGTGGTACTAGATATTCAATTCCATGCTCAATTCGTTAGATTACCAATGAAGATGACTAGTATGCAGTCAAAATTTACAGAAGAAAACTGATCATAGAGTTGCAGCATTACGTATAAAGTCGACCAGAAAGCACTTCAGGATTTAACCCTAGCTCCAAGAGTAAATAGAGAATTATGAATCTTGCCAGTTCCTATAGTATTCATATTCCAAAAACTAAACGCAGAAAAACATCTGGAACTTCTAAAAAAATTCAAACTTAAGTGCTAGCCTAGGCACAAGAAACATCAATGGGTGAGGAACAAATGAATTTGATCCTCAGGGATTTGATCAATTTAATATAATTAGGTTACAGTAGTAAAAAATTTAGTACATACTGTTTATTGATATCCCTCTTTGTAGTGGTACAAATCTTTTATTATTAAAAGCAAGAACTTTAAAGTCAGAACCATGCGTTAGAAATCAGCTGATCAAAATGAAATAATATTAAAAACATCTAAAAGGAGCACAAACCATCATACGGGGTGTCCGGAGCTCGACATACACATTCTTTGATATCGCTAGCAATCACCCTCTGTGACAAAGAATAAGATTTAGTAACAGAAGAAGGACCAACAACTAATGAGCTCTGATCAATCTGACCTGGGAATAAAGTTTGTAACTTTCCGTAGTATTTGGGAAGTCAAGGTCCACAGTCTGTAGAATTCAAAACACGGTATAAGCAGTCTTGAGAAGATAAGACCAGGTAATGGGACTGAGCCCTTAAAAATGAAACATTTTTCAAATTGCTGCAAATCAAAATACAAGTTATCATGAGTAGGTTCTATCTTTGCATTTGGTATGCATCCAAGGGATGATGGTATTGTTAAACAGGTAAACGTGGATGCTTCAGTGTTCCGAGTTGATGCATAGGTTTCTAGGACCTTATCTGATGGATTACAGCTTGAAAGTTTATACTATAAGAAAACAAGGAAAAAGATCTCAAAACATCAACTGCTGACCAAATCCACAGAGCAATTTCAAGGGTTTCATAGAAATTGTCAATTAACAAATCTTAAGCAACTTAACACTTTTAGCATTTTTTATTTCCACAGAATATAATATTCTTAAGAGTCCTTGCTCGGATTTGAGTTTAGATAATTAGTTAAGCCTACTCCTAGTTAAAGAAGGATTTCTTATTCCTAGTCTTTCCTAATTATTTTCATTACATTTATTTAACTCAATCAATTTACTGTAAGCTCTTGTAGTTCGAATTAATCAGTACGAGGAAGATTGCAAGTTTTACAATTTTACTAGCGCGAGTCCGTTAATTTTCCTCAATGGAGATTTCTGGAAGGCCTTATAGAGTTTCTAAGGTTTTATTAGAGCTTTGGGGTGATCTCAAAACATTTGCAGCATATTTTTTAAGTACCAGGGGCTGTCCTACATCAGTCGCATCAGTTGATGTTCAACATAGTGATAGGAAAAACCATTATTTTGATGAAAGTCCACGGATTCTTTCAAAACTAGGAAACGATTGAACAAGTAGTAATCAAGACATGCATGCTCTTTAACATTTGATATTGATGTACAATTAAAGAGAGAATCCGAGTTGTCTGCCATAATCTTGCAAGAAACAAAATGAAGGAATATTAGTATATTTTTCTATAGAGGACATATGACCTGAAATTCTCCAGGTCTAATTTCCTTCCTTTTAAATGCATACCGCGGTTTTATCTGCAACATCAGATACAGAGAATGGGAAAAAAAATAGAAAATACAGGCATATTATCAGATTAATATATGTTTAGGCGTAATTTGTGTAGAGGGAAATAAAAAACTCACAGCAATGCCTTTTTGTTCCAGGCTTTTCAATAAGCAATCAGTAAGTAATTCTCCCCCAATAGGAGATGTAGACACAGCCTATAACAAACACTGAAATAATTAACATACTATTTTTTTTAAACGAAATATAAAGTGCATTGTCAAGAGTGCCTCTACATATTTTTTTTTTTTTTTGAAACAACACACCACTTGTATTAACAAGACAAAATACAAGTGGAAAGTGCAGAGGTTGCACTACGAAGAAAAGCATTACAACTAAAACATAACAGGACAAAAACAATTCTGCAAAGCTAGGTATTGCGTAAGTAATAGAAAGAATGGGATGCCTCTAAGGCCATCTCCAATGACTCGTCAATCTAAGTCTACCTTACCCTTCCCCTTCCTCTTTTCATAGTCATTTTCAATGCCTCAATCTTCCCATTCCATTTAATTCCGATCCTCATTCTTCCCCACTCTCACTTAATAATTATTTAGATGTCTAGATATGAACCCAAGTGTTTCAATATACAATTGTTTGGTTATATCGTATTTAATTTCATATTTGTACATTTTGTGTGCTAAATTAAAAATTTTAAAGATAACTTTAAATTATAATATTCTAAATTAAAACAAATCAAGGTTATAATAATAATGTTAATTAAATTTCACACAATTAACGTTAAAGTTTCTTAAAATAAAGTTAAGTTTTTCTAAAGTTTAATTTTTATTAATAAAATTAAATTTACTAACAAAATAAAACTTACATTTTTAAATATAATACACAAACTAAAGTAATTTTTTTTTAAAATAAAAAAGGCTTTTTATTAAATTTAAAAAAAAAAAAGAAAAGGAGAAGCAAGCAGGTGGCCGACCAGTGTCGGCCACCCACTAGCTGGGCGTCCCTTGCAGCGAGGGCTGGCTTGCCCCACACCCTGGGACGGTGGATGAACCACCGCCCAGGCAGCTCAAGGGCAAATGCCCTTGAGTCATTTTTTTACTTCCCACCCCCCCCCCCCTAAGTCCAAGGCTAGCTTCCCCCTTGGTCATTGGAGATGGCCTAAAGAGCTTAGAATTAAACAACCACATAGCTGACCAGAATATAATCCTTTCCCATAACTCTCCTACGTTTTGCTCCTTATCCTCAAAATCTTTCATTCCTTTCAAGCCATACATTCCACCATAAAGATAGCACTGCTTATTTCCAAAGCACACTTCTTTTCATGCCTCCTGGAATCTGTAGCATAAAGTTGCTAGCAGCCTAGCACAGACTGCTCAGCTCTCCAGTGTATAACTTCTAAATGATGGTAAGTACTGTGGAGGGCATTAAGTTGGTCATGTAATATTCATTACCTTGTCAAGGTTCTATAATCGCCAAGGTTTTTCTTAAACCACATACATGTTGCTTTGCAATGATAATGTTATACCTCTAGGAGCATTTCATTTTAGAAATAGATAAACCTATCACACAAGTCACTTCAAAACTTTGACGATGCTTTCACTATTTACTTGTTCATATTTTTCATGAAACCTAGAGTTTTTCCTCAATTCTTTCTCTCTTTTTTCTTTCTTTCTCAAACACTAGATCTTAACCTATTGAAGATAATAACCCTGGTATCAATTTATCTTGAAATATGGATCCAACCATGGCAACAATATCAACCTAGTTCTAGAACCTAATGCATCATGATTCTAGGCCCTAATCTACAAACAAATAACAACAAAGCAGAAACAGAAAGGGGCAACATGTTGGCGGCATGGTGCCATATATGTGTGCTAACTTGTATAGGAGTAGTCCAGGAGAAAAAAATCCACTAAGAAGGGAGTTTGTTTTGGTACACCCCGAAATATGAGTAACTATTTTGGCACAGAGGGAGTAATAAAGGAGAAAGCCTGATTAAATGATATGAAAAGTGGACCCTAACTAGAATACTATGATTTGGAGGGAGAAGCTCATTCAGAAAGCTTGTTATGAGTTAAATATCCTTCCTTCGTAGAGCAAAATATTTGATCATGATGGGCAAAGTAGCCAAAGATACAAGCAATGATGCACACAATATAATATTTTTAGGAGTGAATAAGGAGCTCTGGAAAAGTGCATGCACAAATTCCATTACTTCCGAACTAGCACCCATATCTATGTGTAAAACAAAAATGAACGCCAAATATATTTGCACATCAATGCCAATAGTAAAGAGGATGTAACCTTCTGAATAACATATCCATCATGTACAGGAGCCACAGTAGTCGAACCTCCACCACTGAACCAAGCAACAAAAAGGCACAAATTATTTGGCTTGTGTCGTTGTCAACAAATGAATACAAAAAGTTAAGGAGAATGAGGGAACAATAGTAAATGAGCAAACCAAGATGTGTATCACATTTTGCAAAAGTCAAGTTCCCTCGTCCTTGTTTTGGGAAAATATAAAACTATCTTTACTCTTTAGAAGTTAGCAGGACAACAAAATAGCTTTTGTAATCATGGATCTAAATTTACATCATTTCTGTCGAAAACATGGAAAAGTTTTTGTTTGCGAATCAATGGAAATGAAAAGGTGTATTTTCAAAACTTTATATTTACCTTCGGACTCCCTTATATTCTTAATTTAGTAATTATATTTTCATAATTATCCTAGTGTTTCAAAACCTTTCCAAAAATTTATCGAAAAGTTTTCAATATTTAGCTGACCGAAAAATACACTAGACACAAAACTTTGATCCATGTTTGTAATAAGATTATATAACGAAAATATTTGGGCCCTGTTTGGACCCATTTTTGTTCACTATTTTCAGTACTTCAAAACTCCACATTTCCATAAAATAAAGGCAGATGGACCACATGTATCGAACACCCAACACTTAGAACATTTTCCAATACTCTTACACATTTTTAAATATTATGAAACGCTCATGGCCTCACATGCCCAACACCTAACACATCCGAACACATATTTAAACTTTCAAACCTACAAACCTATATTGGACATGTTTCTTGAAAATCCTAAATTTCTCTTTTTCATCCAAACTATGGTTCAATGTTTACTCTCATTCAAAAGCTCCATAACCTGAAATCACATTAGCCAAAGTACATCCACAAAAGGGCTCTTAAAGACTACTCCGATATAATCCAGAAATTATAAAGATTACTATAAATGATTTGAACTAATGGTGAGTTTCTACCAAAATAGCAGGGATAGTAAATATCAGCAGCTAAAACATGAGAATCTGAAAAGATTAATTTCCAGATATTCAGCTATTATTAGATTTTAGGGGAAGTTTTGTATTTCTATCAATTAGGGGTATCTGAGTAATTGGTTAAAAGTTAGCATTAGTATTACAATTCTCCCTTAGTTAATCAAAACCAACCAAAAGGATGGGAAAAACACTGTTTGTACCTTAAACTTCGTATTTGCTAAAAATGTTTACGAGAGAGACCATTCTAGGTGGAACTGTTCTTCCCATATACCGAAGGGCATAAAGAGCAATCAATTAGATAAAAGGGTATGCTGCTTATGAATAAATGATATCCGAGACTTCTATATTAAATGGTGCTACGACCAACAAAGCTATACAAATATAAATATCATATTTGTGTTGTGTGTTTAGTATTGACCAAATATAGCTTTATATAAGTTCTCTATGAATGGACATAGATTGCAAGATCTTGAAGCCTTGCAAGCACAACAGTTACATTGTTTTTAGAGGAAAGAAATGTAAAATCAGTTTATATGTTGGAACCTTTGGATACATATCAGAGCAAGAATAGAAAGATTGTGATAAACAAAACAAGTAGCACATATTCTCCTACCTATCAACAACTAAAGAGGTAGCACGCCCTGACGCAAAGGATGTGAGGACCTGGCACAAACAAATTATCAATGATTAGCCCAAAAAAAAAATCAAATATCAGAAGGAAAAAAGAGTCCATGGTTTCTATCTTTGGTCAAAGTAATTGTCAACTGAAGTAGGAGTGGAAAGACTTGAATAGAAGCTCACAGCATTTTTGGCCAAAAATAATGCTGGAACTTGGTATTTTTCAAACATGATCTCTGCAGCCCTGTTAGACAAGTGAAATATTCATTAATTAGCTTAAAACCAACAAAACATTAGCTTAGACCAGATTACAAGCAACAACACAAAACCATCATTCACACTTTTGCATAATTGAAACGAACAATATAACTCGAGATGGATAAGATATTTTTAATTCAATTTTTGTTAACTTTGGTGCGGTAACAATTCTTGAAGTGTAATATTTCAATAAGGTCCTCTGGGAAAAGTGGCGAGGTAACCAACAATATTAACTGATAATTTCATAAAATTTTAAGTTGAAAGAGAAAATAGACCATAAATATTATTCTTTCTTAACAATACCCATCACATGCAGGTGGCAATTTTCTTTCTTTAAGCCTAGCACGTGGAACTCTTTTCTTATATTTTTTTGAGCAAATGAAACTTGAATCAAAGAGCTATCTTATTTGGTTGTATAGCATATTGAAAGAAAATAAATGAAAATAATAAAAGAAGAAGTGAAAGAGCACAAATATGGCAATGCATTTAAGTCTCCGTTCTCATGAATGTTTCCCTATCTTCTATGCATTGCTCTGTTATCAGCTTTGAGTAGATCTATATGATTGGATGGCACAGTCTCCTCACTCTCTTGTTCTTGAAAAGACAACTAACAAGCTCACTTCTTTTACTAGTGATTCTTAGACAAGGATCTTATGATTTAGTACTATTGATTAAACTGTGTCAATCAAACGAAGTGAGGCCAATAAATCCTCATAAGCATCGCCAATGAGCCAATGAAGGGCAGAAAATGGCAATGAAGGCCGGAAAGTGGGGTTGAGGCCAATAAATCAAGCATGAATGCCAGAAAAACAGGGATGAGGGTAGTAAATGGCCATGCAAGCCAAATAATTGGAGCAAATCAGCTTTGACTAACTTTGGGCATAGTGGCATACTATATTTGGCGCCGCTGTTGCAGCTTATGTATCTCTCTCTCCTCTACTTGATGCTCTTATACCCTGTTGAACTTTTAATATGAAGAAACATTGTACAGAATGAAGAAAAGAAATACCAAAGCTTGTCGATTTGGAATACATCCACAAAATAAGTGCCCAAAGGGCTAGAAAATTTTATTATTTTCTCTTATGTCATGTGAGTAGTTGAATATATAAATTAAAGGAAACAGAAACTAATCAAATGTTCCAGATTGATTCAGAAAATATCTCCCTATTCACTTCTATTCAGATATCTTGATTTGAGATTTCTTTAGATAATTCTCTGATTCTATCTTTCAACAGACGGTTGTCAAATTTTGACATGAACAACTACAGACGGTTTTTGAACAGTCAACAAGAAGTATCCCTACAGCCAAGTAAAATCTACCATAAAAAGGACATAGTTGATTACGGAAGACTCAAAATTCCCCATAAAGCATTATTTGAACTCAAAATGGCTAAAAAATGGACAGAACAATCAAAGAAATAGAACACAATATTATGTAAGAAAAGAAACAAAAGATATGGAAAAATAATAGACTTGTATGAAAAAATAGTATGAACAAGTCTACATTATGACAAAACATAGTATAAATCAAATGTCTAAAACATTCAGCTCACTTTTCTCTATGATGTTGAGTATTAGAACATGACTCAGCAAGTAGCATTGGATGCTCCTTAGGATCAATCAGTAGGCATTTCCTGCCATTTGAAAATATTAAAATCGTGAAGTTCCATATATACAGGATGAAAATGCATGAAAAGTGTTAAATAAACTAAAATCAGAAGATGGGAACAGAGAAATCTGGGCTCTCTTCTTGCACTTGGTCACTGCAATGTTCAAGGATGTGAGGTGGAAAGATTAGAATGTTTAACAACATTTACCTCAAGGCATGATCCCATATGCTTTCAACCATATCCCAGTCAACAACTATTCCATCCTTGATGGGTGATAACACCTGATTAAGTGGTATATTTACGATCAACCAACAAAAATATGGAGTGCTGACCAAATGTCAAAAGAATACAAGTCACATACTGACCTCCATGTGATCCCTGCGAAATCCCAAGTCTTGCGATCCTACATAAAACTTATGCTTCCCCTTCGGTTTGGAATCTGCGGATACCGAATTCTTGTCTGAATTGTCAGGATCATCCACTTCCATTTGGTCAATTGACCCAACAACCTATACAGAAAATGTTTTACAATGAGAAGAAGGAGGGGGGTCAATGTAATGATGAATTCAACGCTATCAATAAACAATCTGAGGCAAGGAACCCTTCAGTGTTCTCTTGCATAAAGGATAGGACCCCTGAATATTCCAAAAATGGAGTTATTGGTCCTTGCACCAGGTTCCCTTAATTTTGTTTGTTTGACAGGAAGTGAAAGCAGTTTCTCATTGATTCCTCAGAAAAATAGAGTTTGTGTATGGTAAGATATGATGATAACAAGTGAGCATACATTAAATTGGAGCAATGCAACACTGACAGCTACAGGTGCCCAGTGAAAGATCATTGCAGAACTAAGCTCAAAATTCTAAATATTGTTTCCCAATTTCAGCACTATTAGACACTTATAATTAATACTCACGTACTATTACTGATATTTAAAAAAAAATCCTCAGGAACAGCTCTCAGGGAGAAAAAAATTTAGTTCGATCGTATTTCATCCTAAATAATTACATTGAAAGATACTGGGAGTCTCCTATTACAGAAGGCAATCCAATAACAAAGTACCCAATTGTGAATGTGATTGCTGAATAAAGTCATTATCTTCCTTCATGCTACCAGTGAAGGGCATGGAAATCATGAATATAGCCAGCTCGATATGTTTCTATAAACTCCAACTTCTCTAAAGTTCATTTCAAAATAAAATAATATAATCAATCATGGTGCTAAATAGCAAAAGATCAACAATCTAGGGAATAATTACAGCAGAAATACAAGTTTCATAGGAGTTTAATATTCAGTATTGCCTAAAGACTACAGAGTTTAATATTCATCAGCTTATTCAAGTTTTAAGCACGTTTGAGTTTCTGATTGGATTTGGATCATAGGAAGCAATTCCAAATCTTTCATTTCTAGGCATGAAACCTAGGTTTTCTTTCTCTTTGTTGTATAATTTTCCTGCAGTTCTCAAGAGGCTCAAAACACTTTAAAGTCCATGTTCCGGTCATAAGCACAGTAAACTATAAAGACACCCCCACCCATACTACAAACAACAAAATAGTCCTACACAACTCTATGAGTAAGCATAGACAATTATGGCCAGTTCTCAAGCCAAAGAAAAGATCAGAGTATCAGACTGTCCTTTACACGTGCATAATTTTTAATTGCCTCCATTAGCAAACGGGTACATCCTCACCCTCAGACATTCTTTCTTATCATTCTGGTTGGTTACATAGTCCTACAAATCCTCCCCGACCCCAACTTCAGCAGAAACAAAAAGAAAAAAACACATATAAATCTAAAATGTTTAAGATAACGTAAAATGTGAACTCTCCTGATAAACGGACAACCCTAACTTTTGAGCAAATACTTATAATTTTTTTAAGAATAATAAAAATCTCCTGTTTTGCCTCTTTCCAATTCCACTTACGCACATTGCTTCACGTTTACAAGTTTCAACTAATCTTCTAGAAAACCCTAGGAATCAACTGCATTTTCCAGCAAAGCACAAAAACAGAAAAAGTAAATAACAGATAATTTATCTGATTAAGAGGGTTTTGCTAGACTCACAGATGGGAAAACAGCTTTTGGCGCATCTTCACCTGCGTATCCAGCTTTGCATGTGTGCGAACCTAAGTCTACCACTATTGCCGATACTTCATCTGAACCAAAACAATAGCAGAAGTATTAAAACCATGTCCCCCGACATTAGGTATAACTAAATAGATAAAACTAACTGGAATACGGGCATGTTAGCTGCGCTCACCTCCACCATACATGATTGTTGATTTCTCTTCTGTTCTTCTTCTTCAACCTCGTTATTTTGCTTGTGTGGGTTTAGCCCTTGTACCAAGGGAAGAATTCCAAATTATTTGGGGTTTTTGATGGGGGGAAAGGAAATATGGGGCGGGTTCGGTTTTATAATCTGGGTGGATCATTTTGAGGAAACGGGTCTTATTAGAATTTTAAGTTAATATGGAAGTACTTTGACTGGTTTGATGTCGTTTTGGTTTTGAAAAGTGATTTCAGAGGTTTTGGCGAAATCGTTGAAATTCGATTTGGATAATGGTTTTAATGGAATATTAAGATGGTAAAATATTATTAAATAATAGTTAGTGAGTTTTGAAAATTTGAGATTTGATTTGGATGGTGGTTTAGTTGTTAGGGTTTGGAGAAGAAAAGTAGGTAGTAGGTGTCAAATCAATAACTTTATAGAATTTGAAATATAATATTTTATTGTGTAATGATTGAGATAATGAGTAATAATATTGTAATGATTGAGAATTAATTATAATTATATAAATAAGATTGTGATATTAATTTAGATGATGATGAACAATTGTTTATTTAAATAAAATAATTAATAATTTTGTTGCTTTCTAAATTATAAGATATATATAATATCAAACTCGACTTCATTTTTTAATTAACATATAATCGAATATAATATGAATCCTATTAATTTTCTAAAAACAATTATAATATTAATCCTATTATAATATAATAAAATATGAATCCTATTATAATATAAAACAAATAATAATTTTGTTGCTTTCTCAATTTTCATTTATTGATTAATTAACGTTACATGTTAAGACAATACGTTTTAATTAATGTTGCTTCAATACGTTACCAGTTAGTTAATACGTTAACAGTTAAATGCTTAATTAATACAAGCTACACCTAAACTTCAAACCACCAGCTGGATAAGCTACACCTTTTCAAACTTCGATGTTGGATGTCAGGGACAATAGGTTTGGGCTGGTTTCAGCATGCTGCCGAAACCAGGATTTGGGCTCAAACAATCAGTCTCTCCTTTCCAAACAAGGTTTGGCCCAGTTTGACTGAGACCAAACTGAGCCAAACCAGTTCCATTTAGTCCTCGAAAAATTTCTGTTCTCCCAAGAAAAAGAAAAATTCTAGATTAGTACAGATGGACTTTTCCATTCCAAGTAAATAATAAATATGTACCTTTTTCGATTTTATTACAGGTACGGAAGATAAAAATAACCCAGATCCGTCTTTCGAAGTGCCTTTAAATGCCCCATAATTTGCATCGAAAAATCAAATATTAAATCGAGTTTTACTTTAATTTGTTCGATTTGACTCAGTTCTTAATTAGTACTACTATTTGGTAAGCTTTTAATATATTAGTGTATGCAAGAATCCCATACAACTTTTGGAGGTCAATTATTTGAGACAAATTGGACCATTTGATCTAGATGCTTAGCTGACTTCTATTTGATCCAGTCATTCTTCGTTTGATGATATTTGCCCCCATCATCACTAATATTCTGTCATTACTCGTTAATAAATTGTGTAGGACTTGTTTCATTTAAATGCATTCACATCATGTGGTGAGAGCGTAACGTGTTATGTCCAAGAAATCAATAGTCAAAAGTATTTAATCACCCAAAATCAAATTACAAAATTCAATCCAGTAACCAAGAATTAATAAGGGGGAAGGGAATAATACACAAGGACTGAATTTCCAAGCCAATTTAGAAATTAGAAATAAGGGCCTCATTAAGTCAAAAGAACGGCGAAAGCCAATGCCACCAACGACTTCGGGGCACAAATACTACCCCAACATTTCAACATAAGACTATTACCTCTTTGATTGCTTCCCCACAAAATTAGATCCTTGATATCTCACAAAATCAGATCCTAACAAATGCAAATCCTAATTAAGATTTGAACAATTGACAATCCTTCAGTACAATGGGGGTCTTCGCTCATACCATCCCCCCGAAGAAAGGGAAAAAAAAAAAGCAGTCGAACTAAGATGAATATCAAATACACAAGGACTGAGATGAATATCAGGTACATAAGCCCACCGGCCCACGCGAATCTATGGCCATTTAATCACTTGGAGATTTAAAAATGTATATCGCATGACAAAAATAACATCATTCAAAATAAATTAAAGACAACAATGATCGTTGCATAAATAAACATGTAATTACCAAAATCTTCCAACACCTCCCCTCCATACTTTATCTATAACTCTATCTCGTATCAATTCAACAAAATAACTAAGAGTAACTATATCACATGACATGCCAAAATACATTAACCTAACAATTTTCCAGTTCCATTCTTTCAGTTGGAAAATTTCGTGATCAGCTTATCAACATGAATTATGATATCATCGATGCAAGGCCGCACGGTCCCTTGCGGCTGCAGCATCCATGTCACAAACTGGTGAAATGCTTCCGGATAAGGAGTTTTAGGTCCACTGGGCCACTTTATTTGGGCATTTACAATGGCCAATTGTAAGCTCCCACCAGATTCTCCAAGTGCATATTCAAATGGAGAAGCACCGTACCTATGAAAAGATAATATATCAAACAGCTGGAATTGCAGGAAAGAAGAACAATCACAGCAAAAGAAGAAGAAGATAAAGGAAGGGTTGAATCAAATTCACACAACACTCTGTTATTCAGTATAATCAGCTCTATTGAAATAAGTTCACAAGTATATTTAGACCTTAAAGACTAATTCTACGAGACTCCAACTAGGAAACAATTTCTTAGTAATTCTTTCCCTATCCTACATGTTACTAAATTAAGTTACTCGAAAGTATAAATTTACCATTAGACTTATAATGGAAACAAACACATGCAAAGTGGCCCTTGATGCTGATGCAACCTTATAGTTTTACTCAGTAACTGCTAGATTTCCAACTAGTGACCATAATGGTCATAGCCCTCAATGTTAACCTCGAGGGCATCCATGTACCAACTCTGACTCACTTCGACCTAAGGCGATACGTTTTAGGAAACTCAGTACACATCCTTTCGATGTATCGACAAAATATGAAGGTCTTCCTTACTGCTCTACAGCAATGTTAAATTAGAATAGCTTTTATAGTCAATCCTCTAGGTAAGACCCAAATTCCATCTATTAAAGTACTGATATTGATGTTATTGAATAATCATAATTTTTCCATCAGCACAAAATGAGAATGTAACTGGTTCATCTATAAGATGAGTCAGATGACAACATTGGAATTGTGCGGGATAAGAAAGTAGAGACCCTTAAGGCATAAAGAAGACAGTTCTTACATGATTGCAAACAAAGTGCATCCTAACGACCAGACATCAGTTCTCTCATCAATGTCTGCATGACTTGGGCAATCCCATAATTCAGGAGCTCGATATGGAGCAGAACAGCGCTCAGATGCCCATTCCTACATAACCAACATCCAGAGATCAGACCAAAAACATTTCAGATATGTAAAGTAACTGATCTAAAATGCTAAGTAAGCACATTAAGATAGTTCAAAGTAAGCTTAAATGGCTGTTAGAGCAATGGAGCAACAAAGGAGATGATCATGAGACCAACACTAACAGAAAGATATCAACAATTGACCACTGTTTCAATGAAACCATTGTCCAGTTAGGGCCAACGCAGAAATCCTACTTTTACAGGAAAACGTGTTCAGGGAAACTGCATGAAACTGCCTAATTGAACCTGTTAAGAAACAAACAAAGCAGGACAAATTTCTTTAAGTAGAAGACTGACTTCTCCAGCGATCTAGCCATTAGCTACTAACTCATATGGGATATGTAACAATATGGTTTTATTGTCTCTGTGATATTTGCATAACCATATTTATTTTATCCATAAATCTAGAATTCAAGAAGAAAGATAAAAAAATTAAGGAAATTTTTTGTAGGTTCTCTTATTGATGAATAATGGACACATTTACTCAAAAAATGGAATCAACCCTATTGTATATTGGTACTTGTTGAGTATAAATTGAATTTGGTTCTCTGTTCAAAGAATTCTGCCTTTGAACTAAAAAAATATTAACCTAACTCACCTGCACTAAGAGGGTCCACATGATACTGAGTCTTTTCAATGCAGTAAAGCTACAATATGTCTATTTTTGTCTAATGTTAGCAGAAAATCACAAGGTACCCCCGCATGAAAAAGGGGATACCAACTGAAATGTAGATAAAGGAAATTAGCCTGGACCTCAGGGGGTGAAGATCTAACTTACCCTGAAAGTGTCCATGAGTGGTCTACATGCAGTTAGTTGTAAATTAACGGAGTCTAGCTATAATAATATATTCCTTATTTTATGTGCTTCAAATAAGGGTATTCTGTCACTATACTCTATTCGTCTACGTTTCAAGTAATTTGTCCACATCCAAGGGAGGTCTATAATTTGCAAATCTGATGGGGTCTCCATTTAATAAGCAATAACTTTAAGAGGTCAACATAACATGTACCGCCTCCAATGATTCTACAATGCATTTTACAAGTTATTATATTTGTTATTAAACAATTAACATAAATAATTAGGATGTCAGATTCATGATTTGAGCTGTTAAACATTATAATTGACACATAGCAAACATTAGAAGGTTATAATAACTTCAGAATTGAAAAACGAACCTGCAGCTGTAATGCTTCTGAACGGGATCGGATCTGCTTTCTTGCAGGTCGAGCACTTCCAAAGTCCATCAATATAGCTAAAGGCGGCTGTCCTTTCCTGTATGTCACAAGGACATTGCCAGGTTTCACATCGTTATGAGCATATGGAGGATCGAAACTGTGCATATGCTTAAGTCCTGCACAAAGCTGTAAATAAACGGCATATAGTAAGTTGTTTCATCTCTTCAGGAAAAGGTAGCCATAAATAGATGTCAGTCCATTAAACCATCAAACATGTATATTCCATGTCTTACAAAGTAGTAGTATTAAAATATTAAATATTTTTATTACAGTGTAATAATGTCCATATCGCATATTTATACAACACTAACTGGCATATAGCGAAAAATTCAGGTTTCTGTACAGAAAGGAATGCTACTAGTGTCATTTCGAGAAAGACCACCGATAATAATCCACATCTTTATTCTAACATTACTAAGAAGAAGAGCAGTACATTTTTATTTTTATTTTGAATAAGCTAGAAAATCACAACATATTGCCTATTAATGATGGATATCTATACTAAAACAGAAATAATAAGGTCTTCAGTTATATATTCTTAAACATCCAGAAATGTAGGAGGCTCACAATATTTTTTCGTATCTACCTGACGAAATATTTGAAGCACATCTGAGGTAGAATAGAACTCCTTCTTAGCTTGCATGGCATTGGTATTGTCCAATAAAGTTCCATCCAAATGGACGGGAAACAACAAGTATGCTTCATGCTTCCAGGATTGATCTTGTGTAGCCTGATCAAATTAAACAAGAATTTCTTTGACAACAACCAATTCAACGATGAGTAACAATACAGTACTTAAAAACAAAAGGATGGAAGCTTCAATTAGAGATGTATAAGTGAATACAACTACGATATCACTTACTATTTATTCCTGTTCTTCTCACATTAAAACTACTGACCAGGTAAAGTTACCTTGACTGAAGAAACATGCAAAACCAGCAATTACCTTGACTGTGATGATTGCATGATCAAGTAGAGGAAGAAGATTGGGGTGGTTAAACTGAGATGAGACACGAATTTCCTCCCTCACTGCCTCCAGTTGCTCGCTGCTTTGAATAAGAACTTTCTTCATTGCATATGTTCCATCATCTGCATGTCAAATCAGACAGTATAAATCAGGTCACTATACAACCTGTGTGGCTCAATTAGACCTCTTATTATATAAATCTAATCAATATAAGCAACAAATTCTTTGTTATCGATAATTTTCCTCTCTCCCATCAATTCAACTTTCTAGAAAGCAAAAAGTACTTCATTTGCTATAATCTTTTCAACACCTCATTGTTTCCTACAGCTGGTCTACCCTTCCACTTCTCTGCCCACCATTTCCATAGTCAATCAAAGCATATAACATCTATTTTCTGCTTGATCTTTAATTCCCTTAATCATCATCATTTTTGCGAGCAAACCAGGCACTTCATTAGCATGCAAGAAAATCGAGCAATCATCAAGTTCCAAATTCATATAGGCTATGCAGAAAAAGTTTCCCATTGTTTAGATCCACATTCAAAATTGCAGCCTCATATGAAATACATTTGCCCTACATACACATTAAATAAACTTCACGCAACATTTGCATATTTTACTTATTTAATCAATAAAAACTCTAGATCAAAATCACATGTATTTCAACACGTGATCTGTAAATCCAAATGCGACCAAATCAAATCAAATCAACACCAAAATTAGCAGATCGTACAGCAATAATAACAATATTAGGAAAAATTATCGACTTGATTGGGATTTGAGATGAGTAAAATTAACCGGAAACGTGAGACGAATCCTTGATTTTGTTGGAAATGCCAGCGCTTGAAGGATCGGAGATAATTTCTTTGACGAGGAAGACGTAGGCGAACCCACCCTCTCCGAGCTGCCTCACTATCTTGAAACGATTCTCGTTGATCCAAACATCCCCTCCGCCATTGACGGCGTCGTATAGAGAGTTCAATCCCGAGAATGAGCAACCCATTCTGTTCGTTTGTGTAAGATTTGCTCGCTCGTCACTCTCCTTTTCTTCTTTTTCCTTTGTTTCGTGAAAGAGAGTGCACGAGTTTGCGGTCAGCGTAAATCATGAACCATATAAAGTCAACTTATTACATTTGGTTGTAAAAATAATTAAATTCCGGGAAAAATGACTGACTAGGAGTATTGTCGGTTACACCTTTTCTCTTAGATCGTTAATTTGCATTTGCTCCATTTAATTTGAAATTTAAATAAGAGTTGTTTTTCAGAGGTACAAATTAAATATTATCAAACCATAAATAAGAAAAATTTATTCCAATGATAATTACCCGCCAACTAATTTACATATCAGAAATATGGTATAATATAATCAAATTACAAAAATATTAACTACCAATCAACTAGTTATAAACTAGTAAAAAAAGTGTGTTGATTGAACTCAAAATCTTTTGGTACTGGGCCTCGACCTCGGCCTTGTATTTATATTGAGTAATTGATATTTTATATAATAAAAATACAATATTTCTTTGACGATTTACATCCTGAATTAAATTTTTTCCTTTTTTGCATCCTCAAATTATGTTTTATTGGCATTACAATGGCCCATTTCCCATTATGTGTTGCATACTTGCATGTGTGTTTTTCTTTTGTATTCATTTGTCAGATATTCATCACCATTTCATACTCTATAATAAAGATGATGTATTTATTCTCATATTTCTCCAGTTCTTTAAACGGGTCAAGAATGGATTTTTTTATTACATGATATGAAAAACACATTGCATTTTGTAACTGACGTACAGAGGCCTTTATGTCTGGATTAAACTAAGATAAGATATATTATATATCGTTACCATTATTCAACAATTTTAATCTTGGATTAATATTGAGTCCTACAACAGAATTTTCCTTTATTTACTCCCTTTTTTTTTTTTTAGAAACAAAGTTAAATCATTTCATTGATCACATACAAGGAAAATTTGAATTAACAGAGATTATACCAGCTAAGGAATGAACAGTCTTATTAAAATCAGTTAACACAAGCTGATTCTCAACTCTTCAGAACTACATTCAACCTTAGTCATACATTATTATCTGTTTTTTTTTATTAATATTTGGGAGAAGCAAATAAAGAGCATCCATATATGATACCGCAGAATACGATCCTACTCATCTTTACATATTTACAAATCCTATATAAACTCTGAAAATAGTTTACAAAAACATATAATACATCATACTCTTGTTTACTATTCATGTCACTTTTTTCTTTTTATTATCACTCACCTTTTCGAGAATGACAGGAGCTGCCGGTATGCTAAACCACCAATCCCGTAATCTTCTCAGCCATCTTTCTGTGGAGGCTCTTCTAGGCGGTGAATATCTCGTAAATGTATCTATAAAAGCCAGTACAATAATATATCTACCAGGTACAAGAGCCAGAACCAGAGCCATGACCAATAGTGCAACTGCAAATCGCTCGGTAGCCTGAACATTTAGACGTATAAAGGATAATGAATTCCATATATATGTTAGACTAAAACTCTATGTTTGATTCTTTGAAAAAGTTTCTCTTGCTACATTTACTGTTCATTTTCTTTTTATTTATCATTTTACTCTTTGAAATCCAAAAACCAAACATAGCCTAAACGAAAATCGATAAAAAAAAATGAAAATCATTGAGAGCCCAACAGCCAAAAAGTAAGTCTCAAGAAAAGACATAATACCTGTGGAAAAATGGAGAGTAGTAAAGCACGGCATTTGAGAAGAACAATGTTTACATCCTGGATTAGCACTTCAGCTTGGGAAATTGCATTTTGAACAGCCAAAAGCTGCTCCATTGTGTTCATGGGAGGTGGTGCTATTACCTTCAGTTCATCAATGGGTTTTCCTCGGCCACAATAACGGGTAAGCATCATGAAGAGTGCCAAAAATATGATAAACGTTGCAAAAGCATAGCCTATCCATCCTCTGAAATAGAAAATTAATCTCTTTAAAGATGCATCCACTTGCATGAAGTCCTCAAAGAGGAATCATTCATGTCAATGTTCATAAAAAAAGGAAACTGGGTCAAGAAAAATTTACACGCACTTGAAGATAATATAGGTGCAAACCAAACAGAACACCAGGGATTTAAAAGGGTCTTCCCAGTAAAGGAGGAAAAGAAGCCAATTCCAAGATTCTGTCACCGGATAAAGCAATTCCTGCAATTACAAGTGCATCAAGCGAACTTTAGAGCATGAGAAGGCCAGTAAAATGGGAATAGAAACCCAGGAAACTTGTTGCCTTTGGTGTAACATTTTTTTGGTGATAGAGCATTATATCAAGGCCAATAGAAAGGGTAAAGTTAGATCACTTTTAGGGCATTGTAGTTCTATATCTCAACTCAAGTTCGAGAACCCTTAGATATAGTGTTGACATTACCTTCATCACTGCCAAGTTGGTGTCGACCCCATTTACTTTAACTCCATCAACTGTAGCTTGTGCAGACACTACATTTTCGTAGCTGGTTCTAGCTTCTTTAACAGCATTCTCCAAAGCAGTCGTCTCTCCAACAGTAAGTTCACCAACCACAAGTCTGCTGTCATGGTTCAAGCTAGAACTTGTCCCGAAAACAAAACCCAAACTAGGAACAAGTGCTAAAGCTGAGATGGAATGCATCCCATTTCCAGATTTCACTTCATCTCTTTGATCCATCTGTGTTATTGTTAACGTATTTGCCAAATTTTCAAGAATCAAATCCCCACGTGGAAGTTGGTCACAAACATTGAACATAAGAAGAGCCCCGTAGGAAACAGGGACTGTGGTACTCATTTCCTTAAGGGCTTGCACTCGCAGAATCCCAAATATAGCTTTCAAAAGCACTTCATCTCGCTCAAGACCAGTGATTCGGAACTTAGATATAAACCTATGAGCAAATAGAACTTCACGGATAATGGCTAACCAATAGTCACGGCGGGTATGACCTTTGAGCTCTGGAAACTCCATGATAACAGGTTCTGATCTACATACATTAGAAGCCTTAAAGAATCCACAAGCTTTCAAGAATATAAAAGGAAGACTAAAAGAAGCCCTCGGAGTACTATTTTAGTAGTACAAAAGATGGTATATATGTGCCATCATCTTACATTGAAATTGATTTGTAGAAGACTGCCTTATCAAAAAGTCTGGTACCCCATGGCCCTGTAAGCTCGGGTTTAACTACTTGCTGTAAATCATCAGCCAGGTCATATACCTTTGCTTTATCATAAGAAACAACTTTAAGAGCTTCAAAGTATAGAGCATGATCAGTCAGAATTAACCGACCTGCAAACAAAAACATTTGGCAGAGAAAGTGAAACTTCTGACCAATTTTCCCAATTCCCAAGTATCAGATTGTTTCCTACCTCTATGTATAATGTCTTGAAAGACTTACCAGGCCATGTGGAAATACCCAAATGTTCAAGAACTGGCTGAGTTGTGACTGTCCCATCGATTTCCAGTATTTTCTCCCCTCTATCCAATCTTAGTGATGATAGGAGAGAGGATTTGGATTGAGACTGCAACTTCCGGGTTGACCTGCGAGAAAATAAAAGAAAAGGCATTAAATATCAGCAAACAACCTTAGTACTCTCTATAAAGTTAAGCTGGTAGTAGTACTATTGGAAGATAACCAGAGTCAATTCTAGAGGATGAAGAAACAGAAAGGAGGAACTTTTATCCACTACCATGATTTCAGTAGGCTCGTTTGGCTGCAAATAAAACTATTAATTAGCAATAGTTGCAAATTTAGTTTCTTTGGTCTGAAGGTTTGGGATATGATAGGAAGAATGACGCCCAACAGTGGCTAGTTACAGCAAAAGACACACAAAAAATATATGAGATTATGTATACAAGACAAGTGGATCATGGAAGAAAGGGATGTACAGCTCTATTTAAAGGCAAGTTGTCGAATTTAACCCACCTAAATAAAATTCGTTGAGAAACATCAACAAGTATCCATCACCAGCTTTTACCTACAGACACATGGTACTTAGGCTCAGAGCTAGGTTGGCTCTAAATCTCATGATACATAGGGATGGTGCTACACCTGATTGGGATCCTAAAAAGAGAAAGTTGAGTTTAGGCAAGAACATATTTTGGCCAAGGTTTACAGTCGATTACAGTGTCCTTCAGCTTCTATAACTGACTGATGAATCATATTGTTCAGAGTTTGTGAATTTATAATTGAAAATGAAACTATTGCATTTGAATCAAAACCGTACAATTAAACAATCGGTATCCCAAACACGTTTCAGTTTTGGTCATTTTAACTTATTAGGAAAATTGTGCACAATAAAAATTTAGATGTTATTATAGCCTAGAATGACATGTAGGCCCTTTAAAACTTACTCAGACGTTGATCAGGGGGAGAACTTGATTAAACTTTAAGGGGGTTAAGTGCAAAAATTGTATTGTTAGGACCAACTGGAAAAATTATAAACACTTAGGTAGCGAAATTCTAATTTTTTGAAATATCAGTACTATAAAGCTTAAGCCTGAACCACAAAAAGCAAAGCAGGCGTGGGATTTACTGAAATTGATCAATCAGAATACAAATTTTACGATTACGCCACGATGGCAGAAATTACCTCTCCAATTGAACAAGGTATTTATCATAAGCAGAAAAATGAAGCCGACTACTGTTTGAAGCTGCAAGCAACTCAAAAATCTTCTCACTGACAACAACGTCAGCAACAATAGGAACTGCAGGAGCAATCCTAGAAAAGGACTCAAGTCCAACAGAAGTATCATCGTCCATCTGCAATAAACACGACTGATGAAATAAATACAAGTTCCAAGGAAAAAACTCCAGCTGTACACCAATTATACGTACCTTTTACATTAATGAGAAAGAAATTAAATTACAGAATGTATCTGGTATTATCAACATAAAGTTAAATATGTGATAGTGCTACTTGAATATTAAAAACATACATGAGCAAATAGTTGGCCAGAAGCTGCAGGGAACTCCCATGCAACCATCATATCAAATGTAAGGCGACGAAATTTGAGGTCATCCAGATAACCTATTACTTGAGTCGACCTTGCAAGGGCCTTGAAACAACAGTATTCCAAAAAGTTCCGTGGAAAGCTTGATTGATGCTTTAAAGAATCAGAAGCTTCTATATCAAAGTTTTCTCTAAGTTGGCACATGGAAAGGCCAAGGATTCTGCATGAGTTTATTGCAAATCAAATAAATTAGGTCAGTGATCATAGGCCATACATAGTATAATAAGCTCTTGTACCCATAACTCCATAAAGTCCCTCAAGCTGGAACATAATAAGCTCCAAGTTTTATACAAGTGCAGCACTGCAAAGAACAAAGACTTGACAATAGTACCAAACAAGGACCGATTTAAAACCAACTTAAAAATACTAGAATGTGACAATAATAACTATAACATAGTCAATGGCACAACTTTCAATGACAGTTTGGTACTTTCTTTTACATTTTTCTTTTCCTGTGGAACATGTTCGACATAATTTTTATGAGAATCTATACCCGCCTTTTCCTGCTTCATGCACTTGACAAAATGGAAACAAAAGATCAACAATTTGCTGTTGAAACAGCTAAAGTGGAGTCCAACTGGATATATAAAGAAAACATTAGTTAAACAACTGAATGACACCCGCAATGACCAAATACTGTTGCAACAACACCTGCTATGACCAAGGAGATAACAGTGCCCATCAACGACCACCACAACACTACCACAACCATGTCAATCAATAATAGTGGCAAGATCCAACTCGCAATTAAAAACTGGTATGTGAATTCTGCTTTATTTTTTTAAGTCCATTCATTTCAATTTTGATAAAGATCGTCACTTATTTACGAAAAAACATATCCTCGTATTGTTTAGAGTTATCAGTTAGCTTGCTTCTAGATCCTTATAAGGCATTATTTACTCGAACGCAGATTTGATCAGTTAGTTAGTTGTGGTTTCAGGTTCAAATTCACTAACATTATTTACTTCAAGTTAGTGAAAATTTTGTATACTCGAAAAAACATTGTGTACCCTAAGAATATGGAGACAGGTGCTGTATTACACCTTGAGCGCTACTATGCAACACTGACTAGCTATCTTTTTTTCCATATAAACAAGTTAGGTGTGACCCTCTTTCAATTTGTCCCATTCCAACCCTTTGATGACTGTTATCAATCTAATTCCAGTATTTGACCTACAAAGGATCCAATCTTAACTACCGACCAGTCACTTCTAGTCAAGAAAGTTGATTAATAATCCAAATTCTGCAAACACTACTTTGCTTTATGTAGTGTGTCGCCAATATTAACAATCTAAAATACCCTTCTTCACGATCAATGGAAGGTAAAACAATCATTTTCATGGCTAAAACTTTAAATGACAGTATTTAAAAAATGGATGCACATGGACAATAATTATAGACAGCAGAATCACGAAACTAACTTTGAGCATCTGCGGACCACTACATTAGCAGGAGGAGAGAGCTCCGGTATCCAGTTCTTCTTAGCAGATGGAGAAGCCGCCATTTCCTCAATTTCTTCTTCGAATGAGCTCTTCCTTTTTGTCAACCATTTGAATGATCCAGCATCTTTCACCAGACCCTCCAGCATATTTCGGGTTGACATAGCCATTTGTACAGATGATGACTACACAAAAGCCTAAATAGCCATTGGTAGCATTTAGATACTAATCCAAGAACTCGGCATAGCAATCACCATATATCGTTATGTTAAATTCGACAATACCCAAAAGCTAAATAACCACATCCAGGCTTTTTTATTCTAAAGAACTTGACATAGCAAATCACCATATGCCATTATCATTTTCAGCTCAATAATATCAAAAGCTATACACATATTTTATTCAAGATATTAAACCCTACCTAAAAGCCTGAACAACCAAAGCATAAGTATTTAGATACAAAGACAAGAACATGAAACAGCAATAACCACATACTATCATCTTCAATTCAAAATTACCCAAAAGCCTATTGACCATAATATATCATCATCTTTAATCCAAAAGCAAGTCTAGTTTTATTAAGTGACAGAAAAAGCCAATGATTCAGAAATTCACCTATGCCATGCAAACCTACGAAGAAAAACAACGGTATAAATTGAAATTTACCTGGTTAAAGATCAAAATTATTCCCCAAATATGGAAACTTAATTTGGGGAGAAATTGGATTCCTCAACAGTAGCTTAACAAGCAAAGATGTTGAAATGAGATAACCATGAAGAGAAAAAGGTAGATATTTTATTCATATTAGATGTGCCAGATGCAGTAGAATACTCACTTCGATTTTTAAGATTCTTTTCTTGAAAGATTAGATAGGCACCGAATCAGTTGAGGGATGAGAACGGGATTTTGATCTAGAGAACCCATTTCAATTCAGTGACGCGGTGCCAGGAAATTTGTGGGGCCATCTTCTACTGTAAAACTACAACTATTTGGAGGTTTCTTCAAGTATATCAAACTGAATTTGTTTTAGTCTTATGGATGATAATTACAAATCTTTTTTTTGCAAGAAGATGGTAATTACAATTGAGGGACTGTATTTGTCTGGTGTTTCTAAAAGAGATTAGAAATAAATTGGCTTAGAGATTATGGAAATACCTCTAAGATATATTAATTTAGGTGAAATCATGTAAATATAACTATTTTTTTTTTATATTATATTAAAGTCGAGTTTGTTTAGTGTTTTTTTAGAGATAAGAAAGATTAAGAAGAAATTATAGTTGGGTATATATGAAGAAATCATATATATGAGAAAGGATAAATTTCTA
Source organism: Penstemon eatonii (assembly GCA_038501285.1). NCBI lineage: Eukaryota > Viridiplantae > Streptophyta > Magnoliopsida > Lamiales > Plantaginaceae > Penstemon > Penstemon eatonii. Next base: position 43,169,997 of record CM076713.1, read on the forward strand.
ATATTTCTTAATGCAAGTAAAAATTATTGTTTATAAGCTTTTAAGATAGCATAATGTTGTTTAAAAAAACGAGAACAACCCTGTTGGATCGGCCCTTAGCGTAAGCCGCATATTCGATTGTTTAGGGTCACCAACGAGTGAGAGCTTCCAATAATAAAATATTTTAATATATGTGTATATATATTAATATGTATGTAATGATCATATAAAGAGTGAATGTGGCATGAATGGTAAAGCTCCTGATGAGTGTGCTTGTGTGTGGTCAATTTTCGAATCCTTACATATCTTCAAATTGCATTTAAATATTTTTTTTTTCTTGTGTAGCTAAGATTTTAGTATCGAAAGCTCAGATGCATAGCTAAAGAAATTAGGTCCAACATAATCACAATTAAATCAACGGAACTCCACAAATTAAGATAGATATTGTCTAAAAAGAAAATTAACCCTTATATTGCAATTTTAAAATTATGGAGTTGTGAGTCATGCGACCAAGAGCTCCATATGAAAATATAAAAAAAAAAAAAATATTCGACTTGATTATGTTGATGATGAGATTTTAAATATTTATTACTTCAAACTTGAATATTATTTGAATGACACTTATGATATAAATGAGATAGACTTATTATCTGAGTTGAGAGTATTGAGATGTATTTTACCAAAAGAACTAAAAAAATTTGAATTATTTGGAAACTATATAATGTTGGTTTCTCAGATAGATGAATTGCTTATAGAATATTGTTAAGTATTCTCGTTATAGTCGCAGCTATAGAGATAACATTTTCGAAGCTATAGTGGATTAAGTCTTACCTCTGATTAACCATTGTCACACAAAAAAAATCGAATCGGTTAGCCATATTATTGATTGAAAAATATTTGTTATGCAAGTGTAATTAGTGATTTTGCTTAAAAAATTATAGGAGAAGAATATTTAAGTAATTTTCTCCTAAGATTTTGAGTGTTTATGTCTCATACATATATGCAATCATTTTTTTATTAAATAGAAATGTGTATCGTATTACCGATATTTGTTCCAAAGCAAGATTATATGTTATTCACATTATTATTGTTTCTTATTTTTTTTAATTAATAGTTTTATATCACGTATATTATTTGCAACTATTTAAATCTAAGGAATCGTTATAGGTTTTCAGTTTGATTTTTGAGTTTATTTAGAAATTTTATTCTTGTAAAGTGTGTGTAACTTAAAAAAAAAATAGTTAAAATTTTTGTTTTTGTTGAGTGTTTTGTAATTTTAGAAAGCCCTTAAACTGAGAAATGAGCTGAAGTATTTCAGTTTTTGGGGTCATTTTGTCATTTAATTTTGTTAAACTGTCCAAAAATTCATTTTCGAACCATAATGAACCTTTTGAAAAGCTCAGGGGACAAATTTGAAATATAACGAAAGAGTCAGGAGAAAAAAGACGGCACATTGATTATGTGGTTTGCTATGTTCTTTGGGCTTTTAGTTTCATCTCCTTGGCCCAAGTCTACCATTCATTGAAGGGCTTGGGAGGTGAAGATTAATGGTCTTTTCCATCCCAAAGCCCTTAATTAAATCACTATTAAAAATCTAAATTTTCAGATTGTAAGTCAGGATTTGAACATCTTTATGGGTAATGGGATATTATGAGATATCAATGAGTGTTTATATGGTAATGAATTCTCACGCTTTAAAAAATAGTTTTTGGGGTAGACGAAAGGGTGACATGGAAAAATAACGAACTAAGAAATGGCTATTTCAAAGACGAGTGGGGTTTCTTGGAACAGGTAATCAGAATAGGCCAACTTGTGCATTTAAAATGAAGTCCCATGAAATGCAATGGTCTTAATTGACTAGTGCTTGTTGATTCACATTTCAATTACAAGCATTTAGAATAATGTTCTTTCAATGTTATAATAAAAAGTGACTTCTTAATTATTTAGGTGTTTGATTATAGATAGTGGGTATTTTCATGGATTAAATTTATATCAATCCCGTCCAAAACATCGATTTTTTTGTTATTTTCAAATCAATGAAAACTAAATATAACTCCAAAACTATTTTCTTACATAATTTTTTCACAATTTTTCTTGATCTTTTCAAAACATTTTCGAAAATTTTCCCAAAATATTTTCGGTCGACGCTATAAACATATTGTTGATTCAAATGCAATATAAGCTCTAGAACTTGGGCATCGAACGATCCGAGTGGGTGACACACCTAGTCTCCATAACTGTTTGATATAAACAAGTGAGCATTTGGACCGAATAGGGGTGAACATTTGAACCGAATAGGACATAAGTTTGGTTCCTGGCCGGTTCGGTCCTCGATATCCATGGACCGTTTATCGGACTAATTTTTGGTTCGATTTGATACAAAAACCGAACGGTTCAGTTTGGTCCACGATTTTTAGAATTAAAAAGTTTTTCGATATTTTACAACAAAATTTAACGGTTTGGTTTAGTTCAATTCAATTCGATCTGGTCCAATCCAAAAATAATCAAGTTTTCCGGTTCAATAAAAAAAATTAAATTTTCCATGGTTCGATCCTAGTTTGGGTGAGCATTCGGCCTGAAATAGTTCGAACCGGACCAAACCTTCAATTCCTAACAAGTTCGATCTTAAAAATTCATGGACCAATTATCGGACCGAATTTCCGATTCGATAATTGGTCCGGACTGAACCATTCGATCCAATTTGTCCGATTCGACAATTGGTCCGGACTGAACCATTCGATCCAATTTGATTTCCTGAACCGTGCTCAGTCCTAATGTCCATAAGTTGAGAGGAAGCATAATATTTTTTTTATTTTTTTTTATTTTTTTTAGAGGAGAGGAAGCATAACTTAATTGTTCAACAAATTGGGTTTTTTTAGTATTACATTATTATGAGAGTAACGGTCTATTTTGTCAGGAGGTTGACCTGACCCACACTTCCACGCGCTTCTTTGTTTCTTTGTTTGAACATTTCAAATTTCTTCTCGACGCTTTTATTACTTTATACAGTATTATAAAGTGGACTTTATAATGGAGAAGTAATAAAGCATAATTAGCCAATCTCAACATTTTACCAACATCAAATTAAATGTCTATGAAAAAATATTACTACTTGTTCATTCTTAAATATGTTTTACTTGATGCATACAAATTACAAAAACAACATTTTAAAGTGTTCTTGTGTATTTAACTTGCAAAGATAACATTTGAAATGAGAATAAATTTGAGAAAATAAGCATTTTGTAACTTTTATCTAATTGTATACTTAGGTATACAGATATTTACAAGTTCTATAGAAAAACTGCATAATAAGAAAACAACTACTCATACAAGTATTTACATATTTGCATAAATGAAATAAATGCAATGGCTATTAAAATTCTAAGATTGAGTAATTTTATGAAAAGATTCCAAGAAAACTCAACCTTAACAAATTTATGCAAATATGTAAATTTATTTGCATATAAAATGAATTTCTTTCTTCTTTTGGTTTTTCGAAGTTTTTCCTTCAAATTATTTAGATAGCAGAAATGGAAAAAAGATTCTAGAAGAATGAAAATAAAATCGTAAAGAGTAAAATTTAAATATTTTGCAATTTGCAGTTTCTTGACAGTTTCCACCCCTCTTATAATTCTTCCCCATTTGACAGAGATCTTTTTCCCCCATTTATCAACTACCTACTACTCCCTCCGTCCCATTTATTTTGCTCCCTTTGCTACAGTACTCGGTCAAACTTTTTAATCTTTTAGGTGACTTATCATATTAAATTATTCACATTTGTGGTGTATTAAATCTTTTAAATATTAATATATATAATGTCATAATATATTATCAACTTATTAGTGAAATATATTAATTAAATTATTTATTATAATTTTTACAAATTTGGTCAAGTTGACCGGTCAACTGCACCTGGAGAGCAAAAAAATTGGGACAGAGGGAGTACTACATAATCCTTCCTTATACGTGTTTAAGTTGAACTAATCCACATCCCATTTCAAAAATCTTCTTCATCTCTCTCCCTCTCTCTCTCTCTAGATTGAAATAGGCGTTACTTTCGGAGCTCTCCTCTATCCATTTTATCTATCTTGAATTTTCAGGTATTTCTTAATTTACATGTATATTATATGATGATTAAACTTGATGTATTTTTAATTGAAAATATCATAGTTATTGGGTCGACTTCTTTTTATCTGGTTTATTGATCAGAGCCCAGTATTAGTTCTTCTTGCTTTAGGGTTTATGTAAAATTCATTCATATTTGTTCAACTGATTTTATTACCTTTTCTATTCCATTTTCATGGTTAATCTGCTTGAATGGGTAATTTTGAATATAAGCAGTATTTTTTGTTGATCTAGATATTTGATGCATTTTTCGCCATATTTGAACTTTTGGGAACCCTTTAGCCTATTTCTTTTGTTGCGTTTTGAAATATAAATTAGAATGGAAAATTTATGTGCAAAATTGGATGAAGATAACTTAGAATGTCATTTTTGAATCTTTTGTTTATGGAGGTACTATTTTTCTTGAAAGATTATAGAGCTACACACACGTCCAGTTTTAATTGTATTCACATCTTCTCTTTTGGTGATCTGTGAGTATATTCTTTATCAGTCTTAGTTTCTTTAAAGCGTGTTCTTATTTAACTTCTACTTGTTATCTCATCACAGCTTTTTGAATTGTCTATTTGTTGCTTATCTAGGTAGCTATGTTATATCAACTATAAGATTGGTCTTATAGCTTGATGCAATTTCTTTTTGCGTACTTTTCAGGGGCTTTTTGAAACTCGGTACATATTATTCAGAAAACTAATCCTAATTCGATCCTGTATTCACTTTCTATTACAAGATGTTTGGTCTGAAAAAATCTCCGGTACATCGATTTTCTAAACACAGCTCAGCAGACTCCAAAATGCCCGTTAACCCACCATCCAATCCCTTTGATTCTGACGATGAATTGGATAACAAACAGACCCTTAAATCCTCCGGACGAACATCTTCAGAACCTTCTCTTCTTACGTCGAATATGAGTACAAACCCTTTTGATGACGACAATGTTAAAGGAACCTCACCTGCTCAAAGTTTTCATACTTCATCAGCCAGAAACAAATACAAGAATGATTTCCGTGAATCTGGAGGATTAGAGAACCAGACTGTAGAGGAATTGGAAAGTTACTCTGTATATAAGGCTGAAGAAACTTCAAACACTGTCAATAATTGCTTGAAGATTGCTGTCGACATGAGAGAAGATGCTACTAAAACATTGGTAACTCTGCATCAACAAGGAGAGCAAATTACTCGAACTCACATGGTTGCCGCAGATATGGACCATGACCTTAGTAGGGTATGTCCTATCAAATTGTCAACTGATTTTTAAGCAGCAGTTCTATATATATATATATATATATATATATATTTATTTATTTATATATATGTGACATATTCTAGATAATGCTTGAATTCTTTATCTTGTGATCATTTGGGGTCTGAATATTATTTTGATAATCGATTTTAGGGCGAAAAGCTTTTGGGAAGTCTTGGGGGTATGTTCTCGAAGACATGGAAGCCTAAGAAGAATCGTGCAATATCTGGCCCTGTAATCACTAGGGGTACTTTTCCATATGATCTATTCATTAATAGCTCATTAAAATAGATATGTGTTCAAGAGTGAGAGGTTTTGATCTAGCATCTTTTAATGTTATTGCAGATGATCCAGTACAAAGAAAGGGTAACCACTTGGAGCAGAGGGAAAGATTGGGACTGACTTCTGGTTCAAGAGAACGATCACATGCTACACGTACACCACCTCCTGAACCCACGAATGCTCTGCAGAAAGTTGAGGTATGTTAGTGATGTGGGATATTTGAGCATATATTTGTAAAAAAGGTTCTGTTTTGGAATTATTAATGTTTGATTCTTGTGTTTCTTGATTGATTTTAAATGTGAATATTAATTGAAACCATAGCTGATAAGAGCGCAATGCACAGAGTTTTCAACAAATTTTATTTCAGACATAACTACCGAATAACAAGCAGTCAGTTTTAACGCTCGAGTATGCATAGAATCTTCTAATCGGAAACTTATTTGAAATTACATGGGATTATGCCAGGTAGAAAAGGTGAAACAAGATGATGCCTTATCAGATTTAAGCAACATTTTGGGGGAGCTAAAGGATATGGCTATAGACATGGGATCTGAAATTGATAGGTTTGTATACCTTTATTACAAGTTATCTTCATAAAATTTGATGGATAAACCATATAAATACTAATAATTTATTTTACTTACAATGCAGGCAGAACAAGGCTTTGGATGATGTTGAGGTTGATGTGGACGAGCTAAATTTCCGGGTGAAAGGTGTCAACCAGCGTACCCGTCGTTTGCTGGGGCGATAGTATTTGCACGATTCCGTGGTTTAATATACTTTGATATAGCTTTTATATGTAAACCGGATTTCAGTAAGCATTATCTAGAGTTACGAATTATAGTTTGACGTTGGTAATTCATTTCATTGAACTATATAATTGGATTTTCTGTCTCTTTAAATGCAAAGATCTATTGGTTATATAATGTTTGTTTGGTATTCTCCTTGAATTACATATCGAGATTTTGTAATTGGTTTACTTAGTGTTTTTTTTTTTTTTTTCTTGATGAATTATGGATATCCTAGGTTGGATAGTAAAAAGAGGATAATTACCTACCGAGCTTGATGTTAGATAAAATTTCAGGTGCAAAATTGGATAATTATCATAACATTTGCTACTTTTAAGTTTCGATTTGATAGTATCTGCTGTTATTTGTGGCTTATAACTGAATAAGTTGTGTCATTACAATTTATTTGATGATAATATAAATGAACTCTTTTTCTTTGTTGATAATTTAATTGTACTCTACTTGAGATATTGACCAAGTTTTGGATGATAATTTCCTCCTAGTTATTAAGGGGTATAGCTGTAATTTGATATACACTAGAGCCTAGAGGAGTTGTATATATGTATGTAAGGTTGGATTTTGAAATTATATATAACTAGAAAAGTGCAGTATGTTGTATGTGTCTAGTTAATTTAATGATTAATTTTTATAAATTAGACTAAAATTCATTTTATTATGTCATAAAATAGAGCTAATTAGCCTTTTGGTTTTTTTCCGTTTTAATCATTTTTCTATCAGTTCGATCTTGTTTTTGTCCGTTAAACTTTTATTTTACTGTATTCACTCATTTTTAAAAGTTTAACCCATTTTCACCTATTTCGCAAATTTTTTGCATTGATTTTCACCAATTTCACCTGAAATTTAATTGATTTCACGTGTTTTCACAGATTTTACCAGTTTTCACCGACTTTGTTCATTTTTCACCGATTTCACCCGTGTTTTCACCAACTTTGTTAGTGTAATGTTCACCAATTTCACCCAAATTTTCATCGATTTCATATGTTTTTAATGATTTCATGGATTTAATTTATCGGATTCACAAAACTTCATCGATTTCACATTTTACACCGACTTTATTCATTTTCACCGATTCCACCCTTTTTCACTGATGTCGTTTCATCATTTTTTCACGAATTTCTCCCGAATTTTCGTCGATTTCACATGTAATTATCAATTTAAGGGGCACTTTCTTATCGGTTTCGCCCGTGTTTTCACCAACTTTGTCAGTGTAATGTTCACCAATTTCACCCAAATTTTCATCGATTTCACATGTTTTCAACGATTTCATGGATTTATTTTATCGATTTAAAAAACTTCATCGATTTCACATTTTTCATCTATTTCAATGCACATCTTGATATTATTGAATTAATATTCTTTTTTTTTAAGAACTATTGAAAATTGTTTATATTTTTATATTCTAGTCAAAGTAAATTACGTACTTAGCTAAGTCACAAGTATTTTTTTTATTCTTTCATAAGTAGGATATGATTTATTTATTATTTTTTAACATAATGATATTTAAGAGAATTTAATTTTAATTTTTTGTATTTAGAAATATTAGGGCTATTTAAAACAAGAGTGTTTTTTATATTTCGTTTTTATCTGTTATAATAGAAGAAGATTAAAATTATAAAAATTGATGCAAGATAGAATTTATAAATTTTAGGAGTTTACGTAAGAGATAAATATAATAAGACTTCATGTCTAATTATATCTCTTCAATTATATTTACATATTTGCCATAAAATTAAAAATCACTTTAGTACTTAAATAAGGGCAATTTAAGTACTAAAGTGATTTTTGTACGGACTTTAGTACTTTACATGTCTTTTTTGTACGGACTAAATTGCCCTTATTTAAGATATTATATATGCAGAAAAAAGTGTATGTTTTATTTTGGGAAATGACTTCATGGTACGAAGTATTAAACAAATTGTATTTCTACGGAGCAACGTGCCAAACAAATTATAATTTCACGGAAAAGTTTCAAAGGTTTTAAGTTGGGGTGCATAGTTCTAAAATATTATATATGTAGGGTATAAAGTGCCAAAAAATATATTTTCTGGGTGCAGAGTTCCAAAGATGGTGGAATTAGAATGACTACTTTGCTCCTCCATCGACCAACTCTTTTGTTTGAAAGTCGTACTAACGTGCTGAAATAAAATTGTATTTTCAGAATTCTAAGCGCCAAAAATTTTAAATTAGGTTGAAAATTGTCAGAAGTCTATATTTTCATGGTGCAAATTGGCAAACCTTGCAATTTCTCTTCCCTACAAATATCTAAGTTTTAAATAACATTATGTCTTTATTTTCAGGTTTTTGGCAAGTTATTTACTATGTGATAATATATTTAATGGACATTCTACTTTCCTATGATATATAAATATTTATACGACCCCCATGTGATATATAATGTGACTAAGGCTTCGTCTTGATGTGGAAAAATGACAAATTTAATCCTATCTTAACAACACACTCCCTTCATTTTACCCATGTATGCGTAATTGATACTTTATCCCCAATCTTGCTATTTTATTTAGAGAGAATTTCACTTTTGATACCATAACTCAACCTACTTTAGGGATTTGATACCACAACTTTTTCTCCCGACACATTTGATACCATAACTCAATCAACTTGACACATTTGATACTTCCGTCAAATTGGAAACGGAATTGTCACGTGATTGTCACGTGGCCGTTAAAAATTTGCACATTTGATACCATAACTTATGTTGACTAATAATTTTACCCCATAACATTTCAGGTTACCAAAAAAGCCCCACATCTCCAAATTTAGTGACGATTTTAGTCCACATTGTTGCAAACTTTCCAAATTGACTCGAATAAGACCACGTGCTGACCAATTTAGAACTTTACACATTTGATACCATTGCTTATGTTGACTGATAATTTTACCCCATAACATTTCATGTTACCAAAAAAGCCCCACATCTTCAAATTTAGTGACGATTTTAGTCCACATTGTTGCCGAATTTCCAAATTGACTCGAATAAGACCACGTGCTGACCAATTTAGAAAATTTTACTTATTTTATTTAAATAACTAATTTAATTTATAAACAATATTAATAAATTAAATAATACATTAACATAACTATCACCAAAATTAAGAAAACATATTCTTTTTAAAAATAAAATTTATATAATAGAATTAATCTATTTAATATTTATTAAAATAATTAATTATATAATTAAAAACTATTTAATATTTATTAAAATATTAAATAATAAATAATTATAATTTAATAAAAAAAATCCCCACCCCACCCCACCAAACCCAACCCACCCATCCCCCTACCCCCAGATTCCCAGGCCGTCGCCGGCCTGGGTCTTCTGTCCCAGGCCACCGCCGGCCTGGGACCGAAGATCCGAGGCCGGCAGTGGCCTGGGATCGAAGAACCCATGCCGGCGGTGGCCTGGGACAGAAGACCCAGGCCGCCGGCGGCCTGGGAATCGGGGGGTAGGGGGAAGGCTGGGGAGGTGGTGGGTGGGGTGGGGATTTCTTTTTTAAAATTAAAATTATTTATTATTTAATATTTTAATAAATATTAAATATATTAATTCTATTATATAAATTTAATATTTAAAAAGAATATATTTTCTTAATTTTGGTATGTTAATGTATTATTTAATTTATTAATATTGTTTATAAATTAAATTAGTTACTTAAATAAAATAAGTAAAATTTTCTAAATTGGTCAGCATGTGGTCTTATTCGAGTCAATTTGGAAATTTGGCAACAATGTGGACTAAAATCGTCACTAAATTTGGAGATGTGGGGCTTTTTTGGTAACCTGAAATGTTATGGGGTAAAATTATCAGTCAACATAAGTAATGGTATCAAATGTGTAAAGTTCTAAATTGGTCAGCACGTGGTCTTATTCGAGTCAATTTTGAAATTTTGCAACAATGTGGACTAAAATCGTCACTAAATTTGGAGATGTGGGGCTTTTTTGGTAACCTAAAATGTTATGGGGTAAAATTATTAGTCAACATAAGTTATGGTATCAAATGTGCAAAGTTTTAACGGCCACGTGACAATCACGTGACAATTCTGTTTTCAATTTGACGGAAGTATCAAATGTGTCGAGTTGATTTGAGTTATGGTATCAAATGTGTCGGAAGAAAAAATTGTGGTATCAAATCCCTAAAGTAGGTTAAGTTACGGTATCAAAAGTGAAATTCTCTCATTTTATTTATCATGGGGTATAACTAATTGCTTTTCTATTAATAATACAAGGAGATAACTATTAACTCCTTTATTTTCACTCATTTAATGAAATCACACCGTCGCATTCACTCTATCTCCTAAAATCTTAAAACATGTTCTAGTCCTTCTGATCGCGTGAAACATCAATGGTTTGGGCTAAATTTGAATTTTGACTCATTAGTTAATTCCTAGTTATTTTCTTGTATACCTATAATGAACAATTAAAGTATGGTTTTTTCTGCAGTGAATTTCTTGCCTTTTCTATGCTTTTTAATCCTCAATCTTAATTTGGAACTTACCTCATCTCTCCTTTCTCATTTGTCCATTTCTCATAAATTTATCAAACCATAGCATATTTTCTAGAAGTCAGCCACATAATGGATTTTGATCCAAAGTCAAAATCTCCTGCTAGTTTAAATTGAACATAACTTTTAGTTTCTCAGTCTAAATGCAGTTGGCATACACCCTAAAAACAAAACCACCTTTTGCCTTCTTTTTGGTACCCAAACACAAGGCCTCATTGATTAGAGCATTTATGATGTTCAGTACATAGTTCATGGATCACTTGTTTTAGTTTTAAATACCCCCGGCCTCTTCATTTAACTTTCTTTTTGTCATGCTCTTATTCATTGTTTCAATTTCACAAATCACATGAAGAACAACTCACCATCAATCACCGCCAACTTGGCTTCCACCACCACCACCACCACCACCACCACCACCTCCAGTTGCTGGATTTCAACCACCATTATAATTGTTCTCATAACAGCAGCAACCGTTGAATGTACACATACAGCCGGACAAAAGAGCTCCACGATTCCCAACCATCAACTTAGAGTAAGCACTTCAATCTATTTTCCTCCAAGACCACCTAGCGGTCATCGCTTTTTCCTTCAACCGTCGAACCACCACAAACTGCATCCACTGCCGCCTCCTCCTCCACCACCTAGCAATGGTGACGATGAGATTGACCCGAGATACGGCATTGAGAAACGACTTGTTCCAAGCGGACCAAATCCTCTACACAATTGACACCATACACGAATAGTACTTCTACTTTTTCTTCATTTTATTTTCCCTTCATGTATGGTGAGCATTTTGGATCTGCCCACAAGGTATATTAATTGAAGCAGATTTTTTCTGGTTAGAGTTTTATCAGTTTCAATTCAATGCTCTTGCTCTTCTTGGAGAAGGAGCTTATAGTATGGTATGGGAAGTGCAGAAAAGCCTGTTAGTTGTTTTATCTGTATTTAATAGCTAGTTTAATTTGTAACGTATGCATGTATGCTAAGGTACTTAGTTAAATTAAATTTCTTCCTTCTTTTCTGCATTGGGCCAGTAACAGAATTTAGTGATGCATGAGGCAATTAATACAGCTAACCTTTTAGTACAACTGCATTGGGCCAGTAACAGAATTTACTTGTACCTGCAACATTGACTGCATATTAGACAGAGTACAAGTTTTTGCAGTTCTTAAAAGGTTTTTACTGACCATATAATTATGAACAAATCACAATTGACTATACGAGAATTCTGCAATATGTGTATTGGGACACGAAAAGAAATTAACAGTATTTGTTTTCTTCCATTTATAGCTACTGGGAATTCCAAATTTGCGCTCGAGTATCATATTCAATGTACAGTGTAATTGTACATCTTCATTCCCCATTGGCTATTGATGAGTTGGCTGCTGCTCGAGCCAAACGGGGAAACCAACATCTGCGTTCCATTTATTCATTCATACAAGTTTGCAAGAGAGGCATAACATAATTCTATAATCATCTCGCCTAGTTTAAATTTGAACCACTTAGGCGCAACAGTGAAGAAGCTTGCAAATCATAGAGTAAATAAAGGAGGATAACTGAACAATTTCTTTGAAAAATATTCATTGGCAAGAAGTACACAGAAAACAATTGCACAGGCAACACATACGCCTTTAAATTATTACGAGAATGAATAGCCACAATAGTTCATTAGGTAAACATAGATAATATCATAATACACAAATAATACGCCATGAACTGCATAGGTGTACTCTCTTATGAAATAAAAAGTATTCTTCATTCCTCTACTTCTTCAAAATCTCTTCATCTTCCTCTTTCTTCATCCTGAAACACAAAGCATAAGTTAACTTAGAAATCAAGAGAAGTTTAAATTTATAACAGGAAGTAAATTACTGATTCTGAGAATTAAATGTAAATCACTCGAACAGAAAATCCAAACATAACTTAAGGGGTGAAAACATCTCACAATCATAAGAACTTTCCAAACATAATACAATTAGACAGACTAGATAACTGCATGTCGATGTTGCAATTTATAGAACCCTCGAAGTTTCAAAAGATTAGCAGAGCAAGAGTAGGTTGCTGACCGTCCAAAAAGACAAGCAGAGCAGGCTGCATGATAGTTTACTTATTTGCGAAGCAATCCTCAAACACAAATTAGCAATATTTCAGTCATCAATTCTGACATCCTGATATGAATGAAATAGTACACCAAGCAGTAACTATAGGACTTCAACATATCCAGAGACCGAGACCAAAGGACATTATGCATAACCTCACCGCTGATCTCATCTATACCAGAACACTTTCCTACAACCAGAAGTTGCTAGGTAGATAGAGCATTTATGATGGAACTGCTTTGGAAAAACTAGGCTTGTTTGTTGTAGTAAACCATTTTTGTTTCTGCAAAGGCACCTAAAAGTTTCCACCACCGACAGCTCATGAAAATTCATTTAGTTGTTATGGGCTACAACATTGACCAGCCAAAGTTCACGTTACTGAGTCATTGAAAGATGGATTCACGAGCTACGGTAATTTAACTATTTAAGGAACACTCCACCTACATAATGGAGTAAAATATCAAGAGGCAACTTCATCCCAACATAAGACTCATTGTGCTCAAGTCATCCAGTGTAATTCTAGTTCATCCTGATTCTACAAAAATCTCAAACTTAACATCCTGATTCCATAACATTCTCAATTTAACATGTCGCGTAGGTAAATATGTTGCTTAATGACAACGTTGTTTGAAAAGGTAGATGAAAAATATAATATTTCCTAATGAAATACTAAAAAGATTGATATGTTTAGAAAAGATTGATCTAATTATAGAGTGGAAAACTTAACATTACAAGCCAAGAGTACACTTCGTTCATCTTTGATCATGGCTTCTATTAGTGAGTTATAAGTTTCTAGTAGAAATTTTGAATCATTTCTATCTCTACTTGCGTAAAGGCATGGAATTATGACAAATTTAAGTTAGTCATTCGCTCTCCTCACCATCCCATCTCCCTGCTGCATATGGTAGGCAGCAACAGCACCATCAGGATACTGCTGCAACCACTGGCCGATAGCCTCACCATATCGCAATAAAAAAGCTGTATAGTGTATATACAGCTGAATTGCACAAGAAACCCAACACAGAAACACCAGAATGCAGAAGTAGCAGCCAAAGGAGAAAAATTGAAAATTGATGAAAGATATGAGGTAGCATCTCCAACTTTAAATTCATGGAAGCAGTCATGAAACTTCCACATAGTCATCCAAAATCCCATTCTCAACTGAATACAGTTAACAATATAGTTGGTTACATATCCATTGCTTCCACTAGAAATTGTCAATGATACTTTTCACATGCCCCTTTTCTTTCAGAAATTTTACAAGATCTACCGACCCATAAAAAGGTTAAAAATTAACATGCTGGCCATCCTCCTAGCTCACAAAAACTAAGGTAAACACCTCCTCCATCCATGGTTACACAGTACACACACAAACTATGCATCTGACTTGCAGAGGTTCCCAACATTGCTTGGAGTTGGAAGGGTTAATACGGGGGATAGTTGCTCCTAGAAGTAGATTTTTATTTTTTATCCAAATTTGAGAGCACTCTAAAAAGTTTCCCCCTTGCAGTCTGCACCATCGGTTTAAAGGGGGTGTTAGCGTTAGAACAAAGATATTCTGATCTTAGAGAGACAATTGGTAAAGATGTTTAGATTCTAGATACTTACCAACCATTTGTATATAGAATGTGAATATCTATATGCTGATTTTAAGGGAATGCTTCGAGTGTTTCTTTAATCCAATGAAACACAATTCCAGACCGATTACCTAATGACTTTTAAAGATGTCATTTAGTTACGTCCACTCATTTTCCAACAAACTATTTCATACTTCAAGTAAAATCACCTTTACATAGAAAATGTATTGCTCTCCACTATATAAAACTTTACTATATCTATGGTTGGCTCACTCTTGCATGTTAACTCTGGAGGAAGTTATTTTTTACAAAAAGTATCCAACAAAGGTGTAACAAGATGTACAAATCTCAAACGAGAGGTTCAACTCTTCATTTGTTATTTGAAATTTGATATAGTGTTTTCAGGAAAAGGAATACGTTAATTCAACATCAATATCCAAGAAAAGAGAGTTGAAACTCAAAAGTTAGTTCACAGATAGATAGTGACAAAAATCGGATCCCAGACTTCCAACAAGGAACTAATGGTTTAACGAGTCATATGCTTTATTATCAAAGCCAAAAACATTGTCACAGGGGCATTGTCTTCTTGTCATAACCAACTACATAAAGTAAACAAAAATATCATCAAGTAACAAAGAACCAAACAATCACCCCATATCTAAAATTTAAGGAAACCAACAACTACAAGTAAGAAACCAAGTTATATATTATTTATAACCGCCAACTAGTTCTAATCTCACAAAAAAACTAAATAATAATATATTTAATAGAAACAAACCATTCCACGAGTATTAAAAAAAAAGCAATACAATCTCTGTTTTAAATAATATAAGAACATGAAGACGCAAAGTGAATTTTTTTCCAGCAATACGCATAATCTCAAAACTATGACAATTAATTCACTAAACCATCGCTACCTACCATTTATAAACACTACGTATTAAAACAACCAAAATTTCGATAAAGAGAGAGTACCTATGAAAGTAAAACTGACCTAATGAAATTTCAAATCAAACGCAGACACAAAATCAAAATATCATATCAAGGGTGGTTGATTTCCATGATGCTTTTCACTTTTGGCGCATAGAGAGAGTACACAACGGCCTGCCGTTTGGCGACTCCCAGCTGCGACTTGCCTTCAGCGAAAGCAGCGGCTGCTTCAGCCTGGTCTGATAGGCGGCGGTTGTCGCGGAAGGCGTCGACGGTGCGTCGCTTAGTGTACTCCCTAACGTTGTAGTCGCTAAACTCACGGGCCGTACGAAGGAGTGACCGGAAGAGTGATAAAACTTCGCTGCGCGTGGGTGCCGACCCCATTCTTCCTTTTATTTTGCTAGTATTTTTCTGTTCTGATTCTTTTTTTCTCCCAGTTTGTATAAATATTTTAGAAATGAGCGCACGCGCCCATCACGTGCAAGTCGATTTTTCGATTTTTTGTGGCCCATTTTCTCGTTTTTGTTTTGTTATTTTTTTCATTATTTTTGTGTTAAATTGCTATAGTTTTAAAGATGATGTAGGCATGAGAAAAGGATTTCTTTATTTTTTTGGGTATATAGGGGTGTTAGAATGTGTAATAATTCATGGAAATAAATTATATCAGTTATCAATTGTAATTAAAATATCAATGAAAAGAAGGAAACAAAGTTCATGATTTTTTCGACAATAGAGTTAGAAATCTGAAGTGAATTATATTGTCAAATAAGCAATTTAAATAATTAAATTTAGTATATATACATAATTCAAATGTGTAATATAACTTGTATCAAGAAATTTATTATTATTCCCTCTAAACATTCATAAATTGTGATATTTTACTTTGACTCGGACTAAGTTATAACTTTAGGGACTTAATATATGACAATTTAAGACTTGATGGATATTTATGAAACTTTTGAATTTATGAATTGTACGATGTGCTCATTGGTGAAATCCAGAAATTTTGGATCTGTTGGTCCAAATGTCATTTTAAAATTTATTGTAAGAGTAACAAATTGTGTCGAATGAAATTTATATTTTTGACTTTTTATCTTCTCGCCGCGATTTAATTCATCAGTTGATTTACCATTATTTGTATTTTGTGATTGGTATCCACTATTGTAGACTCTCTTTACCTCTCAATTTATGCAAATGGGAGCAACACTAGTGTTAATTTATGCAAATTACCTCTCAATTTCAGCAGCAACCAAGCTCCCTAGCCTCAATTATTCACGGCAGCAATCTAGGGTTCTTCCCTCTTCTCAAATTTTAGGCGCGACAGAAAGAGGAGGGGGCAATGAAATATAATGATGTTGCTATTTTGTATATTCTATCTCAGCTGTTTTTTTCCCGTAAATTATCCCTGGTCTTTTTGTAATTTGTTTGAAGTTTAATGGCATATTGGTCCGAATAAAGTTAGTTCGGGCCATTAAATTGTAATCGGTGGTGGGGGGGGGGGGGGGATCCAATTCCAATCGGACTAATAACGTGGGCTGGCCCACAAATCGGATCGAGTATGACGGGCAACCCGTGATATAATCTACTGAACCGAACAAAGAGTTGGCCCGCAATTAAATTTATTGCGGCCTAATTGAGGGCCAATCGAGGCCCTATTGCTCCAACCGAACGCAACCTTAATCTACAACGTTTTTATTTGCATAAGGACTATTTGTCCATTTCTTAAAAAAAAGGTCGCGCCAGGCTGAACTAACCCAATTTAGACCGGCACAGGACTTGGACGGGATTAAGACCGCTACCATTCCAATTCGAACCCCAAACAGTGCCGGGTTTAACTGTCTGGGTCCGATCCGACCGGCAATAAACTCTACCTGCACCTATCTGCAACTGCAAGTATTACTCGTATGAGTTGCAGGGCTGAGCGTTCGATAAAAACCGAACCGAACCGGACCGGACTTCGGTTTTTTTTCGGTTCAGTACATTTCAGACCACGGACCGTTTGCCGAACCGAAAATTTCGGTTCGGTTCGGTAAAAAACCGAACGGTCCGGTTCGGTAAAAAACCGAACGGTCCGGTTCGGTCCAAAAAATCCGACTTTTTTTTCCTTTTTTTTTTCCCCCTTTTTTCACAAAATCAGTAGCAGTCAATCAGTATTATCAATTTAATGAATAAGAAGTCTTATTGCCCAAAATTTCAACACTTTAATCATCATTAAACAACCAATTCCACTTTATATATGTAAAATTTATACTAAAAACAGTACCTGGAGAAGACAATGATGATGGCGGCGGCGGTGGATGGCGGCGGTCGGACGGCAGCGGCGGTCGGACGGGCAGTGGGTGGGCGGCGGCTATGGATGGGAAGGAAAAGGGATGTAAGGGTTTGATTTTTGATTGATAAATGAAAGTGAAACGTGAAAGGGAATAAGAGAATAGGAACTGGATTCGGTAATGGGTCTGGTAATTGGGTATGGTACTAAATGGGTACTGAAAATATATAAAAAAAAAAAAAAATTCGGTAAAACCGGTTCGGTTCGGTAAACCGACCGATTTTATCGAAAATCGAAAGAAACTTAGTTCGGTTCTGGGGCGAGAACCGTTTACCGGACCGAAATTTCGGTCCGGTAAACGGTCCGGACCGAAAATTCGATTCCGGTTCGGTCCGGTCGGTAAACCGGATCGCGCTCAGCCCTAATGAGTTGTATCTACCCCTAGCTCAAATTTGAAAAAAAAAAAAATAAAGCTCAAATTTGGATGGATTCATAATTCCGGAAATGACTCCAAAATCCCCCGCCCAAACACGCCGCCTGCTTTACTACGCCGTCGCCTCCCGCCTCCTTCTTCTAACCCTTATAACTCTTTGGCGATCTCTTCTCAGCCCTTATGACACCTCCGCTTCCATAAACCCCCCCTGCCTCTCCACCAATTCCTCAAATCCAAATCATCACGCGCAGCCGCAAGTTCTCCTCCCGCGCGTGGCAACGGCGATCGAGAGCAGCATCGTGTGGGACAGCGTGTACTTTATACGCATTGCTGAGTGCGGATACGAATATGAGCAGTCCTACGCTTTCCTGCCGTTGCTTCCCCTTTGCATTTACCTATTCGCTAATACAGGTTATTTAATTTATTGATTTACTTTCATCCACTCTCGAGATAATTTATTTAGTATCTATTTTGGTTGAAGATATAGGAGAAGAAATTAGAAAATGAAAAACAAGATCAATGGCAGCTGAATTAACTGAAGTAAATAGATAAGACGATGCATATATTAACTACTCCTGGTGAGAGAAGTTTTGATTATTTGTTATTTTATGCAGTTTTTGCTCCATTGGTACCTGTGATTGGGTACAGAGCTGTGCTTGGATTATCAGGCTATGTGATCAACAATGTTGCCTTTGTTTTTTCCGCAATGTTTTTATACCGGTCAGTAATAAGTGGATTATTAATATTTGATCTGTTTATGTTTTGATCAAATCCGAGATTAAGATTTAATTTGATCTCTGTGAAAACTAGAACTTTCAGCTTTGATTGAGAAGTCTATGTAATAATACTCTTCATACGTCTTGCTACTTGATCAGTTCAGATTTGCTAGTAGCTAGTTACCAGTATGCATAATCTATGGATATAACTTTTACCTCTCATTGTAACTTCTAAATTCTAATTGTATTCCTCGTAGGCTATCAGTTGCCGTTTTGAAGGACCCAGAGGTAGCACTGAGAGCATCAATTCTGTTTTGCTTTAATCCAGCTTCCATATTCTACTCATCAGTGTATTTTCTGAAGCTTTTACCCTATGTCATTCTCATGCTGGAATAACAAAGATTGGACTGATCATTCTTACCTTCTTTACCCACAGATACTCTGAGAGTCTGTACGCTTTCTTATCATTTGGAGGATTATATCATTTCATGAATGGCGCTGATTATTATGCAACAATCTGGCTTGCTCTTTCTGGTTCTGCACGGTCAAATGGGGTTCTTAACGCGGGCTATATATGTTTCCGCACAATGCTACAAGTGCATGAAGCATTTTTATCCAGAAGACACTATTATATGAGTTTTGCATTCTCCTTATTAAGGGTATTTACAATAAATATGACCATCTATATTCTGCCGCTTTGTGTTTTTATACATTCTAAATTATTTAAAAGCTTTATCTTTAGGACATTAATGTTTCTCAAAGTTTACTGCCTTGATAACTGTTATCTTTTCTATTTGATAAGTATATCAATCTTTATGCAATGACAGAGAGCACTGAAGATTCTTGTTTGTGGGGCTTTACACGGCCTTTGCATCTTTATTCCGTTCATCTCTTTTCAAGCATATGGATATTTGAATATTTGCATGGGGCATTATGTGGATGAAATGAGGCCTTGGTGCAAGGCAAAACTTCCTTTACTCTACAATTATATTCAAAGCCACTATTGGTATGTTTAACGTATCGTATTTCTTTTTTATGTATGGTGAAATTTATAATGAATTGTAGATTTAAAACTGCTATGTATTAAATTTACTGTCCATTACTTAGAAACTTCATTTTTCTTAGTATAATATATGCTGAATTTTTTGAAATGGAGATCCCTTTATGATAAATCAATATATCTATCTTTATTTATCTCATGTTTTCCCCAAAAATAGAAAAAAAAGCCGGATACCTCACCCGTTTGAGTCAACTTCTTTAAATAACTGAGGGGTCAGTCTACGCTTTTAACCGTTTAGACATAGTCCAGTGATAATAGATTTTTAATGAATATAGAATGATATCTTTTGTCAATATGGTAGTATTTTTGGATTTATTTGCTTTTTGTTGTCCTAGCATGTGAAGAGTTGCTTAGTTGAGTTTGCGTAGCCACATTTCATGAGATTAACGTTATGTAAAGAAAAACAATTTATTCTGATTTTTTTTTGGTTCGTCTATTTTTTTGTTTTGCCAGGGGAGTGGGCTTCTTAAGATATTTTCAAGTTAAACAGTTGCCTAATTTTCTTCTTGCATCACCAATATTGTCTCTGGCAATTTGCTCAATTGTCTACTATGTGAAGCTATGGCCTGAGGTATTTCTCTCGCTCGGTTTTAAATCTTCTTCTCTGGAAAAAGAATTGGTTGTTTCCCCATTATCTATAGGTGCTGAGGGAGGACCAATCATTGGTAATACAGAGAATGGTGCTTCTAGTGTATTGCAAGGTACAATTTTGTGAATTTTGCATCTGATAGAACACAAAGGATGAAATCATTACTTTTAAGTTAAAGAACACTTATAAGGAGAAGATGTAGGATAACAAGAGGAGATTAAGCAATTTTTTTTATATATAAATATTACCTACCAGAGATGGTATATACAACTTATAATTGTTATAAGTAATTTCAAAATACAAACTATTGATGTTATGGATTCAGGGGTAGACTTGAATTGTATCTATGAAGGATTGTTCCCAATCAAAGATTTTGAAAAAACAGAAGGGAGATTAAAAGTTATTTACAAACTTTCAAATGCTTGCATTTTCAATGAAGGTATCTGAAAATTCAAATTTATACCATTTTTCTACAAAGAAAAATTAAAATAAAAGAAACTAATTTCTTACACCACTAAATTTCAGAATTTCAACACTTCTAAATAAGGAAGAAATTGTATCTTTTCCAAATGAAGTGAGCATTAAAGGTGCACTTGGATGGCAGCTTTGAAGTTAAAAATTGTAATAACTAACATGTGGTATATGTACTTTATAAGTATGTTTTACCATGAATTTTTGTTGGATAAGTTCCTCTAATATCCTTAATTAGCAAGAGGTATGACCAGTAGTCTAGTTGTCATATGCCAAGCTTTATGTTGGGTTGTGCTTAACTTATTTGCCCAGTTAGTGAATCTGCGTGTTCCCTGTCTATCTGTCTATCAAGTGAGTAGGAACTCCAAGGCCCTTCGTAGAATTTAAACTTTATAAGTTACACTATTCTGACATGGATAGTTTATCATTTCGTTCCAGCTTTCTAATTGGAGGATTTGTTTATAGTAATCTCACTTAAATAATTATCAAAATCAGATGACCGGACTATTAGGCTGAGGAAAAAGACTGTCAAAAGAGAAGATTTGGTTGCACAGCCATCAAAGAGTGAACCATGTGGCAGCCTACAATGTGTTCCTGTTGTTATTCTTCCTTATGTTCTACACTTAAGCTTCATGGTGGGCACAGCAGTTTTTGTCATGCATGTTCAGGTCAGCCAATAAATTTGTTTCAGCATTTCTTGTTTATTTTCCATCCCTGAGTTCCTTGATCTTCCTTGAGTGGTGCGTCTTAGCATTGATGAATAGGATTTATTTAAAGAATATGCTGATCTTTCTTATACATATAACATTACAATGTTCAAATAGCTACAAAATTTCCTTCTTCCAGGGTGCAAAAAAAAAATGAATATGCAGGATATAAACTCTTTCAGAAAAGAAAATTGTTCACTTCAGAACTTGGAGTGTGAAAAACAAGTAGCAGATCTTTAGTTAAATTGTATGAGTAATTATCACAATCTGTTTCCTTCTTCCAGGGCGAAAAGAAGGATATGCTGGATATGAAGTTTATTTTAGAAATGCAAATTTTAAAATCACAACTCTTAATGAATGTCACCAAAAGCAGACTTGGTTGAATGAAACGAGTTGCTGAGGAAATAACTTTGACTAGTCTGTCATAATTAAGTAACCATTGTTCGAGTATAGCTTATATTGAGAATGTTGTGAAAGTTAATACAACCAATACAAAATCATGAAATGGGAAGAAGTAGAGTCGATATTGTTTATTCTGCCACACTTGTGAAACACTATTAAATATATGTACGCTTTTTCTCTTATATAACTATAAGCTACATGAGAGCAGAATGAATGATTAAAGTGATAAAAAGACCTTTCAGTATATTGTCATTTTGTATGTTGTAAACTGTTGTCTGTGCTACCATTAGCTTGTTTAGTTGCTAATGGGAAGAAGTAGAGTCGATATTGTTTATTCTGCCACACTTCTGAAACACTATTAAATATATGTACGCTTTTTCTCTTATATAACTATAAGCTACATGAGAGCAGAATGCATGATTAAAGTGATTAAAAGACCTTTAGTATATTGTCATTTTGTATGTTGTAAACTGTTGTCTGTGCTACCATTAGCTTGTTTAGTTGCTAATGGGCAGAAAGTTGTCTCCGATTCCGATAACTGTTATGTTCTGACTTTTGTAAATGTTTAATTGTTTTGCCATCATTATCACCGACCATTAATGGCAAAACCCAGCAGAATCATCTCTTTTGTCATTTTCTCTTTGTTTGTTCTTAAGTTCTTCGAGATTTCCTGTATCATTAAATAGCATTGACAATTGTATTATATGTTGATCTCTCAAATTGCTCTCTGTTTCAGTAGTATATAATCATTGTATAATAATTTCCTGGCAGGTTGCTACTCGTTTCTTATCCGCTAGCCCTCTTGTGTACTGGTTTGCCTCTCACATGATGAGATCCCCTGGCATTGGGAAGCGATGGGGACATTTTATATGGGCGTACTGTGCAGCATACATTTCCCTTGGCAGTTTGCTTTTCTCAAATTTCTATCCTTTTACTTGAGAATTTACGATCAATCAGATGAAATATCAGAGCTCTCGTCTAAAATCTTAGACTGATGGTATCACGTATGCTTGTGATGAAAAAGATGCAGTTTTGGTTGCTAGAGCCTGTGCCACGTGCCTTTCCAAAGTAGATTGATACAAGAGGATAGTTGTGGGTAACTAGCATTCCAATGCTCTTGGTTTTGAAGTGCCTAACTCAACAGTGATTCACCCCTTGATGTAGCATTTGCTAGATTACTTGGTTTTATGTATGTCTAGTTACAATCCAAAAACAACACACTTTCGCTAGGTTGTAGTATGTTATATCTTTAACTGATCCTTGTTAATGCTCGTTTTCTATGGTAATGATTTTTCATTAATAGCAGATTGTCATATCATGTTTACCATTATTTTGTCACTGGAGTATACTTTACTTTTTTAAGAATGTGTACCATTTATTTTGTCACTGCAGCCGAATTCACATCGAAAAACATAAGAATAATTTGTTCCCTCAATATAATATGCTTAACCTAATAAGTATATCAATCTGTTTCTTCGAACTCTGGCTTCAATTCTTCTATGTTTCTCGACGTGAATTCGGCTGCAAATCCATTCAATGCCGATTTTTCTTGGCTGTGCAAAAATTAAGACCATTATGTTATGTTATTTGAAGTCGATTTTACTGGAGAAAATGAGAGGGAAAGCGGAGTAAAAGTCTTTTTAGGCCTGCTCTTTTGGTCTCTCGTTTTTCCAAACGACTTTATATGAGATTTGTTATTAGATTGAATTATTGCATGCATATTTGAGAAGAGTTTTGAGATTTTGTTCTTTTAAGTTTTTATTTTTTGAGATGTGAAAGTTTATAAGATGTTCTTTGGACTTTTGGTATTGACTATAGAGTTTCGAGATTATATTCTTTTAGATTTTTATTTTCTGAGATATGAAATTTAAATTTATAAGATGCTTTTTAGGCATGACTATAAAAATAGTTTAATTTTTTTAGGTTCATATCAACTTTTGGTCTTGACAATATTGTTGAACTCTAATTAATATGTTTTTTTTCTTTTTATCCAAAAAGGACAATCAATGCATATTCCTATCAACTAGCTCATGGTGGCTCTTCCATTAAGTGCAAGCCTTCACCCAAAATGTGGCCTAGCTTGGGTCAAAATTTTATTAAACATTTAAATAAGCAATACCCTTTTGAAAAGCTCAAGTATTTGCGGAATACCCTATGCTCACCTTTGAAGAGGGAGTTCAAATGCTTAAAGAAGCTGGTGTTGAAATTGAACCACTTGAAAATCTCAACACAGAGGCAGAGAGAAAGCTTGGTCAACTTGTCCTCGAGAAGTATGGCACTGAGTAGTTCAACATACTTCACCGTTTTCCTCGGGCTGCTTCGGCCGTTCGTTTGATGTTTTTATTCACAATCCTGAAATCCTCGTTGAGCGAGCACAGTCATGTGGAATTGATGTCAAGGCGGCTGGCTCTATCCACATATGTTGATTCCTTCAGGTATGGTGTACCACCTCATGGTGGATTTGCAGCTGGATTGGAGCGTGTGGTGATGCTTTTCCGTGCACTTAAAAGACATTCGCCAGGCATCACTTTTTCCTCGTGAAGTCGTGATCCACGGAGAATTGAGCCATGATTGGTTTTGCTTATTGACAACTTGATAGAAACACATTTTGCAGACTCTATACAAGTTATTTAGTGAGTAAACCTTTTATTCTATTTTTTTTTTTCGGTAAGACCTATTATTCTATTCGTTTAACACTAATAGTAGTAGTAGATATCTCTTTTCCTCTAATTGAATTAATCAATTAGTATATATCCAACTTTATCGACGAACATTTTCAGTGTTTTATTTTATGTGTTCCCCGAAATGCTACAGATAAAGACATAATGTAACCACGACCTACATGAACCAGGCTACCCTGTTTAATAAATTCCAATAGCTTTCACTTTCACCAAGTACAAGTGAGACTGAAAAAAAAAAATTATCTAATACATAAAAAGAGGGATTTCTCTCTTTACATTATATATGCTACATTTTAGGTGTCACAAAGAAGTATACACCAATCGAATTATCATGAGTGTACACCAATTAAACCACCCACAAGGGACTAATTTGCAAATAACTCAGTGTACATATCAACAACTTCAAAATTTACAATTGCAACAGAGATACATCTAAAGCATGAAGTATACCCACTACCCCTACTATACCAAAAAAAACCAACTTTGCTATTTTGATTTTGGAAAATAACCAGAAGGACTCGTGGCCAAACTTTTATTTACATCCTGGTGTATGAAAGTTAGGAAACACTACGAATTTGATAGATAAAGGAGCAATATTCAAAGGAGAGTTTACGTCCCGAAAAACCGGAACCAAACTTGGGATCTCTCCCCTTTCGGTTAGCTGCAGTGGTTGTCCATTCAAGGACATTATGTTACTTTGAAGATGATTGACAGAATCAGGAGTTAAGTAATACTCCTCTCTTGATAATTTTTCATCTGATGCTTTGTTTCCAATCCATGAAACCGATTTCTTAAGGCCGTGTGCAAAAGACTTTATTTTGCTACCTTTTTTCTCTTTCACATGAAATTCTACATTGCCACTAGACTGAATGTCAACATTGTACTCAGTTTGATTGCTTAAGTTGATCAAAAGCACTGTCATTCCAGCCTAAAACAAGAAAATATATCCAAAATATAGCAAATTTGATCAACTTTATTAAAGGGAATTATGGTAAGAGTTCTTACTCTTTCTTTTGTACAATGGCTATATGCGCGTAAATATGGAGATGCATAGCTCTTAACAGCAAGCACTCCTTTTCCCATAAGTCGATGCCAAAGGAGAGCACTATTTTGTGGCAAAGTTATCACGGAAAAAAAAAATACAATTGAATAAAAATATAAGTTGAGGGTGCAAAGGACAATTTTCTCTAATTAAAGTAATCGACAGCGAAACCAACTTATACACTTTATCCAACAATTACCCTTACCTGTAATAATCAGGGTTAGGAACAAATGTAGTTACATTAAGGAGCCCGTAGAATCCACCAATGAAAGACTGCCTACAATAAATTTTATTATTGTACGTAGCTGCCATTCCCAGTTGATCTAGATACCTGCATTCCAAGCACAAAAAAATCATCTCTTTGTTCAGAAATGTGTAGAAATAATAATGAAGATATGGGAATGAAAATTACCAAAAGCTGTTCACAAATGTGTTTGATATGTCCTTAGCACCACTATTGTAGACACCTCCCGATTCTCCGACCCATGCAGAAGACCAAGGACCATTTTCTTGAATGGTAAATGAAACATTACTGAATGTGTTTGATGCCTTGTTCAAGTAATCAGGATTTAGGATTTTGTTCACCAAATTTCTATCATTTCCTGTAATATGATAACGGAACAAGGTCAGGTCTGTATTTAGCTTGTTCGCAAAAGTTTTTGGAAAATGACTTCCAGCTTTTCAATTAGGGATAATTACTCAAACTACCCCTGAGGTTTAAAGTAATCACACTGATCACTCCAAGTTTTAAAAATTACATAAAGTACCCCTTTTAAGGCATTAATTTCTGATGGCGCATGTTAACATCATGAGAAAAACTTTTGATGTGAAAAAATGGATGAAATTGGTGAAAAAAAGGGGTGAAATTTGGTTTTAATGGGTGAAAAATAGTGAAATTGGTGAAAAAGTGGGTGACATCGGTGGAGAAACAGGTGAAATCGGTTTGCCACCCTTAAGGTCTGTGATTTCTTATATAGTACTCAAGAGTAATTATAGAATTCAGACTTTTAATTGATGAAACTAATGCTGTAGAGGGTAATTGTATGAATCCTATTCCTCAGGGGCAGTTCAAGTAAATTCCCAAACATGGGGGGTCGTTAGTGTAATTACACTAAACCTCAGGGGTTGTTTGATAATTCTCCCTTATAAAAAGTTAGTTGTTTACGTTTGGAAAAAAATAACATAAAAGACCCAAAAGCTAAATCAGAAGTTTCTGCAAACAAGATTATTTCAAAGCAATATTATATCTAATATTTGATTCGAATGATATTACTTGACTAAAAGAAATATGAACCTGGACCCAAATTATACATATGATGTGTCACAGCATTGACTACATGTGGACCCGAGACTTGAAGTAGCTTATCAAACCACGATTTATCGTAAAATCCTCCTGGTGCCAATAGAAGAGGTCTCGGTTGGAAGTTTTTGTACAATTCATCAATCATAGCATTTAGACGAATTGAATCATTTCCATATTGTTCGGCACCAACACTAGCACCTACTCCCTTGCCACATAACTCATTACCTTCCAAATGAAATGAAAGAGTGAGGCCAATCAATCAACTTTTAAACTAGATAAAAAGAGTTGGTCTAAATTTCTAAATACCAAATTCCCAAGAGTCTATGTGGTATCCCTTAGACACGGTGTAATGGATGAAATCACGAGCATTTCTGGTATCCCAATCCCCTCCCCAAACTCCTCGTTGAATATGGCGTCTTCCGTATAGTGCATTAAGGCCAAATGTTACAAGAGCTCTGCAATGACGTATACATGAAATATTTAAACATTAATTTTTCAAGTACCTATGATCTTGCATTCTCACATATAATTCAATCTAAAAAATTAATGAGGTACACCATAGTCTATAACACACATACATACATATAGACACGTACATATAAACCATAAACCGACAAGGGAAACTGGATCTTACCCGGTTTTCTCAAAAAAGTTATTGAGCTCATCCCATCTCTTCATATGTAAGCATCCCTTTGAAAATCCAAACAACCCACCCTTCTCCTTCTTAAACTGAAGGCAAGATGACTTTAAATTTCCCACATCATACAGTACTTGGTCTTGCAATGAACCGCCAAGTCTTAATCTCAAACTTTTGAAAGCTTTAGACGGATCAGAAAAATGAACAAGACAGACTAATATCAGAACAAGCTCTACTATGGCGAAGTTCTGACAAACTGAAACACACTAGATATTAAATAATGGGGATAATGATTTAACCTCGAATAGCATTGACTAGAAAAGGGTGAGATAGATTCTGACAAAGAAAAACAAATAAAATCATGATTAAATACAAAGATTTAAAAGAATACTATCTTTAATATTGTTAGAAAGTTCACTCATTTTTAAATTCTTACAAGATTTATCGCGGATGACGAACCCCAGGGGCATCTATTGTAATTACATTTGTCTTGGGGCCACCAGTCAATAGTAGCACAAATATAATTATCATCGACTTCAGCAATAGTAGTACTTGTGTCAATAACAAGTCTTGCCTCTTCAGAATTTTGTGCCAAAATTGCAGGGAGAAAGGCCAGAATGACCAAAAGCGAGGTCTGAAATCCCATTAGTTGATCAACTAGGATAAGTTTAATGGTAACTCATCCAATTAAACAGACTACAAAAAAAATTAATTAATCAAAGACTAGAATAGGTAACAATCTCATATGACCACTTCAGCATTTCCAGAAGCACAATCATAACTGGAAATTAGTTTTTAATTAAGTAATAAATACATGTTCTTTTAGCAAAACTGAAAAGGTAACATCACGATTAATCACTTGGAGAACAATTACATAGGCAAAACATAAACCTAAACTCACTTCTGAATTTTCACACAAATATGCAAAAAGAATAAATCACAAGGCGAACTATGCATATTTTGGATATGATTACAGTTTCTTTATATATATTTAAGGCATTATACCAGTAGTACAAGCAAAGCTTGTACCTTTCTCTCAAGTAAAGCTAAAGCTAAATAGAATACAAAAAGATCCCAACTTTAATTTCCATCAATGCATTATTGAACAGAGAGCAGACATAATGTAGAACCATTCAAGAAAAGATAGAAGAACCCAGATGAAAAATTACCTCAAAAACCATATATTCTCCATTAATGGCAACACACAGTGCACACCTTCAATATGCTTTGTGACAGTCTTTTCTTCAATTAATAACTGTTTCTTTTTTCGAGTAATCTTTTCAGATTTAGATAAAAATATACAAATCATGGGCAAGCTAAAGAAATAAAAAACAAGAATTATTGTCTGGAATGTGTTAGTTTCAGATTTCCGCAAAATTTGGTGGAAATTTTCAGGCAAGTGTAGGAAGCATGAGGTGTCAGCATCAAGGGGTTTGGTGTAAAACATGAGTTGTAATGCTCTAGTGGGAAAGGTTTGGTAATTAATTAAGTCGTGTTTGTCTCGAGTCTTTTGACCAAAGCCCAATTATTTGTTCGCCGTTCCAGTTTCCATTATTGAATACTATTTTTAATTGTAATAATATGAACTATATATTTTTTTAAATAATCAGTTGACATTATCACCTATTTATCATTTTTTCTTAAAAAACCAAAATTAAATTCACTTTTAAAATAAAATTTAAAATTATATTATATGATAATCACGGTAATAAGAAATTTGATGTGGATTTTTATTCTTCTGGTGGATTAAATTTCGGATCTGCAAACAATCATTCATTTAACAAATAACAAGTTCGTCTTTCTTCAATGCTCAAATCATCGGCAAAAAATTGATGAACTAAGTTGAGTGGGGGTGAAAATATTGGTTACGAGCTTAGATCCAAAGCTATTGATATCACCGTCGATCGAGTAACCTACTCTTCAAGCGTGTTGAGCTACCAAAAAAGGAAAAATTGGCTAGGGCAACTCCATTGAAGTCATTCTAGTGCTTAAGTGTGTATATGCACTTGAAGCAGAAGAAGTTTATGCCTATATGTATGCAAAGAGTGATTATCTCTACAATTTTATTTACAATATATTTCGCATATAAGTAAATATGTTCGGTCCTCCTCGTATGCCATCTTAAAGGCAATATGGATGGTTGAGTCCAACATGAGTTCCTTGCTCTCTTGGACCCTCATTATGCTCAAAGTTCGTGGGTCTATTCCAATTTGTACCTAGAGACGACCCTAGTTTTCAAAGAGATTTTCCCGAGGAGCCAACTGCTTGCATACCAATTCTTTTTACGAAGCCTCTCAAAGATTATTCATGGGGATTTCTCGCGTCCTTTATTCCAACCTCTAATTCCTCAAGGAAGACTTCCCTAACCCCCAAGTACATCTATAATGAGTTGGACGAAGTAAAATATTGCAAACATGTCTTGTTGCATTTCCATTTCATGTAAATTAGCCTAAAACAACCATTTTGTGGTGGATGCTTAGGCAGAAAATGCTCGAACGCATATTCAAGGTAGGTTGTTGTGTATAATAATCAATTTCCAAAGTGTTTGTTGTTCTCTTTTGTCACGAGCCCATAGTCTATTTTTTTTCAGAGGAAGAAGAGAAGACAATATTTGTGAGCTATAAGTCTTGCCTCATCGTGGATAACATTCTTAGTCTTCAGAACCCTTAGCTATCGGAAGGACCTCAACCTCGGGCCAAAGTCTCTGAGTTCTGGCAAGCCCGTGAATTTCCTAAAAAATCATGGAGGTTTTCAATGCTTCCTTTGGACTTCTAAAGAAATAAATATGCGACCCCTGCTGATGAGGGTCGATTTTGGGGTCAGAAAAAATCCTAGGGAACCTTCTTCTTCAATTCATGTTGAAAGGTGGGTCAACTCAATTCGTTCGCATCCTTCACGTGAGCTTTCTCATAGTTCATAGTCTTGGTGATGCGAGGGATGACTCAACCTTGGTTTGTAGATGTTCCACGAAAGATAACGAGAAAAATCCTACAATGAGGGAGCTTTATGGAGAGAGAGAGAGAGAATGGAAATCAACTTGTTAAAAATTGTGTTTGTTGAGAATTGATACTTGGAAAATCTTGATAGAGATCTAATTAATTGTTTTTGAGAGCTATCACCCTCGTGTCCGTCTTGACATGGAAATACATATGTTTGAAAATGACAAAAAAAAAAAAAAAAAAAAAAAAAAACCAACAATTTTGTGTCACAAAACAACAGTGTCCCAATCTAAATTGAGTTTCATTATTTTTTTCCAACCATCGTGGACTTTAATTTAGATTGAAATGCAAAAATCTGTCTAGTAAAATTTCTAATGTGTTTAATTTAATACCAAGAACTCCATGTATTAAATTTTTAATTATTGTACTCTATATGTATTCTTGTCGACCGCATCTAAAATAATCGCAGTATCCCTTGAACTATTGAGCTCAAAACCCCCTAGCTATACTAAAAAGCAAATACCTCTTTATATTAATAAGTTAATAACAAATACCTACCTTATGTTTAGTAATAATCAACTGAACAAGCTTCTACGCAAAGAAATTCTGCAATAAGTAAACAGTAGAGCCTTAAGGGGTTAGCCGTGTGCCAATTTTCATTGATTTATTTAAAAAAAAAAAGTTGCTAATTATAATTTATTTTTTTGACAAATGCTAATTATAATTAACATATGTCGTTTTTCTTTTCTAATTAAAGAAGGATCTTATTTCTCAAAAAGGAAAAAAAGAAGTTCTTACTTATTACATTTCATTGTAAAAGTTAGCTTGAAAAATGAACAAAAATGTGAAGAAAAAATGTGAACAATTGAACCTTAGTTACTAATATGGTTGTAATTCGTTGATAAATCTGATGTTTTAGGATTAAGAGGTCATAATTCAACTTTTATTAATATGAATTTTCATTTATATTAGTACTAGTTGGTTGATAATTACTTATCTTTATAATTTGGTTATATTCCAATAAATATTTAATTGTGTTCGAATAGATCTATGATTGAACATATCTATATTTATGTAATTATGTGGGTAAACACCACTTTTGGTCCCTCTTATCATTAACTTTTTATAAAGTGGTCCCTTTTATATTTTTTTTCTCACTTTAGTCCCTACTATGAATTATTTGTTTCACTTTAGTCATTTTCAAGTGGTCCAAGGCGATTCCGATAACATTTGATATGCTCATGAGGACAATTTTGTCATTTCAAGTAAACTAATAGGGATATTTTCGTCTTTCTAATTATTTAAAAAAAATTAAATATATAATCTCTTCTAAACTAGGCTTTCATTCCAATCCAACTTAATCGTACATTTCGTTCCAAACTAAAGTTTTTTCCTAAAATCTTTTTCAAACACCAAAATTGCTCAACAATTAAACTATATATCAAATAGTCTCAATAGTGAACGAACGAAAATACCCTAAAAAATATTCATATGCATGTCACGTGTTATCGGAACCACCTGATAAGGACTAAAGTGAAACACATAATTCATAGTAGGGACTAAAGTGAAAAAAAAATAAGAAGGACCACTCTTTAAAATATTAATGATAAAATGGACCAAAAGTGGTATTTACCCTAATTATGTAATTCGTATAAAAAAATTGAACATAGAGTTATGGGACACAAATGTAATTAGGAGCCACTATTAAGGAGATATATGCCAAAGCAATAATGCGAAACTTCT
This sequence comes from Penstemon eatonii, assembly GCA_038501285.1. Taxonomy (NCBI): domain Eukaryota; kingdom Viridiplantae; phylum Streptophyta; class Magnoliopsida; order Lamiales; family Plantaginaceae; genus Penstemon; species Penstemon eatonii. The sequence goes on from CM076713.1 coordinate 43,202,546, forward strand.
TCCTCACATTTACTTTTTATATTACTGTCACTATTCTCTTTTACATTCCTTTCGTCAAAATTTTCGTTCATCATTCTTTCCCTTCCCCTCACTGAAAAAGGAGAAGACGAAAAGGAATGCAGACGAGAGAAACCCAATAGAATACTACCAATACCTCATCAAATTTTAATCCAGTTCTAACCCTTTCTAGCAATTTGCGGAATTTTCTCTAAGACCCTGAATTTGATTGTTATTGAAACTACATTTTGTTATCTATTAATTTCTTCTCGTAAAGTTTAATTCTTGGACAATTTGGAATTATTTTATGGAAAAAATGAGTGACCCAAGGCATTAATCTTTTATCTAGCTGCAGCTTTTATAAAAAAGATTTTTTTTTTTTTTTATGTTGATGTTTTTCACTAGAAGGTATTAAATTTATAATATTTGAATGTATCTGTGGGCTGTAGCACTTTTTGATGGATAGTAGTGAAGGAGGGGATGATCAAGGCTCCGGATGGATGCAAGTAAAGAAAGTGAGTTTTTATATAATCTTTTCCTTGTGAAGGTTTAATAAATGATTTTTTCTTCATATCTTAAAACTGAAAATGAAAATGGTTTTAGTTTAATGTTGTTTATATACTTAATTTTGGCTGAATATAGGTTTTTTCTTTAATATTTTTTATAACTGTTCCTTTGTGATCTTCACTAATTTTATGGATTAATTTTAGTTTCCCTTGTAGTAATTTGTTCAAATTCTTATTCAGAAACACAGGAGCAATTCAAAATTCTCGCTACATGGTTGGGTGGGAGAGTTATCTGGAAAACAGAGGTCTAGGAACTCTTCTAAAAATGAACGCCTGCCTTCTGATACAAATAGAAGCTGTGCTGTAAATTCCACTTCTATATCTGCTAAAGACGAGTCAATAAATCTTTACCTAGATAAATGTGTTGTTAGTCAAGATGAAAAATTAGATTCATGTCATTTGGCAGCTATAGATACTCCGAGCTCTGGTACCAAATTGGTTATCGATTTGGAACATTCTCATAAAGATAATGTTCTTCCAAAAATCAAGTGGGGTGACTTGGATGAGGGAACACTGGTCCATCTTGCGCCAACTTCTGGTGCTGGATTTAAAGGGGAAATAAAAAATCACAACTTGGTTTCCAAGAATGCTGCTGAGTCTCTTCCATATGTTGCTCCTCTTGACTCCAAAGAGTGCAAATTTGTTGGAGAAGCAATTGATGAGAATCAGATTCTTCATACTTCTCAGTCTTTGTCTACGAGAAGTATATATGTGGAAGAAACCTGTAACGAGGTGAATGAAATATCTTCAGAAGATGTCAAAGCGCATATTACTAGTGAGCAAAAAGTTGGTCAAATTACTGACTTTTCATGTTCTGATGTAAACCATGAACATTTCAATCCAGAAAATGACAACTCCTTTGACACTTCTGGGGAAATTATTGTATGCACGGCCAATGAAGAGGAAAAAATGAGCACAGAAGAAGGTAAGTTAAATTCGGCAAGTCTTTCCAACTTTTCTGTAGTACCTGTTATGGATTCAGCTTTAAGCATAGGGCCAACTACCCTATATTCTGAAACACTACCATCGGAGAATATTGAAATTGGAACTGCAAGTGAATCTACATTAACAGCATCAATTGAAATGTCCTGGGATAAAAAACAAATAGAAAATCCTGACGAATTTCTGGATAACCATAATAGAGATGCTATCAGTTCGGATGTCACAATGGAAAGCAATGAAAGATTCAGAGAGCGTTTATGGTGCTTTCTCTTTGAGAACCTCAATAGGGCTGTTGATGAACTCTATCTACTGTGTGAACTTGAATGTGATCTTGATCAAATGAAAGAAGCTAGTCTTGTTCTTGAAGAAGCTGCTTCAGACTTCAGAGAACTAAAGTCTAGAGTTGAAAATTTTGAGAAACTGAAGAAGTCTTCATCTCATGAAATTGAAGGAGCATCATTGATGCTGTCTGATAATCGCAGACCACATGCACTCTCTTGGGAGGTCAGCATTCTAACTCTATTATATACCATTGCACTATGGATATAGTTTTGTAAATTCAAATTGTTAATCAAGTACATTATGCCCACAAATTTGATGGTTGATATTTAGGCTTGTTATCTCTGTGTCTTCTTTTGTCAATGTTCATCATGAAATGGTTTCAGTAAACAGAGTAATAAGTTGCATTTTGTGGTGAACTTACACCTTTAATGTAGCAGAAAACCATGATGTTCTTACTTTTTGTTAACCTTTCCTTACACAACTGTGTAAAATGAAAAAAAACTCATATGACGATACGACTAGGTAACCAGTTTGCAGAGTTGGAGTGATAGTGGGAGCGTAGCCGTAAAGCACCATATTTTAATTTGTAATGTTTGAGAGAGCTCTTAAATCTTTAAGCCCAAAAGAATTAGTTTAAGAGAACATATGCAAGAGATAATGGCCACATCTTAGTTATGATGCTGTGGTCTAAAATAAAGGCACCAAGAAGCCACATATTTAGTCCCAAAAATCTTGAATACACTTCAGAAAAATTGTGAATCAGGTAGTGAAATTTCCTTACCTGTGGGGCGCAATTGTAAACTTACGGCAATTATCATGTCAGCTCAGATATGTTATTGTAAGAAAATAAAATTTTTGATGACCACCTTGTTTAAAACTCTCAGGTGCTCAAGAGGCGATTTTATTGTTTCTAACACGAATTTACACTGGTATTTCCTGAAGTCTTAACACCTCCAGATTTTCATAAATAGATATTATCAAGAGAAGATAGTTTCATGTATTAAGCTTCAGGAAAATAATATAGCCTATACGTAAGTGAAGGAGCATGTTAGAAGCAATAAATATTAATTGTCTCTACTTTTAGATGAGGGGGTCATTCAGGTATATTTACCATGCATTAGTTTTTCAATGGTTCATCTGAAATTTTTATTGTATTGCCCCACATAGTTTTTTGTAGTTATTGAAAATGGATAAAGTTGACTTGACCACATACTGCTTAGTCTTTGTTTGTTTTCTTCTCAATGTCTTGTTAAAGGTCTTACTGTCTTAAACCTAGGGCAGGTCCGTAGAATGACAACTTCACCACGCAGGGCAGAGATACTCTCCTCATCCCTTGAGGCTTTTAGAAAAATACAACAAGAGAGATCTAGCAAACATGACAATAATGTTGAGAGACTGGGGTCTGACCATCATACTCGCCATCTCAGATCTAGTGATACTTTTGATAAGTGTGCTCAGAAAAGTTATAAAACAGGTGATTCCAAAGAATTGACAGCGAAGGAAAGTAAGCAGACTGGACTGTCGGATATCTCTCAAGGATCAGCTAAAGAAAAGAGAAATCTTGACTCAGGTAAACCAGGTTCTGCGGCATCTAGATTACCTCCAAAAGTAGGTTCTGCTAACTGTGTTAACGTAAAAAGCAACAGGGAATTGCATGGATCTGCGTTTGAAGCGGATAAAATACTTAATAAGAAAGACAAAATGTTAACAGAACATAGTTGTGAGAAAAACCCCAAATCCGCTGATCCTGTGCGAAGACGTGTTTCTTTTCCAGAAAGGGACAGAGAAAAGAGAAATGGAAACTTAGGGAGATCCATGGATGCATGGAAGGAGAAGAGGAATTGGGAGGATATACTTGCATCTCCACATCGTGTATCTTCCCGTTTCTCTTACTCACCGGGCATGAGCCGGAAAAGTGCTGAGCGAGGCCGTGTTTTGCATGATAAACTTATGTCTCCTGAGAAGAAGAAGAAATCTAGTCTCGATCTTAAAAAAGAAGCTGATGAAAAACATGCACGGGCAACAAGAATTAGGACTCAACTTGAGAATGAGAGAGTTCAAAAGCTTCAAAGGACCTCAGAGAAACTGATCCGTGTAAATGAATGGCAAAATGTTCGCAGCAATAAGTTACGAGAGTCGGTGATTGCTCGCCATCAGCGCAGTGAATCTAGGCATGAAGCTTATTTAGCTCAGGTTGTGAGAAGAGCTGGTGATGAGAGCAGTAAAGTTAATGAGGTGCGCTTCATCACCTCACTGAATGAAGAGAACAAAAAGCATATATTGCGCAAAAAGCTTCAGGATTCTGAATTTAGGAGAGCGGAGAAACTTCAAGTACTGAAAACTAAACAGAAAGAGGACATGGCAAGAGAAGAAGCCGTTTTGGAACGTAAAAGGCTCATTGAAGCTGAGAAGTTGCAGCGACTTGCAGAAACTCAGCGTAGAAAGGAAGAGGCGCAAGTTAGAAGGGAAGAAGAACGAAAAGCATCAAGTGCAGCACGTGAAGCCAAGGCTTTGGAACAGATGCGAAAGAAGGAGGTTCGAGCCAAAGCTCAGCAAGAAGAAGCTGAACTCCTAGCACAGAAATTAGCTGAAAGACTTAGTGAAAGTGAGCTGAGGCGTAAATTTTATCTGGAACAAATACGGGAAAGGGCTTCAATGGATTTCAGGGATCAATCTTCTCCTTTATTGCGGCGGTTTGCTGGTAGATTAACTACATACAGTAGTGGAGAAGATAATCTGGCAAATAATAATAGTTTTACAGCAGGCCCTGGAAATTTAACCAGTGAGGCATTTCAGCATTCATTAAAGAGAAGGATCAAAAGAATACGACAAAGACTTATGTCTCTGAAACATGAATTTCCTGAGATTTCAGTTGGACTTGAAAGTTCTGGTATTGGATACAGGACTGCTGTTGGAACTGCAAGGGGAAAAATTGGTAGATGGCTTCAGGATTTACAAAAACTTCGCCAAGCAAGAAAAGACGGTGCGGCCAGTTTTGGGCTAATAACGGCTGAAATGATCAAGGTACTAAACATTCATTACAAGTTTTCCTCATATCAGTCATTTCTTTTCTTGTCTTTTACGGTTGGTCATATTTTTTAATGTAATTGCTGTATATTTCATTTAGTTCTTGGAAGGTAGGGACGCTGAGTTGCATGCTTCTCGCCTAGCTGGCCTGCTTGATTTTATTGCTTCCGCGTTGCCGGCTTCCCATACATCTAAACCCGAAGCCTGCCAAGTGACAATATACCTGCTTAGACTTCTGAAAACAGTACTGGCGTTGCCGTCAAACAGATTTTATTTTCTCGTGCAGAATCTGTTGCCTCCAGTCATTCCGTTGTTGGCAGCAGCACTTGAGAATTATATTAAGATGGCAGCAGCATCAAATATCCCTGGTCCAATTAATTTGATCTCGAGTAAAACCTTCAGTGGGAATTTGGAGTCAATTTCTGAAACTGTGGATGGTTTTCTATGGACTGTTGCAGCAATTATTGGTTATGCAAGCTGTAATGAGCACCAACTCCAAATGCAGGATGGTTTGGTGGAGCTTGTAATTGCCTACCAAATTATTCATCGATTACGAGATCTTTTTGCACTTTATGATAGACCACAGGTGGAAGGGATGCCGTTTCCTTCATTTATTCTCCTAAGTATAAACTTGCTGGTTGTTATGACTTCCAAATTCAGAGAATCATCTTCTATAGATTGGGAATCTTTTCCTAATGATGTGATACAGGGAAATAATACAAAACTCCTCGAACCCGAATATTTCCAAGATTTAGCAGAGGGTGGGCCACTAGCTAAAACCTCCACTGTTGAAGGAATGGGTGCTGATAACAACTCTGATGGTGTTGAGTATATTGCTTCCAAGATCGCAAGGGTTGATGTCGTGGATGTATCATCAAAGGTTTCAGGAGATGAGAAATGTGAGTATTCTACTGTTAAGGAGAATGGAACTAACCCTGCAAGCAACAGTGTAACACAAAACAATGGAAACTGCACAGATGCAAAGCAGCATGCAAAATTTCTCCTTTCAGCACTGGCTGAGACTGGCTTAGTATGTCTTCCTTCCATGTTAACGGCTGTGCTATTGCAGGCTAATATCCGGTTGTCGGCTGAACAGGTAATATACAGTTTTTCTAAAGAAACTACAGAGTATCTGTTAATTGTCTTCTGAATAGCTCAATAGCATGCTAATTTTTTTCCATTCCTTTCCTTTCTGAATTTGTTAGTTACGGAATATTTGAAAATAATATTTCTTTATTGGATCTACATCATGATATTAAATGTACACATTGAATTTTGTGGTCATGATTCCTTTTCTTGTTTGTATTCTACCCATTGAACAGATCATTTTAGTTGAGATATACTTGATCACTCATAATTGAGATATATTTTCTTCACAATAAAGTCAATAAAGAAAATATTTTTCACAGTTAACATTTGATTTCGTAACTACTTTCACCAGCTCATATGTTTACACATGATTATTATCCATTGAACAGATCATTTCAGTTGAGATATACTTGAACACTCATATAGATGAGATAATTTTTTTCACTGCTTAAAGTCGATAAAAAGTTTATTTTTTGAGAGTTTAAATTTGATTTTAACTAGTTTCATCAGTTCATGTGTTTAAAAAGTTGTGGTATCTATATATGGACAAGCACAATGTTTTTTGTTGCAAAACTTGACGTATGGGCTAAGTAGGGTACTTGTAGTGATGTAAGATTCTACTCATCAGTTTTCATAATTCTCTGAAAATGGGCTCCTATCATCCAAATTCATGAAAAAGAACAATAACATGTTAAATCTAGATATTCCATTATATACCTTTTGGCTTGATATTCCTTCAGGTATCAACGTTTGTAACAGCCAAATTTTTTGATTTGAAGATCTGAATTCAATAACGGAATTCTCCCTTACCATCAGTTTCTTTTGCATTCCGGAATCAATTTTTAAAGCAAAATAGTAAGATACTCTAATCAATATATAATTTAGCTTAGCCAAGTAAAAAATCCTAGGTATGAATTAAGAGAAGTGAAATTCGGTGAACTGTAATGTAGATTTTGCGTGTTAGATAATAAATCTCTTCCTCAATTATACCCTTTTGTATCATTATTAGAATTACTGGCGTGGAATTTTCCTCTAATCTTTCTGCTTATGTTCCTGTCTATTAGTCAACAAGTCTGAAAGCTGCATGTCTGTGATGTATTTGAAAAGAGTTGACTATCTATTTGAGCATGTTAGTGTACATAGTTTCCCAGTTTGCGTCAAGTGATTTATGTTAAACCGTTTATTTCAGGGCTCTTACGTCCTTCCATCAAATTTCGAGGAAGTGGCTACTGGAGTTCTGAAGGTGTTGAACAATATAGCTATAATTGATGTAACTTTCATCCAGCAAATGCTGGTAAGTTGTTATCCTACTTACCCTGGGGCCCGAGGAGCTTTAAGTTACATGTGGTTGACATATATGATTAAGCCTCTTCACAACTTTGACATGTTCACTTTATTTTCGTTTTTGATTCAATTTTCTTCTTAATCAATTATAGGCCCGGCCGGACCTGAAAATGGAGTTCTTTCACTTAATGAGCTTTCTCCTTTCTCACTGCACGAGCAACTGGGAAGTGGCAACTGATAAGGTAACGCTAAACTTGTTACCATCAGGATTAATTAGTACTCCCTCCGTCCTCCTATTTTTGCTCCTATTTCCTTTTTTGGATTCTTAAAACATCACTCCCTTTCCTAGGAAATTATATTTCTCTAAAGTACCATTTCACATAAACTAATGATTTGGCACCACTAATTCTCTACCACTACTTTTAAGGGCATAAATGTAAAGATATCTTAAATTCCAGTTTTTCAACTTTTACCTAATTCTTCATTCCAAAACCCAAGGGAGCAAAAGAAAAGTGACGGAGAGAGTTTATAATTTGGACATAAAAGCAGATGCATATATGAAACTGGATTTTTTTTTTTTTGCTTTTCAAAATCTAGGAATTATAGCTTTTTAATGTCATGAGAAGTATAGATTTTTAATGACATGAGAAGACTTATGTTTTTTTCTTACATGCTAGGAAAAGTAAAACGGACCCTTTTCTTTCCCTTAATATTTTGTTTCTTTGTCAATGATCGTTTCTTTTGTCATTACAAATAATTTTGTTTGACTTAGGTGTCTCATATCTTTCCTTCTTTCTTTATCTTTTATTCATGCGAACAACTTACCAGAATTCTGTTTGGATAATGCTATTATTTGTAATATCAGAGGTTGGCATTTGTCTTGTATTTCAATTATGTTATGCCAAGCAAGTGTAGTTTTTGAATATGAAAAGTTCTTTGCTCTGATCTGCTTTTGGCATCCATGAATCTCCTTCTTTCTGACATATTACTACTATATTGTTGGCATGGGAACGGTAAGAATCCTTGGAGACAAATATCTGATGTTTGCACGTTTGTAGATTGGTTTGCTTTTGTTGGAATCTTTACAACTTCTTGGTTACTTTGCACTTTTCCATCCTGGGAATCAAGCTGTCCTTCGCTGGGGAAAGAGCCCAACAATCCTTCACAAGGTCAGTAAATTTTTATGTTGATAGTTTCGTATTACATATACACATTTTGTCATAGTTATCAATAAATCTGTGGAACTGGAAAACAGGTTTGCGATCTTCCATTTGTGTTCTTCAGTGATCCAGACTTGATGCCTATATTAGCGGGCACATTAGTGGCCGCCTCCTACGGTTGTGAACAGAACAAGGCTGTAATTCAACAAGAACTCAGCATGGATATGCTCCTTCCTTCTCTTAAATCAAGTAAAAGTTTGTCTACAATTAATGCCGTTTCAAACCAGAATGTCCCATCAGTAGATGATTCTCAAAGACCGAATCGAAACTCTTCTATGAAAAGCACTCGAAGCCTTTCCCATAAAGCTGGTGTGTCAGCCAGTAACATCAGAGGAATGAAGACGCGAAACCAAAGAGAGAGCAAAGGGTCAGTGAAGCTTTCTGAAGAAACTGCTTCTGATATGTCCGGTTTGTTGCTACACTGTCGATTTCCATTGAGCTTTATAAACAAGGCAGAACAGTTTTTCACAGCAGAGATGAATACAAGCAATGAGGAATTGGTCTGATTTGATGAATTTGTCCCAGAATTTAAAAATCAGATATTTGTAAATTGCACTAGTCTTTCTTTTTTGGTCTTCAGAAAGGAAAAATAATCATATAAAGAAATAGAGAATCTTCAATTTAACTCTAAAGAATAATCCTCTAATAAATTATGCCTTGGTACTTTCTACATGTTCATACTGTAAAATATGAATTGACTTTAGGAGTAGCTGATAATTTTCATGGAATTTATACAATTAAATTGCATGAGAGCTGCTCAGGTAATTGAATTGAGGAGAATGAGAGAAGAGAGAATTAGCTGATTGCCGATAACGAGTGTGACCATATATTTTTGAACTTTTTAACTTCAAAATTAATAAATATTTTAGGGAAAATTACTTAAACTATTCATGAGTTTAGTTTAACTAGAAAAGTGCACGTACGTTGTACGTGTCGTAAATTAGAGTAAAATTAGACATTTTCATGTCATAGAATATCATATATTTATGACTGATCAATTTATTTTTATTAATTATTACTGGTTTATAAAAATCGTTATTTAGTTCATTCCATCATAGTAGTTTTCATGTCAAGTTTATTCGTTATTCACCGGTGACACATGTTTCATTCCTTTCTTCATAAATTTTCCGAAGTTTCAATGATTTCACGAACATTTTTCTTATTGGTTTCACCAGTGTTTACCAATTTCACCCGAAGTTTCATCGAGTCATATGTTTTCACTGTTTAAATTTTTTTATCGATTAGCAATTTTTCATTGTTTTTCCGTTTTTCGTCTATCTTTTTTCCAATTTAAACCATTTTCTTCTGATGTCACCTTTTTTTTGTCAGTCAGAGTTTAACTCGTTTCACCTATTTCACTGATTTCACATCACCTAAATTTTTCATTGATTAAACATGTTCTCACTTCAAACTTTTACAAATTTCACCAAACTTTCATAGATTCATATATTCTCAGTGTTCAAATTTTTTTACCTTTTTTTTAGCGATTTATCCATTTTTTTTATCACTTATAACATTTTTCATTGTTTTCTCATTTTAGGTCGATTTCTTTTGTTTTTTCTTCAGTTTAAACCATTTTTCTCCCGATTTCACCAGTTAAACTCCTTTTTAAACTGATTTCACTCGTTTTTATTCATGTTTTTTCACTAATTTCACATGTTATTCACCTGAATTTTTCATTGATTAAATATGTTCTTACCAATTATACGTTTTTTACCGATTTTACCCTTGTTCACCGAATTTACCCAATTTTACTGAATTTCACTGGTTTTATCATTTTTCTTAGAAATTCCATTCGAATTAATTTTCATTGATTTAACATATTTTCACCAACTTTACCTTTATTTTAACCGATATTACCTGTTTTCATCCATTTTTCACAAATTTTATTGGATTTTTTTTATCGATTTCATGTATTTACGATTTCACATGAATTTTTTTCACCGGTTTAAAATGCACATACATTATTGTATGTGTCTATTTAATTTCAGTGGTATTTTATTGTAAATCAGAGTAAAATTAACTTCATTATGTCATAAAATAGCACATATTAATGACTGTTATTCAATTTATTAACTTCATCATGGGTATTTCCATCGATTTCTTTAGTTTTTTCAGTTTAAACAATTTTTGTCATGGTTGTTTGAACTTTTTTTCATTTTATTGATTTCACTCATTTTTAGCATTTTAATGAATTTTCACATGTTTTCATACTCATCTTTCACATGTTCTATCATTTTTATATAATATTCTCCTTTCACCGATGTCATCCATTTTTTTCGCGAATTTCACTTGAATTTTTATCGATTTCACATCTATTTACCGAATTTTCAACTCAAATAATTATACATTCTACATCTTCAATTAATTTCAAGTATATCTCAAATTATTTCACTTACCTTATCATTTGAAAGATTTTTCTTTACCGATCTTAGCCATTTCACTTATTATGTTAATTAGTTTAATTCGATTTTTATTGATTTTTACTGATTTACTCATTTTTTTTATCAATTATAACCTATTGTTAACTGGTTTTCCTATTTTTCGTAATTATCCCTTTTACATCTTCAATTAATTTCAAGTATATCTCAAATTATTTCACTTACCTTATCATTTGAAAGATTTTTCTTTACCGATCTAAGCCATTTCACTTATTATGTTAATTAGTTTAATTCGATTTTTATTGATTTTTACTGATTTACTCATTTTTTTTTATCAATTATAACCTATTGTTAACTGGTTTTCCTATTTTTCGTCGATTTATTTTGTTTTCCTTTTTTTTTTTTTAAATTTCACTTGAATTTTCATTGATTTCACGTTATTTCACAGACTTTAACATTTTTCTATGATTTAACTCATTCTTCGTATATTTCACCCACTTTTCACTGATTTCACCAATTTGTTTCCCATGTATTCACAAATGTCATCGAAATTTTCATCAACTTCAAATGCATTTATCGATTTAATCGGCACTATTTATTACCAATTTCACCAAGTTTTTCACCTACTTCACCAGTGTTCCTAAATTTCATCCAGACCGATTTCACATGTTTTCATTAATTACATAAAATTTATTTGATTTGTTTCACCAACTTTCATTAATTTTCATCCATTTTTTTACTTATTCCACACGTTTTTCTCGAAAAGATTTTCATGAAAGTCTGAGGTAGTGTTTCTCATGTCAAAGCATTTTTGTTCATAGGTAAGTAAGATGCGATTCTACTTTAACAGATTTTATGATATTTAAGAGAATTATAATTTTGTAAGGAGTGACATATTGTACTAAATCTTTAAATGAAACAAATAATATTTTTTACATAACAACATATTGAAAATACATTATAATAATTTTACATGTATATTTAAGCAACTATTCAAAATAATAGTGTTTTATTTTTTTATTTTTTTGTGTTATAGGAGAACAATAATGAATTGTAAAAGAGATGTAAGAGTTAATTTCTTAATTATTGGAGTTATTGTAGGAAATAACTATTATAAGACTTTATGTCTAATTTGAATATACTTTTGTTTTTCTTCCATATTCATGGTGCTTGGTTAGGAGGAAAGAAAGTTACAAATTTTCATACCAAATTTTTTATGAGAAAATTTAAGGAAATTTCATGTCTAATTATATATTATTAATATACTTTACAATTTGAATAATAACATTTTTGTCAAAAAAAAAAAAAAAAAAACTTAAAATATTCACACTTTTAGTATTAGTATAAAGCATAGATTAAATTTACCATCGTCCATGTTTAATAAATTACTCAAACTATCCCTGATATCTTTTAGTATTAGTATAGAAGCATAGATTAAATTTACCATCGTCCATGTTTAATAAATTACTCAAACTATCCCTGATATTATATATTGGGTTCATTACAATTACTTCCTTACAAATTAATTTCATTCAAAAGAGTTTGAATTCCGTAAATGCCTTTGGATACTACAATTTGCATTGGTGGCAAAACGATTTCACCAATTTCTTCATCGGTCTTACCCATTCTTCATTTGTTTTTCACTGATTTAGCTCAAATTCACCCATTTATTTTACGTCAATCTTTCTTTTGATAATGCAGCATACGCCATTAGAAATTAACTCTGTAAAGGACAACTATAATGAATCTAGTACATCAGATTTAGTTTGTGTAATTTCCCAAACGAAGATGGTTAGTATAATTACACTAAAACCCAGATATAGCTCGAGCCATTCACCCAATATTTTATTCTCAGGCCATCTCCATTGGTCAGGGGCGGAGGGTGGGGAACGGGCCGAGGCCGGGGCTCGCGGGAGCTCTGGCCGCGGCTCGATCCGGCTTGGGAAAATGAAGAAGACGAGATCACGCTCCCCTCTTTAAGTCAGGGAATAGAGGGAATGGATAAGGATTGAGGAGAAAGAAAGCTCTGCGAAAATACAGGAAATGGGTAAGAAGAAGAATAGGTATGGAGAGAAAAATGGAGGACTGGGTTTAAATTCTTATTTTATGTTAATAACTAATAACGAGGGGATAACATTTATTATTACAAAAAACAAAATTGTTGAACAGAATGAGGATTGAGATAAAATTGACAGCAGCAGACCACGTCAGGTCAAGAGTTCTAAATTTAAAAGCCCAACTAATTTTATTAAATATTTTTAAATAGGAAAAAAATAATTATTTAAATAAATAATTAATAAAATTAAATTTTCCTCCTAAATTAAGTTAAATTTGTAGAATTTAATTATTTAAAAAAATAATGAAAATATTTTAATTATAAGTGAACGCGGACAAAAGTTATAAATTGAATTAAATCAATTTCAAAGCCCTGCCATTGGAGACGACTAAACAGGGCTCGGGATGGGGGCTGTGACAGCCTCAGGGCGCCCCCAACCATTGGAAATACCCTCAAGTACTTCAATTATCTTATGAAAATTGAGGATCCGTTTTATTTGGACTTTTAGGATGTGCTTTCACAATTCTTTTATCAAAGCAAACAATATTTTTCATTTCTCTAGAATTATGCCACTATGTATCAGAAAAAATTTCAATCTCTGAAAGCACCTTAAGAAAGTCTGGCCCTGATATTGCTAAATACCTATCCTATCGTGTTTGAAGTTTTTTCTAACATAACATGCTGTTCTGAAACAATATTGGAACGCATGAAATGACGGTTACATTAAGAGGAATGTCTTGCTCTATATAAAACTAACATCAACTCGGTCCCGGTAGCAAGATGAGTCAATACTCAATTTCTCTGGTCAATTTCAGTAACTCACAGTGCTGCTTCATCTCTATCAGAATTCAAGAGAAAACTCTCTTCTTCACACCCTTTATTACCTGTGGTGACTTCTGATGCTTCACCGCAATTAACATATGCAGATTCAGGATCAAATGGATTTTCCACTTGAATTGATTTTGACGCTTCACCACTATCATTAGCTAGCAGTTCTCGCTCTTGATTTCTGTCACTGGTTGCTCCGGAATATGCACTCCCTGGAATCTCAATTATAAGATCATGGTCTTCTTTTTTCTGTTCTAACTCCAAATCACAAACCTGAAGGAAAAAAATATTCAACAACACAAAAAGGCTAATCAACCACACATGGCTTATATTTTTTTATTTTTGAAGAAATGAACTCCAATGGATTAGATGTTTCATAACAGTGAGTTTTTTTCCCCTTTTCCAGATGATTCAATGTGAGTCGGGTTTTCAAATTGGCCATGGTAATGGCATGTCAAATCGCAAGAGGAGACAATTATCATGATACGTATAGCATTCATGAATAAAGTGAAAGAACCAAATTCACTCCATCTTTTGTTCAATAAAAAGTGCCAATGAACGAGAATGTCTTCTAAGTTGATGTAAAATCCTATATATCTACAGTGGGGGAGCCTCATTATTTGAGTAGGCAAAAAATATTAATTATTTTTTTACAAAATTGATGATCAATCAATGAACATAAGTACATAACTATTAATTTCTCAGAGAAAAACAATATGGTGATTTGAGTTGAAATAGTAAGCACCTTTTGAACATGATCAGTTGGTCCAAACTTCTTGACATTCGTAAGGCCACTCATCATGTCTCTAAGTTGTTTCTTAGCCTTGTTTCGAGCAATACGCCGTTCTGTGCATTGCACAGTGGTTACATCAGCGTGACAAGAAACACAGAGGGTCCTCATGTTCTCTAGCTTGCATTCACCTGGAGAGCTCCAAAAAAATTGAAAATCATCAAACTATATTTATTTGAACCAGCCTTCCAATAATTAACAATTCTTAACCACTAGCATAAATTACTAGTGTACAAATGCACTTCAAGATAGAAGAGTAAGTTAAGATTGTTAACATAAGGGGTGTAAAAAGCTAAACTCTAGAACACTAGTGGTTCTGAGACGGAAAAAGACAGATGGGAGGGGGGAGGTAACAGTTGTTCACTATATAAATGGGTGAAACGCCTCCTTAAGAGAAATTAGAGGATTCACGAGAGTTTTAACAATAATGTGAAATATAATTGGCACCCACCTCCCCCTTTATATACAGGTATTATGTGGTCTGCATGCCAAGCATTGCCTTCTGTGGGATCACAAACAAGCTTATCCAATCTGCAACATCCAAACAAACAATATTTTGGGATGCACATTCACTGAAAGATATAATTTATAAATGGAACCATCGTAGATGGTTAGTGCATTTATCAACTCCGGTTTCCTAGTCCAATAATCATATACTCCGAAGTTAGTTGAGAAATAGAAGGGTTACATACACCAATCATGTTTTACTTGTACATTAATGTACTATCCACCCACATGAACCTTGCTTGCATTTCAACTACAAAAGTTATTTTGAATAACATACTCCTTCGTAAGGCTATGCTTTGGACCAGGAATTTTAGTGAGGAAAGGAACCAGGAAAACATAAATCGACAGAAAGTAAAGGACGATTTGCAAGTCACCATCAAATTTTATTACTATTGTATGTTACTCCCTAAAGTACAAAAAAAAGCATGTACCCCCAAGAAGCCACCTGGTCAACATCTCAGTGGAATTTAAAGGTAAAAGTGCCATTTTAGGAGTTTAGTGTAAAAATATAAAAGTGTTGATTGTTGGGTTGTAAAATAATCTAAAATTTTGAGTTGCACTGTGTAAGTTGACCAAAAAATAAATGATTCGGAAAATTCAAATATATCTAGGAGATTCAAATTGTATAGTTCTTCTGGGGATTTTAATAACATAGCAATTTCGGAGGTTTCACGAAGTCCTATACCGAAATCAAATTGATACCCATATCATACGTACGATGTTTAGGTAAAACTGTCAAATAGAATTGTTAATTCATTATTTGGACAACCAACCCATTACCTAAACAAGTGGTAATGGATGTTGCTTCCCATATTGGACACGTCCATCAAATCTATCACTCCAAAGTTAGCTTCTTACATTCATCATTCTAGTTCCATTTTAATTCAATCTCCAGGTAAGGGCAGCAATCAGGAGCTTCGGGCCGAGTTCAAGCCTACTCGAGATGGGTCGAATCATGAAGCACTTTTGCATAGTCAGAAAACGAAGAGGGTCAAAATGGGTTAGGTTAGGATCGGGAAGGGTCGACCAGCTTTCTCATTCATTTTGGTTTGTTAAGTTAATATAATTTGTTCAATTAGACAATATAAAATATGCACTTTAATTATTAGATAACACGGTTCTATAGATTCTCATATGCATAAGTAAAACTAATTCAAGTTTAATGATCTAAGTTGTACCCCTCGGTCAATTCAACTCCTATTTCCTTTTTGGGATGTCCCAAAATAAGACTCCATTCCCTAAACTAATACTACTTTTCCCAAAATTACCCTCTCATATAAGTAATGATTCGACATCATTAATTCTCAACCAATTCAGAAAAAATTATATTACTAATTCAATAAAGAACTTCAAGATTTGCCTAAAAACAATTGCTTACTGTTACATGAAAGTAGGATCAACTTACAATTTACTACGCTTTGCTATATTTGGAGCCTCTTTGTTTGCATAAGCTCGCCGCATCTCAAGTGATAGAGGTCTTAAGTGCTCCACAAGTCGATGACAGTCTAATCGACAAAT
Organism: Penstemon eatonii; assembly: GCA_038501285.1. Classification (NCBI taxonomy): domain Eukaryota; kingdom Viridiplantae; phylum Streptophyta; class Magnoliopsida; order Lamiales; family Plantaginaceae; genus Penstemon; species Penstemon eatonii. Next base: position 43,219,033 of record CM076713.1, read on the forward strand.
TGTGCAAATACCATTTTCAATTTTGAAAAGCTCCTAAAATCATCTTGAAGTCAATTCCAGGAAATAGTCCCATGAAAGAAACTTGATATGGAATTACAGAGTAAACAAGTGTAGTCATATAACGACTCAAGTCCAAACCTCACGAAGATATCTATTGCTAGTTCGGGAGCGATATTCTTCAAAGCAATCCAAACTACAGAAGAGATCTTCAAAGAACTGAGGCACCTTAGCATTGTTATTCCTGCAATCAAAAAATTGATCACAAACTCGCCATATTTCACCGAAAAAGAGAAGTCAGTCGCACCTACTTGCAAGGAATCTGACAAAGCTTGCAGAGTGGTTCATCCATGTCAGACCAACCCTGCGAGTAAAGATTTTCTTTCTGACCATGAACACCACAGATATTTACTTTCCTCCGAGAAGCATTTGATGGTAATGGACAACTTATCTCATCCCTAGGTGTTTTACGCCTTTTACTTCCACCTCTGAGCAGTCCCTGAGAAAAATAAGCAGAATTTATATATGTATATAAACATTATCATTTAAGAAAAAAGTCATATTCACATATAAAGCACACACAAACAGAGCTCAGTAAGTAGAAATGATACATAGTAATATCTGAAATACATACCCCATTATTATGGTTAAGACTTTCATTCAAATAGCATAATTCATAAGAGAGTGGAAGTTGTAAAGGCTTGCCGGTCAATTTTTTCTTCTCAACAGGCCTCAGCTTCTTCCATTCAGTGATGAATGTCATAAGAGCTTCCCTGTATAGTTGATTATCCTTGATAGATACATCAGTCATTTTCTCATTTTCCCCTGCTCGTTCATGGAACTCAACCTCTTCTTGCCGGAAATTTTCAAAAAGTGGCCTTGGTCTTAAATCTGTTCCTGGGATGCAGGAGTACAGGTGGATCCTTCCAGTATATCGACTCACCTGAATATCAAAAGAAAGAAACGTTTCAGCTGAAATTCAGCATATCTATACCATATGTAAAAATTCTTACAAGCAAGAGTGAACTACACTGGCTGTTGAAGATTCCCCACTTTTCAGGAGGGCAAAAGCAAACCCTCTATTGTTGTAGTTCATTGAGTAATAATATTACTGATAATTTAATATCAAAGTTCACAAATCTGATTTGAGGAAAATCCTTTACTTGTATTTTCTTTTGAAGAATAAGATATGCTATGCTCATGAGGGACATCAATAAACTTCCTTCTTACTTAAACCATAGGCATGAGTATTTAATTAAGGACAACCGGCATCATAAATCCTAAAACAAAATGATTCTAACTGAGTATCTGGGACAAAGTGAGTCACTGACATTACAGAAATAAGGGGAGTAAAACTAACAATACACTTTTAGGCATGTTTCACGATCAATTACTTGTGCACTCTGAATTGACTGTTGCTAGAGCTATTCTTTTGTAACCTATGACAACACTTTGTTTGTGAGAGCGAAGCTCTTGCATCTGATTGAAAAATCCGTTCAGTAATTTGCAATAGAACTAGAATATGTGTGAATATTTGTATTTTCTGCTCTGACTATAAATAAGGCTAAAAGCTTTTTTTGATAATCTTGAAAGGATCATAATGGGAGATGCCTACATTCAAGATTATGAAGTCCACAATACAGGTTTAAAAGCATATAACAAATTTTCAATTAAAGGAACTATATTGACAAGAATCCTCGCTGGAGCTGAAGAGACAATTGCTGACTGGCTAAGAAATTCATGAACTAAAAAAAGATGATGAGCTTTGAAGAGAAGTCTTGAAATTAAACTGGTTATTGGTAAGTCAGCCAACGAGTTAGCATGTTACATATTCATATAGAAAATAGAACTACAAATCAATATATGCCAAGGAGCTTAAAGGATGATCCACATAAGGCAGGTATTCCTAGATGTTTTGACTTAGATTCCTTTTTCCATGAAAATCCTAAACACCAAACATCAAAGGACTGACGAGCTTAATCTTATTTTAACATAGATAAAGAACAAGCCTCTTTTACAAGACCAAATCCAGATTGCTACATTTAACAAAGACTTAAAATAACAGTCAATACCATGAGGACCTTGGCAGGAGACAAGAGCTGACACGTCGCTTTGATTGGCCATGAAAATATGACTTATTTATAGATATAATACCTACATATGATTGGTCTAGTGGAAGGGATAAGTCACTACGAAGTAGCGAACCCAAGTTCGAATCCCTGTTGGGAGAAGTTCCCACTTAATGTGCCCAATGTGCATCGATAGGGATTAAGTCAGGTCAAAGACCTGGATACCCTTGGGAAACCAAAAAAAAAATTTATAGATAAAATTACTTTTAGATGTCAAACCTAGTTGGTTTGAGATTTGGTTCCAGGATCCAATCTCATGAAAGCTCATCACGTCCATAGGATTACAAGGGTCTACAAACATCAGACTTATGGAAGCTCATATGCTTGAAATGAATATGTTCACGTTTAAAAGAGTAAGATGGTTCAATAACTTCCAAATTTTCTATCCTCTATATAAATATCTCCTTCACCAACCTCTCAAATCATTTTCTTATATTTTACTATTGAAATGATGAAAATGAAACCAAATGATTTTCATTCTTTCGTCCACCACTAAGACTATTTCTAGCAGATATGCCACAAATATTCATTACTAGACTACGGGGCAACTTGTTCAACTTCATGATACTGTCATAGGGCACCAAAAGGGGTAACAATAATAAAACCTAGTTAACCAAAGATCACAAGTAGTTTACCTCAAATCGAAGGGTGGCTTGGACAGAGCTATTAACTCCAGATTCAACTTCATTGATACATCCATCACTTATTTGAGGAAACATGGCATCTGCCTACAATATCCAATGCACAAATACACCACCATTACAGAAAGGATATTGATTTCTTTTTAAGTATAAATAACTGTAGAAGGCCATTGATTAATTAGTTTGCACAAGGTAGAACGCAACATTCATGTCCTACCTTCTCCATCAGGCTATTGCCATAGTTACGCTCCTCAATAAAATGTGTACAAACAGTTTCAGATTCAACACTAGCAGCTGATTAATCATGCCTTACAATAGCGTGCTTTTACATTTAGTTCAAATAATAATAAGTCGGGTTGACAAGAAAACAACCGAACAAATATATGAGATATGTAATAGAGAGCTAGAAGTAAAGATGATAAGAATATATAATACTAATTCACTACCTCAGGGTGAAGCTTGCTCCTACTAGATGAAATTGCATTGCACTCATTTAGTACATCATCACCATTCACCGGTATATCTGAGTCACCTGATAACATTACAGGAAGTGAATCTCGACTAAGGAAAGAATTTTGGAGTTTCAACTCCGCTGCAGGCTTATCCTTGTATTCTGTTGGCTCTGTTATTAATTTCTTGCTTTTCTCACTTGCTATCCCGGTGCTTTCAAGGTAAGAAACACTCTCGATCTGTGAGACATTAAGCAACCGATACACAATACATTTAAGAGCATCAATTTAAAAAGATAAATATAATAATTCTACAGCTTAAATCTTAAGAAGAAAAAGCATCCAAGTACAGAAAGCTTTAAAGGGATCAATAAAGCAATGAAGATGACTATATATCTTTTACCGTGTACAAAAGAAAAGGAACGAGCATTATTACAGAAGAAGAAAAGCATAATTATCGAACCAGGTCCCTCATTTAAGTCATAAGCAAGTTAAAAGTTATAATTACAGCTTCAACAAAATAACTTTTCGAAGAAAAAGAATGACTTTCTACATCAATGATCAGGTCTCACTTCATAAATTTGGTAAATATCACGATAATTATATATGTCATATTTGATTATGTGCTAGCATGTATGGTTTAAATGTGTTCATATTTGTCCTTAAACATCATGCGTATCCTTCTAGATCTAGAGCTTCGAATGAGGATAACTTCTGCTATAGTACCTCAATTTCCCGTATGGCATCACGTTTCCCGTTCACTGTAGATGAAACTCGTAGCAAACTTCTATTCAGTCGCCGCCAGTGCAACTCATCTACAGTATCCTGAAAGGTGTAAAAAAAGAGTTTGAATGATGTATAATAAAATTCCGGAAAGAATATTGAGAGAAGAACTAAAATACAGAAGTAGAATTTACAAACGGATACCTTGGCACAGAAAATATATATATTCACCAGTTTATTTTGCCCATGCCGATGAGCTCGATCTTCGGCCTATGTTGAATGAATAGAGATAAGAATCCAGCAAGATACAAAATGCTATCATAATTTATGTATATACAACTTAAAGCATCAGTAACACCTGCATAGCAGACTTCAAAGAAATTGATTTCAAAGCTACTAGATACAAATGATGCAGCAATACCAGAACATGGAGTGATCACAAAAGAACAGATAACAAAACGGAAGGTAGATAGTACAAGGGCAAGTTCGCTAGTTATGAATTAATACCCATTGTAACTAGATAACAATCTATTTAAAATATCAAGCAAGTCAAATATTCAGTAAAAGAACCTTTGAAACAACAATCACTCATGTTGTATCTGTGTAAAAGACAATTCAGGGGGGCAGCAGCCAGCAGGGGAAGAGAGTGACAGACAGGAGAATTTGGACAGACCAGCAATTAGAGTACAAGCACAATAATGAAAACTGACCAATATATTTGACTCTTGGGCCTTGTTACACACTGTAGCAACAATAACAGTACAGGCACAATATAGAAGACATTATAAAATTCCAGTATCCTTAGAGAGCTACATTTTTATGCACCAGCAAACTTCTCGTGAGAGTTACTAATCATACTTTTGTGCACCCCTCACCCCAAGAAAAAAAAAAGAAAAAAGAAAAAGAAAAATCTTAATGAGGCATACCAGGACAAATCACCAATATGAAGATACACATTATCACCTCCAGCAAAAACAAAAGCAAAGATGAATAAACTTCACTATTCAGAAGCTGTGACTATCTGGATTCTGGACACAGTCGAGGTCAGTGAATATCATCTCCAAAACGATAAAACTTTACTATTCAAATCCCATGCTTCAGATGAATAGTTACTGATGTTAAACAATGTCAATATTATTTCATCGAAAAATAAAAGCTCTCTAAGAGAATTTGGTCTGCGATCAGGTTATTGAGATTCTTAGTTTAAATAAATTGCGAATAATAGGAATGGGCATAAAAAGGCTAACCAACTATACCATTGATCCCCCCCCCCCCCTTCAACCCAACCATACACCCTTACCGGAAAAAAGAATTGGAATCTTAACATGATAAGATATCAACTCAATCAGATCTAGTAATAACAATGGATTCACACAATAATAATGGAACTTCTGATAGGAGAATAAGAAAGAGAAATAACAAATCAGAAATAAAAACCACCTGTTGAATATCAGCTGGTCTTAAAGGTAACTCCAAGAACACAACACTGTCCGCTGCGGTTAGATTGAGGCCAGAGCCTCCAGAACGTATACCAATTAGGGCAATTCTGACCTGATAAAGGTTAAGATTTCATTATTATGAAAACATTGCATCTTTACAAACAAAATTTCATAAAATTTTCTACTGGCTTTAACAATAAATTAAAAGGTTACTTCACTAGAGCCTTGAACCAAGCCAAGAAAAGCAGGATTGCTTGGAAGAATGAGATCTGAATTTAAAGACAAGAACGAAAACAAACTCTTTCAAAGCATCTAATTTTTAGTAGTAGTGCATAATGACATAAAATACTGCCAGTTTAGAAGCAAAAGATCGGCTGCAGTCTGGAAGTGTGCTATAAACACCACAACAGAACTAGTCAAGCAGATATAATATTATAGGAATGAGCTGAAAAAAACCAAAAACTAACCTCTTTTGAGAATTGAAAAGTCTGTACAGCACACTGTCTATCGCTACCGGTCACATTGCAATCAATACGGACAAACTGTATTCCTTTCTCACATAGGAATGCCTGCGTAGTAGCAGAACATGTAATGATATTGGGCAATTGTAGAAGAAATTTAAATAGAGAATTCACAGAGACATAATATATGCTGTCAAGAACTCAGATTGATCCAACGCTTTTACATAGATGTGGATCAGCTCTTCTGTAGCTCTTATAAAAGCAATAGGTTGAAGATGTTTTGCAATATAATCCATGCAATTTTTCAAATTAGCTAGTATAGTGTTCATAATGCGAAATGGCAAATAAAGTGGCATATGTTGACCTTTTATGAAAAAAACCACAACATCCTTTTCCTTGTAAGTTCTGTAATGAGCAAAGATAGTTGTATTGTTTGTAACACCCCAATCCCACGTAAGTTGTGGAAGAATTGTTTTCAGGGTTAATGAAGACTTGGCCCACTCTTCTACTTGTCGACATGGGTTTAAGCATTTTGGGCTAGTTGACTAGAGTCAAACAATGTTGACAAGGCCAGAAGTGGATCAGGATGAAAAGAAAAGCCAAAATATGTCTTAACTTATTTACTTTACAGACTTTAATTATGCTTAATGAACATAAACAAATAAAGGAGAAAACATGAACTAATATCTTATTAGGAGAAAAGAGATGTTTAATATACTGTCAACGTGTAAGCATCTAATACAAGTATTACACAATTCGTTTCCTTTTGACCTCAAATAACTTTTAGAGCAATGAAAAGCATACACAAACAAACTATTAATTGTTGAAGTTTTCTTGCTACTTAATTGAGAAAATACCCTACTTAAATTTTCAATTAGATCACAACTGCTATTAAATCACTGATCACCAATAATAAAATCCAAGAATTCTATTTGAAAGTAATATTTTAAGATACACTTACAAGCACCAGAGACAGGAAATATAAAAAAGTAGATATTATCTGTGACCACAATGTTTCTCTTCAAGGCCACATGTAAGAATATCAGGAACAGGTTACCAAGAAGCCAACTTTCAAGTGTATAGCATAACTTCACATACTAAGATGGAACTTATAGTTCGCATATGTAATAATGAATTTCTTACCTGCACTCCATCGAGCACCTTATGATGATAAGAAAATATAATCATTTTGTGAGATCCCGGACTTCCTTCCCAAGTTTCCTCTCCATCCACATCCGACATGATTGGATGTATCGAGAGCCACTCAAAAAATCCAGGTAATTTTGCTATACCAAGTGCTGAGAGCCTTTTGGACAATTTCTTTTTAATGTAACTATCTGCACGGACACAAATACGGCAATTTCAAATACAGTTACAAACCACCAGTGAACATCTATGATGTTGGAATCTAACTCAGCACTCTTCCAAACTTGGATAGATATATGTGAATCATCATATTGACAGAAAATTTACACCATATTTTATGAGTAAGTGACAAGATAATGGATTAAGAATTGTAGCTGCAACATATATAAGATAAGATGAATTAATTCTCATTGTTGACGCTAATTGAACTTTTACTGATTCTTTTAACAGAACACTGGTTAGTGGATACATATAAGACAGCAATTAAATATCAAAGGATACCTTGATCTTCTTCAAAAGTTTCATGTGGTACAGTTTCATCGTCAATGTCTGCAGAAGCATCACCACTTTCAAGTCCTAGAGTCTCCATTGCTAGATTAATATCTGATCGTCTCAAAACTAAATTTATAATTTGACGTCGTTTGGGTGGTAACTGAGGCAGAACATGTTCCTTTAAGCGTCTTATCTGTTGTACAGTCACCAAAAGAAAAACACTAAATACTATTGAAAGAACTTCAAAATTTGGGGGAAAAAGAAGTGAATTGAACAATAAATAGGATAGTTCTATGTTCTAATATTCTAAGTTCCACAACATAGTGTTCAGAATGCCATTGAAAAGCTCAAATTCAATTCAATGACCTACATCATCATATTTCAGAAGATATGAATTCAGTTAAGTTGTCATATAATATGAATAGTGATATTTGTGAGCACCGGGAAAATACATCCTTATTCTTATAGTCGCAATAAATTAAATATTAGCAAATTAACTTACAGAACTGGACTTTACAACTCTAATGTATCTCTGTAGATCAGGAATATATTATATGACGCATGCAGGAGCTCATGCGACGTGAATATTTGAAATCGATGGAATAATTTTAAACCAAGCAATCATGCATATATTTTGGATGATATAAGATGAATATAATGGGCAGCTCTACATTGAAAAGTAAAATAGAACTAAGTAATAATTAAAACAAACCTTATGTTCTAATATAGTAAGTTCCACAACCACTAATACAATTCACTAAATTTCATTAAATGATCATCATATCTCAGAAGATATCTACCATAACCTCAATTAAGTTTTAACTTGAGAGGAAACAACTAGGTTTTGAGACACAAAAACCAGTGACTGTTGCCACTAAATACTGCCCTGGGGATGCTTATTCAAAACTGTTCACAGAGTTGAAAAAAAAAAAACCTGAACAACTCCTTTGACTATAATCTTCAGTAGAAAAGTCTAACAAATATTTCCACAAAGAATCAATCAGTTTTAATATGATAAATTTCGAACATTAAGAGAAGTACAAAATAACAATAACAGAAAGATAAGTAGCATGGCCTTACCATAACACTTTGCTTCAGTAAGATATTCAATTCCTCCAAACGTATCCCTTTAGAGAAATCCTACAAGGATGAAATAAATGGCAAAGCCACGTACAAATTAGGGGGTCCAATGACCCCAGTAAATTTGTATACTTTGAATCAGAAGATAGATATAATCTTTATATAATTTAGTTTTATTTTTATGGCTTCTGATTGACCACACAAAATAAAATTAAAAAATTCTGTAGTAAAGGGGTTCATGATGTTGGATATTGGACAAAATCACCACTATACTCTATGTGTAAAAATAAAAACTAACGAAGTCAAAAGCCAAAAAGTGGGCCTCAAGTTATTATTTTTTTAAATCATATTAACAGATAAAACACAACTTCTTGGGGTGGTGTGACACTTTCTCTATAGCAAAAATACTCCAATTCACAAGAATCCCTCTCATTTCAGTGTAGTCCCTAGTTTTATAGTGATTCCAGGTTCATTATTTTCAGGTTGGATGAAATTGGTAATGACTATGAAACCTCATCGACATTACATTCCGGAAAAGAATTCGCATAGGACAAAACCACATATGGGTGATTGAGAAAATCAGCCATAAAACAAAAGCTTGAGCAGTTAGAATAGAAACTATAATATTTGTTTTTGCCGCATGAATTGTCCGCAAGAGCCTCAAAAAAAGTCAAAAAATCATTTTCAGAAAGCATATAATGCTTTAGAGGCAACAAAAAAAATTACCTGAAAAACTTTTCCTTGACAACCCTTGACAAATTTGACAGAACAATAAGTTTTTGCAAAATCATATTTAGTCTGTCCCAGCAAACCTGGCCTGCAGAAAAATAAGATGCATTACCAACAGAATGTGACATGATGAAACACAGCACAGTGTACTAAAAATTTTGAAAATACTTACCATAGCATATTAACCTGATGAAAAATGTCATAAGGCCTATCATCACCTAGGAAATGCAAGAGTAAATGAGTATGCCTTATAAATTTTGGAAAACAAAATAATAAACTTAGAACACCCACAGATGAGATTTTGCAATAAAAAAGTTAAGCCAAAATTTATACAATAGTAAGATGATTTCAACAACCTTGACAAAGAGGGAGTTCCTGATAGTAGAATCAGATGCTTGACCTTCACTGCCACATCAAGCACAGCTTTTAGCTGTAACACAAGAATGTAATTAATAAAAATTACATATCAGATTAACATATGAAATCATAAAGATGAACTATAACTGAAGATGTATCAGCACGGGAAAAGACAAAAACAAAGATACATAATAGAGTTCAAAGCAAAGCAGCAATTGATCTCAATTCTGTGGTTTTCACTCAGTTCTGGTGATTTCGTATCTTCTCCACTTTTAGTTAAGCCTAACACATTGAGTCACATGATTTCAGAGAGAAAATGAGGGAAGGAAAGAGAGTACAATAAAATTTCCTAACCAATATTTAATCTCCAAATCAGGATGAAAGGTCTATAATTGGTTGAAAAACTAGACCTGTTATACAACTTTTGATTTCCACCCATTACTAATGGAGAGGCAACCTCAACAGTCAGAATCAATTTATTAGAAGAAATAAACATTGTTTAGATATAGTTTGATACTTGTGGTGGTTTGGTCGAGGATGGAGTCACAACTTCAAATGCAGTATTAATGAAAACTTAAAAACCTATGGAAAATCAGTTCTCCGAAAAATAGTTGTTGAGATGTTGAGCATGAGAAACCCAGCAAAAAACTTCAAATAATGGATGGCTCCAAAGGATAGTAGCAGAGAGAGGGAATAGACCTCATATACTATCAATTTCACAATCCATTAGCTACCAGATTTACATATGCTAAATATATAAGTCCAATCAGGGAATACAGTGACAACTTTCATAGTTCACATCCATAATTGCAAAATATACAGGTTTCAGAGCATGGTTTGAGTGTACAGCAGTGTCCATATGATTGCTCAAGGTTACCTGCCTGCACATATCCATGTGTTTTATAATTATAAAGGTGAGTTATATCCACCTCCCTCGAACTTTGGACTATTGGCAACCACCTCCATTAGCCTTTTAGATATAATTAAGAACAGGGGAGATCAAGGCCAATTGTCCAAAGTTCAGGGGGAGTTGGATGTAATTCACCCTAATTGTTATAATGATGAGGAAATGAAGCCACAAGCCAACCAGGTTAACCGTAACAGTCTGTTGATTACCAGAATAACACTGATACGGCAAGTACTATACCTCATCCTTTTCTGATGATTTTTTGGTACAGTGTAAATGATGTGATTCATCAACTATCAAGGTGATCCATTCCTGTTCCAACATACTCTTCTGCAAACGGCGAAGCATCGTGTATGAAATGACCACAACTTTTGGACGTTTAGATAAACGTGCAGGATCATCATGATGACCAAAAACTGAAATAGGATAAGGAATGAATATGCTTAAACAAATAATGTAAAGATTTCTTCAGACAATAAACAATTCAACATACAGCAATATGTACCCATAGACTATGAATCAACAAAGAAGTCTACTTTGATTAAACAGAAAAAAGAGTGATTGCAGTGACCTCCAGCTCCATACCAATAAAGGAAAAAAAATGACAGAGTTAAAAAATAATCTCAAGAAGATACCTAGATGGATATCATTCGGCAGACAAAACGGAAACCAACGCTCCAATTCTTCTGCCCACGAATATCGCAAGATAGCAGGGCAAACAACAAGTATGGAACCTTCCTTCATGAAGCAACCTGCTATTGCAATAGCCTAGGCAAAGGGCAAGATCCACAGTTGATAATAGATAAGCTTTATCTTAAACAGATATAGTAGCCATTAGCGCATATTTATGTTACATGCAAGTCAAATAACCTTCCAACGGAAAGAAGAAATACATGATACTCAAACACAAGTGAGGCACTGATTTAAATAGTTTTTCTACTTAATAATTGCAATACAAAACAAAGAATGTGAGGATTAGCATAACATATCCAACGCAGAAAGAGAGAGATAAAACAAAATATTCAGTGCAACTTGTGCAACTCTGAACAACTCTATACCATTGAACTCTCTATTTTACATTATTCATTGCCTATAACCAATAAATTAAGATGAAGCTGGCTCTATCTGTCAAAAATGTGTGACTTCATAATGTACAAAAAAAGGTTAAAATTCAAGCTTTTCTAAACAAAAACAAAGACACATTAAGTGTCACTTCCGAACTCCACCTTCACCCCAGGACTCAGTAGGAATTAGATAGTGTGACCCACCCACCACCCCTACAGGATAAAAAAAATCGAAAAAAAAACTGAGAGGATATCTTGAGCTTAGTAACATTCCAATCACATTCACTAAACATGCCTCCATGAATGTCGGAATTTGGTAGCCAAAATATTATTGATTTGGTGATAGATTATAATGATATTGGAAAGAGAAGCTATTAAAATTTTAGTCTCGTCCAAATCTTTGACAATTGATTTATGCATATTTCTCATCCGTAAAACTGGAGAAACTGGAGATTATTAAGAACAAAGAACAGGGACTGGTAAAAAGAAGCACTTATAAACGATAATTCAGATTCCATCACAGTTAGAACTCAAATATTACCTGGAGGGTCTTCCCAAGCCCCATTTCATCGGCAATGAGACACCGACCACCCCTCCTAACCCCAAAACGAACACCATCAAGCTGAAAAGGTAGTAGAGCATTTAACAATGTTTCTGGGAGCTCTCCAATCAATTCATCAACCTTCTCATCAGGTATGTATTCAGGCCTGCAGGGTATCCATTTACCAGCAATGAAAGAATGGGAAAGCCTTTCAATGACATTAAATGTCCCCCAGGGTATTTCTTCACACTCAATGCCTTTACAATTCTTCAAAGACCTCAGAACCAATTGATAATTCCAAAGTCTGAAAACACAGGCTTTACCACCACCAGTACGCTGGGTGTAATGAGATAACTCAACCTAACAAGCAGTGCAAAAATAAAATTTTAATAGTGATCCATAAACTACACGAAGACAAAAACTACAAATATATTCTCTACAAATTATAATGCAAAGAGAAACTCATAATTGCTCAATTTGACTGCTTTCCCAATCCAAATGAAACTGAAATAATTCCGCTCATGTATTCCAGAGTAATTAGTAATAAGACTTCATGCATTAATAAAAATACAGTAACCGTCTTACATTGGAGAGACAATCTGAGAGTTTCTCAAAGCAAAGTTCTTCACCAGCAAAAGTAAAACCATCAACAGCAACAGGAGTCACCGAAAAAGAATCCGGGGAGCAGATTTCGAGTCGGGCCCTGAATTTCTCCGGAGGCTCGACCGTGTTTATGATTGAGGGATTTTTGGGAACGGCGAAATTGGTAGTAGTGGGGTGGGGAGAAAGCTTGCGGCATTTGAAGAGTCGAAAAGGATTAGTGTGCTCTTGATTGAGAGATAAAATTGACTTGCGCTTGGCTAGGGCTGCAGCCCGGTTTTCCTCGGCCCGTTTTCTTTGTTCGTCTGTGATCTCTTCTCCCACTAATCTTTCCATTTGCACGGGAGAACAAATTTGAGACTGAATAGTTATTATACTCGATAACAAAGGTCGTTTCAGTCAAACCCTTTTCGAATTCAAAAATACACGAGGGGCGATTTGAATTTTGATTAAAATACGTCCCTAGTTCAAATATTTTTTTTGGTTTAGTTCAAATATTTTATACTGTTTTAAGTACAACAATTTTAAGGATATGTTTGTTTGGCATCTCCAAGAACAACAATTTTATTTATACTATTGAAAAAGGGAAATCTGTTTTTACTCATAAAATGGAAGTTATGACACCATGTTACACCAAAAATTTGCCACTTTCCACAATTACCCCCAACTCATCAGTGTATTATTTTTTATTACAGTTATTTAATTGGGTAAATTACGAATACCCCCTCAGTTAAGGTATAATTATAAAAATCACCCTCACATATTGGGTATTACAAAAATTCCCCTCAAGTTTGTCACCTTCTTACAATTAACTCCTTGTCGCTAAAATGTTCCAATTTTACCCTTGAAAGTTATTTGTAATGTTTATAATATGTTATAAATTTTAAAACTTGTGTGCTAATTGTTATATCTTGTAAATTATATAAATAATAATTATATATTTACCACCAAAATAAATGATAAAATTTATAATTTCCCATAAATTTCAATAAAAATTTCAATTTATAATGCACTATAAACTTTAATAAATTAAAATATCTTATTTATATTACAACATAATTTATTAAATTTACAATTCATCTAACTAATGTGTAAATAATTCATATTTACAAAATATATTATTAAAATTCTATTTAATTTAATATTTTACAATTTAAATTGCTAATAAATATATAAATACCTTATTTTGCAATATTTATTAAAAATTATGGGAAATTATAAATTTTATCAATTATTTTGATAGTAAATATATAATTATCTTTTTTCTAATTTATAAGATATAATAATTAGATCGCAAGTTTTAACATTTATAAGACATTACAAATAACACACAAGGGCAAAATTGGAATATTTTAGGGACAAGGGGTTAATTGTAAGAAGGTGACAAACCTGAGGGGGTTTTTGTAATACCCAATACGTGAGGGTGGTTTTTGTAGTTAAGCCTTACCTTAGGGGGGTATTTGTAATTTACCCTATTTAATTTCTTTCCACTAACTCATTATTACACTAAAAATTTGCCACTTTCCACAATTACCCCCAACTCATCCATGTATTATTTTTTATTACAGTTATTTAATTTCTTTCCACTAACTCATAAACCCACTATCCGAAAAATTTGCATTGATCGTTATCTATTAATATAAAGTATTTGCATAGATTTTTTTTTGAAATAACTAGCAACCGTGGCACGCAGTACTTACGTGCATTATTTATGATATAATGAAATAACTTTTTACATGACATGTTCAGAATAAATTACCAGCATGGATTTTGCCATCATTTTTCTCAGTATTTTTAACATGTTTAATTGCAATTGTAATTGAATTACATAAGACACACGTAACTAAGAAGGGGTTGTCTACGGTTACTAGATGTCATTCTAGAGGAAGTAATGAATTCAATAATATTCATATAATAAAAGAATGGTGAATCGTTAGAGAAGAAGTATGAATAACAATATTCTTTGAAGCAAATTATGATTTTGGATCTAAATATATAATTAGAATAATGAAGCACATGCAACTTTGGCAACAAGCATTCGACACAGCAAATTAAGGAATGTATTAATTAATTATCTAAACAAGAATCAGAATTGTTGACAAGCATCCATCAAAACTTGATAAAAATTCTTTGCTTTAGTAACTAGTTTTTCTATGCAAACAGGCAATCTAGCTAGCTTTATATGGTTCATTCACATATACAGTATATATAAGAATCTTCACTGTTCATAATTAATTAAGAAGCCCTGATTGAATTCTTATTCTTTTTACAATAGGCAATTGGATATTGCAAAATTATATATTGATCATATTTTCATTTGCAAGTCTGCGAAATACAAATTTAATGGAGTTTATGATTCGATATTGAAGATTACAAGTATTGCGACATACAAGGTCCAATTGATAAGGTGCGTAAGAAATGGCTTATATATCGACTGAAACTCGAAAACATCAGTCATAAAAATTTTGGTTGTCCAAAAGAACCCCTTGTGATAAATTAATTAGCAAGATTCACTCTGTTAATTTTATTCTCGTTTTCTACTTCATGTTATCTGTAATATTCGCAGATAAAAAGCTAGCATAAAAGCTTTGTTCTAGGTAAAATATTTTCGAGCTTTCACAATGATGCGACGTGTTTATCATGAGCTAGACGACAGCGATTTTGCTGTAGCAATTGCTGCTTCTGCAAATGCCATACATTCCCTTGAAGAAAGTAGATCCCATAATCAATTTACAAACACAAACACCAGAAAAGAAGTGCCCTTTAGGCCAGTACAAACAGGTTTTTCTTTTCAATTGGTACTACTAGTTTACTTTGCTGCAGTCAAAATGTATAATTAATAATTTTATTTTACTATAACAATTAATGATGATGAAAACCATATAACATGTTAATTAATTTTTTGAAGGTTCAATAAGAAGACCATCTCGAAATGATACTAGGCCTTCATCCGGCATCATCGCTTCCTTTTCCGAGGAACAAAGAAAAAAGGAAACTAATTCATGGGGAGGTAGTAGGAATTCAAATTCAAATTCAAAAGCAGATGCTTGGGAAAGAGCTCAAATATCAAAGATACGAAAACGGTATAAAAATGAGTTTTTTAAATTCCTAATTAGGTTGAAAATGTTATTCAACTAATGTTAATTACTGCAGATATGAAAAGATGCAGTCAGAAATTGTAGCATGGGAGAATGAGAAGAAATTGAGACAAAAACATCAAATGGAAAGAAGAAAGGTATCCCTTTATTGTTTGCTAATATATAGTACTGAATGATTTCATTTAAAAATGATATGTAAAATTATAATATATGTGGCAGAATGAATTGGAGCTGAGAAAATCAAGAAACTTGAAACATTACGAAAGCAAGATATCGAGGATCGATCGTATAGGTTATGGAGCAAGGACTCAAGTTGAGGAGAAAAGAAAACAAGAAGAGTATATTGTGAAAGAGAAAGCAAGGAAAATGAGATTAACAGGAAAAGCTCCTCAAGTTTACTGCTTCTGCTTCTAATTATTAGCAGAATTATATATATATATCCAATTGTTGTATTTATACTGTTGTGAGAAACAAAATTATTTGGAGAAGTTATTAAGGAAATTAACAAGGCTTTTATTTACTTTGATTACAAGTATGGTTTTATTCAGGATTATAAGGTGATATCTTGTGACTTGCATACTAATTAAATACTACTATATAGTACCTAATTTCACACGAATATAAAAATACAATAAATGAACTGTCAATAAAAAAATATATCTTTGTAAACACATGATATTCTTTAAATTCTAATTTTTGCTTGTTCTACGTGCAATCAAGTTCTATGGTACGGAATGGATAAGATAAAACACTCTGTTTTGACAAAGACTTGGTTTTTATCTTTAGCATGAAATATTATGTGAATTAAATAGATAATATATGTAAAGATATTGGAAATTAGGAAGTAATAAAAATGTAGGTGGACAGGGTACACTGTGCATAGCAGTTAGTAATGTTTGGGGCCTTTGTTGCTTTGCTACCACATGTATTATTTCCAAAATATTTATCAATTTGAAGGTGACATCTCCAATTAATGGGGACCAATATTGAAAAAAGAAATAATACTTATAATTAACTACACATAAATTCCCCAAGTTTAGTTCATTTCAATAGAGATAGAGCATATCATATAATGAATCATTGCATAGTTCCAAATTGGAATCAAAGAAGCCAACAAAGACAAGAGCAAGTAGAAGGGGAACAAGAGATAAGGAATTACAACATCAGAATATCGCCTCACGTGCAGTCGGAGCCAAATCTAATAAGCCATCTTGCCTCCATGTATGCATATGGCGACGACGTACCCTTTCCATGATTCTTCCACTTCTTTACTCTAATTAAGTTTCACATAAATAATGAAATTTTCATGTTGTTTTTATCCATTTTCTTGACATGATCATGAGTTTCATTTCCAAGTTTGCTCATTTTATATGTGTCCATTTTGTTATGACATACTCTTTTTGGTTCTAATCTATATAAAAATCTTGATCTTTTTCCCATGTCTTGGCAATATTATATATATACATATAGGTCTAATAATGATGAAGTAAGAGAGATAAGATGGGAAAATGGAGAACTAGGGATGCATGGCCTTGGGGGTGGTCAAAGTCAAATAAATCACCCTACATGGAATAGATCTAATTCAGGCGACACGCTCGAATCATTAGTGAATCAAGCCGCGGCGGCTCACAGTTACACCTTCCCAGCAGATGATCAGAAAGAAAAGTCGTCATCCCACATGGAACAAAATCGTGGAAGATCACCTCCCGGAGGAAAAATGAGTTTGGCGAAGAAAAGGGTAAGATCGGAGTCTGAGATGAAGTTTAATTATGCGGTGGAGGAAAAGGCAATGGAACGCAATAGTAGTGCATGTGCAAGTGCAAGTGCAGCATTTTGTAGGGATATAGATGCAACTATGATGAGTACTTGGGCTTCATTTGAGTCAACCAAAAGCTTGAAGAGTACCCAAAATGCAGATGAAGATCATTCTCTCTTTGATCATAATTGCTCGGTACGTAATAAATATCTACATTTATTTATTTGTTTCACTGAATTGGAAATTATATATTGTGACAACTTTTACTTTTAATACTAGCATGTATACTTTTATAATTGGCAAAAGTGTTTTTTAAAATTACCAATTCATTATAAGAAGTAATATATTTTTGCAGGAAAACCAGGATGAAGGACGCTTAGCCAAAGGGGAAAGCGTTCGCTCCCAATCGTCAGCGAAGCGTAGTCGTGCTGCTGCTATACACAATCAGTCAGAGCGGGTAACAACGTAATTACTGTTAAATTGATTATTTTCTGTCACATTTTCAATCTTCATTAGGCATTTATGTCATTAATTATAGCCTCAAATGATTAATTACCTGTAAAAACATGTGAATATATGGTGCATTGCTCCAGAGACGCAGAGACAGGATCAATGAGAAGATGAAGGCTCTCCAAAAGTTGGTGCCAAACGCAAGTAAGGTGAGCTTTTCTCTATTTTTTTTGTTTGTTTCCAGATGATATTTAAGACCCGACTTAAATTCTTTTAAGCACGTTATGGTATGCATGAACTTTTTTCAACGAGAATTCGAACATGGATTCGTCACACTGCTGGAAACTCCCATTTGAAATTAGAATATACATTTATATTAAGTACGTCATGCATGTTTTTGTTTTGTAACTGCAGACTGATAAAGTATCGATGCTGGATGAAGTAATTGAACACCTAAAACAACTTAAAGCACAAGTCCAAATAATGAATAGTCTAAGAAATAATATGAATATGAATATGAATATGCCGCAAATGGTGATGCAACAACAACTTCAAATGTCACTTTTGGCACGCATGGGAATGGGGATGGGAATGATTGGAATGATTGGAATGAACAATTTAGGTCGAAACGTGCCACAATCTCTTCCTCCCTTCGGCCATCTTGGCGGCTCCGCCCCATCTTTCATGCCAATGCCTTTTCTCATGCCGCAAGCGGTTCCGCCTCCACCTCCGTTGAAATCCAATTCTGATGCCACCACCTCTAGTCTCGGTGATGCATATTGCACATTTCTCGCACAAGTACGTTCGCTTATATATACTCTTTCCTAATTCTCCTAATTAATTCATAATTTTTGTTCAATTTACTTTTGGCATGTAATTTAGGTAAAGTTAAAAAATAGTGTAACTTTTGAATAACTTCATAATTTTGCTCTTAAGTAATGATTGAGAAATAGTTTTATCAAATCATCGTTTTATATGATAGAGTATTAATTTCTTAGAAATATTATTTCATCTAAGGTAATTAGCTAGAGAGATTTTGTTCTCCGATCCAAAACCTCGTAAAGAAAATAGGAGAATTGTTAGACAAATTTGACTATCGAAAAATTCTTATCTAGACATGATCTAATTAGAAAAATCTTAGACTTTGTGGTTAAGAATAACATCACATCATTATTCTTTTGGTCTCATAATAAATATGATTTGATGTCCTTCAATTTCTAACCACAAGGTATATGAATTTTTTCTAAACTATGTAAGAATTTCTCGCTTACAAAAATAATTATATAAATTTATCACATTCTTAATGTTTTTCGAGGAATACTAGCTAGTTATACTATATTTATTTTGTATTTCAGCAATCGATGAACATGGATTTCTACAACAAAATGGCAGCTCTATACGGGCAACAGACCAACCAATCCTCGACAAAAGAACCAGAACCAAATGATGTAATAAGAGGAGAATGACAAAATGGGCGCATATTTTTATGAAATGCAAAATTTGCCACACTTATTTGAACGTTTATATTATCTATATATGAAGTTTTGTGTGCTGGTACCAATTTATTAAATGTTCATTTATAATGTAATGAGGAATATGGTTGGATACAAATTGTTGTTTCAATCATTTGAACGTACGTACGATATTGTCCGTCTACTAGCTAGGCGCCACTACACCTAATAGAGACAAAATATTAGATTGGTGCATGCATATGACTGCATGTGGTTTTGATCACTATCATTCTATTGGCTAACTAATAATAATGTTTTACAAAGTAAAACAAAGGTAAAATTGCACAAAACGTCCCAAACTAATTAGTGATTTTGGATTTTCCTCTCAAATTATATTACCTCATCGAATTTCGTCCCGCAATTTAATATTTGTTTGAAATATCGTCTCAAACTAATTATTAATTTTGATTTTTCGTTCCAAACTATATCAACTGGCCGAATTTCGTCCCATAATTTACCATTTTGTATGAATAAAGTCCCCATATTAAATTTTTAATTTAATGAAAATGACGGTTCAATCTTGTAATTAGTTTGGGACGAATTCTGCAATATTATATAATTATTCATGTTAAAATTTACCACGTCGATCATGACACGTAAGCGGCCATGTGGTAATGTAACGGTAAATGCGCAATTTCCGTCTTATAATTAACGGTGGGATGATATTCTAAAAATATATTAATTATGGGACAAAATCCGTCAAGTTGAATAGTTTGGGATGAAAATTCAAAATCAGTGATTAGTTTGGGACAATTTTTGCAA
This sequence comes from Penstemon eatonii, assembly GCA_038501285.1. Classification (NCBI taxonomy): domain Eukaryota; kingdom Viridiplantae; phylum Streptophyta; class Magnoliopsida; order Lamiales; family Plantaginaceae; genus Penstemon; species Penstemon eatonii. The sequence goes on from CM076713.1 coordinate 43,239,365, forward strand.
TTTTGCCTAAAATAAAAGGCCAAATTTTACCATGAGTTTCCGACACATTCAAATTCAAACCTCCATTATTTGATTGTCATGATTGTGAATTTGGGCTTCTTGTGTGAGCTTAGGTAGAGCTGCAAAAATAAAGAACTAAAAAAAACCATTTGGAAGGGATTTTTTTTTTTATTTAATAATAATGATCAAACTTTTATCATAAAGTAATTTTAAGTATTACACTTGTTATGTAATTGATCATCTTTTTGAAGTTTTTCAATTACAAAAGAAATATGTATTACATTTCTCATATAAATTTTCTAGATTCGGTCAGTATCAATGTGAAATAGAATTTCCTACAAGTACCACATTTTTTGTGTTTATCAAATGAGATACTAACTAGGCGTACAAATTATTTTCCCATCCAAATTAAGAGAAGACTCGTATTAATATGTCGGGAAACTCTTGTTTCTAATTGTTAAGCTGACTTAATTGAAGGAATTCTTTTAGCATAAACTTAATTATATATTGGCCAATTTAAAGAAAAAGTCTAGCATAAACTTGGACCAAATTTAGCCAATATATATAAGCTACTACCTCTTTAATGAATAATGTATAGTCCTAAGTCCTAACGATATTCGTGACAAATTGAGAAAGTTGCTAATAAGAACTTTCGTGTTGATCGCCCTCAAGTTGAAAAAGACAAGTTTTTCTTTAAACGGTGGTCCTCCTTTTATTCAAACCATGCAAGTTTACAGGCATACATGGTCACAAATTTCTTCTTCGAGGGCCACCAATATAAAATACTTATAGTTTGAAAGGCATGCGAGTAAAATGCAAAAAAGGCCTTGGGTTACTTATATTAGCAAGAAGCCCCTTGTGTAAATATTTTATCTATATATTATATTTATTTTTATATTATTTATTTTATATTTATATTTATTTTATATACATATAAAAGTATGAGTTTGGCAAAGAATTTTTTTTTGTGATGACTAATATACCCTTCTTTAAATTATATTTTGATATTTAATTCTACGACAAAAAAGGTAAAATAAAAGAATCCTAGAAGTATAATTAGACAAGAAGTCTCTGCTACATAAATCTTATTATAATTATCTTTTAAAGTTTTACAAATCATTAAAATATTAAGGGTTAATTACATTGACCTCCCCTAAGGTTTGGTGAAACTCGCGTTCATTCCCTCTAAGAATACTAATTACTCGGACCTCCCCTGAGGTTTGCAAAACCTTACAAAACCCTAACGAAGACTAACGGAGGTGGATGGAATGCATGAAATTACCCTCTTGCCCTCATCAATTTTAATTACTTCGACCTCCCCTAAGGTTTACAAAACCTTACAAAAAATTATATTTGCCTATTAGTCCCCAAACTTTAATAAAATTAAATTTACACATAAAAAGAAAAGAAAAACTAACCCCACCCCGATTTATATCACATAAAAAAGAAAAAAAAATAGTTTATTAATTATGCAAATAGTAATAATAAATATGTAAATAAGATTTTATTTTCGTATTTTATAATAAAATATTATTTAATTGTATTGTATTTAAGTAAGATATAAATTTATGATTTCATTGTTGAAAATATTAAACACTTATATATATATATATATATATATATTTAAGTTTAAAATTGAAATAACCCATAAATTTAATTATTTACAAATACCTCATAGATAACTATTTTATAAAAGGGTATTTGAATTAGTATCTTTAAATTTTGTGAAAAAATATTTATTGATTTTTTTAGTTAAATTTTTATAAAATACATATTTCAATATTGTATAATTTATCAATAGTGTAAAAAATAATTTATTAATTAGGTAAACAAGATTTATTTTAGTATTTTATAGTAAATATTATTTAATAGTATTGGGTTTAAGTAATCAATAAATTATTGTCTGGGATCGCTGGTTCCAGGCCGGCGACGGCCTGGGATATTCTCCCCAGGTCGTCGCCGGCCTGGATCCGGTGATCCCAGGCCGTCGGGACGGCCTGGGAAGGTGGTGACTGCGGGGTTGGGGGTTTGGGTGGGGTGGGGTGATTTTAGGATTTTTTTATAAAAAATTATATTTATATCTTTATTATAAAAATTAAAATATTATTGAATATATATTTTTTCTTTAAAAAATTTTATGTTATATTTATGAATAATTAAAAAATAATAATTTCCCAACAAATAAGTTCTTTAATTATTTCATATCTATAAAACTTGAGTTGATATATGTGTAATATGTGTAATATTTTTTCTAAAACATTATTGGCTAATATAAAATTTTATAAACATGTGTAATATTTTTTCTAAAACATTATTGACCATTATAAAATTTTATATTTATAGACATAAAAATTAAACTTGAGTATTTTCAATATTTTTCTATCAAGTAAAATATAATAACACTAAAAATAATAATAAAAATAAATTTGAATGTTTATATTTATTTGAATTTATTTACACAAATAAGAGGGACAATGTGGAAATCTATACATTAAAAATAAATTTCAATGTTTATATTTATTTGAATAAAAATAATTTTTTATAAGAGTTAGTAGTGTATTTCTCTTTGCATATATTTTACAACAAGTAAGAAAATACTTTAGAAAATATTTAAAATGTTATTTTAAATATAAATATACATTAATAAAGACATTACACATTTTATATAAATTTAACAATATTTTAATCCACAAATAAATTTGACATTACTACTAGATTCATTCTCATGCAACAATGTAACATTTGCTGAAAGGGGCCGGTAATATAGTCCATACATATTTGCTACAGTAAGTCGGGGGCAAAATTGGCAATCTTCAAAAAATTTATGATGACGTAAGCAAAAATTAATGGAACCCTAACGGTTGTAATGTTTTTCAAACCTCGAGGGAGGTCCGAGTAATTAGTATTCTTAGAGGGGAATGAACGCGAGTTTCACTAAACCTCAGGGGAGGTCCCTGTAATTAACCCAAATATTAAATCAAAAAAATCTATTACTCTATATTTCTTAAAAAAAATATTTGTAAAGTTCTTAAAAAGTTTACATAAATTAAAAAAAAAAACACTATTTAGTTTAACTAAAGAAACATAGAGTTGGAAATGATTAAAATATGTAAAAAGGGGTAAATTTTGATTAAAAATATATGATCATGTAAATCAATGGAAAAATGGGTTAGATAGAAGAAAAAAGCGAGTTAAAGCAGAAAAAATTGTGCAATTGATAAAAAAACAAGGTAAATCGGCGAAAAATTGGTAAAACCGATAAAAAAATGAATGACACCGGGTAGACACGGGATAACAAAAAAATAAATAGGTCGAATCAACAAAAAATATTGAGTTAAATTGACAAAATATGTGAAATAGTCGTTAAAATAGGTTAAATCATATATATATATATATATAAAAAAAAAAAGCAAAATCGACTAAAATTGGGTTAAACTGGAGAGAATGACTGAATTGATTAACAAATGAGATAAACCACAAAAAATGGGTGAAATCGATTTAAATAGGAAAAAAAACGAGTTAAAGCAAAAAAAATGTGCAATTGATATAACAACAAGATAAACCAGCAAAAAATGGGTAAGCCCGATGAATTAAAAAAAAAAAAAAGAATGACATTGACTAAACACATTATACCAAAAGCTTGATCAAATCGATAAAAGAACAAGAACAAAAAAAAAAAGTTAATTTGCAAAAAAGTTCAAATATGTAGCTTTAATCAGTAAAATGATAAGTAAAATGGATTGATTAACAAATGGAATAAACCACAAAAATATGGTGAATTCGGTGAAAGAACGGGTTGCAATAACAAAAAAGAAATGATAAACTCGATGTAAAAGCAGGTAAATTCGATATTTCTTTGGAAAGTTCTTAAGTAATTATCACTTTTTTTTTGGTTACAAATAATTATCACTTATTAAATAACCTTAAAACAAAAAAAGGTCAACTTCGAGCTATATGAATAAAACAAAGATCTATTTTATTTAACTGAAAAACTTATAATTGACTTAAGTCAAAATACGTCAAAACATAAAATATTTAAAATCGATGAAAACGAATAAATTCGATTAAAAAATACTTTCTCCTTCTCATTTTTATTTATCCCTTGGTACAGTTGATCAGTCAACTTGACTAAATTTATGAAATTATAATAAATAATTTAATTAATAAATTTTACTAATAAGTTGATAGTATCATATGACACCATATATATTAATATTTAAAAGATTTAATACACCATAAATATGAATAATTTAACAAGATAAGTTACTTAAAAGATTGAAAAGTTTGATCGGGTATATATTAATTGTAGCTAATGGAGTAAAAAAATTGGGATGGAGGGTGTATATGATAAAAAAAAATGGAAAAATGGGTTAGATAGAAGAAAAATAAGTTAAAGCAACAAAAAAATGGTCCAATCGATAAAACAACAGGATAAACTAACAAAAATATGAATGGTATTAGCTAAACATGGGATAACAGGAAAAAAAAAGGATCAAATCTATAAAAGAACAAGAACAAAAGAATTAGTTAAATTGGCAAAAAAATGTGAAATAGGTGAGAAATAGGTTAAATCAAGATCAAGGGAGAAAAAAATTGATGTTGACGTTCAAATTATAGTTTTAAAATAGTATGTATTTTTACGTTATAAATACTTAGTAGTTATAGTTCATTTTTTTATTTTCAAGTTTTGTATTAGATATTTATGATAACAACTTTAAATTATTTGTAACAAAATAGTAATAATTAAAGTGATTTAGTCAAAAAAAAATTATGTGATATGTTATTAACACCATAATATTATGAGTTAATAATGTTAACAAGGGGTTATAATCAACATTTTTAAGTGGACAGTGATGCTTTCACATTTTGTTTCAACGAATAAAAGTCCACATTTTAAAGTGGACAGTGATGCTTTCACAATATTTATAAATAATGAAGAATACTCCACTTATAGCATGTAAAACACATTGCAATCTTAGAAGGAATACATAAAAATATCTGACAATTAGGTAAAACATATATTTTTCATCTTACTATAATTTGTATAGGCTGTATACCCCTATATATTATCCGAGGAAGGAAATCAAAAGATTCTGAATTTACTTCTAACGTGGCTAATGAAACAGATAGATATGTAACATTTATCACAAAACATATTGAGCAATTAAACAATCAATCCGTACAAAAAAGAGTGGTGAAAATTGCGAAAACTCAATCGCCACGATTTACGACAATTTAAATATCGGGTCGAAGGACTTTGAAAATTAATAAAAATACATCAAGAAATATTTAGAAAACTGATAAGCGTACAAAAATTGATCTAAAATAATGATGTTGTGAAAGTCAAATGAGGTTCATGTTACATAAATTTTATTACAAGCAAATGATGTATTTTTCATTCTTGAAAGGTGGCTTCTTTAAGAAATCTTGAAACCTCTCATAATATTCTGAAATACTTTCATATCTTCTTGGTTCGATTACAATATTCTGTATATTGCTTTAATTTTCAAATTTTAAGATATATACAAATCAGAATATAACTTAGGTATTTTTTTTTAGAAGAAGAATATAAATTAGTTAATGCTATTCCTTTCAACCCTATTAAAATTATCACATCCAGCTAGCAACAGTTAAAGAACTGGTCCATGCTTCTTTGGTGGGAACACCTATCTCAATTCTATATACACATGGTAAGGTTGAGTATAGATTCACTCTCTCATAATTACTTTTCTTTTTAAAAAGAAAACTTGATGCATTGTGTAAAAAAATAAAATTCCCTTTTCGATATATTAGAAAAATAAAATCAAATTCACAGAACCTAAATTAAATGGCAAAGAAATCCTAAATTTGATTTTTACCATCAGGATTTTGGAGTGCGGCCAAATAGTTTGGTAAATAATTATATAATGTAATGACTAAATAAAATAGAAGAAACTCTAACTTCTCAATGGAATGATCTATATTGCATTTATTTTTTTTCCCTTCACCGGCCTCTAACTTGTTATGATTATCTTGGTTCAATTAATTTGGTGGTTGTACATTGGTGTTGTCCTTCATGCAAAAGAACCCATAAATAAAATCTTTTATAGAAGATTTATTGGTCCATACGTGTGACATTCGCTTAAATACTTGCGGTGAGCAATTAGGTTGATTATTTCAAACTATCGCAATCCCAAGGGTTGTCAATCAATGTCTAGGGGTAGTAAGGTTGAAGATTTCTTGCAATGTAAATGATTTAGCATCAAATTCTCACACAATATTCTACATATAATTAAACATGCGATTCTGATAGGGAAAATGCAAGTTACTCTCCCGTGTTTTGTTAAGCCTGCAAGAAATTATCCTGTAAATTTTTCCTGTGTCAAACTTCCTTATGTTTTTAAAAACCCTGCAAAAAAAATCAAATTTGTAAAAAAATAGGTCGTTTTGGATCGACATGTTTCAAGAAATCATTTTTAAAATATATCACGTGAAGTTGTAGGGACCAACTTAAAGTATTTTAAAAATGGTTTCTTGAAATATGTCGATCCAAAACGGTCTATTTTTTACAAATTGGGTATTTTTTGCAGGGTTTTTGAAAACACAAGGAAGTTTGGCGCAGTAAAAGTTTCACAGGGTACTTTCTTGCAGATTTAGTATAACACAGGGAAGTATTTTGCATTTACCCCGATTTTGATAAAGTTGAACTTTAATTTTATACAATAAAATGTGAAAAATATATACTATACTATTAAGTTTTTTAAGAGTCCGTTCAATAAATGATTTTTAGATCTGCAAGAAATGATTTTTAGACCAAATCATTTATATTATAGTTGTGTTTAAATGATTTTGGGCAGTATTTTATAGTTTTTTGGCTTCCAAATAATGTAATTTTATAATTTAAAAAGTAAGATGATGCCATGAGATGAACGAACCTATATACAAAGAAATGTGTTGCTATATTTTCATAGTTTTATTTTATGGTAATTTTTCTTTTTGTTAAAATTTACGATAAACAAAAACCTACCATCAATAGGTTTTCAAAAAAAAAATCTTAATAAATACGGATCAAATATTGCCCATAATTACCATTTTCTTTTTTAAATATTTCATTTAGAAACACAAAATTAGGGTTGTCAATAGGTCGGACTCGGGTCCAACTCATATTTGACTCCATTAATGTCGCATTGAATATGGGTTGAATTCGAATGTTGCTTGAAAATAAATCTTTCAAGACCACTGAATATTGCTCAGATTTATTAACGTTACAATTTCAATTAATTTATCTCATGTTTTTAATTTTTTAACTAAGATACGTGTTTTTAAATAAAAATATGCATAGAATTAATATAATGAATAAACTATTAACTAACATTCTTCTAAATTGATGATAAAATGTTGGTGCTAATGTTATACTCCCTTTGTCCCAAGTTATCTGTCGTTGTAGAGAAAAAAATATGTCTCAAATTATTTGTTACGTTAAAGTTCCAGTACACTATTAATTACGTATTTTAAGTATGTAAGAGAGAAAGTAAAAGAGAGAGTGTAAATCTTAAATAACATATAAATAGCTAATGGTGAGATATATAAAGAATAAGGATATTTTAGATATATATACTTTGTTTTTTCTCTAAAACTGAAGCTATTTAGTATGCACCTTAATCTATATATATATCTATCTATATCTATACTATTATAAAAGCATGAATATTTTTTAATTTTTTTGTATGGACTAAAATACCCTTATTTGAATTATTATTTAATTAAATGATAAATATATAAAAGTAATTGAAGATGTATAGTTAGACATAAAGTCTTATTGTATTTATCTTCTATATAAAATCCTAAAATTTATAGATTATCTCTTACATTTTTTTTAACCTTCTCTTATAATAGATAAAAACGAACCATAAAAATACACTATTATTTTAAATAGTCCCTAAATACCCTTATTTGATTATTATTTAATTAAATGATAAATATATAAAAGTAATTGAAGATGTATAGTTAGACATAAAGTCTTATTGTATTTATCTTCTACATAAACTCCTAAAATTTATAAATTATCTCTTACATTATTTTTTTTAACCTTCTCTTATAATAGATAAAAACGAACCATAAAAATACACTATTATTTTAAATAGTCCGTAAATAATAGATGAACATTATTATATTATAGCATCAATATTTATTTAAACAAGAAAATATTAATTTAAAATTTTAGTACAACATAAAGTCATAGACATTCTAAATATAAAAATTTAAATTGAAATTTTCTTAAATATCTTGATGTTACAAAACAAAATTAAAATTTAATCGTATCTTAATATGATAGAATAAAAAATATTTATGGCATGGCTAATTACGTAATTTAGTTTGACTAGAATAGAAAACTATAATGAATATTCAATAATATCAAGACATGCATAACCTTGAATTTTCATGGAATTGTTTTCGTGAAAAACGGGTGAAATTGGTGAAAATGGGTGAAATCGATATAAAAAAAAAATTCTTTAAAATATGTGAAATTGATGAAAATTCGAGTGCAATTGGTGAACACTGGAGAAGTTGGTGAAAATTTGGGTGAAACCGGTAAAAAAGTGCCCCCGAAATTGGTAAGCACTTGTGAAATCGATGAAAATTTGGATCAAATTCGTAAAAAAATCATGAAATCAGTGAAACGACAATATCAATGAAAAGTAGGTTAAAATCGGTGAAAAAATGAATAAAGTTGGTGAAAATATTTCATATTGATAAAAATGCAGATTGGTGAAAAGAACATGTGAAATCAGTAAAAAAAATGTTCAAAATAGGTGAACAAGGGTAGTATGATAAAAATGTGTGAAAAATCAGCTAAAACAAAAGAGTTTAATTGGCAATATATGGTGAAACCGGTAGAAAAATTGTTTAAAACGGAAAAAATAATGGGACAAAATCTTAAAAACTATAAAAATAATTTATAACCGACAAAAAAAAAAGGGTAAAACATTGAAAAAATTAAACTGGTTAACCAGGTGAAAAATTAATTAAACTAAAAATAGGTGAAAACGGATTAATTTGCTTTATTTTAAAACATACTCAATTTAATTTTACTCATATTTACAAAAGACACCCATAAAATTAACTAAACACGTACAACGTACGTGCATTTTTCTAGTATGGATAAAAACATATAAAACGACTAATGATTTGATATAGAGGAAATAAAATAATTTTCTATTTCTTTGCAGATACTTATTTTTAACGATTCAAACAGAACTCTATCCATATTCATTCCATGTATTTCAAACTTCACAATCGAATCAGATACATTTTAATCGGATAAGATACATTTGATCTCTAATCGAACAAAATCAATAATAAATCAAATCAGAATTCATATCCATCTCATTGACAGCCCTACACCAGACATAATTCTAATTTCGGTTTTTCTTTTGATTGATTTCAAGCTGTCGTAAGTCGTAACAACAGCCATTAACATGGAGAAATTCGTAAGACACACCGTTATGTGTAATTGAAGGATCAGAAAAAAGATCTCATATCTCTCGTGCAACAAGCTACATACTCCATTCTCTCTCTCTCTCTCCTTTTTTGTTTGTTTAGGAAGTTACTCAATTTGTCCACGCACATAAATATCAGATTTGCTATTCTACATAACTAAACCATCACTTAACCATTTAACTATTTGTAGTACAGTATTAATTTTAACAATTTTGTACTAATAAAAAATTCAAATCATATCATAGTACTAATGTATTCTTTATATTTTTCAAAAAAATAATTAATTAAATCGTTTCAATATTACACTTACCAATATAGTAAGGCTCTAACTCAATAATACCAAAAATATGATCTATGTCGAAGAGTACATACTTCAACATCCCTTTTTTTTTTCACAAGAATGAGTGCAAAATTGGTGAGCATGTAGATGCTGATACTTAGATTCCCAACACGAAAAGGTGGACATGTAATTAATCAGAGCATACTTTCAAGAAACATAAGCTCAAGCGAAAGGAGGAACCTTTAAAGATCATCGAGATTTTAATGCGGCATGACCGGTGTCACCCAAATGTTTATGCAGTTTATTCCTGTTAATAAACAAAAAGTATCTTAGAATATCCAAAATGATATAATAATGTAAATGACAATCTCATATAGAGGTATGAAAAAGCAAGGATATACCTTGATTCAAATTCTTTCCCACATTTCTCACATACATTATCTGAATCTTCTGCTGCCGCCTGAAGATTATGGAAATTAGAGATGAAAACTTATTTGAACTCATCTTTCATAAATTTGGTTAGAATTAACAGAATAAACAGTCACCTTTAATCTTAGGTTTTTAAAGTGTTTATATGCAAAAAGTCTCCTGATGCAGTGACAGAAATTATAATTTGTACCTTTACATAGCAAAACGTAAAATTGTTCTTTTAGTATCCCAACTTCCGAACACTAATGAAAATGGGCGTTTATCTTTCAAGGAAGCACATTAGGTCCTAATTTTAAGAATTTTTAATCATATATCTTTTGAACTCAAACACTTAGTCCTTATCTTTTAGACTGTCACATTTGATCCTCTAGTTATCACTTTTAATCATCTATCTATCTTATGATTTATATATAGATTACTTTTTACAGTATTTCATAATTACTAATTGCATGTAAAATCATTTGTATGGAAATTTGACCTATTGGACTCACTACTTTTAGTTTCGATGTAAAACTGTTCAACCAAAGAGAGGATTAAGTGATCAAAACAGATAAAGGTCCAATTGCCCAAATAGATTGAGCTTGAAAGATAAAGGATTAGATAAAAAAAATGGACCAAATGTGTTGAGCTAAAGAGATACTTGTCAAGACTAAAAATTAGAGTACTAAAAAGGCATATTTGAACAAGGCAAAACAAGTAAGAAGGCGTTATTACCTTTTGTCTCCTTCCTTTGGAGGCAACTTTAGTCTTGGATACAGTTTCCTTCTTTGTTTTATGATTCTTTTTTACAGCTTTACGTGGATTCTTATCACTCTTTTCTGCCTCATCATCTGCTCTGTTCTTAGTCTCAATCTCAGGTTCTGGTAAAGAACTGGAAATTGACTCCTTAACATGAGAGTCATCATTTTGCCATTCATGTTCTTCAACCTTGCTATCTTCTGCTGCCACGTCAGTTTTCACAATTTCTGGTTCTTCATCTTGTCTTCTACCCCTTCTCCTCCTGCCACCCTTGTTTCTCCGAGAACCCTTTGTGTCATTATACTCCATGAAATCAAACTCATCAGAATCGATCTCCACTGGAATTTTGTCAGCTGGAGTTTTAGTCTGATTCCCCAATTTGTTGTTTGTCTTACGCCCGGACACCATAGCTTCAAGGACAATTGCTTCATCATCATCTGATCCCAAATGAGTACTTACTCCAGTTTCTCCACTACCATTAGCAATATCAGCAACCACATCTTCCTCACTAGATACAGCATTTTCATATTCAGATTCCTCTCCATTTATACTAACACTACCCTCAAACTGCTCATGTATCTCACTTACCCCATCATCCGGGGATAAATAACCGGTGCCATCTCCATCAACCTCCTGTTGGTCCTCCCCTTTTCTTCTATTTCCTTTGGTTTCATCAAATTCTCTATCTTGCTGACCAAATGCTTCCCTCAATTCTGCCACCTTCTCTTTATGCTTCTTAGATTGTTCATGGTTCTTCCATTGTTTATCACTCTTGAACTTCTTGCTACAAACTACGCAATACAGCTCATTTTTCTTTTCCTCCTTCACCAAATCTTCAGCTTCATTATCCTCCATCTCTTCAACCTTCGCCCACTCAGGCTCCTCGTAATTATTTGCTCTCTCTGCTTTCTGTCTCTCCAACTCTTTCTTTCTCTGTTTCTCTTCCTCTCTCTTCCTCTCCATTTCTTCATTCCTTTTCATTTGCATATCAATTACCCTCTTGTCCCTCTTCTTCACAAACTCTGCTAGTCCCCTAACTGTCTCGTTATACTCCCTCCTTGCCTTTTTCCTTAACTTCTTGTTCTCCTCCTCCATTAGCCTTCTCGACTTTCTGTTTGGACCTGCCATTGCATCATATTGGTCCGCCCAAAAGAAGTCCATAGATGTACCAAACCCTAACCAATAGTTATAAAATGCCGTCACCTGAATAACAAATTGTGATCATATTTAATCCAACAGGACATCTTATAGTTGAAAAGAGTTTACGAGAATTTCTGCAAGTGAAAAGCAGTGCAAAATTTTGATATCAACCAGAGCTCCAAATAATGATGCTGAGGCTCTCGACATATATTCATATTTCTTAATAACGAGTGCATCAAAGAGCATGAAACTCCAGCAACTTAGAAATCAAACAGTGAATGAGTGAATTAACAAGAATTTACACTCAAATTTTAAAATCTTTTGAAGACACTAACTTGATTCATAAAACTTGAACGTTTTAAAATTCTCCAATGATTTAATTACCAAGCATCTTATCAAGGATTGTATGTCAGGAAATTGATACCGAAATGCAATTAGATGTATTAAACATTTATAGTACAGCTTATATTATTTTTTCTAACAACTACATTAGCTTAATATATAGCCTCAGCCATTTGCTACAGTCTAGGTCCAATCTAAGAAGTAATATACACAGCCAACCTATTTCCTAACTAAGACTTAAGAATGCATATCAATAAATGCAATGCCAAACAAGAGAAGCGTTTAAATTGTCAAATTTCGCCTGAAGCCGAAGCTGTGGACAAAGGGGAGCTGTGGACATAGATTTACCCGAATAAACTTAAGGCAAAACACGAGTATAATAATATAAGTAGGAAAAAAACCAACATTGAACACATGTTGCGACAATTTCAGTTTAAATCAAAATGGCAACAGAAATAAAAACAAAAATTGATACTCCATGAATTGTCAAATTAAAACTAAACAATGTAGTTAGAATATAAAGCGGTACGACAGAATGGGAAAAAAAAAAACATACCTGCACATAAGGACTGTCCAAATTGCCCATGAGAGGCGCTTCCTTAGGCAAAGGCAACCCTAATTTCTTGGCGAAATTCAATTCATTTGCGTAAATCTTCTCGAACAAATCCCCATACACTTTATAAAACCCTCGCCCCGAGTCCGAGTACCCGGAATAAACCGAATTCGAGAAGAACGAAAACAAATCCGGCACGAAAGAACCAGAAGACGAACCGGAAGAACTGGTGGTGGAAGAGCTGAACAGTATTTGGTTTCGGTGAGAGTCGTACCAAGCGCGCTCCCGCGCGTCGGAGAGGACCTCGTAGGCGTTAACAAGCTCCTGAAAAGCAGCTGTGGCTTCAGATTCGGGGACGCCGGATTTGACGAGCTTGTCGGGGTGGCGTTGGAGAGCGAGTTTTCTGTAAGCCGATCGGATTTCTTCGGGTGCGCAATCGCGGCTCAAACCCAGGACTTCGTATAGGCATCGCTTTTCAGAGGATGCCATTGTTGGTTGGGTAGGGGGTGTTTGGTTCGAAGAGAAATGTGGGGTTTTGTGTAAATGTAGGGTTCGGGAAAGGGAATTGGTTGTGTTTTGGCTATTAGACACGATTTAGGAAATTTTTGGAATTGATTTGGCCGGGTTTCATTTTGGTTTAATCTCAAATATTGTTTTTGGAGTTTTTAGGGAATTTTTTTTAAACTGAATTGGAAAATAGTTTCAATTAAATAATATAGTTTTTTTTTGTTTGAGATGTAAAATGGGGAAAGTGCACTTCACCCCTAAAACTCAAAATGCAAAAAAGGCATTTACTCCAGAACACTATTTGGGTTCGATCTTATTCTGATTCTCCTCGAAGGAAAATGTTTCTTCATTTTTTGCCTAACAATTCTATGAACATTACTAATGAAATTTATACCCAAAAAAAAAAAACTACTAATGAAATAGAAGAGTAAATCGCAATTTTGGTCCTCCTTATGGATTTAACTTTTGCACTTTCGTCCCTCTTAAATTTTTTGTAGCAGATTGGTCCTTCTTATCAATATAGTATATCACATTTGTCCCTCTTAAATACAATATTTAAATTCAAAATATAATCTAAAATTGATGAAAGTTGATGTATTTCATATATAAGATGAACTAATGTGTTTCACTACATTGATAAGAGGGACAAATTTACTACAAAAAATTTAAAAGGGATTATAAGAGAGACGAATGTAAAACATTACATTGATAAGAGGGACCAATCTGCTACAAAACATTTAAGAGGAACGACAATGCAAAATTTAACTCATAAGGAGGACAAAAAATGCTATTCACTCGAAATAGTTATACTACACTTCTATAGTCTATAATGCGGAAAGTGACGAATATAATAATTCATGTGAATTAAATTTCGGACCAAATTTCACAATAAACTCTTGCAAATTTGAACTGTGTTTATTTGTTCAAGCACATCATAATCATCGCAAAATGATTCATTTCTTTTTTCCATACACAAAAATTTATGATTGCATCCTTCCAAAAACAACTAATATGTAATAGCAGCAACATCTGATGATACCATTGATTGAATAAACCTCGACAGTTTTATTATATATACATGGTCTAATATTTTAGAGAAATTTCAAAATCAATGCGAGACATAATCCATTTTCGGCCTTGTCATGCTATTTATATAACAAATTTCTCAAATCAAACATCTTTTTTTTTGTCTTGTATCTATCTGTCTATCTATCGTTCAATCCTTAACACTTGCTTAAAAGGATAAAATATGGTTGTGCTTGGTCAAATCAGTTAATCCTTACAATGCGACAGAGCCCTCACCCGAATGGAGCAAATTGAAGCATCCGACTGACTCTTCATGAGATCTCTTGCAAGGAAGATTCTTTTTTGTCTATTGATATGCTGGTCACTTTATGATGTTCTCTAAGAAATTCTACGGCCATGAAAGTAAGAGCTGAAGCTGGCATATACCACACAATTCTCGGAATGCTACCTCTGAACATCCCCCTTACGCCTTCAGCCAACCATATCTTAGAAACAGCATCCGACCATCCAGTATACCTGAAGAAATATTTCGATACAATAAAAGAAGTTATATTTGATTATGAAAGCTTTTTAGGAGAAATAAAAGTGAGTCATGCTTGCGAGATCAACAATAAGGGCAGTAAATATTAGGAACCGAGTAAATGATAGTGCCAGCTTCTTCAGCAAAGTAATCAGATAATTACATATGCAGTATATTAATCCATTCTTTTTAAATCACTAAAACAGGGGATATTCAACGAACCAAACAAACAAGAAGAATGTGTAGCATCAGTCATTGTATTTCAGAAATTAAGAGAATGGTAGGAGTTCGCAGGAGTAGAAACAAAAAATCGATAAAGTGAAATGAAACAGTAGCGATACCTAGAGGCCGTCCCTTGTACTTGCAATCTGGTTTTCACAACATCCAGTGGAGTAGTGAGAAATGCACTTAAACCTACAGTTATTAGAATAGATTTTATGAAAATAAACTCTAAGAATGATCAAATAATTGCCTGATTACCTTTAAACTATATATATAGGAGTATTTCAGAACAAACATACATACCACCAGCTAATCCTCCTAATATAAGCCCCTCAAAAGTACTATTAGTGCGTAACTTTGCATTGGGAAATAGTTTTTGTTTCCCATAGTGTGTCATGCTCTTAAAGGCCTCATAGAAGGTAACCTGCGAATTATGAGCATAGATACAAATTAACAAACATAGTATGGCTTAAGAACATAGAACAATCAAACAACAAGAAATGAATAGTCATGGATATCCATGCACAAACTGTTTTGAGCTAAAACAATTGACAACATGAAACACCAGAGGTCATAATAAGATTTACATTTTTCATTAATTGTCAATGTAATGGCAAATGAAGATTCTTCTATTTTCAATTCCTCCTTACAACCACTTGGAGAGCAACAAATACCCTTCTGACTCCCCTTTGCTGATAAGAACCTTATGTGAAATTGAACAGTGTAAGTTTTTTGAAGACATTCACAAATTTCTAGCAAGCTCATGCTTAACCATACACAGGTACAATTATGTTAACATATCTCTAGAGAAGTGACACTAATAAGACTGTGAGGAGGAATTAATATAACCAACCACTCCTATATTACTATTGCAATTCAATTTCATATGAACATAATTGTTAATTCGAGATTGAAATACTAAATGTGGAAAGCCCTGAAAATTAATTTTCGAACCAAGAGTTTTTACAAGCATCGAAAATGATAATATCATAGAAACCAATCATAAAATTTTATACCATAAGGCCAGCAAATGGGACATCCCGTACAAGTGTGGACCAGTATCTGCAATAACAAGCATATAAATCTTCAAATTCAAGACAATATTAAAGGGAGAAAAAAAAAACAATGCTAACATAAATGACGTTATTGCACAGAAAATCCAACTCCACAATATAGAGAATGCAAAATGTATAGTTCAGTTACACATTTGTTTTCTAGCTAGTTTGCAGTGCATTATGAGATGATCTTACACAATCAGTATTTTCTATCTCCATTCTCCTTTTAAAAAAAATTCACATTCCTTCTTCATTTTTGGGGTGTCTGGAAGTTAGTCTCAACAGCTATAGGGCATTGCTAGTACAGAAGCATAATAAATCAGTGCAAAAACAAGTTCCCTAGAACCCCTCATATGTCACATTAAATCAATAATGTCTCACAAAAAATCTAGCGAAAGAAGCACAAGTTTAGACATTGATGTTGTAGGTTATACCCTGCATAAAGTCCCTTCAGCCCCTGTTCCTTCCATATTGAACATCCAGCATGAAACATTCCAGAATAGTAGCCATACATGTGCCCACCGTGTTTAGCAGGAGAAACATCCTGCACCACAAGAGAATTCCAATAATTCCTCGAGCCTTGAACCTGCATGCGTTGCTTCATCACTTCGCAAGGAACATATATAAAAGAGCCAAGAGTATCTCCTGAACCGAAAAAACAGATACTTTGTGAGTTACTCCAGGCAAACCCACGTATGGTCAAATTTACAAAAACCAGAGTAGGATACCTAATGCTCCAGCAATAAAATGTGTCAAATGACCATCGAGGCTAGGATGTGACTCTTCAATCCATTTCTTTGTAGACTCTATGACTCCAAAATAAGTAGCTCCAGTGGCAAGAGATCCCATTACTCCTGGTGCTATACCCCTGTAAAAGCCTATCATAAAGTAATAGATGAACTAGTGAACCAACACAACAAATAATTGAATAACCATCACATACATGCACAACAATATTTATGGGAAACAAAAACAAAAAAAATAAATTAACATAAATAAAAAATCATTTACCTCCCAAACCATCTCTACCCCAAATGCCTCGAATCAAGTGCATTGCATTTCCCTGATTCTGAAACCAACAAGATAGTGACTCAGTGTTAAAATACTAAAAACCATCCAAATAAACAAACTAATCAATTAATAATCAAGTATATCAAGGAATACTCTACACAATAACGTATAAAGACCTTGCATTTATCGAAAATGGCTTGGCTTTGAATGCGAGTCTTGATGGTATCAACAGGGTGCATCATTCCCTCGCCGAAAGCACCGGCAATTGCGCCCCATAAGAATTCTCTCCAAACTGAAGAATACAAAGTGACATTTCACAAACACCTTTCAGCTATTCCATATTAATCATATATTAATAAGAAGCAACTGAATATTTAATTGTTATAAGATGTACCGAAGAATTTGTGGGTTGAGATGGTGAGGTTATTAGACTCTGCGTACTGATTGGAAGTTGAGCGGTTGATAGCCATGGGATGCTTCCTAGGGTTTTAGTTCAGTCTCAGGTTAAATGATTTTGAAGAAGGCGGGTTTTTTGGGAGATCCAGTTTGGGCCAATTAAAAATCTCCATCATTTTGTTTTTATAAGAGAAAGAAAATATATTTCCAAATTCGTCTGGGTTATAATAAATAATTCCAAAATACAATGGAAAAAAAAATCTTTCTAACTTATTACTAACGTACAATTGAATGAAATACAAACAACGATAAAATCCATGATCAACAAGTTTTAAAATATTATGCTCTTGGAAAAAAAATTAAAATAATATGATGAAATGGAAACTGCAATATTAGCTTAATTTGTGTTAGACATAATGGGTTTAGACCATCTTCATGGGATCGAGTTCTTGATTAAATGCCAATTTTAATTAATTAATTTAGTGGATTATAATTACTAAAATTTGGATTGTTTGTATATTTATCAGGAGATTAATCTTATATATCTTCATCAGGAGATTAATTTTATATAACCACTTGTTTAAATTCATGAATACTGTGAATGATAATTGTCTACAAATTGAGTGACTTGAGTGAGTTTTTCCCAATTCCATAAAATCAAATGATGTCCATCCGACATTGATGAGAAATGACAATTTTGAGTTTTTTATTTAACTCGAAGTTTAGAGTAAGAGTTAGGGCCATTGGCATGAAAGCTTTGTCAAGGGAAGAACTAACAACATGCTAATACACTCTAAAAAAGTACGGAGGACGAACAAGGTTGTCATACATTTTCGAACTCGGTCGAATTCAACTCAAGCGCCTAATCCAAAGTGAAAATGTGCACCAAATTGGTTCAGTCCCTAAACCGAACTTTTGCATACGTCACGAATCAATTCAAATACACCCTCGTGAATCTATAAAAAGTAATAGTATATAATTTCATCAACTTTATCTCTTATTTCAAGCAATTAAACATAAAATGGTATGTTTGTTTGATATATAAGAGAGTAGTTAAGGTTTGTAAAATAACCTTGACTTATGTAATGTCGATTGTTTTGATTTTGGAAAAGTAGTTTGAGAAATAAGATATATGTTTTTTTTAAACGTTTATGTTATAGGTGTAAGATGTGTAAGGTTTTATGTCAAATGATATTTGTTATGTATGATAAGTTGTGTATAAATTTTTTATTCTATGTCAAATCAAAGTAGAGTTTATGTAGTTCATTTTTAGATCATAAAATTATTGTTTTGTTTGAATTTTGCGAGGTTAGTTTTAAAAATTTAAGAGATGATAAATTTAATATTTCAGTAAGTAGAATATATGTTTATCTCGCTTTTTCGAAACACATAATCTTTTTAAAAAATGTGAAACAAACATGCTCAAATACTCTCCTTCTGTCTATGTTTCGGTATTCTTTATATTCATGTTTAGTTGTTCAATACTTAATTAAAAAATTGAACACCTGACTATTGTATCTTGATAGACTATTAGATGAGATGAATTGCATTAAAAAATGTCATTCGTTCGTCTAATAACTAATGTACTTATTCTACAAGTAAATTATTATTTGAAAAATTCTTGTCCAAGCCTGACTTGACCAAACCCATCCAACCATCAAACAAGTGTATCGTACTTGCTTTGTGATTGGTCACTTTCCTGGAAGTTACATCCAATCCCAAAGCAAGTGTATTACACTTACCATGTAATAGGGGTGGGCATTCGGGATCGGGTTTCGGGAACCCGTCCCGTCCCGGTCGGGATTTTGTATTTTGGGACGGGAAATATGATGGATTTTCGGGTTTTGGGAAACCCGAAAACCCGACAAACTAAATCGGGACAGGATTCGGGTATTGCCCCACACCCGATTGGAAAAACCGAATCCCGAATTCCTTATTATACAAAATAAAGTACCCCTTTCAAGCAATCTCTTACTCCCAAACCATTAACAATTCATGACCATAAAGAAAAATATAAAGTCTTGAAGACAGTTTTTAGTCTTCGAACATATCTCTCACTTATTTTTTCGGTATATGCTTTTTTTTTTTTTCTTGATTTATAAGGATTTAATTTTTTGTCAAGGATATGAAGGAGCAAAATAAAGAAAAGTGTGTTACTTATACCACATAGGAGTTTAAAATTACTATTTTCGGGAAACCCGAACCCCAATCCCGAAAACCGATATTTATCGGGAACCCAAAATATCGGGACCAAGTCAATTCAAACGGGATTCGGGTAGTGAAAATCAAAACCCGAATCCCGAAAATCCGTCCCGATCCCACCCCTACCATGTAATTAGTTTGAGTTCGGTCAAACCCGGTCTGGATAAGAATTTTCCCTATTATTTTATATAAGTTATATATTTATTATCAATAAAAAATTTAAATTAAACTAATTATATCGAAAATAGGTCCAAAGGGCGGAGTTGTCAATTTAGCCCAAAGTCTGACCACATATATTGGGCCGGCTCATCCCGCGCTCCGAATGGGCCACCAGGTCCAGAACGAAAATTATACACCAAAATACTGAAATAGCGATATTTCTGTTTTATGTATCGTAATTGCCAACACCAGAAAACGTCGTCGTGTTTCGGGCAGATAAAGAGCAAGTCTGCAGGCTCACAATTTTCAATTTCTGAGCAGTAACAAAGCAAACCCTAAGCTCACATTTCACGATCCACGCAGTGAGAAGGAATCTATCAGATCGGAATAAGACAAATGGCGATGGCTGCACTGAGACGCGAGGGAAGGCGAATCGCCGTCCCTCTTATCTCCCCTAACCCAATCAACCCCCTCCGCTCCACTATCGCTTCATCCCAGTACGATATCTGTAGTTTTTCTATTAATTAAAGTGAATATTTTTTGGTGGTTTATTAACGGTAATCTGTAATGCTTAAATGTGCATTTTGATAATTTGAGAGATCTCTGATCTCTTGCTGCGCAAATGTACAACATTCACTATCTGCAAGTTTATCTGATTCTGTCATTTCCTGTTCTATATTTCGGGTTTCCTTGTACTTGATTTATCGGTTATATGTTTTAGACATACTATAATATGTAAAGACATGTGATGATTGAGAAAGGCTTTGCTTTGGGGTTTAGCTAAATTCAGCTGTAAAATACCCAGATTGAATGATGAACTATGTTTTGGTAGTATTTTCTTTGACTGTATAAGTGGTAGTTTTTTTGTTTTTTTCTTTGACTGGGTTAGATACATTCTCCTTATTATGTTTGCAAGTTAACTAGTGTGGCGGAAATGTATGCAAAAGGCTCAATATTTATTAGGAAGATGCATTTCAAATAATGTGGTCATGTCAAGAAAAAAGACATTCTGTTAAAAAAATCACAATGGAGAATTCCAATTTGCTGACTTTTGACAAAGAAGAAAAGCAACAACCCAATTATAAGATAGGAGTCAGTTAAATACGTCTTTAGGCCTTCTAAAGAAAATGGGTGAAAGATAGATGCAATTTTCTTATTTTTTCAACTAAGATTATGTGGATTATGTAAAACATGGTAATTAGTCATAACAATGTCTATATTTATCATGTGGAGGCACAATGAGATGAATGTATTTATAGAGAACTAAAACTTACTTATCAAGGTGACACATGCATATAATGAATGGTTCTTAGTTACTTTGTGAAATATTTCACAATAGTTTATTACTTTCTCTTATTCTTGCAATGTCATTTCTTGTGTTTATTATCTTTCGTTATGTTTTCACCTCTATGTCTCTAAATAAATTCCCCTTGTTGACAGGGAGCAGACTCCTTTTGGAGTTCGTTCTATTTCAACTCAAATTGGTAAGGATTAAATTTGAAGTTGATGTTGTTTATTGTCATTTATATACCTTCAGAGTCCAAATTTTCTTAGTTTAGTGCATATATTTTCCTCTTCATCTGAAAATATATATTACTAAACTGATTGTGCAAATCTGCAGTCCGCAACCGTATGAAGAGTGTTAGGAATATTCAGAAAATTACAAAGGCCATGAAGATGGTTGCAGCTTCAAAGCTTCGAGCTATTCAGACTAAAGCTGAAAATTCACGTGGCCTATGGCAGCCTTTCACTGCACTTCTTGGGGACACTCCGAGTAAGTTATTAATATTCATTGTATATTGGTATGTGCAAGATCTTTTTTTTTATCAGTCCATGTCCTTCCTTTCATGTGTTTTTGGTACTCTTTTGTTGAAAGGTTTCTGCTCATTCAGTTTGCATTCCAAAACTGTTTATTTATGTCATATTCTATGCCAAATTTATTTATTTATTTCATTTTGTGCTTTCTACTGAATTCTTTTGTCACACACATTACAAATTACCTTTCCGTGATTCTTCATCATTTGGTTGACTCAGGGGAATAGCTCTGTAGTTGAGTGATGAGAAGTAGTAGAACTTACTTTTGAAATATGTTGCATATTTCTTTTCAATTCTTTTCTACTTCTATTTTTCATTTATTTGGCTCTGTTATGTCATCATATCCCCTCATGCCTGGAAATAGAAGTCAGGCGATCACAAGGGTCTAGTGTTCTGTTTTGTCATGTATGCAAATTCTAACTCCCCATTTGTTTTTTTTTGGGGGTGGGGGTTCCTGACATGATTTCTTGGAATTTGATTGTGAGAAATGAGATTTTATTGCAACTTGGGTAATATGGAAATTTGAGCAGGGCAAGCTCTTTTAAAATGTTTGGTATTGGTACTGACAAGAACAGGATCCTTATTAGGGCATGTATATGTATGTGTACGTAGTATGTATATGTAATGCTGTGTTGTGAAAGTGAGAGATCATATTATGGTACTTATGTTTATAAAATCTTTAATTTCAGATTCCTAAGGAAAAAGTTAGAGCTTCATAGGAAAATTGGGTTTCAATTTCTAGACTTATACTCAAAATTCCTACATTTGAAGAATTTATCTCTTTCCCTTTTACCCATAGTATTAAGAAATTAAACCAATCATAAAAATCTGATGCTAGATAATCATATTTATAAGATTAGATGCACTTCTTGACTAAACCTAAGTGGTGCGCTGATAGCCCCAGTATGAAGTGGTTTCTCCTCCGAGGTTTAATTGAATTGGTTTATCTTATCTATGTTAATTATCTCTACTAGGGCCTATTCATGTTTGTTACTTTATATTCTTGCATGCCAGGGAACATAAGATAGAATCTAATTATCCTAAGACAGATAGTGTTTTATATTGTTTATTGCTCTCTTTTACCATAATCAATGACTCAAAACTGATTAGACTATCATATTGGCCATGCATGTAACTTTAGCACATATTATGTACAGCATGGAGGAGTAATAGACACCTAATGGCGTACTAAACTGTAGCAGTACTAGATATTTCAATTGAATATAAGTTGATTGTGAAATCTGTATGACATGCGAACTTAACAAAAGGATCCAAGGAACACACATGATTGTAATATTTAAAAAGAAGTAATCCTCACACAGTGGGTGTAGTTCTCATCTTTTCTATAATGTTAAGTATGCATTTGGGTCCAGGGTTAAAGGCAATAGGACTCACCTCAAGGCTGTTGGCTCAAGCAGTCTAAGTAGTTTCCTAACTTAATGAATACCTTTGTCCACTGCCATGTACAATTCATTTCTTAGGTCATCATGTTGAAATTTGGATGTAGCTTCCTCATGTTGGAATTTGAAATCTTAGACTAGCAATATTACACCCTAATGTTATCTCCCCGTGTCTCATTATGTGGGGTCAAGGGATTACTTTCTGTTTGCAATTTGTGGATATGCTGATGTGCGTTCTTTGAGAGGAGCATTTGTTGCTTTCCAATTGGAGAATTAGAGTTATCAATGGGTGATAAATTGCCCTCTAGGTACTTGAATATTGCCTAGCTGAGTGTTCAATTATGGATTTCACCGCAATTATAAATCAATCAAGAATGCATGTAAACCCATTTTCTTTGGATTTCTGCCGCATAATAATGGTCATTTTCTTATGCAGTTTACCTCATATTAACTTTTTTGGTTATGACAATGTTCTTTCAAATCATTTGGTTAACCTAACCATGTATTTCAATTATCAGGTGTTGATGTCAAGAAGAATGTTATCATCACAGTATCTTCAGACAAAGGTCTTTGTGGTGGAATCAATTCTACATCTGTTAAGACAAGCAGGGGCCTCTATAAGTTAAATTCTGGTATGTTACATCTTTGCTAATGCTTTGTTTGTGTATTTCTTTCAAATTTTAACTCTTCTGTCTCATTGTTGAGAATATGCTCATCAACTTATATCAACGTGCCATTTTGATTGATAGGTCCTGAAAAGGAGTGTAAATATGTCGTATTGGGAGAGAAAGCAAAAGCCCAACTTGTGCGTGACTCAAAGAAAAACATCCAGTTAACATTGACCGAGCTGCAGAAAAATCCACTGAACTACACCCAGGTTGTTTTGAAGGCTTATTTTCTTGAAAATGATTCAGTTCAGAATGACTCCTTTTGCAATTCCACAATAACTGCAGGATGTCAAATTGCTGCTGTACTTGATGGTTTTTTCAACTTGCACATCTTTCTTGGGTGTTGAATGTTTGATTCTTTCCATTTTACTAATTCTAACTTTTAATTGAGTCTTACAGATGAGTATAGGAATGAGAATGCCTCAGTCTTTTTCTAGCTAACTTACCTAATTCTAGATTTGGTTACATATGGTTCTTGTATTCATTAGCTTGAAAATACTGCTTAGGTAGGCTTACTAAATAACTTGTTGTAGGCTTGTAGCCTCTACCTGACTCAGCCTGCCACTGCTTCAATATGGAAACGTGCATAGCTTAATGAAATGTTATTTTGTCGGCAATATTGTTATGTTTGATTCACCACATTCAGGGATTATTATAAAAAAATTCAAAGTTAATTCTCAAGTGCTAATATGTATTAGATCATGTATACTCATATAACCTGCTTCATTGTGCGGTCTTTGGTTTCTCTTAGCACAAGCATGAAAATTTGTGTCGATCATTCTGGCTTATATTGCTGAAAACTGGTTTGAAAGGTTTACATTCTTGTACCCAGATCTTTAGTGTTCATGCTTCTCTTGCATAAATTTTAGTTGGAAACTCTTAAAACACTTTGGGCAACTTACTTTTGAGAGTATCTTGCCCTTAAATTTTCTATGAACTTATCTATATCATAGCAAATAAGATTTTTTGCGGAAACCCTTTCTCATATCTGATTCTCAAGTTCTATTGGTCTATTGCAGGTTGCTGTGCTTGCAGATGATATTTTAAAGAATGTAGAGTACGATGCATTAAGGATTGTCTTCAACAAGTTCCAGTCAGTTGTGTCTTTTGTGCCAACAGTCTCAACTGTATTATCTCCTGAGGTCATCTATTTCATCACTTGAATTCTCTCATGGTTGCTAATTTGTTAGATTGTGCTATAAATGATGGATGCTAATGTAGTTTAATATTCCTGCTATAGGTCGTGGAGAGAGAATCTGAAGCTGGGGGAACTCTTGGGGAATTGGATTCCTATGAAATTGAAGGTGGTGAAACTAAGTCGGAAGTACTTCAGAATCTCACAGAGTTCCAGTTTTCTTGTGTAGGTTTAACTTTCTAATTTATGGTACCATAATCGGTACATCAGTATATCTTGACTGGAATGCCTTGACCTAGGAATTAGGATCAATCGATGCTAAAAGTTTCTATGTTTTGATCAGGTTATGTTCAACGCGGTGTTGGAAAATGCTTGTAGTGAGCAGGGAGCTAGAATGTCTGCTATGGACAGTTCCAGCAGAAATGCAGGAGATATGCTTGATCGTCTCACTCTTACTTATAACAGGTTACACACCATCACTCTTCTTTCATTTCATTCTTTTGTTATTAAGCAAGTGATCAGAATTTCTTATGCACTAAATTTATCTGTTTTTATGCTCACTATCAGGACTCGTCAAGCGTCCATCACTACTGAGTTGATTGAGATTATATCAGGAGCATCAGCATTGGAGGGCTGATTCAACTTAGCTTCTGTCTCCCGTTTTTTACCTGTTCGACGTTGACGAATAAAATTACTGTGAAGGATATTTTTCTTTAACTTTTTGGCGGAATTTATAGATAATTTTGGATTTCTGATTAATAATCTACCTTGCCATTGGAGGGAAACAGTGTGTGTGATTTTGTTTCTACTTGCTATGGAAATTCCGTTTATTGTTTCATCTTTCATTTGGTGTCTTTTTCAGCTTTGTTATATAAACGATAATGCTTTCTTCGAACTTAGATTTGATTTGCACGTATTTCGGATTCCAAGTATTGTCTTGATTCTGAAGCCATTTTACACCTATTACCGGGTAATTTGCCTCATTATCATGAAATGTTCTAAATTGATTTACATCTAACATTTTTTGTGAAACGCCTTCTAGTTCTAGTGAAAAATTCATATTGGAATTAATAATTGAAAGTTTGTTGTTAAAGTCCAAAATATTATCTATTGATTATTTACATAATTACATGAAGAATTCTATTTTTATAATTGAAACGGCAGAATTTATTGATCAATTGAATCTATCACAAAATAATTATTAGAAGCTGTAAAAAATAAATTTGTTTTGGAAGTACAAAACAGGCTCTCAGTCTTGGGAGCTCCCCCGTAACTATTAAAATACAAATATTATTCATTAATAATTAATTCTAGAAAGGTAAATATGCAATTCCCATATAGTTTGATGGTAACAGCTTTTGTGCAAAAATTTCCTCGGAAGTGCAACATTTCCTTTTGTTTCTGCTTAATTTTAAATAAGTTGATAAGCTATAAGTAGGACTGTCAATTGAGCCGGGCCTACCCGAAGCCCGATGGCTCGGCCCGATTAAATATGACCCGAACCCGAATAATTGTGAGCCGGGCCGATTTTGAGCCATTATATTAAACCCGATCAATTTATGAGCCGAGTTTGAGCCTAATAAGGCTCAGCCCGAATAAAGCCCGACCGAATACTAATGCTAATTATTTATATCAAAATTATTATGTACCAAATGTAACAACCCAATCCCACATTGATTGTGGATGAATTGTTTGAATAGTTAATAAAGACTTGACCTACTTCTACTTGTAAACATGGGCTTAAGCATTTTGGGCTAGTGGACTAGAGCCCAACAATGTTGGCAAGGCCAGAAGTGGATCAAGGTCTTTACAAATGGTATCAGAGCCGACTTCGTGGTGTTATCCATGGGGGCGGTCTTGGGCTATTGATCTGGACTCGACGAACACGTCGAATATTTGAGTTGGGGAGAAATAACACCCCACTCCCACATTGATTGTGGATGAATTGTTTGAATGGTTAATAAAGACTTGACCTACTTCTACTTACAATATGGGCTTAAGCATTACGGCCTAGTGGATAGAGCCCAACAATGTTGACAAGGCCAGAAGTGGATCAAGGTCTTTACAAATGGTATCAGAGCCGACTTCGTGGTGTTATCCATGAGGGCGGTCTTGGGCTATTGATCTGGACTCGACGAGGACGTCGAGTATTTGAGTTGGGGAGATTGTAACAACCCAATCCCACATTGATTGTGGATGAATTGTTTGAATAGTTAATAAAGACTTGACCTACTTCTACTTGTAAACATGGGCTTAAGCATTTTGGGCTAGTGGACTAGAGCCCAACAATGTTAGCAAGGCCAGAAGTGGATCAAGGTCTTTACACCAAATATCAAAATCAATTACATACAATTGTACAAGCCAAATGAAAAACATAAAGGAAAAAAAAAAGGTAAAAGATAAAAGAAAGTGATCAAGATTGGGAGTTTGGAAGTCTTTGAACACTAAAACTCTACTTATCTGGAGTAAAAAAAAACCGTATATCAATAATTCTATTTCTAGGAAGATGAAAAGTTTCTTAATCATTTTGCAGTTGAAGTTGTCTAAAAAGAAACTTATTGCTAGGTATAGTGTATGCTTAAGTTCCTATATCGTATAACTTTATTGTTTTGAAAGCTAACTTGATTATTATATATTTGGAGGTTTTTGCTTATGAGCTTATTATATGGGGCAATTAAAAGAGATTACTTTTTATGTAATATGGGTACATGTCGAAAAAATAGATTTTGATGAGTATATAATAACATCTGTGACTTGATCTTTAATTTTAAATGTTATTTAATGTTTAATATTATGAAGAACAAGTGTGGAATTTATATATTCTTGTCTCTTATGTATTAAGTAAGAGTAGTTTATTCATATTAGTGCGTAATTCTTTTATTTATGGAGTAACGTTTGCTAATATTAATAAACCCGACATAAGCCCGATATGAACCCGAAGCCCGAAACGTTACATGAGATGAGTTTGAGCCGACACAATTAAAAAATTTATGAGCCGAGCTTGAGCCTATAACTATGAAGCCCGATGGTATTTGAGTTTGAGCTATTTAAAGCTCGGCTCACAAGGCCCGATTGACAGTCCTAGCTATAAGCACTTTAGAAGGTGTTTTTTCAGTCGGATGGTATTTATGTAATTATTTAGAAGCTATTTTGAATTATTTTGGACATTATTATTCTCTGATTATTTATGAAATTTCAGTTGTGCCACAAACTTGGTTATTATTTTATTTAAAAAAAATCAGTGTCTAATCTTTAAATAAAGTATTCTTTTTACTAATTTAATTAAACTAATTATTTAACTATTAAATATATGAAATTATTATATGCCAATAATTCAACTTATTTAATATTAATAATCATATCACAATATAGGGGTGGGCACGGGGCGGGTTTGGAACGGGTTTGGGGTTAGAGATATGGATATACTAAATTTCGGGATTGACATTTTTCATCCCAAACCCGTCCCGTAATAATATGGGTACCCGGAAGAGGGTACCCGAATTATTGCGGGTCGGGACGGGACGGGATTACGGGTCCCATATTATTTTCATTCATTATTTCTTCATCCATCTAACAAAATAATACAATATTACGTAATTATATTTCGTCATTTTTCTTTTGCTAAATCGTATCACTTTTTAATTCATTAATACATAAAACATATCATCAAGTCATCATAACGATTATTTCAAATATATCCAAATACGAACAAAAAGTAAAATCATATAATGTGCTAATGATAAAGCGTACAACTTACAAGGGATTATAAGAGATTGAGAGTTTTTAACTTTTTAGGATTGACTTAATATTAATTACTAAAGTAATGTAAGATTTAAAAGAAATATTAGGGTAAAATAAAAAAAAGTTCATTTATTAGATAATGTAATACAAGTAAACTAGTAAAGTGTATAAATTATATAATTAATAATATTATATAGGCGGGTTCGGGTATTCGGGGTTGGAGAGACCAATCCCAAACCCGTCCCGTATTTTCATAATAAAATTCGGGTATTCAAGTTCGGGTACCCAAACCCAAAAAATACTCGTCCCGTTCGGGTATTTTAAAAACGGGACGGGTCGGATTTGGGTTACCCGAACCCAATGCCCACCCCTATCACAATATGGAGAAAAAAGTTCTAAAATTAAAAAAAATAAATCTTAGTTTTTTAATTGTATATTTGGTAGTAGTTTTCAATAAAAAGTTCTATTACTTCCAAAAAAATATTTATATATTAGGCAAGAAAATTTCTCAAAATATTTGTATATTTAGTACACTTAGAAATTTCTCAAAATAAAATATATGTAATAGTTATATTGGGATTCAAGAAAAAAAAGTCTTAATCACGAGATCCCTACTAGACATTGTAAAACACACCCACACAAAAAAAAAAAAAAAACAAAAAAATACGATTTAGTATATTCATTTAGTCGATTTTTTTTGGGTAAAATAATCAATCGATTAATGTGTCCCAAAATGAAAATTCCTAAGTGTACTTCACGCATTTATACTCCATATATTTTTCCTCGGAAAATTTACCCTATAATAAGAAGACGCTTTTCTCATGAATGTACTTGTTAATTTTCTTAATTATGACAATGGAAAGCATGCACCCCACTTACATTGATTAATTATTTACAGACGAATCATAAGTATAATATATTTTTGATAAGGGCAAATATGATCATATTACATTTGCATTAAGTTAAGCTCAACACTGAATTTGCAAACATTCAAAAACTGTTTCAAGTCCTTTTTTCAGTATTTTTGCAAACACCCTCCACTTTTGTTAAAAAGTGATTATCGCCAATTTTATTCACAGTCATCAACTTCTACCACAAGTTTTTGCAAACACACCCTTACTAACTTAACTATAATATGGAACTTCATTTGTTTTTAAATTTCAGCTAGCTAAACGATGAAGAAAATTTACAATAAATAAGATTTAATGTTTTATTATTTAAAATATGACTTTCTTATTTTTTTCTATATACAAAAATTCATAAACAAAACATAAATTTGATAGAAAGAGAAAGGAATCGAATTTGTTAGCAAATAAATACACATAAATAAAATTCAGTAGAATGATAATCGACTCGTTTATTTGACATTTGAGAGTGTAGTTTGTGGGAGTGGTAGAAATTTGTGAAATAATCTTAATTTATGTTATGTTGTTTGTTTGGATTTTGAAAAAGTTGTTTGAGAAATAAGGTGATGTAGTTATTCTGAAAATAATTTAGGTTGTGGATGTAAACTATGCAAGACTCTATGTAAAATTATGTTTGTTATGTGAGATAAACTGTATACTAGATGGATTATTTTTTGTCAAATTAAAGCAGAGTTGATGTAGGTATTTTTAGTGATAAAAATTTATTGTTTATTTGATTTTTGAAAAATTAGTTGAAAAAATTTAAGTGATAATAATTTTAAAAAAAATAGAAATATTGTTTGTCTCGCAATTCCGAATCACAAAAATTATTTGGGTGATTCCAAACAAACAGTCCCTTATATTCCAGTGACATGTCCACGTTTTTCTCATGTACGAATATGTTCTAAGAATACCTGAAATTTAGAAGAAGAAGGGGAAAAAAAAAAAGATAAAAAAGATCTGTTTGGTAAGAGGGTATTCGTTCTTCCAAAAGGTGGTAGTGGTAGTGGTAAAAGTTAGGTGCAAAGATCTAATTCGCAAATTGGGAGATTGTGCTTCCTCCATTCTTAAAGAAATCTTTTCTCTTGCCTATACATTCGAATTCAACGGAGAAAAAGGTAAAATCAGAACCACTCTCATCTTTCTTCTTTGTAGAACTATGGAACCCCTTTCTTTCTTCAATTTTACGGACACCCTTTTGGCCTTTTTACGTGCTAAAGTCGAAAGTGTACCCAAGAATGATTTACTTTAGCAATTTCAGCTAAAAGTTTCAAGCTTTATGAAGAATTGTATTCTACCGTCAGATCCATTTCAATAGCATAATGTTTATTCCACTATCACATTGCATTTGCATCTATAGATTATATTCCCTTTAACTGTGTGAATGATTTATTCTTATATCAAACTGAATATGGTATTTATAAATCTGTCTAACTATTTTATTGCCACAGTTTGAGAAAATAGCAAGTGCTGCCACAATCAGTATTAATGCATTTTGATTCATTTTGGACCAGATACTTTTGATGGAGAGTTTGATGAGTGCACGGATAAACTTGAACCCAATTCACTCGGTAAGTAGTAGGCAGCATAACTCGACAATTGTTCCTGCGCTGGACTTGAGAGTTACAAGGAGAGTGTATTTTAGCCCAGTTGGGTTAATGAAAAGTCCGAAATCATTTAATTCAGTTTCTGCTTCTGTTCAACCACTGGAGTCGTCAGCAATAGGGCATTTCGACAACACATTACCTTCCAAAGGTACGACTTGACTTGTTTTTTCTATTTCATTTTTTCAATGTCTCAATTAGGTTTCGATTTTGATGATCAAAATTTACTCAATTTTGGTTGTGCCTGGCATGTAATTAATTTTTATATGCATTAGTTTTAAGGTGGTCCTTTTTGTGATGTTTACTGATGCATGCTTTCTTTTATTTATTAAGAGGTCCTTGAGGTGTGGAGAAGTGCCAATGCTGTATGCTTTGATGTGGATAGCACTGTTTGCTTGGATGAGGGCATTGATGAGTTGGCAGAGTTTTGTGGAGCTGGAAAGGCTGTCGCAGAGTGGACTGCGAGGTTTAAACGCAGTCCTTTTTATTGAAATTCTATTGTTGGTGAAATATTGTTGTCGATAATTTTTTTTACAAGAATGGGGTTTGTTTTCATTTTAGTTTGTTGACGTTGCCAGGGCAATGAGTGGTTCCGTTCCTTTTGAAGAAGCATTGGCTGCCAGATTATCTCTTTTCAATCCATCACTGTCCCAAGTGCAGGATTTTCTAGAGAAGAGACCTCCAAGGTACAAATTTTGTTTTGTCGACCTTATTATTGGAATCACTTTGATTAGACTGCCTAAAACTTCGAATATGTTATACTTTGTTGATTTTCTTTCCAAGATTAAGTAGATAGATACCCATACTTTCTTTTTTCAATTGATCAGTTAAGATGAATGAGAAAAATGAATTTACTGAATATTACTTTGTTGGCAATACAGAATTATTGGCAATTAGCATTGTTAACATTCAAACAGTTAAGTGTATAATTCAAATGACACATAGCACACAGTTTAGAGTTATTGTAAAAACATTTTCATTATGGTTCTAGATTTTGTTATTTGTTTTATGTGTCTTGCCTTTTCCTCTATGAGAATTATTCTCAGCTGCAGAATAGAACTTATAGGAACTATTAATTAACGAACACTTCCTTTCCACGACGTGGTTGTTCCTGTTCTCCCCTAAAAAATTGGATATTGGCCATGAAGTTTTAATACCTGGGGGATCAAAATTTCCTTTATGATAATGAATAAATCAATATCCTTTAAGAGCCTCTTAAGAAACTTTTAAACAACATAAATGGATATGAATAAATGACGAGGAAGTCCATAGAGAAAGAACTCCTTGGTTTTAATCCACAAAAATGGAACATTATTTCGAGGAAGCGGATGACATCTGCAATGCACTGACCAATGTGGAATAAAATTTGAAAAGGATATATAGCTTGGTTTTGACTACTGTTGCCCTCAGTGGCAGAAGGAAACATGCTAATATGGAAAGGGGTTTTGGGGGTGGGGGGAGGTATTCTTAATATGATTTCAAGTCCACTGCACGCTTATGATATTTGAATAGGTGAGACTGAAATTAAAAATGCTCAAAGTGGTTAAGTTTATCTGAAGAGATGTCAGTAGTTCACTGTTGCCTCATAAAAACAATGAAGTTGTCATATAGTAAAACATGCATTTACTCCATCTTAATTTCTTTGTCTTAGTTTTTCCTGAAGTGTACGCAGTTGTTCTCTCTTTGCAATTATATTAGCACCAATAAGCATAAATGTGGGTTGTTAAGGTAATCAAGGTTGACCCTTCTATAAGAATCATGAAAATGCATACTAAGGTAGATTGGGAGCAACATGATTATTTAATTTATTATCTTAAAGGCGTCCTTATGAATAGGAAAACGGTTCTTATGAGCGATAAAGCTGCATTTACAATTTTCAGTTATAACACCTTTTCGTCACTAATATTTTCGTTATATAAGTCGTTTTATTTTTCTGGTGCATAGTCAAATATGCATTTTTATTTCAAATTTTCAACCTTTCTTCATCTGTTGTCCACTATTTGGTACATTTATTTGTTCTTCTGTAGTGCATGGCTGACTCGTATATTTTTCACTACTTAGACTTTCTCCTGGAATTGATGCATTGATAAAGAAGCTAAAGGACAAGAATATGACTGTTTATCTGATATCTGGAGGTTTCCGCCAAATGATAAATGTAAGCTGCTTACTTTTCAGCTGGTCCACTTAGTTGATTACTAGTGTGTTTTGCGTACACATGTAGATTGTGGAACTCTATCTTTCAGTGAAGTGACTAATTGTTGTTGAAATATGAAGTATTATTCCTGTACTTTTCATGTGAAGTCTTGTTATATACTACAGAATTTATTATAGGATCTCTGTATAATTTGGGTCTTCTGAGATAAGATTTGATGGCATATTGGTTTGCCAGCAGTAGCTGAATAGAAAATTATGTTCTATTTTACGCTTTGAGTAGTGGATTTTGATTAAAGATACGACTTTTGTTTTTTGTGGAGAGAAGAAGATGTAAATTTGGGTTAGAAGTAGGAAAAAAGGTATCCTTTTTGCACTGTGTTGTTTTTAATAGTTGTGTATACTAATGCACCCACAAAGACAAATGTATAGACTTATTAGAATAGAGCTAGAGAGCATATCAAAATAATATTAACCAATTGATATTCAGGTTTGACATAGTATACTTGCTTGAAGCTCCTAACTCCTCAGCTCCATTTTATAACTTTCACATTGTAAACGTTAGCACATACAAATTATAGACCAGACTCCTAATTACGAACATATCTGAGCAGCCTGTTGCATCCATTCTTGGTATACCGCTAGAGAACATATTTGCCAATCAACTTCTATTTGAAAGCTCTGGGGAGTTCATGGGGTTCGATTCTAATGAGCCAACTTCAAGGAGTGGAGGCAAAGCCACTGCAGTGCAACAAATTCGAAAGGTCACTTTATTGTTTATTTGCTTCATCTTGGTTTCGTAAGATCCATCCTAAAACCAATGAAAAACTCTTTTTCGCCCTTGCATTTCAGGCTCATGGATATAAGTCCCTAGTCATGATCGGAGATGGTGCCACAGATCTTGAGGTGAGATAATATTTCTCTTTTATATTCTAGCTTTTGAGCATACATACATACATAGACATAGTTAGCATTTCTTGGCTTAGATCTTGTAAACTATCCCCCTATTGTTGCAAATCATGTATCCGGTAGGGCTTAATTTATAAGATCTATCAACTAAGTCTAATACCATATCCTTTTAACTCGATTGTGATAATAGGCTCGTCAGCCAGGAGGTGCAGACTTGTTTATATGCTACGGGGGAGTTCAACTTCGGGAGGCTGTTGCTGCTAAAGCTGATTGGCTGGTGTTCAATTTCAAAGACTTGATTAACTCATTGGATTAGGTTTAGAAATTATTCGTGTGCAATATTTATTATAGGTAAAATGTCTCAATTAATTTGATGTTTGCCTAAATTCATATATAAACAAGTCAGTGTGATACGAATGATTGAACGGTATTTGTTTTTTTTTTTTTTTTTTATTTTGGTCGATTAAGATGGAGATTGTGCATGTAATATCATATGCTTTATAACAAGATACTATAAAGTTTTGAGGTTTAATTATTTTTGTAACTAAATCTTTACATGCAATTAGAAACGTGACTGTTTTATTATAAATATTTATTGGTTATGGAATACTTAGCTTACACAATGCAATACGATACAATACAATACAAATTGGATTCTAATAATATCATATCTAAGAGTAGGAAGATATTATAGCTATAAGTACACTATCAAACGTGTTTTTTCTTGCACCTGGATGTAAATATTTTAACCAAAAAATTTCTTAACTTTGGAAAAAATATTTATATTATTAGAGAATAAACAATACTCATTGAATTGTCCGAGTCCACTAACCCAAGGAAACAAAAAAAAGATGAGTTGTCCGAGTCCAATAACCCAAACGTGCTAAAGGCTTTTAGTTTTACCTGAATCAAATTAGCATCTAAAGTTGACTTCGAATTTGTTTAAAGTATATTAAATTATCATCTGATCGTTGAACAAATATTTGTTTGAATCAAACTTTTTAATAACCAATTAAAACCGCATGGTCATATATTTGATAAATTATGGGTCATTCCTCGAAAGAATAGTCATTAATTTAATTAACTCTCAATCATTTAAAATGGAACAAATTTTGCAAGATTTTCTTTTTATTTGGGTGAAATAGGCAAAAACAAAAATATTTTTTAAAGGTCAGAAACTGCCTGATCATATGATTACGAAAGTACTACTTTAATTCGTAATGTATATTATGATCATTACATCGTTAAAGCCTTGTTTGGTAGAAGATAATTGGTAGAAGATGAGTTTAAATAAGTTATAGTAAGTATGAGATACAATGAAAAATAAAAGTATATATAATGGCAAAATTAAATCATGCTTGACTGCTCAACATTATTTGTAGAATAAATTTGATTATATTTGTAATTTTAATAATTCAATTCCACTATTATTATATTTTTAGTTGTTTGTTCTTTTCCTTCTTCTTTCGGACCACCATTTTAATGGTTTTGTCAATTATTAATTGTACCAGAAAAGGTAATTAATACCCCATAATTGTTTACTTATATCGTGTATATTTTTTTTTTATCTACTAGGATTAAATAATTTAAGAATAGTGAAAAGATAAACAAGTAAAGCTAAAATGTCTTTGTATTATTGCATTGCATGTCAATTGTCAAGAGAAAGGGAGACAATCCCATCTGAGAGACGGTTTTCACTTTTCACTATTTAAGTAGTATTTCATAGTTTTTTTTTTAAAAAAAAAAAGAAAGAGAATATTAAAAATTGAGTTTTTTTTTTGGAACTTATATCGTGTCAAAATGTGAACGTACGAAAAAATGAAATTGAATGTAATGATTTGAAATGGCTGAATAAGATGTTAGGTAAGTCTCAAATTATGCTAGCTGTACGAGTTTTTAGTTCAATAAATATGATTATATAAATGGTAATGTACAAATATATCAAGAAGTAATAACAAATATTTTGAAACGTTGTATAATTTTTTAACGATTATAATATTTGCTAGTAAAATACGAAATTAGTGAATAAAAAACTAGCACCCAGTTGAAACGAAAATTGAACATGATACCAACAGGTGATTGGTCTAGTGGAAGGGACTAGTCACTACAAAGTAGCGGACTCAGGTTCGAATCCCTGTTGGGAGAGGTACCCACATAATGTGCCCGACCCGTCTCGAAAGGGATTAAACCCTTGAGAAACCAAAAAAAAAAAAAAAATTGAACATGATCTGTAATAACTAAAGCTGTTACCAACTCATATTCTAATTGAAATCTTTTTTTGAATAAAATCATTAAATGTAGGGTAAATTACGAATACCCCCTCAGGTAAGGCTTAATTACAAAAATCACCCTCACGTATTGGGTATTACAAAAATCCCCCTCAGGTTTGTCACCTTATTACAATTAACCCCTTGTCCCTAAAATATTCCAATTTTGCCCTTGTGTGTTATTTGTATTGTTTGTAATGTCTTATAAATGTTAAAACTTGCGATCTAATTATTATACCTTATAAATTAGAAAAGAGATAATTATATATTTACTACCAGAATAATTGATAAAATTTATAATTGCCCATAAGTTTTAAATAATATTGCAAAATAAGGTATTTATATATTTATTAGCAATTTAAATTGTAAAATATTAAATTAAATAGAATTTTAATAATATATTTTGTAAATGTGAATTGTTTACACATTAGTTAAATGAATTTATTTTATAAATTAGTATATTTAATAAATTATGTTGTATTATAAATAAGATATTTTAATTTATTAAAGTTTATAGAGTATTATAAATTAAAATTTTTATTGAAATTTATGGAAAATTATAAATTATATCAATTATTTTGATGGTAAATATATAATTATTATTTTTATAATTTACAAGATATGACAATTATCCACAAGTTTTAAAATTTATAACATATTATAAACATTACAAATAACTTCCAAGGGTAAAATTGGAACATTTTAGCGACAAGGGGTTAATTGTAAGAAGGTGACAAACCTGAGGGGGATTTTTATAATACCCAATATGTGAGGGAGATTTTTGTAATTAGATCTTACCTGAGGGGGGTATTCGTAATTTACCCTTAAAAATGTAAACAAATATGACTTTGTTGTAAATCAAATGTATTTGGATGGATGCCTAAAGTACATGCATGAAGAATATACATTTCATATGTCCAATGTATTTAACTCTTCATTTAGATACATGTACCATTTGTAATTAATTAGATGCATGTTAATTTTAAATCTATTATGTATCTACCTAGCCTATAAATAGATGATGTTTTGGCTTGTATAGACACACCAAGAAAAGGAATAAAAGATTTACTCAATTCTTGTCTCTATTGTGCTCTCTTGATCTTTAATTTTTGTATAGTTTTACAACACGTTATCAGCACGATTGCTCTATATTTTAATTTCAAACTAGCTAGCTAATCGGATCAACAATGAACTATCGAAATATTGAGGCATATGGAAAGCTTTATGCATGACAGCATGAGAGAAGGTACATGAGGTAACAAAAGAAATTGTGATTTCTTGTTTGAATGATCAGGTATGCTAACTTCTATAGTTTAATCTACTTTTCTATAAATTAATTCAAGATTGATATAATGTGCAATTTTCAAATTGGTGTTAGTATGATGCATAAAATAGTACAACTATAATATTGCTTATCATGTATTCAAATGAAAAAAAAAAATATCGCATATCTTGCTGAATATTGATTATTATGAATGTATCTGGAAGTTTTCAAATGCTAAAATGAAATATTTGATATGTCTATATGTATTTGCATATAAATATAATTATACATGCATATATTCTAATGAATGCTTGTTTTATCTGAGTTTTATTTCTAATTTTCAGTCATAAAAAAGATTTACATGTGGTTAGTATAATTTCTTTGGTGTAATTTATGGTCATGGCAGTGTCATATTACATGTATAGTGTGTTGCACTATTTTACATATATGCGTATGATCTATATATCTAGAGAAATAATACTATATATGTTGGAATTGTTGGAGTTCATAAATTATCTCGTTATAGCCATGATTTTGCATTTGGTTAGGTATAATCATTGATACAATTTTATTCTTACTTTGAAAATAAAACTGCAATTTAGTCCCTGTTTTTTTTTTTCTGATTTGGCAATTTAGTCCCCAATTTTCGAAAACAATTATGCAGCTTATTCCTTGGTTTTCGGAAAAAAAAAAAAGGAAATTGAATGCATTTCAGTCAATATTTCTTTGCAGTAAAAAAATTACAATCCAGTCCCTGAAAATTCAGGATTTATAGTATTGTCCTTAGATTTTTTTTATTTTCAATTTACCCCTGAAATAATAAGAGTTTTATATAAATTATTTAATTTATAATTTATTGTTTATTATTTCGGTGTGTGTTTGAAAGTTTTGTCAAACTTTTACCTAATAGTTGGTATTGTGATACTAATTTTGATTTACATCATGAATAAAAGGAAAGGTGAATTGAGAATTTATATTTTCTCATAATGGTTATGTTTTAAAGAATGTTAATCTTCTTATTATCAAGAACTTGAAGTTTTAAAATGAAAACATAATGTTAGGCCTGAAGCCTAAGTAATAAAACTCAAACTCGAAGATTGAGTATATTTTAAGCAATCTGAAACTATATGCTTGGGCTTTAAAGTTAAGGCCAATATTATCAATTTAGGCATTGTTGCCCTTGAAATTTCCGAAAGAAAGCTAAAATATTATGACATGGATTCTTGATGTTGAAATCTATCTGAATAAAAAGAAAGAGCCTCGGAAATTCTGTATGAAATGAAAGTTTGGGCAAACGAAAAAGGTAAAGTGAGGGGCAATGCTTGCATTGGCCATTTCCTCCTTGAAGGATTGAAATCATAAAGTGAGGAGCGATTTAATCACAATAATGATATTTTCAAATGCTCCCTATGAATGATTGCACATGTTGTTGCATCATATGAAGATAAAGTATGATTGTAAATGGCTCGCAAAGAAGCAAATATGAAAGAGAGGTTTTGATTTGCGAGCAAATATGAAAGAGAGGTTTTGAGAAATACTCTAAATTAATTTATTTTGAGTAAAGACCTCTTGATGACAAATCATACTCTCACCGAATTAATCCACAAAGTGAATGCAAATGTTAATATAAATTATTCATTCCCGAAAGTGAATGTAAATAATTTATTTCCCGAAAACAAATGAAAATAATTATAGACATGACATAGTTTAGTCATAATGAAAATTTATTATTATGCATACCATCACATCACACCACTCGAAGAAAAACAATTATAGACAAGGATGTGCAAATTATTAGCACTTGGTAGAGTGGTGGAGTAAAAAGCATTGGTTTCGTATATGTTGCATATTCGTCAATTACAACGTTGATTAATACTATGAGCATCTTGAAGATGCCCAATCATATAAGTATCATGTTAGATGCAAAAGATTATGCGAGCATCCTAAAGATACATGGACAATTATGTGAGCATTGTAGATATCAACGGTGGAAATATTTATTTAGTTGACAGTAGGTCGACACACACAATTCTTCGAGATTGAAAATATTCTCTAAATTGAAATTAGCAAAAACAAAAGTTAATACATATTGAGGTATACTATAAAGGCTCCAGAAGAGCAAATATAAATTGTCTGGATGAGCAAATATTTTTGTAAAAGAGGCTTTGTGCTCTATAAAATTCAAAATGGATTTGTTGAATTCAAAGAAATACGTCTTGAAGAACGTATTGACGTATATCATATGGAAATTATATATATGAGGGGAATATGAAATATACTTATACTACATCCAATATTTCATGCTAGAAGTATACTGATGAATATGATCCCAGTTTTCTTATCCTAGTGAATTATGCGACCATAAACAATGTTGGATTATAAATTTCAGTTCAACTAGAAGTTCAATGATCCAAAATATTATTAAGTGGCATGATAAACTTGGTCATCCAGGTAAACCTACAAATGCGCTGCATCTTTTGAAGAACCATATGATTATTTACCTCATGAGTATGTGTGTGTTGATTGCTCACAAAGAAAGTAAATTGTCCCAATTTTTTTATGATGATATTAATGGGATATATGTGGACTTATAGACATGGTCCTGTAAAAGTTATTTTTTTAATTGCCTATGATATGCCTATTGTCAACACGTATTGATTTTGCTAAGATTCTTGCTCAAGTATAAGATTGAGGGCAACGTTGCAACTTATGTCAGGCTGGAAGCCTAATAAATTTATGATTGTGCAATGTATGTTCTGATTTTTCCACCAAAATGAACATATATGGGTCTACAAAGACGTGTTGGTTTGTTTTTATTTCCCGTCTGTAATCATATATTTTGAACGCCTGACGAGGCTATAACCATATATCTTAAACGTCTGACGAGGCGATATGGTTAAATCAAAATATGATGATAATTTTATTTTGAGACAGTTTTCTCGCCGTTAGGGGGAGAATTGATGTCATTGCATGTAAAACGGCGTGAAATTATTTTGACATGAGTACATAAATGTACATTACTTGTCTCAGCTTGGCCCACGCACAAATCGAACGAGCAAGAATTAAAAATTGCACCAACATGGATTGAAATCCTTGAAGGATAATATGCTAGCATACTATAAACGCACTTGAAGCGTAAAATTACTATTGGTGCAAAAGAAAACTTCTGAAAGAAATTACCTTATGAGGAGGAATCTGTTTCAACATAAAGCGCTATAGAAAAAATGACTGATCAGTCTAAATCATGAGATGCCCATGAAGAGGCACATGAAACAGAAATAAATCAAGAAAACTGGGATAGAAAGCAAAGTGATTATAAATAATAGTTTTGCTTATTTGGGTCAAACTAAATAAAAGGTATAAATCAGGATCCTGAACCGTGAACGGTTAATTTAATGTCGACATAAATAAGCAAATAAATATTTTGGCCCTATAGAAAGATGCGATTCAAGATCACTATTAAATTGTAAAAGTATTTGGACTAATTGTCCGCACGTCAAAATACGTGAAATTTATATGTCACAAACATATAATTTTACGAAAACATGATGATAATGTGAGATATAAGACACAACTTCTTGCACGAATTCTCACAGAGACCAATAACTACGACGGAACATATTCCCCCGTGATTCGTGCAATCATGTCGCGGTATTTAATTGATTTGCAGTCCCTGAAGGACTTGAAATGTATTTATGGATGTAGTTACCGCATATTAGATAGATCATTGGGTAGTGATATTTATATTAACATTCATGGAGGAATTAAATGGTCTCATGCTCATTTTTAGTAGACAAATACGATCCTTATACAAGTAAGGGTGATATGGTCTGATGTGGTATAACCAGCTAAATGAATACCTCATAAAATAAGGATTCGTGCACAATCCAATTTGTCCATGAATTTTGTATTGACAAATTTTGAAATGAGTTTTCTATTATGGCAGTATGTGCTTATGGTTTTTAAATCTTGTGAGGACTCCTGAAGAGCTCATTGAGACCGCGTACTACTTGATGAAAGAGTTTGGTAGAAAAGTATCAAAATAACAAAATATTGTCTCGGCTTACAAATCGAACATTTATCGGAAGGGATTTTTATTCATCAGTCAACTTATGTTGAAAAAGTATTAAAACGTTTTAATATGGATAAATCTCATCCACTGAGTTCTCCGATGATTGTTTAATCTCTTGATGTGAAAAAGATCCATTTCGTCATCGAGAGGAAAATGAAGAGATCCTTGGTCCAGAAGTACTATATCTTAGTGCCATTGGAGCACTTATGTATCTTGCTAATTGCATGAGAACGGACATATCATTTTCTGTTAATTTACTAGCAAGATATAGTTCCGCACCAACTCGAATACATTGGAATGGTGTTAAACACGTACTTCGATATCTTCGTGGTACGTCGTATATGGGATTATTTTACTCAAAAGACTCGCAAACAGAGCTGATTGGATATGCTGATGCTGGATTTTTGTCAGATCCACATAAAGCAAAATCACAAACATGGTACTTGTTTACATATGGTGATACTGCTATATCTTTGCGCTCCACAAAACAAACTCTTACAGCTACATCCTCGAATCACGCTGAGATATTAGCAATTCATGAAGCAAGTCGAGAACTTGTCTGGCTAAAGTCATTGATACATCATATAAGGGAGACATGTGATCTTTCATTTGATAAAGAAAGTCCAATAGTATTGTACGAAGATAATGCAGCTTGTATCGCTCAACTCAAAGGAGGATATATTAAAGGAGATAGAACTAAGCATATCTCACCAAGGT
This sequence comes from Penstemon eatonii, assembly GCA_038501285.1. Classification (NCBI taxonomy): domain Eukaryota; kingdom Viridiplantae; phylum Streptophyta; class Magnoliopsida; order Lamiales; family Plantaginaceae; genus Penstemon; species Penstemon eatonii. Next base: position 43,282,073 of record CM076713.1, read on the forward strand.
TCTTTTTCACGCACGAGCTTCAGAAAAAGGGAGAAATAGACGTCCAACAAATTCGCTCAAGTGAAAACTTGGCAGATTTGTTTACAAAATCACTCCTTACATCAACATTTAAGAAATTAATATATAAGATTGGTATGTGGCGGCTCAGAGATCTTTGAAGTAGACATGGCAATATGAGGGGGAGACCATTGCATACTGCACTCTTTTTCCCTTGGCTTAGGTTTTTTCCCATTGGGTTTTCCTAGCAAGGTTTTTAATGAGGCAGGTTTAAAAATGCAAATCTTACAAAAGATATATGTACTCTTTTCCTTCACTAAGATTTTTTTCCCACTGGGTTTTTTCTTAGTAAGGTTTTTAACGAGGCATATTCTTAATAAGTGGCATCCAAGGGGGAGTGTTGTAAATCAAATGTATTTGGATGGATGCCTAAAGTACATGCATGAAGAATATACATTTCATATGTCCAATGTATTTAACTCTTCATTTAGATACATGTACCATTTGTAATTAATTAGATGCATGTTAATTTTAAATCTATTATGTATCTACCTAGCCTATAAATAGATGATGTTTTGGCTTGTATAGACACACCAAGAAAAGGAATAAAAGATTTACTCAATTCTTGTCTCTATTGTGCTCTCTTGATCTTTAATTTTTGTATAGTTTTACAACAGACTTGACTTGACATTATTTACTTTGCGTAATTTGACTCACAAGCGTAATACATAGGAAGGGCTAATTTGTAAATTGTAATTATATGAAGGAAACATCAATTAAGATAATTGAAATTCATTAAGAAAAAAGGATATTGAAATTCCTCACAAAAAAAGAAAAAAAGGGAAAAATAGAAAACCTTTCTCTTGCTCCATTGTTTTTTCGTAACCTTTTGCCCCTACCTCTTTCTCATTAAATCCCAGACATTCTCTCTTTTCATTGTGTTCTTTTCACTTATAAAAATCTCACCTTCAGACTGTTCCTGTATGACCTGTGCATATGGTTTGGTGGATTTTTGGTGGGAAAAAATAGCCCTTTTTCATTGGTTCTGCAGTTCACATGGATTTCAATTAAGCGGAACTGGATTTAGTTGAAAAAAAATCGAAGAGGGGGGGAAAACAGAGAGGTTTTCTTTGCAATGGATTGATTTGTTGATGGGTTTTGCAGTTCAGAGATTTATTTGCTTTGGATTTCTTGATGTTTTTATTGAGACTGTGCTTTGGGTGGCTGATGTTTTCTGAAATCCATTTGGGTTTCAGCATTTCATAAAGAAGTGAGGGATTCTGATTATTTATTGAAGTTTATTTGTTCTATTAATTTGCTCTCCTCTTTTTGGTATAACACTGAAGTCTGTTTAATTCCTTACTTGAGTTCTAAATTGGTATTTGACTGCTTTCGGATCTATTGTCTGAAGAATTGCTATCTTCTGTTTCCATATATAAATTTTCCATTTGTTGGGTTTGTACCCTTTTTGGTGATTTAGGGACGTTTTTCGATACAAGGACTGAAACCTGGGAAAAACTTATATGTCAAAATTGGGTTAAAAAAAATTAAGACAGTGAATGGATGTTTGGATTGTAGCTGCAGCTGCCGGAGCCGGTTATGTAGCTCAGCGTTTGAAGAATCTTACTAGGGGTAATCATAATTTTATTGCAAATGGGTCCTCAGGAACTATAGAGACAGTCCAGAGCAAGAGCTGTCCCTTGCGCAGAATTTCATCAAGAAAAAAATTTGTGGGAGAAATTTACACAGAAAAAGAACAAGTTTTGGAATATGCTGAAGATATGGCTTCCACTAATGGTTTTGAAGGTGAGAATCGAGTAACCTTGGAGAACTTTTCGAGTTGCAGTACTGTTTCCAATTCAAATTCGCTAGAAGGGTATTGTGAAAGTAGAGTACCTCTAGACATTGATGAAGTTGATACTAGTGATTCGTTGCCTCAATCTTCTTCAAGAGATATTGGATTTTCTTATGGTTATAGAAGAAATAGAAGTAGCAACCTTAGAAGTAGAAGAATTAACAATCAATTCATAAAACCTCAAACTTCTCTCGAAAGTTGTTTAATGGCGCAGTTATATAAGGAACATGCTGAAATCGAGGAGTACACCTATTCTGTCCATCCACTACATATACCAATTGTGAGGCCATTTCTTGTGACTGATGGAAGCAGAATTATCAGCAGAGAGCCTCTTGAATCCTTTAGTGAACCAAATGGAACACTTGTTGTTCCTAGACTGCCTAACGTTATTTCTCTGGAGTTACAGAAGAAAGCTAAAGCTAAAACAGGAAAGCAGAAAAGTTTAAGGAGCAACTATATTAGAGGAGTCAATCAAAATCGCAACAATGCACAAGGTAGTATTATCTTACTCACATGTTAGATTAAAAATTACTGTACAAATTTTACATTGAGATCAGTTTATGTTGTGTTTGAGTTACAGTTGGAGATGTGTAGTTAGGTGAGAGAGAGTGGTTTGATTTACATTTTCTATATCCTCTTTTTGTCCCTATTGCTAATCTATGTCGATTTTGTTTTCACGAGGACTAGTGGAAATAATAAAGGTTTTATAATACTGATGGTTTTCACTGATGAACTTGATCATGAACCTCTTGGCAGACAAAAATCAGGGGTTACTTGAATACGTCTAAACACAAAAGCTGCAGTCTATGCCTCTTACCTTTTTTTAATTAAGAAAGCTAAAAAATTTATCAAGTTCAGTGCATGTTAAGAAGAAGGATATATAATTGTATAGAAATTGTTGGACATTGCATAATTATAGGTCTGTTTTTATTATGAACGGACAAAATTAGGAATGTAGTTCTTCCCTCTTTTTGGTGATAACAAATTCAATGGTTGTTATCCATATGCGAACTTTTACACATACAATATTGTTTGGAGAACAAAAGTATCACCTTGATTGTATTTAAGTTTCTTGGGTTGCATGTAAATTACTATTTGGTAGAAGTAAAGGAGATGCTCCATTTACTGCATTAATAAAAAAGCAGCAGTATATTTTCAAATGTGGATTTGCTGAATGCAGTTTAATAGGGGAGTCTCCATTTTTTGCAATTATACAGTCATACTATTTCTTGTATTCAAACTTTTGTTTGATTGTAAAATCTTCTGGTTCTTACTTTGGATGCTCTAGCTTTTTTGCAAAATAAATATTCCTTATACTGCACTGCTAGTATATGTTTGAGATTTAATGTCCTAATATTTTCTCCTTTATCAGGATCATCAGATGGGGCGTTTCTTTTCTATCTTGGGTTAACTACGGGCATGATATCTTCTTTCTTGGCTAATAAACGGGAAATGGAAAAGTTGAATAAGTCATTGAAGCATACAGAAAGCTTGGTTCAAGATCTGCAGGAAGAACTTGAGATGAAAGATTCGTTAACTGTGAAGGAACTTGCTGTGGAGGATTACGAACACAATGCTTCTTACTTTGATGAAGCTGTAAATGCTTTATCTCTTAAACATAAATTGGATGACTCTTCAAGATACTCCAATGCAAAATATTGTGATCGGAAGGCTAATGAAGAATCTATGAGTAAAATTGAAGCAGAGCTTGAAGCTGAACTGGAGAGGTTGGAATCAAACATAAATTCATCAAAATTGGAAGGGAAATTATCCAACATAGCCGAGGTATGAATGTTACGTTGATCCTTGCCTATTTTTGCATTTCATCTCATTCTTGTTCATGTTTTTTCCTTCTAAGTTTTGATTATGAAACGGTATACTATATCCTAGTAGGTAGTTAATATTTCTTGGTAAGGTATTGCATACGTAGAGATGTATTTTTCAATGTGGGGCCTTTGTGGGTGCATCACTTGTTAAACATTGTGTTTGAGGAGGTTGGATAGTTCACATTCTTAGGTGTTTTGGTGTATGCTACCATTTGTCCACGTAGAGATGAGGTTAAGGCAAAATATTAGGGAAAATGAGTTGTAAATAGGATAAAAGTTAAAACAACATTTAACTCATAAAGGACGCTTATCATTTAATTTAAAATATAGAATGAATATTCAAAAGAAAAAAAAACATAGAATTAATATCTGGATTTTAAATGAAAGCTGGTGAATGGTTCATGAGCTATTGAACATGAATAGGCTCGGCCTTGCAAAATTATTGATCCTTCTCAAATTGCACTAGAAACTAGCTCAAAAAGCTCGCAAACTGGGTCAATTTTTAGAAATGTAAAAAAGTTGATAAATTTATAATAAAAATACTCTTCTTGCTTTTGGAGACAGCAGCTGAACTTTGTTGTTCTCTCCCGCAGTTATGCAATTTGACAAGCTTGAAATATATTGTCCAATCATAAATATTAGGGTGAATTTCATGTGCCCCCTTTAACTATAGTCGTCACACACTTCCCTCTTCCAACTATCCATTGAATCGATTTGTTCCCTTCAACTATTTTCACTGCACACTTTACTCCAACCATCTATTGCATCACTTCACCCCCATCAACTATCACTTGTGCACAAATAGATGCCTTCCTTTTTTTCTTCTATTTTTTCTCTTTATACATGGTTGATCTTGATCTTCTCAAATAAAAAAGTGACGAACTTTTTCATAATGAAATTAAAGAATTGGTAAATGGATTTAAGGTCTTGAGTTAGTTATTAAAACAAACTACACATAACAAGATCACAATAATTTAAAATACAATATAGTTGGAGGTGCAAAGCGTGCAACAATGATAGTTTATAAGAGTACAATGGAATTTACCCTACATTTTTAAGTCCGGTATCTATGTGTCTAATTTTTCTGGCTATAATCTGCGGAGTTGTCCAAACATTGGCAGGCCACCGCATTTTATAATTACCTTTTTACCCTCTTAATTTGGTTGTCAGATTGTTTATTTGACCAGCTTTACTGGACTACATTGCAGCTCTATCCAAATTTTGCATCAGATGTTATCATGGGAGATTTGAGAGCAGACTTGTTTGGTGCAAAAACGGATACCCAACCATATGCCAATAGAGATGGAAGCGGTAGTTCCACTCCCAACTCTTTACGCTATCCAGTTTCCCCTAAAGAGCTAAGCTTACGTTTACACGAAGTCATCCAATCAAGACTAGAAGAACGTATCAAAGAACTTGAGACGGCCCTCGAGAATAGCCAAAGAAAAGTCGAGCAAACAGAATCAAGAAAAGTCGAGCAAACAGAATCTATAGAGCAAAGAGCAAGACAACCTTATACTCAGGAGGATAGTCCTGTTGTAATAAATTTATCGGGGGAAGCTCTGCCTGCGTATAACGAGGCATACGAGGGGTTCAATAAGGTTTCTGATTCAGATGAAGAAGATTTTCCGTTTGGGTTTGAGAAAAGCAACCATCAAGAAATATTCCATCAGTGCAAGCAAGTAATCGATCGGGTTCAAAATGGGGGTGTAAATGGTTACATGGACCCTGTTGTGATTGGGAGTCGAGAAATGTCGAATATGGTTGTGTGTACCAGCAGAGATGAGAGTGAGGATGGTGAAGATGAGATGGAGAAGCTGTTGATAAAGCAAATTGTGGAGAAAGTAAAGCAAGGCTCTCCTGCAGTTTTGAATGCTCAAAGAGCTTTGTTGTGAATTAATGAATTTTGAAAACAAAAGGAAGTAAAAGAAGGTGAATAGTTAATTTGCAATTATGTGAGAATTTTATTGTTAAGAGTTTATGGCGAAGTTTTGAAGATGTAGAGAAGGAGTGATGGAATCATTGGAAATCATGAAAAATGTAAGAAGGTTGATTATTTGAATCTGGTGAAATCTGGTATTCCTTTTCAATTTTTAAACAAAGTTTATTAAAAGTTATTGCAATGGTCCTATTTTGCTTTTATGCGACTGAGAAATAGTTAAAATTTTCAGAAATGTCATCTGGTTGATTTTCAGATGAGCCTATACCAATAATTAGGATTGTGAATTGGGTCTTATGAGTCGAGCCTTAATCAGCTCAAACTCAAATATCATCAGACTTTATTGTTATAGGCTCAAATTCAGATACCATCAGCTTCACATCTAAAGGTTTTAATTCAGCTCATGTATATTAGTAAATTTTACTTGGCAAATTGAAAAACTATGTATAGTTAAAATGCTTATACATAGACTAATATTACATAATGCACAATAATATATAAAGTAAAACAGTTAATAAAGTTTGTAAAGTTTCAAGACTCCCAATCTATTTGACCATTTGTTTTAACTTTTTTTTTTATAAATTATTTCTCTCATTGATCTGCAATTACGTTAGTTACAATTAATATATAGTGTTTGTGGGTCAACAAAAATGAGTTATTTGTAAAGTTTTTCCTTGTTTTAAAATATAGTAATTAGTACATTATTTTAATACCAATAATTGATAGCACGTAGTATTTGAAATAATTATAAGATAAAAAAAAAAAAGAAAAATTATAAGAACAATGGATGAAGAACAGGAATGGAAACTAAATCCATTGAACTATAGAAAGATTACAAAGTATATATATCAAGAAGAATGGTAAGCATTCATTCTTCACCTGAAATACAGAGTTGTCTAATCTAACAAACAAGGTGAATTGCATAATACAATTTGGAATTAGCTAAGTATTAGCCTGGAATATATATATATATATATATATATATATATATATATATATATATATATATATATATATACACCCAGAAGATAATTAACTTAGAGTTAAAATAATAAACTGCCCATATAAACAACAAATAGATTAAGAAATGGAATATATTATAATAATAGTAATATATTCGGGCTTTATTCAGGTTGAGCTTTACTAGACTCAAGTTCAATTCATAAATTGAGCAGATATAAAATTACTGCTCAAACTCAACTCGACTCACAATTATTCAGGTTTAGATCAAATTTAATCGGACTGAACAGTCGGGCTTCAAATAGGCTCGATTCAATTGACAGTCCTACCAATAATTAAGTTTTCAGGAATGGTTATTTAAAAATTCGTCTATGGTTAATCCTTTTGAGAATAAAAAATACCTAAATTTTTGAATTAATTTTATGTACTAAATCATAATTACAAATTATTAGAACAGAAATACTATTCATTTTATTTAGATTTTTAATTCAATAATTTTAGTCTCGATAAAAAATAATTGAAAATAATTTTGTGTTGACAATGAACTATCTTATTGAAATTACACTTAAGATTAAAACTTTTTTTTTTTTTTTTTTTTTTATAATCATAAAAAAATATGAGGTATAAAAAAATATGAGGTTATATTATACGATAGCTATTGTAAATGAATTAATTTTAACATATTAAAATAATGTTTATTTTTGAATTTTTAGCATTGCATGCACACTCTCGTGATTAATGACAGAAACTGTTTATATGGTCAAATTTAAAATATAATTTTTTGGGTTATACTATTAAAGCCTAAAACCAACAGAAACTATGGACAAGGTAATTTGTCGAACAGAGTTCGACCCATCTCATTGGGTCTCTACTCAAAATTTAGCTAATATTATATTCTAATGAAAAAAAAAAAAAGATTAACATTTTAATAATTAGGACAAATCACATGTACATATATTGTGCAATTTCTGAAATTTACCAGACAGATATTTTAAAACCAGACAGATATTTTAAAACCATGACGATTTTCATGTGTTTTCAGTTATTTACCAGACAGATATGGATTTTCTATATTCGTTGCTGGTGCTGTTGTAACACTAGGCCACTAAACCCATATTTGCTTGTGATTAATTACTTTCCGCTAAGTTCAGTTTTGAGATTGGCATTCCTGCCATTGGGGAAGCCATTGGGTTAGGAGCAGCAATTGACTATATATCGGGTATTGGAATGCAAAAGATTCACGATTATGAGGTATATTGTGATCTTAAAATGGATCCATTTTGGCCCAAGTGTTTCGCCCAATATTTGGACCAAAATGGATCACTTAGGCATTTGTCCCATTTTTTCAACCAAACATGTGTTTTACTCAAGACCCAAACAAAAAGAAAAATATTATTATTATAATTATAATTTTAATATTAATCATTACACTATATAATATCATATTTTAACTCCATAAAGTCATTGATTTGACATGTGTCATAAATTTTTCACCCTCAAACACCAACATCCAAAACCATTTCAAATCATATCTCAACTTTTGAAAATTTTATCTATTATTTTAATAATATTTTACCATATCAATATTCCAACCAAAATCAATTCAAATGGTGTTTCAAATGTTTCGCCAAAACCATTGAAACAATTTTGAAACATCGAAACATGACAAAACAGAGCCAAAACCGATCCAAACGGGGCCTTAATGTCCATCTCTTTACATAAAAATTTTGGTCTTGTTTGGATGTATTTGGCCCCGAGTGTTTCGAGGTTTTGCTGGACCAAACCTTATTTGGAATGGTTTTTAGCCGACCAAACCCACGAAACAAGTTTTTCAACCTAAAATAATGATCTTTCAATCACTTTATTTAATTATTGAAATACATGATGACACCTATCACCTATTTTAAACCCCCAAAAACTCCGACATCCAAAATATATCCCCCCCTTCCCATCAAAATAAGATAAAACAAAACTTCAACATCCAAAATATATCCGAACCACAATCCACATTTTCAAACTCAACTCACCATCTAATTAACATTATTTTACAATTAAAATATGCTAACAGAAATTCCTCAATGTTATGTTTTATTTGCTCCGCACAAATTTCAAGAAAATCTTCAAAAAACTTTTCAAATATTTTTCACCCAAACCAAATCAAATTAAGCCAATATACATCCAAACAATACCTATAAATTTCTATATTTCTCTAGGCTGTCTCCTTGCTTGTTTATGTTTTCTTACTGTAAAATTAGTTGTGACAGTGTTTTGGCCACTTATTTCTTCTTAAAACATATATTTTAGGATGAAACCCAATCATACCTTCTATCTGCACATCTTAGAATATATTGACCACAAATCATTTATAATAAATACGTTTGAAGGTTACTACTTAAAAAATATAATGTTCCGTCAGTTCATCTTCACTATTATGTATGTTCTTCCGACCTAAATTCATTATCACTCTATATGTATTATCAAGTAACCTATGGCTTATAGAATGAGTCTAGTTCGGGATTCGGTTTTAGAGGGATTACTCTTACTCTTTTCAGTTTATATAGACAATCCTTTAAATTGGTTTATTTAGCAAGTGAGTGATATACCTTCTCTCTTGCAGAAAGGTTTCTTCTTATCTTAGGTGGCATATATTTCTGGTTGAATTTTTCTGTTATATTGCACAAATACGGCAGTTCTGTTAAGTTATTGTGCTGTCCTGGAAAAATTGTTTAAGACTATGATTCTTGTATAGGATGTGAATTGTGATTCTTGAATAGGATGTAAAATTGATGGTTTTGATGAAGAATTAGTATTAATTGTAATGCACATCATGTAATAGTATTAATATACCTTTACGTCATTCTGGGATTTGTGGATGATCACCCCAGATCTGTACCTTTCATGTCCAAGAAAAAAAAAAAAAAAAAAACACTGTGTCTTCAAATATTCTTTTTCTGTCGTGGGTGGCTTTTAGTGAAAAAAAGGAAATGAAAAAAGTGACATGTGCATTCAAAAAGGTACTCGTAACACCAAAGAAAATATTTTCTTCTTTCTTTTTTGATAAAAAAAAAATACTAATTGAAAATTAATTGTAATCAATTTGTTTTCTCCCTGAGCAGACTGTTATAACAATAACAATCCGGTTAACTTCCATCATCAAATATAAAAAAATTAAAGAAGTACAGGGTATATTGCACAAGCATAATACAGTTTATTCGAATACCTATTGCATGTATAATAAACAGCATCAAACTCAAAAGCCCAATGCCTTTCACTTATAATCTAATTTCTTGAAAGTATAATTGCTTTGGACTTGTCACTACCTAAATTTAGACAAGAGCTATTGTGTCATCGGTACAATTGCTGGGACACGAAGAAGCCTTCATATCTAAAGATGTTAGAGTAAAACTAATAATAAAATCACTGAAACGTCACAACTATCCATTGAATCATAAGCCTAATTAGTATGTAATATTCCAAAAATGGCCCCTTTATTAAACGCACATATTTTCAGAATTTTTAACTTTTGAAATTATATTTTTTAGAGAGTGAGATGCCAAAATAACAAGCTCTATGAGTTTGTCTCAAGGGTTTATGATAAGACCTTTTTAATACAAATACAATTAGTTCATAGAAATGTAAATCATTATTCTATAAAAGTTTGGATTAGTTTAGCTTTAGTATTTGGTCCGCCTCTTTTTTAAATTAGTATTCGGTATTATTCGAAATATGTAAACGACTTTGACCCCAATTGGTAGACGTCCTTAGGCTGTTAGAAATTGAAGACAAGGATATCATTATCATCCTTACGTAAACAAAGGATGCTGTAATTACTGCTTTTATTTAACCACAAAATAGATTATTTTGTAATTTTGGTACTTTTGGTCACAAAAGAAATTTGATACCACATAATAAATTTTTATTGCAATTTTTATATCAAACTCAATTTTTCTTCGGAGTTAATCACAATTTGCCCGCCTATGAAATACGTAATATTTAATTTACATTTCTTATATTTTTATATGTGACACTTTACCCTCGTTTGTTATGATAATGTGACAATTTACCCCCTATATTATGATAAATATGACAATTTATCCTCAATATTACAAAACACTTCTCATGTCATCTCTCAATTTTAGCAAGTAAGTTACACTCTCCAACTGAAAATAGATAAATCGATTATTTAGCATTTTTATAGGGGATAAATTGCTCTTTTTTTAATCACAATGGGATAAATTAAATATATATATTTCACAGAGGGTAAAATGCTATTTACTCCAGAGAAAAAATTGGCTTCATATGAAATTTGCAATTAAAACCTATTATATAATAAGTAATTATATATTGTGTGATATATTTGCTCGCATTTACCTTTCTTGATTATATATATATATAAAATAATGTATATATATATATATATATATATATATAAAATCATGTGTGATATATTGTGTGATATATATATAATATAAAATCATTATAGCAATTGACATATTAAAAAAAATCATGTGGTAATTGCTATTTAAGTAATTTTTTATTTATATATGTATGTAATTTTTTACTTTAATCTCGCTCCTTTTAATTTAAATTCATAGGTACGTTCAATAGACAATTTTATTTAGAAAAATTATTGCACATAAAATGTAAATGTAAGGTAAAACTTAAAGAAAGAAAGACCTTTATAATTATTGAAACCTCAGTGTAGATTCCATTTTGCAAATTCTAAAATATAAGACTTCAACAAGTTCTACATGAAATTAAACCTCAATTTTTGAGTATTTTTATTTATCAAAAAAGAAAGAAAGAAAGAAGTAAATAACATTCCCTACGTTCATTGGCTCAACCCCGAAAGTCCGAAACGTACCCCACCCTTGAAAATTGAAAGAGAACTCGTACACCGGTCAAATAATTATCTAAGTACACGATGGAGACAGGTAGTAAGACAACTGAAAAAGTGTTCTGTTGTCTGTACTAAATACTCCCTCCGTCCCATTTATTTTGCTCCCTTTGCTACAGTATTCGGTCAAACTTTTTAATCTTTTAGGTGACTTATCATATTAAATTATTCACATTTGTGGTGTGTTAAACCTTTTAAATATTAATATATACAGTGTCATAATATATTATCAACTTATTAGTGAAATATATTAATTAAATTATTTATTATAATTTTTACAAATTTGATCAAATTGACCGGTCAACTGTACCTGGAGAGCAAAAAAATTGGGACAGAGGGAGTATTAATTAGATTTATATATAATATTAATAAATTAATAATATTTACTCTAAAATCATATCAAAAATCCTTATAGTAAAAAAAAAAATTATGGATACATTTTAACTTAATTAAAATAATAACTGAATTTATTAATTACTTACGAAAATACTAAAATATTAAAAACACCTTCATAGAAGATTTAGAACTCGTACACCGGACAAATAATTTTCCATGTACAAGATGGACATGGAGACAAGTAGTAAGAGCATCTCCAGCAGTCGGCAAAAAAAAACAGCATCAGATCGCTCTTTAATGCCTGCTACAGTGTTTTGATACCTGCATAGTTTTTTGCTCCAGCAATAAGCATTAAAATTGGAGCATCATTTCAAATTAATTTAAATTTAATTTATTAAAATTAAGTTAACTTCAAATTAAGTTAAAAGTAAAGAAAATTAAAAATAATTAAATTAAAAAATGTTAAGAATTTTTACCGATAAGATTTTATATTCACGTGTCAGTATGTAATTCAACATTGAGATATTTGACATGAGCTATTACCGATAAGATTTGATGTCCACGTGTCAGTTGTGATAAGAATTTTTGTCGATAAGATTCTATATCCATGTGTCAATTTGTGATTCGACATTGATATATTAGATGAGGATTTTTATCCATGTAGTACATTGATCTCATCTTCACATAAGATTTTCATAACTATATCAACTTCTTTACATCATAATACACATTCATATTTTCACCATGCCTTTGAATCCTTATGAGTTAATGAGTTACATAACCGACTCAGATTCTGATGATGAGTTTGAAATGCTCGTAAAAGAAACTGAAATTGAAGAAGCAGAATCACAAAGACCTCATCGTGGTTCGACCATAGGCCGAGTCGTCGTCAAGCCTGATAGAGCCGAAGCTTACACCAGGTTTTATCGAAATTATTTCTGTGATAATCCTATTTATCATGCAGTTTTTTTTAGTAGAAGATTTCGTATGCATAAGCCCCTTTTTTGCCGTATTATATCTGGGGTCGAATCATATGATCCCTACTTCGTTCAAAAAAGAAATGCAGCAGGCGTCCTCGGTATATCATCTCTTCAAAAGGTAATTGCAGAATTTAGAATACTGGCCTATGGAGCTTCAGCCGACTATCAAGATGACAACTTATGCATAGCCGAAAGCACTGCAATTGAGAGCTTACGTCATTTCGTCAAAGCAATTATTGGCGTCTTTGGCGAGAATTACTTAAGAGCACCAAATCAAGATGACTTGACTCGATTGCTCCAAGTCAACGAACGACGTGGATTCCCAGGAATGCTCGGAACACAATTTTTCGTCCTTTTTGTTTTGCGCGGAACATCTACAACTGAGCTTTGAATAGGCGTAGAATTATCGCCTACATGCCGATTTTTATCGAACTGTGGCTCACCATTAAGAACACTAGTGAATGTGCCGTACATATTATAATCCATCTACCAAAAAAAAAACGAACATGATCAATAAATATAAGTATCAAATTAAGTATCAAATTAAATTGAAAAATAATATTATAACTAAATAACAAAAATGCACAACAAGCTAAAACCATTATAGTTAATAATAAAGCAAGCACAATTCTTATAAAAAGCCCAAACCACTTAAGATTACCTAAACATATTTAAATATAATTAAACCTATATACACACACAACACACACAATTCCATCGGCTCATCTCTCTCTTTCTTCCTCACGTTCTTTTCTGCCTCTCCACAGAAAAAAGTTGAAGCAAAAAATTTGATCTCTGCCTCTCCACAGAAAAAAATTGAAGCAAAAAATTGAAGATCAATCCACCTAAAACTCACTCATTCCTCTCCATAGAAGAGATATATTGAAGATTGAAGCAAGAAATTGAAGAAATTGTTATCAAAATTGAAGAGATTACCTTTCCTTTGATGTATGAAAAAAATTACCTCTTATTTTATTTTAGATTCTAGAGGTTGTGTGGATTAATTTCAATTTTGTGACTAAGTTTATAGTGAAATTTGTTTTAACCGTTGGTAATATTTTCAAAATAGAGCTGCTGATTTTTTGAGCAAAGAGCCGTTGATAATTTTCAGCAAAAGTAATGCCTTTGCAAAGGCATTACTTTTGATGCCAAAATTGAGGGGACTTAAAAATAGGTTATTGGATAGTGCTCTTGCTAGAGCAAGTTTTTTCAACATTTTTTGAATTGGGGCATCAAAAATGGATTTTATGCCTATTGTTGGAGATGCTCTAAGACAATTGAAAAAGTGTTTTGTTGTCTGTACTATAAAAAAAAACCGAGAAATAGATTTATATATAATATTAATAAATAAATAATATTTACTCTAAAATCTTAAAAAAAAATCCTTTTAGTAAATAAAAATTATGGATAGATTTTTTACTTATTAAAATTATAATTGAATTATTAATTACTTACAAAAATATTTAAAAAAATTAAAAACACCTTTATAACCCCCCCTGCTGGTCTAATCGATCCATATCTAGAGCTTTTCAATTTCAGAAAAGTACATGTAATTGCATCAAGATCATTGAATAATAAATCAATTTAATTTCTTTTAATTCCTTAAGCCGTTCTGCTTTTATCAATTTGAATACTTAAAATTAGGCTAGCGCCTATCTATATTACTATAGTACAAAATATGGTTGGAAAAGCAATATTTTATAATTCCCCAACTTCCCATCATATTTCAAGTGCAATCAAATTTAAATTTATTAATTTTTAATATATTTATCTGTAGCTGTTAATTTTTTGTTGAGGTCTTAGACTCTTAATCAGTTGGTTAAGGATGAGATTCCAAGATCAAGAGATCATGTGTTCTACTCTTACGAATGAGTTTTTCTCTAGTTTAATATTAGTGTTTGGTGGTAGTTTATTTTTGTTATTTTTTTAACTTGGACAATTATTGAAATAATTTCTTATGTAATGATTGATGATGAATATATTCCTAAAAAATAAAATTATAGCTCTTAATCTTGTATGGTCTTTTCTCTTAATTAACACGTAAACAACCTTTTTTCTTTATGTTATAATCTTAAAATACGAAAGTACATAAATTTGAGCTTGATACATATATCCTATTTTCATTGAATATAACAATATCAACATTTGTTCTTACGTTGTATTTTGTAAATTTCGGTGAAAGTCCCATTACATTCATGATCCAAATTTCATTTTCAACGTATGTTTCGATTAGTAAAATATAAAAAAATTCTTCAAAAAGTTCGGATATGTTTCAAAAATATTTACAAAAATTATGAAAAGTATTAGTGTAAAAAAAAAACACAAAATTTTGGAATTACGTATTATTTTGCTAAAATTGACTTAAAAATTCTTTTCTTAATGCTTATGACGAAAAAAATGAAAATTTTGATCTATAACTTCTTTGATAAAAAAAAATCATATTTATATATTGATGGAAATACCTGTTAGCTTATGTCACAAATTTTAGCTAATTGAGCGGTATGGGTTGGGGGAGGGAAAAATTATTTGATGCTTTCGTTGTACGGATGACGAGGTACAACACAATAAGAAACTAAATTTAGTTCCTAAATTTAAGAGAAAATTGGTTCTATGATCATCTCCATTATGTATTGGTATGCAGTTTGAAAAAATCTCAATTATTTGTTGTACCAAGTCATTCATATAACGATTTTATCAAATAATATATCGAGGGAGAGGGAATGAAGGAGCTAATTCTTGTTGGTCCTAAGTGGTCAGATGAGGTCTAGAGGGAGGGGGGTGAATAGACCTCTGAAAATTTTTAGACTTAAAAACTTTTCAGTCTTCTGTCAGCAGACTAAGCTTATGAAGAACAATAAGCTGACTATGCTGATCGTGAACAAATCTTGAATAGCAGAGTGACCACTCTTCTTACAGTAACTTAGCTGATTTCAGCAAAATCAGTTTTATCAAGAGTATACTTGCAGCGGATTTTGTAAGTGTTTTTTCACAAGTAGACTAAGTCCTTCAAAAAGATTTTATCCCCAATTTTACAACTCCTTTAAAATCTTTTAATAATTCAAAGTGAAAACTTATGCAATTTTGAAATATGCAAGATTAACACAACGAATTTTTATAGTGGTTATATGGATAAAAATCATTTAGTCCACTCTTCCAGATCACTTAGATTCTGGGTTATACTATAAACACACTGTTTACAATATTTCTCCACTTACACCTAAAAAACAAATGAAAAGGCTGTAAGCTCACAATAGGAAATCACTCAGAAAACCTATCCTCTGAAGTTAGATCACTCACAAAGATGGATCTACACTTCGCACAACACTCAGCTAATACAAATTCACTCAGAAAATGTCTTTGTTTTGCTTCAACTAGGCTTCTGCCAACAAATGACTTTCACCAGACGAGTGAGCTGTTCGAGCTTCTTGAGACATAGAAAATTTCTGCTTCAGAAACAAAATCTCAGAATGTTGTTATGTGTGTCTCTCTTCGAAATCAGCTCTATTTATACTTGAATTTGAAAATATGACCGTTGAAGGAGATCAAACTTGAAATCCATAGCCTTAGCCCAAATTCAGAACGGCTTCCTGCTACAGTACCTTTTCTGCTGTACTTTCCTGTAGCTGCATTAAATGCACTATGCTGATCTGAGAATATTCTTCAATCATTTGTCATTACTACCCTTCTCTTGCAGCATTTATTACACCAGATGCATTTATTACCGTTGAACTATCTCATGATCTCTTCTACTCTGCTGATCGAAACAACCCTGCTAATAGACACTCTACTGATCAAACTCTGAAATAATATGATTTGAGTCAGCTGATGACCTACCCTTCTGATTGCTATTTCAGCAAGAGATCAGTAGTCTTCTGGGCTTAGAATTTTGAACCCTTCTGATGTCTTCTTTACTTGGTCAAAATTCTTCTAAGGGAACTAAGCTTTCCATACTTAGCTGATTCTGACGTTTTGGAATCATCAAAACCTTCCCTTATCTTCATTCTGATGACTTGATTTGTTTCCCTTTCTGACATGCGTCACAGAGCTTATCTTTGCTCATGACTGTTTTTGGAATCCCTTCTACCAGATCATTCTTGATCAATCTGTTTATGGTCTTGAAGTTCAAATGATTCATCCTTTTGTGCCACAACCAACTGACTTCACTTGGTGTTGATGCCACCAAACAAATGCTTGAATTCTTGTCAGCAGAATTCCAGTTGACTATGTAGACATTCCCTTGTCGTCTTACAGATAAAATTACCTTCTTTGTACCAATCTGTTCAACGTAGCACTTATCTGTTGAGAAGATGACTGAATATCCTTTGTCACAAAATTGACTTACGCTCAGCAGATTATATTTGAGGCCTTTAACATATGAGACGTCAGATATCTCTATGTTTCCTCTGATCAGTCTTCCTTTAGCTTTAATCTTGCCTTCTTTGTTGTCCCCAAAAGTAGCATTTGGACCATCCACAGCAACTGCATCAGTCAGCTCATGTATGTTTTCACACATGTGTCTTGAACATCCACTGTCCAAGTACCAGATCTTCTCTACTTACTCCTACTCCTAATCCTAACCTACAAAACAAAAATGAAATTGTTTTAGGTACCCTTATTGAGAGGGTCCTGGAGGATTAGTTTCACCTTTGACAACCCAAGATGTTGATGTCTTAGGCTTCTTAGGCTTCTGAGTTTTGACAGGAGCATGAACAGTTTTATTTTCATCATATTTATCAGATAAGTCATGTTGATGATCAGTATGATAAGAATAATGTTCATAAGCAGGGTACGGTGCATGATAAGCAGGGTATGCATGCATTTGATGAGCAGGATATGGTGCATAGTAAGTTGAATATTGAGGTGCATGATACATAGGAGGATATGCTGCAGATTGCACATAATAAGACTCATTTCCATACCAAGCATTTTGATTTTTCTTATTCTTATGCTTCTTTGGTTTACTAGTTGCTTGCTCATTAACAGACGACTTAGTTTTACCACTAGTCTGATAAGTTTTAACCTTATCAGAAGACTTCCTAGGGCTCTTCTGTTTGGGTTTACTAGTCTGTTTTCCTACACTAGGCTCTTTGCTCTTTTTAGCCTTAGGAGTTTTTGTCTCCTTTAATTCTTTCTCAGGTGAAGCAGATTTAGTAGTCTGAACATAAAGAATGACCTCACTGTTGTCAGCTGATACAAATTTTTCAGTATGATTCAGTTCTAACTTATCCTGTTCTAAAGGCATCTTCTGTTTACTAGAAATAGGAGTGGATGCAACAGATGATTTCTCATGAGACTCAATAATCTTTTCAAGTTCCATGATTTTACCCTTATATACTTCACATTCAGCTTTCAGATATTCATTCTCTTGCTCAAGCAGTTTATATTCAGCTGATTCCTTTGGTTTTTCAACCTTGAGTTTCAGTGAACTGTTTTGCTCTTTTAGCAAGCTCATCTCTTCCTTAAGCTTAGCAAATGCATCAACAATACTAGTCTTGTTAGTCATCATTTGCTCAAATGAATTAAATAATTCATTTTCAAGAGGAGTTACCTCATCCTCGGAGTCATCAGAATCCTTAGCCATCAGGCAGAGGAGAGCAGGGGTCTCTTCATCAGAAGACTCTTCATCAGAAGTGTCTGAGTCTGAATCAGATGAGTAGACAGCAGTCAGCTTTTCTGCTTCAGCCATCATTGCCTTCCCTCTCTGATGCTTTCTTTCTTTTCTGATTCTCTTCTCTTCCTCAGTGTATTTCTCTGCTTTTGGATATGGACAGTATCTGATGAAATTTTCCAATTTCCTGCAGTTATAACACATTAGTTTTGCTTTATAATCATCTTTATCTTGAGAAGAAGAGTTAGGTTTAGAAGTAGAAGCAGCATTGTTGTATTTGTTCTTCATCTTTCTTTTGTAGAACTTCTTGAAGTTGTTCATCAGTAATGCTACATCTCCAGCTGTGTACTCCTTTTTGTTGAGTATTGTGGCTTCATCAGATGAGTCCACATCTTTGCTTCTGTGTGCTGGTCTTCTGGGATTTTCAGCAGCAACCAAGGCAGCTGTGGGTCCTGAAGTTGAGGTTTCTTCAACACCCATTCTTGGCAGTTTATACTCATACGCCTTGAGTACGGAGAACAGCTCTGTAAGAGAAATCTTCCCCAGATCTCTTGATTCTTCCATGGCTGTCACCTTCATGTTGAACTTTGGTGGTAGAGCCTTCAGTACTCTGACGGTGATCTCCTTGTCAGTGAAGGTCTTCCCTAGCTTTAAAACTTCGTTGAGTGTTCTGGTGAATCTAGTGTCCATCTGATCAATAGTTTCTCCAGATTTCATCTTGAAATTGTCCAGCTTTTCCAAAGCAACACTTAGATGATACTCTTTGATAGCATCATTTCCTTCGCTCATATCACGAACCTTATCCCACATCTCTTTTGTAGTTTTGCAATGTTTGACTTTGTCAAACCGATCATTATCAAGGGCTTTGGTCATGATGAACCGGCCAACCTTGTCTAGATTAAACAGCTTTATTTCTTCGGCTGTCATCTCATGCAGGTCTTTCTCCACCACTGTGTCAACTTCATTTATCTTTATAGTCTTGGTGAATCTGAATGGACCTTTGATGATACATGTGTACATGTTGTCATTGTAGGCAGCTAAGAAGATCTCCATTCTGATCTTCCAGTCTTCGAAAGACATACCAGCAATGTGGGGAACATGGCTGATACAATCCATTTTTCAAAAAGTTTTTATTTTTCATAAAGATGCTCTTTTGAAAAGTTTTGAAAACCTTTGAAAAACACTTGGATCAAGCTCGTTGATCAGGCAGCTGATTCTATGAACCACCTGCTCTGATACCACTTGTTGGTCCCAAGTGGTCAGATGAGGTCTAGAGGGGGGGAGGGGGTGAATAGACCTCTGAAAATTTTTAGTCTTAAAAACTTTTCAGTCTTCTGTCAACAGACTAAGCTTATGAAGAACAGTAAGCTGACTATGCTGATCGTGAACAAATATTGAACAGCAGAGTGACCACTCTTCTTACAGTAACTTAGCTGATTTCAGCAAAATCAGTTTTATTAAGAGTATACTTGCAGCGGATTTTGTAAGTGTTTTTCACAAGTAGACTAAGTCCTTCAAAAAGATTTTATCCCCAGTTTTACAACTCCTTTAAAATCTTTTAATAATTCAAAGTGAAAAACTTATGCAATTTTGAAATATGCAAGAAAACTTAAATGCAAGATTAACACAAATTTTTTTTATAGTGGTTATATGGATAAAAATCATTTAGTCCACTCTTCCAGATCACTTAGATTCTGGGTTATACTATAAATACACAGTTTACAATATTTCTCCACTTACACCTAAACAACAAATGAAAAGGCTGTAAGCTCACAATAGGAAATCACTCAGAAAACCTATCATCTGAAGTTAGATCACTCACAAAGATGGATCTACACTTCGCACAACACTCAGCTAATACAAATTCACTCAGAAAATGTCTTCGTTTTGCTTCAACTAGGCTTCTGTCAACAAATGACTTTCATCAGACGAGTGAGCAGTTTGAAAATATGACCGTTGAAGGAAATCAAACTTCAAATCCATAGCCTTAGCCCAAATTCAGAACGGCTTCCTGCTACAGTACCTTTTCTGCTGTACTTTCCTGTAGCTGCATTAAATGCACTATGCTGATCCGAGAATATTCTTCAATCATTTGTCATTACTACCCTTCTCTTGCAGCATTTATTACACCAGGTGCATTTATTACCGTTGAACTATCTCATGATCTCTTCTACTCTGCTGATCGAAACAACCCTGCTGATAGACACTCTGCTGATCAAACTCTGAACTAATCTGATTTGAATCAACTGATGACCTACCCTTCTGATTGCTATTTCAGCAAGAGATCAGTAGTCTTCTGGGCTTAGAATTTTGAACCATTCTGATGTCTTCTTTACTTGGTCAAATTTCTTCTAAGGGAACTAAGCTTTCCATACTTAGCTGATTCTGACGTTTTGGAAATCATCAAAACCTTCCCTTATCTTCATTGCACTTCATCTTCATCCAACAATTCTTCTTTTTTTTTTTTT
This sequence comes from Penstemon eatonii, assembly GCA_038501285.1. Lineage (NCBI taxonomy): Eukaryota > Viridiplantae > Streptophyta > Magnoliopsida > Lamiales > Plantaginaceae > Penstemon > Penstemon eatonii. The sequence goes on from CM076713.1 coordinate 43,302,939, forward strand.
TTTTTTTTGAAATTTGGATAATGCTGTTTTGCACCCTAAAAGTGGACACATTTTCACTTTAAACCCTAAAAAGAATTAATAGCATATTTTAATCTAGAAACCATGTTTTTACTTATCTTTGCATCATGATCGTTTTCTTGGCTATTTGACTCGCCGTTGAGAGGGTGATTTAGTTAATTCCCGTTAAATATCACCCCACATTTCCTTCGAAAACATCACCACGTGAATGTGACGTGTAACTAAAGGCGAAATTGAGAAATATCCCCAAATATAATCGTGAAAAATAACAGTTCTTTTTGGAAATCTCCTAAATATATATTATAGTTTATGGAATTTTATTTTTTACTCGACAAACTTCAAATCCAGAGCAAGATCACAATAGTATTTGGCTGAAAACGTAGAAAACTCTTAAAAATTAATTTTATTAAGAAAAGTGGAAGGAAGAGAAGCAATATCATCGGGTTCATTTTGATTTTGGTTGAAATTTTTTGAAGGAAAATAATCTCAAGGATAAAAATTTATTATCTACATCGTAAAGTTTTTACTTTTGAATTAACGAAAAAAATAAAGTGTAAACTGTATTTTCAAAACTCTTTATTTGGCTTGGGACTTTCTCTTTTTTAATAATTTAGTAATTTTTTTTCTTCATAATATTCCTAGTGTTTTCGAAAACTTTTCAAAATTTCGCTGACTGAAACATATATATGAAACGAAACTTTGATTAATAAATAATTTATTATAATATTTGGAGTTAGAAGAAACTAATAGGGGTGAAATTTAAAGGAAATTGACTAAATCATCATCCTACTAACTGGTCAAATGGCCATAATAATAATCAGGATGCAAAGTAAAATAAATCCTATTTCTAAGGTACAAAGTGGAATCAAGCCACCTTGACCTTATCAATAGCAACATCTCATTGAGGTAAATATAAAAACAACTCTTGCTTTGCCTAACTAAAAGAAATCCCCCAGTGTTATTTTTATTAGCAAACAAACCCCCGTAATATTTTTCTATTAGCAAAATAACTTTTTAAAAATTCCTTCATAAATCATAAGGAAGTTTTCGTTCAAATTTTTAAGTGAAGGGGGGAGGGGGGGAGTAGGGGGTTATTGTCAATTTTCAAAGTTAACAAGTGGCTTATTGATAATTTTTTAGATGCAAGGAGAGACATTTTTGCATCATTTGGTGGGGGTATAATTATCATTTTAATTTGAAAGTTTCTTTTTTTGCTCATAAAAAAAAAGCACATGAAATTTATGCTAATAATAATAACACAACTGAATATTTGATAGATAAAACACAAAGGATGTTTTTGCATTTCACCCACGTCTCATCCATTGGTGTATAAACATAGAGGAGAATTAGTACAATAATAAGTTAATATTAAACCACTAAATAATTAATGATATTATGACAAAAAAAAATTAATGATATGGAAGCATATTTTTTTTTTAGACAACAACTTCATTTTACAAAAGGAAAATGATGTTTTTTTATTTAATTTTTATAATTTGACTTGTATTCTCCATGTTATTTACAGAATTTGAAAGGGAGAAATATTGCTTGGTGGTCCATTTGCTACTTATAGAATCTTAATGGAACTAATATTTATAGACTGTGTTCAAACTCGGTACTATGTTGTGCAGATATAATTATGGGGATTAGAGAATCAAATCACAAAGTACAATCATAGGAAATAAGGGAGAGAGGGACATTCAATCAACTTCGCATGCTAAAATTTGTCAAAATATAAAATAGCTATTGTTGTGAGTAAAACACTCAGTTGCATTATAATTTCACCATTGATTTCATTCTCAAGGAGTCAACAAGAAAGTGGTTGTTCTTTTCTCTATACCTCCCTCTTTTAGGTAGTGGTACGTTTTTGCATGTTTCTCTTCTATTTTTCCAATTTCAAATTTAATCATTTTCGATTTTGTTCATGTTATCTCTCTTGTGAAAAATAGCTCTCAATCAATGAATGAAATACAAGAAGAAGAAATTGGAGAAACCTCCCGCGGGACCTAATCCTCCCACATTGGCGAATCAAATTTTCATCCACAGAGAAGGATACATATGCTTAGACTGAATGATGAGCAACATAGAAGATATACACTACTCAAAAAGTCACTTGTCAGGTAAATTTGCATGATACTTGAAATTTCTTTAGTTATATATATATATATATATATATATATATATATATATATATATATATATATATAAAACATATTCAACATGTCACAGACTTAAACTTCTCGTAAGTTTCCATGCGGCACTTAGCCACTAACGCCTCTAGCGATGTTCCATCCCTCTGTCGGAATTGGCTAAGTCAGCCTCGCTTGTCCCTAAGTAGGGTTGCTAAGGAAGGGTGGGTGGGAAAGTTAGAAAGTAATGCACTTAGAGAAATGGAATGTTATTCACTCAAACTTGGATTCTAACTTGGATTCTTGGATGGTTTTTACAAATGAGCTCCTACCTATTTATACTACTTGCCTTCCCCAATGGACGGCTAGGATTTATTTGATCTAAGGGTTGAGATTAAGTCTCTAGACCCTTCTACAATTTCCTACCTACACTAGAACTATGTACAATGTTCTACAAGTGTCTAGAACATCCCACAATGTTCTAGCACTTACTACAACCTTCTTTATTCTTCTAGAAGGTTCTCCACCCTTCTAGAATACTCTGGACCCTTCCGGAACATTGTAGAACATTCCGGACCCTTTCGAAACCTAGTAGAACATTTCGGACCCTTTCGGAACCTTGTAGAACATTCCGGATCCCTCCGGAACCTTGTAGAACCTTCCGGAATGTTCCGCCCAGGTGTAGATCTCTCCAGACCCATCCGGGACACCGTAGAATCTTCTGGAGACCTTCCAGAACCTCCATTATCATGCAAATCCGCCCCATGGGTTTAGCTGTCCCGGCCACTCGGTTGTCCCGTATTATGCTCGAAAGGTTGAGCAGCCCACCCGGCTGCCCATGGCACGCGCCATCTGCGCCTGTCTCGTCTTTGCTCCCTCGAGCAGCGTCCTGCATGCGTGAAGCCTAGCCCCTACTTGGCTCCTTGTTCCCGCAAAGTTCTCGGCATGTCCCGTCCCGAGCTCTCTGAGCCACGCACCCGTCCCCCGGGTCTTTGTGTCGCGCCATTTTGCTCCCGCAAAATGCCGGGCCGTGACATTCTCCCCCACCTATTCGATCGATTCCCTCGTCGACTAGGTGACTTTGCATTCAGTTGATGTGCTTGTACCCTCGGCTTAGTCCCTGTCTTCTCCGCAAGACTCCGACCCTCGCCCAAGCACCGTGATGCTAAGTTAGAGTGCCTAGCTCCTAACATAGCCGCTTTCCTTACTCCGGGACTCCATTCCCCTGCCTTGCCCCTAGCAAGCTTTCAACACCAAGGCCTCGCCTCGCGGACTTGCTCCCCAGCAAACTGTCTTGTTGCTCTCTTGACGCCTTGCGTCTTTTTCGCTTGCCGAGCCCTCCTAGCTGGCTTGCTCACCCCAAAGGTTCTATGCAGCGATTCGCACTCGATCGGCATAGCCTTACCAATATCCTTGGTTGTCGGATCGTGCCCCAAGCCCTGCTTGCCTCCAAGGCCATTCTCGCCCTCCGAGTCCTGCTTGACTCCCAAGCGCCGTTCGACCTCCGACCCCCACTCACCCTCCGAGTCCCGCTCGCTTCTCGAACCCTTAGCGCTGCTCAAGCCCCACTCGCCTGTCGAGTCCCTCTTGGCCCCCAAGTCTCGCTTGGGCCGCACTCTCCTACGACATATTGCCTTCCCCGAAGGCTCCGACCATTCATTCGACAACTCGAATAGCCCCTTGCTGTTTCTCCGATCGCCCATATCGGTGTCGAGACTACCATCCCTCTGATGGCCTTCACTCGAACCCATCACCTTTATGGTCGCCAAGTGTGCCGACACCGGCTCAGTCTCTGTCTCACGGGGGGATTCACCCTCCTGGTCCGTCTCTCCCCCACCTTGGTTGGAGTTACTCGCCTCACGACTCCCCAAGGTTATCTGATCCAAGTGAAACTCGTCATGTACGCTCGCAACCTCGGCACGCACCTTTGCTACCTCAGCCCGTATCTCAGCCATCTCGCCCTGATAGAATAGTGTCCTGCAAGCCAACTATTTGGCTGCATTTAATTGAAAAGGACCATTCAATTGGATTAATAAATGCATTTTATTATTATATGGTCATCTTTATCTTATGTAAAAATTATCTACGCATAAGGATAGAAGTCCTTAGATCACAGGGCTATGGGACAACCCGTGGACTGATCTCCAAGGCCGTGATCTAGAATATATTCAAGAGTCGTAGAATCCAATCGAGATAGGACATCATTGGATTCGGTTAGACTCTCACTATTGTGTATACTCCGATGAACTGGAGAACGCTGGGGTCCACGAGCGTGACTGGGATAGTCGATACACATAAGTGGGTGGCTTGCTGGGATGGCAAGCGCACTGAATACCCCAATTAGGAAATAACTCACCATGGAAGCGGTAGTCGCATATCGGGGTTGAAGTTATTCCAAATTTATAATAGTATACGAGGAACGATCCCTAACTACTTGAGGTGATAGGGTTTATCTGGTGCGAGAACATCTATACTTTGATATGAGTTCCGACTGACTGGGGATCACCAGAAAGTCTCTGTGGACTCATGTTGGGTATAGAGGAACTCGTATGCAGATTCATATCATCAACAAAGGATCCATTGACCCGACTTGATAGGTTGGGAAATTCTCCTATGGATTTCTGTGAGAAATTAATTCTGGTAAAATCCTCGGCCGAGGTATCTGACGACTTTATGTAAGTAGCTCATAAAGATTAAGTCAAAGAGAATTTATTTCGAGACCAGAGTACATAAGGTCAAGACAAAAGAAAAGGGAATCCGATGAAAGACCATACCCTTAAGTCTCGACTGGGAGATTGATCGATGGAGAGATTATGTCGTATATGGAAATTGTAAATGATAAAAGGTTCACTGAATTAATTCACCAGTGATTGGGCTCCATGGGCTTGTGGCTGGACATCGACCGTGGAGTGTGGGAGAATTCCCAAATTGGCAGGGGTGCTAATTTTGGAATGATCAATCGACAGAGTGTTCGATTGATTTAGAGTAAGTCTTACTCGAATAATTAAATAATATTAATTATAACCCACGGCCAATTATGTGGTGAACCTACGGGGGCATACACAATACACATGAAGCGAAAGCGAGGAAATAAGAACGACCAAGTCGACTGGGTCGACTGGGTGAATAATCGACTGGGTCGATTATTATGGATGGGTCGACTGGGTCGACCCAATTGGAACAAAATGGGATCCAATTGGAATTGGATCAGGATCATAAATTAAATTGGAATTTAATTTGTGAGTTAATTAATTAAGTTGAATTTAATTAATTAAAGGAATAATTAATTAATTGGACTTGGAGTCTAATTTAATTAATTGGGAGACTGGTTAATTAATTGGGCTATTTAATTGGGAGATTAAATAAAGCCTGGTCAAATTAATTAACTGGGCCATGAATTAATTAGAAGACTTGGTCTTTTAATTAAAGAGGGCCATGGCCCATGTAGGAGAGAAGAGCCCTAGTCCTAATAGGACTAGGTTAGGGAGATAACTATAAGTAGCCTTCTTGTAGTTATTTTTCACACAACTCAACAAGCAAAAATTGAGCAAGAGCAAAATTCTCTCTCCCTCTCCTAAGTGATCGACCGAACCCTGTTCTTCCCTGTGGAAGAATTTTTCGTTTTCGATTCTGTTCCAAGATCGTTCCTAAATCCTAGATTATAATATATCTTGTGTTCTAGCTGATCAAGATTTATTATTTTCGTGTAATTGTGGTGTATCAACCCGTAGAGGCGCAACACGTGGGGCGCTCCTGCAGAGCTTGGATCGATTCAACCGGTGGAGAAATCAGAGTTCGTTTTGCTGACTAAGGATTTGCAAGGAGATAGGTATAACGTGTAAACTTATACTATCGTTTTATTTATATTCATATATATACGACTAGAGTAGTATCCTGGCAAGATTCCGTAAGAGGTCCTAAAATTTTTATATTCCGCTGTGCCTAGGGCTGTTTATCTTACCGAATCCCAACAGTGGTATCAGAGCCAACTCTAGGCTTTGTATATATATGAATTTGCAAATTCTGTGTTTTTAAATCATATGTTTGATTTATGTGGCTAGTTCTTTAACTTTGCATGTTTTAGAACATAGATCTATTGACTTGGAGTTAATGTAAAATTTTGATTCAAAATTTTATCGTGTTAATTTTTATTTTTGGATTGGGATTTAATTGAACTGGATCTGTTTCTAATTAAATCAACAAGTAATCGAACAAAAAAAAAAATTCAAAATTGGATCCAACCGCGGTGGCACGCGGCGGTGTGCGACAATGCACCGCGGCTGGGCGGCCACCGCGAACTGCTGCCCACGGGAGCGTGCGAGCAGCACACTGGCTGCGCGTGCGGCACACGACAGCAGCCCACGGGCTGTCTGCCGCGTGCTGTCACGCACAGCCGCGCGCCGCTGTGCACTGCCACGCGCAGCTGTGGCTGCCACGGACAGCCCACGCGCGAACTTTGTGGCCGCGTGTGTTGGCCACGTGGTAGTCCTCGATTGGTCACGTATTGGCTGATTTTTGGTTGGAGTCTAATTATGCCTATTTTGATAAATATGAAAATCTTGGAGATTTGGTTGTTATGAAATCTTGGTGAATCTTGGATTGATCTTAGAGATCTAATTAACAAGGAAACTTAGAGTTTCATTTGTGATAAGACATTTAATTATAATTAATGTCTTCTAGTTAATTACCAAGATTAAAGATCTTATAGATCTTATTAAACAAGGAAACTTAGAGTTTCAATTGTAAGAAGAGATTTAATTAAAATTAATCTCTTCTAGTAAGTTACCAAGATTAAAGATCTCAGAGATCTTATTAAATTAAGAAACTTGGAGTTTTGGATAAGGTATAAATCTTGGAAGATTTGGACACTACCTTAGTTAGCTAATCTAATCAAAATAGGATTATCTTGAGAATCTTAGAGATTTGTAAAATTGGGAAACTTAGAGTTTTGGATAAGATAGTAATCTTGGAAGATTTGTAACTATCTTAATTAACCAACTTTATCAAGATAAGAGTTGTAGATTACTTAGAACTCAAGTAAGAGTTAATTAATCTTAGAGATTAATTGTTAATTCAAAATTAAATTAACTTGGATAATTTTTATGAATTAAAATTAAAGGAGCCGGTAAATTTATATTTATGCCCTTATGTGAATTTATGCATGTTCTTGAGTGAATATGTGGATTGGTCGATTTTGCCCTTAAGCCCTGTGTAGTTTTGGTTTATTTATTTTATGGGTTGTAATTAAATGGGCCTGATTGGTGCCCTTGCTTGCGCAAACGAATGTAATAGAATAGGGCCATTTAAATTTGTAAGCTAGGCTTAGATTAGGCTTGGAGCCGAGAAGACCTCATGAAGACTTGGAGATCCACATAGAGGCCCATTACCTTGGAGGACATGGAGGCCCAATTCATTACATGGAGGCCCAATCAAGGTGGATATTACAAGAAGGCCCATGATGTATGGGTTTGCAAATTGTAATAGTTAGGACATTTAATTTCCACCCTAGACTGACCAATTGATCCATCACATGGCTCGTGATGGATCGCATAGGATGGGCAATCGACCAATCATATGTGCAATGCTAGGTGATATATGTTTACTATTATTCTTTGATGTATGTCTTGCATGCTTAGAATAGATCACGTAAACAAGATAAAGCATAATATGATGAGACCTCGCACGAAGAAAACTTAAAACCTCCAATTGAACTTAAAATTCAATTAGAATATTAAATCGAATAACGGGCGCATATGAATGGTGTCTATGGTCCGAGCCTATCCAATTACTAGGTCTTAGGCATATTGTACAAATATATCTCGATGTCTCACGAGTCGTGGGTCGAGCTATAGGAAGATGATATGTCTATTGCCTCGATGCACAGTTTAGTGCCAAGGGAGGGGATAGCGAGGTTCTAGGCGCTGTCTCACGAGTCGTGGGGCGTCTAGGATTGAACTATTTCTCTTCACGAGTATTGGACATGATTTAACGCGAGTAAGTATGGATGTCTCACGAGTCGTGGGTCCATAACGAAAACCGAGGCTGAATGAACTCAAGGGTTAGCTGGGATGGTTAACCGGCGACTTGATCGCCCACCAAGTGGATCGATTGGTATGGCCAACGAGTCGTGGGTACTGAGCGATTGCATTTGGGCCTTGAGCCCATTAGGAAATTTTTATTTCCCGAACCTTATGTGGGGGCATAAGTATTCGACAAAAATAGTGGGAGTAATTTACAAATGAAAACCATGTTTGTAAATTATGCATTGATATTAATCTACCGCGTATTTATCGTCATGTTTATGATAGTTTATCATAAGTTATGTATCCATGAATATTTACCATCATACTTGAATCAAATAAATTGACTGAACCCAAATGAATTTTGAATGACTTCGAAACTTGAGAAATTATTCTCGAGTCCAAGCAAGGACTAATCTCCTTACAAAGATTTCATTGTTTTTCCTTTCGAAGTTACACTTCGACTGGAATGGTGATAGGTTTCACCAAGCTGCCTTTTTCGAAGTTACTCTTCAAACAAGAAAGGTGATAAGTTTCACCGGAGGGTTGAGGATGGTTCTCAAGCCCAAATTTTCTTGAAGGCAAACATGATATCTCCCATAAATGGGAAGTAACATCTTGTTAAAAGGCCTCAAAAGGCTCGAGAGATGGAAGAAGAGGAATGTATCCTCTCTGAAGGGAAATAACCTTGGAGGTTTTTCTGTAAGGATGATAAGTTGAAAAGTCAATCAAAATGGTTCTTCCATGGATTAAGATCAAGGGAAAGAGGGAATTGAACCTATTCATCCCATAAGGGATGATTAAATTTTATTGAACTTAACCTTATGGTTAAAGTAATGCATAAGGGTGTTGGATGCCCGATGAAGCACTCATTGATGTATTCAATGCATCTAAAGCCATGAATTATTTAGATCATTAGAATTTGCTTATACCATCCCTCGTCTTAAGGGATGTGATAGTTCCATAATGGTTGGAACTGATTGCGCTATAAGATTTATACGCAAAAGGTGTACATAAGCAAATGAGTATGGATACTCATATATCGACTAAATATAATATTCATAGTCAATAAAATATAAATAATCAAGATTTCACACACTTGAGTCGTTGTAAAAAAACCGAAAGGTGATACACGAATACTGAAACATATTTCCGAATTAAAGATTCAAAGACTGAGCTCGACTGGGTCGAGCTTGACTGGGATGCTGTACATAGTAACCGACTTTCGAATCTTGCTTAATGGAAATTAGATTTAGTAGTTGGTTGCTAGGCAACCAAGAGGCATAAACAATTGCAATGGATTTAATCCATTTATAAGTGTGTAGAAACACTAAAGCATTAGTGGGAGATAAGGCGTCTCTAGTACCCTCATGGGTAAAAGTACGTTGTGATGTACAATTCCAAATTACTTTTGGAATAAAAGAAGAGAGCCTAATCAATGAAAGCATGTAAGAGAATTGGATCAATTTAAAATCGAACATGCATTGGCAGTACGCCATTGATTATTTAATAGAGAATTAGATTCTCGAAATGTAAGACCCGCTCGAAACGTTGTCTGTTGTCGAGCATATTGGACATGTAAATGTCCATTAAGAAATCTTACATGAAATTCCTTATTCAAACAAATGAAACTTGATCGAGAAAATCGAAGATACTGAGCTAAGTATCTCTGAAGCCAGATCCAAAACATATCACGTGATATGAGTTTTGGTATTGTACCTTCATATGCATTCATGCGCATATGGGGTCTCCCGCTTATGTGAATAAGCTGGTGGGAGATAAGTTGGATGTAAAATCCATCTTATGCAATTCGTGGGGTATCCAGAAAACTCTATAGGATACAAGTTCTACGATCCTACAAGATAAACTACGTTTGTCTCAAGGAACGCACACTTCTTGGAGAAGGATTTCTTGCTAGGCAAGAAGGAACACAACGTAGAACTAGATGAGGTCACTGAAGCTGAAAGGACCAACGAGGTCGATCAAGCTGACCCATCACCACAGACAGTGGGAGAACATGAGCATGAAAGTGCACCAGAAAGTACACCGGTACTTCGTAAGTCAGAAAGACAACGTAGAGAACCCGAAAGGTACTACGGTCTGCTGCGTGAGACTAGACAGTCTCTAACCGACCCAAGAACTTACAAAGAGGCTATGCTAGGCATGGACTCGGGAAAGTGGCGTGAAGCCATGGAATTCGAATTGGACTCCATGCACTCGAACAAGGTCTGGGCCTTGGTAGATCCACCAGTGGGAGTAGCTCCCGTGGGTTGCAAGTGGATCTATAAGCGAAAGCTTAGAGTGAACGGAGAGGTAATAACCTACAAGGCGCGATTAGTGGCAAAAAGGATACACTCAAAGGCCAAGCATCGACTTTGAGGAAACCTTCTCGCCCGTCGCAATGTCTAAATCCATTCGAATCTTGCTGGCCATAGCTGCGTGGTATAACTACGAGATATGGTAGATGGATGTAAAGACTGCCTTTCTCAATGGGGACATTGACAAGGAGATCTACATGAAGCAACCAAAAGGATATACATCCAAAGGAGATGAACACAAGGTGTGCAAACTCCAGAGGTCCATTTATGGACTGAAGCAAGCTTCCCGAAGTTGGAACATTCGTTTCGATGAGACAATCCAAACTTTTGGATTCATCAAAAACATGTTCGAACCTTGCGTGTACAAGAAGGTCAGTGGGAGTACAGTTGAATTTTTGGTGCTTTACGTTGATGACATTCTTCTCATTGGAAATAATGTGAAAGTGTTGTCCGAAACTAAAGCATGGTTATCTACACAATTCTCAATGAAGGATTTGGGAGAAGCATCCTTTGTACTGGGTATAAGGATCTACCGAGATAGATCAAAAGGACTGCTGGGCCTCTCCCATTCCCAGTACATAGATAAAATCTTGAAGAGATTTGATATGGAAGAATCCAAGAGAGGATTGATTCCAATGAGACATGGAATTGCACTCTCTAAGTCTATGGCCCCAAAGACGCCTGAAGAGAGAAGCAATATGTCTCGAGTACCATATGCATCTGCAATAGGAAGCATAATGTATGGTATGTTATGTACGAGACCAGACGTAGCATACGCTTTAAGCGTTACAAGTCACTACCAGTCTGATCCAGGTGAGCAGCACTGGATAGCCGTAAAGACAATTCTGAAGTACCTGAGAAGGACTGAGGAATTGTTCTTGGTATACGGTGGAAGAGAATTGAAATTGGAAAGCTATACTGATTCTAGCTTCCAATGTGATGTAGACGACTTCAAGTCGACATATGGATACGTGTTCTGCCTCAATAGTGGTGCGGTAAGCTGGAATAACTCCAAGCAAGACATTACCGCAGATTCAACCACCGAGACAGAATACATTGCCGCGAGTGAAGCAGCAAAGGAATGTGTTTGGATGAAAAACTTCATCCGGGAATTGGATGTGATACCTAGCATTGTCGAGCCATTACTATCTTCTGTGATAATAATGGAGCTATCTCGCAAGCGAAGGAGTCGAGATCTCATCAGAATCCAAGCACGAACTAAGACGATACCATTTGATATGTTATATCATTGGCAGAGGAGACATAAAGATGGAACGTGTCACCTCAAGGGATAATACAACGGACCTGCTGTCTAAGCCATTGCCTCAAAGGCATCCGAAAACATCTATCTAAGATGGGAATCAGAAGTATGAAAAGTTGGCTTTAGTACAAGTGGGAGATTGATAGAATAGTGTCCTGCAAGCCAACTATTTGGCTGCATTTAATTGAAAAGGACCATTCAATTGGATTAATAAATGCATTTTATTATTATATGGTCATCTTTATCTTATGTAAAAATTATCTACGCATAAGGATAGAAGTCCTTAGATCACAGGGCTATGGGACAACCCGTGGACTGATCTCCAAGGCCGTGATCTAGAATATATTCAAGAGTCGTAGAATCCAATCGAGATAGGACATCATTGGATTCGGTTAGACTCTCACTATTGTGTATACTCCGATGAACTGGAGAACGCTGGGGTCCACGAGCGTGACTGGGATAGTCGATACACATAAGTGGGTGGCTTGCTGGGATGGCAAGCGCACTGAATACCCCAATTAGGAAATAACTCACCATGGAAGCGGTAGTCGCATATCGGGGTTGAAGTTATTCCAAATTTATAATAGTATACGAGGAACGATCCCTAACTACTTGAGGTGATAGGGTTTATCTGGTGCGAGAACATCTATACTTTGATATGAGTTCCGACTGACTGGGGATCACCAGAAAGTCTCTGTGGACTCATGTTGGGTATAGAGGAACTCGTATGCAGATTCATATCATCAACAAAGGATCCATTGACCCGACTTGATAGGTTGGGAAATTCTCCTATGGATTTCTGTGAGAAATTAATTCTGGTAAAATCCTCGGCCGAGGTATCTGACGACTTTATGTAAGTAGCTCATAAAGATTAAGTCAAAGAGAATTTATTTCGAGACCAGAGTACATAAGGTCAAGACAAAAGAAAAGGGAATCCGATGAAAGACCATACCCTTAAGTCTCGACTGGGAGATTGATCGATGGAGAGATTATGTCGTATATGGAAATTGTAAATGATAAAAGGTTCACTGAATTAATTCACCAGTGATTGGGCTCCATGGGCTTGTGGCTGGACATCGACCGTGGAGTGTGGGAGAATTCCCAAATTGGCAGGGGTGCTAATTTTGGAATGATCAATCGACAGAGTGTTCGATTGATTTAGAGTAAGTCTTACTCGAATAATTAAATAATATTAATTATAACCCACGGCCAATTATGTGGTGAACCTACGGGGGCATACACAATACACATGAAGCGAAAGCGAGGAAATAAGAACGACCAAGTCGACTGGGTCGACTGGGTGAATAATCGACTGGGTCGATTATTATGGATGGGTCGACTGGGTCGACCCAATTGGAACAAAATGGGATCCAATTGGAATTGGATCAGGATCATAAATTAAATTGGAATTTAATTTGTGAGTTAATTAATTAAGTTGAATTTAATTAATTAAAGGAATAATTAATTAATTGGACTTGGAGTCTAATTTAATTAATTGGGAGACTGGTTAATTAATTGGGCTATTTAATTGGGAGATTAAATAAAGCCTGGTCAAATTAATTAACTGGGCCATGAATTAATTAGAAGACTTGGTCTTTTAATTAAAGAGGGCCATGGCCCATGTAGGAGAGAAGAGCCCTAGTCCTAATAGGACTAGGTTAGGGAGATAACTATAAGTAGCCTTCTTGTAGTTATTTTTCACACAACTCAACAAGCAAAAATTGAGCAAGAGCAAAATTCTCTCTCCCTCTCCTAAGTGATCGACCGAACCCTGTTCTTCCCTGTGGAAGAATTTTTCGTTTTCGATTCTGTTCCAAGATCGTTCCTAAATCCTAGATTATAATATATCTTGTGTTCTAGCTGATCAAGATTTATTATTTTCGTGTAATTGTGGTGTATCAACCCGTAGAGGCGCAACACGTGGGGCGCTCCTGCAGAGCTTGGATCGATTCAACCGGTGGAGAAATCAGAGTTCGTTTTGTTGACTAAGGATTTGCAAGGAGATAGGTATAACGTGTAAACTTATACTATCGTTTTATTTATATTCATATATATACGACTAGAGTAGTATCCTGGCAAGATTCCGTAAGAGGTCCTAAAATTTTTATATTCCGCTGTGCCTAGGGCTGTTTATCTTACCGAATCCCAACACGCCCAGCATCGCCTTGATGCCTACTTGTATGGCTTGGACGACTTCTTCCAAGCATGCCATCCGCCGATCCAGTCGCTCCTTGACTCCTCGGATGGCAACTTCACACTCCTCATGTACCCCCTGTACGCGTTTCTCTAAGGCCTCCATGTCGAGTCCCATTTCCTCGACCCGTGTCCCGATATTAACGAGACCTTCAACAATCATGTTAAGCTGGGATGCGTCCACTTCTCCAGACTTTCCTCGACCAGCCCTCATCTCGCGCTCCTTGATCCCCAAGGCGGTGTTTACGGGTGCCATTGTCTTAACACAGACTTCCCACAATATATGCCCAGCCCTTTCGGGCTCTGATACCACTTGTCACAGACTTAACTTCTCGAAAGTTATCGTGCGGCACTTAGCCACTAACGCCTCTAGCGATGTTCCGCCCCTCTGTCGGAATACGCTAAGTCAGCCTCGCCTTGCACCTTAAAAAAAAATTAATTGTTGATGTCCAGTGTGGCAATGGGCTTTTTTTAGCATATAAGTCATTACAGTCCTCAGTTGATAACTCGGAAATTAAAAAGGGACTTGCTTGTTTGGAGTTTTTGATAATTTTAAGATTTTTTACTAATGTATTTACTCGGCCCCAGCATTTAAATCTTGGAATCATCCCTGTAGGTTTGGTCCTTTCTATGGCAATGATTGCGTAAGTGCGTTTGAACACAAGAAGAGGGCTTTGCAATTTGTGCAAGAGAAATCATCATCCCTTAACCATACACCTGAGGCTATATTGAATTATTACATTACAAAATTAGCAGAAGTAAGTTATAAGGCAAAAGCAACATATGGGGACGATATCAGTTGTTCGGATTCTGAGTTTGATTGGATGATGATCAAGGGTGGCAATTTATTCTTGCAAATCTCGTTCTTGATTCTAGGAATGAGTCCCACACAACTTGGTTACTCTTTCAAAAAGGATTTCTATGGCGAAAGTTCAAAAGATTCAGTGGCTGCTTTAAAAAACTGGATGCAAGCCATATTATTCGTGGTTAACCAAATTCCCGTTGAAGTTCTTAAGGTATTAGTGGCCCAAAAGTTCTTTAGAAATGTAATCCGAGGAGGTAATTGGCAGCAGAAATATCGTAAGGCTCCACCTAGTAGCTTGGGTAAGAGGGCATTGTATGAGTTGGTTGTTATGCTTAGTAAACAACGAAATTGAGGAGTTGCACAAGGGAATGTTTCTGATGTACTTCACTGCCTCCACAACGTGACTGTGACTGGGATTGCCGACTCACCAGCACATAACAACAAAAAGAAGCCTATCGTAATGCGATCAGAATACAACACCGACGAAGAAGACGTTGACTTGGAAGCCAACATCCTAGCTGCTGCTATTAACAAGAATATGACTCATTATATTCTTCCCACAACCACAGAGTTGAAGAACAAAGGCATCCGCTTTAAGAAACTTAAGAGTGGTAGGGGAAGAGGAGTGAGAGGCATTCACTTCGAGACCTCATTCTCCTGTGCTACTCTTTACTTGTCGGCTTTACCGATTGAGGATGACACTGAAGCGGCATTCTGGAATATGAAGATGTATGAGGAAGTCCAGAAATTTGAGGGACATAAGCGAGATGTTACCTCATACATATGGCTAATGAGTAACTTAGTGCATACATCGAATGATGTCAAAATCTTACAGAAAAGTGGGATCATTGAAGGAAGAGGAGGTTGTTCCATTGATAAAGAAGAAGTCCCGGAAATGTTGAGTAGACTCAACATGGACGAGGATAACATAATACTAACCCACGATGTACGCGTTTTAAGGCACACGTTGAGTGATTATTCAGGCTCGACATGGGACAAACTCAAAAATGTTCTTCACATTGTGGCTTTTTTCACTTTCATTCAAACTATTTTCGCAGTATTGGCCTACTTCAAACCTCCTAAGAGTGATTAGTTAGTTAGTTAGTGTCAACACACATTTGCATTCTAACAAAAATGTAATGTATTCATCCATTGGGATCCCTTAGCTAGAAAACTAACTACTATTCGATTGTGTTGTTTTTATTTGCATGCGATTGTGTTAATGGTGAAAACTTGTTCTGCAATTTTATTTGGTTCACCATCAAATTCTTGTCCTTGCTAGTTATTGTTTCATAAAAAAGTGTTTTATAATTAGACATTTTCATGTGTTTTTCTTGAGCTTTCATTTCCTTGAGACTTGGCACCGAATGCTAATGTTTCTTTGATTGTGAGAAGAGGGAATGGAGTGTCTTCTTGAGCTACAAATCCATATATCTTTTTCAATTGGTCTTTGGCTTTTCACTTAGTGATCATTGATCATAATGATTTTAGGATCAAAGTCTATCTATATTTATGCTGGAAACAACTCTTAAGAATGTATGAGCTTTTAGCTTCAAAAAAGACTGGTTTTAATACGTTAATTGGCCTTCTATCCTTTATACCATGGAAAATCTACGTCTTTTGCTTTATTAAGTAGGATACATTTGTCACACTTAGTTTGTAGAATGTTTGGATTTGGTGGAGTTGTAAAACTCGTAAGCTTATACAATAATTTTTGGACTTATTTGGTATCAGAGTCCAAATTAAACATATTTAGTGACATATTAGTAAAGTGAGGCAAAATTTATTAGGCAAAATTATAAAAATCGTCACAAACTAATCATTAATTTTAGATTTTCGTTCCAAACTATATCAGCCTGGCAAATTTTGTCCCGTAACTTAATATTTTTTTGGAATATCATCCCATCATTAATTATGAGACGAGAATTGCGCATTTGTATATTAAATTTCCACATCATTACTTAAGTGTCATGAAGTGGTAAATTTTAACATGAATAATTATATAATACTAGAAAAATACACGTGTTTTGCACGTGATTAATTAATTTTTTTAATTAATTTAAAAAAATGCACGTGTTTTGCACGTGATTAACTAATTTCTTTAAATCAAATTAGAAAAGTGCACGTGATTAACTAATTTATTTAAATCAAATTAGAAAAGTGCACGTGTTTTGCACGTGATTAATTAATTTCTTTTGTTAATTGAAAAATATCATCATTTTTAATCATACTATGGTCTAAATGACATACCAAATAATTTATTTGATTAAATCGTTTTAATTATGACCATGTTGTTCCCAAAAATTTAAATTGAGTTTACCATTTATTTTGTTATCTCATGTTAGGTCAATATCATTCGTTTTTACCAGTTATCCATTTTTGCCGGCTTACCCCGTTGTTTTATCAATTGCACCATTTTTTTCTTTAGCTCTTTTTCTTCTATCTAACTCATTTTTCTATTGATTTTACCATTTTCTTATCATATATATTTTTAATAGAATTTTACCATTTTTCATCAATTTTAACCATTTTATGTTTTGATTATAAGTTTTTCAGCTAACTAAATAATATTTTTTATTCATATAGCCCAAAGGTGACCTTTTATTTTTAGGTTTTTTAATAAATTATAATTTCATAAAAACTTAGGAAAGAAATATCAATTTTACCTGCTTTTACATTGAATTTATCATTTCTTTTTTGTTATTTTAACCGTTCGTTCACAACTTTTTTATGGTTTGTCCAGTTTATTAATCTATCCATCCATTATCAAGTTAACCCATTAGTTGATCTTCACATTTGTTAATCAGTTCACTCATTCTCTCTGGTTTAACCAAATTTTAGTCTGATTTTACTTATTCTTTTGCTTATTTAACTTTCTCACATATTTCACCTTTGTTTTTTGCCAATTAACTCATTTTTTTATTGTTCTTTTATCCATTTATTTGTTATCCCGTGTTTAGCTAATGTAATTCAATATTTTTTTACCGGTTTTACACATTTTTTTGTCGGTTAAACTTTTTTTTTTTTATCAATTCACCATATTTTTTTGTTTATTCTTTTATCGATCTGATTCATTTTTTTTTGTTATCCTGTGTTTAGCCGATGTCATTTAATTTTTTTACCGATTTTATCTATTTTTTTGCCGGTTAACCTTGTTTTCTTTTTATCAATTCACCATTTTTTTTTGCTTTAACTCACTTTTCTTTCTATATGATCCATTTTTCCATTGATTTTACTATTTTTATCATATATTTTTGATTGAATAGTTGATTTTAATAATTTATATCTTTTGATTTTTTTAAAATTTTAAGGTTCCTTAATAAGTAATAACTTTTTAAGAACTTTTCAAAGAAATTTTTGAAGAAATGTATAATAATTTATTTTTTTGTTATTATTAATGTTTTAATGAGTTGTAAAACTTTCAAAGATAATAATAAGGTTGATGTAGGATAGAACTCTTGTCTAATTATATTTCTAGGATTTTTTTCTTTTAACATTTTGCCATAAAATTAAATATCACAAAATAATTTAAATAGGGGTATATTAGTCTTCACAAAAAAAGGGAGAAATTTTCTTAAATCAACTCATACTTTTATATGTATATAGATAGATAGATAATAAATTATGATTTCATAAAAAACTTAGGAAAGAAATATCAATTTTACCTGCTTTTACATTGAGTTTATCATTTCTTTTTTGTTATTTTAACCGTTCGTTCACAACTTTTTTATGGTTGTCCAGTTTATTAATCGATCCATCCATTATCAAGTTAACCCATTAGTTGATCTTCACATTTGTTAATCAGTTCACTCATTCTCTCTGGTTTAACCCAATTTTAGTCTGATTTTACTTATTCTTTTGCTTATTTAACTTTCTCACATATTTCACCTTTTTTTTTTTGCCAATTAACTCATTTTTTTATTGTTCTTTTATCCATTTATTTGTTATCCCGTGTTTAGCTAATGTAATTCAATATTTTTTTACCGGTTTTACACATTTTTTTGTCGGTTAATCTTTTTTTTTTTTATCAATTCACCATATTTTTTTGTTTATTCTTTTATCGATCTGATTCATTTTTTTTGTTATCTTACCGATTTTATCTATTTTTTTGCCGGTTAACCTTGTTTTCTTTTTATCAATTCACCATTTTTTTTTGCTTTAACTCACTTTTCTTTCTATATGATCCATTTTTCCATTGATTTTACTATTTTTATCATATATTTTTGATTGAATAGTTGATGTTGGTCCCAAGTGGTCAGAAGAGGTTTAGAGGGGGGGGGGTGAATAAACCTCTTTAAAAATTTTCTTCAATTTTAACTTTAAAACTTTACTCTTACTGAACAGACTAAGCTGATCAGATTAGTAAGTTACAATTCTGTTCGCGAACAAATCTTTGAACAGTTTTGTTGACCACTCGTCTGATAGTTACTTAGCTGATTTGACAGAAATCAGTTTTAATACTTAGAGTACTTGCAGCGGATTTTCAAAGTGTTTTTCACAAGTAATCTTAGCAGTTTGAAAAGTATCTCCCCAGTTTTATAAACTCCTTTCAATTCCTTTTCAAACAGTTAACTTAATGTGTTTTTATGCAGTTTAAAAATATGCAAGTTTAAAAGCTATGTAAAAACACAATCAATTTTTATAGTGGTTATATGGATTTGAATATCCTTTAGTCCACTCTTCCAAGTCACTCAGATCTTGGGTTATACTATAATCACAAAGTTTACAGTATACTCTGCTTGCGTCGAACAACAAATGAAACGACCACAAGTTCGCAATAGGAAATCACACAGAAAACCTATTCTCTAAAGTTTGATCACTTCACACAGATGGATCACAACTTCGCACAACACTCTTGTTTACAAAATCACTCAGAAGATGTATTTTTCTTGATTCTTCAACTCTGCTTTCGTCAACAAATGACTCAGCTGATGAGTGAGCTGTTCTTGAGACTTAAAGAATTTTGCTTCGGAAATTTCTCTCAGAAAGTGTGTTGCTTGTTTCTTCTTCGTCTCTTCCAGCTATTTATACTTGAGGATTGAAAAGTGTCCGTTGAAGAGAGACAGGTTTCAAATTCCTCGAGTACTGGTCCTTAAAATCCGCGAACGGCTCTTTTGCAGTCTGTCCGTACTGTAAACAGTACTATTCTGCAGGCAGCATTAAATGCAGCATTAAATGCACTCGGCTGATGCGAAGCTTTTCTTCAATCATTTGTCTTAAATATCCTCGTACTTCAGCATTTATTACACCAAGGGGCATTTATTACCGTTGGGAACACTTCATGATCTTCTTCACTTGGCTGACGAAAGTATAAGTCTGATGGTGAACTCGGCTGATCTCAAACTTGAACAAATCTGATTTGAGTCGGCTGATCTTCACTAGTCTGATAACTTTACTTCAGCAGATCAGAAGTCTTGGACCTTTGAATTTTGACTCTTCTGATATCTTCATTACTTAGTCAAAATTCCTTGATAAGTCCATCAGCTAAGTTACTCCATACTTAGCCAATATTTGAAGTTTTGGAATGCATCAAAACCTCCCTTATCAAATTTCCTTCAGTGCCTTCATCTTCATCCTTATCCAACAATTTCCCCCTTTTTGATGATGACAAAACTTCAGTTAAGTACCTGTTAAATACCTAAACTAAAGATTGTAATCCTCAAAATTTTCTGAGATAGAAAAAGTTTATTGGATTTGAATTTGAACTTTTTATTGATATTGAAAGTGAATTACATGTACAAATTCATCAGATGAGATTTCTGAAAAAGTAAACTGATTACACTTGATTTTTCAAATTCTAATTATCAGCTTCTTCATCAGATTCGAGCACTTCTTCATATTCATAAGATGATTCTTCATCATCTTCTTCTTCATCTTCATCATCAGCTTCTTCTTCCAGAGTTGCTTTGGCAGCATCCATCTTCTCTTTAAGTTGTTGTTCTTGAAGAGCTTTTAGAGCTTCCATAGCCTTCCTGGCAGATTCAGTGTTCTTGTACTTGGTATCTTCTTTTTCAATCTTTTCTTCTTCTTCTTTTCCAAGCACTTCAGCCTTGTCAGTAGTGTCTTCAGTTTCCTTAGCTTTAATAGATGCAGCAGCAGCTTCTTCCTTAGTTGATTTTTCAGCAACAGATACCTCCTTCGCTGATTCTTCCCTTTTATCTTCCCCCTTTTTGTCATCATCAACTCTGATGACATTAGAAGGTTCAACAGTAGGGTTGAGAGCAACTGTTGGAATCTTCACTCCAGCACACAAAGCCTTTAGGTTCTGATTAACTACGTCATGACTAGCTGTCAGATGATGAATGTCAGTGCTGATGACATCAGTCTTATCATTGAAGTAGTCAATGTTGAGATTGATATTTCATCCTGAATCTTCTGTGCAGCCTTTGCCACCTCTTGCAACATCCCCAGATTGATTTCCTTCTCTTCTTCACTGACTTTGACGAAGGTTGCAGTCAGATCTGCAATCTTGTGCTCAGCTGATTTCAAGGCAGTGTGAAGATGATTTACATCACCCTTCACATCTTCAACGTTATGATTCAGCTCTCTTAAACTGTTTATCAGCTGCAAGGAACGATCTTCAGGAATAGGTAGATCATCAATAGCTAATTTGATAGTGCTGGCAGTTAGAAGGTGAGTTTTCTCCATCTGTTTGGTGTTTGATTCAACCAAATCTTCCTTCAACTTCTTTAACTGCAGACTGTTCCTCTCTTCCATCTCCTTTACTTGATTTTCAATAAGTAATTGGAAGGCTTCCATCAGTGATGAGTGTTCATCACCTGATGAAGTAGCAGCATCAGCTTCCTTTTCTTCAGTCACCTGTTGAACAGGGACTTCCTCCAAAGTTGTCATCTGATGGTCTTCAGAAGTCCTAACAGCTAAGGACTTATCAGCTTCTTTGTGTTCATCAGTGACGTCATCGTAGAACAGATTAGTGATGGTTCCATCATCATTAAAGCATGTAGTCTGTCTAATCTGCCTTACAATAATCCAAGGGTTAACAAAAGCGTTGTTACCCTTAGGGACTTCATAGTACGGTTGTACTTCCTTGCCAAAAATAACTTGCTGGATACTTGGCAACAGTGGCATATCACTTGAACAGGCTTGCTGATACTTTGACTTTTTAGCCCATCTCTTCAGGGAAGTCATAACAGCAAACTTGATTGCCCTTTCTTCAGCATCTTCAGATTTCTTTTTCTTTTCAGGCAGGGATCTTTCAATTTTCTTGGCCTCCTCCAATGCAAAGCCTTTTGCATAGCTATGCATGATATCTCTTACATAGCTGGGATCAAGGGCCTTTTGGATGGAGTTTGTCTTCAGCCAACTTAGAACCCAACGTTCTTCATCAGCTAACTCCTTCAAGCTTTGAAGTTCAGTGATTGACTTGTTCAGCCTGTTGTCTCTCCAACTGATATACCTTGGCTTTTCCTGGTTGAACAGAGTCTTCAACATCAGCTTCTGATCATAGAATGCTAGAGACTTCTCAAATCTCTTGAATAGTTCCTTGTCAGCATAGACTATCTCAAAAGCTTTTCGGACTTCAAACTTGTCCTTTGACTTCTTCTTGGGGGCAGGCAGCAATATTTTCTTTTTGTCTTCTTCTTCATTCTTGCCTTCTCCAATTTTGATGCTACCTCCATGGACAGGTCCATGGGCATCAACTTTGCTCATTTCTATAACCATCTCCATCTCAGCATCTTCAGCAGCTTTTCTTTCTGCTTCAGACATTCTTCTTCTGGCCTCATCCTTTGCTTCTTGAGCTTTGCTTAACTCAAGAGCTTTCTTCTCTTCAAGT
This sequence comes from Penstemon eatonii, assembly GCA_038501285.1. Taxonomy (NCBI): domain Eukaryota; kingdom Viridiplantae; phylum Streptophyta; class Magnoliopsida; order Lamiales; family Plantaginaceae; genus Penstemon; species Penstemon eatonii. The sequence continues at coordinate 43,325,478 of CM076713.1, forward strand.
TCATCCTGCTTCCTCTGTTCAGCTTCCTCCCTAGCTCTTCTGTCAGCTTTAGTGATTTTCTTTTTCTTAATCACTATCTTTCTTTTGCCTTTGTCAGCAGGGGCTGGTCCAGCAGATGATATGGGATTAGCAGCAATAGGATGGATGATTTGGACATCTGGATCTTCTTGAGGTTGAGCAACCTCAGCTGTTAGTGCTTTCTGACTTGGCTGTTGCTCATCAGCTTTGTCAGTCACAACAGTCTCAACTGATTCAATAGGCCTTTGAGCAGCTTCAGGGTCTTCCCTAGCTACATTTTCTAGATCAGTAGGTTTTTCAATAAAGGTCATCTGCTTTCTAGCAGACTTCTTTGTTCTACCTTCACGGTAAATGATAGCAGCTGTATCTCTCTGTTGACTCCTTGTCCTTTGAGAAATATCCTCATCAGGCCTCTCTGCTGATGGAGTTCTTGATGGTGATGCAAGGGATCCAGTCCTTACATCAGCAATTATGCTCTCAACAATCTTAGTGGCTTCAGCAGAAGTCACTTTCTCCAATTTCTTTGGAGCTTTTTCTTTAGGCTTATCAGCAGCCTTAACCAGCTTCCTTTGCCTCTTGGCAGGAACCTCCTTTGGTTCCTCAACATCAGCTTCCTCAGGCTCACCAGCCTTCCTCTTTTGAACAGGCATGTACTTGGACAATGCCTTAGATTTGTGAATCTCCTTTCCATTCTTCATATCACATCCCAGTTTTGACAGCAGATAACTGAGAGTGATTCTGTTGTTGGTTGTTGGGCCTTTTCCTTTCTTATCATCAAGAAAGTCAGCTAATATGTACCATATTATGATGGACCAGTTGACCTCCAATCCATAGTATATGGCAGCCATGATGCTGAACCTCTTCATGGTAACAGCATCCAGTGAGAAGGTGCAGTTCTCAATCAGCTTTGCGACCATATCAGCCATCCGCTGATATTCATCCTTCAGTTGCTTCTTCCTTATGTTTCCAGATAACGTTTCTCCCTCTTTGGCGCAGATCGCCCAGAACTGTTGGTGCTTGTCCTCTGTCAGTACAGTGACGTCATGTCGTCCACTGTTAGGAAGCCCAAACGTCTCGTGAAGAACAGCTGGGGTAATAGTGACAGATTTGTCTCCCACTGAAGCCTTAATCTCCAGTTTGTTGTAGTCAGCTTTCGCTGTGTTGTAATATTCCATCACTTGGTCAGTCCAGATAATTCCTTCGTGGTATTCCATGAAGTTTACCAGCGAAGCAGCTTTGAACTTTTCGAGCAGTTCTTTCATCAGATTCGTACCGGATTGGTAGTAGGAATCATAGACGAGAAACATACCTTCGGCAGCCATTGTAGATCTGTTGAAGGTTAGAAAAACAAAGGAAAGTATGCAGAGAATTTGCAGAAATTTTCTCACAAGTACTTTTGAAAGTTTAGGGTTCGTAAAGAGCTACTCGACTGATCAGATGAGGATTTATAGAGTTGGGGTTGTTCGGTTTCCGTGATGTCCGCCAACCGTTAGATCCGTTTTTCTGTCAGTGCTGATCGTGCGGCGTCAGTTACGACCTTTCAAATTCAAAAGATATTTAATGAGGAGCGGGAAAGTACACCGCTCGTCAGTTACTTATAAAAGCGTGTTTTGAATGTGCGTTTTTAAACAGTTCTGCTTTTATTTAAGTAAACAGATGAGTAACGTAAATACTTATCTGATGGACTACTGTCCTGATGACATAGTTGTTATCAGAGAATGCCAATAGCTGATAACCTTCCTCAGCTGTTTGTCAATCCAGCTAGATAAAATAACTTTAATCTTCATTAGTTGAGTCTTCTGATGAAAACATACCTTCAACTAACTGACATTAACAAATTTCATCTTTCTATTCAGAAGTACCGCTAGTCTTACACGTTCCCCCTGAATTTAAGAATTCATAAGTTAACTAGTCTGTTGAAAGTTAATCCTTGAAGATAATAATAGATAACTAAGCTGTTGAACTCCAGTCTTCTGATGAGTTCCCCCTCAGCTTATGCTTCCAAATTTAGTAATCCTAACTCAGCTCTTAGAGTTGAGAACCTTACTTCACTTAAAGGTTTAGTGAAAATATCAGCAATCTGATTGTCAGTATGAACATACTCAATCAAAACATTGCCTTTTTCCACATGATCTCTAATGAAGTGATGCTTGATCTCAATATGCTTAGTCCTTGAATGACTTGTAGTGTTCTGAGTAAGTGAGATTGCACTTGTATTATCACAGTAGATTGGTATTCCACTGATTTTGATGTTGTAGTCTTCTAGTTGATGCTTCAACCAAAGTATCTGTGCACAGCAAGCTCCAGCAGCTATATATTCAGCTTCAGCAGTAGATATAGAAACTGAGGTTTGCTTCTTACTCATCCATGAGATCAGACGACTGCCTAAAAACTGACATGCACCTGTTGTGCTCTTTCTGTCAATCTTGCAGCCAGCAAGGTCTGAATCTGAATAGCCAACTAGTTCAAATCCAGATTCTCTAGGATACCATAATCCCAATTCTTGAGTGCCTTTAACATACTTCAATATCCTCTTGGCAGCTAAGAGATGAGATTCTTTGGGGTTTGATTGAAATCTTGCACAGACTCCAACCGAGTACATTATATCAGGTCTACTTGCTGTTAGATACAACAATGAACCAATAATGCCTCTGTATTTGGTTATGTCCACTGATTTGCCATCTTCATCTTTATCCAAACGAAGACTTGTAGACATAGGAATGGTAGCTGTTGAGCTTGTTTCCATACCAAATTTCTTGAACAGATCTCTTGTGTACTTTGCTTGGCTGATGAATATTCCATCAGGCAACTGTCTAACTTGCAATCCAAGAAAGTAATTAAGTTCACCCATCATGCTCATTTCAAACTTATTCTGCATCAGCTTGGAGAACTTATCACACATCTGTTGGTTAGTTGAACCAAAAATAATATCGTCCACATATATTTGCACAAGTAATATATGGTTCTCCCATTCAATTGTAAACAAGGTTTTATCTACCTTACCTTTGCGAAATCCTTTGATTAAAAGAAAATCAGATAGGGTATCATACCATGCTCTTGGAGCCTGTTTCAGTCCATAGAGGGCTTTCTTCAGACGATATACTTTGTCCTCTTCTTGATATACTTCAAATCCAGGAGGTTGTTCAACGTACACTTCTTCTTGCAATTCTCCATTGAGAAAAGCAGACTTCACATCCATCTGATAGACAGTGAAGTTCTTGTGAGCAGCATAGGCTAGAAACAGTCTGATTGCTTCAAGTCTTGCTACTGGTGCAAAAGTTTCATCAAAGTCAATTCCTTCTTCTTGACAATAACCCTTGGCCACTAGTCTTGCTTTGTTTCTGGTGACAACACCATCTTCATTCATCTTATTTCTGAATACCCACTTAGTGCCAATGACTCTTTGATGACTTGGTCTAGGAACTAAGTACCAGACTTCATTCCTTTCAAATTGATTCAACTCTTCTTGCATAGCTTCTATCCAGAAGGAATCATTTAGAGCTTCTTCAATTTGCTTAGGCTCTATTTGAGATAGAAATGTGACAAACATGGCATCTTGTGCAGCAGCTCTTCTTGTTTTCACTCTATCTAAAGGATCACCAATGACTAGTTCAGGTGGGTGATTCTTGAGCCATCTGAGATCAGGTTGCAAATCAGGATGTTGTCCTCTGTTATGATCTTGCAACACTACTGTTGGAGTTCTAGTAGTAGTCTGTTGAACATTTGTCGTCTGTTGAACAGTCTCTGGTCTGTCAGCTGTTAGCAACTCGTCTGTTAGACAATCAGCACTGTGATTTTGAACAGCACTTGAGGTAGCAGCTGAATTTAGATTAGGTAGTATGATGGGAACATATTCTTCATTTCTTCCAACGTCTAACTTCTGTAAATCAGCAGACAGATCTTGATTAACACTTTGATTCTTTTCAGAAGATTGACTTGGCTCATCAAATACTACATGGATAGATTCTTCTATTAGTAATGTTCTTTTGTTAAAAACTCTATAAGCTTTACTAACAGATGAGTATCCTACAAAAACAGCTTCATCAGCCTTTTCTGCAAATGCAGCAAGGTGATTTTTCCCATTATTCAATACAAAACATTTACAACCAAAAATCTTAAAATAATGAATGTTTGGCTTTCTGTTGTTCCAAACTTCATATGGAGTCTTGTTCTGATTTTTGTTGATCATACATCTGTTTTGGGTAAAACATGCTGTATTTGTTGCTTCTGCCCAAAATCTTTGTGGCAGCTTAGCTTCAGCTATCATGGTTCTGACAGCTTCTTTCAGTGTTTTGTTTCTCCTTTCAGCAACACCATTTTGTTGAGGGGTTCTAGCAGCTGAATACTCATGATGTATTCCTTTCATATTACAATACTCTTCAACAGTCGAGTTTGTAAACTCTGTCCCTCTATCTGATCTGATCTTCAATATCTTGATACTCTTCTCATTCTGGATCAGTTCCATCAGATTTGTAAGATGTTCCTTGGTTTCACTTTTCTTTTTCATGAATATCACCCAAGTATATCTTGAATAGTCATCCACAACAGCTAGGCAGTATTTCTTTCCACCATTGCTGACTGGATCAATGGGTCCAAATAAGTCCATATGCAACAGCTCCAATATCCTTCCAGAAGATTGGTGCTTCTTTTCTTTGAATGATGACTTGATTTGTTTACCCTTCTGACATGCATCACAGAGCTTGTCTTTGCTCATGACTGCTTTTGGAATCCCTTCTACCAAATCATTCTTGATTAATCTGTTTATGGTCTTGAAGTTTAGATGATTCATTCTCTTGTGCCATAGCCAACTAACTTCACTTGGTGCAGATGCCACCAAACAAACACTTGAATTCTTGTCAGCAGAATTCCAGTCGACTATGTAGATATTTCCCTGTCGTCTTCCAGATAAAATTACCTTCTTTGTACCAATCTGTTCAACGTAGCACTTATCTGTTGAGAAGATGACTGAATATCCTTTGTCACAAAATTGACTTATGCTCAGCAGATTATATTTCAGGCCTTTAACATAGGAGACGTCAGATATCTCTATGTTTCCCTTGATTAATCTTCCTTTAGCTTTAATCTTGCCTTCTTTGCTGTCTCCAAAAGTGACTTTTGGACCATCCACAGCAACTGCATCAGTCAACTCATGTATGTTTCCACACATGTGTCTTGAACATCCACTGTCCAAGTACCAGATCTTCTCTACTTTACTCCTACTCCTAATCCTAACCTACAAAACAAAAATAAAATTGTTTTAGGTACCCTTATTGAGAGGGTCCTGAAGGATTAGTTCCACCTTTGACAACCCAAGATGTTGAAGTCTTAGGCTTCTTAGGTTTCTGAGTTTTAGGAGCATGAACAGTTTCATTATTATCATAGTTATCAGATAAGTCATGTTGATGATCAGTATGATATGAATAATGTTCATAAGCAGGGTAAGGTGCATGATATGCAGGATATGCATGCATTGGATGAGCAGGGTAGGGTGCATAGTAACTAGGAAACTGAGGTGCATGATACATAGGATGATATGCAGCAGGTTGCACATAATATGACTCATTTCCATACCAAGCATTTTGATTTTTCTTATTCTTATGCTTCTTTGGTTTACTAGGCGCTTGCTCAACTGATTTTGACTTAGTTTTACCACTAGTCTGATTGACTTTAGTTTTATCAGCAGACTTCTTAGGACTCTGCTGTTTGGTCTTACTAGTCTGATTTCCTACACTAGGCTCTTTGCTCTTTTTAGCCTTAGGAGATTTCTTCTCCTTTACCACTTTCTCAGTTGAGGTAGGTTTAGAGGTTTGAACATACAGAATGACCTTACTATTGTCAGCTGATATGAATTTTTCAGTATGGTTCAACTCTAGTTTATCCTTTTCTAAAGGTGTCTCCTGTTTCTTAGATGTATGCATGGACACAACAGTTGACTTATCATGAGACTCAATAATTTTCTCAAGTTCCATGATTTTTCCTTTATAGACCTCACATTCAGCTTTCAGAGATTCATGCTCTTGCTCAAGCTGTTTATATTCAGCTGATTCTTTTGGCTTTTCAGCTAAAAGTTTCAGTGAACTATTTTGCTCTTTTAGCAAGTTCATCTCTTCCTTAAGCTTAACAAATTCTCCAGCAATAGTAGTATTATTTAACATCATTTGCTCTAGAGAATTAAACAGTTCATTTTCTTGAGGAGTTACCTCATCCTCAGAGTCATCAGATTCCTTTGCCATAAGACATAGGAGAGCAGGTTTTTCTTCATCAGATGATTCTTCATCAGACGTGTCTGAATCTGAATCAGATGAGTAGACAGCAGCAAGCTTCTCTGCTTCAGCCATCATAGCCTTGCCTCTCTGATGCTTTCTTTCTTTTCTCACTTTCTTCTCCTCTTCAGTGTACTTTTCTGCTTTTGGATATGGGCAGTCTTTGATGAAGTGTCCCAATTTCCTGCAGTTGTAACACATTAGTTTTGATTTATTATCATCTTTATCTTGAGAGGAAAAGTTAGGTTTAGAAGTAGAAGCATTGTTGTATTTGTTCTTCATTTTTCTTTTGTAGAACTTCTTGAAATTATTCATCAACAGTGCAACATCTCCAGCAGTGTACTCCTTTTTGTTGAGTAGAGTGACCTCATCAGATGAGTCCATTTCTGCATTTCTTTGAGCTGGTCTTCTTTGGTTTTCAGCAGCAACTAGTGCAGCTGTGGGTCCTGAAGTTGAGGTTTCTTCAATTCCCATCCTTGGCAGTTTATACTCATAAGCCTTGAGTACGGAGAACAGCTCTGTAAGAGAAATCTTGCCCAGATCTCTTGATTCTTCCATTGCTGTCACCTTCATGTTGAACTTGGAAGGTAGAGCCTTCAGTACTCTGACAGAGATTTCTTTGTCAGTGAAAGTCTTTCCCAGCTTCAAAACTTCATTCAGCGTTCTGGTGAATCTTGTATCCATCTGATCAATTGTTTCTCCAGACTTCATCTTGAAGTTATCCAGCTTCTCCAAGGCAACACTTAGCTGATGCTCTTTAATTGCATCATTGCCTTCACTCATGTCACGAACCTTATCCCACATCTCCTTTGCAGTTTTGCAATGCTTGACTTTGTCAAACCGATCATTATCCAGGGCTTTGGTCATGATGAATCTTCCGACTTTGTCCAGGTTGAACAGCTTTATTTCTTCTGCTGTCATTTCTGTTAAGTCTTTTTCCACCTCAATTTGAGCTTCATCTACGATGATGGTCTTGGTGAATTTGAATGGACCTTTAATGATACATGTGTACATGTTGTCATTATAAGCAGCAAGGAAAATCTCCATTCTGATCTTCCAGTCCTCAAAGGACATACCAGCAATGTGGGGAACATGGCTGATACAATCCATTTTTCAAAAAGTTTTTATTTTTCAAAAAGATGCTCTTTTGAAAAGTTTTGAAAACCTTTGAAAAACACTTGGATCAAGCTCGTTGATCAGGCAGCTGATTCTAATGAACCACCCGCTCTGATACCACTTGTTGGTCCCAAGTGGTCAGAAGAGGTTTAGAGGGGGGGGGTGAATAAACCTCTTTAAAAATTTTCTTCAATTTTAACTTTAAAACTTTACTCTTACTGAACAGACTAAGCTGATCAGATTAGTAAGTTACAATTCTGTTCGCGAACAAATCTTTGAACAGTTTTGTTGACCACTCGTCTGATAGTTACTTAGCTGATTTGACAGAAATCAGTTTTAATACTTAGAGTACTTGCAGCGGATTTTCAAAGTGTTTTTCACAAGTAATCTTAGCAGTTTGAAAAGTATCTCCCCAGTTTTATAAACTCCTTTCAATTCCTTTTCAAACAGTTAACTTAATGTGTTTTTATGCAGTTTAAAAATATGCAAGTTTAAAAGCTATGTAAAAACACAATCAATTTTTATAGTGGTTATATGGATTTGAATATCCTTTAGTCCACTCTTCCAAGTCACTCAGATCTTGGGTTATACTATAATCACAAAGTTTACAGTATACTCTGCTTGCGTCGAACAACAAATGAAACGACCACAAGTTCGCAATAGGAAATCACACAGAAAACCTATTCTCTAAAGTTTGATCACTTCACACAGATGGATCACAACTTCGCACAACACTCTTGTTTACAAAATCACTCAGAAGATGTATTTTTCTTGATTCTTCAACTCTGCTTTCGTCAACAAATGACTCAGCTGATGAGTGAGCTGTTCTTGAGACTTAAAGAATTTTGCTTCGGAAATTTCTCTCAGAAAGTGTGTTGCTTGTTTCTTCTTCGTCTCTTCCAGCTATTTATACTTGAGGATTGAAAAGTGTCCGTTGAAGAGAGACAGGTTTCAAATTCCTCGAGTACTGGTCCTTAAAATCCGCGAACGGCTCTTTTGCAGTCTGTCCGTACTGTAAACAGTACTATTCTGCAGGCAGCATTAAATGCAGCATTAAATGCACTCGGCTGATGCGAAGCTTTTCTTCAATCATTTGTCTTAAATATCCTCGTACTTCAGCATTTATTACACCAAGGGGCATTTATTACCGTTGGGAACACTTCATGATCTTCTTCACTTGGCTGACGAAAGTATAAGTCTGATGGTGAACTCGGCTGATCTCAAACTTGAACAAATCTGATTTGAGTCGGCTGATCTTCACTAGTCTGATAACTTTACTTCAGCAGATCAGAAGTCTTGGACCTTTGAATTTTGACTCTTCTGATATCTTCATTACTTAGTCAAAATTCCTTGATAAGTCCATCAGCTAAGTTACTCCATACTTAGCCAATATTTGAAGTTTTGGAATGCATCAAAACCTCCCTTATCAAATTTCCTTCAGTGCCTTCATCTTCATCATTATCCAACAGTTGATTTTAATAATTTATATCTTTTGATTTTTTTAAAATTTTAAAGTTCCTTAATAAGTTATAACTTTTTAAGAACTTTTCAAAGAAATTTTTGAAGAAATATATAATAATTTATTTTTTTGTTATTATTAATGTTTTAATGAGTTGTAAAACTTTAAAAGATAATAATAAGGTTGATGTAGGATAGAACTCTTGTCTAATTATATTTCTAGGATTTTTTTCTTTTAACATTTTGCCATAAAATTAAATATCACAAAATAATTTAAATAGGGGTATATTAGTCTTCACAAAAAAAGGGAGAAATTTTCTTAAATCAACTCATACTTTTATATGTATATAGATAGATAGATAATAAATTATGATTTCATAAAAAACTTAGGAAAGAAATATCAATTTTACCTGCTTTTACATTGAGTTTATCATTTCTTTTTTGTTATTTTAACCATTCGTTCACAACTTTTTTATGGTTGTCCAGTTTATTAATCGATCCATCAATTATCAAGTTAACCCATTAGTTGATCTTCACATCTGGTAATCAGTTCACTCATTCTCTCTGGTTTAACCCAATTTTAGTCTAATTTTACTTATTCTTATGCTTATTTAACTTTCTCACATATTTCACCTTTTTTTTGCCAATTAACTCATTTTTTTATTGTTCTTTTATCCATTTATTTGTTATCCCGTGTTTAGCTAATGTAATTCAATATTTTTTTACCGGTTTTACGCATTTTTTTGTCGGTTAATCTTTTTTTTTTTATCAATTCACCATATTTTTTTGTTTATTCTTTTATCGATCTGATTCATTTTTTTTTGTTATCATGTGTTTAGCCGATGTCATTTAATTTTTTTTAACGATTTTATCTATTTTTTTGCCGGTTAACCTTGTTTTCTTTTTATCAATTCACCATTTTTTTTTGCTTTAACTCACTTTTCTTTCTATATGATCCATTTTTCCATTGATTTTACTATTTTTATCATATATTTTTGATTGAATAGTTGATTTTAATAATTTATATCTTTTGATTTTTTTAAAATTTTAAGGTTCCTTAATAAGTAATAACTTTTTAAGAACTTTTCAAAGAAATTTTTGAAGAAATATATAATAATTTATTTTTTTGTTATTATTAATGTTTTAATGAGTTGTAAAACTTTAAAAGATAATAATAAGGTTGATGTAGGATAGAACTCTTGTCTAATTATATTTCTAGGATTTTTTTCTTTTAACATTTTGCCATAAAATTAAATATCACAATATAATTTAAATAGGGGTATATTAGTCTTCACAAAAAAGGGAAGAAATTTTCTTAAATCAACTCATACTTTTATATGTATATAGATATAGATAGATATAGATTACAAAATTCGTCCCAAACTAATTACAAAATTGAACCGTTATTTTCATTAAATTAGAAATTTAATATTGTGACTAAATTCATACAAATGATAAATTGCGGGACGAAATTCGGCGAGTTGATTAAATTTGGGGAAAAAAATCGAACTTAGTAATTAGTTTGGGACGACATTTCAAAATAATATTAAATTACGGAACGAAATTCAGTGAGATAATATAATTTAGGACGAAAATCTAACATCATTCATTAATTTGGGATGTTTTCTGCAATTTTACCAATTCATTATCTAGAAAACTCAACCCATACAACACTGAACTGGAAAATAACCACCATGGCACAATTACAATATCTTGTGTATCCAAAAGTTGCTTGTCTACCTCATTCAAAATACGAGGAAAAAAGTGATATCAATACTGTGTACACAAAACAAAACAGATGTATGTATCCTGTTAACAACTAAATATCGAATAATGCACTAATGCTCCTCCTATAGTCCTATATATTACACTTCCTCTAAACTCCCAAGTAATGCAGTAATTTGAGTTCCTCGCTGCATTTGATCATCAGATAGAGCATTAGAATCTACGTCCAAGCTACGCCTCTTCTCCTTCCTTCCCCATGTATAGACCTTCTTGGAGCTTCATCTTCACTTTCACTTTCATCATTCCTGTAGCTATTTCCACCACTACAACGTTCATCATTTTGCGTTTTCCCCCTCAACCTTGATCTGTATTATCATTCCTATCAAGTTGGTGCCTTTTGATATCTTATAGCTTGATTAGAATTTTGAGAATGTTGTGATGGATAATAAGGAGGCATTCCCACTGGCCGGTCAAGTCTTGGTGGAGGGACAACCTGGACCCATGAAAGGAGCTCTTCTTGGGCCCATCATCATCCCAAACCCACCCGAAGGCCGGCAGGGAACATCATTGGACCAGGACCTGCAAAATCACCAGGAAATCGTGGGCCATATGGCCCAAAGCCACGTGGATCCATATTGAATAGATCAGGCCCATAAAAAAATACATCACCTCCCATCACGTTTGGTGGAAAACCTCGTATACCATAGAAAGGCCGGGCCCCACGTGCAAGAGGTATGTGAGGTGGCCACATCATTCATCGGCCTCTTCCCCTGCCTTGAGCTCCAAAAATTTGTCCGGGGCTTTCTTTATCTTCTTCAGTTTCTTCTTCTTCCTCTTCTTCGTTATCTTTAAAAGGTACTATATCTGGATTTTCACTCCCATTGTCAAGGTTTACACCCTTTGCTTTCTCTTCTGCTCGCTTTGATTCTGCTGCAAGCGAGACAGCCTAGGAAAAGACAAAAAAGTTCGCAATTTTGATCATATAATATCCGTGAATACAACATACTACTATCATGAAATTACCTGAAATCCTCAAAGCATGCTCGTATATAATTTGGGCTAATTATGAAATTACCAAGATAATCTATATACATATAAAAGTATGAGTTGACCTAAGGAAATTTCTTCCCTTTTTTGTGAAGACTAATATACCCCTATTAAAATTATATTGTGATATTTAAATTTATGGCAAAAATGTAAAATAAAAGAATCCTAAAAAAAAGAATTACAGAAGTTTAATTAGACAAGAAGTCCCTTATATAACAAACTTATAATTATCTTTTAAAGTTTTGCAACTCATTAAAATATTAATGGTAAAAAAAAAACTATAACTCTATATTTCTTCAAAACTTTCTTTGAAGAGTTCTTAAGAAGTATATTTGAAGAACCTAAAAAGCATTAAGGAACTTCTATGTCGAATTCGTTCTACGTGATTAAAAAAGATACTATTTAGTTAACTAAATAATATATAATTGGCTTAAGCAAAAAAACTTTAAAACATAGAAATTGTTAAAACCGGCAAAATATGTAAAATTTTGATTAGTAATACATGATAAAAAAATGGTAAAATCAATGAGAAAATTGGTTAGATAGAAAGAAAAGCAGGTTAAAACAAAAAAAAATTGTGCCATTGATTAAACAACAAGATTAACAAGCAAAAACTAGGTAAAATTGGTAAAAAAAAATGAACGAAATCGGCTAAACACGGGATAATAAAAAATCAGAACATATCGATAAAAAAAAAAGAACAAATAAATGAGTTAATTGGCAAAAAAAAAGGTGAAATATGTGAGAAAATAAGTTAAATAAGCACAATAATAAGTAAAATCAGACTAAATTGGGTTCAATCAGAGAAAAATAGTGAATTGATTAACAAATGTGAAAATCGACTGAAATTGGGTTACTCTAGAGAGAACTAAAAATGTATAATTGGCTTAAGCAAAAAAAACTTCAAAACATCGAAATTGTTAAAATCGGTAAAAAATGTAAAATTTTGATTAATAATATATGATAAAAATGGTAAAATCAATGAGAAAATTGGTTAGATAGAAAAAAAAACGGCTTAAAACAAAAAAAAATCGTGCCATTGATAAAACAACAAGGTTAACAAGCAAAAAAATAGGAACCGGTAAAATAAAATGAATGAATCGGCTAAACACGGGATAACGAAAAATCAGATCAAATTGATAAAAGAACAAAAACAAATATATGAGTTAATTGGCAAAAAAAGGTGAAATATATGAGAAAATAGGTTAAATACGCAAAATAATAAGTAAAATCCGACTAAATTGGGTTCAACCGGAGAAACTTAGTGAATTGATTAATAAATATAAAAATCGATTAAAATTGGTTACACTTGAGATAATTATGGATTGATTAAGAAATGAGATAAACAAAAAAAAATATATGAAATCGGTGAAAGAACGGGCTAATAATAAAAAAGAAATGATAAACTCAGTGTAAAATAGGTATAAGCGATATTTCTTTCAAAAATTCTTAAGAATTTATCATATATAAGTGGTTAAAACTGGTGATAACGACAAAACAAGTCAAAACATGGAATGGTTAAAATTGATGTAAATGGATAAGATTCTACTATAAATATATTTATGATAAAAAAAATTGGTAAATCAGAGGAAAAATGGGTTAGATAGAAGAAAAACGACTTAAATTAAAAAAATGGTGCCATTGATAAAACAACGGGGTAAGCTAGGTAAAATCGACTAAAATTGGGTTAAACCGAAAACAATGAGCGAATTGATTAACAAATTTGATAAAAACACAAAAATGGGTGGAATCGGTCGAAGTATGGGTTAAAATAACAAAAAAAATGATAAACTCAGTGTAAATACAGGCGCAATCGATGTTTCTTTGGACAATTCTTAATAAATGATTAATTATTAAAAAGCCTACAAAGAAATCACATTTCTTCGATACAAATAAACTAAAGTAATCATATTTAGTTAACTAAAAAACTTATAATTGGCTTAGGCTAAAAAAAAGTCAAAATATATGAGTGGTTAAAACTGGTGATAACGGCAAAACAATGTGAAAATGGGTTAGATCAAATAAAAATGAGTTAAAGCAACAAAAACTGGTACGATCGATAAAATAATGAGGTGAATCGACAAAACATGGGTAAACTGGTAAAAAAATGAATAACATCGACTAAACACAAGATAACAAAAACTGGATCAAATCGATAAAGAACAAGAACAAAAAAAGTTAAATTGAAAAAAAAAAGTGAAATAGTCGAGAAAATAGTGTACATTAGCAAAAGAATAGGTGAAATTGGGTTAAAGCGGATAGAATGAGTGAATCAATTAAAGAATGGGATAAAGCACAAAAAATGGTGAAATCAATGAAAGAACGAATTAAAATAACACAAAAACAAATGGTAAACTCAAGTAAAACTCGAGGAAATTGATGAAAGAACATGTTAAAATAACAAAAAATAGGGTAAACTTAGTGTAAAAGCAGGTTTACACTACAAAATCGGGGAAAGTTGGTAAAAATGGGTTAGATTCGTTAAAAATTGATTAGACATGTAATTGAAAATGGATGAATTTAGTAAAAGATATGTATAACGTACAAAACTGGTTAAATCGAAAAAAAAAAATGGGTTAAACCTATGAAAAATGGTTGAGATAAAAATTTCAAAGTAAAGGAAGAAAACAATAGATATTGTTCATTCGTTCAAATGGTTGTTCTAGAATATTAGTTCTGTAGACATGTAATTTCAGATTAAAAATACTTAATAGTTATAGTTCATTTTTTATTTTCAAGTTTTGATTATAAATGTTTATGATAATTTTTGGTAACAACATAGTAATAATTAAAGTGAATTAGTCAAAAAAATTATATGATATGTCATTAAGATAATATATTGAAAAATGATTGTATGATTCCACTAACATAGAAAATTAATTAATCACGTGCAACGCACGTACACTTTCCTAGTAGTATAAAATATCCATAGTATGTCCACATGATTTATACTAAAAATTTACTCTGCAAGTAACAATACTATGTGAAATTATTTTTCTCAACACATATCATCTTGCAACCTAAAATGTTAGGTGATTGGAATGCTCATATATTTTATGTTGAGCATTCACATTGCTTTCTTATACAATTCATGCAGTTTAGAACTCTATGCTTCATCATTAGAGTTATTGCTAAATACTAATATTGCACAACCGAAAAACAGATTTGACCTATTTACATTAATTATAGAACTATAAGATCATCAAGCAAGTTATTTCAACATCACAGTTATTGGGTGCATCTAACTTCAAGAGATATTTCCTAAAAAATATTGTCGTAGCAGTTAAGTACAAACAAGAAGAGTAGCAACATGCAGCTAATGGACTGAAGTTATATAAACATAACAAGTCATACTTTGACCTACAAAATTCCTAGAGAGAATCCATTAAATTATCAATATCACAAACTCGGTGTTGAGAATACAATTACCATAAGATCATTGTCTGGCTTATGGCAGAGCAAGGATGCCAACTGCTCACCGATAGAAGGCTCCAGTTCTTGGCAATCTCATGATAGGAAGGAGCAACTTGACAAGATGAAGACCTCAAAATAAAGTGGGGAAATAAATTACAATTACACTCTTCAAATCATCTAAAATAACTCCGAAAAATATGTATTGTTGAGAATTCTGTCAAGAGAGATGAGTAAAACCACTGCAAAACAATAACTGAACATTAATTTCATATCTTTAAGAATATCAGCATGCTAAGAATTACTCTCTCTGTGCTATTGCGAATTACATTAATCAATTTGTAATTCCATGAAATATATATATATATATATATATATTGCTTGCCTTGAAAGTTTTCGGAATCATCATGAGTGGAGATAATAGTAATACTTAAAAGGTTCAATAAATATTTCACATATATATTAAATGACTTTCAAATAAGTATCTTCACTGTTAGTTCTCGTTGTATGGGTTTCTTAAATGCCGAGTTTTGCTGAAGGACAGTTCACAGAGCTGCATGCATGTATCATAGTCAGTTAATGCTCCAGTCCAGTCCTCATGCATTATAAATTTACAGTTTAATTTACCACCCATAGGGACACACAATCCACAATATACTAAATTTCAATAAATTTCCTAAATTGTGAGGACCTTTAACCATTTGAGAGCAAAAATTCTTCCATAATGAGCAGTTCCATGAGCAGTATCTTCCAGTTTCCTCCACCAACAAAGCCACCTATTTTGGAAGTCATCTTTGCAAAACCCTAGTAAACCACAAATAGACCTTTATTATGAATTTAAATGGCAGTCGTTGTTTACTAGTGTAAGAATCCAAATTATATCATTTTATCTGATATTTAATTATGACAATTCAATGTGTCTTCCGTCAACAACATGAAAACCCACCTGAAAATGTCTAGACTTGTTAACGGAAAAGATCAAAATGACATTCTCAACAGATTCGAAAGCTTCATTAAGCCTAGCCTCATTGCTTCGCTGAGTGGCACATACCCCTTGTTGAACAGACAGTTCCAGATTCACAATGTTGCAACTTTTGACCATAAAATACCTACAATGATTATATAGAAATGGGATATGTGATTAACAATGCCTCAAATCTTAAAGCGAAGAGGGGGGGAGGTTGGAAACTAAGAACATGAGATGATAAGTGTATTAACTATTTCAAAATTTTAGAATGATAAATTGTAATGTGACATACTGATAAAAATAACTTGTAAACCAAATGATGCACTTTAGCAACTTCATCGCATTTAACCATTTCTATATTCTAAATCACATGGAGGAAAAACATATGTAATAAACCCAAAGGCCTTGACACTTCACAATCATCATATTTCATTGCAAGGAAACTGTTGGGCTGGGAGACTAAGACCCCAGAGGGACAAATAGATGAACCAATCGAATCTTAGAGAGCATAGCTCAGGATAGAGAGATCACACAAGCAGGAATCTCATGTCCATTTATATCAACGTAAAATCATTTGCTACTCATAAGCAACTTGATCTCCACTAAGCATGTGCCAAGTGGCAACATAAATACTTCATTCTTACCTCAACTTTCGAAACACTTGTTTTAAGAGATCACCAGTAGATGAACTAAATATATTGGCTAATGCTTGTTAACTAAATAAATCTCCAGTTTACAATATCTCTGACAGTTTAAAATATTCATTCAGCAATCAGGAAGCATAAAGTTGCCATCAAGAACTCACCTAGGTCCACAAAATTAAACTACTTTAATCAGCAGTAAGAAACTATTTAAGATTAAAAAGAACAAGATTATCCCAAAAAATCATGGGTAAAGCCATGATCCCCGTTTCCTCATCCTCACCCTCTACCTCTATACAATCCTTACAATACAAATCCAGGTTAAAGTGCAATCTGTCTAAAGACTCAGGATTCCATTTGCCATCCAGGTTAAATTTGCCATCGAAATACAAACTGGAGATGAGAAGTTCTAAAGACTAAGAAAGCAATCTATCTGATCAACTTTCAAGAACTAAACTACCAGCCCGATTCCATTTCTTTTTGTGAACTATGTACATACTTAGAAACACATTATCATTTTCCTTCACAAAAATTAAGCTTTGGACCAGAAAATCCATGCTACATTAACTCAGGATTTCTTAGTTTTCTGATAAAGGAGATAAAACGTTAGTGAACAAATTTCCCCTATAGGGAGAATTAAGACTTATATTTGGTTTTCTATAACTCTGACCAGGTTAAAAAATAGGATGTCTTGTTTAAGACTATTTGTTTCTACTTGCTTCCAAATAAACTTGAGGAGCTATAATTCAAATCAGCCAATAATTTGCAGCAAAAAGAAACAGCATGGTCACTACTCAAAAGTGTTACAATGGCTAAATAACATGTATATCACCCACATTAGTACATCCTACATGTATTAAGGTCAGACATCAACCAGAGAACAGAAAAATATAAGCATAAGAATCAAATAAATTATCCAGAGAGCAAAAGCAAAAATAAAAAACGTGACAGCAGTTAATTACAGTTGATGTGGAATAGATCTTTTAAAATAACATCCACTTATAAATACATTTTATATTTTTTTCAACCTACTTAAAGACCTTGTTCTGAACAGACCTAGATGTCCCTTGGGGCAGGGGTGTAGCTTTCCGACTACCTTGATTTTGTTGGCCACTGGGGATGTTCAGTATTTGGCCTTGGCTACCATGCTGCTGTTCTTAGCACTACAACATATAAGGCTTTTCCCGGCGCGAAAAAAGCGCCGGGAATAGGAAAATTAGCGCCGGGAATGTATTCCCGGCGCTTCTAAAAGCGCCCCACTGCCGCCGGGTTAAAGGGACGACGGGAATAAAAAAACCGCCGGAAAAAGGTATTCCCGGCGCTTTTTACGCGCCGGGAATAACTATTCCCGGCACTTTCAAAGCTATTCCCGGCGCTTATAATGCGCCGGGAATAAGCTATAAATATAAAAAAAAAATCATTTTATAATATATTTTGTGCTTTTGATTAGTGCATTCATATAACCCAAATCTAAATCCAATAATTTTTTTATGATCTTTTAACAAATTAAATCACAATAAATTTTTCTAATCATCCAATATATACTATCAAAATATGTTTCTTTTCCAAATCATCCAACAAATGAAATGCTTCAACAATTTGCATTAACAAAAAATATTAATAAAATATCTATCAAACTAAATACAAAATAATGTGCAATTTAACCCTTCATCTTAAACATTCTTTTTTGGCAACACCTTCCTGAAATACAAAAAATGAAAGTGTTAGAAACATAACAATGAAACACAAATAGTAAATCCAAGAAATGAAACTTATCATATAATAATGGCTAAACAAGATAAACCAACAATAAATACGATTAATTCTACCAAATAGAACTTAACGTAGACATGAATTATATTACTAATAGAAGCACTTCCACAATCATATTAGCCAAAGCATATGGTAGTAGATGAATTCAACTAAATAAAACTTAACATAGACATGTAATTCATTAGTGACATTATCAATAAAAAACTTACATGAACACAATTACCAAACTTAACATAGACATGATATTCATTAACCTCTCATACCTCACCGGTATTGTGGTTTTGCGTTTGTTTTTTTTAACTGTAGTTTCTTGCATGGGTACTTGCGTCTGCAATTAATTTGAAAATCATAGATTAATTTCTTGCATCTGCCTAGAGGAACTTGAAGAAGTAAAACTTTGAAACTCTTGAAACATATTACCTCGCAAAATTGGACACTTGAGTGCATATGACTTTCTCGAGGAATTTGCACCCTGTAAAATGGAGCAGAATCCTTAAAACTGCCGAACACCATTAGAACTATTTTCATAATTATATGATCAAATGAACATGTAGTTCCCTCTTTAGTCTTCATTAGAACAAAGTTTATACATTCAAAGTTCAAACATATAAAAATAATATTGATGGTACAAAGATATAAGTGGACCACAATGAACAATTGGTGAATTAAATATTCTCTAGACCTCACCACAACTAATGAACATTAGAATACTTTTTAGCTGTTTATCGGAGAGGACACTTACAAGTATTTTTTTGCTGATTTTGTTTCAAAAAATGAATATTATTTTACAAGTAAAGAGTCATTCATGTGAGTTAGGCCATCCTTAAATTCAGGTCCAAAAAGTATACAATTCTCTTGCATCTCTTTAAAAAAATGAAGGATAGTGAGATTGATGTTTTAACAGGTCTGAAACCACATTAGCATCACAAACTGCTATAGGATTTGTAACTTTTATAATAATGAAGAATACCTTCTCTCTGGAAGGGAGAAGCTAACTCTGTTCAAAAGATCAATCTTGCTGATCAAGATAGATATTGAACCATTGCTACGATTTATAGAATGCCTTCATAAAGCACCCACGAGTCACAAGATCAACATGATAAGAGAAAATACATGTCAGAAGTTACCTTTTCCGTATATGTATCCTACTTGGTAAATGATACTAAACAGAGAACATAATACTCCATTTTCCTCGAAGTATTGTGTTTCCAAAGTTGGATTTCTTAAAAAGGGATGGTTTGCTGCAGGTTGTTCATTCTTTACAAACAAAGATGGCATTCTATTATAATGTGATAAGATGTGAACATATAGGGAGCAGCAGTCAAAGCTAAAGAAGAACATACACTTCGAAAGACTCAAAATAATTTAAGGTGAATGATGACTCACCAGTAGAAGTTCCAATATTTTGACACGACCTACACCCCTTATGAAGACTTATGCTCCAATCTCTAGCCGTTCAACCTGTAAAGAGGTCAGAGAATGTTAGGGTGAAATCATAACTTGACGGTGAGACAAAGATGTCGAAACACAAAGTCACTCACTTTCTCTATTGTGACCAAACAACCATATCTAGCAGCATATGATGCTTCTGATGATGTACTGCTAAAACCAATTGGATCCAACACAAAGTGTACAAATAGCTTGTTCTTCTCAAATAAAGACTGCATCCATATGAGTAATAAGAGAAAGCTACAGAGGAAATTACAACATCATCCTACAAGGAGAGGGGGAAAGAAACATGTATGCATTATTTTCTCTAGATAGTGAAGTCAGATCATAGAAGCAAAATAAAAGAAAAGATGTACTAAACTTGACAAAAGAAAAGATGAACATATAAGGTGTATCCACTTTTTGCATGCTGTATACAAACAAATGATTAATTATCGAATCTGGAAACATATTTTGGTATCATTTTTTCCTTTCCCAAACACATTAAACAAAATCAACTTCTTATATAGTATATAGCATCTACTACGATAAAAATCTGAAGTTACGTGCTGCAAAGAGAGATGATAACTAAATCATAAACTTGGATGTCGAAGATATATCAGACAATTCCACGAGTTTATATCATAGAGACACAAAGCAATTAAGAAACATGAAGATCCTCCCTCATACTGCAATAATTCTTTTTACAGATCATAGAGGAAAATCATGAAGATCCTAAATTATATTATAATACCCTTAAAATTAAAGTCATCGAGGAAATAGTCTTCAAAATTCTTAATTAAAAATCTTACTTTTACTTCAAAGCGTCGGAAATTAAACACGAAGGAGACTGGTTTTAATTAGACATAATATCCTCCAATAAAATCTGAAGCCTTATTTGTAATAATAATCAATTAAAAGAGAGTAGTAGTAGCTACCTGACTTCAGGGTTTGTGGTGATGTTTCGTATCAATTGATAAGCACAGATCCCCACCGCAACACCCGTCGCTGCAAAAAGTGGATACACCTTACACATATAAGGAAAGCAAACCCAAACAAGCATTTTCCCGAACAGCTTTTAAGCATAACCTTTAGTACAATAAACATGAATTCAGTAATCAAATGACACTTAAACTGCGGAGTTGAAACAAGTGAGCATTCAAAAAATTGATAAATGTAAAATAAAAAGGAAAATAAAGCATAAATGATAAACCTGAGGCGAGATGGAGACGACAAGGCAATTCTTCCCCAAACGCCTATGGTCGAAGCAGTAGCAAGCCCGATTACTACTTAACTATCTAATATTGTAATATTGTAAGAATTGAGAGTTGATTGCTTCCATTTTTTGATTTCTTCTACGGATTCAAGTAGATGAAGAAGCGATATATGCTTAACCTAACCGGAGCAATTAGCAGAAGATTTTGCAATTTGGGGAAGATTTTGCAATTTTAGTAGAGGGAGTGTACGCCTGTTAGCGGTTAGGGGTTTAGGGTTTCTAAATCGCGTAAAAGAAAGAATAAAGGAAGAAATAGATATAAAAAAAAAAAGGCATGTTGGGTACAATTGGAAATGCGTTGGTACATCAGAATATACCCGGCGCTTAAAATCCATCGAAATTGCGCCGGGAAAGTTGGAAGTATACCTGGCGCTTTAAAACCAACGGGAATAGAGAAAAAGCGCCGGGTTTACAACTTTTACCCGGCGGTCTAAACCGCCTGGAAACAGGCGCCGGGAAAAGTGGAAAATGTTGTAGTGCATGAGACTGCTGTCCTTGTTGTGGTAGTTGACCAGATTCTGTCAGTTTTTCCTACAAGAATTGTATCATTGGGTCTTTGTGATAAGTTAAGACTTTTCTGTCTCCTGACCATTATTAGTATTGCGGTTGAAAAAAAATCTGTCCAAATTTGTATGAAGTCAATTGCTGAATCTTCTAAAGAACTTCTTCCGCAAGAGCTGGAGGTCCAGGCAGCTTTGCATGCCTATACCTAGAATCAGGACCATTTGGACAAAATCCCAATTTGTACCTGCAACATTCGAGCACCAATAAGAGAACAAAACATAAATATCTGACAATTCAAACCAAGAAAAAACAGACATAAAAGAGCAGTCACTTTCTTTTTCCCATAAATGTAAGTGAGCCTTATGTAAAGAGATAAGAAATAGATAGAAGACTATACATGAGACTCTGATTGGGAAAACACCGTGTTATGAAAGTATAGAGGATATTCTCCATGACTCGATACATTTTGACCTTATACAATGAAAACAAACTCTCACCCACACACACAAATCCTAATCGAACTTTAAATTATAAACATATGATACAAAAGAATCACAAATCGTCATGACCATCCACTATTCCAAATTACCAATGTTATCTAAAATCACCACACCTAAGACATATTCATTAATCTATCTACATATTCCTAAAAACAGCATCGAATTGCAAGATAAATAAAAATTGGTACTTAATATCTGATTTTTTCGAATAACTGAAAGGCAACACACAACCGTATACATACATATTGCATTCCTTGATGTCTTCATTAGTTCATTAGTATGCTTGTACACAAAGTCCTGCTCTCGACAATCTCCATACAGCCGAAAAAATTGACAAACCTGCATCCGCGCCTTGTCATACTGTTGAAGAAACCCACTTTAATACACAGAGATTGCAGCCAGTGTCGACACACTGTATGCAGGAAGCTCGGCCTTCGTCCAACTCCACCGCCACGGGGACTGCGAAAAAGTTATTAGCATTCGCAGCACCTGTGGAACCCGAGCTAACGTACGCCGAGGTTGAATAACGGGACGAATGCAGTCGGATGTGTGGGGACCGTATCTAAACCTCCCTCAAAATCAAAGCTTAATCCTCCTCCATCATCCATTTTTTCTATCAATTAACAATATTTTTTTACTTGAAATTTGTTAGTGTGTGTTGTAAATTTGGGGAAAGGTTTTGGAATTACAGATGCTAGAACCCTCCGGTTTTTGTACTTTTTAGTATTGTTACTAGAAAAGTGAATTACTTTAGCTGAATTATATAAAAAAATTTCAACATGGCGGTGTTAATGAGCGTATGATATAATTTTTTTTAAATTACTTTAATTATTATTAAGTTGTCATCAATAATTTAAAGTTGTTATTACAAATAGCTAATGTCAAAACTTGAAAAAAAATAAATAGCTTAACTATATCTACTAAGTATTTATAATCCAGTCTCCCCTAAAGAGCTAAGCTTACGTTTATATGAAGTCATCCAGTCAAAACTAGAAGAACGTATCAAAGAACTTGAGATGGCCCTCGAGAATCCAAAGAAAAGTCGAACAAACAGAATCAATAGAGCATAGAGCAAGACAACCATTGTGATAAATTTATCCCTGGAAGCTCTGGCTGCGTATAACGAGGCATACGAGGGGTTCAATAAGATTTCTGATTCAAATGAAGAAGACTTTCCGTTTGGGTTGGAGAAAAGCAACCATTAAGAATTATTCCATCAGTGCAAGCAAGTTATCTATCGGGTTCAAAATGGTGGTGTAAATGGTTACATGGAACCTGTTGTGATTGGGAGTCCAGAAATGTCGAATATGGTTGTGTGTACCAGCAGACATGAGAGTGAGGATGGTGAAGATGAGATGGAAAAGCTGTTGATAAAGCAAATTGTGGAGAAAGTAAAGCAAGGCTCTCCTGCAGTTTTGAATGCTCAAAGAGCTTTGTTGTGAATTAATGAATTTTGAAAACAAATGGAAGTAAAAGAAGATGAAAAGTTAATTTGCAATTTTGCGAAGATTTTATTGTTAAGAGTTTGTAGTGAAGTTGTGAAGATGTAGAGAAGGGGTGATGGAGTTCATGAAAATGTAAAAGGGTTGATTATTTGACTGTGGTGAAGTATGGTATTCCTTTTTTAATTTTTAAAGAAAGTTTATTAAAAGTTATTTACCAACTCTTATTATCCTTGCTTGAAATGGTCGTCGTCTTCACAGTCTAACAATAATCCCCCCCTCCTTATTTTAAAATTTGATACCATAACATGAAAGGGAAAATTATAAAAGACTTTTAAAATATGAATCTGATTCAAATGTAATCTATGATACACGGATAAAAAAAGACAAAGTAATATATCGGATATATAGGGATATCGATACTTGTAAGATATGTGTGGAATAAGTATTTGATATGCCACATGGCATATTGATAATAAAAATAAATTAAAATAGATACATATCGGATACACTAGTTGGGTATCAGGATACACTGATAGGTTTTTTATGTAATATTTCGAGTCATATTTAATTTAAATTATTAAAAATGGTAAAGTCTCTAAGTTTAAATATAAACTACTAGTATCACTACTCCTCTTTATTCAAGTCTATTTCCTAGGTCATGAAATCTCAAAAATGAATTCCTTCCATTGATGTGCTATGTTAAGAAATGAATTATGTTTATTTTTTGAGTTATATAACTTATAGCTGATATGTTTTGCTTTTAGGACTTAAATTGAATGATCTAGTTGCTTATAAATAAATTTAAATTATATTTTTACATTTGTATCCATGTCATATCATGATATTCAGTATCACCGTATCTATATCGTACTATATTCGTATCCTCGTATATATATATATCCGTGCAACATAGAATGTAATTAAAGACCTATAAAAAGAATTGATCTACAATCAAATTTTAAGTTTTTACTTGATAAAAATACAAAGAAAAATTGGTATGCATTAAAGTGAAAAAATTAATTTGATACTAACAAGTCGTTGCCAGTTAATGGAGATAATTGTATTTTTTGTACCGAGTTTTACATAAATTTTGACTTTTGTTATCAAACAAATCGAGATCAATATATTTGGTACCATAATTTAATGAATCGTTTTATATTTGGTATCACAATTAAAAATTATCGCTAAATTGATAGTGTGACGGTTTAGTCAGTTGAGATTATTGTCAAATTGATCCCATAACTTGTGTTTGTTGATAATTTCACCTCATAATATTTTGGACTTGTAAAATAACACCATATTTTTAAATTTGCTAGCAACTTTAGTCCAAATTGCTGCCAATTTTAAAATTGGCTCAAATAAGACTACCTTAGTACTAATTTGGACATGTTACTTACTACATTTACATATCTATTAAATTAATTTGATTTAAAATATAATATTAATAAATTAAATAACGTTTTCATATAAAATATTGAAAGAATAAAATAAATCTTAAATTAACTAAAAATATATACATTATTAATTCTATTTAATATTTTATTAAAATCAGAATATATATAATAAAATTATTATAATTTAATAGAAAAAAACTAACCCTCACCCCATAACCAAACGCCCAATTATACAAGCGGAGCTCAGACGGTGTTGCTGTCTGAAATTGTTCCATGGGGAATGTAGCCCACAACCATAGGAGACTATTGCCTCAAGAATTACCGCGATTGGTGAAGAAACGAGAGAGAAATCGCGATTTGAAATTTCGGTTTTAGGGTTTCGTGATTCAAACATAGAACAATGATTACGACCAAAATACTCAATGGAAATTGTAGAAGTTTATATGTATGAACTCGTGAAAATGAGAGGAACAAAAGCCCCAACTCAATTCTGGCGAAAAACAACCGAAAACCAATGGTCAATCGCGAGGGGTCAGGAGCTAATTTTTTTGGTAATTTTTAAATTTAAATTGATGAAATTGAATCCAATTCATAAACAAGAGCGAGACTTTACTTTCGAATTTTTGTATTTTTTAATGAGAAAGACGTTGAATGTCAAAAATTTTATTTTTCATGTCACATGGTCTGCACATGGAGGATTTCGGGTCAATTTTGAAGTTGAGTCTCAATTGGCATAAGTTGTGGCACCATATTGTGTCAGCCCGAAAAGTTATGGGGTAGAAATACCAGTGAGCTATAGTCGTGACACCAAAAATGCAATAATCCCATTGAATATTATATTCTTATGAAAAAAAATTGAAAATTATGTAGAGATTTACATTTTAATGATTTGGGCAAATCACAAATACATATATTGTGCATTTTTTGAAATTTGAGTACCAGTTTGTAAAACTTATTGAATTATGGATAGGGTTGTAAATGAATTGAGTAGTATTGTTCAAGTTTGATTTGAATTTTACAACGAGCTCGAGTTGAAGATCAAATAACTTGATATTTTTTATTTATTTTATCAATCTTTCGCTTATTGAATCGAGCTTGAATCAAGCTTAAAATTATCAAATGAAAATTGATATTTGAAGTTATCTGACTTATATGAATAACCAAACTTAAACGAGCTTTCACAGAATGAACACATGTTGACAATAAATTTGACTTAATTTTCCACCCAAATGTATACTTGTGAAGTAGTTTGACAAACATGCCAAATTAAAGACGAACTTCAAACTTTCAGATATTTTTGAACCTTATATCCAAGGCTCGTGATTCACGTGGACATACCAATAAATTGGCAAGTAGTAGATAAATAAAGTTTATGACAATTTTCCTCCACGATGATCAATTTACTTTTTTATGATTTGAAAAAAATATTTTACCCGTCAATTATAAAAAAAACGCTTTACCTCTTATAATATTATGAAAGTTTCATATTGCATCCCTCCTATTTTTAGATTTTGAAAAAAATCCGTATTGACAAAACTACATCACTTATATACCACCCCTTTTATATACTCGTTCAAGCTCACTTCAATGCACTAATGACAAAACTACACCATATTTTATCCACAATGTATGATAAATGTAGCACGTTAGCTTGCGTTTAATGATAAATATTGCACTTTTTTCATTGTATTATAAAAATTGTGAGACTTTTATCCCTTTAAGGGCATTTTTGTATTTTTATGCAATATTTTTCATGTCTATTCTCAATTTTAGACGAATATGTCATGCTCTCCGTTAATAGAAGGTAAGTACTGTTTTAAAATTTTCACAAAAGAATAAAATGATATTTTTCAAATTACATGAGAATAAATTGAATAATACTCGCTCAGTCCCATTATTTTTACTCTATTATCTACAATACTCGATCAACCATTCCAATCTTTTAAGTGAGTTATTATGTTAAATTATTTACATTCGTGGTGTATTAAACATATGTTAAAATATATGGTATCATATGATATTATTAACTTATTAGCGAAATATATTAATTAAAAAATTTATTATAATTTTTATAAATTTAATCCACTTGACTGGTCAGCTCTACAAATGAATAAAAAAAATGACACGGAGGAAGTATGAGATATGATGATGTAAATGGACATCAACACTACATAAGTATCCATCCCCTTTCAAACAGATTAAATATTTCGAATGAGTTAAAATTGAAATGTGCCCTAGTTCTATGGCCGCCCATGCAAATAAATCAAACTATTTGAAATATGGGCTTATGTGGATGGGTTTGGCTTGGCCGTGATATCAAATCAAAACCCTTTTAAATGAGTTTTCGTCAAATCCGTGAAATTTATTACAACTTGATATCTATATTCAAATTCTTAAATCCTATAAAATTTTGTTTGACACCTACCATTTATTTTTTCTCCCCAAACTCTATAAAACAACATTTATTATTGAATACCTAGCACATACTTTTTTCCCTAAACTCCAACATCCAAACTTAATCCAAATCGAGTTCCAGTTATTTCAAAATCACAAAACTCAACATCCAAACCAAACCAAATGTGATTTCAAAGATTTCACCGAAACCACCTAAACTATTTTTTTTAAGTCGAGACTCGCGAAACCGAGTCAAAACCCTTCGAAATAGGGCGTTAAGTTCAGTTCTTCTTATTTATACATAAAAAAAGTTTCGTTCATCTTGTCTCAAAGTAGTTTTAAAATATCAATAGGGAAAAATGTTATTTAATTTTATATTCTTTTATTGAAAGTAGTAGTGAAATTAAATGTTTTATATTATTATTACTTTTACGTGAGAAGATATCATATAAAAAAGACTTATTTTGAATATTAAGAGTAAAATATTTAGGATTTATTTATAAGATATTGATTATATCCTGTTCAACCTCTTAAATCTAAATTTTTATATAAATTCCATGTGAAGAAAAAAAAACAAAGTAGCAATGAATGAAAGAAATAAAAGAGGCTAAAAAAATTTATAACTCAAATCTCAAATTTGTGATTCTCTCTCTCTCAAAAAAAAAAAAAAAAAAAAAAACTCATATTTGTGATTAAAAAAAAAAGAAGAAAAAAGAAATCTCCTGTAATCAACGCTAGTCAAATTTCTTTTTTCTAAATATAAAGCTAGACAAGATATACATCACTACTGGTTACTTCCAGTTCTCTAATCAAAGGAGATGATGTTAACAACGATGGAAGTCGCCGTACTGAAAGTCCCCCCTTCTTTCCGAACAATTAAACCTAACCCTAACCACACAAACCGTACCTTCCGCACCGTACCCTCCTCCACGGCCTCCGCTCTTGCTCCTCTGTTCACCGACACTAAACTGGGACCCGGTTCCCTCGGTCACCTCACCCGACCCGATTTCCCCATTCTCCATCAGGCATTTCTGTCTTTTATTATTTGAATGATATTTCGCTTAATTTTTATTTTAATATTTGAAATGGTTATGAAAAGTTGTTTACTGCAGGAGCTGAACGGAAAAAGGCTCGTGTATTTGGATAATGCTGCGACGTCGCAAAAGCCGACTGCTGTGTTGAACGCGTTGCGGAATTACTATGAGTCTTATAATTCCAACGTTCATCGTGGAATTCATTATTTGAGGTAGTGATTGTGTGAGTGTATATGTACGTGTATTTGTGTTTATTTCAAAATCTGTTTTTTTGTGTGTGTGAATGTATAGTGCGAAGGCTACAGACGAATATGAGTTAGCAAGGCAGAAGGTAGCGAATTTCATAAATGCTTCAGATTCTAGAGAGATTGTATTTACAAGGAATGCTACTGAGGCAATCAATTTAGTGGCTTATAGTTGGGGCCTTACGAATTTGAAGAAGGGAGATGAGGTATACACTTCGGTTTTTATTAATTTCCTTTTCTGCAATTTAGGCATATTTTGAGCACATAGTTGAATTTGTATTTAAGTTGGATTAGTGGTCACTTGTAGCTTGACTGAGTTGATGTGCTCTTGTTATTAAAAATGGCTTGTCTGGTTTGTAGATTGGTATGAGTGCATCCTTGTGCCGAGCGCTGCTACCCGGTGGTTCCATGCTACATACTATGGTTTAGTGTGTGTTGGTTGTGGGTATTATCAGCAAATATTGCACTAAAATAATGTCAAGGGGACAGTAAAAATGATTTCGTGACTTTTAGATCATTTATATACCTTATCTGAGAAAGAAATTAGACTTACTTATTCATCTGAAATTGGGGATGGGGTTAATGCATGTATTGTTTTAGAATAAACAATCTACCTTTTTTCAATTCTTGGTTCAGTTCCTAACAACTTCACTTTTAAATTTGATAGTCCTTTACTCACAAGAAGTTAATGTTAAACTAATGATCAACTATTGAGCTGGATTTTCAGCTGACACATGGAGATTGCTATGTGGCATAACTATTTCCAGGATGTACATTCTTTTATTAAAACTCTAAAAGTTTTGCCAGAATGCTAGAATTGAGCTAATGAAAAATATTCATGACCAATAAAAGAAGAAGAAGAGAAATATTGATATCAGCTATACTGAAATGAGAAATAACAAAATAATTAAATACCTAAATGATGACTCCGAAGAGGAAAATGGTTAGAACTCAATTAAGAAAATAAAGAAAATAATCACCAAGGACATAATTCTTTTGATTAAAGAGTCTTCTGCAAGTGAGATGCAAATATGAGTTCTATTTAAAGAATGATACAGTATCGAGTGGCTTCACATTGAGTATCTGGAAACATACTATCGCGAATAATGAGTTCTATATCTTGTTATGTTATATGACACATATTTATCCAAAAAAAGAAAGTTATATCACATGTGTTTTGGTGAGTGGTCCAGATCATTTACTTTCTATTGGTGTATTGTGTTCACTAGAAACAACGTGGTTCATAATTTGCAGGTAATACTGACTGTTGCTGAACATCACAGTGCTATTGTTCCTTGGCAATTTGTAGCTCAAAAGACTGGTGCAGTTCTGAAATTTGTGAGTTTAACAGAAGAAGAAGTGCCAGATATAGAGAAGCTAAGAGAAACTCTCTCGAGGCAGACAAAGCTTATTGTTGTTCACCATGTCTCAAATGTGCTAGGTGAGTGGATCCGTCTTCTATTTTGATCAAATACTATGTGGATAACAGGATGAACTGTGGGCAGTAGAGTGCTTAATTAGAGTAGAAACACTTTCTTTGGCAGAAAGGATCTTGATTTTCATGGGTGAATCTGTAGGAAGTTCAACAATAGTGAAATAGTGAAACATACTGCTCTTTTTAAATTTAACAGTTCAACTCAGGGTTCCAGTTTAGTAATTCTCCTCATGTGAAGAATAATCTGTGACTAGCCCCCAACTCAACATTTCCCCGTGGCCAATCTTGCTATATCTAAGACATCTAATTTCAATTTCAGATGTCATATCCTAATAAAAGCACTTGAATTACCATGCTGCTGGGCTTAAACATTATATATTTACTCCATGTCATTATTTCTTGAATTCTTTTAATATCTTAAATATCACGACTCAATTGAAATGTCAAGCAAACCTTTTACATTTAGATTGTAGTTTATTTTATCCTTTAGACCCAAAGCATCTTGTCAAGCAAACCTTTTACATTGAGATCGTAGTTTATTTTATCCTTAAGACCCAAAGCTTATTGTCAAAACCCTCATTTTACAAACGGCGAGCATTAGTAGGTTGTTTTTGATATCAATCTTACCAAAAACTTGACAGTGGGAGCTATTTATTCAATAGAAGGTCAATTGTTAATTCCTTTTAAATAACCATGCCCTTGTTTCTTGTTTCTTCCACCACAGCTTCTGTTCTTCCAATTGATCAAGTTGTGAGTTGGGCACATGATGTTGGAGCCAAAGTGCTTGTAGATGCTTGTCAAAGTGTTCCTCACATGGAGGTTGATGTAAAGAGCCTTGATGCTGATTTTCTGGTTGCTTCTTCTCATAAGGTCAAGTTCTTTCCACGTGTTTATACTCAAAATTATAAGCTACTATTTGAAGTTAAGAAATAAATGTGCTTCAGATGTGTGGGCCTACAGGCATCGGATTCTTATATGGTAAAAGTGAGCTCTTGTCTGCTATGCCTCCTTTTTTAGGTGAGATTGTCTTTCAGTGACTTGCAATTTCTGTTTTCTTCATTCTCAATCTGAAGGAGTATGGACATTGAGTCATGCTCTGGAGTCCCTATTCTGGTCATAGTAATAAAAACTCTCAGCATTCAATATTTTGAAGTGGAACTCTAAAATCTGTTTTACATTATTCTCAGGTGGTGGAGAAATGATATCAGACGTGTATTTGGATCACTCCACCTATGCTGAACCTCCATCCAGGTCAGTGGCTTGTTACTTGCCTATATTATCTTAAACTAAAGTAGAAAACATGCAACATGGATTGGCTTCCGTACTTTGAAATGGGTGTATGGAGTTGTTTCAGAACTGGAGATGAGAACCTACTTAGATGGTCACCTAACTGGGTATATTAACCTTTGAATAGTAACAGAACGGCATATTACTCTATCATGAGATTTTTTTAATTAGTGAAAAAAACTGTTTGTTGCTTGACAAATTTTTACCCGACGGATCTAGTAAAAACCATGACTCCATTATCATATGTTTTCAGTTCGTGCAGTCATAGGAATTTAGCTGGAAAGTCCTACCTTGAAAAGGAAAATCAAATGCTTTTTCTTTATCCGCTTGAAATTGCATCACTTTTAAAGACACTGCTTCTTATGTTTCTGTAATGTCCTTCAAATTGAAGTTAAGAAATAAATGTGCTTCAAATTGATGTTTCTACTTTCTACAAAGGAGAATTGTGCAGGGGATTATTGCTTCTCGGTGCCCATGCCCCTTGACACTTTAATTATTCATTCGCCGTTGCTGTATTATTTGCATTGGTTGAGCATGAAATTGTTCAAGCATTGTTGACAATTTTTTTACCAGAAAGATCTTGTAAAAACCATGACTCTATTGTCACATGTTTTCAGTCTTAGGAATTTAGCTGGGAAAAAAGGAAAATAAAATGCTTTTTCTTTTTCAATTCAAATAGTCATCCCTTTTAAAGACCCTGCTTCTTAATTATGTTTCTGTGATGTTCTTCTTTAGACTAACTTAAAGCACCCCAAATGTTTATGCTCCATAGTTATTAATTTTTTGAACTTGGTATAGAGTAAGACAACATTCTGAATTTCCAATGACAATGGAGCACATATTTCTATTTGGGGTGCGTGATTGACTTATGTTTTATTTCCAATGCTCAAATTGCCATATTGCTACCGAATTTTTTTTCGAAATAGTATGAGCTATCTCTCTATTACCCAACTGTACTTTGTCCTTGAGACTTCTGATTGGGACAATTGCGAGGCTTATACCTAAAGTGAAAGTTGTTTTAAATTCGTAAGTCTATATCACTTATCACAAGTGAAGATTGATGTGCACATGTGCTCTACCAATGCACTTATGCATTTTCTCTGATTACTGATTGATTTTAAGGAGCAAATGTGTATATAGTGTACCTTTTTCTGGAAGGTTGTATTTTTGTGTACTTATATCCGCTCCTTCACTTCCTTCATTCCTTCATCATGAGCTGGACATCTTTGGTACCTTGTTTATATAACCAATGTTGTTATATTTCCAGGCTGCATTTTAAATTGTACTTGCTCAAAGTTTTAACCCTGTGTGTTTACAACGAATTGAATGAGTGATATGGATTTTCTATATTCGTTGCTGGTGCTGTTGTAACTCTAGGCCACTGAACCCATATTTGCTTGTCATTAATTGCTTTCCGCTGAGTTAAGGTTTGAGGCTGGGACACCTGCCATTGGGGAAGCCATTGGGTTAGGAGCAGCAATTGACTATTTATCGGGTATTGGAATGCAAAAGATTCACAAATATGAGGTATATTATGATCTTAATGTCCATCTCTTTACATGAAAACTGTGGCCCTGCTTGGATGTATTTTGGCCCAAGCGTTTCGAGGTTTCGCTAGACCAAACCTTATTTGGAATGGTTTTTAGCGGACCAAATACACAAAACAAGTGTTTCATCTTTAAATAATAATCTTTCAATCACTTCAATGATAATACAATATAATATGACTTAATTAAATTAAAAAAATACATGATTTGACACCTATCACCTACCTTAAGCCCCCAAAAACTCCAACATCCGAAATATAACCACCTCTCTCTCCAAGTTATGTTTTATTAGTTCCGCACATGTTTCTAGAGAATCTTCAAAATACTAGCCAAATATTACTCATCCAAACCAAATCAAACTAAGCCAATATACGTCCAAACAGGGCCTATTAGTTACTGTTTTTCTCTAGGCTGTCTCCATGCTTTCGTCTTGAGATAATGTTTTCTTACTGTAAAATTAGTGTTGACGGTGTTTTGGACACTTTTTCTTCTTAAATTTTTTGCTTTAGGATAGAACCTAATCATACCTTCTATCTGCAAATCTTTAGAATATATTGACCACAAACCATTTATAATAAATACATTTGAAGGTTACTACTTAAAATATAATGTCCTCTCAATTCGTCTTTACTATTGTATATGTTCTTTGCCGACTTAAATTCATGTTCTCACTCTCTATGTATTATAAAGTAGCCTATGGCTTTTAGAATGAGTCGAGTTTGGGATTTGGTTTAAATGGGATTAATCTTACTTTTTTCAATTTATATAAACAAGCCTTTAAGATGGTTTAATTTGCAAGTGGACTGCTATCACTTCCCTCTTAAAACTTCTAGTTGCAGAAAGGTTTCTTCTTACATTGGGTGGCATATATTTCTAGTTGATTTTTTTCTGTTATATTGCGCAAATACGTCATGTTATTGTACTGTCCTGGGAAAAATTGTCTAAGACGATGATTCTTGGATAGAATGTGAATCGTGATTCTTTAATAGGATGTAAAATTGACGGGTTTGGTGAAGAATTAGTATTATTTGTAATGCACGTCAAGTTTGATAGTATGAATATTGGTTCTGTCTTATTTCGTTTGCTTTTATTATTTGTAATGCACATCAAGTTTGATAGTATGAATATTGGTTGTGTCTTATTTCGTTTGCTTTTGCAGGTAGAGCTAGCGAACTATCTATATGATAACTTGCGGTCAATTCCCAATATTCGTATCTATGGACCAACACCTTCAAAATCCATGAACCGTGCAGCACTTTGTTCTTTCAACGTGGAAGATATTCATCCAACAGATATTGCTACTTTCCTTGATCAACAGGTTACAAAACAATGATCACCCTTTGCTTGCAGATTTTTATATTCGAAAATTAGCAGATTCAAAGACGGCAAATTACAATTTTTGTCTTATCATTTTTTCGTATTTGGGGGAAATTCTTTGTTTGGAAAGTTTGCAATTACTATTTCTGTAGATGACATACTCCTTACGTTTACCGTATTAATTTTCAGCATAGTATAGCTATTAGGTCGGGTCACCATTGCGCTCAGCCCCTTCATCGCTATCTAGGAGTGAATGCAAGCGCACGTGCAAGCCTTCATTTCTACAACACAAAAGAAGATGTAGATGACTTCATCCGGGCACTCAATGACACCATCAATTTTTTTGCATCTTTCAAGTGAAAAGGTAGAGAGACATAAGGGGTTTTATGTACACATACAGAGTAATAACTCTTATTTATATCCTCTGAAAGTGAGAATGTGTCGCAGATTAAAATAAATGGATCAAGGACTTTTACTCCATTCTGGGGTTTGCGATTAGTTCCCTTGACGTAATTCATCTTCATAATTTTTTTTTCTGTCACGTGCATTCAAAAATCTACTAACAACCCCATAGAAAAGATTTTCTTCTTTTTGATTAAAAAAAATCATCATTCATTGCTTTTTTACTAAACGAAATTGAATTTGAATTAATTTGTTTTCTTTCCTAAGCCCACTGTTCCAATAATAACAATCCGGTTAAAATTTCCTCCATAATCTCTTTTCTATCTCTATCTCTATTATTTCTATCTCTATCTATATCTATATCTATATCTATATCTATATTATTTATATTATTTATTATATTTATATTATATTTATTTTATTATTATAAAAGCATGAATATTTCTTAACATTTTTGTGAAGACTAAAATACCCCTATTTAAATTGTAAAGTGATATTTAATTAAATAATAAATATATAAAATATAAAATAATAAAAGAAATTGAAGAGGTATATTTAGACATGAAGTCTTATTTTATTTATCTCCTATATAAACTCCTAAAATTTATAAATTCTCTTTTACATGAATTTTTGTAATTTTAATCTTAAGAAAACACTCTTATTTTAAATAGCCCCTAAAAAGATATAAAAATGATTATATTTTAGCATCAATATTTATTTAAGAAAATGTTAATTTTAAGATTTAGTACAACATAAGTCATAAACACTCTAAATATAAATATTTAAAATTAAATTCTCTTAAATATCATTATGTTACAAAAAAAAAAATTAAAATTGAATCACTATCTTACTATGAAAGAATAAAATTACTTATAACTTAGCTAATTATGTAATTTTACTTTGGCTAGAATATAAAATATGAAGAATATTCAATAATTTCAAGACAAGCATAACCTCTATGTAATTCTTTTTGTGAAAAACGGGTGAAATTCGTGGAAAATGGTGAAATTGAAATAGATAAAATATAGTCATTGAAACATGTGAAATCCATGAAAATTTTGTTGAAAATGATAAAAATAATAAAATACCCCTGAAATCGATGAAAATTCGTGAAAAAAAGATGAAACCGATAAAACGAAAACAATAGTGAAAAGCAGATGGAATTGGTGAAAAAATGAATAAAGTCGATGAAAACATATACATCAATGAAAATTCAGGTGATATTGGTGAAAAGAACATGTGAAATCAGTGGAAAAAATGTGTGAAATAGGTGAAAACGGATAATATGATAAAAATATATGAATCAATAAAAAAAAAAGTCTAGCACTCTTATTTTAAATAGCCCCTAAAAAGATATAAAAATGATTATATTTTAGCATCAATATTTATTTAACAAAATGTTAATTTAAAGATTTAGTACAACATAAGTCATAAACACTCTAAATATAAATATTTAAAATGAAATTCTCTTAAATATCATTATGTTACAAAAAAAAAGTTAAAATTGAATCACTATTTTACTATGAAAGAATAAAATTACTTATAACTTAGCTAATTATGTAATTTTACTTTGGATAGAATATAAAATATGAAGAATATACAATAATTTAAAGACAAGCATAATCTCTATGTAATTCTTTTCGTGAAAAACGGGTGAAATTCGTGGAAAATGGTGAAATTGAAATAGATAAAATATAGTCATTGAAACATGTGAAATCAATGAAAATTTGGTTGAAAATAAATAATAAAATACCCCTGAAATCGATGAAAATTCGTGAAAAAAGGATGAAACCGATAAAACGACTACAATAGTGAAAAGCAGGTGAAATCGGTGAAAAAATGAATAAAGTCGACGAAAACGTATACATCAATGAAAATTCAGGTGATATTGGTGAAAAGAACATTGGAAATCAGTGGAAAAAATGTGTGAAATAGGTGAAAACTAATAATATGATAAAAGCATTTGAATTAATAGAAAAAGTTTAGCAGACAAAATAAGGTGAAACCGGTCGAAAATTAGTTTAAAACGGATAAAACAAGAGGACAAAATTGTAAAAACAATGAAAATAAGTTATAATCGATAAAAATGGATAAAACGGTAAAAAATGAATAAAAATCGGTTAAAACGGGTTAAAATGGTGAAAATGAATTAAACTAATGCATGAAATAGGTATAAACGGGTGAATTTACTTTATTTTATGATATAATAAAATTAATTTTACTCTAATTTACAAAAAAATCAAAGAAATTAACTATACACGTACAACGTACGTGCACTTTCCTAGTTATTATAAAAGCATGAATATTTCTTAATTTTTTTGTATAGATCAAAATGCTCATAAAGTGATATTTAAATGATAAATATATAAAAGACTAAAAAGGAAAAATTGCTTTTTTGGGTACCATAGGATAGATTGACTTGCACTTTTGATACCATTGAATATGAAAATATAAATTTGGTACCATAGGATATGTTTTCATTGCAATTTTGGTACCAAATCCAATTTTTCTACAAAGTCAATGGCAATTAATGTTCAATTTAACCTCTCGTGGTTTAAAAAAGAGCATTTTACCCCTTGAAATTTTGTAAAATTTTTACATCGCTTCCCTGATATTTTTATAGGCGGCACTTAATCCACTTTTATTATGATAATGTGATTTTTTACCCATTATGTTATGATAAATGTGACAATTTATCCCCCTATGTTAAATAAAATAGTTTGCATGCATACTCTCAATTTCGGCAAGTGAGTTATAATCTCTGGCTGAAGGGGGTAAATTGCTTCATTAAAATTTTACAGGGGTAAATTGATTTTTTTCAAATTATAGAGGGATAAATTATTGTTACTCTAATTTATAAAAAAATACACATAAAATTAACTAGATATGTACAACGTACGCGGACTTTCCTAATTAAATATAAAAAAATAAAAAGTTAACTAGGTATGTTGCACAAGAGTGATACAGTTTATTCGAGTCTAAAAGTATTTCTAGTCTAAGAAGAAAAGGCAAACCAAACACTATTTGGATTGGATCACATATTATCATCATTAATAATAATTAACGGGCCATATATATAATTAAGTGATGAGAATATTATAAGTTGTACATTCAAAATTATGCCCAAATTATTATATGAGAAAAAAATAAGATTATGCAACACTTATCCACTAAACATTTATGCAACATGCGCAGGGTCAGACATCTAAAAGTAGACGAACGAACAAAAGGGTAGTAGATATAAATGAAACTCACTGTTTTTTTATTCATCGAAACATAAACATATTAATAAAATATAAATAATAAAAAGGGTTGAAGGATATCCTTGTGTGTGGGATCATCCCACTCCAGAGATTCCCACCATTTTGTCTCTACTTCAATATCCTTGAGATTTGGTGGTGCGGAATAAGAAGAAGAAGAATGATTGTATTGGTGGCCACCATCCTCCTCCACGCTGCTACTACGGAGAAGCAACAAAGGCAGCTTCTTTACTTCCGGACAGCCCACTAAACTAATTGTCTCGATGGAATTGCAACACATCTTTGCCTCCTCATCAGTACATATGCTCTTCACTTTTGGTAGATCAATCAAACACAACTCTTTTAACTTGGGCAAAGACACCACACACCCCCTCCCTTCGCCTGCTACTACTTGTATTATTTCTTCAATTTCATTACACTCTCTAATGTGCATAGTTTCAAGGTTTTGAAGGTCCAGTAAACCTAACTTCTTCATCTTGTCACATCCATTAATGTACAACCATTTGAGAGAGGAAAATAAACCCCCGATCGGATTCGGAGGTGCTGTCGTCAATGCAATAGCAGTAGCATCACCAACTACGAGACCCATCAGATCCGGCATTCCTTCCAGAGTAATTTTTTCAAGAGAATTTAATTCTTCTTCTGGTGTGGTGGTCAACCTCGCAATGCACTCGATCCCTTTACAACTTCTAAATTTGAGTGTATGAATGGATCTTGGATTGCCCCATCGTTGTTGCAAATCATCTGAAAAGCAGCTGCTTAAACCTTCACACTCATCTAATTCTAGGTCTTGGATGTCCTGACCCAGCAAAGTAATTACTTCGTTCCCTTCTCTAGCTTTCTTAAGGTTGCATCTATACACCTTGACACGCTTATAATAAAATTCTGATAGGAAATCAAATCCTAATCCATCCAAATAAGCATCCTTATAATCACCAATTGCTATATAATAGGAAGTAATGTTCCGTTGGCCACTTTGTTGAGATCTAACAATCGAATTGAAATCATCCACGTCTTTCACTCCACATGAAACTTTCTCAAGCTGTTTCAAACTCTCAAATTCTTCTCTGGCCACTTCTATATCAGTTGGAAGAAGGAGATACTGAAGATGTTGTAATTTGGGTAACAAACCTATCGCTAACATCTTTATTCCGACATTGAATAGGGATAAGATTTTGAGGTTCACCAAATTTTCCAATCCTTGAGGCACTTCTCTGATATTACTGCACTCAGTGAGATACAACTCCTTCAGTGCCTTGAGCTTTCCCAAGTTCACCACATGTACCAGCTGTCTACAATAGCTGAGATCCAGCACATTAAGGCTCTCCAAGTCACATACAGAATTTGGTAACACTCCAATCTGAGTCCAAGATAAATCAAGGACAGATAGACCACGCATTAAGGAGAAAAATAAATCTGGTATGAATGTCAAATCTTCATTGTTATTCAAAAGCAGTGTTGACAGTTTTGGACAATTGGGAGACATTCCTTGTGGTATTTCACATATATCGTTGTGCATCAAGGACATTTTCTCAAGGTCCTCTGTCCAATATTCTTCTTCACTCGGAAATTCCATCAATGAAAGTCCAGCTAATACCTTGAATTTTGAATTGTATCTAGTGATCTCAAGTGCCATGTCTCTTACCAAATCGTGCATTCTCACACCAACACGTCCGTCGTATAAATGAATACTTTCTAGCAAGCACGCTTTCACTAATTTATCCAGTATGGCATGACCTTTCTCAAATTCTGCTCCCCTACTCTTTCTGTTATCTATTAATTTCTCTGAAATTAATCTGTTGATTAATTCTGTCTTTCGAATTGGGAAGTCTTCAGGATACAAAGAGCAGTACAAGAAACAAAATTGTAATTTTGTGTGCCCATTCCTAATTTTGCCTTGACTTGTATAGCTTGGATCTAGACGATCAAAACTATATTTGAGTACTCTAAATACCTTCTCTTTCATGACAATGTTGTCATCTTGCCCTAACAAATCAAATTCCTTTAGTTCTGTTAATGTGTTCTTCCACAAATGAATGTCAGTGACACCCCTCATGCTTCCCGCCAATGTGACGATCCCCAGGGGCAAACCATCACACTCTTTTGTCACAACCTTTGCAATTTCTTCTACTTGTGGTGTTAGTGGCGTCCGTGGTCCAAGCGTATCTCTGAATAAGTTCCATGCTTCTTCGTCGCGTAATGTTTGCACCGAAACATTTTCATGGCAGCCGATTCCATGACATACGCTTAAAGAGCGAGTTGTTATAATCAATCTACAACCATCCAAATGATGTGGATTTCCCACATTCTCCAAACCAAAGTTGTCCCATACATCATCTAATATGAGAACAAAGTCATCCTTTCGAGATAAAGCTTCTTTCAATGATGCAGCTCTTTTAACATGATCGTCGTTCTCAGTTGAAAGGTCTAATTTTATGTGTTTGGCTATGTCGTTTTGCAACTTGTCAATGCTAAACTCTCGAGAGACTGTGACCCAACATACGTTAGTTTTTTCTAAAAGTAGGTCGTGGATGTGCTTGGCCAAGGTCGTCTTGCCGACTCCTCCCATACCGTAAATCCCCACAATTGGGATTTTATCAATCACCACATACTTCCAAATCTTTTCGACATTTTTTCTCAAAGGCTTCACCAAACAATTTAGTTGTTGACAGTGGATTCCCCCTGGTTTCGTATGCATCAAGGACAAGCAATCCGCAAAAGTCTTTATATTGCTGAAGGAGTTTATCGAACCTTGAAATAAGTTTTAGAACTTGACCCCCTCTCAACAAAGGATTCATAAATTTATTTTGTTCTACTAATAAAACTATTTCCAAATTCACAAAATCAAGGTTGGTTTTTGTCACGTCGTGCAACCAACTAGCAACTTCTGTTTTTCTCACCTTTCTCCGCTTCTCTAAATCATTTACTTCTTGCTCAACATCAGAAGCTATTTCCGTCAATCGTTTGGATTTTTCTCGTAGAGATTCTACATTACCACTGAAGCCAAAACAACTTACCACCATGTTAACCACGTGAGGTGAAACCGCACTCCAAACAGGTTTTCCCCACTCAAGGAGTAGAGATATCATTTCTAATTATCGGTTCTGCATGTACAGTAACAGAAACACCCTTAATTAGAATTAAAGTAAAAATTAATCTGCCAATTAATAACATAACATAATATAGGAGTGGATTTATCTATTAACTGGAACGCACACAAGAGTGTGTTTTGCACCCAATTTCCTATTCACCTAATAAGATATAGGAAAAAGGTAAATTAAGCATAATATATAAAGCCAACACAATTAGGTACTACTATATATACAATTAAAGTGATTGGAGTTGGTAGTTGCACTTAAAATTAACATAATTTCTCTCCTAACCCTCCCTACTCCTCAACTTTAAATTAACTTTGACCTCTCCAAAGCTTAAGGATATATAGTTTATCTTAGAAATAAGTAATATCTACTAAATGCTATATATTCATGGGGAATAATCTAACTGAGGACGAGGTTCGTTAATCGAGCTGGCCAATTGAAGCAAGGTTAATTAACCTTGATTGTGCTTAATAAACCTTGTGCTTTATTCATTCTTGTTGGATGGATCACCTAATTTGAAGCTGTCCGGTGAAGGGGCCCGACTTATACAAGACACCGGTGGAAGATCAATTGGATTTCCATGAAAAAAAAATCATACTAATAGGCGAGGGTGAATGATAAAAATAAATAATATCATTAAGCCATAATGAAGAAAGAATGTGAATTTCCATGAAAGTAGATGATAAAAGATATTTTCTCAAAAAAAAAAAAAAAAGGATGATAAAAGATATAAATCATATTAGCCCAAAATTAAGAAAGAATTTGAACTTTTTGTAAAACAAAAAAGTTTTTGATGTTGTAAATCAATGTAATTTGGATACCATTAGAATACATCACAAGGCACATTCATACCTATTTACTATAGTCAAATGTATATAACTCTTCATTTAGATACATGTACCATTTGTAATTAATAGATGCATGTTATCTTTGATTTTATATCCTTTATTATGTATCTACTTAGCTTATAAATAGAGTAGGTCTTTATTTGTAACAAAACACCGAAAATGAATAAGAAGTTTACTAAAATATTGTCTATCTTGTGCTCTCTTGTTCTTCAATTTTATATTGTTTCACGACATTTGAGGCATTCTAAAATCTTGCTAAAGAAATAAGTAGGCTACCAGTAAGCAAATTGCTCTTACTTGTTACTCCCTCCAATCCACATTACATGTCATTTTAGTTTTTTTCACAAGGATTAAGGAATCAATTAATACCCTAAATTTTAGAAAAATAAGAGTACAATTGGACAAAATTACCCTTAAAAAACAATTAATTTTTTTGTAACTCCCTATAATCCATCTCTTTCTTTCCCAATTCCCATACATCTTTCTTCTCTCTTTTTTTAATGAAGAAGGGTAAAAATATCAAAATAGCATTTAAGTTTATCTTGAATTCCTAAAGTGACATGTATTGTTGAATAAAATTTTCTCTCTAAAAAAGCATGTATTGCGGAATGGAGGAAATATCTTTTATTACATATAAAGCTTTTTTAAATCTAGATTGAAGAAAGATTCCATAAAACGAAAAGTTTCTGGTGCATCCAAGGATTGAACACGAGATTTCTTAGACAATAACACCTTACCAGCAGAACAACTACTCTTCTTATAATCATATGCGTCTTTAATGGAGTACATAGTTTAATTTCTGACCATTCATTCCAATGTTTTTCGAAAGCTCTGATAAAACACCAAAACCAATTAAGCCTAACCAAAAAATAAAATAAAGGTATTTGTACCAGAACATGCATGCATCCTTTAGCTAACATATATGGTACTCCCTCCATATTTGTCGCTTTGACTAATTTTTTTTTTTTTTACTTTTATTTGTCTCT
Organism: Penstemon eatonii; assembly: GCA_038501285.1. Lineage (NCBI taxonomy): Eukaryota > Viridiplantae > Streptophyta > Magnoliopsida > Lamiales > Plantaginaceae > Penstemon > Penstemon eatonii. Next base: position 43,368,297 of record CM076713.1, read on the forward strand.
TTAGAATTTTAATGTGAAATTAATGTTATTTTATCAATTTTACCCCTTTTACTAATATTTGTTATTAATGCTAATTAATGTTAAGCTTATTTGATTAAAAGGGTATTTTGATTTTTTTACTTCAAAAAAATGATTATTTATGACATTCCTTAATTCGTGTGCAATCTTCCAAAGCTACAATTTAAAAAATTGGAGGGAGTAATTAATTCTAACCACAATAACTTAAAAATGAAAAACATATTGCAGCAGACCGAAGAGATCATGAATTAAAGGGTTAATTACAGGGACCTCTCCTGAGGTTTGGTGAAACTCGCGTTCATTCCCCTCTAAGAATACTAATTACTCGGACCTCCCCTGAGGTTTGCAAAACCTTACAACCGTTAGGGTTCCGTTAATTTTTGCTTACGTCATCATAAAATTTTTGAAGATTGCCAATTTTGCCCCCGACTTACTGTAGCAAATATGTATGGACTATATTACCCCTCTCAGCAAATGTTACATTGTTGCATGAGAATGGATCTAGTAGCAATGTCAAATTACATTTGTGGATTAAAATGTTGTTAAATTTATATAAAATGTGTAATGACTTTATTAATGTATATTTATATTTAAAATAACATTTTAAATATTTCTAAAGTATTTTCTTACTTATTGTAAAATATATGCAAAGAGAAATACACTACTAACTCTTACAAAAAATTATTTTTATTCAAATAAATATAAACATTGAAATTTATTTTTAATGTATAGATTTCCACATTGTCCCTCTTATTTGTGTATATAAATTCAAATAAATATAAACATTCAAATTTATTTTTATTATTATTTTTAGTGTTCTTATATTTTACTTGATAGAAAAATATTGAAAATACTCAAGTTTAATTTTTATGTCTATAAATATAAAATTTATAATGGTCAATAATGTTTTAGAAAAAATATTACACATGTTTATAAAATTTTATATTAGCCAATAATATTTTAGAAAAAATATTACACATATAACACATATATCAACTCAAGTTTTATTGATATGAAATAATTAAAGAACTTATTTGTTGGGAAATTATTATTTTTTAATTATTCATAAATATAACATAACAATTTTTAAAGAAAAAAATATATATTCAATAATATTTTAATTTTTATAATAAAAATATAAATATAATTTTTTTTAAAAAAACCCTAAAATCACCCCACCCCAAACCCCCAACCCCGTCGCCACCACCTTCCCAGGCTGTCCCGATGGCCTGGGATCACCAGATCCAGGCCGGCGACGGCCTGGGATAAGCCAGCCTGGAACCAGCGATCCCAGACAATAATTTATTGATTACTTAAAAGCAATACTAGTAAATAATATTTACTATTAAATACTAAAATAAATCTTGTATACATAATTAATAAATTATTTTTTACGCTATTGATAAATTATACAGTATTGAAATATGTATTTTATAAAAAATTAACTAAAAAAATCAATAAATATTTTTTTCACAAAATTTAAAGATACTAATTCAAATACCCTTTTATAAAATAATTATCGATGAGGTATTTGTAAATAATTAAATTTATGGGTTATTTCAGTTTTAAACTTAAATATATATATATATATATATAAGTGTTTAATATTTTCAACAATGAAATCATAAATTTATATCTTACTTAATTACAATACAATTAAATAATATTTTATTATAAAATACAAAAATAAAATCATATTTATATATTTATTATTACTATTAATTGCATAATTAATAAACTATTTTTTTTCTTTTTTATGTGATATAAATCGGGGTGGGGTTAGTTTTTCTTTTCTTTTTATGTGTAAATTTAATTTTATTAAAGTTTGGGGACTAATAGGCAAATATAAATTTTTGTAAGGTTTTGTAAACCTTAGGGGAGGTCGATGTAATTAAAATTGATGAGGGCAAGAGGGTAATTTCACTCATTCCATCCACCTCCGTTAATCTCCGTTAGGGTTTTGTAAGGTTTTGCAAACCTCAGGGGAGGTCCGAGTAATTAGTATTCTTAGAGGGGAATGAACGCGAGTTTTACCAAACCTCAGGGGAGGTCCCTGTAATTAACCCTGAATTAAATTGACTTACCTGAAAACTCAATAGCTTAACTCAAGAAGAAGCCCAAAGCTGAATATAGAATTATAAAATCAGTGAGATTTAGGACATTGTTTCCCTACTGGGAAGAAGAAAAAGCTTTCGTAGAGTAATAGGTAAGAATTAAGAAGTCAACCAATCAAATATACATCTATATGGATTAATAACATAACATAATATAGGAGTGGATTTATCAATTAACTGGAACGTACACAAGACAAGAGTGTGTTTTGCAAGTACTTACAGCACCCAATTTCCTATTCACCTAATTACTAACGGCAAAAATTCAATTTTCGTACCGTAGAATAGGCAAAAGTTCATTTTTCATACCAATCAAACAAAAATTATATCGTAACGGACGTTTCAAAAATCATACTTCCTTTAATTTTTTTAATGGAACTGCTACTTGTCTGCTTATTTCTTTTTTTTTTAAATAATATTAGTATTTATAAGTATAATTTATCTTTGATATATTGCAAATTGACCCCCTTTCTTTTGCCGATTTGCAAATTAACCAGTCTTCTTCTTCCTCATGCCAAATCTAGCCAGGCAACCACCCTCCCAACCACCGCCACCCCTACCAGCGCCCCCAACTTCCAAAAAGCACCGCCGATTAGCACCTTCGTCTTCTCCCTCGGCTGCCACCACCTTCTCCCTGAGCCGCCTACACCTCCTTCTTGGCCGCCACCACCACAACCCACCAAAATTCATCCCCACCGCCACCTTCTCTGCCCACCCTCCACCACCTAAAACCCAAATATCGTATCATCAATATTCTGATTCTGGGTGAAAACGGTTAGAATTGATGGAGGATTGACGAATTTTGAGCTAGGGTTCATGGATGGGAAATTAGGGTTTTTAATTGGGGATCGTGGAGAGAGACGATCAAATGTGGGAAACAAAATCAAAGGTTTAAAGGATATGATTTTAATTCCAGGTGGTGGAAGGGTGGGCGGAGAAGGTGGTAGAGGGGTGGGCGGTGAAGGTGGCGGTGGGCATGAATTTGGTGGGTTGTGGTGGTGGCGACTAAGGGAGATTTTGGTGGCGGCTGAGGGAGTAGATATAGAGGTGTGAATCAGGGGTGTTGGTTGGGGTTTGGAGGCGCTGGTAGGGGTGGCGCTGGTTGGGAGGGTGGTTGATTGGATTGGGCATGGGTTTTCCGATGGTGGGGAAGTTGTTGGGAGGGATGAGTTTTTTTTTTCTCTTAATTTTATTACTAATTAATTTTCTTAATATTAATATGAATTTAACGGCCATATGACAATTCCGTCAAAAAAATTAATGGAAGTACCAAACTTATTAAGCTAGTATAAAAAATAAATTTTGACCTATTCTATTGTATGAAAATTCAATTTTTGTCAATTACTAACTATCTATATCTATCTATCTATCTATCTATCTATCTATCTATCTATATCTATATCTATATCTATACTATTATAAAAGCATGAATATTTCTTAACATTTTTGTGAAGACTAAAATACCCTTATTTAAATTGTAAAGTGATATTTAATTAAATAATAAATATATAAAATATAAAATAATAAAAGAAATTGAAGAGGTATATTTAGACATGAAGTCTTATTTTATTTATCTCCTATATAAACTCCTAAAATTTATAAATTCTCTTTTACATGAATTTTTGTAATTTTAATCTTAAGAAAACACTCTTATTTTAAATAGCCCCTAAAAAGATATAAAAATGATTATATTTTAGCATCAATATTTCTTTAAGAAAATGTTAATTTTAAGATTTAGTACAACATAAGTCATAAACACTCTAAATATAAATATTTAAAATTAAATTCTCTTAAATATCATTATGTTACAAAAAAAAAATTAAAATTGAATCACTATCTTACTATGAAAGAATAAAATTACTTATAACTTAGCTAATTATGTAATTTTACTTTGGCTAGAATATAAAATATGAAGAATATTCAATAATTTCAAGACAAGCATAACCTCTATGTAATTCTTTTTGTGAAAAACGGGTGAAATTCGTGGAAAATGGTGAAATTGAAATAGATAAAATATAGTCATTGAAACATGTGAAATCCATGAAAATTTTGTTGAAAATGATAAAAATAATAAAATACCCCTGAAATCGATGAAAATTCGTGAAAAAAAGATGAAACCGATAAAACGAAAACAATAGTGAAAAGCAGATGGAATCGGTGAAAAAATGAATAAAGTCGACGAAAACATATACATCAATGAAAATTCAGGTGATATTGGTGAAAAGAACATGTGAAATCAGTGGAAAAAATGTGTAAAATAGGTGAAAACGGATAATATGATAAAAATATATGAATCAATAAAAAAAAAAGTCTAGCACTCTTATTTTAAATAGCCCCTAAAAAGATATAAAAATGATTATATTTTAGCATCAATATTTATTTAACAAAATGTTAATTTAAAGATTTAGTACAACATAAGTCATAAACAATCTAAATATAAATATTTAAAATGAAATTCTCTTAAATATCATTATGTTACAAAAAAAAAGTTAAAATTGAATCACTATCTTACTATGAAAGAATAAAATTACTTATAACTTAGCTAATTATGTAATTTTACTTTGGATAGAATATAAAATATGAAGAATATACAATAATTTCAAGACAAGCATAATCTCTATGTAATTCTTTTCGTGAAAAACGGGTGAAATTCGTGGAAAATGGTGAAATTGAAATAGATAAAATATAGTCATTGAAACATGTGAAATCAATGAAAATTTGGTTGAAAATAAATAATAAAATACCCCTGAAATCGATGAAAATTCGTGAAAAAAGGATGAAACCGATAAAACGACTACAATAGTGAAAAGCAGGTGAAATCGGTGAAAAAATGAATAAAGTCGACGAAAACGTATACATCAATGAAAATTCAGGTGATATTGGTGAAAAGAACATTTGAAATCAGTGGAAAAAATGTGTGAAATAGGTGAAAACTAATAATATGATAAAAACATTTGAATCAATAGAAAAAGTTTAGCAGACAAAATAAGGTGAAACCGGTCGAAAATTAGTTTAAAACGGATAAAACAAGAGGACAAAATTATAAAAACAATGAAAATAAGTTATAATCGATAAAAATGGATAAAACGGTAAAAAATGAATAAAAATCGGTTAAAACGGGTTAAAATGGTGAAAATGAATTAAACTAATGAATGAAATAGGTATAAACGGGTGAATTTACTTTATTTTATGATATTACAAAAAAATCAAAGAAATTAACTATACACGTACAACGTACGTGCACTTTCCTATTACATAAAAAAGTTTGAAAATAGACTAAAATCCCTAATAAGATATAGGAAAAAGTTGAAGCATAATAAAGTCAACACAAGGTGCTACACATACAATTAAAGTGGTTAGTGGAGTTAGTAGTTGCACTTAAAAAAAATAATATCACTAGGCCATAATGAAGATGAATTTCCATGAAAGTGGATGATAAAAGATATAAAACATATTAGGCCAAAATGAAGAAAGAATTTGAATTTCCATAGAACAAAAAAGTTTTTGAAGCATTCTAAGATCTAACTCTAGATGGCATGCTAAAGAAATAAGTACACTACCGGAAAGCAACTGCTCTTCTTTGTTATTATTACATATTCAGCTTTTTTAAAATCGCAAATTGAAGAAAGATTCCATATAACGAAAAGTTTTTGATGCATCCGATCGAGGATCGAACAGGAGATATGTTAAACAATATCAGATTACCTTACCAGCAGAACAATTACTCTTCTTATAGTGATAGGATTCTAGGTACGATCTTTCTAGGGTGCGGCCCCTTCAGTTACGGCCGCACATGCGGCCCTCATCAACAGCCGTTAGATCGCCTTCCATCCTTATCAGCCGTTGGATGTGTAACTAAAGGATTTATATTTAATTTATCTTTATTTCTAATTAAAAATACAATTTACTATTAGACCCTTTGAATTAGTTTGTCTAAAAAAAAAAGAAAAAACCGACAGAAAATTAAAAAGACCCTTTTGCCCCCCATTAAATTTTATGTTGTAAGAGGACGTTTATACCCCCCACTTAAAAACCGAAATTAACAATTAATTTGCTACTTAATTCCTTCACTTTCCTAATCATTCAAAACTAACATATAAATTCCTTTTATTCCATAATCATTCAAACTCAATTGATTATTTCTTGATATTACTTCTCCACCATTTTTACACCATCTAATCCTTCAATAATCTCACCACCATTTTTGCACCTGAAATCAATCATCTCCAAAATTGCTTTACAAAATTCGAATTATAAAAATCATGAAATTCTCAATTACGTTTGAATCAACGAAATCAATATCTCAAATCAATAAATTTGATGTATATTATCCTTAATCCCCTTTTGTTTATTTATTTCTATTCGGTCGGTTAAGTTCGAATTTCTTAGATAATAGTTTAAATTTCGGTCGATCCTATTAGTTAAGAGATCCGTATTCGACAATAAATAAATAAAATTATATGTATGCATAATGTTTTATAAAAATAAGTTACATGATAATAGTTTACCATCAATAAAGTTTTTTAATAAAATAGTAGTTAATAATATGTTCATAAATAATATTTCCGTATATTTTCATCTAAATAAATCTGAATATTAATTACTAGAAAGTTCATAAATTCATTCTTACGAATATTTTCATCCAGGTGAACAGTTCTTAAAACTCAACATGTTAGCTAAATTTAATACAATCGTAAAGTTAACAAATTTATTATTGGAAAAAAAATGTTAATTTTCACTTTGGTAGCGACGATTTATAGGATATATGATCTATTGGAATTAAGAAATTTAGCTCCGAGCAAAATTTGAATTCGATCTGATATAAACGCAGGCGTATCTGTATAGAATCTAATCCGATCCAAATTCATTCCATTGACAGCCCGTAGGATTATCGTGGCCCAAAATATGGACTATTAATAGGGCCTAAATTAATCTTTCCAATATCTAGAAGATTGGGCTTTAAAATAATTTTTAGAGACCGAGATGCATCATCTACGGATTAATGGGCTAGGTGAACGTGACAAGCCCATATTTAGGGCTTCAAATAGATTGGGCCTTTTTGTTTATTATTTAGGATAATTGTTCGGGAAAAAGGCAGAGATTCGTGAAATATTTTCGATCTGCATTATATGATTTGTTTGAATTTGAAAAAATAGTTGAAAATTAAGTAGGAATTTATATCATATCAAGCTTGTTGTGTAACATAAATTGGGTATAAGATATATTAATTTATATCTAATTTAAGTAGATTTAATACATATATTTTTTCAGAGATAACAAAATTATGCGTTAATAAGAATCAACATTTTCTTTTGGAAAAATATAATGTATGAGTATGTAATCGATAAAAAAACTCATTTTCAATTAGCTTATGAGATCTACGTCACAAAAAATATTTGTTCCCTAAATATATTTGAACAACTAAAGGAAATAATTTATTAAGAAAAATATATAATGAGATATTTTAATCAGGGTTAATAAGAATATCACAAAATAAAAAAAATAGGTATAAAATATCAAAAAATAAAATGCTCTCCAAAAGAGTCGAACTCAGACCAAGTAGATGTACACATATTGCCTTTACCATCGCACTGTTGATTTTACTTATGAAAGATACGTTTGCGTATTTATATAACTATATTTGTACCCTAAACCCTAAAACCTTAACCCTAAACCCTAAACCCCAAAACCTAAACCCTAAACCCCAAAACCCTAAACTCGATTTCTCATGCACCTTCCTTTCATTAGTTAATCTATATAGTTTTTGGATGATAAGTTTATAACTGAAATGTGATTTGATATTTTTAAAGAATATGAACGAGAGTTAGCAATGAAATGACATAACGCACCCTCAAAAGTAAGTCAATCAAATCAGACTCTTGAAAATTTGAAGTTTGATTTTTCGTAAAACAATTTAAATATATGGTTCTTGTAAGGAAAAAAATCTTATTCATACAATTTTTTATCTTCACTTGATTTTGAAAAAAAAAATGCTAGAAACACTAAAATAGAAAGGCATAGTAACCTCTCGGTGAATCGTTAGTTGGTGAAATTTGATGATTTTGATTTAAAATTCCTCGAAAATGAGAATCGAGACTTTATATATATTACCAAAAAGGTACCCTCTCAAGTCATATAACAAAAGCACCCTTTGTAAGTAAAATATATTTAAATAACCCCCTGCTAACTTTGATAATTGACAAAAAAAACACCCTGCTAAATTTAATAATTGACAAAATACACCCTGATAACTTTTAACCTTCCTTGTTAACTTTAATAATAGACAAAACACACCCTGGTAACTTTTAAAAATTTACAAAAAATTGACAATCACACCCTGATAACTTTTAACCTTCCTTGTTAACTTTAATAATAGACAAAACACACCCTGGTAACTTTTAAAAATTTACAAAAAATTGACAATCACACCCTATTAACTTTAATAATTAACAAAACACACCCTGTTAACTTTAAAAGTTGACCAAACACGCCCTTTATTCTTATGAATTGACAATCAGACCTTGCTAACGTTAATAATTGATAAAATACACCCTGGTAACTTTAAAAATTTACAAAAACCACCATCTTTATCTTTGGATATAGACAATCACACCCTATTAACTTTAATAATTAAGAAAACACACCCTACTAACTTCAAAAATTGACAGTCACATCTCGATGGCTTTAATAATTGACAAAATACACCCGGTTAAACATTAAAAATTTACAAAACCAAAATATTTTTCAAAATAACACGTTCCACCAAGATATAGCATCACAAAGTACTAAAACGCTAAGTCCACTTCAAAGTGATAATGTGCACGAAATTATCATTGAAAAATTAATTTGAACATCTAAGATTAGGATTTCAATATTAGTTCTAGTAATATTACTTGAAAACATCCAATCTCTAGTACTTGAGATTTACATAACTACAACTACTACTAGTAACTACTACTATTACTAGTCGGGGTTGAAAATTTACATAACTACTACTACTACTACTAGTAATATTACTACAAACATCCAAAGTACAACTACTACCATAATGTCCAAAATTATAAAAACATCCAATCATTTCAATTTTACAACAATTCAATCTTCCTCATCACTTGAGGAAATCACTATGACCTCAATCTCTTCGTCCTCCTCGGACATGTACTCCGGTGTCTCGATAATAGGTGGTGTTGGTGGTTCGGGTCTACCGAAGAGAGCCTCCAACTCCCACCAATATTTTTCTCCATTTTGGCGGTAATACTTTGGCACAGTCCAATAAATAGGATCCTGTCAATATTTCAAATAAATTAGCTAGGATCAATTAATTCACACAAGTTAATTAAAATACTAAAATTGGATTTACCTGCTCAAGTATCTTCCAAACATCCTCATATGCCACCTCCAATTTATTTTCGATCGGGTTCCACTGAACCCGTCTGCATTCTAGAGCCGTCTTCCACAATCCCCACCGGGTATACAAGTTATCATATTCGTGTTGCAAAAAGTCACACGTGAATGACTTCCCAGTATATGCTTCAAGTTTTGCTCTTATGTCTTCGAAAGCCTCCCTGTTAGTTCGGTTGGGTCTTATCCTTCCCGATGCTTTCTCATCCACTAACATGTGGAGAAAGAGCTCGAATTCCACGGTTGTCAAATGCGTGTTTGCCATAATCCTCCAATTCAAACAACATAACAGTTAGTATTTGAGAAAACCATATAAAACCATAATGTCAAGACAACTTGAACAAACCTAATACATTTTCACCCAAAAAAATACATTTAGGAATTGCAGTGCACATGCATTCAAGAATTTCAACCAAGAAAACAAACCTAATACATTTCACCCAAAAAAATACATTTAAAATTTTCAAATACTCATGTAATTTCTTCAACAGTGCCCTTTCCTCATAAAACAAATTAATTTTCAAATTCACATATAGTATAATAATACACATGCAATACTACTATAGTATGACAAATTCACATATAGTATAATAATACACATGCATACATGTATAGGATCCACATATAAAATCTTCCCTGTTAATATTCATTTACTTTTTATATGCCCTGTTTGGTTACCTATATGTACACATGACCATTTGTCTATCTAAACTCTAAAATCCTTTCAACCGAAACAACAAAACAAATATCCATGTTATCACAACATACACAATGAAGTATCCCAAAACAATCGACATGAAAAATGATCATAAATAAAACAGTAGAAAAACCAAAGAGATCGATAAAATTCGAGCGAAAGGTGAGAAAGAAAACCAAGAGAAGAAGAAAGCATACAAAAATATCACTAAATCACAAATGCACAAGCCATATTGATATACTACTCATATAACAAAATAATTTTCAAATCCACATATACTACACATGTAATCCCGAATAAAATTGGGCAAATCCCCTTCCCTTCCAAACCCCCCACATAATACATATTTTTAATTATTCACATACGTAATGAAATACTTCAAGAAATACAAACAAATTTCAAATATATGACAAATCTAACAACCGAAAAATGAAAAAAAAAAAAAAAACAAACCTTATTTCAAGAGAATGCGAAACGACGATGGGGTTTTAGTGATGGATTACGTGAGGGAGTAAGAGACAGAGTAGGAGACAAATCGAAGGTTTGAGAGATGGGTTTGAGAGACGGAGTGAGGGAGGAACTTGACTGTGCACTACGCGAGGTTTGGGAGATGGGTTTGAGAGATGGAGTGAGGGAGGAAGAGAGATCGATCCTTCTGGAAAAACGTTTGAGATTTTTTTTTTTTTGGTGTTTAATTTTGTGCGGCTGGACAGGAGATGAATTAAGGCTGCCTGCCTGTGCATGAGACGTGAAGACGTGATGGAGTGGGGAAAATGATTATTCCCTAGTTAATTGTGATATGTGATCTCATGAATTTAGCAAGAAGTTGTTATTTTCTGGGAAACCAATTTATTTTAGTGATAGATTGACATGATATTTGGTAATATTCTAGATTTGGAAATTTTGTACAACCCAAAAATTGATTTCTGATTTTTGGTAGTAATAATTAAGTGTTTATTAATTAATGTAGTTAAAAATATGATTTTACGCTTTATTGTTTTATTACTTTACAATAACATATTATTGTAGTCATTTAATTAAGTGTTTATTAATAACATATTATTGTAGTCATTTAATTAAGTGTTTATTAATAACATATTATGGTAGTAATAATTAAGTGATATTTAAGTGTTGATTTTATGTTATTATTATTTATCCAATCTCGGTTCTCCTTTTCGAGAAATTTTAGACGAATTTCAAAATTAATGCTCTTATTAACGATTTACGGAGGTGTTAGTGATACTTTAAATCTCGGTTCTCCTTTCCGAGAAATATTAGACAAATTTCAAAATTAATGCTCTTATTAACGATTTACGGAGGTGTTAGTTATACTATAACTCTCGGTTCTCCTTTTCGAGCAATTTTAGACAAACTTTAAAATAAATGGCTAATTAACGGTTTACGGAGGTGTTAGTGATGCTATAACTCTCGGTTCTCCTTTCCGAGCAATTTTAGACAAATTTCAAAATAAATGGCTACTTAACGATTTACGGAGATGTTAGTGATACTTTAACTCTCGGTTCTCCTTTCCGAGCAATTTTAGACAAATTTCAAAATAAATGGATAATTAACGATTTACGGAGGTGTTAGTGATGCTATAACTCTCGGTTCTCCTTATCGAGCAATTTTAGACAAATTTCAAAATAAATGGATACTTAACGATATACAGAGATGTTAGTGATACTTTAACTCTCGGTTCTCCTTTTCGAGCAATTTTAGACAAAATTTAAATTTAATGGCTACTTAACGATGCTCGGAGGTGTTAGTGATACTACAACTCTCGGTTCTCCTTTTCGAGCAAGTTTAGACAAATTTAAAAATAAATGGCTAATTAACGATTTAAGTGTTTATTAATGACATATTATAATACGTGCTAAGTCTCCTTGTTATGGGATTAAAGGCGGACTTGAATATGGAATTGGATACAAGGAAGATTGTATTATATAATTTATATGGATAGTTTCATCAAGAAATTGGATTGGCGAAATGGTTTAGTGAATTGTTGAAGTAGGTGGTCTGTGTTCGAATTCTCCTTGTAACAGAAACTTGATTTTTTTCCCTCTTTGTGGAGATATTAATAACTTTCTCCATTTTGGCCAAGTTCAATATAAAATTTGGCAGGAGAATGTTTTAAATTTTGATTTTCTACAAAATAAAAAGTATTTTTAAATAAAAAATAGATTATACTTATAAATTTATAATACTTAATTTATAACTTAATAATTATCTTATTTTCAAGAAGGCTCAAATTTAGCTATTAAATGAACATCGACATTTTTATATTGATTTTAAAATAGTGTATCAGCAAACAAAAAGAACAAATTTAAAAATATTAATAGTTTGTTCGACTACATCAAAATAAGTAAAGCATCTTCTTCATTGTCTTCTACGAAAATAATGATCTCAGGCCATATTTCTTCTCCTATGGGTTCTTCGTCACCTCCAGGCACGATGTCCTCAATGGGAGCTTGATCCACGACATTATCCCCCCGTACTATTTCTGGTTTTTCATCCGGTAAAACTGCAAGATCATCAATGGGAAGCTTCGACGCAAAAATCACACTTAGCTCCCACCAATACCTTTCACCCTCTCTCCTGTACCACCTTGCCCACCGATGTTCCTTAATTAATAACAAAAAGAAAAGGGCGCATTAGCATTGTTGTATATTATGGACTATGCCGAATAATCATCATACCACTCTTACCTGTACAAGCGCATCCCAAATATAATCATCCGTCTCCAGAACATTGAGAGTATGATTCCATCTCACAAGACTACATTGTTTTGCTTGCTCCCAAAGGCAGTATTGAGTGTGCAGATCACCGAAAATCTTGAACAACTCCTTATAAGCCATTGTTTTTCCTGTTCTAGCTTCGATGATTGGAATTATCCTGTTAATGCTCTCCTCATTATTGGCATTCCAGTGAATGTTCCCTTGGAACGCCTCTTCCACTAACAAGTTAATGAAAATTTCTTCGTCGTCTGATGTCCATATTCGCGCCATCTGACTAAAAGTTAATGAAAATTTCATAATTTCGGTTTTTGTTGAATTATATGTTTTTGCACTTTGCCACCAAATTACGAAAACATGCAATTTACCCCTAGCTAGGATGTGTAATTTACCACTAAAGATATTCGAAAATTTACATTCAAATGTTTAATAAAACAAGGACAAAACTAAGAAATCTTCATCAATCATGTAATAAACACTAAATAAGCATGAATAATCAATGTTCATGTAACAAATTGTGCATAATCATAAGATGAAAATTCCAGATATAACTTGGAAGCAAATATTTTAGAAAAGATGAATAATTATGTTATTAAATAAAATTTAAACACATAATGACCTGCGGTTCTTTTTCTCGATCGGATTAAAGTGCTTGAATTGCTTGTTGTAAATTCCTTAACCTTGATATTGTGGGATGTATAGCTTTGGCTTGTGGAGTAAAATTCTCATTTGATTTGCACTATTGCTTATTTTCCAGTTTTTTGATAGATGATATTAGAGAAAAGATTTTGATATATATGAATAATCGTGGTGATTAGGGAATGTGTAACCTCCGTGACTTTAAGAAATTAATAGGGCTGTTTATTTCCTTGTTTATTTTAGTTATTTTTGCTTATGCGTTTTCTAGATCCATTTCCTTTTAAAAATTCATAACTGTCTATATTTAATTTTGAAAATTATTTTTGAAAAAAAAAATTCTGTCATTCTCGTATTTAAATAATTCCCAAATTAAAATTATTTCTATGATTGGTTAGTTATTATAGATATGGCATGATTTGCGTGTGCATATCCCTAACTTGAAGGAAGAAGTTACCTAAATTAAAACAAACACTTAATTTAGGAAAACTCGTTATTATAAAAATCTTAAGAAATAAAAAATTTGAAATAAATTCCGAAGGTTAATTATACGTCAATTTCTTATATGTCAATTTCCAGTGACGGGAAAAGGAACAACTCATTAAACTGATTCGAAGAACGTCTTCTTGGTAAATTGTTAATTATACGTTATTTAATTTTTTTCAGTTCGAATATTTTGATACAATATTTTAATTTGGAGCTTTTCCATGGTTTGATTTTTTTGATTCAGTAGTGTTTAATGTAAATTGTTACGTGATAATATCTTTGTACATGTCAATTTCTCACTTAATTATATATTGGTATATCTAAGTCTAAACATTAATTTTGCATATTTTCGATCTCGGAACTAAATTGGAAAATTAAAACCTAATCTTAATTTTTAGTATTTCATTGTTGTGATATTCTGAGGTTAGTATCATGTCTGGAGAATTATTTACTCAAGATGACCTAGAATTATTTTTTGGGATGTTGATTGACGAGACGATGGCTGGCAAGATCGATTATGTCTGGGATAACACCATTATCCTTCATCAAATAGCTACCCGATTAGAACAAAAGACCGGCAAGAACTACAACCTCGAAGTTGTGGAAGAAAAATATAATAGGTTGTATGATCGATATAAAAGGTGGCAATCAGCACTGCATTGCCATTACGTGAGGTGGCACCCTGTGGATAACAAATTGTTAGCTAGTGACGAAGTCTGGGAGATGCTTCTTAAGGTAACAAAATTTAATGGGTTACTAATTCGCTGGTTTATTTTATATATATATATATATATATATATATATATATATATATATATATATATTAATCAAGAAATTTACATTTTGGTTACTGTTTTGCTACAGTCTATGCAACATTATCCCTGGGCAAAAAGGTACCGTCAGAACGGTGAAAAGTACTGGCGAGAGCTAGACATAATTTATTCCGGGTTTTACCCACTATATCCGAGAAAAAATATAGTGGAGCAGGATACAACAGAAAAAGACATGAGTGACAAGGGTCCAGAAGAATCGATAGAGTAACTAGTAATTTTCAAATTAGCTATTTTAGTAAATGATTTTATTTGGGTTTGGTAGTTAGCAGTTTACGCTTCTCTCATTAATCCATTATTTTCCATTTTTTTCCATGAATTATGTACGATATTTACTTTGAAATTCGATTTATGATGTCAGCACTACTTATAATTGAATTTTGCATGTTTGTTTGTCAAAAATATTTTCTATAATAAGAGTTATTATCGAATCCGTCTTGTAAGAATCAATATTTTCTTTTGAAAAAATATAATGTATGAGTATGTAATCGATAAAAAAAAAAGCTCATTCTCAATTAGATTATGAGATCTACGTCAACAAAAAATATTTGTTCCCTAAATATTCTTGAAAAACTAAAAGAAATGTTTTATTAAGAAAAAAATATAATTAGATATTTTAATCAAGGTTAATTAGATCTACCAACCGAATAAAAAAATTATGTATAAAATGTCCAAAAATTAAATGCTCTCCGAAAGATTTGAACTCAGACCAAAAAACTGAACACAAATTGCCTTAACCAGCGCACTACATTTTATTTTATTAAATAAACCTACTACTGCTATTTATATAACTATATTTGTACCCTAAACCCTAAACCCTAAACCCTAAACTCGATTTCTCATTCACCTTCCTTCATTAGTTAATCTACACATTTTTTGATGATAATTTTATAACTAAAATGTAATTTGATATTTTTAAAGAATATGCATGAGAGTTAGCAATGGAATGACAAAATGCACCCTCAAAAGTAGGTCAATCAAATCAAGACTCTTGACTTATTCATATGAAAATTTGAAGTTTAATTTTTCGTAAAACAATTATAATTATTTGGTTCTCGTAAGGAAAAAAAGCTTATTCATACAAGTTTTTATCTTCACATGATTTTGAACAAAAAATGCTAGAAAATGAGAACCGAAAGTCATAGTAACCCCTCTGTGAATCGTTAGTCGGTGAAATTTGATGATTTGGTTTTAAAAGTTCTCGAATCATTAAGTCAAATCTTCTATACCATAAGCATCCTAAAGAATCATTTACTGAAATGAATATGAAATAAGTGTATAATCATTAGCAATATAATATACACTGCAAAATAGACCAAAAGCTATTTGGCACTCTAACCAAACAATTTGTCAAAATATTAGACCTTCTATAAATAACTTTAAAAGTTGACCAAACACGCCCTGTATTCTGTACGAATTGACAAACCTTCCTTGTTAACTTTAATAATTGACAAAATACACCCGGGTAACTTTTAAAAATTTACAAAAACCACCCTGTTTGTCTAGGGATATAGACAATGACACCCTATTAACTTTAATAATTAACAAAACACACCCTGCTAACTTCAAAAATTGACAATCACATCTTGATACCTTTAATAATTGACAAAATACACCCGGGTAAACATTAAAAATTGACTAAACCAAAATAAATTTCAAAATAACATGTTCCACCATAATATAGCATCACAAAATCCAAAAATCAATAAAAGTAATTATGAAAACAGAACATTCTTCAGTCCTACTCATTCGATTGCAATCTTCGACTAACTCTCACTGCACCTATCTTTTTACATGTCTTCCTGTAATGCCCTTTCTCTCCACAAATTGTGCAAACCTTTTTCAAAGGTTGTATTGCCACCGTATCCTCCTGTTGTGGTGACTGCGGTTGTGGTGCTGGTTCTGGAGTTGATGCTCGGGGCTCTGTCAATTGCAATCCAATCCCTATCTCTTCACATGCTTTTCTCCTATTACAAGTCTTCTCAAAATGACCTCTCAATCCACACAGTTTGCATGTCCTTTGTACTTTGATGGTTTGTATTGCCACTGTATCCTCCTGTTGTGGTGACTGCGGTTGTGGTGCTGGTTCTGGAGTTGATGCTCGGGGTGCTGGCAATTGCAATCCAATCCCTCTGTCTTCACATTCTTTTCTCCTATTACAAGTCTTCTCAAAATGACCTCTCAATCCACACTGTTTGCATGTCCTTTGTACTTTGTTGGTTTGTATTGCCACTGTATCCTCCTGTTGTGGTGACTGCCGTTGTGGTGCTGGTTCTGGAGTTGATGCTCCGGGTGCTGGCAATTGCAAAACTAAATGTCTCTCACTACATGCTTCTCTCTTTTTAGAAGTCTTCTCAAAATGAGCTCTCTTTAAAGACAGGAGGTGACTTGCCAATGCATCATTATCGTCTCCTATAAGTAGATATAATGTTGCAGCCTTTATTTCGGACAATTTATATCTTTTCTCATCTACTTCGTTGGACTGAATTACATATATGCAAACCACTCCGCTTGGCCAGCCAAATAATTGAATCAACTCAGTTTCAGATTCACAGCACCTAAACTTACGGTATCCATCAATCCTATAATAATTCTTCTTACCACAAATTCCCAACAGATCACACATGTAATCAAGGTTTTCGATTGACATTTGCTTATAGTTGAAATAGTCTACGTACCTAAAAGTACCCCCCACATACTCCGTATTAGGTTCATGCCTTAAACTACCACCATAATAAATCTTTAAGGTACGGTGTAGTTTATCTGAAAATAAAAAAATTACATTAATTAAGTACAAAGGCAACTGCCTGTTAACAGCCAACCATCATTCACCAATCAAACATTGAATTAAGTCTCAACACATTCATACTAATTACAATGAATTACAAGATTAAACCCAATAAACTAATTAATTAAGTCTCAACCATCATTCACCAATTAATTACAACACATTCATACTAATTACAAGATTAAACCTAATAAACTAATTCGTCCCAAGTGGATTCAAGCTAAGGAAAAATAAAACGCGACATACACTGCAAAATACGGAATCAGGCAAGAAAACTAAGAGTAACAGGAAAATCAATTAACATTCCGCATATAATTTGTAATAGCAACTCTCCGAAGAACCACAACAATGAATTCCCAATTTAGAAAAACCGTACCTATATATTTAGGGGGGGTATGTCGTTGAATTCACGTTTACGTATCAACCCAAAATCAGCTCGAATCCTAAATTTAACCATTAGTGGAAGAAGTTTGAAGAAGAATTGATGATTAAGGTGGAAGAAAATTAGAAGAGGGGTCGCGGCTTTTGTAAGAGGATTTTATTGAATTAGGGATTTTGAATTCGATTTTAACGGAGAAGGTATATAATATAAACGCATAAATTGCAATTACCCCCCTTCAAATTGAAATTCAAACGCTTATACCCCACGTGCTATAATTTTCAAATTAGTTGGTAATTTGTTTTTGAGTAATAATAATAATAATAATAATAATAATAATACAAATGGCTAATTAATTGTTAATTTGAAATTATGGTCTAAAATTGATCGGAAAGGAGAACCGAGAGTTGAAGTATCACTAAACAATCCGTAAATCGTTAATTAGCCATTTTCTTTGAAATTCGTCTAAAATTGATCGGAAATGAGAACCGAGAGTTGAAGTATCACTAACACCCCCGTAAATAAAATTACTTTGAATTGAGTTTCAACGTTGGATAAATAATAATAACACTACCATAATGTGTTATTAATTATAAAATTACTACAATAATATGTTATTATTAATTAGTAAAACACTAAAGCGTAAAACCATAAATTTAACTAAAATTTATAAGTATAATCTATTTTTTATTTAAAAGTACTTTTTATTTTGTGCAAAATAAAAACTTTAAATGTTCTCCCGCCATATTTTATATTGAACTTGGCCAAAATGAAAAAAAAAGATTAATTTCTCCAGAAATGGCAAAAAAACAGCTTTTTGTTCTGAGGAGAATTCGAACACAGACCATTTACTTCAATCCATTACTTAACCATTCCGCCAGTTCAATTTCTTGTTCAATTTATCCATATAAATTATATAATACAATATTTGTGATATACAAAATAATTTTCAAGTCCGTCTTTAATCCCACAACGGAGACTTAGCATGTATTATAATATGTTATTAATAAACACTAAAATCGTTAATTAGCCATTTATTTTGAAATTGGTCTAAAATTGCTCGAAAAGGAGAAGCGAGAGTTAAAGTATCACTAACACCTCCGTAAATCGTTAATTAGCCATTTATTTTGAAATTGGTACAAAATTGCTCGGAAAGGAGAACCGAGGGTTATAGTATCACTATCAGCTCCGTAAATCGTTAATTAGCCATTTATTTTGAAATTGGTCTAAAATTGCTCGGAAAGGAGAAGCGAGAGTTAAAGTATCACTAACACCTCCGTAAATCGTTAATTAGCCATTTATTTTGAAATTGGTACAAAATTGCTCGGAAAGGAGAACCGAGGGTTATAGTATCACTATCAGCTCCGTAAATCGTTAATTAGCCATTTATTTTGAAATTGGTCTAAAATTGCTCGAAAAGGAGAAGCGAGAGTTAAAGTATCACTAACACCTCCGTAAATCGTTAATAATCTCTCTTTATTTTGAAATTGGTCTAAAATTGCTCGAAAAGGAGGACCGAGAGTTGTAGTATCACTAACACCTCCGTAAATCGTTAATTAGGCAGCTCCGTAAATCGTTAATTAGCCATTTATTTTGAAATTGGTCTAAAATTGCTCGGAAAGGAGAAGCGAGAGTTAAAGTATCACTAACACCTCCGTAAATCGTTAATTAGCCATTTATTTTGAAATTGGTACAAAATTGCTCGGAAAGGAGAACCGAGGGTTATAGTATCACTATCAGCTCCGTAAATCGTTAATTAGCCATTTATTTTGAAATTGGTCTAAAATTGCTCGAAAAGGAGAAACGAGAGTTAAAGTATCACTAACACCTCCGTAAATCGTTAATAATCTCTCTTTATTTTGAAATTGGTCTAAAATTGCTCGAAAAGGAGGACCGAGAGTTGTAGTATCACTAACACCTCCGTAAATCGTTAATTAGCCATTTATTTTGAAATTTGTCTAAAATTGCTCGGAAAGCAGAACCGAGAGTTATAGTATCACTAACACCTCCGTAAATCGTTAATTAGACAATTTTTGAAAAATTGGTCTAAAATTGCTCAGAAAGGAGAACCGAGGGTTATAGTATCACTATCATATTTTGAAATTAATTAGCCATTTATTTTGAAATGTATTTTAGCCATTTATTTTTTTATTATTATTTACTTTATTATTTCACAGAAAAGATAATTAATTAATGTTATTATTGATAACTTTTAATTACTGCTCTTGACTAACAAAACTGAAGAAAAAAATCAAGGAACAACAAAATTTCATTTTTTTTTATCATAAAATTAACGTCAAATAAAATCGGATTGAAAATTAAAAAATAACTCAATATTATTGATAACTTTTTTATCTTGTTAATTTAATAATTTTTCTAGTAAATAGATGATCATGTTTGTTATGTATTATGATATGTATAAATCCAATCAGCTAAAAATTTTCGGTATTCATGAATATCTTTTTTTTTTGTTTCAACAATTTATGATATCATGGAAACAAATTAATTTAGGTAGTTAGTGGAAGTTGAACTAATTGAATATAGATTCCAGTTTAATTATAGTAATACTGTAGATCCCGTACGCCTTCTTTACCATAATTGAGCAAATCACGTTATCTGGCAAGATTTAAATTTTGCGTCTATATTAATTTTGAAAGGCAGTAAAATCTTACACTAAAAGGACTCTAAATTAATTGGACTCTACAATTATCGTGGCTTTTTATTATAAAATAAATATTTGTCAATATTGATCTGCTTGTTTGGAGTTCTGGAACACCAAAAAACGAAAGATCATTAACGAGAATTAAGGTATGGATGAACATATTCAAATATTTTATTTTTCATGCGTTATTGATCAACATATTTTACCTAATATATTGCTCGGTTATATGTCTGGATATTTGGTATTGTGGTGTTAAGGATTCACACAACCTAAATTTTTACGTTATTGCACAATTATTGATCAATATCTTGTTTTCTCGTATTAAAGTGCGTAAACAAGAATTTTATCTTATTTATCCAGCTTTGTTGCGTTGATTGACATAATTAAATTGTTTTGTGTTATCTCATCTTCTTAAATTAGTATTTATGTTCCGATTTTTATTTTGATTCAAATTTATGATATGATTTATTTTTAATGTTATTATTTATATTGTGAATTTCCTTAAATATTTAACACAATTAAAAAATTTCTAGTAAATTTAGTATCATGGGTTCCGTATTTTGGATTCAAGATGACCTGCAACATTTCTTGCCGATGTTGATTGACGAAACTCGGGCTGGCACGATACATTATACCTGGAAAAACACAACGGTTTTTCAGCAAATTGCTGAAAGCCTACATCAGCAAACCGGCAAGAATTACACATCCGATATGGTTAATAGAGAATTTCATAGGCTGCATACTCGCTATTACTCGTGGCAGGAGGCACTGCGATGCCGGTTTGTGAGGTTGTTACCGGAAGAGAACAGATTGCTAGCTAGTGACGAAGTATGGGAAATACTGGTTAAGGTAACAAAATTTAATGTGTTACCACATTTGATAACTTCTATTTTAATATATTGTTTAATTTAAGTTATCTAGTCCGAAATTAACTATTTATTTTATTTATGCTACAGGATGATCAGTACAAATGGTGGGCGAAGAAGTACCGATATCGGGGTGAAATGTACTGGCGTGAACTAGACATAATTTTTAAGTCAGTCCACCCACCTCAGCCAAGAAATGCTATTTTGGAGCAAGTTCCGGCAGACGAAGTCGTGGGTCAAGAAGAACATGAGAAAGATGAAGAAGAAAACGAGGAGCCAGAGGTGATATCGATTGGAGGAGAAGGGTATCCTTGTAGTGGTCCAAACGATGAAGAACTTTAAATTAATAGAATAATAAATAATAATAGGTTTTATTATTGGCACAATTTTATATAGGTTTTAATAAAGTATCTTTATTTTCAGTCAAACTATAGTACCGGTAGGATAAAGGGTTCGATTTTCCCTTTTTGCACACTATAATTTTTAGTATTTCTTTCTTTATTATTCATAATGTTCAAGGATTATTTTTATTTTTCTCCCTCCTTATTATTAATTATAAGTTCAACAATATTTCCAATGAACATAGAATTTTACATTCACAACAACCGCCGCTAATGAATTAACAATTTTGTATTAACAACATAGAATTTTACATTCAAAATTTACTTATATATAAATACCACCAAATTAAAGGTAAACAAAAATAAATTAAGACACGTTATGAAAAGAAAATTGTTTTATTTGATATTGATTGTAATTAACTTATTATATAAGGCAATTATGAAAATGTAGTAATAATTAATCAACTAAAAACCGTTTGAAGTGTCTTTTAAATTCCAAAAGTTATTGTCTAAAAAAAAAAATCTAAAAGTCGTGACCTATCATTTATTTATTTGAAATTGATTGTAATTTGTTATGTAAGGCAATTATTAAAATGTAGTAATAAAATTTCAGTTTATTAATTCGTGTGTTAAAGATTTGAAATAACATAGCACACCACTCACGCCACTAAACCCACTCCCATATTTAACAAACTCCCATAACTATATTATTTCCATAATTGGATAATTCTGAAAAAGATATGGCATGATTTGTATATATTTTAAAGAAGAAGTTTCCTAATTAAACACAAACTCTTAATTAAGTAAAATATAATGAAAAACCATCTTCTACCCAAATAATTCGACACAAATTTAGTTATATACATATCAAAAACCCAAGCAGAACAAAAAAGCTCACCACGATTTCACATAAAAAAAAATCGAAGAAGAAAAAAAGAAAATTCACCACGATTTCACATAACAAAAACCGAACAACATATCTTATTCAAAAACATTGATCAATCCTGGAGGTGTGGAGTTGAGTTTATTTGAATTGATACAACATGTGAGTGTTCATAACTTTTATTTGTTCTTATTTAATTCAATTTATGTATGTTATTCTATATATGATTTAATGTATGTATCATGAAATTGTTGAAATACGTTTGTTGTAGGTTTTGTTTTTCCCATTAATCTATAAGTTCTCCATATAGCATATATATATATATATATATATTATTGGATGCAAATCTTGATCTGCATATATTAAAGGCCATACAATATTATTTTTATTTTTTTATCTGAAATTAATTCTTTTTATTTTATCCACCACTTTGTTAAATATTCTATATTAATTATTATATTGTGTTTTATTCATTGTTTTCCAATATTTGAAATTTTATTTAAGTTGTAATAAAATAATGAATAATCGCTGTTTTACTTTTATATTGTTCTAATGGGAAAAAATTACGAAAAATTATTTTACTAATTTACATGTATTTTCGGAATTATACAGGTCATTAAATGGAAAGAGGAAGTCTTCGGATGTCCAAGATTTCATAAAGCAAAAAATCGTAAGTCTCAATTCCAATGCTAGTTTCCTTATTACATAAGTGAATTTATTAATTCCTCATATCTTGGTTTATTTTGTGTGTTCTATTTATTACATTGGGTTTTAATAATATTTGGAAATATGAGTTATTAGGCTTGGCAAATGGTCGGGTTCGGTTCATGTCGAAACGGGTTCGGTCATTAATGGGTGTTTGGTTGTTGGTCGAAAATGTGTCGGGTCATGATTGTCATATAATTAGGGTTATGTTAATATTAAGTAATTGTGTTGATTGACATATAATTAGAACTTAATTTTACTTGATGACTAATTCTGGATTTTGTTTGTTATTTTATGTTTTAGAGTTCAAACAGTAATTTTTTTATAATATTAAAAGAGTAATAAAATTATACTAATTTAATTTAAACTTGTATTCTTAAAATTTTAGATGTTGGAGCGTAAAAATTTGAATTTTTCATAATGGGAAAATAATCAATGAAATTATTGAAACGTGGGAAAAATTTGTGATAAATGAGTTATTCAGCCAATCACTAATGTTCAATCATGAAAGCGTTCTATGTCCTATGATGATAACAGTATCCACTTTAATAGTTTACAGCCATGTTTGAGGGAGCTTCTATTTTGAGTAATTCTAGAACTTTAATTAAAAACATATATTGAACACACTTGCATTTTTAAATATAAACATATATGGTGTCATATTAAATTATTCAGGAGTATTAAACTTTTTAAATATAAACATATATGGTGTCATATTATATTATTAACTTATTAATTAAATTGTGAAATGAAATACAAATTGCGTTAGTTTATTATTCTGAACACACTTGCATTTTTCATTCAACGTGTTAAGCCACAAAGACTGGACACAAGGATGTCGATCCATAAATTGATGGCAGTGAATAAAGGCCTTTTAGATTCTCAATTGGAGGCGATAGATGAAATGGGGTTCGGAACTTTGGCTAGATTGAATAATATTGAGGATATCAACCGCACTTTGATACATTGGTTAATTAATCAGTATGACCCTTTCACAAGAATACTCAAAATACATGGAAAGGAGTTTGAGCTCACAGATTATGCCGTTTATGAGGCTCTTGGGGTTCCATGCAAAGGTCGTACTATGTATCTCGCTTCTGCAGATAAGTCTGGCGTGAAAAAGTACAGTTCATTCGTGACAATGAAACGAGGTAGAGTTGACTTAACCTCGTTGTACGAGTCATTGATTATAGAAGCGGCTCACGGAAATGAATTCAAGGTTCAGTACTTGACATTTTTGTTTGGTTTGTTTCTCTGTCCGTGTAACCAACAAAACATATCGGGTGATTACCTCTCCCTATTCAAGGACCTGGACGAAGTTCCCAATATGAATTGGGCGAGCCTTGTGATAACAAAATTAGATGAGGGAGTACGGAGATTCCAGGCAAAAAAGGAGGGTTACATACCTGGTTGTTTAATATTATTACAGGTAAATAGTTAATGGTCTATCTCATATGATGTATTACTTAAATATATATTTTATTAAGTTAACGTAACATGTAACTATGATGCAGATAATATTCTACGGACGAGTTCGTCCAGTCCGGTCAAAATCCGCACTTGATTTGGAAACAGAAGTACCTTTTATAAAGTATCTTTCAAGGGAACGATCAACAATGTTGATGAAAGAAGTGCAGTCCAATGGCGGTTATTGGAACCCTAAGGTAACTATTTACGTGGCAAAATTTCTCATAGATAATATATTTTATAAATCTGTGTAAAGGCAATTTCTGACACAAACAAACCTTTTCGAGTTTCAGGGTATTGACTTTGAAATAAGTAAATCAAATGATCAGGTGAATCGTGAGTTAGAATCCACAAGTGAACTGGAAAAAGGAGAAGCCAATAAGATTAAGAGTTTTGGTAGATTTTCACCAAATTGGGATAAACCAAATAGTTATGATGATATGGGAGCGTACAACCATTTGGATAATCCCATGCGTTCCCACTCTGCCAATCTCACTAGTGATACAGAAGATTCAAAGCCTTATGCATTGCTTTCGAATCGAATTAATGCTCTTGAGTTCCAAGTCGCCCAAATGACAACCACCCTGAATGCCATACTACTGCAGCAACCAATCAAAGAGATGTCTTCGGGGGTGAAACAGTTATCTCCATTTGAGAATATTGCCAATAATATCCAGTTTTGCCTGGACAAGATACCACAAGCAGTTGAATCAACAATCCGCGAGACCCTCCCAAACTTGCTGAATTCGCAATCCGGGAAAATGAATCGTACCCCATCCTTTACTAATCAGGGATCTTGTTCAAAATCAACCAAACGACCTAGTAGCCAGAAAGAAAAAACATTGCACCCCAAAACTAGGTCTTACAGCAAAGAAGAAACTCTCGAGCCTAAGGTTTTGAATTTTAATGTTGGTTCAAAGGTAAGCTCGAAAACCTCTGATATGGTTGATTTAACTGGACAAGATGAGGATGTCGATGCTGTTGAGAATGACTTGGATTCTACAATTTGCAATCCATTAGCTGAAGATCAAGTCATAATTAAATATTTGTTCAGTCAATATCTCGATCAAAGGTAAAATAACGTCCTAAATTAATAGATTATTATATTAATTGTATTGATTTAGAAACTAAAGTTAGGTTATATCATATATTGCATGTAGTGAACTTGTTGTAGACCTGGGTAATTGGTATCTCAGTAGGACAGACATTCGATGCTTGATGCCTGCCATTGAATTAGGGGGACATGTAAGTACTAATATCTACTGAGTTTAATTTATTATTTAGCACCGATAAAAATTTGATGAATGCTTCTTATATTGATGCAGGTGATAGATTGTGTCGCGTATATGCTATGTCTGGATATGATTGAAGAGGACCGTTCTCAACCCCGATGGTACTTTCCATGTTTATTTTCGGTAAGTATAAAATTGCCCGTAAAATACAATATCGAACAAATTGAAATATAATAATAGTGAAAATTCTCTTTATTGGATTGTTAATGCAGCAACAATTGTTGAATGAAGAATATACTCTCCAATCCATTACTGCGAAATTTTTTGATTCTAGTGCAAAGTTAGTTGGGTCGTTAGAAAATTGTGAAAAGATTTTCATCCCAATTAACGACATGATGGATCATTGGTTTTGTGCTGTAATAAACATCGACACTTATACAGTATCGGTTTGTGATTCTCTACCTCAAATGACCAGCCATCGAATGGAAATTGTATCACGATTGGTAATACCTACAAATCTATCTATGTTCATAAGTTTGATTGCCGCTCAAAATATTATATTTATTTGTCAACTCAATCATACAGGTCTCAAGGTTAGAGAAATTGTTCCAACAGTGGAACCCTGTTATGGCTAAAAGAAGAT
The DNA here is from genome assembly GCA_038501285.1 of Penstemon eatonii. Classification (NCBI taxonomy): domain Eukaryota; kingdom Viridiplantae; phylum Streptophyta; class Magnoliopsida; order Lamiales; family Plantaginaceae; genus Penstemon; species Penstemon eatonii. The sequence goes on from CM076713.1 coordinate 43,395,174, forward strand.
TCAAGCGCGATCTAATGAATTTTGAATCAGCTGATTGGGTACCTGTTCAACCAAATAGGTAAAAAATTATATATTCAATTTAGCGAATCGTTGAAACTATTACATCCTAATAATTCAAAGTACAGGTATGACTGTGGATTGTATGCTTGCATGGTAATGATGTTCCACAAAGAGTTCAAAAAACAATTGACGGATGTGAGCACACCTTTTAAACTTACCGTTAAACATATTTTGTTGTCTTGTTTTGCATACTAATTAATTTCATTAATTGGTTTGGGATCATTTGTAGCAAGAATCTATTTCTGCAAGAGAAGCTATTGCTGTGAGGCTATACAAATGCAACAAAAACAAAGTTGCTTGGAATCCATCACATCCTATTGATTTTGGAAATGGGATGACACTATAGAGATTTGATTTGGTTTTCTTGGTGGTGTGATTTTTATTAGTTTAGACTTTTTATATCTGCTTAGGACATTTTTATTTGATGTTAATTTGCATTGTCTGGACAATTATTTTATTTGGTTTTCATTAATTATACATTATTTTATGTTTCGGCATCTTATATATTAATTATACAAATGGATTTTTGCACATCACATGCTTTTATTGTTTAACTCTTTTAATAGAAAAGATGGTTACAACTATTTTATGTGATTTTGTTTGTCTACGGATATATTCTTCCTCTAGTTTCGTTATCTACCTTTACAATCTTCTAGTGTAATTAAGCTACTTGGACAAACCATTTCGGGTCGCTTATTTATTTATTTGTGAGTATTTATTTATAAAAAAAATGGGCCAAATGTAAATAAACCTGGGCAGCCTAATTTATCTATTATTTTCTTTTGTAATTATGTATTCGTGCTAAGTTTATTATTTCACTAAATCGAAGTGAAAGTGTATGAGTATTTATTTATAAATAAAAAATCGTCCAAATGTAAATAAACCTAGGCATTCGAATTTATCTATAAGTATTTATTTATGTGAGCCAAAAAACGGGCCAAAGGTAAATAATTACGGCCCAATAAAAAATCAGCCGGCCCAATAGACTAATTTCTTTTGTTATTATTATGACCCAACAAAAAAATTTCGTACCCAACCCATTAAGGGCCGGCCCAGTAGAAGAATATATGTAGTTATTTTTATTGACTTACTAAGAATTTTATACTAATTTGTATTTAATTAAATATAAAAATATATGTAAAATAAATATGAAACAATAACAACAAAAAAACAATAATAACACGAAATTATCTTTCCAAATGCTAAAAATTGTATTTAACAAATATTCTCATTCAATCGATACAATACAATCATAAAATGATAAAATAAATACATTTCATGGGTGAAGTGCGGAAAAAGAAATAAGATGGCCAATTCTTATAATGATTAAAAAAGAAGGATAAATAATAAAAACAAAGAAACAACAAAATTGATCAATTCCGGGGGGGTGGTCTGGGTGGACCGAAAAATGTCCAATTTTGTGGAGGAAAGCCTGGAATATAACCGGGAAACGCATAGGGATTGTGAGTGCTTGGCCCTGCCTGCGATGTACATACAAAAATATTAATTTATTATACGTTAAAAACACAATAAAAATGAAGCACTTCAATTTCAGAAATTGTAATAATACGAAACAAAAAAATTCTAACCTGTGGATTCATTGGAAATCGTACTTGAGAAGAAGTACCAGCATTAGTTTGAAATTGAGGACCGTGCATGCTAAAGAGAAGATTGGTGTGAGTGTTGCGATTGTCAGGCATACCAAAAGACGACCTGGCTGGTGAAGGTTGATTCAACGAATGTTGGGTGTCATTGTCATCGCCAACATAATCATCTTTTGTTGATTCATGGGGCATTTGAGAATTAGTGGACTGTGTATTTTGCCTCCCACGTGAAGTACCCACAAATTTCGGGTTTCGCTCGCAAGTGGTTGACTTGTGTCCGATTTTCCTGAAAAAAGTAATAAACATGATTAGACCAAGATTACACAAGAGATACGATAAAAGAATCATGACATCATCAGAACAACGACTAAGAACTGACTTGCACAAGCCACAACGTTGCTTCTTTGATTTTGTTCCACCTTTAGGAATAATCCTATCGGGATCTACAACATTGCGGGAATGTTTCACAAATTCGTTTGGAATTTCCTCGCCCTCGGGCTCTGAAACTGCGTCGGATTCATCCTCAGCCGCCACTGTCAAATTTCGGACAGCATTAATTGATTTATCAAAGAATGGTTTACTCTTTTGGGAGGATAACTTTGACAAGTGCATACACTCCATGTTCATCTTAGCAAACCGAACTTCTTTAGGTTTGTCGTCTGAAGGGAATGGAAAATCGATTCTGAGCTTCTTGCCGACTTCAACAAACCACCGAGGATTAATACTCTTATCGGGAAATGTTGAAATTCTCATGTTCTTGAATCCACAGATTATGTGCCGACAAGGAATCCCATCAGATTGAAGCATCAAACATTCACACTCGAATTTTGACTCATCTAGATCAATGATGGCAGCAAAACTGCGAGGAGTGTTATTGGTATGATCGCCAAATTGGAATTGGTACCGCCGATCTTTAAGTAAGGACATACTCTGAACAACAATATCCTCGTCCGCATTTATCTCCTTTAGTATATGATCAAATATAGCTCTCGTGCATATGCGTGCAGCATGGTTCTGAAGATTTCGTAGTAATCCAACTTTAAGTTCTTTCGGTGGCTCCTCGGATTCTTTTTGTAATTGATAAAACCGTTTCCTAATTTTTTTTAAAAAAACGTTGTTGTAATGTCTAAAAAAATCCGTTAAACTAAAGCCGGGACGCACTTTCTGTTTTAATAATGAATTCATGGATTCTGCCCGTTGTGTGCTCCTCATCATAGCAAAGAAATGACCTCGAAAGAATGCTTCTGCCCACTGATTCCGTTTTGAGTAAATTTCTAATACCCATTGATGGTTTGTAACACCGTATTCCTCAATCAATTCAGACCATCTTTCTTCAAATTCATCAATAGGGCACGGCCTTTTCATCAACCTGGAGAACATTGTTGAAAAATCTCCAGTTTTAATATTTGATTCGGCATTACGGGAGATATGCCAACAACAAAGCCGATGTTTCGCTAAAGGAAATTCATGAAGCACGGCAGCGCGCATTGACGCGTCCTGATCAGTCAAAATCGCAATAGGAGATTTTCCATTCATACTTTCGCGGAAAGTCTGTAGCAACCACCTATATGATTCAGTCGTCTCACTGTATAAAATAGCAATTCCAAATATACAAGTGCACAAATGACAGTTTACTCCGGAGAATAGAACAATAGGAAAACGATAAATGTTGGTCTTGTACGTACTGTCAAATAAAACAACATCACCAAACTGCTCATATTCAGCTCTCGACATTCCATCGCACCAAAAAAGTCTTGTAAGTGCCCCGTTTCCATCGACGGTGTACTTGAACCTGAGGGATTCATCTTTCAACTTCATACCTTCGAGAAGACCCAAAACAGTATTTACATCGCCACCTTCGATCCTTTTCAATCTTTGACTGTTCAAATAGTTGTAACCATCTTTCCTATTAAACACACCGCTAGCGCTGCCTCCCCCCAATTCTTCTACAAAATCCATAACATGAGAAGGTCTAAACCCAACATTTGTCATCACGTTCAACATTGACTTTGTTGATGGGGTCAAATATCTATATGCGAATTTGCAACAAATCAATCTCTAAATAATTTATTTTATTATTCAAAGTTGTAACAAAACTACTTAACTAATTACAATAACATAAAACACTGTAAAATAATTAACTAATTACAATAGCTTATTTACCTATTACAGCGTAGGCGGTGAGATGTATCGGAAGTTTCAAGGGGATGATTGTGCTGGGGCTCGAACCTCGTCACTTTGTATTCTCCCGTAGAATTATCAATAGCAACACGAAAACTAGCTTTGCATCCACACCGTGTCTCTGCCTTTGCTTCTCGCTTCCGGTCATAAACTTTAATCTTTTCTGAACGAACGCCCTCTCGAGCGCACACCCATACCCTGCTCAAAACGAGGCCAGTACTTCTCTTCCTTTTTAACGAGCTCTTCCTGACATCAAATCCAACTTCTCTACCGTAAGTAATATAAAATTCTTCTGCCTCCTTAATAGTCTTAAACGTTAATGATCGAACTCGGTCAATGTTAGTGATATCGTCAGTTGGGTCAGAATTGTTACTCCCCTCTTCGACTTCGGTGTCGTCGCGGTGATTGTGTGAATTGGAATTCGAAACACTTTCTTCCTTATCGGAGGAGGATGTTCCATTACTGTTTCTATACTCTAAATAAAAAGGTAAAAATTAAATTAAATACCAATTTAATACTTTAAAATAATCACATATAGAATAAAAATTTATTCAAAAGGATCGAGGTTGATAGAATCCGGGCAACTATATTACGTGCAAAAACAACAAAAAAAAACAAACTCGAGGTTGATAGAATCCGGGCGTAAATTGTTAAATTGCTCGAAATTAAGAGAACAACATGGTCAATCATAAAGGGAATTCTGCTCCAAAACCAAAAAATTGTACTATTGATCCTAATGTGTGAATATTCTGTAAAGCAATCAGATTAATGAGTAATAATGTTTTGGAAAATCATGACACGAATTGAGCATCATGGCCTTATCATCCTATTGGATGTTTATTGCTTTGTACCTAATAATGACTACTAATCCAATCCATACATCAGTTTTTTATTACACAAAATGTAACACATAATAATGACTACTAATAATTTAAGGGTAAATGATTTTGTTTAGAGAAGTAAATTAAGGGTAAATGTTAAATGAATATAAAATAGTTTACTTGCAAGTGTGCAAAAACTAAGCATTAAAAGAGAATTTACTGATGTTATTCAAGACCTCTAGTAATCAGCAAGACTTGGTGTAGGCCTAATGCTTGGACACAGATATCAATCTTGGATGATTCATTCTATGGCAAAATGAAAATTCTCACTAATATTCTGGCACTGACTCTTTAGAAACTCAAAATTAGTAAGCAGCAAAATTTACAAGATACATGGGATTTATTTCATCAGTTAACAGGAAAACGTCCATATGCAGTCATGTGCTCCAATAGCTCCATTAATAATGCAGTCATGTGCTCCAATAGAACCCGGGCGTAAATTGTTAAACCACTAAAAATCTCTATTGAAATTTACTATAAAACTCAGTTCAAATTAACGCAAAACTCAATTGTTATGACAAATTGTACATAAAACCGAATTAAATTTCTAAGGTATTAAAAAATTCTGTAAATAGTATATTTAATCAAAATTAAGCGAACAATCTAATCAAACATTAAAAAATTGAATTCGATTGATGTTTAATGTAAAATTCGATTGAATTTTACGTAAATTAGTTCACATAATAAAAATTATCATTGCCAAATTAAATTACCTGTGGATTCATCACCGCTTGCATCAACTTCATCATCCGGGATTGTAGAATTTCCCACCATGTTTAGATTTGTGGAGATTCTGATGAAGAGGTTGATTAGGCTTGAGGAGATAGTGATGAAGAGATTGATTTTGAACGAATTTCTAGTTAGGTTTCTTATTCGAATTTTGAATTGTAATCACTGCTCTTAATCGTGAAGATTGATTTTTGAAATTTGGTTTTTTAATCATAGAATTCCGAATTTGTTGGCTTGTTTTAATCGTGGAAGATAAAATTTGTTTTACCCTAATTGTGTTTTTAAATCATGGAAATAAATCTGATATAAATTTAGGTTTATTATGTAAAAGGGTATAAGTGTCTTTGTGTAATTAAGTTTTAAGTATTTTAAATTTAAGTTAATTAAAAAGGATATAATGGACTTTTCAATTTTAAGTTATAATTTTCATTTTCATTTAAAAATAAAACAAAAGGTTAATTTGGACATTACAAAATCGGTGCCACATAGATAAATAAACAAGAATAGTTACCGCGCCACGTGGCGCGATTTAGGGATGGGGCCGCATGTGCGGCCAGTTACATGAGGCCGCACCCTAGTCGGCCCGTTCTAGGTAAGGAAACATGTTTGTTCCATATTTATGTTGATTATGTGATCTTCGGTTTGCAAGATTGTTGGGCAGCAAGGGATATCCCTCATTTTTTTTCACTTTTTTCCCCCTTCCCCTTGGTTTTCCCTTTAATTTTGGTCATTAGAGATGGCCTAAGAGTTGAACAATGCGTATCCTAATTATCTGCACAAAACCATGAAAAGGTATTAGTTACGCCTTATAATGACATTTGGGGCAAGTGCACCTGCTATCAAAACTTCAAAAAATTATACTTTTAAGGGGTTACCTGCGAAAATTAGATATTTTTGGGGTTGGGGTTGGCAAAGTATGAACTGTCCTACAAAATTTGAAAGACAAACTTGCATAAATAAACTACCTTCACAAACCGCACAAACAGTTTAATATATCATATATTGAGTCAAATATACAAACAAAAAAGCTCTTAAAGCTTTCAAATGAGATTTCTTTAAAAACATAAAATCATTCGAAGTTAGCCAATTTCATGATAAACTATAGTCATAGAGTGAAATGCAAAGACACCCGCATGTCATTCTTAATTGACAGAAACCCTTTGTTCATTTTTATTAGCAAAAAAAACCGTGTGTTAACAAGTCAAAGGTATTTATCCCTTCCGAGACCGCAATGTGTTTTAGTCGCTCTAAGTGCGAGTAACTTCATGTTTTGTAGAGGGGGAGGCAAATATACATCTATATGTTATTATTTTTTTGAAATAAAATGTGAAAGCCCGATTATTCACTTAAAAAAAAAGTTGACAATGGTCAACTATTAATTTTTGAATAAGTGTAGTGAGCTATAAATGATAACACGGTTTTTTGGCCAATAAAATATTAACACAGTGAGTGTTTTGCTGAAAAAAATGACACGGGAATTTCTAGCCAATTAAAAAATAACACATGTGGTCTTTTTGCATTTTGCTCTTTTTACTCTAGAGTTGAGATTATCCAATTGATCAGATAGCATCATGCTTCCGATTATGTAGTAGCTTAACTAGATGTTTACATAAATTTTTAGTAAAGTATTCATTAGATGAAGAATATTTGCTTCCTAAATGCATTCATTGATTGATTACTCTATTTAAATCGCTACTGAATCTTAAAGCAATATTTACGTATTAACATATTTTTAAATACTTAAATACATATACAATGCATTCACCATCTCAAAAAAAAAAAAAAAAATATACATATACAATTGATGATTACAATAATTGATTTCAAACGGAATTTGGTGGTAAATTTGGACTTTGGAATTGAATTTAGAACTCTAGATGAAGGGTTTGAGGAATGATCAATTTGTGTCTGGTTTGGAATTTTTGAGAGCTGACAAAAGGTTGTACTATCACTAAAAATTGTAAATAAAAAATTAAACGTTATGCTCGCAAGGTAGAAGAATCAAATGTATATAGGGTACGTACTATTAAGCAGAACAACTTCATCAATGAAGAAAACATATAATTATAGAAGATGAATAGAAATTTGACTTACTCGAAAGCTGATTAGGTTAACTCCAAAGAAACCTGGGCCAAGTGGTTTACAAACTGAAAGAGAATCAGAAGAAAAATACTATTGTAGTTTCTATGGTGAAGATGAAAGAAGTTTGCATAATGAGTAGTTATGTACTTAATGTTTGATTTGTTCCTCAAATTATTCACGTAAAAAGTCAACTAGTAAATCCAAAAAATTTTAAATTTAAGAATTAAATTAAATCACAGTCGTTTATTAATAATGTCATCCGTATAATTTTTCTTCGGGATTGGGTGGGAAAGAGGCAGGAAGTTCCGCGTCTACAATTATTATGATTTATAATATGCAAAAGTCTTAATCAAAAAGAAAACAAGGGCAATAATTGCACTTACTTGCATTTCAATACTCATTAACACGTGTATTGTGATTTCCATTATGCAAATGTCTTAATCTCATGCTCAGCAAGAAATTGACTATAATTTTCTTAAAATGAAAAGAAAAGAGAATAAACATAGTGCAATAATTGCAGTCACTTGCGCTTCAATACTGACTTATTCGTGTTTAAGATAAAGGTTTAGGGTTCAATTCACAATAGTGTGAGTGTTTTTTTTATTAGTAGTATTTCACTACAAGAAAAATGAATTTTAGTGACAAATATTAAGTGATATTGTTGAAATTGTCACTTTTTGCATACATTTAGTGATAAAAATATTATTTTTGTCACAATAATAATAGTGACAAGTGCAATAGTGACAAAATATATTTTTAAGTTGTTGTCACTATTGACAATTAGTGACACCCTTTCAGTGACAACCTAGTGACAATAAATATTATCACTGTAATTTAGTGATAACTTTTTAGTTGTCACTATTGGGGTATCATTAAATGTTAATAGTGACAACTTTTTCACATTTCTTGTCACTAATGTGTCTATATACATTAGTTTAGTGACAATATTAAAATTCTTGTCACTTTGTCATTTACTATTTTGTCACTAAAATTAAAATTTTCTGTAGTGTTTTTGTTAGTTATTCGTTGTAATTTTACTTAATTGGATTGATTCTATGCAATGCTGATATATTATTGAATATATTTTTGAAGTAATGATGATGTATTGATGGATTTTTTGTATCTAAAAAAAAAAATGTACCTTCTCCCTCTTTTTTGTTTTTGTTTTCTTCTTACATTTAGAATATTGCATTATTCGTTTATGTACTATAACAAAAAGAAAATAAATATACTCCGATGTAGAAAAATTAACACTGATCACTATACGAGTCACTCTTTTCTTGTTTAGATGAGTGCTTTCATAGATGATATTAAAATTGATTAAAACAATGTGAGACATAAATAATACCAAGGTCTTGTAGAAAAATTCTTGCTTAAAACACAAAATTCACCTATAAATATTTAGAGGAAACATCCAATTTGTGCATGATTTATCATAAGACCAATCTTCACAACGTTCCACTTATAAGAAATATACTTGTTACTTGGTTGGCAAAATAGCAATTTATGTCACTTAATTTTCACTGGTCCACAGAATCAGGACACTTAATTTTTCAGTCTGCGGAATAAGGACACTTAATTTTTCAACAAGCATTTTACGTCTCTTAACTTTCACCGGTTCGCAAATCGAAATAGGACACTTAATTTTTCAGCAAGCATTTTATGTCCCTTAACTTTCACTGGTACGCAGAATCAAGACATTTAATTTTTCAGCAAGCATTTTACATTCCTTAACTTTCACTGGTCCGCATAATTTGGACACTTAATTTTCCGACAAGCAAAATATATACGTACTATAACTTTTCTATACCATACCCGCAATTTTAGTCCTATAAATTTTCCGGACGTCCTATAACTTTATATCCATTATGATCCCCTGTTGTAGATTCATATTTATAGAGCACTATGCAAAATAAGTCCTATTTAACACATTTTGGCTACATGACATTAAATTATACTTGACAAAACAAACACCCACTTGACAATCACTTAACAAACTGTCTACAACTATTTAACAACATCATGTTAATTCAAATTCCCAGATTAATTATTCAATTGACAATTATGGAATTTTCGGCGAGTTGTAGACTGAAATTGCAGTCAAGTGGACTAAAATTGTGAGTATAGAAAAGTTATAGATTTCGCGGACCAGTGAAAGTTAAGAGATGTAAAATGCTTGCGGGAAAATTAAGTGTCCTGATTCTGCGGACTAATGAAAGTTAAGGACGTAAAATGCTTGCTGAAAAATTAAATATCCTGATTTTGCGGACCAGTGAAAGTTAAGCTACGTAAAATGCTTGCTAGAAAATTAAGTCTCCTGATTCTGCGGACCAGTGAAAGTTAAGGGACGTAAATTGCTATTTTGCCAAAGAACAACATACTGTTGTATCATGGGAGATTATCGGGAATCAAACTGCAATATTCACCATGGCAACCCCGAAGATATTATCTTAAGGAAATTTATTTCGGCAAACCTCAATATTATTACCTATTTGTGTGTGTTGATTCAAGTGTTTTACATATTAATTCTAACCAAGTAAGTATGATTTACATGCTTTTCAATTTCTGAAATTATGTTTTAGAATAATTTATTTTGTGTTATAGTTATTGTTAGACACCAACAAGGGTTACTTTGGAAAAACACTTGAGAGATCCCTGAGATTTTACCCGGATTGACCTGACTTCCGAGGTAAAAATTGACCTAGATGTGCCTCTTAGCTATGGAGGTTAATTAAAGTAGAAAAAGTTTGGCATCAATCCTGATTTCAGTGCATTGGTGAGTTCATCAATAGTGAAAGAATAAAACAAAGTTTGTATATGCTCATTAAGTGAAGACTCATCTAGGATTAACCCCCTAAGGTTAATTTTGCTGTACCTAAGTTTCACGTTCATATGTCATATAATAAAAGCACTTGAAATATCAAGCAAATATTTTACATTTAAAATAATGGTTTTAAGTATATATTTTGTACTTTAGACCGGAGAAAATGCATAATATTACCTTGTGTTATGCAAAATTCGCACCAAACTATCTTGTGAGTTTATTTTTAACTAAACTATCTCGTATTTTCAAAAAGTACACATAAAACACCCAATCTCTGTTAGTTATTAACAGTGTTAGTTTTTAATTGAATTTTCTAAATTACCCCTAGATATATTTAAAATTACAAGGGAGTTTTATTCAAGCGTTCAAATGTACAAGGGAGTTTTATGCGAATATTAAAAAATACAAGAGAGTTTTGTGCAAATATTTAAAAGTACAATAGAGTTTTACACCAACAAAATTATGCAAAAATTAACGATATTAGTAACAAACGGAGATTGGGTGTTTTATGCAGAGTTTTTGAGAGTATAATTAGGAAGTTTGGTGTAAAAAAGAATTACAATATAATTTTGTGCAGGTTACGCATAAAACTGGGTATCATTTATCCCTTGCACTCATTAATTATAAACAACATTAAATTCAAACATAATTCGCACCATGCATGGTCTTTTATTCCCATTTCTCAAGATTACAATTTGGACTCGTAAAACATATTAATTATACGTAAAATTAAGAATGGATATCCTACAAGAAAATCACCAGGGTTAAAAATCACCCTTAAATTGGTGGCGTGACTGTTTACACAGTTGAGATTATTGTCAAATTGATCCTGAGAAGTGCTAATTCGGTTCGGATAGACTTCATTCAAGAATGCCGCCGCCCTTGGAATCAATAAGAAAAGAAGTGCTAAGTTTCAGATCAGTGAATAACCCGAAACGAAAGAAGAGACATTTCTCGCTCGGCGCCTAAAGCGCACTATGCTCCGCTTCAATAAATGAGAGTTTTCGGTGGAACCGGTGAACCACGCGAGCTGGTTAGATGCGTGGATGCTTATTCCCCAGATACCGTCATTGCTTCTTACTAATATAATACCGGGAAAGTTTTTTTTCCATAACTTATGTTTGCTGATGATTTCACCCTATAATATTTTGGACTTGTAAAATAACATCATAGTTTTAAATTTACTAGCAAATTTAGTCCATATTGCTGCCAATTTTAAAATTTGCTCAAATAAGACTACGCGATGACAAATTTGAACATTTTACTTACTATATTTACATATCTATTAAATTTATTTAATTTTATATATAATGTTAACAAATTAAATAATGTTTTCATATAAAATATTGAAAAGAATAAAATAAATCTTAATACACTATTAATTCTATTTAATATTTTAGTAAAATCAGAATATATACATATATATATACATACTAGTGTTTCTGTGCTTTTGCCCTATAATTGTGAATATGTGCAGTGCTTTTGCCCTATAATTGTGAAAGTCGAGCAATGACGATTAATATACCTCCCAACATATTTAAGTGTAACGAAAATAAAGATAAAGATAGAGAGAGTTCAAGCTCAAATTATTCACTACAAGTTCAACATTCTAAAAACAAGAGGTTCAATTGTGAAGGCCACGACTGAAGACCCAAATAAAATGATCGGAATATCTATCATGAAAGAGGAAACCATTTGAGTGTACGGTACAAAAATACAAATCTATGTCAAGGATCAGTACCCAAATTCTACGATGTTACCAGAATTGACAAGACTGAATGTGACCTTAAGTCGGCAAAATTAATACAGACAGACCCTACTTGATACAGTGCAGGAGTAACAACAAAATGAAAGGAGTGATCATTCAGCCATGTTCCATAATTATTGCATAAGATGTACAACGGAAAAAAAATATTGCATAATGATAATCCAAATATCATCATCATAATATACCGTTTTATTCAATTTATTTTAAATAGTAAACCAAATACTCGAAGTATTTCCTAGAAAATGAATGTTCAATTGAATTTCTTGGATCCCAAACAAGTAAGATTAATCGAGTACATGAAAGAAGCCACTGATAAGAAGGGTAAATGAAAGTATCCACACATTAGCGAGTTCATTCTCTAAGTAAGCTTCTCTTTATTTTGATTCTTCGACCTTCCTCTGCAACTCAGCTTATTTTTCATCCTTTTCGGCCAGTGCAGCTTCATATCCTTTCGCGGCTCAAAAGCCAGTTCTCTCTTAAGATTTGATCGTTTCTTTTGACACCTCCGTCCCATTTATTTTGCTCCCTTTGCTACAGTACTCGGTCAAACTTTTTAATCATTTAGGTGACTTATCATATTAAATTATTCACATTTGTGGTGTATTAAACCTTTTAAATATTAATATATATAGTGTCATAATATATTATCAACTTATTAGTGAAATATATTAATTAAATTATTTATTATAATTTTTACAAATTTGGTCAAGTTGACCAGTCAACTGTACCTAGAGAGCAAAAAAATTGGGACAGAGGGAGTATATTACTGCTACTGTCCTTGCGCCCATTTCTTATAGGAATGGTTGTCCGGCGCTGAGCTGGCGACTTACTTTTGCGCTTCCAGCTCAGCAGATAATCTTCCGTTTTGGTTCATTAGCTTAGTAACTTCTTCAGATAAAGCCTTTAATTCAACTGCTATAGCTGATGCTAATCCCTTTGTATATGGACTCTCCTCCGCAAGTTTCTTGTTTCTTAACTCTACCTCCTATTTTGACTCGGTTAATTCAGCTAGTTTTCTTCTTAGTTCTTCACACTCACTAGCCTAATGTGTTTAAATGCGTAAGTTCATAGATTTCACAAGAATAAATTTCATGAAATGGATTAAATGTGTTGCAACCTGAGTTTGTTGAAGCAACAAATTGTCTGAATATCTGAGCAATGCATGTTCTTTAAACCTATCAAATTCCCATTGCAGAGTTGAGTTTCTCTGTTTAAAAGTATCGGAGAGCTGTTGTCTTAAGGACACACCAGTTTCTTGCGACTCATCACATTCCGAGATCTGATAATGATTAGTCTATTAGTATATGTTTACTCCAATGATGAAAAAGTGAGTGAATGGTGTGTAGGAAATAAAAATGTGGCACCTTTTGGTTTAGCTGCTCCTGAATTATACGGTTGTCAGCAGCTTTGACCTGGAAACGAGAAAAATCATGATGAATTTATTAAGAATATTAGTATAGAAGATTTACAAGTTACATACCTCAAGTTCAAACGACTTCTCATTTAACTGTGCTATTAGTTCAGCTACAGACTGCAGTATTAGACAATAGTAAAAAGATGAGTTTAAACACCAAATCAATCAGGAAAATTGGAGAAATTCTTAAATTACTTGGGATTCCTCCATTTTATCCTTTTCGTCATGAAGAATGAGGGAATTAGCAATTTGCTTTTCCAGTGAAGCTATTTGATTGTTCTTTATCTGAATTTCTTCCTTCAAATTTCTCATCTCCACCTCAATTTCAAAAGATGAAAATATATCTTTAGAATATCATAGGAGAACTTTTAAATATGAGTGAAAACGATTTAAATAAATTAACTCAATTATGCACCTTATGATTTGTGGAGCCTCCTCAAATAATCTTTTTAAACCACTCATCTGAAGTGCCACTTCACCAGAAAGAATCTTGTGCTGCTCTCTCAGAAGGTCAATTTGATCCATAGTCTTTTCACTAGTCTGATAAAAATGAAGCAAAACATAGATTAATGATACTTAGTACTCCAACTATGCATCTGACAAAGCATAAAAAACCTTTATAACCATAAAAGTAAAACTCATGAGTTCATTTGCACAGCTTTCACTACAAGACAACTACGAGAATTCAGAAGAACATATGGCTTTCCTAATTTCATACCAGTGGAGTCTCTTGTCCTAAATAATTCGGACTCGAGCACTTCTTTAATATGTCTTGTATAAGATAAACGATCAGCGGAGTGCCTTCTGAAATTAAAGAATGTCTTGCTTCCATTCGAATATTTGTGCTATCAGCTTGAGGAGTTGAAGGATCACTTGTTGATTTTATTCCACTTGATCTGTCACTAGAGCTTCCAAAATTCCCTATGCCACTATCTCGTTTCTAGTAATGCACATAAACTTGTGAACATTAAACCAAGGAACATAGAAAGAAAACATAAATTAAACTTTAAATAAATGAAGAGGTGAGACCAAGAAAAATAATGATAGCTCACACACCTTTAACCAGTTCATCAATCCATTTTTCTTGGTCTTTTTATCTCCTTTCAATGTCTCATTTACAGTTTCAGCATTGTCATCGAGAGAAACATGTAATTCCACATTTTCATCATCCAAAACGAGGTCGCGCCTTCTATGTGGAAGATAAGCAAGATGCCATCACATCAAATGAAAACAGGAAATTTAGATGAAGTTATTCATGAGGAGACAGGGAAGGGGTTATAAAGAACACAAAAACTCTTCTTCACCAAAGGAATGTCTTCTCCTCAGTCCTGGTGGTGAGGAAATCTTACTGATTGTGAAGATTTTGTAGACACAAGAATTAGTTTTGTCAGATGCTGTATTCTACCCATTAAAGCAGCTTTCGCTTCTTCTTGTTCCAACCTTGATCGCAGTCGCACTTGACCATCTTCTAGCTTTAGAAGTCTGACCACCACAAAGCATTACATTCAAGTTTATAAATAAGTAATTTTTTAAAAAAAATTGGCTTTTGGTAATCTATAAGTGATCATTAAGATGAATTACAGTTGAGAAATCCAAAGATAATTATTTGAAATAGGAAAGAAACAGTTAAATTTTGAATTTACGATAAAATCATCGGTAAAGTGAAAGGTAAAATTGCCTTCTTAAACATAAATTTTAAGAAGGTAACTTTGACTCACATATTACGTTATGAAACTCTTGCCACAGGGAAAATCCCTTCAAGAGCTGAATTAGTTTATAGGCGAATGAAGACCAAATGTGTAGTTATTGAAGAAGTGAACTATAAAATGTTTAATTGATCTAGTTAAAAGCATTTGAGTTTCATTTTGTAAAGAAAGCTTCAATTTTATATGGCTTTGCAGTTTTCTTTTAAGACTTTAGCTATCCAAAAGACTATTTAAAATTGTTTTCCCATATTTTAAATAATATATTTTTGATTACATGAAATATTAACAGTATAGAAAATTCACCTTCTGTTTTAGGAGCAGAATATCGTCTCCACTATCTTTTGTTTGTGAATTAGTAACCATGCCTCTTTTCAGTTGTTCCAATTGTCCCTTAAGAGACCGAATTTCATTTTGGTACTTTCTGATAAGTGATTTCTCATCGATTATCTGCATGTTCAAGGCCTTATTTCAGCTAAGTCGTCACAAGAAAGACATTTCATTACATATCTCTCTAGTGATAATACCTTGTTTTGCGCCGCTTGAATTTCAATATGTTTTGCCCGGTGAGCAAATTTCAATGTGTTATGTGTCTCCTCAGAGTTGCTTGATGAAGGTGTAACAGTGCATATCAGCTAATTTCAAGAAACATGTACAGATAATAGAAAAAAGATGTACAGATAATTTCAAGAAACTTCTATGAACAGCAAATTAGAAAAAAGATAATTAATATATTAATTTATCAAACTAACAATGTGTTCGTTCACATATATGTGCAGTCATTATTTTTGTGAATATATTCAATTTGACGACATATACACAACATTTATGGTGAATAGACACAACATACGTATATAAACATAAAAGGGTTCGAACTCTTACAGATACACGTCCATGACCACTAAGTGAGGACTGGAGAAGCCTTGTCAATTTGGAGTCCCTGTAAGGTATATGCGTGGATTTTCCATTAATTTTGAAATAACCTATTGACACAATAAATTACATGATCGTTAGAAAACACTATCCCAATTGCCAAATAAAGGAATTAAAGAAGATTAAACCCTGAAATGACTTTCCAATGAATAAGTGCTCTGTAATCACATAAGCATATTGACAATTATTGCCTAAAAAAGATTGAAAAACTTGGTATGACAACAACAGTGCTAGATTGATGGAAATAGATGTTCATATTTTTTTGTTGGTGCGATGTGGATAGTCACACGTGCATGTGGGTGTGTGTGGGGGGTGGGGTGGGGTGGAGGAGAGCAAGCTAATATGACTTCCTCCTTGACTCCTTCAACAAAGGTTCCCTGCAATCAATATGCAAGGAGAACAGTAACTGTTTGTGCTAGCAAAATCTTCAAAATAGAAAGTTGATTGCATTAAGAAAAAACTCAATTCACTCTTATTAGATGCATGCAGTGCAACCTTGAAGTTCACTTTAGTCATTTTGTTCTATTATTTTACTTTAATACCAAGTATTTCGAATTAAAATTTGTGAGCATGTCTTATGCCCTCACATAGATAAAGCTACATTGTTCTAAGTCATTAGAAAGAATACAGTTATTTCAACTTCAGACAATATCAGACTCAAAGAAAAAATTGAAAAGGATGAACATTTTTTACAGTTCTGAGTTGGCAAAAGTCTTCATATGCAATCTGACACAGAAACCCTGATTTCACAAAGAGTTAATTACATTCTGGAGTAGAAATCAAAGTGTGGATTAAAAATTATGCTTATGTTTCACCTGGCCCCGAACAGATTAATCAAAGTTTATTATTTGTAGCTGGAGAGTACTCCAAAAATATTGAAAACAGAAAGTTATCAAATTGATCATTATGAAACCGACATAAACTTCCGGTCTCCAAATTACTCTAGTCTGATAGATAGGACATTGCACTAGTTACATGACTAAAATCGAAGCATAATTGGTTATAATTAACACTACTGTGGAAGTGGCACACAATTAAATGTTCCTCAATAGTCACATCTACTTTCAATTTGTTCCTTCTGAAAAAGGTGTCAGTAGAACATGTTACTCGTCAATTGGATGAGAGTATACTAATAGTTTAGGAATTTTATTACAAAAGATGATTAATTCAAATGAATAGAAGGATCACCTGGGCATCTTCTCTGTACAAATAAAAAGAAACCAAACAGTGAATAATTGGCGAAAAAGAGGAGGAAGTTAACCTTAAGTTTGTGAGAACAGAACAATTAATGTTCAAGAGAAGCTGGGAATCCTCTGCGAGACGACATATGTTGAAAACGTGAGCCTCGCAGTGCCCGGGAACTACTGAGAACTCCTGCTAACAAAATATCATAAGTGAAGCCTGAGTGCAAATGGAACTTAGGAATTGAATGCATAACAAAATAAAGTTCAAATTCAACTACCAGAAAAGAATCTTTTGCTTAAGTGTAACCTCGAGCTTTTCAATTCGCATCTTCCATTTACCTACATAAACTTAAATCAGGTAAGAACACAACAACGAAAAATTAATATTTCAAACAGAAGGAGAATCAATATTCAGACACCGCAGATGGCACGGGGATAACTTCAAGTAGATAACTCTCCTCAAGAATCGGTACAGCAGGAGCAAATCTTACAGAAAATGTAAAATTCCACATTTTCTTTTCTCTAACACAGCTAAGAAGACACTATATATAACAACGTAAACTAAAACAAACAAAAGGAGAAGTAAATAAATACCTGCGTGAATTTCGCTTAGTAGAACAGCAGCGGCAAACCTAAAAAACTCAAGGAAACATATTAAAAGCGTCGTGCTTACTTTGATCAGAAGAGTAAACTTAGAAAATAATTAGTCTAAGCCAGAGGAAGCTGCTCTTTAGAAGCTAAGCTTATGATGGTACACTGCAGTTGCACATCACTCCTAGAAGCTCTTCCTTTCTCCTAATCCTCACTAAAAACATCTTCTCCGAAATTTTTGATTTAACAAGCTGGACAACAGTATTGCTTCTCTACATATTTATAAAAAAAATAGAAGTATTGCCTTTATATATCAGTTTGAACAGTTCATTTCATTCAATATTAGTAAAGAGGAAATCTCACGGTTGTTATTATAATTTAGATATTTATTGAGTTTGAATGTAGCAGGATGCGAAATTCATATGTTTGTCTATTTCTAACAACACAAGAGAGTGACTTTTCAGCACAATAACTTAGACAATTTACTTATGGAAAGAATAGGTTTAAATCCTTACCTTTTCATATGCATCCGAAACTTTTATAGCAGTTTCTTAGATAATTTTTCAGCGGAATCACTAAAAGCCATCATGTCTAGTGCACCAGTCTCATCGGAAATAAAGGAAAGAGAAATTAAAAAAAGTGAAGAAACGAAGATAATTATATGTGTAGATATATGTAGACAAGAGAAACCGGCCAGTAATTTAAAAGGGAATGAAACTTACGAAAACCAAATATGACAACCCAAAGCCGTGGAATTAATCCTTTCGTTGATGGAAGACGGTGGAAAGAACAGGGCAATCAAAGCCGTCGAAATTTCGGACGGAAAGCTGCCCATCCCACGTGAGAAGGAGACCCGAGACCCAAAGTCGGACGGCACAAATAAATTAGGCTAAGGAGGAGGTGGAATTGCAGGGAGCAGGAAGTGGAATCGCAGACTGAAGGGGAGAAGAAATTTTTTTGAACGGCCCATCTCAATTAAGAGTACAACCCTTAAAGAGGAGCGTACAAGGTGCTTTAAATCAATGAACCAAAACGACGTCGTTTCGAGCTTGGACGTTTAAATAAAGGAGCTTCGAAAAATAGTAGGCGCAGGTGGGGTCCTAAATTGAAGCTGCTCGAAATTCTACTGTTCAATTAGGCAGATTCGCTCTTATATGTAGTAATAAAATATATATATATATATATATATATATATATATATATATATATATATATATATACTAGGCTAGTGGCTCCACGCAGATGCGTGGAGTTGTTGCCCGAATTAAATGATTTGTTGTGCTGCATGATATAAATATAAACTCAAGTTCACCCAGAAAAGCTTATAATTTCCTAATTATTTGGGATAGGCTACAAAGATCGTCCTCTTCTGCTCTCCCCATGAGAATCTATTTCAAAAGCTAGACCAAAGCTCAAATTCTATTGCATTTATAGCATTCCTTATACAGGGCAACATCTAGCATCATCCTAAACTCATTGTCACTACTTTTGCATAATGCAATGAGTTGTTAAGGGTATGAAGAGCCAAATCTTATCAAAACTACCACAAGAAATGGAAAGAAAGAAAATTACATCATAGCCGAACTAACCTACCGTATATCTAAATGCATATGTACCTCGTAAAACTATTTTTGTTTTGTGGAATTAACCATCTACATTTTTTCAGAATAGAAACTATGCTCAACATTGCAAAGAAGACAACTCTGAAAGAATTTCATGACATGGTTACTGTAAGAAACTGACATTCTAGAATTAGTTTTACAATCAAATTTCTATGTAGCAAAGTTCTAAATAGAGCAGAAAAAGAAAGCATCGAAGTCCTCTGTATAATAGGAAAGGAGAAGGTTGAATAAAACAACTTAGGCTCATGATTAAAGATGTGTGAGGTTGAGAAAAAGTATAGGCATGACAATTTAATCTAATCATTCTATTCCTAATGTTCATACTAATGCGCCAAAAGAGCAGCAATCCTTGTATATGTGATTTACAGACAGGTAGTTGTCAAATTGGGGGGGGGGGAGTATCTACAAAGAAAAGTTATCTCAGCCAAAAAAAGAGAATAAAAGGAAAGAATGAAAGAAGTTATAGAGAAACGTATCATCAAGAACCAAGGCACTTCCTCTGCACAAAATCACCAATATTTCACAGCTAAGCCTAAATAAATTGAAGATTTAAGATATATTGAAACTGAAATGAAATTAGGAAATCTATAAACATATAATTGGCAGTATATTCTTTTCAATCACCACCAAAGAACAACATTCAGTAAATGGTTGATGAAAGCTACAATGTAATAGATAGATGCAATTTTGAACTTCATTTATGTAGAGAAATTATAGGAAGAAATGATTTTATCTCCTTATTGTGAAAAATGCGTTAGCAAGGACCAAATAAAATCTCACATTTTTCCCCCCTAATAAATATAATTCAGATTTGCATAATTATCATATCTAGTTAAAAACAATGCACTAATTTCCAAGCCAAAAAGATGGAAAGTATTATAGAAGATCAACCACTGAACAAATCATTTAAATAACAATTTAAATAAAAGGAAATTACAACCCAATGTAATAACTGTGGTTATAATTATACCTTTTCCTTTCGTCTTCTTCTTTTCATAGGTTTTCGGTTGCATCTTTCATTTCTTTTGTACCAATGCTTACACTTGGGGATGCCGCTGAGGGAGAAAATGAGTTACTCCTTTTTCTCTGTCTATTGTCCCGCTTTGGTGTAGAAGACCGACTTTTACGACGTCTTGGATTAGGGGAGCGACTTTTACGACGCCTTGGAGCGGGGGAGCAACTTTTGTGGCGCCAAGAGGATAATGAACAACTTCGTTTTCTGTAGAATAAATAAAGAAGTTGAGCTTCAAAAAAAAAATATTGGCCACTACAATGTCCACTTTCTCGCTTTGTGCAAGCCCACCGTCTTATAATAGAAGCATGTACAGTTACCTCGAATATCACAAAGAATAAACTTTGTGCTCCATCTTTATCATATGAAACCGCTAATATCACAATCGAGCAGTGAAATGACAACCATCAGGACCATCACCTGCCGACTTCCCATCAAAGGGAAGCCATTGTTTATTTCGGAATTTTCTCATACTATGTTTTAATAATACCACATATCAAATTCAATTATTTTTTTAAAGAAAAACCTCCAAGTGTACATATACATCTACGACAAAAATTTACATCTTAGCAGCTTTTATCAAAATTGATGAAAGAATAGACAAGACAGTCAACAACTCAACAACTATATGCACGTAGATTATCAAGGTGCTGATGGAAAACTCTCATAGTCAGCAACATGGCACTAGGTCAGCAAGGTTACATAATCCATAAGCATCTGCTAGATGATCTAAAACAAATCAAACCAATAAGATGAGCAATTATCATGTGTAGCATTTCCAACAGCTCAGATCAGGATTATCCCACAAAGACTCGCGTGATTAAGTAATTAATGTAAAAATGGAAGGACATTACTTAGTAAAGGCTTCAGCATTAAACAAAGTTCCGTTTTATTTTTTAAAATAAAAAAGAAACCACCCCTCTATAGCTGATTTAAAATTTAGTTCAAGTTCAAATGCCAGCACATAGTTTTTCTCTCAATCTCCCCCTTCCAAAAAAACTAAAGTACTTAGGTATTCCAAATAGAATTTCCTACCAAGGCTCCAACAACAGACCCCAACAACCCATCTCGAAATCTCCTTCCCCCGAAACAATATATAGGGCCACATAATTCGAGTTATATTTATTTACAAGTAATAAGATAAGTTTTCATCAGGAAATAAATGTAGTCCAGTTAGTCAAAGACAAATACTGTTACAAAATACACAATAACGTATAAGTAAAAGGGTATCACCTGCTATAAGAATAAGGGGATCGGCTTCTATCTCTCCGGCTACGGCGGCCATACCTAAGTGGCGACGGTGGCGGTGAATACCTCCTCAACGATGGAGAATGAGATATTTCCCTATCTCTACCCATTTCTACTTGTTTCCAAACACACTAATAAAATAAATACTGAAGTTTAGCGAGCCAAAACACCAGTTCCTAGATTTATTTGATCGGCAATTAAATTATACAATTATATGAAATGAGATTAATGACCTGGGGAAAATTAGGATTAAGAATCACCATGTCAGAATTTGGAAGAGATGCGAAGAGTAAACCCTAAGCTTTGGGAAAATTATAGAGAGAGAAACTTATATGTACCTTCTTGAAATAAATCTATGAAGATATGTGACTACTAAGTAAGGTGTTTGGGATTTAAAACCAAGCAACACCATTTTCTGCATACGAAAGCTCAATTATTTCACTCAAACTCAATAATCAAGAACCCAAAAAACACAAACACTCACCCATTGCATTCGTGGCTCCAGATTTGAAGTCGGTGAAAGTGTTGTTGCCATCTTGTAGTTTGTACCCTTCAAACAGATTGTAAACAGATTATAATACAAATAGATGTTCAATAGCAGAAGCGATATACAATTTCTTTAAACAATTATTCGTTCGACAAAAATAATAGTTTGGAGATTAACCCGAAAAAATGTGACATTTCCCTGTTCCCAGCAGCGAAGGAAGTGAGGCGGTGAAAGAAGCAGCTCAAACGAGTAAGTGTACAGATGTTGTCTTCTAAGAGAACAAGATTGCGGAAAAGATGAAGCAGATAGGTGAGGGAAAGAAGTGGAATGTATTTTTCATTAGTCAAGTTTATCTTCAGTTGCCAATTGAGCAATTAAAGAGGGGGAAAAGAAAAGGGGAGCAAGAAATTTCAAGCAGCATAAGAAATTAAGATGCAGGAGGGGCCACAAAGAAAAACGGATGAAAAGGGAAGCTGGTGAAATTAAAGGGAAATTAATTTGAGCTGGTAGTGTAAATGTGAGAGAAAACAAAGAAACGACATAGTATAGAGCTTTAAACGACGTCGTTTTATTGGATGTGGGATTAAAAAAAAGGAAAAAGAAAAAACGGATACTGTAGCAAAGTCCATTACATTCTTATATGGGGAAATTCTTACCCAGACCGGATTTGGCCGAACCCAAATCAATTATATGACAAGTGTAATACACTTGCTTTGAGATTTGATGTAACTCCTAGGAGAGTGACCAATCACAAAGCAAGTGCAATACACTTGCTTGGTGGTTGGATGGGTTTGGTCAAGCCAGGTTTGGATAAGAATTTTCCTCTTATATGATATAAAATAAATATATATATATATATATATATATTATTAATAAAATTATTAGTATAATTTAATAGAAAAAAACTAACCCCTCACCCCATAACCCAACGCCCCCTCCCAATTATACAAGCGGAGCTCTGACGGTGTTGCTGTCTGAAATCATTCCATGGGGAATGTAGCCCACAACCATAGGAGACTTTTTTTTTTTTTTGGTTACACAACCATAGGAGACTATTGCTTTAAGAATCACTGCGATTGGTGAAGAAACGAGAGAGAAATCGCGATTTGAAATTCCGGTTTTAGGGTTTCGTGATTCAAACATAGAACAATGATTACGACCAACATACTTGATGGAAATTGTAGAAGTTTATATGTATGAACTCGTGAAAGTGAGAGGAACAAAAGCCCCAACTCAATTTTGGCGAAAAACAAGGGTCAGTCGCGAGGAATGATCAGGAGCTAATTTTTTTGGTAATTTTTAAATTTAAATTTATGAAATTGTATCCAATTCATAAACGCGAGTGAGACAGGCTTTGTTACTTTTGAATTTTTGTATTTTTTCTTTTTTTAAGAAAAAGACATTGGTCAAAATCTTCATTTTTCATGTCACGTGGCTCGCACATGGGACAATTTCGGGTCAGTTTTGAAATTGGCACAAAAATTGACACTGAAGTTGTAGTACCAAATGTGGCAGCCCGAAAAATTATGAGGTAGAAATACCAGTGGACTATATTTGTGGCAAAAAAATGCAATAATCCCATTGAATATTATATTTTTGAAAAAAATTGAAAATTATGTAGAGATTTACATTTTAATGATTAGGACAAATCACATATACATATAATGTGCATTTTCTGAAATTTGAGTACCAATTTGTATAACTTATTGAATTGTGGATAGGGTTGTAAATGAATCGAATAGTATTTTTTAAGTTTGATTTGAATTTTACAACAAACTCGAGTCGAAGATCAAATAGCTTGATAATTTTCATTTATTTTGTCAATTTTTAGCTTCTCGAATTGAACTTGAATCAAGTTTAAAATTATCAAATGAAAATTGATATTTGAGTTTATTTGACTTGTATGAAGAACCGAGCTTAAATGAACTTTCGCCGAATGAACTCAAGTCGAGAATAAAATTTGACTTAATTTTCAATCCAAACGTGGAGTAGTTTGACACACATGCCAAAGACGAACTTCAAACTTTGAGATATTTTTAGACCTTATGTCCAAGGCTCGTGATTCACGTGGACATACCAATAAATTGGCAAGTAGTAGATAAATAAAGTTTATGACAATTTTCCTCCACGATGATCAATTTATTTTTATATGATTTGAAAAAAAATGGATTAAACTAATGAATTAACTAGGTGAAAACAAAATAATTTGCTTTATTTTATGACTTAAAAAATTTATTGTCACTCTAATTTACAAAAAATACACATGAAATTAACTAGATATGTATAATGTACTATTTTCATCAATTTCACATGTTTTCATCGATTTTAACCATTTTTAACGATTTCATCGTTCTATTCATATTTTCACGAATCTCACCCAAATTTTCACTTCTTTATTTCACCAATTTCACCTTGTTTCATCGATATTTAATGTTTTCAGCGATTTTATATACTTTTTTTTTTCAACGATTTTACCCGTTTGTTCTCCGACTTCCCATGATTTCGATTTCTAATGTTTTCATTGATTTCATGGACTTTATTATCAGTTTCACCATTTTTAATTGATTTTAGATATTTTTTCACCGATTTCACCCTTTTTTACGAAAAGAATTCCATGAAAATTCGAGTTTATACATGTCTTGATATTCTCACACATTGTATATTTTGCTTCTCTAACCAAAGAAGAATTATGTACTTAGCTAAGTCAAAAGTATTTTTTTGTCATTCATAGGTAAGCTGCGATTCTATTTTAATTATTATTTCTAATATATTTTTGGGTTGCAGAAATGATATTAAAGATAATATAATTTAATTTTTTGTTCGTAGAAAAGAGTTTAGGACATTTTATTCCCATTTCTCATATTAAATTAATTACTCTGTTCTAATTTGCTTGAGATTTGGAGGTGCGGAATAAGAAGAAGAATGGTGGCCACCATCCTCCTAGCTGCTGCTACTACGGAGAAGTAACAAAGGCAACTTTTTTACTTCCGGACAACCCGATAATTTTGAATGAGCAATTTACCTCCTTCCTCCGAAGAGTGTAACTCACTTGCCGACATTGATGGTAATTGGCATGAAAAATGTTTTTGTAACATGGTGGTAAAGTGCAATATGTTATAACACAATGAGGTATATTGTCACATTTATCATAACACAGAGGGGTAAAATGCCACATTCTCATAATACAGGGAGACTGTATGAAATTTTTATTAAATAGCAGAGGGTAAAATTCTTTATTTCCAAATAACATGAAGATAAATTAAATATTATGCAAATCATGGGATACATTAACTCGTGAATTCTCCAATCGTTTATGCATTAAGCACCAGACATATCATAATTCAAATAATCTTATACGTTTTTGGTTTCATAAAATAGGTCTAATCTAAATGTTTTCAGTATAACACGTGAAATACCATTTGAATTAAATTTTGATATTTAAATTTTTTTTTTATATAATTCTATTTTGACATTGATCTTAATTTTATATATTTGTGTTTAACATTGATCTTAATTTTTTATAATTCTATTTTGACATTGTCCTTGAGACTTCTGATTGGGAAAAATAAATGTGAGGTTTATACCTAAAGTGAAAGGTGTGTTTTAAGTTCGTCTGTCGATATCACTTATCAGTTATCACCAGTTAAGATTGATTTTAACAAGGAGCGGAGCAAATGTGTCTATTGTATTGTGTACCTTTTTATGGAAGGTTGTATTTTTGTGTACTAATTAATATCCGCTCCTTCCTCATGAGCTAGATGGACATAGGGCTGAAAATCAAACCAAGCTACTCGATACTCGACTCGAGCTCGTTCGATAAAAGCTCGTTTGAGTTCGGTTCGTCACACCAATCAAACAAGCCTGAACATTTTTTTTTGTTCGATAACTTATGAAGCTCGCTCGAGCTTGAGCTCGATAAGCTAAAAATTAAAAAAATACATGTAAAATAACAAGCTACTCGATACTCGGCTCGAGCTCGTTCGATAAAAGCTCGTTTGAGCTCGGCTCGATTGAAAATCAAACCAAGCTCAAACACAAAATTTCAAGCTCGATAAAAATCAAACTAAGCTTGAACAATGTGTCGTTCGATACTACTCGACTCGATTACAGCCCTAGATGGACATCTTTGGTTCCCATAGTAATTGCTTGTCGTTAATTGCCTTTCGCTGAATTCAGGTTTTATGTTCGGACACCTGCCATTGGGTTAGGAGCAGCAATTCACTATTTATCTGGTATTGGAATGCAAAAGATTCACGATTATGAGGTATATTATGATCTTAATTAATGTCCATCTCTTTACATGAAAATTGTAGCCCTGTCTGGTTGTATTTTGGCCCAAGCTATCAAACATTATTTGGAACGGTTTCTAGCAGTTCAAACACATGAAACAATTAATTGTTTCAACTTAAAATAATAATCACTTCAATCATTTTACAATATAATTTAACATAATTCAATTCAAAAACACTTAATTTGACACATATCACCTAAAATCACCGCAATCCACATTTTCAAACTCAACTCACCATTTAATTAAAATTAATTTAAATTTCAAAGATTCTATCCAAACACCTCCAAGCTATGTTATAACTGTTTCTCACAAGATTCAAGAGAATCTTTAAAATACTTGATCATATTAGTTTTTTGGCCAAACCAAGCCAATATACATACAAACAGTGCCTATAAGTTTCTCTAGGTTGTATCCTTGCTTGTGCCTTGAGATGTGTGGGCCTACAGGCATCGGATTCTTATATGGTAAAAGTGAGCTCTTGTCTGCTATGCCTCCTTTTTTAAGTGAGATTGTCTTTCAGTGACTTGCAATTTCTGTTTTCTTCATTCTCAATCTGAAGGAGTATGGACATTGAGTCATGCTCTGGAGTCCCTATTTTGGTCATAGTAATAAAAACTCTCAGCATTCAATATTTTGAAGTGATCTGTTTTACATTATTCTCAGGTGGTGGAGAAATGATATCAGATGTGTATTTGGATCACTCCACCTATGCTGAACCTCCATCCAGGCCAGTGGCTTTACTTGCCTATATTATCTCAAACTAAAGTAGAAAAAAAGCAACATGGATTGGCTTCCGTACTTTGAAATGGGTGTATGGATTTGTTTCAGAACTGGAGATGAGAACCTACTAGATGGTCACCTAACTGGATATATTTACCTTTGAAATAGTAACAGAATGGCATATTACTCTATCATGAGATTTTTTTAATAGTGAAGAATATTGTTTGTTGCCTGACAAATTTTTACCAGACAGATCTAGTAAAAAACATGACTCCATTATCATATGTTTTCAGTTCGTGCAGTCATAGGAATTTAGCTGGAAAGTCCTACCTTGAAAAGGAAAATCAAATGCTTTTTCTTTATCCGCTTGAAATTGCATCACTTATGTTTCTGTAATGTCCTTCTTTGGACTAACTTAAAGCACCCCAAATGTTTATGCTCCATAGTTTTTAATTTTTTGAACTTGGTATAAAGTAAGACAACATTCTGAATTTCCAATGACAATGGAGCACATATTTCTATTTGAGTTTAAATCAAGATGGGCCATGGGTGCGTGATTGACTTATATTTTATTTCCAATGCTCAAATTGCCATATTGCTACAGATTTTTTTTTTTTGAAATAGTATGAGCTATCTCTCTATTACCCAAGTGTACTTTGTCCTTGAGACTTCTGATTGGGACAATTTGAGGCTTAGACCAACTCCAAGAGAGCTCTAAAAACTCAAATTATAAGAATTTTTTTAAGAATTCTCAAAATATGCAACTCCAAGAGACCATTTATATTTTAGCAACCTCTTATTTTTTTAAGTTTGGACTCTCATATTTGAGAGTCCAAACTCAAAATTTATCCTTGCCAAAGTTGTACTTTCCCTTAACACAAAAAGTCACCTCCTCCAAGTAATTTACTTCCTCCAACTCCCAATTCCCCAACCAACAAAATTAAATCAAAATAAATGAAGAATGCAAATACAAATTTACCTCTATAAAATTAATCTTTACCACAATAATTTTACTACATAAAAAAAGTAAAGAATAATTTTTACAAATCTGAAAATTAAGAAATCAAGGTTTGTCGGATAATTAAAAGAAGGTATTTTTTTTCAAGTTAATGTAAAAACAGAGACAAACACGACCTTAAATATTTTTCCCAAAATAAAAAAAAAATACAATTTTTTCAAAATGAATTTATGAGATAATAATATTTTTAATTTTTCAAATTATTACATATTATATCATTATTATTTATATATTAATAAATATTAAAAGTAGTTTGTTAAAATATAAATGAATTGTTGGAGTGATGTGATGTGATTGTTTAAAAGTGAACTCTTAAAATATAAACTAGCTGTTGGAGTGCAGAGTAAAAAGTGGAAATGTATAACACTGTTCACCATTTAAATTTTAAGATAAAAGGCCTGAATTTAAACGGACTGTTGGAGATGGTCTTATACCTAAAGTGAAAGTTGTTTTAAGTTCGTATGTCTATGACTCCATATCACTTATCACAAGTGAAGATTGACGTGCACGTGTGCTCTACCAATGCACTTATGCATTTTCTCTGATTACTGATTGATTTTAAGGAGCAAATGTGTATATAGTGTACCTTTTTCTGAAAGGTTGTATTTTGTGTACTTATATCCGCTCATTCACTTCCTTCATTCCTTCATCATGAGGTGGACATCTTTGGTACCTTGTTTATATAACCAATGTTGTTATATTTCCAGGCTGCATTTTAAATTGTACTTGCTCAAAGTTTTAACCCTGTGTGATTACAACGAATTGAATGAGTGATATGGATTTTCTATATATTAGGGATTCCAACACCCAGATTTAACGAATAGAGCAAAAATAAATAGACACAATTATTTACGTGGTTCACCCAAACTGGCTACTTCCACGGGCTGCTGCAAAACTTTCACTATAGAGAGGAAAAATACAAGTGTTTACAAACACTCACACTCACAACTCACTTCTCAATATTTCTCGATTCTTTTAGGAACTCTGAAAATTGCACTCTCAATTTTCTGCCTAATACTTGAAGAGAATATTGCTTGTAATTGATTTTGTGATGATTTCAAATGAATAGGATGCCACCTATTTATAGTGCACAAAGTGAACTTGAAAGGTCTTCCAAACTTGGAACTTGAGCTCACTTGAAACTTGCATTTTGACCATAGTAAGTTGTGCCTTCACTTGGAACTCACACTTGACCATTGGTAAATTGTGCCACCATAGGAAATTGTCCCCCTCATTAAGTGAAAGTCATCTTTGATAATTGCAAAAGTCATTAACACTATATTCGTTGCTGGAGCTGTTGTAACTCTAGGCCACTGAACCCATATTTGCTTGTCATTAATTGCTTTCCGCTGAGTTCAGGTTTGAGGCTGGGACACCTGCCATTGGGTTAGGAGCAGCAATTGACTATTTAATGCAAAAGATTCACGATTATGAGGTATATTACGATCTTAATGTCCATCTCTTTACATGAAAACTGTGGCCCTGCTTGGATGTATTTTGGCCCAAGCGTTTACCTTATTTGGAATGGTTTTTAAAGGACCAAACACACAAAACAAGTGTTTCAACTTAAAATAATAATCTTTCAATCACTTCAATCATTATACAATATAATATAACTTAATTTAATTAAAAGAATACATGATTTGATACCTATCACCTACCTTAAGCCCCCAATATAATATAACTTAATTTAATTAAAAGAATACATGATTTGACACCTATCACCTACCTTAAGCCCCCAAAAACTCCAACATCCGAAATATGACCACCTCTCTCCTCACTCCCCCCCCCCCCCAAACCCCCACACACAAAAAAAAAAAAAAAAAAGAAGCAGCAAAACTCCAACATCCGAAATACATCCAGACCACAATCTGCATTTTCAAACTCAACTAACCATCTAATTAATACTCCCTCCGTTTTTTTTTATTTGTCGCTTTGGCCAAAAAAATTTGTTTACTTTTATTTGTCGTTTTAGGATTTCAATGTAAAATTAATTGTTTTCTACCAATATTACCCTTCTTGTTATTGCTTGTAATAAATGCTAATTAATGATGTTATTATTTGATTAAAAGGGTATTTTGGATTTTTTGCTTAAAAAAGGTGGCTATTTATTGCATTTCTTAATCCGTGTGCATTCCTCCAAAACGACAAATAAAAAAAAACGGAGGGAGTATTATTTTACATTTAAAATATTATAACAGAAATACCTCAAAGTTATGTTTTATTTGTTTCACACGTTTCAAGAGAATCTTCAAAATACTTGCCAAATATTACTCATCCAAACCATATCAAACTAAGCCAATATACATCCAAACAGCGCCTATTAGTTACTGTTTTTCTCTAGGTTGTCTCCTTGCTTGTGTCTTGAGATAATGTTTACTTACTGTAAAATTAGTGGTGACAGTGTTTTGGACACTTTTTTCTTATTAAATTTTTTGCTTTAGGATGGAACCTAATCATACCTTCTATCTGCACATGTTTAGAATATATTGACCACAAACCATTTATAATAAATACATTTGATGGTTACTACTTAAAAATAATGTCCTTTCAATTCATCTTTACTATTGTATATGTTCTTTGCCGACTTAAATTCATGTTCTCACTCTAATCTTACTTTTTTCAATGTATATAAACAAGCCTTTACGATGGTTTTATTTGCAAGTGGACTGCTATCTCTTCCCTCTTAAAATTTCTAGTTGCAGAAAGGTTTCTTCTTCTTACATTAGATGGCATATATTTCTAGTTGAATTTTTCTGTTATATTGCGGAAATACGTCAAGTTATTGTACTGTCCTGGAAAAATTGTTTAAGATGATGAATCTTGGATAGGATGTGAATCGTGATTCTTTAATAGGATGTAAAATTGACGGGTTTGGTGAAGAATTAGTATTATTTGTAATGCACATCAAGTTTGATAGTATGAATATTGGTTGTCTTATTTCGTTTGCTTTTGCAGGTAGAGCTAGCGAACTATCTATATGATAACTTGCGGTCAATTCCCGATATTCGTATCTATGGACCAACACCTTCAAAATCCATGAACCGTGCAGCACTTTGTTCTTTCAACGTGGAAGATATTCATCCAACAGATATTGCTACTTTCCTTGATCAACAGGTTACAAAACAATGATCACCCTTTGCTTGCAGATTTTTATATTTGAAAATTAGCAGATTCAAAGACGGCTAAGTACAATTTTTGTCTATCATTTTTTCGTATTTGGGGAAAATTCTTTGTTTGGAAAGTTAGCAATTACCATTTCTGTAGATGACATACTCCTTACGTTTACCGTATTAATTTTCAGCATAGTGTAGCTATTAGGTCGGGTCACCATTGCGCTCAGCCCCTTCATCGTTATCTAGGAGTGAATGCAAGTGCACGTGCAAGACTTCATTTCTACAACACAAAAGAAGATGTAGATGACTTCATTCGGGCACTCAATGACACCATCAATTTTTTTGCATCTTTTAAGTGAAAAGGTAGAGAGACATAAGGGGCCTGTTTGTCTCGCGTTTCGGAAAAAAATTTCATCTTTCCGAAAAGCGAGACAAACAGCCCAAGTGCTTTCCGAAAATGTAGGCTACAGTAAATTTTTTGCGAAATAAGTTTATGAAACAGCCCATTTTGACTTAGAAAGAACCCTACTCCCTATCTGGCTATCTCTACTCCTCTATTTCTCTCTCATCACCTGCGGCTGTCTTCTTTTTCTTTTCTTTTCTTTTCTCTTCTCTTCTCTCCTCTTTTCTTTCTCTTTCTTTCTTCATTTTTCTTTTGTCCTCTCTGCAGAAAATCACGGACCAAGATACTTTTCACCTTTTTTTCATTTGATTTTTCCATTTTCATGGGAGCTTTATGACAATAGAGAATAACACAGGGAATTTTTGACAATTAAAATTAGTACAGGGTGCCGTGTAGAAAACCCAGACTTACCAACCATATATGATATAACCCTTTAGTAATTTTCCTTTTGTTCGAATTATCCCAAAAAAAAAAAAACAAATAAAGAAACTACCTTTTGCTTTTGTTCAAGAAAATGATCTCATGGTGTGGACGAAATTTCCAGGCAATTGAAACTTTGGTAATCCACTCTGTATTTTGTAAAGCAATTTGTTTCTTTAATGGTTTCTGGGTTTGGTTTGAGTTCTTGTAATTTTAAACTTTTGAGTTCATAATCTGATGCAGTTTTTCAAGAATGGTAGTTTATGTGGGTTACGTTCTTAAAAGATTGTTTTATTTAATTTCTTACTCAAATCAAGCGGTAGGTATAGATTGGGGAAAATTCTTAGATACACCCGGTCTATAAGCTGAGTGGTAGACCTTGTGGTCTAGATTATGCCACATCATTTATAATTACTTAAAATTCAATTATTAAATTTAACTAACCCAACTAGATTAAATTAGAGTTAAATAGAAATAAATAATTAAGTGTGAGCCATTTTTCTAATTATCATAAAATTAATATTAGTTAGAATTTAACAGAAATAAATTTTCAATATACTCGTTAGGTTTTGTTTCTAGGAGGGAACTTCAAAACTCTTCAAGAGTACGTTTTGTTTTTATAATTGAACCCTATTAAAATTCCTTGGTCAATTATACAATTAAGGGTGTTTTAAAAATGCTATAAAAACAATTTTAAAATAATAGTCATGATTGGTTGGATAACATATGGGGTTCATTCCCACCTTCGTGGAATTAGTGACATTAATTGTAAAATTGCCGTTAATTTTTGTTATGCTAGACAATAATATGTTATTTTTGTACGTAGATTAATCTGGATATTATGTAATAACTATTAGGTTAATATTTTAAGGATCTTTTGTAATTTGTAGCATATTTAATAATTAAATTAAAAGAATTTTATTATAATATTTATAAAAAAAAAATTTAATCTACTTTATTTTTTATTATTTTAGAAAACACAAATAATAATTATAAAATATTATTTATCACATATATTACATATAATATATACATCAATTAATTAATTATATATAACTAACTGATGTGACATAAAGTCTTACACTATTCTTACACCTAATTAATTAATTCAAACCTACAAAAAAAACCTACACTTACTTTTTTTCCCAAACAACTCTCCCAAAACCCAAACAAACAACATTACGCAAATCGAGATTATTTCTCAAACTTCCACCACTTTCCCAAACCACTCTCCGAAAAGCGAGACAAACAGGCCCAAGGGGTTTTATGTACACATACAGAGTAATAACTCTTATTTATATCCTTTCACAGTGAGAATGTGTCGCGGATTAAAATAAATGGATCAAAGACTTTTACTCCATTCATTTTTTTTTTCTGTCATGTGCATTCAAAAAGCTACTAAGGGCATCTCCAATGGTGGGCTCAGGGCGCGCGTGAGGGCCGGGCTGGGCTGGGAAATCGTCTCCAATGGTGGTTCGGGGCGGGGCGCGAGGCGGCACGGGCTGGGCTGCGAGCTGCGGCGGGAACGGGCGCTGGAACGGAGGCCGCGTGAAGAAGAAAGTGAAATAGTGGAGAGTGCTATGCACTCTCCCCCTTTAAATCAGGTGGCGCCACTTGGCGCCACCTGATTAGTCCATCTTTTTTTTTTAATTGTTTATTGATAGTGTTAGTTTTGTAAATACGTATGCTGTGTATAATTTGTGATTCAAATTTGTAATATTTATATTAGAATAAATGGTGTATTGTTAATATTAGAATATAATTTAATATAATTTTTTAAATTTTAATTTTAATTATAATTATTAATGTTTTAATAATAGTAACATTAAAAATGGCTTTAATTATATCTCCCATTTGTTAGTATATTAAATGAAAATATAAATGATTTGTTAGTATATTAAATGAAAATATAATTGCATACTTACACATTTTTTTAGTTTTTAATTGAGAAATGTAAATGATTTGTTAGTATATTAAATGAAAATATAATTGCATACTTATTGGAAGAAAAAAAGAAAAGAAATACAACAAAAAAATCTTGCTCGAGACTTATTTGGAGGATCATCGCATGAAGAAACCGACTGGTTCCAGAGGGCAAATCAATAAATGTTGTAATCTTCTTTATTTTTTTTTTCATGTGTGTTTGTTGTAACCTTTATCTTGTTTTTATGTGTGCCTTTTATTTAATATTATAATTCGTGTGTTGAATTAATTAAAATTATAATTTATATTTTAATGTTTAAATATTTTAATTATAATATTTTTAAATTAATTATATTATTAAAATTATAATTATTATTATTCTATAATAATAATTACTATTCTATTATTATTATTAATATCAATATTAAAACTATTATAAAAAGGGTGAGAGTGGGGAAGAATTTTTTTTGAAAGAAAATGAATGCTGGAGACCACCACTGGAGATGATCACCCAAAGTCTGGGCTGGCTTGGGGGCTGGCCCGGGAGCTGCCCCGGGAATGGCCCCGGAAAACCATTGGAGATGGCCTAACAACCCCATAGAAAATATTTTCTTCTTTTTGATTAAAAAAACATAATTCATTGCTTTTTTACTAAATGAAATTGAATTTGAATTAATTTGTTTTCTTTCCTAAGCCCACTGTTCTAATAATAACAATTCGGTTAAAATTTCCTCCATAATTTCTTCTCTATCTCTATCTCTACTATTATAAAACTATCTCTATCTCTACTATTATAAAAGTAGAAATATTTCTTTACTTTTTTGTATAGATCAAAATGCTCTCAAAGTGATATTTAAATTATAAATATATAAAAGACTAAAAATAATTAAAGATATATATTTAGATATGAAATCTTATTATATTTATCTCATACATAAATTTATAAAATTTATAAATTCTCTCTTACATTAATTTTTATAATTTTAATCTTTTTCTCTTATAATAGATAAAAACGAACTATAAGAAAACCCCATTATTTTAAATGGCCCCTATAATATAAAAAAATTGTATTTTAGCATCAATATTTATGAAAGTAAGAAAATATAAATTTAGATATTTATTACAACATAAGTCATAAACACTCTAAATATAAAAATTTAAAATGAAATTCTCTTAAATATCATTATGTTACAAAAAATTAAAATTGAATCGCATTTTACTTTGAAAGAATAAAAATTTATTACGAGTATTACTTAACTAATTACGTAATTTTACTTTGGCTATAATAGAAAAATATAAAGAATATATAATAATATCAAGACATGTTAAATCGATAATTTTTATTCTTTCTACGAAATCATTGAAAACATGTGAAATTGATGAAAATTCAAGTAAAATTGGTGAACAGGCGAAGTTGATGACAATTTGAATGAATTCGATAAAAATGTGCCCCTGAAATCGATAAATACATGTGAAATCAATGAAAATTCGTAAAAGTACGATGAAATCGGTAAAACAGCATCAGTAAAAAGCAGGTTAAATCAGTGAAAATGTTGGATAAAGATGAAGATGAAGGCACTGAAGACAAGTTTTTAAGGGAGGTTTTGATGCATTCCAAAACTTCAAAAATTGGCTAAGTATGGAGCAACTTAGCTGATGATCCCTTTGGAAGGAATTTTGACTAAGTAAAGAAGACATCAGAAGAGTCAAAACTCCAAGGTCCAAGACTTCTGATCTGCTGAAGGAAAGTTATCAGACTGATGAAGATCAGCCGACTCAAATCAGATTTGTTCAATTTTGAGATCAGCCTTGTTCGCCATCAGACTAGCACTTTCGACAGCCAAGTGGAAAGGATCACCAAGTCTTCCCAACGGCAATAAATGCCCCTTGGAGTAATAAATGCTGAAGTACAAGGTTATTAAAGACAAATGATTGAAGATTTGCTTCACATCAGCTGGGTGCATTTAATGCTGCCTGCAGAATAGTACTGTTCATAGTACGGTTAGACTGCAAAAGAGCCGTTCGCGGAAATTAAGAACCAGTACTCGAGGTTTTGAAATCTGTCTCTCTTCAACGGACATTTTTCAATCTTCAAGTATAAATAGCTGAGAGAGACGAAGAGAAAGAACAACACAACTCTGAGAAGAATTTACGAAGCAAAATCTCTTAAGTCTCAAGAACAGCTCACTCATCAGCTTAGTCATTAGTTGACAAAAGCAGAGTTGAAGAATCAAGTTAAATACATTTTCTGAGTGAATTTGTAAACTGTGAGTGTTGTGAGGAGAGCTTATCCATCTTTGTGAGTGATAAGTCTCTGTAGAATAGGAGTTTCTTTGTGATTTCCTATTGTGAACTTGTGGTCGTTTCATTTGTTGTTCGACGCAAGCAGAGTGTACTGGTTACTGTGTGTTTCTAGTATAACCCAGAATCAGAGTTGATCTGGAAGAGTGGATTAAATGATATTCAAATCCATATAACCACTATAAAAATTGATTGTGTTTTTACTTGACTGTTCATTGCATATTTTACGTCTGCATAAAAACACTTCACTTATCAGTTTGAAAAAGCTTTTAAAAGTTGTTTTAAACTTGGGGATAACATTTTCAAACTGATCAGACTACTTGTGAAAAACACTTTATTAATCCGCTGCAAGTACTCTAAGTCTTAAAACTGATTTCAACTAAATCAGCTAAGTCAATATCAGTTACGTGGTCTACAAAGCTGTTTAAAGATTTGTTCGCAAACAGCAGAGTACATTACTGTTCTGAAATCAGCTTAGTCTGTGTATTTTCAGAAAAGTTTTAAAGTAATTTTTAGAGGGAAAAGTTTTAGAGGTCTATTCCTCCCCCCCCCTCTAGACCTCATCTGACCACTTGGGACCAACAAGTGATATCAGAGCAGGTGGTTCATTAGAATCAGCTGCCTGATCAACGAGCTTGATCCAAGTGTTTTTCAAAGGGTTTCAAAACTTTTCAAAAGAGCATCTTTTTGAAAAATCAAAACTTTTTGAAAAATGGATTGTATCAGCCATGTTCCCCACATTGCTGGTATGTCTTTCGAGGACTGGAAAATCAGGATGGAGATTTTCCTTGCTGCTTATAATGATAACATGTACACATGTATCATTAAAGGTCCATTCAGATTCACAAAGACCATAAAAATAAATGAGATTGATACGGTTGTGGAAAAAGACCTTCATGAGATGACTCCAGAAGAAATAAAGCTTTACAATCTAGATAAAGTTGGGAGATTCATCATGACTAAAGCCCTGGATAATGATCGGTTTGACAAGGTCAAACATTGCAAAACTGCAAAGGAGATGTGGGACAAATTCAGAGACATGAACGAAGGCAATGATGCCATAAAGGAGCATCAACTCACTGTTGCCTTGGAGAAACTTGACAACTTCAAGATGAAGTCTGGAGAAACCATTGATCAGATGGATACCAGATTCACCAGAACCCTGAATGAAGTTTTAAAGTTGGGAAAGACCTTCACTGACAAAGAGATCACTGTCAGAGTGCTGAAGGCCCTACCTCCAAAGTTCAACATGAAAGTGACAGCAATGGAAGAATCAAGGGATTTGGGAAAAATCTCTCTTACTGAGCTGTTCTCTGTACTCAAGGCATTCGAGTATAAACTGCCTAGAATGGGAATTGAAGAAACCTCAACTTCAGGACCCACAGCTGCACTAGTTGCTGCTGAAAACACCAGAAGACCAGCACAGAAAAGCAAGGAAGTGGACTCATCTGATGAAGCTACTCTACTCAACAAAAAGGAGTACACTGCTGGAGATGTTGCACTGTTGATGAACAACTTCAAGAAGTTCTACAAAAGAAAAATGAAGAACAAATACAACAATGCTTCTACTTCTAAACCTAACTTTTCTTCTCAAGATAAAGATGATTATAAAGCAAAACTAATGTGTTACAACTGCAGGAAATTGGGACACTTCATCAAAGACTGCTCATATCCAAAAGCAGAAAAGTACACTGAAGAGGAGAAGAAAGTGAGAAAAGAAAGAAAACATCAGAGAGGCAAGGCAATGATGGCTGAAGCAGAAAAGCTGACTGCTGTCTACTCATCTGATTCAGATTCAGACACGTCTGATGAAGAATCGTCTGATGAAGAAAAACCTGCTCTTCTGTGCCTGATGGCAAAGGAATCTGATGACTCTGAGGATGAGGTAACTCCTCTTAACAATGAATTATTTAATTCATTTGAACAAATGATGCTTAACAATACTGGTATTGCTGAAGCATATAAAAAGCTTAAGGAAGAGATGATATTGCTGAAAGAGCAAAACAGTTCACTGAAACTCATAGCTGAAAAGCCAAGAGAATCAGCTGAATATAAACAGCTTGAGCAAGAATATGAGTCTCTGAAAGCTGAATGTGAAGTTTATAAAAGAAAAATCATGGAACTTGAAAAGGTTATCGAGTCTCATGAGAAATCATCTGTTGCATCCACGCATACATCTAGTAAACAGAAGACACCTTTAGAAAATGATAAGCAAGAATTGAATCATACTGAGAAATTTATATCTGCTGACAATAGTAAGGTCATTCTGTATGTTCAAACTGCTAGACCTACTTCACCTGAGAAAGTGGTAAAGGAGAGGAAATCTCCTAAGGCTAAAAAGAGCAAAGAGCCTAGTGTAGGAAATCAGACTAGTAAGACCAAACAGCAGAGTCCTAAGAAGTCTGCTGATAAAGCTAAAGTGAATCAATCTGTTGGTAAAACTAAGTCAAAACAAATTGAGCAAGCATCTAGTAAGCCAAAGAAGCATAAGAACAAGAAAAATCAAAATGCTTGGTATGGAAATGAGTCATATTATGTGCAACCTGCTGCATATCATCCTATGTATCATGCACCTCAATTTCCTAGTTACTATGCACCTTACCCTGCTCATCCAATGCATGCATACCCTGCTTATCATGCACCTTACCCTGCTTATGAACATTATTCTTATCATACTGATCATCAACATGACTTATCTGACAATTATGATAAAAATGAAACTGTTCATGCTCCTGTTAAAACTCAGAAGCCTAAGACATCAACATCTTGGGTTGTCAAAGGTGAAACTAATCCTTCAGGACCCTCTCAATAAGGGTACCTAAAACAATTTTATTTTGTTTTGTAGGTTAGGATTAGGAGTAGGAGTAAAGTAGAGAAGATTTGGTACTTGGACAGTGGATGTTCAAGACACATGTGTGGAAACATACATGAGCTGACTGATGCAGTTGCTGTGGATGGTCCAAAAGTCACTTTTGGAGACAGCAAAGAAGGCAAGATTGTAGCTAAAGGAAGAGTTATCAAAGGAAACCTTGAGATATCTGACGTCTCATATGTTAAAGGCCTAAAGTACAACCTGCTGAGCATAAGTCAATTTTGTGACAAAGGATATTCAGTCATCTTCTCAACAGATAAGTGCTATGTTGAACAGATTGGTACAAAGAAGGTAATTTTAACTGGAAGAAGACAAGGAAATATCTACATAGTCGACTGGAATTCTGCTGATAAGAATTCAAGTGTTTGTTTGGTGGAATCTGCACCAAGTGAAGTCAGTTGGCTATGGCACAAGAGAATGAATCATTTAAACTTCAAGACCATCAACAAATTATCAAGAATGATCTGGTAGAGGGGATTCCAAAGGCAGTCATGAGCAAAGACAAGCTCTGTGACGCATGTCAGAAGGGTAAACAAATCAAGTCATCATTCAAAGGCAAGAAGCACCAATCTTCTGGAAGAATATTGGAGCTGCTACATATGGACTTATTTGGACCCATTGATCCAGTCAGCAATGGTGGAAAGAAATACTGCCTAGCTGTTGTGGATGATTATTCAAGATATACTTGGGTGATTTTCATGAAGAAGAAAAGTGAAACCAAGGAACATCTTACAAATATGATGGAACTAATCCAGAATGAGAAGAGTATCAAAATATTGAAGATCAGATCAGATAGAGGGACAGAGTTTACAAACTCTACTGTTGAAGTGTATTGTAATATCAAAGGAATACATCATGAGTATTCAGCTGCTAGAACCCCTCAACAGAATGGTGTTGCTGAAAGGAGAAACAGAACACTCAAAGAAGCTGTCAGGACCATGATAGCTGAAGCTAAGCTGCCACAAAGATTTTGGGCAGAAGCAACAAATACAGCATGCTTTACCCAAAATAGATGTATGATCAACAAAAATCAGAACAAGACTCCATATGAAGTTTGGAACAACAGAAAATTAAACATTCATTACTTTAAGATTTTTGGTTGTAAATGTTTTGTATTGAATAATGGGAAAAATCACCTTACTACATTTGCAGAAAAGGCTGATGAAGCTGTTTTTGTAGGATACTCAACTGTTAGTAAAGCTTACAGAGTTTTTAACAAAAGAACATTACTAATAGAAGAATCTATCCATGTAGTATTTGATGAGCCAAGTCAATCTTCTGAAAAGAATCAAAGTGTTAATCAAGATCTGTCTACTGATTTACAGAAGTTAGACATTGGAAGAAATGAAGAATATGTTCCCATCATACTACCTAATCTTTGTTCAGCTGCTAACTCAAGTGCTGTTCAAAATCACAGTGCTGATTG
The DNA here is from genome assembly GCA_038501285.1 of Penstemon eatonii. Classification (NCBI taxonomy): domain Eukaryota; kingdom Viridiplantae; phylum Streptophyta; class Magnoliopsida; order Lamiales; family Plantaginaceae; genus Penstemon; species Penstemon eatonii. The sequence continues at coordinate 43,435,987 of CM076713.1, forward strand.
TCTAACAGACGAGTTGCAAACAGCTGACAGACCAGAGACTATTCAACAGACGACAAATGTTCATCAGTCTACTGCTGGAACTCCAACAGTAGTGTTGCAAGATCAAGACAGAGGACAACATCCTGATCTGCAACCTGATCTCAGATGGCTCAAGAATCACCCACCTGAGTTAGTCATTGGTGATCCTTTAGATAGAGTGAAAACAAGAAGAGCTGCTGCACAAGATGCTATGTTTGTCACATTTCTATCTCGAATCGAGCCTAAGCAAATTGAAGAAGCTCTCAATGATTCCTTCTGGATTGAAGCTATGCAAGAAGAGTTGAATCAATTTGAAAGGAATGAAGTCTGGTACTTAGTTCCTAGACCAAGTCATCAAAGAGTAATTGGCACTAAGTGGGTTTTCAGAAATAAGATGAATGAAGATGGTGTTGTTACCAGAAACAAAGCAAGACTAGTGGCCAAATGTTATTGTCAAGAAGAAGGAATTGACTTTGATGAGACATTTGCACCAGTAGCAAGACTTGAAGCAATCAGACTGTTTCTAGCCTATGCTGCTTACAAGAACTTCACTGTCTATCAGATGGATGTGAAGTCTGCTTTTCTCAATGGAGAATTGCAAGAAGAAGTGTATGTTGAGCAACCTCCTGGATTTGAAGTCTATCAAGAAGAGGACAAGGTATATCGTCTGAAGAAAGCCCTCTATGGACTGAAACAGGCTCCAAGAGCATGGTATGATACCCTATCTGATTTTCTTTTAATTAAAGGATTTCGAAAAGGTAAGGTAGATAAAACCTTGTTCACAATTGAATGGGAAAATCATATATTACTTGTGCAAATATATGTGGACGATATTATTTTTGGTTCAACTAATCAACAGATGTGTGATAAGTTCTCCAAACTGATGCAGAATAAGTTTGAAATGAGCATGATGGGTGAACTTAATTATTTTCTTGGTTTGCAAGTTAGACAGTTGCCTGATGGAATATTCATCAGCCAAGCAAAATACACAAGAGATCTGTTCAAGAAGTTTGGTATGGAAACTAGCTCCACTGCTACAATTCCTATGTCTACAAGTCTTCGTTTGGATAAAGATGAAGATGACAAATCAGTGGACATAACCAAATATAGAGGCATTATTGGTTCATTGTTGTATCTAACAGCAAGTAGACCTGATATAATGTACTCAGTTGGAGTCTGTGCAAGATTTCAATCAAACCCCAAGGAATCTCATCTCTTAGCTGCCAAGAGGATATTGAAATATGTTAAAGGCACTCAAGAATTGGGATTGTGGTATCCTAGAGAATCTGGATTTGAGTTTATTGGTTATTCAGATTCAGACCTTGCTGGCTGCAAAATTGACAGAAAGAGCACAACAGGTGCCTGTCAGTTTTTAGGTAGTCGTCCGATCTCATGGATGAGTAAGAAACAGACTTCAGTTTCTATATCTACTGCTGAAGCTGAATATATAGCTGCTGGAGCTTGCTGTGCACAGATACTTTGGTTGAAACATCAACTAGAAGACTACAACATCAAGATCAGTGGAATTCCAATCTACTGTGATAATACAAGTGCAATCTCACTCACTCAGAACACTACAAGTCATTCAAGGACTAAACATATTGAGATCAAGCATCACTTCATTAGAGATCATGTGGAAAAAGGCAATGTTGTGATTGAGTATGTTCATACTGATAATCAGATTGCTGACATTTTCACTAAACCTTTAAGTGAAGCAAGGTTTTCAACTTTAAGAGCTGAACTAGGACTACTAAATTTGGATGCATAAGCTGAGGGGGAACTTATCAGAAGACTAAGTTCAACAGCTTACATATCCATATTATCTTCAAGGATTAACTGTCAACAGACTAGTTAACTTATGAATTCTTAAACTCAGGGGGAACGTGTAAGACTAGCGGTACTTCTGAATTAAAGATGAAATTTGTTAATGTCAGTTAGTTGAAGTTATGTTGTTAACAGAAGACTCAACTATCGAAGATTGAAGTTATATTATCTAGCTGGATTGACAAACAGCTGAGGAAGGTTATCAGCTATTGGCTTTCACTGATAACAGCTTTGTCATCAGGACAGTAGTCCATCAGATAAGTATTTATTTTACTCATCTGATTACTCAAGTAAAAGCGGAACTGATTAAAACGTTTTATTTAAAATACGCTTTTATAAAGTAACAGATGGGCGGTACAGATTCCCGCTCCTCACTTAATGCGATTTGAATTTGAAAGGTCGTAACTGACGCCGCACGATCAGCACTGACATGAAACGGATCTAACGGTTGGCGGATATCACGGAATTTAAGATACCCTAACTCTATAAATCCAGATCTGATCAGCCATGTAGTTTTTACGCACCCAAAATATTCAAAAGCACTTGTGCTTTTTAACTGCAAATTCTCTGCAAAAATTCTTCATGTTTTCTCTAACATTCAACAGATCGAAATGGCTGCTGAAGGTATGTTCTTAGTTTATGAATCCTACTACTAATCTGGTACGGATTTGATGAAAGAACTGTTGGAGAAGTTCAAATCGGCTCAGTTGGTGAATTTCATGGAATATAATGAAGGCATAATCTGGACCGACCAGGTTATGGAGTATTACAAGACAGCAAAGGCTGACTTCAACAAAAGAGAGATTAAGGCTACAGTGGGTGACAAATCTGTTGTCATCATTCCAGAAGTTCTTCATGAACAGTTTGGACTCTCCAAGTCTGGAAGACACGATGTCACTGTGCTGACTGAAGATAAGCACCAACAGTTCTGGGCGATCTGCGCCAAGGAAGGAGAAATGTTGACTGACAACATTAAAAAGAGACAGCTGAAGGACGAATATCAGAGGATGGCTGATATGGTCTCTAAGCTGATAGAGAACTGCACTTTTTCACTGGATGCTGTTACCATGAAGAGGTTCAGCATCATGGCTGCCATATACTATGGGATGGAAGTCAACTGGTCCCTTATAATATGGTAAATCTTTGCTGACTTCCTGGAGGTGAAGAAAGGAAAAGGCCCCTCCACCAACCACAGAATTACACTCAGTTACCTTCTGTCAAAACTGGGCTGTACTATGACAAATGGAAAAGAGATCCATAAATCAAAGGCAATGTCCAAATACTTGCCTGTGTTGAAGAGGAAGGCTGATGAGCCTGAAGAGGCTGAAGAAGATAAACCAAAGGAGGTTCCTGCCAAACGGCAGAGGAGATTGGTTAAAACATCTGACTTAGCTGTTGAAACCAAGAAGAGAAAGGCTGTTGTCGAGCCTAAAAAGACAGAAACTAAAAAGATGGAGAAAGTGACTTCTGCTGATGAGGCCACCAAGGCTATTGAATCAGTCGTGACTGATGTAAGGACTGGATCCCCTGCATCACCATCAAGAACTCCATCACCCGAGAGACCTGCTGAAAGCATCTCTCTGAGGACAAGGAGCCAACAAAGAGACACAGCCTCAACAACTGTTTACCGTGAAGGGAGAACCAAAAAGACTGCTAGAAAGCAGATGAACTTTATAGAAGAGCCTACGGAGTTGGAGAATGTGGCTAGGGAAGACCCTGCCAATGCTGAAAAGGCTGCTGAAATTGTTGAGCCTGCCAAGGCTGTTGAGACTGCTGCAACAGCTGAGACTGCTGCACTTGACAAAGCTGATGAGCAACAGCCAAGTCAAGTCCCTCAACCAGCTGAGACATCCAAGTCTCAAGAAGTTCCAGACGTCCAAATCATCCACCCAATTGCTGCTCAACCTATCTCGTCTGCTGGACCAGCCCCTGCTGATAAAGGAAAGAGAAAAATTGTGCTAAGGAAAAAGAAAATTTCCAAGGCTGACAAGAAGGCTAGGGAGGAAGCTGAGAAAAGGAAGCAGGATGAGTTAGAAGAGAAGAAAGCACTTGAGCTAAGCAAAGCTCAAGCTGCTAAGGATGAAGCAAGACGAAAAATGTCTGAGGCAGAGAGAAAAGCTGCTGAGGACGCAGAAATGGCCATGGTCTTGGAGATAAGCAAAACTGATGTTTATGGTCCAATTCATGGAGGAGGCATCAAGATTAACGGAGCAAAGGATGAGGATGAAGAGAAAAAGCCCAAGATGCCTGCTGCCAAAGTCAAGACAAAGGACATTTATGAAGTTAGAAAAGCTTTTGAAATAGTATCTGCTGATAAAGAGCTTTTCAAGAAATTTGAAAAGACCTTGGCATACTATGATCAGAAGCTCATGCTGAAGACCTTGTTCAAACAGGAGAAACAAAGATACATCAGTTGGAGAGACAACATGTTGAACAAGTCTATAGCAGAACTTCAAAGTCTGAAGGAGTTAGTTGATGAAGAACAATGGGTTCTAAATTGGCTAAAGACAAACTCCATTCAGAAGGCTCTTGATCCAAACTATGTCAAAGATGTAATGCATAGCTATGCAAGAGACTTTGCTTTGGGAGAAGCCAAAAGGATCAGAAGCACCTTGCCTGATAAGAAGAGAAAATCTAAAAATGCTGAAGAAAGGGCAATCAACTTTGCTGTTATGGCTGCCTTGAAGAAATGGGCAAAGAAGTCAAGATATCAGCAAGGTACCTCAAGTGATTTGCCACTGCTGCCAAGTATTCAGCAGATAGTTTTCGGCAAGGAAGTAAAAGACTACTATGAAGTGCCTAAGGGGAACAATGCTTTTGTTAACCCTTGGATTATTGTGAGGCAAATCAGACAAACAACATGCTTCAATGATGATGGCATTATCACCAACCTGGTCTACGATGATGTCACTGATGAGCACAAGAAAGCTGATGAAACCTTAGCCATTGAGTGGAATGCTAAGGTCTCTGAAGATCATCAGGAGACAGTGATGGAAGACGTTCATGTCCACCAGGAGACTGAAGAAAGAGATGCTGCTGCTTCTGCTTCATCAGATGATGAACACTCATCACTGATGGAAGCCATCCAGATGTTGATGGAAAATTCCTTAAAGGAGCTGGAAGAGAAGCAAGGTAAGCAGCTGATGAAAGTCAAGGAGGAGCTGAAGGGAGAACTTAAAGCAGAGTTGGCAGAAGCCAACAGACTTCAGCTGGAAACTGTTCAAGGTTCAACAGAAAAGTTTATCAGAAGAGAAATTGACAGTATTCCAATTCCTCAAGACAACTCTTTGCAGCTAGTGAACAGCTTAACTGAACTGAACAAGAACGTTGAAGATGTGAAGGGTGATATGAATCACCTTCATACTGCCTTGGAAAGAGCTGATCACAAAATAGCAGACTTAGCTGCAACCCTCATTGAAATCAGTGATAAGGAGAAAGCTGTAAACGTTGGTTTGTTGCAGGAGTTGAACAAAGCTGGAGACATCATCCATGAAGAGCTTTCAACCATGCAAATCAACCTTGACTGCTTCAATGATCAAACTGATAACATCAGCACTACTCTGACTCACCTGATTGCAAGTCATGATGTAGTAAATCAGAATTTGAAGACTATAGGTGCTGCTATGAAAGTTCCAACAGTTGCACTCAACCCTACTGCTAAACCTGATGAAGTCATCAAAGCTGATGATGACAAAAAGGGGGAAGGTAAAGGGGAAGAATCAACCAAGGAGATCTCTGCTGAAGCTGAAGTCAACAAAACTGAAACTACAACCAAGACTGCTGAAGAAGAACTTGGAAAGGTAGATGACAAAGAAAAGATTGAAGAAGAACCTACCAAGTACAAGAACACTGAATCAGCCAGGAAAGCAATGGAGCTAATAAAAGAACAGCAACTCAAAGAGAAGATGGAAGCTGCTAAAGCAAACATTGTCCTGGATGAGGAAGCTGATGAAGAAGATGATGAAGAGTCATCTTATGAATATGAAGAAGTGCTTGAAGAATCTGATGAGGAAGCTGATAGTTAGAATTTGCAAAATCTTGTAATCAGTTTACTTTATCCATTCTTCAGACATCTCATCTGATGAACTTGCATTGTAATATCTTCTTTATTAATAAAAGGACAAGTTCAATCCAATACACTTTTTCTATCTCAGAAAATTTTGAGAATTACATTCTTTAGTTTATGTATTTAACAGGTACTAAGCTGAAGTTTTGTCATCATCAAAAAGGGGGAAATTGTTGGATAAAGAGGAAGATGAAGGCACTGAAGACAAGTTTTTAAGGGAGGTTTTGATGCATTCCAAAACTTCAAAAATTGGCTAAGTATGGAGCAACTTAGCTGATGATCCCTTTGGAAGGAATTTTGACTAAGTAAAGAAGACATCAGAAGAGTCAAAACTCCAAGGTCCAAGACTTCTGATCTGCTGAAGGAAAGTTATCAGACTGATGAAGATCAGCCGACTCAAATCAGATTTGTTCAATTTTGAGATCAGCCTTGTTCGCCATCAGACTAGCACTTTCGACAGCCAAGTGGAAAGGATCACCAAGTCTTCCCAACGGTAATAAATGCCCCTTGGAGTAATAAATGCTGAAGTACAAGGTTATTAAAGACAAATGATTGAAGATTTGCTTCACATCAGCTGGGTGCATTTAATGCTGCTTGCAGAATAGTACTGTTCATAGTACGGTCAGACTGCAAAAGAGCCGTTCGCGGAAATTAAGGACCAGTACTCGAGGTTTTGAAATCTGTCTCTCTTCAACGGACATTTTTCAATCTTCAAGTATAAATAGCTGAGAGAGACGAAGAGAAAGAACAACACAACTCTGAGAAGAATTTACGAAGCAAAATCTCTTAAGTCTCAAGAACAGCTCACTCATCAGCTTAGTCATTAGTTGACAAAAGCAGAGTTGAAGAATCAAGTTAAATACATTTTCTGAGTGAATTTGTAAACTGTGAGTGTTGTGAGGAGAGCTTATCCATCTTTGTGAGTGATAAGTCTCTGTAGAATAGGAGTTTCTTTGTGATTTCCTATTGTGAACTTGTGATCGTTTCATTTGTTGTTCGACGCAAGCAGAGTGTACTGGTTACTGTGTGTTTCTAGTATAACCAGAATCAGAGTTGATCTGGAAGAGTGGATTAAAGGATATTCAAATCCATATAACCACTATAAAAATTGATTGTGTTTTTACTTGACTGTTCATTGCATATTTTACGTCTGCATAAAAACACTTTACTTATCAGTTTGAAAAAGCTTTTAAAAGTTGTTTTAAACTTGGGGATAACATTTTCAAACTGATCAGACTACTTGTGAAAAACACTTTATTAATCCGCTGCAAGTACTCTAAGTCTTAAAACTGATTTCAACTAAATCAGCTAAGTCAATATCAGTTACGTGGTCTACAAAGTTGTTTAAAGATTTGTTCGCAAACAGCAGAGTACATTACTGTTCTGAAATCAGCTTAGTCTGTGTATTTTCAGAAAAGTTTTAAAGTAATTTTTAGAGGGAAAAGTTTTAGAGGTCTATTCACACCCTCCCCCCCCTCTAGACCTCATCTGACCACTTGGGACCAACAGAAAAAATGAATAAAGTTGGTGAAAACGTGTCATATCAATGAAAATTTACGTGAAATTGGTCAAATGATATGTGAAATCAATGAAAAAATATGCGAAATAGGTGAAAACGGGTTAATATTATGATAAAAACGAGTGAAATCATTATAAAAACAAGTTTTACCTACAAAATAAGGTGAAATCGGTAGACAAATGATTTAAAACGTAAAAAGCAAAAATAACAAAATCGTAAAAACAATGAAAATAAATTATGATTGATAAAAATTGGGTAAACAGTAAATAAAAATATTAAACTGGTAAAAGTGAATAAAATCGATTAAAAATGGATTAAATTGGTAAAAAATGAATTAAACCAATGAATTAACTAGGTGAGAACAAACTAATTTGCTCTATTTAATGACTTAAAAAAATTATGGTTAGTCTAATTTTTAAAAAATATTCATAAAATTAACTAGACATATACAACGTACGCGCACTTTCCTAGCTAAATATAAAAAAAAATCCTAAAATATATATAAAATTTAATTTATCTCCTATAAAAAAATCCTAAAATTTCTAAATTCTCTTATATCAATTTTTGTAATTTCTTCTTCTCTTATAATAGATAAAAATGAACCATTTAAAATACTATTATTTTAAATAGCCCCTAAAATATATATAAAATTATTATATTTTAACATCAAGATTTATTTAAATAAGAAAATGTTAACTTAAAGATTTAGTACAAGATAAACCATAAACACTCTAAATATAAAAATTTAAAATGAAATTCTCTTAAATATCATTATGTTACCAAAAACAAAAAAATTGAATCGCATCTTACTATAAAAGAATAAAAAATACTTATGACTCAGCTAATAACTTAATTTTAATTTGGCTAGAATAAAAAATAAAAATAAAGAACATTCAATAATATCAAGACATGCATAAATTCGAATTTTCAGTGAATTATTTTCGTGAAAAACGGTGAATTCGATAAAAAAAAATCTATAAAATCATTGAAAATATGTGAAATAGATGAAAATTCATGTGAAATTGATTAACACTGACAAAGTTGGTGAAAATTTGAGTGAAACCAGCAAAAAGTGCCCATGAAATCAATGAATACATGTGAAATCGATGAAAATTCAGGTGAAAATCGTGAAAAAATGATGAAACCGGTGAAACAACAACATCACTGAAAACAGGTGAATTGGTGAAAAATTTAATAAATTCGGTGAAATTGTGAAAAGAACATGTGAAATCAGTGAAAAAATATGCGAAAAGGTTAAAATGGATTAATGCGATAAAAACGTGTTAAATCAGTTAAAAAAAGTTTTACCGATAAAATAATGTGAAATTGTTAGAAAATGGTTTAAAATAGAAAAAACAAGAAAACAAAATTGTAAAACACAGAGAATAAGTTATAACCGATAAAAAAAAGGGCAAACCTATAAAATGGGTTAATTTGCTCTTATTTATGACATAATAAAATTAATTTTATTCTAATTATTAAAAATACCCATTAAATTAAGTAATTAACTTGACACGTAAAACGTACGTGCACTTTCCTAGTATATATAATTAAGTGATGAGAATATTATAAGTTGTACATTCAGAATTATGCCCAAATTATTATATGAGAAAAAAATAAGATTATGCAACACTTATCCATCAAACATTTATGCAACATGCGCAGGGTCAGACATCTAAAAGTGGACGAACGAACAAAAGGGTAGTAGAGATTTATTCATCGAAACATAAACATATTAATTGGTCATCTTCTCTCCCCTAATTAATTTCCTCCATCATCAATAATCAAATATAAATAATAAAACTCAAAAGGTATGGTGCAGAAGCTAGCATAATACTACATTATTGCGCACATGATCTATAATAAGAAAGAGCACCAAACTCAAAAGCAGCAGCAGTGACTTCTTTCTTTATTCCCGTTTCTCAAATTAAATTAAATATTTAGTCTAGAAAAAGAAACAAACAAGCACTCACTGGGTGATTAAATTAATTATCATCATCATATTAGGGCTCAAGATCTTCTGTACCACTTTTAGTGTACCACTCTTGTGTATCACTAATAATTAATTGCCACATGTACATGTGACAATTAAAATAATTGTCAAATGTACAAGTGGTAATTAATTATTTGTGATACACAAGTGTGGTACACTAAAAGTGGTACAGAGGATCTACACCCTCATCTTAGAGGAACCTCCAAAAGGGTCGAAGGATATCCTTGTGGGTGGGATCATCCCACTCCAGAGATTCCCAGCATTTTCTCTCTGTTACAATTTCATGGAGATTTGGAGGTGCGGAATAAGAAGAAGAAGAAGAAGAATGATCATCCTCCACGCTGCTGCTGCTACTACGGAGAAGCAACAAAGGCAGCTTCTTTAACTTTGTATAGTCCAATAAAGTAATATACTCGATGTAATTGCAACACATCTTTAATAATTTGGGTGAAATCGGTAAAAAAGTGCCCCCGCAATCGATAAGCACATGTGAAATCGCTAAAAAATTAGATCAAATTCGTAAAAAATGATGAAACAAGTGACAACATCAATGAAAAGTAGGTGAAATCGGTGAAAAATGAATAAAGTTGGTGAAAATGTTTCAGATTGATGAAAATTTAGGTTGGTGAAAAGAACATGTGAGATCAGTTAAAAATAACGTTCAAAATAGGTGAAAACGGGATAGTGTGAGAAAATCGTGTGAAAAATCAATTAAAAAAGAAGAGTTTAACTGATAATATAAGGCGAAATCGGTAGAAAAATTATTTAAAACGGAAAAAACAATGGGACAAAATCTTAAAAACGATAAAAATAAGTTATAGTCGATAAAAAAAAGGCATAACAGTGAAAAAAATTAAACTGGTTAAACCGGTGAAAAATTAATTAAACTCTAAATAGGTGAAAACGGATTAATTTGCTTTATTTAATGACATAATCAAATTAATTTTACTCTAATTTATAAAAAAACACCTATAAAATTAATTAGAAAAATAATTTAAAACGGAAAAAACAATGGGACAAAATCTTAAAAACGATAAAAATAAGTTATAGTCGATAAATAAAGGCATAACAGTGAAAAAAATTAAACTGGTTAAACCGGTGAAAAATTAATTAAACTCTAAATAGGTGAAACGGATTAATTTGCTTTATTTAATGACATAATCAAATTAATTTTACTCTAATTTATAAAAGAACACCTATAAAATTAATTAGACACGTACAACCACTTTCCTAGTATGATAAAAAATATGATAATGAAACACGTGAATGCGTACTGGGTTTGACCCATTACACATTTATGCGGGGTCAGACATCTACTAGATAGTGTAGCGGAACCTCCAAAAGGGTAGAAGGATATCCTTGTGGGTGGGATCATCCCACTCCAGAGATTCCCAGCATTTTCTCTCTGTATAAATTCTCTTGAGATTTGGAGGTGCGGAATAAGAAGAAGAAGAATGATTGTATTGGTGGCCACCATCCTCCATGCTGCTGCTGCTGCTACCACGGAGAAGCAACAAAGGCAGCTTCTTTACTTCCGGACAGCCCCTTAGAATAATTCGTTCGATGGAATTGCAACACATCTTTGCCTCCTCATGAGTACATATGCTCTTCAGTTTTGGTAGATTAATCAAAACCAACTCTTTTAACTTGGGCAAAGACACCACACACCCCCTCCCTTCGCCTGCTACTACTTGTATTATTTCTTCAATTTCATTACAATATTTAATGTAGATAGTTTCAAGATTCTGAAGGTCCAGTAAACCTAACTTCTTCATCTTGTCACATCCATAAATGTGCAGCTGTTTGAGAGAGGAAAATAAACCTATCGGATTCGGAGGTGCTGTCGTCAATGCAATAGCAGTAGCATCACCAACTACGAGACCCATCATATCCGGCATTTCTTCCAATCTAATTTCTTCAAGAGAATTTAATTCTTCTTCTGGTGTGGTGGTCAACCTTGCAATGAACTCGATCCCTTTACAACTTCTAAATTTGAGTTTATGAATGGATCTTGGATTGCCCCATCGGTGTTGCAAATCATCTGAAAAGCAGCTGCTTAAACCTTCATAGTAACGTAATTCTAGATTTTGGATGTCCTGACCCAGCAAAGTTACTTCGTTCCCTTCTCCAGCTTTCTTAAGGTTGCAATCAATCATCTCGACAACGCGCTTACAATAAACTTCTGATAGGTAATGAAATCGAAAATTTTCCCCACAATCACCAATTCCTATATAATAGGAAGTAATGTTCCCTTGACCACTTAGTTGAGATCTAACAAACGAATTGAAATCATACACGTCTTTCACTCCACATGAAACCTTCTCAAGCTGTTTCAAACTCTCAATTTCTTCTACGGCCACTTTTATACCAAATGAAAGAAAGAGATGCTGAAGATGTTGTAATCTGGGTAACAAACCTATCGGTAACATCTTTATTATGACATTTAATAGAGATAACATTTTGAGGTTCACCAAATTTTCCAATCCTTGAGGCACTTCCTGGATTTTATAGCAATTAGTGAGATACAACTCCTTAAGTGCCTTGAGCTTTCCCAAGTTCCCCACATGTCCTAGTTGACCACAATTGCTGAGATCCAGCACATTAAGGCTCTCCAAGTCACATACTGAATTTGGTAACTCCCTGATGCCAGTATGAGATAAATCAAGGACAGATAGACCACGCATTAAGGGGAAAAATGTATCTGGTATAAATTTCAAACTTTTATTCTCATTCAAAAGAAGTGTTGACAGTTTTGGACAATTTGGAGACATTCCTTCAAGTATTTCAGGTATATCATTTTCCATCAAGGACATCTTCTCAAGATCCTCTGTCCAATATTCTTCTTCACTCGGAAATTCCTTCAACGAAAGTCCAGCTAATACCTTGAATTTTGGATTGTCTCTAGTGATCACAAGTGCCATGTCTCTTACTAAATCATGCATTTTCACACTATCCCCAGTACTTTCTAGCAAGCACGCTTTCACTAATTTATCCAGTATGGCATGACCTTTGTCAATTTCTGCTCCCCTACTCTTTCTGTGATCTATTAATTTCTCTGAAATGAATTTGTTGATTAATTCTATCTTTTCAATTTCGTAATCTTCAGGATACAAAGAGCAGTACAAGAAACAAAGTTGTAATTTTGTGTACCCATTCCTAATTTTGCCTTGACTTGTATAGCGTGGACATAGACGATCAAAACTATATTTGAGTACTCTAAATACCTTCTCTTTCATGACAATGTTGTCATCTTGCCCTAACAGATCAGATTCCTTCAGTTCTGTTAATGTGTTCTTCCACACATGAATGTCAGTAACACCCCTCATACTTCCAGCCAGTGTGACGATCCCCAAGGGCAAACCATCACACTCTTTTGCCACAGCCTTTACAATTTCTTCTACTTGTGGGGTTAGTATCGTCTCTTGTCCAAGTATATCTTTGAACAAGTTCCACGCTTCATTCACACATAGTGTTTGTACTGAAACATTTCTATGACAGCCGATTTGGCAGCATACTCCATAAGAGCGAGTTGTTATAATCAATCTACAACCTTCCAAATGATGCGTAATACCCACTCTTATTAAACTTATATTGTCCCATACATCATCTAGTATGAGTACCAAGTCTTTAATTTGAGAAAGTGCTCGATTCAGCAATGCAGCTCTTTTATCCTCACCACTCTCAGTTGAAAGGTCTAATTGTATGTGTTTGGCTATGTCGTCTTGCAACTTGTTAATGCTAAAGTCTCGAGAGACTATGACCCAACATACATGATATTTAGTTTTTTCTAGAAGTAGGTTGTGGATGTGCTTGGCCAAGGTCGTCTTGCCTACTCCTCCCATACCATAAATACCGACTATTGGGATTTCATCAATCACCACGTACTTCCAAATTCTTTTCAGATTTTCGTCAAAGGCATCACCAAACAAATCAGTTGTCAACAAAGGCTCTCCCTTGGTTTCGTATGCATCAAGTACTAGCGATCCGCGAAAATTATCAAGCTGCTTTAAGAGTTCGTCGAACCTTGAACTAAGTTGATTAATTTGACCCCCTCTCAAGAAACGACTCATAAATCTATTTTGTTGTTGCAAATTCACAAATTCAATGTTGATTTTTCTCACATTGTCCAACCAAGTCGCAACTTCTGTTTTTCTCACCTTTCTCCGCGAATTCTCTAAATCATTTACTTCTTTCACAACATCAGAAGCTATACCCGTCAATTTGTTTGATTTTTCTTGTAGAGATTCTACAATACCACTGAAGCCAAAGCAACTTTCCACCATGTTAACCACGTGAGATGAAACCACACTTTCAAGAGGGCTGCAAACGCATTTTCCCAGCAAAAGGAGTAGAGATTCCATTTCAACTTGTCGGTTCTGCATGTACAGTAACATAATTAAGCACTCATAATTAGAATTAAAGTAAAAATTAATCTGCCAATTAATAACATAACATAATATAGAAGTGGATATATCTATTAACTGGAACGCACACAAGAGCCTGTTTTGCACCCAATTTCCTATTCACCTAATAAGATATAGGAAAAAGGTAAATTAAGCATACTATATAAAGTCAACACAAGGTACTACTATATATACAATTAAAGTGATTGGAGTTGGTAGTTGCAATTAAAATTAACTTAATTTCTCTCCTAACCCTCCCTACTCCTCAACTTTAAATTAACTTTGACCTCTCCAAAGCTTAAGGATATATAGTTTATCTTAGAAATAAGTAATATCTACTAAATGCTATATATTCATGGGGAATAATCTAACTGAGGACGAGGTTTGTTAATTGAGCTGGCCAGTTGAAGCAAGGTTAATTAACCTTGATTGTGCTTAATAAACCATGTGCTTTATTCATTATTGTTGGATGGATCACCTAATTTGAAGCTGTCGGGTGAAGGGGCCCGACTTATACATGACACCGGTGGAAGATCATTTGGATTTCCATAAAAAAAAAATATCATACTATTAGGCGAGGGTGAATGATAAAAAAAATATAATATCATTAGGCCATAATGAAGAAAGAATGTGAATTTCCATGAAAGTAGATGATAAAAGATATAAAACATATTAGCCCAAAATGAAGAAAGAATTTAAATTTTTTGTAAAGCAAAAAAGTTTTTGAGTCATTCTAAGATCATGCTAAAGAAATAAGTAGGCTACAGTAAGCAAATTGCTCTTACTTGTTATTTTTTATTACATATAGAGTTTTTTAAATCTAGATTGATTATTGAAGAAGGATTCCATAAAATAAAAAGTATCTGGTGTGCATCCGAGGATCGAACACACGAGATTTCTTAGATAATAACAACTTACCAGCTGAACAACAACTCTTCTTATTAATTATAATCATATACGTCTTTAATATACATATTTTAATTTCCGACCATTCATTCCAATGTTTACCAAAAGCTCCGCTCAAACACCAAAACCAATTAAGCCTAAACCAAAAATAAAATAAAATAAAGATATTTGTACCAGAACATGAATATGCATGCATCCTTTAGCTAACATATATGGTAATAATTAATTCTAATTACAATAACTTAAAAATGAAAAACATATTACAGCAGATCGAAGAGATCATGAATTAAATTGACTTACCTGAAATTTCAATAGCTTAGTTAACTCAAGAAGAAGCCCAAAGGTGAATAGAATTATAAAATAAGTGAGATTTATAAGGACATACTATCTCAATTACATAACAACCAACCAAATCTCATTATAGAATGCACCAAAAACATTATAAGGACATTATTTTGGTGCATTCTATAATGAGATTTTGTTGGTTGTTATGTAATTGAGATAGCACTTCATAAATTAACAAGTGTCGCATTTTTCATTTATGTTAAATTATTTAATTTCAAAAAGACAAAATGCCCTCTTAACTTATCTAATTTTCGTCGACACCCCAACCTAAATCCGGGTTCTCCCATTTCCCACCCCACCATTTATCCCACCCTTATGCACATATCCAGTGCCGGAGTTCTCCCATCACCCACCCCACCATTTCTCCCACCCTTACATATCCGGCGCCGGCGGGTGGTAGAAGGGACTGCTGGCCGTTCGCCTGGGCGAGCCGTCCCTCAGGGCCGTGGCCTATGCGACAACCCATATGCCGCGGCCATCGCCTGTGCGACGGCGTCAGATACTATACAGGCAGCGGCGGCGAATCTTATATTGGGCTAGGGTTTGTGTGTTAAAATTGGATACAACCCTTTTACTCTGATTTATTTTCAATTGGATCCTTTTGAATTTTCAACTTCTTACTTTATTAAATTTAATCCCCAAAATATTCAGTGCTTTGATTTTTAAATACTCAAATGAATAACATTAATTTTTCAATTATTACTAATTATCAAAATGTTTAGCGTTTTTAAAATATGGAAACTGATTTAATTTAGAAAGTGTTAAAATTATTTGTCAAGTTTAATATATGTTTAAAAGAAATAGTTAGATTTTTAAACAATGAGATGTCAACTATATTTGTTAATAATTTATATATTCATACCTATCTAACACTGTGAGTTTTCTTAGTTTAATCTTTTAGAACGTTAAAATTCTAGAAGTAAAATTTAATTAGAAAGACAATGTATTTTTGAAGTTACTAAATAAAAAAGAGTGGAAGGTTAAAAAAAGACATGAAATAAAATTAAAATGATGACGTATTTTATATGATAAATATTTTATATTGTCTTTAAAAAAAAAAAGAATATATGAACTAAAAAATAAATACAGTAATAATATACAATTAATTTTTATTATTGATATTATGTGAAATTCAATCGTTTTTGCATTATTTACCACATGGTAGCAAAATTAATTGTAATCTCAGCTAATTTCACAAAAAACAACATTATTGGCATCATTGGAACGTATAATTAGGTTAATCGTAATTAAAATCGATAATTAATTTGATTAATTGACCGAAGTCAACATTGTTAACCTTAACGTAATGTATAATTATGTTAATCGTTAATCAAAAGTGATAGTTGGCTAAGCTAATTGATAAAAGTCAACATATTTGATATTAGTGTAATGTATAATTACGTTAATTATAACCAAAATCGATAATTATCTTAATTAATTGGCATTAAGGTAATGTAGAATTAGGTTAATCTTAAGTGAAATCTATAATTGTCCCTAACGAAATTCAACATTATTGACTTTAAAGTAATGTATAATTAAGTTAATTATAATTCAAATCGATAATTATTTTGATGAATTGATCAAAGTTGACATTAGGAGTGTATAAAGAGGTTAATCGTAATCCAGATCAATAATTAGTTCGGCTAATTGATTAAAGTTAATATTATTGACTTTAAAGCCTATACGTAAATAGGTTAATCGTAATTGAAATCGATATTTGGAACGGCTAATTAATCAAAGTCAATATTATAGACCTTAGGATAATGTATACCTAAGTTAATCGTAATTCAAATGAATAATTCTCCTGATTAATTGATCAAAGTCAATATGGTTGACCTTATCGTAATGCATAATGAGGTTAATCGTAATCCAGCTCGATTAATTAACCAAAGTCGATATTATTGACCTTAGAACAATGTATAATTAGGTTAATAATAACTGAAATAGATAATTTTCACCTTCGTTTTTTGCCAATTTAACTCATTTTTTGTTCTTGTTCTTTTATCGATTTGATCCCCCATCGATTTTTTTTGTTATCTCATGTTCAGCCAATATCATTCATTCTTTACCAGTTATCCATTTTCTACCCGTCACCATTTTCTTTCTTTAACTCATTTTTTTTCTTCTATCTAACCTCTATTCGCATTGATTTGCCATGTTTTATCATATATTTTTAATAGACTTTTACATTTTTAAACATTCTATGTTTTTTTATTTGCCATTTTTTATCATATATTTTTAATAAACTTTTACATTTTTAAACATTCTATGTTTTTTTATTTATGTTGGCTTAAGCAAATTATAAGTTTTTCAGTTAACTAAATATTACTTTTTTTATTTAAAGGTTGTCTTTTGTTTTTAGGTTCTTTAAGTTTTTTAGGTTCTTTGATAAGTAATAATTTCTTAAGAATTTTCAAAAGTAATATCGATTTTACCTACTTGTACACTAAGTTTATCATTTTTTTAGCCCATTCTTTCACTGATTTCACTCTTTTTTGTGGTTTATCACGTTTCATAATCAAGCATTCAATTCGTTTAACCAAATTTTAGTCCGTTTTATCTCATTTGTTAATCGATTAATTCATTCTATCTGATTTAACCCAATTTTAGTATCATTATACTTTTTCTTTTGCTGATTTAACCTATTTTCTCACATATTTCACATTTTTGACAATTTTACTCAGTTTTATTTTTGTTCTTTAATCGATTTGATCCGTTTCTTTTTGGTTATACCGTGTTTAGTCGATGTCATTCATTTTTTTTTAATGGTTTTACCATTTTTTGTCGGTTAACCTTGTTGTTTAATCAATTACACCACTTTTTCTACTTTAACTCGCTTTTTTTCCTTATTCTATTTAACCCATTTTTCCATTGATTTCCCATTTTTTCTCATATATTTTTTAATTAAATTTAGTACACTTTTTTATCGATTTTAACCATTCCAGTTAATTAAACAGTAACTTTTTTTATTTAAAGGTGGTCTTTCATTTTTAGGTTCTTTAATTTTTTTTGAGATTCTTTGATATATGATAATTTCTTAAGAATTTTTCAATGTAATATTGATTTTATCTACTTTTACACTGAGTTTATCATTTTTTTTTGTTATTTTAGCCCGTTCTTTAATTGATTTTCTCTCGTCTTTTCTGGTTTATCACGTTTCTTAATCAGTCCTTCTATTCGTTTAACCAAATTACAGTCAATTTTATCTCGTTTGTTAATTAGTTCATTCATTCTCTAGTTTTAACCCAATTTTAGTCTCATGATAATTTCTTTCTTGTGATTTAACCTATTTTCTCACATTTTTCCAATTTTACTAATTTTTTATTTTTATTCTTTTATCAATTTGATCTGTTTCTTTTTCGTTATCCCTTATTTAACCGGTGTCATTCAATTTTTTTATTCATTTTACCAATTTTTGTTAATTTACCTTGTTGTTTTATGAATTGCACCACTTTTTCTGCTTTAACTCACTTCAACACGTCATTAGAAATTAAATTCTAATGA
The DNA here is from genome assembly GCA_038501285.1 of Penstemon eatonii. NCBI lineage: Eukaryota > Viridiplantae > Streptophyta > Magnoliopsida > Lamiales > Plantaginaceae > Penstemon > Penstemon eatonii. Next base: position 43,454,565 of record CM076713.1, read on the forward strand.
GCACGCTTCTAAGAACATAAATTAAAATCAAATCTCATAAATATCATTCTATAATTTTCATCTTCTTCTCCTATAACACATTAAAGTAAACCGTAAAACGTCATAAGCACTTTTTTAGGGAAAAGAAAATTAAAATAGAGTCTCTTAAATATCACTTATGTAACATAAAAATATATTAAAAATAATAATTAAAATAGAATCGCAGTTCACCTATGAATGTATAAAAAAATATTTATGACTTAGCTAAGCACATAATTCTTTTTTGGCTAGAGAAGCAAAATATACAATATTCGAAAATATCAAGATATGTAAAACCTCGAATTTTCATGGAATTCTTTTCGTAGAAAACGGGTGAAATCGGTGAAAAAGTACCTAAAATCAATTAGAACGGGTGAAACTGATTATAAAGTCCATGAAATCAATAAAAATAAAAACATTATAAATAGAAATAAGGAGAAGTCGGAGAACAAATGGGCAAAATGGTTCAAAATTTGGGAAATCAATTAAAAAAAAGGGTAAAATTGGTGAAAACATTAAAAATTGACGAAAACAAGATGAAATTGGTGAATAATGGTGAAGTTGGTGAAAGAAAGAAGTGGAACAAGTAAAATAACTTGCTCTTGAAATTGATAAGCTCATCTGAAATCGATGAAAAATGGGTAAAGTCGATGAAACATGTGAAATTGATAAAAATTTAGGAGAAATTGGTGGGAAAATATGCGTAACTAGTGAAAAAATGAGCGAAATCGGTAAAGAAAGAGCTTAATCAAAAAAATCGGGTGAAGCCAAAAAAATAGGTTTAAAACGAAAAAAATAAAAGGAATCGATGAAAAATGAGGAAAACAATTAAAACATGTTATAATCGATAAAAACAAGCAAATCGGTAAAAAATATTAAACCAGTAAGAATGAATAAAATTGACAAAAATATGGATTAAACTGGTAAAAAAATTGCATTTGAAATGATGGAGCAAGAGAAAAAAATTGGAATCTACATAAAAATGGACACAAATCATTTGATAAAAATCTAGGATTTCATTATTGTTTTTGTCAAACAATGCAAAAGATATGGGCTGGAGACTTCCATTCCAATGTTCTACTAAAAGAAAAATGTATTTCAAAAGTTGTGCTCAAACACCAAAACCAATTAAGCCTAACCAAAACTGATCCCATGTTCCCCCTCAGTCTCTCTCATAAGACCTTGATTAAAAATAAATAAAGATATTTGTACCAGAACAAGCATGCATTCTTTAGCTAACATTTATGGTAATTAATTCTAACCACAATAATTTAAAATTTAAAAGCATATTGCAGCAGATCGAAGAGATCATGAATTAAATTGACTTACCTGAAATCTCAGTAGCTTAACACAAGAAGCAGCCCAAAGCTGAATATAGAATTATAAAATCAGTGAGATTTAGAAGGACATATACTATTTTCCTACTGGAAGAAGAAAAAAGCTTTCGTAGAGTAATAGGTAAGAATTAAGAAGTCAACCAATCAAATATACATCTATGTGGATTAATAACATAACAGAATATAGGAGTGAATTTATCAATTAACTGGAACGTACACAAGACAAGAGTGTGTTTTGCAAGTACTTACAGCACCCAATTTCCTATTCGCCTAATTACTAACGGCAAAAATTCAATTTTTATACCGTAGAATAGATAAAAGTCTGTTTTTTATACAAATCGAACAAAAATCATACCGTAGAATAAACGAACATTTAAAAAATCATACTTCCGTTAATTTTTTTATCGGAATTGCCACATATCCGATATTTTTTCTTTTAAAATTAATATTAGTATTTATAAGTATAATTTATCTGTGATATATTGCGAAATGATCACCCTCTGTCTTTTGCCGATTTGCAAATTAACCCGTCTTCTTCTTCCTCATGCCCAATCCAGCCAGGCGACCACCCTCCCGACCACCGCCACCCCTACCAGTGCCCCCAACTTCCAAACAGCACCGCCGATTAGCACCTTCATCTCCTCCCTCGGCTGCCACCACCTTCTCCCTGAGCAGCCTACACCTCCTTCTCGGCCCCCACCACCACAACCCACCAAAATTTATCCCCACCGCCACCTTCTCTGCCCACCCCTCCACCACCTAAAACCCAAATATCGTATCATCCATGTTCTGATTCCGGGTGAAAACGGTTAGAATTGATGGAGGATTGACGAATTTTTTTGAGCCCTCATGGATGGGAAATTAGGATTTTCAATTGGGGATCGTGGAGAGAGACGATCAAAGGTGGGAAACGAAATCAAAGGTTTGAAGGATTTGATTTTAATTCCAGGTGGTGGAGGGTGGGCGGAGAAGGTGGGTTGTTGTGGTGGCGGCTAAGGGAGATGTTGGTGGCGGCTGAGGGAGTAGATAGAGGTGTGAATCTGGGGTGTTGGTTGGGGGTTTGGGGGCATAGGTTTTCCGATGGTGAGAAAGTTGTTGGGATGGGTGAGTTTTTCTTTTTCTTTTCGCTTAATTTTATTATTAATTAATTTTCTTAATATTAATATGAATTTAACGACCATATGACAATTTTGTAAAGAAAAACTAATGGCAATATTAAATTTGTAAAACTGGTTTAAAAAATGGACTTTAACCTTTTCTAATATTATGAAAATTGAATTTTTACCAATTACTAACTATACATAAAAAAAAGTTTCGAATACAGACTAAAATCCCTATTAAGATATAGGAAAAAGGTGAAGCATAATAAAGCCAACACAAGGTACTACATATAAAATTAAAGTGGTTAGTGGAATTAGTAGTTGCACTTAAAAAAGAAAAAAATATCTCTAGGCCATAATGAAGATGAATTTCCATGAAAGTGGATGATAGAAGATATAAAACATATTAGGCCAAAATGAAGAAAGAATTTGAATTTCCATAGGAAAAAAAAAGTTTTTGAAGCATGTACACTACCGGAAAGCAATGCTCTTCTTTGTTATTATTACATATTCAGCCTTTTCAAATCGTAAATTGAAGAAATATTTCATATAACGAATTTTTTTTATGCATCCGAGGATCGAACAGGAGGTATCTTAAACAATATTCAGCTATTATATATATATTTGAAATAAAATGTGAAAGCCCATTATTTGCTTAATTTTTTTTGACAATGGCCAACTATTAATTTTTGAATTAGCGTAGTGAGCTATAAAATGATAACACAGGGCTTTTTGGCTAATAAAATTAATATCAGCACACTGAGTGTTTTGCTGAAAAAAAAAATAACACGGGGGATTTCTAGCCAAATAAGAAATAACACATGTGGTCTTTTTGCAATTTGCTCTTTTTATAGAGTTGAGATTATCCAATTGATTAGATAGCATCATGCTTCCCAATATGTATTAGCTTAATAAGATGTTTGCACCTACCTATTATAAATTACTTAAATTTTAGTAAAGTATTCATTAGATGAAGAATATTTGCTTAATAAAATGAATTCATTAATTGATTACTCTATTTAAATCGCTACTGAATTTTAAAGCAATATTTACGTCATTAATATATTTTTAATATTTTTAAATAAATGCCTATAGAATTGATGATTTATTTCAAACGAGATTTGATGGTAAATTTGAACTTTGGAATTGAAGCGACTTGAATTTAGGATTCTAGATGAAGGGTTTGAGGAATGATCAATTTGTGTTTGGCTTGGAATTTTTGAGATCGAGCTCACAAAAAGTTTTACTATCACTAAATATTGTAAATAAAAAATATAACGTTTATGCTCGCAAGGTAGAATCAAATGTATATAGGATTCGTACTATATATTAAGCAGAACAACTTCATCAATGAAGAAAAACATATAATTATAGAAGATAAATGGAAATTTGACTTACTCGAAAGATGATTAGCTAGGTTAAATCCAAAGAAACCTGGGCCAGGTTGTTTAAAAACTGAAAGAGAATCAGAAGAAAAATACTATTGTAGTTTCTTATGATGAAGATGAAAGAAGTTTGCATAATGAGTATTTATGTTTGTTTTGTTCCTCAAATTATTCACGTAAAAAGTCAACTAATAAATCCAAAACTTCTTAAATCTAAGAATTAAATTAAATCACAGTTGTTTATTGATAATGTCATCCGTATAATTTTTCTTCGGGATTGGGTGGGAAAGAGGCAGGCAGTTTCTGCCTCTACATTTATTATGATTTCTAATATGCAAAAGTCTTAATAAAAAAGAAAACAAGGGCAATAATTGCACTTACTTGCATTTCAATACTCATTAATACGTGTATTGTGATTTTAATTATGCAAATGTCTTAATCTCATGCCCAGCAAGAAATTGACAATAATCTTCTTAAAATGAAATAGAATAAGAATAAACATGGTTTAGGAGAAGCTACATAGTGGGTAATGCATATCGGCCTTCTTTGCACGACATGTGTAAAAAGTGGACTTTAACATGTGATATATGTTTAAACATAAAGGGCCATCTTTGGACACGTGTTGATCAAAGGGAACCGAAATGCATTACCCACTATGTAGCTACTCCCAAATTGCAAGTGGGTAATGCATATCGGTTCTCTTTGATCAACACGTGTCCAAAGATGGCCCTTTATGTTTAAACATATATCACATGTTAAAGTCCACTTTTTACACATGTCGTGCAAAGAAGGCCGATATGCATTATCCACTATGTAGCTTCTCCTAAACCTTTTGGTTACTTAGATACTACACTAGTGGATTTAATACATGGGGGTTGGATGAATTACACATAGGCATAAAATGACAAAATATTGTCCCTTTATGCTTATATGTCACTCATCCAACACCCGGGTGGATTAAATCCACCGGTGTAGGTACTAATTTTCCTTCAAGGTGGCTTAACATTATATAGGAAATGTCATTTATGTCCATTACTCGATCCATATATATTCAAAGTCGTAGTTATTTCTTTATTGTTGAATCTATTTTTCTGTCCAATTTCTTTATTTTTAAGTTGCTGAATTTATATTACGTCTTTTTTTATTTTTAATATCATAATCTTATGTGTTGTGAAAGTTAAATAATTTGATTGGATAGAGTTCTTATGCATATAAATAAGGTTAATCTTGCAAATTGTATGAAAATTTACATTTATAAAATCAATTTTAAAAAGTCGGACCAAACTTTAAATTAATTATAGTAAAATCGATTTTACTAAAAACAATTATAGTAAAATTAATTTTGTAAAACTAATTATACTATTACTATGTAAGGTTTTGATTCGATATAATGTTTTATGTAATAGTATATTCACTATCTAAAAAAAATTATTATATAATTATTAGGCCAAAGTCACCCTCCTAATTAAAGAGAGCAACTGTCATTTATTTGACTTTCTATTAATTAATTATCTAGCTTAAGCCCCACGAAACTATGATTTTGTGACAGTATACATATGTGATATAGAATCATCAATTTATTTCGATTAATGTTAAAACAAAAAACTTAAATCTTTTACTTAGTATATATGTACTACTACAGAATATAGTAATTACTATTATAAAAACTATTTAGCATTTACGAAATTACAAATATTGATATTAGTTTGTACTAATTTGTCATATTCACATAAAAAAAATTTTAAAAAATATGTAAAATAAAATATTGACCTTCATGAAATTGAGGACACGTTGATGACCAAAGAAAATTGTTGTTTATAGTAAAAAAAAATTACAAATTCTTTTGACATTAAAGCACCAAAAATAAAAAATAAAGCGTTTAAGTAACTAATTGAAAAATTATAAAACCAATGAAATATAAAATAATACGAATTGGTTTTTTCATTGCTTCTCTTTATGGTATACACATGTATACAGAGGCGGAGGGTGATTTTTCTTTATGGTTTTTTATTTTTCTTAGCATTGTGTGATTATCCATTCATTGCTTCATATCAATCATCTCATTTTTTAAATAAGTCTCCTAGCTAATTCCAAGACTCCAAATTAGTTAATATTTGTCAAAAGATGTTCATTGGAAACAAAGGGAGTATACATTTACTTGCCTATTCAATTTCAAGTAATAAGGAAAATTTCATACGAAAATTAATCAAATAGATTTTTTTCAATAATTTTTTTTCCATAATTAATTTTGAATATTATATTTTGAAAAAGAAATTGCTTAAAATTTTGAGATTTATTAATTATTAGATAAATTTGATATCTTGAAAAAACGTAAAACAAAATCTAGAATGCTTAAATATTTTTGATATTATCAGGTTATCATTGATATGCACATCCAACTCTTTTTACAAGTTACTTAATAACTTCCTTATGTCTAATGATTGTTTAATTCATAATATAGTGTTGGTGTCTAACAATCTGTGTACTTAATTATTTCGATCTAACACAAAAAAAATAGTGAGAAAAATACTTACTTGTATCGAAAACAAAGATCACTTCAATCTTTACGTGAAAAACAAGGAAATTAGACTGAGGCTTGCCGAAACAAATTTCCTTAAGACAATATTTCCGGGGCTGTCACGGTGCATACAGTTTGATTCCCGGTAGTCTCCCAAGATACAACAGTCTGTTGTTCATTATTTGCACAAATAATGAACCCACGGCGAACCGAAGCAAATAGAAATTTCGACATAAATTTAAAGTTGAGATGAGAGTAATATTTTGATTATTGACGGAAAAAGGATACTTAATTGGCCAGATTAAGTCTCCTATTTATAGACTCAAAAATATCTTTTCACAAGAGACACAATGTTTGGATTGTATTGTTTCGATCCAAAGGGTACCTCTTCAGATCAAACAGACACGACCCCTAACTCTCAACTAATTTTATTCACATATAGAATATAAATTCCAACATATAGAACCAACGAGTGATTGATTTTAAGGAATTAACTAGTCCCACAAAGTGACGAAATTGTGTTTGAATCTCATGGGAAAGATTCCAATATAATATGTCTAATGCGCCTCAAAAGAGACTAAATTAGGTCTATGACATAAGTACCTTTGAAAAAAAAAAACTCTTATATATAAAACTGATTATATATTTTAGATTTGTAATTATTTACATGATTATATAAATTTTTATGTATAATTCATTTTAAAAGTTGTCACCATATTAAAAAATTTCATTTTGACAATAGCCATTTAAACAATTTTTTTATAATAATTACATTATAAATATAAATAATGAATCCGGTTTAATCTCGCCCCCCTCGATTTGAATTCCTGGCTCCGCCCCTGCATATATACCAAATAAAATCATACTTATTACATGAAGAAAAGTTAAAATAAGGTTTTATACAATAGAAAGTTTTAATATATTAATAGAGTGATATGATATATGCGTAACAACTATCTAATATTGACCAGCTCAAATAACTTGAATTGAATTGTATAAGTAAAACCAATAACATACTCTATATTAATTTTTTTTTTTTTTAGAAGACATACTCTATATTAATTATCCAACCTATTAGAAATTTTAGAAAAATAGTTGGGAAATTCAATTAATCATTAGGAAAACTAAAAGATAAAATATAAGTAATAAATCTGCGCATGCTTACAAACTAAATTGTACTGAAGCTCATAACTATAGGAACGGAGGTAAAAAAATAAGTAGTACTCTGAATGTTCAAAGAGGGAATAATGGGTGTTTGAAATGGTGATTTAAATAATAAAAATATGTAAATAATTATCAAAAACTACATAACTATATATGTAATTACAATATACAATTACACAAATTTTTTTTTTTTTAAAAAGATTGACCCAAAAATTACATTATACAAATTTAACCAAACAATAAGAATTAGGATGGACCACTTTAAGTTAAGTGAAAACTAGGAAGCATAATGGAATTTAAAAAAAAAAAAAAAACAAAGTGAAAAACTTAAATTTAACTTTAATAATACGTAGACTCATAAAATAAGCTTTTTTAAGTATGGACGCTGCACAAACACAATAATATAAGCAATATATATAAAACAACAAATCTAGAAAGAGTAATTAGAACGATTAAAATTATAAACTAACGGCTAGGTGAAAAGTTGACAAAGGAATTCAAATAAGAAACCTCGATAATATGGGAGGGGTTCGTAGTGCAATAAAACAAAATTTAATTTAAATAAGAATAAAAAAATTAAGAATATTATATTAAAAAAAGATCTACTGAACATAAAATTGAATCAATAGAGAAGAATATGAATTTAATTAACCTAACTTGAAATTAAATGAACAAAATTAAAAATTAAAATTTCTCTCAAAACATAAAAAAGGTCGATCCTGATACAATAATATTTAATTAGAAACATATAAGAACTTCGAAATTAAAAGTATGATTGATGTTGCTTGATGTTCAGTTTACGGCTGGTTAATTCGAAGGTGGAGTAGAATCACAATGAGATGATACAATATGAATAAAATCGTTTGATATTTATTTGCAAATACTTAGGAAATATGATTCATAATTTAATTTGATTTACCAATTTACTTAAAATGAAGTTTCTTTGTTAGAGGCGACCTATATTTATATGGAAAATTTCATTAATTTTGACTAAAGAAACTGATGTTTATGACGGACACAAAATTCGGAATTATCATAATTACGTGGGCTTTTAGTATTTTGCATTCTGAAATTATATAGTTTTGGCACTTTGCATATTGACTTAAAAGTTTTGGCATTTTGCATCCTGAAAATATTATTTATTTGGCACTTTGCACCCTATTGTGTGTTTTAGTAAGAGAATTCATTGGTAGAAGAGTAGAATAGTTATTTTCAAATTTTTTTTCACTTTGCACATTGTTAATATATATTTTGCACCCTTAAAATGTAGAATGTTCGCATTTTGCACCCTAAAAATTATAAAAAATTAGCTTTTTTTCACCCCGATTAAATTTTTTGGCACTCTGCACCCTAAAAATATAATTGTATGATATTTTGCACCATAATGTATTTTTCTTAAAAACAAACTCATGTTCGTCGGCGATGTAAAGATAAAATGGTAATTTCTATGCACAACAATCATAAACTTGTTATTCTAAATTTATTTTACTTTATGGTAACTTAGTTATAACATTTTCTCTCAGTAAAATTTAGATTAAAAAAAAATCATTGTCTTCATTTTGTTTTCAAGTATCCTCTAGATTATTTACTTTATTTCTAAAACATATTATTATATTGCATGTTATTTACACTATTCAGATTATCATATTAAGTTGAAGTTGAAAATGCCAGAAATTATATTTTTTGGGTGCAAAGTGCCAATATTCTATATTTCAGAATGTAAAGTGTCAAAATATATACTTTTAGAGTGCAAAGTGCCAAAAATATTCGAAAATAATTATTATACCCTTCAATCAATGATTTTTTTTGTTAAAAACACACACTAGGGTGCAAAATACCAACTAATTATATTTTCAGTGTGCGAAGTGTCAAATACCCTAATTAAGTCCATAAATTATGGATCGAAATTAATTTCGAAGAATTTTAAAAACCACCAAAAGATTTTTCTCAAGTTTAAAAGAAATTCAAAATAATCAGAATTTAGAATTTGGTCAATAGATATCCAATTAAATTAAAGTGAATATATAATGTAATGATTGGCCTAAACAGTATGTAACAGATTATAATTAATCCCTAAAACCAAAAAATAATGAGAGTGCGATGGGCATGGACTGCAGCAACTGTATGAGATTTGTTTATTGAGGAATTCACAGAAGATCTAAAATGGTATACATAAATAAGACATATTGTAGCAGAAGAGATCATGAATTATATTGACTTACCTGAAATTAATCTCAATAGCTTAAGAAGAAGCCCAAAGCTTGAAATAGAATTATTATTATATTTAATTAAATTTAATAAAAGAATGAGGAAAACAAGCTGAAATGGAGTGAGAAATTTCCCCCCAGTAATGACGAAAACGACACGATACCTACTCCGTACAGTCTCCGCTCACTTTATAGCCGTTCATTGTTAGAAAGTGGGGTACAGGAGACTAAGTCCAAATTGCAATGCCCAATTATTTGTCTCAACTGTTGACTTCTCCAAGCATTTATGCATTCAACATTTGAATTATAAAGAGGTTAGTCTAAATGGTTTTAGTATAATACCAGTTGAATTAAATTTTGACATTGAGCTTAACTTTACATAATTTATGTTTAACAGTTTCAATATATAATCTAATGTTCCGTTTGTCCTTCATATTTTGATGCAATGTTTTAAGTTTGATTTTAAAAAATAAACATATTGAATAATTCTACATTTTTCTATTCAATTTATTCTATACTACAAAAGTATACGTACATTGTACTCATCGAGTTAATTTCATATTTTCATATTTTTTTGTTAACTATTATAAAATTAATTGGATTATGTCCTAAAACATCATAGTCTAATGATTGATATTCAATTTATTGTTTATTAAGTTATAATTTCTATAAAATAAGAAATAATGATTTTAAATTATTGTAATTAAATATAAAGCGATGACTGGTTTAGTCATTAGATCTTGTAAAATTTTGTTCTATAATAAGGTCATAAGAGAAATTATTTAGTTCATATTGTATAATAAAAGTTATCATTTTAAAAGCTCTATTTATTTGTTTTAAGGACTACACATCATTGGAAGTTACAAATTTTCTTAAAATATTTACATGTATAATTATATTTTATTAATATACTTTACAATTTGAATAAGGGCTTTTGTCTTAGAAAAAAGAAAAAAAATTTAATTAAATTATTCAAAATCAAAATTTTAGGATAAGTATAGATATAGATATATATATGTTGGTGCACTAACATATTCTTTTTTCTTCCGAATACCTATTGCATCCATCATAAACATCACCAAAATGCAGACTCAACAGAATCAATCCCATACTTTTCTTGTCCCATTTCTCAATATTACTTAGGACTCACTAAAAAAATCATTGGACAATATTGAGATGGCCTAACAATAACTGGACAATATTCAGCATGAGCCCCGACCCCATTTTTCCTTTGATTTAAAACATCTCAAGGTGTTTCAAACACTCAATTTCTTCTACAGCCACTTGTGTCTGAAATGGTAGACGAAGATACTGAAGACATTTAAATCTGGGTAGCAAACCTGTTGGTAACATTTTTAAGCACCACGCGCCATCCAATGAGAGGTATTCGAGGTTCACCAAATTCTCCATACCTGGAGGCACTTCCTCAATTTTGGTATGTGCGAGGTCAAGTTCCCTCAGTGCCTTGAGCTTTCCCAAATACGGCACATATACAAGCTCTTGACAATGATCGAGAATCAGCGCATTAAGGCTCTCCAAGCCGGACAAAGAGTTTGGCAACAAAGTGATCATAGTCCACGATAAATTGAGCACGCTTAAGCCAGACAATAAGGAGAAAAATGAATCTGGTATGAATGTCAATTTCATATTCCTATTCAAAAGTAGCGTTGATAGTTTTGGACAATTTGGAGACATCCCATTGGGAATTTCACGTATATCATTGTGCATCAATGACATCTTCTCAAGATCCTCTATCCAGTAGTTTTTTCCCCTTCGAAATTCCTTCAATGAAAGTCCAGCCAATACCTTGAATTTTGGATTGTCCCTCGTGATCTTAATTGCCATATCTCTTACCAAAACGTGCATTTTCACACCATTATGTCCATTGTTTAACCGCGTACTTTCTAGTAAGCACACTTTCACTAACTTATTAAGTATGACATGACCAAGGACAAATTTTTCGTCTCTCCTCTCTCTTTCATCCAATAATTGTTCTGAAATGAATCCCGTGATTAGTTCATCTTTATCTATTTTATAATCTTCAGGATACAAAGAGCAATACAAGAAACAAAGTTGTAAGTTTGTGTACCCATTCCTAATTCTGTATTGTTTTCTGTAGTTTGGATCCAATTCGTCAAAACTATATTTGAGTACTCTAAACACGTCTTTTTCCATCAAATCCTTCCCCAATCGACATTCCTTTAATTCTAATAATTTGTACTTCCACATACGAATGTCGGTTTCCCCCCTCATGCACATAGCCAGGGTGACGATTCCCAGAGGCAAACCATCACACTCTTTAGCCACAGCCTTTGCAATTTCTTCTACTTGTGGGGTTAGTATCGTCTCTTGTCCAAGTACATCTTTGAACAAGTTCCACGCTTCATTCACACATAGTTTTTGCACTGAAACATTTTCATGACAGTCGATTTGGCAGCATACTCCTAAAGAGCGAGTTGTTATAATCAATCTGCAACCTTCCAAATGATGCGTAATACCCACTCTTATCAAACTTATATTGTCCCATACATCATCTAGTATGAGTACCAAGTCTTTAATTTGAGAAAGTGCTCGATTTAGCAATGCAGCTCTTTTATCCTCACCACTCTCAGTTGAAAGGTCTAATTGTATGTGTTTGGCTATGTCGTCTTGCAACTTGTTAATGCTAAAGTCTCGAGAGACTGTGACCCAACATACATGATATTTAGTTTTTTCTAGAAGTAGGTTGTGGATGTGCTTGGCCAAGGTCGTCTTGCCTACTCCTCCCATACCATAAATTCCGACTATTGGGATTTTATCAACCACCACGTACTTCCAAATTCTTTCCACATTTTTTTCAAAGGCATCACCAAACAAACTAGTTGGAAAAAATGGCACCCCCCTGGTTTTTTCAGCATCAACTACTAGCGATCCGTGAAAGTCTTTATGTTGCTGGAGGAGTTCATCGAACCTTGAACTAAGTTCATTAATATGACCCCATTTCAAGAAATGACTCATAAATCCATTTTCTTGCAATAGATCTCTTTGCAAATTCATAAATTCAACGTTGATTATTGTCACCTCCTCCAACCAACTAGCAACTTCTGGTTTTCTTACCTTTCTCAGTGAATTCTCTAAACCATTTACTTCTTTCTCAACATCAAATCCTTTGTCCATCAGTAGTTTTGATTTCTTATGAAGAATTTCTACATTACCACTGAAGCCAAAACAACTCCCCAACATGTTAACTGCACCCCCTAGAGAATTTTTAATTCAACTTATCGGCTCTGCACGTACATTAACAAAAGCACTCTTAATTATTATAAAGTGAAAATTGATCTGCCAATTAATAACACAACATAAGATTCGATTTATTAATTAAATTTTTTTTTTATACATAAAAGTTTGGGTGGGTTCGGCTCCAATCGCCACCACGGGCCAGGACATGCCTCCGGGACCAAAGGTCGCTTACAGAGGTTCTTAAAGATCGTCCACCAACACAGTCCTCACGTCGGCAGTGGGAATCGAACTCACAATCTTTTGAGGGGAAGGAGCCCGTTCCTTACCAACTGAGCCAACATGCGTTGGTATTTATTAATTAACTTGAATGCACACAAATGTGTGTGTTTTGCAAGTAGCCGCACCTGACAGATTCAGCCTATTCTTGTCTTGGAAAAAAGCCTAAGAAATAAATAAATTACTATACACTAATTTTAAATTCTAAGTGTATTTCCAATCCATTCGAATGAATATGCACCCCATAAGCACCATCTTCAATCGTCAGAGCTAACTCTTCCAATTAATTAAAAAAAAAACTTTTCCACTCTCGTCTATATCATTTAAACTTTAAATATTTCAAATCAAATTTAAATGTGGTTAAATAAATTAGTAGACAAAAATATAAATTCAAAAGTAATAATGGATAGGGGTTTTATTATATTATAATGTTGTTAAATTTTACTTCCATAAACAAATTTATATTTTCTTAATTAAAACTAATAATATAACATCTTTAATTTTAAAAAAATTAACCTTACACCATTTTTATAATTAAATGTATCTATTATTTCTATTTAATTAAATTAAACAATTTCTTGTTAAATTCTTTGTTAATTTTTTAAATCTTTAATTTTTTTTAATTTATAAAAAATATTAAAAAAATGTGATGCACCAAGTGACCCGGTGGCATGTTGGTTAGCACGTCCCAGAACAAGGGCATGGCCCAACAGAACTCTGACAAGGAAATCAATTGAGATATTTTCTTGATAAATTACCAATTACATTTAATTGATTAAATTAAAACCTCCACTTATAGAAGAAAACGTTGAGTAATTGGTACTGATTCTATCATATTTGAATTTTTTTATTCGAAACACGTCGTGCGTAATTTCAATATTTATTTTTTATTAAATTATTTTAACATTTTGAATTCATTATGATTCTTATAGAAAATATATAATTATACAAATAATATATAGTGAATATAATATTCAGTTAGTTCCAATTATAGTTAAATTCGAATTTTCAAATCTTCAATCCTTGATCCGTCATAATCCCAACCCAATCTACTATTTACATAATTAGTAATAGGAACTATAAAAAAATTGAATATAGACTAAATTAACAAGAAAAGGAAAAAGGTAAAGCATGCACAAGGTACTATACAAAATGGTAGCTGGATCAATATTTGCATTTAGAGTTAACATAATTTCTCCCCCAACCTTTTGTTGGAATATGATTTTATTTTTGTCATTCATCTCCCCATTATTATTACCCCCACTAACCTGGTTTATGAAAGACATTATTAAAACAGATCCAATCAATTAAAACTTTTTCAGCAGAAATAAAAAGTTTAATGAAGAAAATTCACTTCTGTTGACATCATCTTGACCAGAAAAGCAAAAACAGAGTAAGAACAAAAATTCAAACTCTTGGAAATTGTTTTCTTGCTAGAAAAACCTAGAAGAAATTAAGAGTCGAGACATATCAGCATTTGTTGTGGGCCGAGAATTTGAGCAGGGCTAGTATTGTCAACTTAAAAAAGTTGAGAATTGCTCGGCATATCAGCAGCCTTTGTAATGACGTAGATATTCAATTTTGAATTATGATTAGATTAGATGTGTAATATTTATGTGTGTTACTTTTAAATTACACATCTTTATTTAGCACATTTATATAATATTGTAATAGTCTGAACCATCTATTTTGTAATTATTAAGAGGTGTTATTAAAATCGATGCATATTATTATGTATATTGTTAGTAATACATAAATATTGTCATGTACATGAACAAAATATTGCTATTCATAATTTCATTCAACGAACTTTGATGTAGAATAAAATTACATAAGTCAAATGTGCAGATTTTAATATTAGTTGGGTGACCAATTATGTTAATTATAAAAGGAAATTAGTTTTTTTTTCTTTTCCTTTTGATTTGTTATGTATTTGATCTTAAATGAAAAGGAATTTTTATTTTTTATTTTTTATAATTCAGGTATCCAACCTTACTCTATACTAATTTTGGACCCTCAGAACTCTTGTCCTAGAACCATGAAGGATGTAAATCACGGGATGTGCCTCCACCAAGCCTCGGGATCCTACCACAATGTTGTACACTATGCGCACAAAGGCGTCTTGACATGTTATTTTAAAAATAGATAATTATTTTAATGTGTTAAATCAAAGTTCTATATAAAAATTGATAGTGGTGTCAAATCTATTATTATATAGAGGAAATTATGTAGTACTTTCATATCAATGTTTTTTATAAGTTTGAAATTGATGAGGTTAGAATTTATGATTTAAAACCTGCCCCAATTTCATTTGGAATATGCTTGATCGAGTTTCATGAAACCGTGAAACACAGGTAAAATCAATCCAATTGTTGGTGTTGGAGCTCCAAACATGGTTTTGAGCTCCTAATTTGTGGAGTCAAACAACCCCTTAATTAATATTTTTCCTTATCCCCGGTCGTAAAATTTACAAAATGTGAGAGAATTGAAAAGAACAATAAAGATTTTTGTTCCTAAACATGCAATCCTATAGTTGTATGGAATCGGAGGTATGGTAATTTAATGAAATTGACTTACATGAAATCTGAATAGCTGAACTCTGAAGAAGCCTTAAAGCTAGATTGAATTGTAAATAAGTGAGAATTAAGACAAGTAAAATTAGGGCATATCAATCAATCAATCAGTTTATATACAGTATACATTTTGAAGGGTTGATGTTGACTTTAATTGGATGTCTATTGATCAGATTCTAAATTCTAGTAATTTTGAATTTCTTTTAATATTGAGAAAAATCTTTTGGTGGTTTTCACATTTTTGAAAATTTTCAAAATTATTTTCGAGCATTAATTATGTGCGTTATTATGATAATTTCGGATTTTGTGTCTATCATAAAGATCGATTTCTTTAGCCAAAATTATTGACACTTTCTATATCAATCAATCAATATACATAATATATTTAAAGAGTGGGTGTTGACTTTAACTGGATAAAATCTAAATTCTGGTAATTTTAGATTTCTTTTAATCTTGAGAAATAACTTTTTGTGATTTTTAAATTTTTTGAAATTAATTCGAGCACAAATTATGGTGATTATGATAATTCCAAATTTTGTGTCTATCATAAAGATCTGTGTCTATCATAAAGATCAGTTTATTTAGTCAAAATTAATGAAACTATCTATATCAATCAATCAACACATTATTATATATTTGAATGGTGTGTGTTGACTTTGATGGGGTGTCTTTTGACCAAATTTTGAATTTCTTTTAATTTTGAGAAAAATATTTTTGGTAGTTTTCAAAATTAATTTTGAGCATATATTATGGACGTAATTATGATAATTTCGAATTTTGTGTCTTTCATAAAGATCATTTTCTTTAGTCAAAACTAATGAAACTTTCCATATAAATCAAAATTTAAAAGTTATTTAGGTCTCCTCCAACAAAGAAACTTCCTCTTAAATCAATTGGTAAATCAAACTAATTTATGAATCATATTTCCTAAACATTTGCAAATAAATATCAAAAGAATTTTCTCATATTTTGATTTTTCACCAACTTCAAATTATCCAACGTAAACTTAACATCAATCAACATCAATCATACTTTTTGTGGGAAGCTAATTTTGAAGTCCTTATACTCCGTATATTTTTAATTAAATTAGGAAAGTGCACCTACGCTGTACGTGTCTAGTTAATTTTATTGGTATTTTTTTTATAAGTTAGAGTAAAATAAAGTAAATTAACCCGTTTTCATCCATTTAAATCATTAGTTTTAAGTTAATTTAATTCATTTTCACCGATTTAACTTATTTTTTAACCTATTTTATTCATTTTTATTATTTTAGTTTTTTTTACCGTTTTACCATTTTTATCAATTATAACATATTTTTATTTTTTTTACGATTTTGTCCTCTTGGACTAATTTTCTACCGGTTTCACCTTATTTTGTCTGTTAAACTTTTTTTACTGATTTCAAACGTTTTTATCATATTACCCGTTTTCACATATTTCACACATTTTTTCACTGATTTCACATGTTCTTTTCACCAACATCACCTGAATTTTCATTGACTTGTCACGTTTTCGCCGCCCTTATTCATTTTTTCATGGATTTCACCTGCTTTTCACTATTGTTGTCGTTTAACCGGTTTCATTTTTTTTTTCACTAATTTTTATCGATTTCAGGGGGTATTTTTTTTTTATCATTTTCGACCAAATTTTCATCAACTTCGCCAGTGTTCACCAATTTTACATGAATTTTCATTAATTTCCACATGTTTCAATGATTATATTTTATCTATTTCACCATTTTTCATGAATTTCACCCGTTTTTTCACAAAAATAATTACATAGAGGTTATGGATGTCTTGAAATTATTGGATATTCATCATATTTTATATTCTAGCCAAAGTAAAATTACATAATTAGCTAAGTTAGTAATTTTTATTCTTTCATAGTAAGATGTGATTCAATTTTTTTTTGTAACATAATGATATTTAAGAGAATTTCATTTAAATTTTTATATTTAGAGTGTTTATGACTTATGTTGTACTAAATCTTTAAATTAACATTTTCTTACTTAAATAAATATTGATGCTAAAATATAATAGTTTATATATATATTTTATGGCTATTTAAAATAACAGTGTTTTCTTAAGATTAAAATTACAAAAAATCATGTAACAGAGAATTTATAAATATTAGGAGTCTATGTAGGAGATAAATACAATAAGATTTCATGTCTAATTATAACTCTTCAATTACTTTTATTCATTTATATATTTATCATATAATTAAATATCAATTTACAATTTAAATAGGGGTATTTTAGTCAATTCACAAAAAAAAAATATTCATGTTTTTATAATAGTAGAGATAGAGATAGAGATAGAGATAGGGATAAGTTAGAGATATTATTATATCATGCCCTTTTTTATGTTTTGTGAGAATTTTTTATTTTTTTCATTTAATTCAAATTATGTTAATTATATCCATATTCTTCTCTATTGATTCAATTTTATGTTTAGTAGATCTTTTTTTTAATACCATATGATTAATTTTCCACAATCGACACAATTGTCTATATGGTTTTAAGAACATTCTAGCCATTTCATATTCCAAATTTTAAAACAACAAAACACATGAATAGAAAATAGCAGGATAATTAATTAGGCTATCGCCGCTATCCGATAAAAGAAGAAAAAAAGTAAAATTAGGGCCACCTGAAGTAAATATGGAAATACCAGCCAGGGGGTAAGAGTATCTTTAATGCTTAAAGGGGAGGGGGAGGGAGTGAGAGAAGGAAAAAATGGACTGATCTCCATTGATGAGGGGGGAATGGGAGAAAGGTGGGTGTGGAGGTCTTCTCCCACCTTCTGGAGGGGTGGGAATCTTGAAAGGATGGTGCCCTGCAAGTCAATATATTTAGGTTGTATAAGGACTATCATGTAATAAATTTTCTTTAGTATAAATGAATTAACAGGCTCGTTCGTTTATAGTACGTATTTCAAACAATGGTCAATTTCATCTCTAGCGAATCACTTAAGCAATTAGATGAAATCCTTAGATCACAATAGACTATGAGACAATGCACTTCAGTATGAGTGCAATCATGAAACAGTCTCTAATGTCGTGATCTTAAATCGAATCCTTCAATACTTGAATTCTCGAGCTAATGCCAATTTACCCCCTGTGAAAATTTTGAATGAGCAATTTACCTCCTTCCTCCATAGAGTGTAACTCACTTACCGACATTGATAGTTGGCATGAAAAATGTTTTTGTAACATAGGGGGTAAAGTGTAATATATTATAACACAGTGAGGTATATTGCCACATTTATCATAACATAGGGGATAAAATGCCACATTTTCATAATACAGGGAGGCGGTGTGAAATTTTTATTAGATAACAGGGGGTAAAATGCTTATTTTCAAATATGAAGGTAAATTGAATATTATTCAAATCACGGGATAAATTGTCATTAACTCTTAAATTCTCCAATCATTTATGCATTAAGCACCAGACATATCATAATTCAAATCATCTTATACGTTTTTGGTTTCATAAAATAGGTCTAATCTAAATGTTTTCAGTATAACACGTGGAAATACCATTTGAATTAAATTTTGATATTTAACTTTTTTTTAATAATTCTATCTTGACATTGATCTTAATTTTTATATAATTTATGTTTAACATTGATCTTAATTTTTTATAATTCTATTTTGACATTGAGCAGCGTGAGTTAAACAAAATAAAATTATAAGGACAACAAACTTATTTATAGAAACATACTGATGTTAATTGAAACAATGAATATTCATAAAAAAATATGGTATTCTACGACTTCAAATTTTTTGGATGTATGGCAATAGGAAAACTTGAAATGCAAAACATGAATCTAGAAAGGTGGTACATATGAACACCTCCAATAAACATGTTGAAGAATGAACAAATTAATGTTTATGTAACTTTTCATGTAAATAAGATAAATAACAATTGGTGTATATCTTGGATATAACAAAATCATTGTAAACAGAAACTTCCTAAAATAAGAACTAACATTGTATTTTGAGAATTTGAGTAATAAAATTAAAAAAAAAAAAAAGATGTAAGCAAAATCCGACCTAGCGCGAATTTGATTCGATATGAATGGGACTGGAATTGATTCGGATTTTATCTTACCAAAACCCGGACCATTGACAGCCCTAATTCAAAGTACTCTGCAGCAATTTAAGTTGAGCAGCGTCTTGGTCTATGGCGTACATGGCCCGCCGCCGCCACCTGATGCAGAGAGTTTTGGGGTAGGCTTAATTTGGTTCGTGGTGGAAAGTTTTTAGAAATACTAATTTGAATATTCAAATTGATGTTTCTACTTTCTACAAAGGAGAATTGTGCAGGGTATTATTGCTTCTCGGTGCCCATGCCCCTTGACACTTTAATTTATTCATTCGCCATTGCTGTATTATTTGCATTGGTTGAGCATGAAATTGTTCAAGCATTGTTGACAATTTTTTACCAGAAAGATCTTGTAAAAACCATGACTCTATTGTGACATGTTTTCGTCTTAGGAATTTAGCTGGGAAAAAAGGAAAATCAAATGCTTTTTCTTTTTCAATTCAAATACTCATCCCTTTTAAAGACCCTGCTTCTTAATTATGTTTCTGTGATGTTCCTCTTTGGACTAACTTAAAGCACCCCAAATGTTTATGCTCCATAGTTTTTAATTTTTTGAACTTGGTATAGAGTAAGACAACATTCTGAAATTCCAATTATTTGATATTTCTATTTGAGTTCAAATCAAGATGGGGCGCGTGATTGACTTATGTTTTTATTTTAGCCAATGCTTGAATTGCCATATTGCTTCCTAAAAAATTGTCGAAATAGTATGAGCTATCTCTCTTCTATATATCCAACTGTATTTTGTCCTTGAGACTTCTGATTGGGACAAATAAATGTGAGGTTTATACCTAAAGTGAAAGGTGTGTTTTAAGTTCGTCTGTCTTTATCACTTATCACCAGTTAAAATAGATTTTAATTAGGAGCAAATGTGTCTATTCTATTGTGTACCTTTTTATGAAAGGTTGTATTTTTGTTGGACATCTTTGGTACCTTGTTCCCATAGTTAATTGCTTGTCGTTAATTGCCTTTCACTGAATTCAGGTTTGATGTTGGGACACCTGCCATTGGGTTAGGAGCAGCAATTCACTATTTATCTGGTATTGGAATGCAAAAGATTCACGATTGTGAGGTATGTTATGATCTTAATGTCCATATCTCTTTACATGAAAACTGTAGCCCTGTTTGGTTGTATTTTGGCCCAAGCTAGCGTTTCGAGTTTTCGCAGGATCAAACATTATTTGGAACGGTTTCTAGCAGTTCAAACACATGAAACAATTAATTGTTTCAACTTAAAATAATAATCACTTCAATCATCTTACAATATAATATAACATAATTTAATTCAAAAACACTTGATTTGACACGTATCACCTAAAATGACCACAATCCACATTTTCAAACTCAACTCACCATTTAATTAAAATTAATTTACATTTCAAAGATTCTATCCAAACACATCCAAGTTACGTTTTAACTGTTTCTCACAAGATTCAAGAGAATCTTCAAAATACTTGATCATAATAGTTTTTGCCCAAACCAAGCCAATATACATACAAACAGTGCCTATAAGTTTCTCTAGGTTGTATCCTTGCTTGTGCCTCGAGATAATATTTTCTTAATATAATTAGTGGTGACAGTGTTTTGGACACTTTTTTCTTCTTGTACATTTACTTTAGGACGAAACCCATTCATACCTTCAATCCGCTCATGATCTTAGAATATATTGACCACAAACCATTTATAATAAATATATTTGAAGGTCACTACCTAAAAATATGATGTTCTCTCAATTCATCTTTACTTTTATTTTTTTGGTACAAATTCATCTTTACTATTGTATATGTTCTTTGCCGACTTAAATTCATGTTCTAACTCTCTATGTTATTAAATAACCTATGGCTTTTAGAATGAGTCTAGTTTGGGATTGCTCTTACTCTTTTAAAAATCTTTTAAGATGGTTTAATTAGCATGTGGAGTGCTATCTCTTCCCTCTTACAACTTCAAGTTGCAGAAAGGTTTCTTCTTACATTAGATGGCATATATTTCTGGTTAAATTTTTCTGTTATATTGCACAAATACATCAGTTCTGTTAAGTTATTGTACTGTCCTGGAAGAATTGTTTAATATGATGATTCTTGGATAGGATGTGAATTGTGATTCTTGAATAGGATGTAAAATGATGGGTTCGATGAAGAATTAGTACTATTGTTTGTAATGCACATCAAGTTTAATAGTATGATTATTGGTTCGATCTGTCTAATTTTGTTTGCTTTTGCAAGTAGAGTTAGCGAACTATCTATATGATAACTTGAGGTCAATTCCCAACATCCGTGTCTATGGACCAACACCTTCAAAATCTATAAACCGAGCTGCACTTTGTTCTTTCAACGTGGAAGATATTCACCCAACAGATATTGCTACTTTCCTCGATCAACAGGTTAATTACATAACAATGAGTATCCTTACCCTTGCTTGCAGATATTTATAGTTAAAAAAATTAGCAGATTAAAAAACGGCCAAGTACAGTTTTTGTCTATCATTTTTTCTTATATATATGGGGGGAATACTTTCTTATGAAAGATAGCAATTACTATTGCTTTAGATAACATACTCCTGACGTTTACTGTATTAATTTTCAGCATACTGTATCTATTAGGTCGGGTCACCATTGCGCTCAGCCCCAACATCGCTATTTAATTAGGAGTGAATGCAAGTGCACGTTCAAGCCTTCAATTCTACAACACAAAAGAAGATGTAGAATAGATGACTTCATCCGGGCACTCGATCAGTGACACCATCAATTTTTTTTTTTGCATCATTCAAGTGAAAGGTAGGCATAAGGGGGTTTATGTATACATACAGAGTAACAACTCATAATTATATATGTTCTGTGAAACTGTCGCAGATTTAATGTATAGAAATGGATAAAAAAAACATAATTCATTGCTTTTTTACTAACTGAATTGAATTTTAATTAACTTGTTTTCTTCCCAAGAAGACGGTTCTTATAATAACAATCCGGTTAATTTTCCTCCATAAGATATATAAAAACTGAAAAAAACTTAAAACAAGGTATGTTGCACAAGCACAGTTTATTCGAATACCTATTGTATCTCTCTATAATAAACAACACCAAACTCAAAAGCAGCAGTAATTCCATGCCACATTCTCTTTTGTTCCCATTTCTAAAAAGTAATTACTCTGGACTCGTAAAAAACATATAAAATTATCACTTGCATGTACAAGAGTGTATATATATCTAGTCTAGAAGAAAAAACAAACCAAACACTAATTGAACTGGATCAAATATATATCACCATCATTAATAATTGCTAATGTACATATTATAATTTATATATTTATATATGTATATAATTAAGTCATGAGAATATTACAAATTGTACATAATTCAGCATTATGCCCAAATCACTATATATATGATAAAAAAAGAAAAAGATTATGGAACACGTACATACGGGGCCGGGTCAGACATGCATCAAAGTTTGAGTAAAGGTTGAAGGAGATGCTTGTGGGTAGGATGATCCCACTCCAATGATTCCCACCAGTTTTCCTCTGTTTGAATGCTCATAAGGTTTGGAGGAGGGGAATAAGAAGAAGAATGGTGGCTATCCTCCTCCTCCACGCTGTTGCTACTACGGAGAAACAGCAAAGGCAGCTTCTTTACTTCCGGACAGCCCCCTATAGTAATTTCCTCGATGGAATTGCAACACATCTTTGCCTCCTCACTACATATGCTCTTCAGTTTTGGTAAATTATACAAAAACAACTTTTTTAACTTGGGCAAAGACACGACACCTCCTCTTCCCTCGACTGCTACTACTTGTATTATTTCTTCAATTTCACGACACTCAGAAACACCTATACTTTCAAGGTTCTGAAGGTTGCCAAGTAGTAATCCCAAGCCTAACTTCTTGATCTTGTGACATTCATAAATGGTCAGTTTTTTAAGGGAGGAGAATAAATCAATTGGAGGGGCTAACCCCACTGCAACGTCGTCCACGACACCCATCAAATTTTGCAAGCACTCCAAACGAATATGTTCAAGAGAACTGAACTCACAATTCACTATGAACTCTATTTCTTCACAATTGTCAACTGCCAGCGTTTTAATGCAACTTGGAGTAAAGCCCAATTGTTGCAAATCATCTGAAAAGCAGTTGCTTAGACCTTCACAGCTATAGAACTCTAGGTGTTGGATGTCCTGAGCACCCACCAAGCTTACTTGATTCCCTTCTTCTTCCTCAAGGCTGCATCCACTCATAATGATGCACTTACAATCAATCTCCGATGATGGATCAATTTGTGACGTCAGTTCTTCCATATAATCAGAACCTATTATGATATCAAAGGAGGTAATGTTCCTCTCACTACTTTGTCCAATAACTCGATTGAAATCATACACATCTTTCACTCGACAAGACAACTTCTCAAGTTGTTTCAAACTCTCTATTTCTTCCACAGCCACTTGTACATGAACCGGAAGACGGAGACACTGAAGATATTGAAATCTAGGTAACAAACCTTTTGGTATCATCTTTAATTTCGACGTGTAGTGCAGGCATAGGTATTTGAGGTTCTCCAAGTTTTCCATACCTTGAGGCACTTCCTCTATTTCGGTATATGTGAGGTCAAGCTCTTTCAGTGCCTTGAGCTTTCCCAAATTCGGCACAAAAACGAGATTATCACAACACTGGACACTTATTGTGTTAAGGCTCTCCAAGTCACATATAGAATTTGGTAACACATAGATGCTAGTGTAAGATAAATCAAGGATAGTTAGACCACACATTAAGGAGAAAAATGAATCTGGTATTAATGTCAAACCTTGATTGTTATTCAAAAGCAGTGTTGATAGTTTTGGACAATTTGGAGACGTTCCTTCGGGAATTTCACGTATATCGTTGTACATCAAGGACATCTTCTCAAGATCCTCTGGCCAATATTCACCTTGAAATGGAAATTTCTTCAATGAAATTCCAGCTAATACCTTGAACTTCGGATTTTCAGATGTGATGTGAAGTGCCATGTCTCTTACCAGATCGTGCATTGTCACGCCATCATGTTCTTTGTAAGAATGAGTACTTTCTAGTAAGCCGACATTCACTAATTTATTCAATATGATAAGACCTTGGTCAAATTCTTCGCCTCTCGTTTTTTTTTTATCTATTAATTTTTCTGAAATGAATCTGTTGCTTAGTTCATTTCTATAGATTTTGAAGTCTTCAGGATACAAAGAGCAATACAATAAACAAAGTTGTAACTTTGTGTACCCATTCCTACATTTGTCTTCTGAATTGTAGTTTGGATCTAGACGATCAAAACTATATTTGAGTACTCGAAGCACCTTCTCATTCATGCCAGTGATCCCGTGATAACCCCTTAGTTCTGCCAACGCGTGCCTCCAGATATAAAATTGGGTCGCACCCTTCATGCTTGTAGCCAGAGTGACAATTCCCAGGGGCAACCCATCACACTCTTTTGCCACAGACTTTGCAATTCTCTCTACTTCTGGGGCTAATGTTGTCTCTTCACCAAGTATTTCTTTGAATAAGTTCCAAGCTTCATCCGGACATAGTGTCAGCACTTCTATTTTCTCACGGCAACTCATTTGGTGGCATAAATCCAAAGATCGAGCTGTTATAATCAATCTACCACCCTTCAAAAGATGTGGACTTCCCACCTTCTCTAAATCAATTCCTTCCCATACATCATCTAATATGAGAACTAAGTCATTCATTCGAGATAGTGCTCGTTTCAGCATTGCAGCTCTTTCAACCACATCATTCTTATCCAGAAGTCTATGTCATCTTGCAACTTGTTAATGCTAAAGTCTTGAGAGACTGTCACCCAGAAGACATGATATTCAGTTCTTTCTAAAAGCAGGTTGTTGATGTGCTTGGCCAAGGTCGTCTTGCCGACCCCTCCCATACCATAAATCCCGATGATTTGGATTTTATCAATCACCAAGTACTTCCAAATTCTTTCCACATTTTTGGCAAAGGCATCACCAAACAAACAAGTTGTCACAAATGGTTCCCCCCTGGTTCTTTCAGCATCAAGTACAAGCGATCCGCGAAAATCTTTATGCTGCTGGAGGACTTCATCGAACCTTGAACTAAGTTCTTTAACTCGACCCCCTCTCGAGAAACGACTCATAAATCCATTTTCTTGTAATAGATCTCTTTGCAAATTCACAAATTCAAAGTTGATTCTTCTCACCTTGTCCAACCAAGTAGCAACTTCTGTTTTTCTCACCTTTCTCTGCGAAATCTCTAAGTCATTTACTTCTTTCTCAACATCAGCTGCTATATCCATCACTCGTTTTGATTTTTCTTGTAGAGATTCTACATTAGCACTAAAGCCAAAGCAGCTTACCACCATGTTAACCACGTGAGGTGACACCGCACCCCCGAGAGAGCGGCAAACGGATTTTCCCAGCTCAAGGAGTAGAGATGATGTCATTTCAACTTATCGGTTCTGCATATACAATAACAGAAAGCAACCTTAATCAGAATTAAAGTAAAAATGAATCTGCCCATTAATAAAATAACATAATATAGGAGTGGATTTATCAATTAACAGGAAAGCATTGCACCCAATTTCCTATTCACTTAATAAGATATAAGAAAAAGGTAAATTAAGCATAATATATAAAGCC
Organism: Penstemon eatonii; assembly: GCA_038501285.1. NCBI lineage: Eukaryota > Viridiplantae > Streptophyta > Magnoliopsida > Lamiales > Plantaginaceae > Penstemon > Penstemon eatonii. The sequence continues at coordinate 43,481,091 of CM076713.1, forward strand.
AACACAAAGTACTATATATACAATTAAAGTGGTAAGTGGAGTTAGTAGTTGCACTCAAAATTAATCTCCCAACCCTCCTTACTCTTCAACTTTAAATTAACTTTGACCTCTCCAAAGCTCAAAATGAAGAATAAAACAAAAAAGTTCTTGGGGCATTCTATGATCGAACTATAGATGACATGTCATGCTAGAGAGATAAATACACTACCGGGAAGCAAATTGCTCGTATCTCTTAACAATTACATATTTATCTTGGAAGAAAGATTCCAATAAATCGAAAAGTTTCTGGTGCATCGTACGTAGGATCGAACACGAGATATATTATTAAACAATATAATTAAGGTTACCTTACCAGCAGAACATTTACTCTTCTTTTCAAGATTTACGTCTTTAATATACATATTTTAGTATATGACCATTCATTCCAATGTTCTACTAAAAAAATAAGATATGTTTTTGAAAAGTTGTGCTCATCAAACACTAAAAGAAATAGGACATTGATTAGAAAAAATAATGATATTTGTATCAGAACATGAACATGCATGCAGATAATTCTAACCAAAATAATTTATTAAAATTGAAGAACATATTGCAGCAGTTCAAAGAGATAATGAATTAATTAAGTTGACTTACCTGAAATCTCAATAGCTTAATTAACCCAAGAAGAAGTTAGCCCAAAGCTGAATAAAATTTTACTCTAAAATGAGTGAGATTTAGAAGGACAGGTGCTAAATGACATCAATAGATCAATACTTTATTTAATGAAATGAAGAACACGATTTTAGAGTCCAAGCTGAATAGAATTGCCTGAAATGAGGTGAGAAGGATGTGAGAATATCCCTCCAATATTGACGAAAACGACACGATTGGATACATATTATGTACAGTTTCCCGTTCAGTTATTAGTCATTCATCGTTAGATGCATGGTATTGACGTGAGCGGACCTAAACAAAAAATCATTTGTGTTATATTAATATTTATAAATATAATGCATATGAGGTTCATTCTTAAAATATTAATAAAATGAAACGAAGGTGTCATCTTTGTTTATAATAACTAAAGAAACAAATCTTATCAACTACTTTGAGTCGTGTATATGGTTATATAACATCCAACAGTAATTAATTGTATTTCTTTAAAATAGGAAAATGTTCCTGCCAATAATGACGAAAACAATATGAATGAATACTTATTAAGACGATCTCTCGCTCAATTATTAGTCATTCATTGTTAGATGAATGTTGGTTGCATCGAGACGAATGCAAATTGCAATGGCCAAGTATTTGTCTCACAATCTCCAATTTTAATTTCGTATTTACAAATCTCAAATTTTAATTTCATATTCTGTTTGTCCTTTATGTTTCAGTGGTTGACTTTTGAATTGTTATGTTGACCGTATATTATGATCTTCTTCGGGCATCTCCAATCATAAGCCATCAAAGTGGGTAATCAAATACTCATTTGAGGACTGCTACAGTGTTTGGGGTTCCTGCAAATATTTTTTATTCCAATGCACAACCATTAAAATGGAACATCAACTTTTAAAAATAATTAAAATTAAATCAAATACAAAATTAAACCCATTTAAAAATGCAATCAAGTATAAAAACGAGACTAAAGTGTAAATTACAAATATTATATCTTGCTGACTTTTTATATTATATCTTGATAAGATTTTTCGATGACACGCTTTAAATTCAAATATCAAAGTATATGATGAGATTTATCCATATAATTTTTTACCTTTTCTTCTTCTGTCTCTCTTTTCGATTTCAGATTTGAATCTTTATAACTTTTTTTTCTCTTTTCGTTTTAATTTTCCGTATTTTTTTAAATTCAGATCTATATTTGTAAGTGTAATTTTTTCTGTTGAAAGTGGTGTTTAATTTATGCAAAAAATTTACAACGGATCTTTTTAAAAAAAATTGTTATCGTTGTTGAGTCTCAAAGTAGCCATTGGAGTATGAAAATTTTCCTACCAAAATTTGGGGTCAAGAAGAATTGGCCCTATCTTTGATGGCAAGAAGTTGTTGACATCAATTTGATGGCTGAAATAGGGCCTCCATTGGAGCTCATTTTTTCTGATTTCAGTCCCCAAATTGAAAGTTGATGAGTTTGATGACCCATATAGGGTCTCCATTGGAGATGCCCATACTTAATTTTTTTTTTTTTTGTTTCTCAAGGATTTAATTCATTTCGAAGCGTGTCAGACACATAAAGTAGGAACTTCTCCCAACAAGGATTCAAACTTGAGCAATCACCTGCTGGTTAACTTAATTATCCTTTTAAAAAAAACAAGTAGAAGATATTTTTTTGTTTAAGCAAATATAAAATACAAATAAAGTGAGATTTCTCATTTCGTTAATCAAAGCTACTGTCATTTATTTAAGGTGTAAGCCAAGTAGATCGAATTACTTGAAATGAAGTGAGAAGAATGTGAGTGTATCCCCCGATAATGACGAAAACGATTTGACACATACTATCTACAATCTCCCACTTAATTATTAACCATTTATTAATAGATGCATGATATGTATTATATATTTACAACATTAGTTTAAAATTGTACATTAACACAAAAGTTATGCTAGCTAGTATAAATATTATGCATCTGATTATTATATAATTATCATAAGTTAATAAAAAGAAATAATGGTGACATCTTTGTTAAATAAATTAAAAAAAAATCTTATCCACTATTTCAAGTCGATTATTTACTATATAACATCCAACATTAATTAATTGTATTTCTCCAAAAAAAAAGGGAAAATGTTCCACCTGCCAAATGAGTTTCGAAATGAGACGTATAACACAAATAAAAATTACACCAAGCAGACGAATTGATTTTCTATGCTAGCATGAACTTAGTCTTTATATATATTTCAAAAGCTAACTCTACAAGATTTAATTAGAATGGCAGATACTAAACGACACCTATGGATACTTAATTTTAATTAAATACGAATTACCTAAAATGAAGAAAACGATTTTAGAGTCTAAGCAAAAGAGAAATACTTGAAATGAAGTGAGAAGTATGTGAGAGTATTCCCCAATAATTACGAAAATGACACTATTAGATACATACTACCTTCCATCTTTCACTCAATTATTTAACATTCATTATTATTTGTTGGATGCATGATATTGATAGGAGCGGGCCTAGACAAAAATAATTGGAGGGACCAATTTATTTTAATAGCAAAACCGATTGTTTTGGTAATATGGTCGAGATTAAATTGCATAAACTTTATGGTGAAAAGGATAAACTAATGAAATAACACCTATTTTTTAACACGAAAGTGAAATTAAAAATGAACTTCAATTATTCTTATTCAGCAAAATTATGCATTAAAATTTTATTTTCGATACTAGATATTTATCTATTATATATTTTTGGTATCAAATCTTTAAAAAAGACACATTTAATACCAAAATTAAAGGTCGTTGGACACATTTACTTTGACCATTTTTTTTTTTTACGAGAATGACCACGTGGCCGTTAAGTCACCAAATTGCACGCTTTCTAAACATGATTCCTCAGGAATGAAATATTTGGGACCTAACTAATCTTAATTTTGTTATTATTCTTTCGTTACAAGATTTTGTGATAATTATATGGTTGGAAAGCTCTTGGCGTGAGCTTTTCTAACCGTACAAGTTTCAATTTATGAAACGCAGTAGATAATTCCCAGAAAACTAACAAAGTTTCAATTTTTTTCAAATATTAATTCGTTAAGGTAGAACATAATCTTTGTTAAATTTTCTGGAAATTATCTATTGCGTTACATGAACCGAAACTTATATGGTTAGATATCTCTCGTCAAAGGCTTTCCCGCCATATGAAGAACACGAAATTTTATCTTGTAATGAAGGAGTTACTGCAAAACTAAGATTAGGTCTAAATGCTCCATGCCCAAGCACATCACGTGAGAAAAGCTTGCACTCTTTTTCATGACTTAACGGTCACGTGGCCGTTCCCCATTGAAAAATTGATGGTCAAAGCAATTGTGCAAACAACCTTCAATTTTGGTATTAAATGTATTTTTTTTCGAAGGTTGGGTACCAAAAGTGTAAAGTATGTAAAGCCTGGTATTAAAAATAATATATTACCCTTTGCACGTGCAAAAACCGTGCCACTTAATGGACATGCACCGCGAACATGATGAATTCTATTAAAAGTTTAACGGTAAAATAAATTAAAATGTGCCAAGAGAGTCTAAATTATGGTATCAGATATATTTTTTTAGAAAGGTTGGTATCAAATGTGTAATACTAATCCGGACCAAAATTTAATATCAAAAGTGTTTCATTCTAAAAAAATATGATGGGCATAATCCAATAATCAAATTTCTAACATTAAATCTAATATAACTAAGGCCATCCCATATAAGGTAAGATGATAGATTAGATTTAAGAAAGGGGATGGATGGGGAGGGGGGAATATGAAGTAAAATGAGTAAAAGGTTATTTCCCATAAAGGAAAAACTAAATAGCTTGGGTGATTTGCCTTACCTCACCCATTGATTTAGCTACCTCTTGGGCGGGCGAGTGCACCCAACAGCAGGTAGTCAACACTTGTCGGGTACCTGCTGTTCAGTTCTTTTTTTTTTTTTTTTTCCTGAAATATATTAAACAAAAACTTTTTTGTTTTTTTTTTTTTTAAAAAAAATCCTTTAAAATATCTTATTAAATGAAAATGTAACCTTTACTTAATTTTAATTTTAGTAAATTATTTTTAAAAAGTCAATTTTAGTTTAAAAAAATGTAACTATTATTTAATAAACTTAAATTTAATTTATTTTCTTTTAATTTAATAAAAATATCTTTTTATTTTAATAAAAAATCCTTAAATTTGTGTATTATTTTGAAAAACTCAATTTTAATTTAATTTAATTTGTTTTTATTTAAAAAATCCTTAAATTTGGGTATTATTTTAAAAAAGTTAATTTTAATTTTAATTATTCCCAAATCATGTCAATCTTAAATGTATTTTTTATTATTCCCAAATTGTTTTGAGTATTATTATTATTATTAAGTAAGAGTGGGTAATAATGAATATTGAAATTAATTGGAATGGGAAGATTGATTCATTGGAGATGACTATATAAATGAGAAGGAGAAAGGGAAGGGGTGAAAAATGAGAAGAAAAATGAAAACTGGACTGAAGTCACTTGAGATGGCCTAACTACTATCCCACAATTACATCTATAAATTACGTGTAACCATAGATTACTCTCGGACTTGTGTGATAATCTGATTTTAAATTAGCATTAATTTAACAAATTCGAAGTGGACATCGAATAATTTGATTGGATATTCAATTCAAATTGTGGAGTAGTCTTATAAAAATGCCAAAGACGAACTTTAAACTTTTGAAACTTTTTATTTTTAATTTTAAACTTTTATCCAATGGCTCGTGATTCACGTGGATATAGTCATACCAACAAATTGGCAAATAGTTGATAAAAAATGTTTGTGACAATTTATGTTATGTAATATGCATTAAATTGTTAAATTTACTTTCATATGTTTTGAAAAAAAACATTTTATCTTTTATAATTTTATAAAAGTTTTATATTGCCTTCATTCTATTTTCAAACTAGTAAAATAATTTTTATTGGTAAAAGTATCCTTCTTATATAATATATTCAGGAACAATCATAAACTTATAAATGTGATTTTTTACCCTCAAGTATTATTATGAATAAGATATTTTATCCATATGCTATGATAAATGTGATACTTTATCCATTTTTATTTTGATAAATATGACAGTTTACTTTATTGTGTTATGATAAATGTGGCGCTTTATTCCATTATGAGTACTTTTATCTTTATTACGCAATACTTTTCACGCTCACACTCAATTTCATATAAGTGTATTACACTTTTCAGCAGAGGCGGACCGTAAGAGGGACTGGGGAGGGCCATGGCTCCCCAGAAAAAAAATAGAATCTTTGTATATAAATAGGGTAATTTACACTCAGACCCCCTGAGATTTAGTTATATTACAAGAAATCCCTGTAGTTTTATAAATTACAAGGACACCCCCTATGGTTTAACAAATCATGCAAGAACATCCCCTACAAGTCATAAAATTGTTTACCAGAAACACCCTATAAAGGTATCCTTGTAATTTTTGAAACTACAGGGGGTTCCTTGTAATATGACTAAACCTCATGAGGTCTAAGTGTAAATTACCCTAAATATATTAGCTAAGTTTTGATTGAAAAGTATTTGCCTGAGTGGTATGACTTTCAGTCACCTTCTTACAAAGTCTTGAGTACGATTCTTGAATAAGACTGAGATTATTTTTTTGCCTGAGTGGTATGACTTTTAGTCACCTTCTTACAAAGTCTTGAGTACGATTCTTGAAGAGGACTGAGATTATTTTTTGCATCAAAATTAATCTTTAAAATACTAATACATGACTTTTGCAGATGGGCCATGAGATTTTTTAAATACTAACACATGACTTATTGGGGTTTATAGGCTAAGGCTGCATTCGGTTGCCAAGAGACCGAATGGCCCCAATTATTGTTTCGGTCCAATTATTTAGTCAGCCCAATTGTGTAACGGTCAGTTAGGTAGATTATAGTGGCCCAGATAATGAACTCGGTCCAGTAAATTCTTGATCTACTCGGTTTACCCAATTAACATTTTTGGACAATTTTACCCCTGGGTCGTGATGAGATCTGTCCGTTCATTTGGGTTGTTCTTGGCCATTAATTTGGATGTATATTAACGTTTAGGGTTACCTTAATTCCATCCTCATTTCATTTCTTCTCTTCTCTCTCAATCCCGACGATGCAAGTTAGGGTTTCGAGTGTTCTTAGTCTTGTTCATTTCTTCTAAGTGATTTCTTGATAAGGGTTTCATCCTCATTTCAATTCTTCACTTCTCTTTAAATCCCAACGGCGCAAATTAGGGTTTCACGTGTTCTCACTTGTTTGTTTGGTTCTGAGTGATTTTTTGCTAGAGTTTCGAAGAATTTTCCTTCCACATAACAATATACAACAATAATTTTGCGTAATTTTCAATTATTCTCTGTAATTTTCAATTCTGCTGCGTAATGTTGAGTTTCTGAAAGCCTTTTCCTTCCAAAATTAGGGCTTTTCTTCTCCCAGATCATGATTGGTGAATTTTGTTAGTATGAAATGCTAACCTAGTATCTTTCACTTTTCTGGCAGCAATGGAGTCACTATCTTACTCAAATGTTCGTTTAGGGATTGCACACTGCTTCTGCTGGCTTCGCGTGAGAATATATACTTCCTGGACCAAGGTGAACCCTGGCCGGGGATTTTCGCACTGCCAGCGTTTGACGGTATGAATTATTATTTACTTAATATGATCTTTTTATTTTAATGAATTGAATTTTTTTATATACTTGATTTTCTAATGAATAATTTTGTTACATATGTTAGGATGAACGGTGTGATTAATTCGAATGGATCGATTCAGTAATGTATGATAGATCCCGTGTAATTATCCGTATTTTGCTAATACAAGTCAATCTTGCAGAGTCTGAAAATACTAGTCTTCTACCTCGCCATGATGAATTGTCTGCATAGATGCAAATTCTTGCTAATTCTTTCCATGATCTTAAGGCTGAAATATGGCATTGAGTCGCAAGCAAAAGCTTGTGATGATTTGTGATGTGATTGTTGGAAAAATCAGTTTTAAAATGATCAAAATCTAAACACAAATCGAAACTAATACAAACAAACCAATTTGGACAGTAAAGAAAAACAGAATCAGTTAAATAACTGAACAAACAAATTTAAATCAACTTATCTCGCAATTCTGTATAGTAACATAATTGATCCAACCAAATCGCAGAAATAAGTTTGCTTGCCTTGAAGAAATTATCGACCCACTTCCGGTGCAATTGGGAATCACAAACACTTCTTCCAGGATAATTTGTCTACATGAATTCCTTCACTGCACAATAGCAGAAATTCCACCTCGAAGAACACTCAGAAGCAAACTAACCAAAAGATAATTTTTCAGATTGTTTCGGAGAGAGAACATAGATAATAGTTATGTTGGTGTGTTTTTCAGAGCTGAAAAACACTCACATATATAGCTGATGGGGGTGCATTGGCAATTAAAACTGCCCATTAAATCTGAATAAAATGGCTGCAGTGATGACAAACGTTTTATCGATTCAAAATTCCTCCAAAAAGATAAGTCCGAGACGAGACAATTCGCCCAAACACCCGAGCCCAGCCCAGCCCAGTCCAGTCCAGTCCAGATCCGATCCGATCCGATCCGAGTGGAGCCAAGTCGAGTCGGTTGAGTTGGGTCGGGTTGGGTGGGCGACGGCGGGTCACGTATGGTGTATTTGTATGACCATTTTTGTAAAGACTTATATCAAGTCTTATACACTTAGTTCATATATACTAGTACACACAAATATAAAAAGTCAATGTCGGACAAATGAAGAGTTTTCAACTCTTCAACTTCCTTACAAGGCTTTTATAATTTGTCAATTAGTCTTAGACCAATGTGGGACAAGCTCACATACATAGTATCTTATTTAAAATATTACTTTCCCTACTTTATATATCACAATTTATCTATGGATTTCAACCTTTTAATTAGGTATCTATCCATATAATTACAACAGTGATTGTGTTCTTGTTATATATATGTGCACGAAACCATATAATAAGCATGCCCATCTAAAAAAAAACCTTGAAACATTAACAAAATCAATTATTTCTTTTGTTCATCCATTTATATATCCTAAAACAAGTTCCACCCATTTGGAACCAAACATCAACAAACAATCAACCATTTTTTAAAAGCAATCAAATATTTTTCAATAATTTGAGATAATTTTTGTAGAGAAATACATGACATGTACATAATTAATAAATTTTGACATTACATTTTCTATAATAAAATACACAAAATTGTACAAATATAGTGACAAATTTAATTCTAAAACTTGAATTATACAAGATTATCTCAAGTTAAACTACGTATGAACTTGAAAAATAGAGACCCCAAACCCTCCAACTTCTTCGTCCCTATATAGGAAATAAAATATCTTAGCTATGAATATTCTTGAAATGGCAGGTAGGAAACTTAGGGGGGGAGAAGTATTTATAAAAAATCAACAAGAAATGTGAACAATCCCGCAGCTTGAGTCTCAAAGTGCACTCTTCATTCATGTAAAAATGAAAAAAGAGTTTCACAAATTACAAAACATTCCATCGATCCCGAGCTCATGCTATGGTTAAGTTTCACAAATTAATGAAGTTGGAGTAAACCTAGGGTTAATTTATGCAATTTACAACTAAATTTCACACATAAATGAATTTCTCACCTGGGCTCCAATTTTCGGGCGTGGAGGTAGGGTTTTAGGAAGAGAACGAGCAGCAAGAGGAAATGACGAAGAATTGTTGTTTTTAAATTTTTTTGTATATTATGTTTTTTCGTAATTTAATTGGTAGAGTAAGGGCAAATTGGACCGAAAATTATTAGTTTGGGCCATTAAATTTCAATCGGAGGGGGAGAGGTCCAATTACAATTGGGCAAATAAGGAGGGCTGGCCCACAAATCGGACCGAAAACCTCGGGCAGCCCGTTATTTAATCAGCCCATCCTAACACAAATCAAGCCCTAAATTAATTTAATTGAGGCCCAATTGAGGGCCAATCCTGCCACTCTCTTGACAATTGAACGCAGCCTAAATGTAATATTAATCTATCAACTTTTTCATCACTTTATAATATGTGTTTCTAATAATAAATTTACATTATAAATCATTGAAAATAACTTGGACCGTTGATTTTGAATTTTCTTTTATCACATTATTTAAAAAAATATAGATTTACATCGTAAAAGAATTATATTATTTCTCAATTTTTGAACCATTTATTGAAGCATTAATTCATTTAGCAAATATTCTTAAACAGAAAATTGTTAGTATATCTTTTTTCATTTAACTTTTGTTGGATAAAATTATATGATTGTTTTATATTATGTTAGTTTTTGTCATTTTATCACAAAGGGGAGCAAGGAAAACTAGAAATAAAAGGTGCGATTACAGATGGGCTAAGGATTTTACAAGTTTCAAATTTAAAAAGAATCTAATCAACTCTAGTAAAAAATAAAAATACATTACTTGTTATTCTATATCTAATATATAAAAGGAAATTATTTATGGAAGGCGTCGTACTGAAACTTCCCCCTTCTTTCCGAACAACTAAACATAACCTCTGAATTATTACTTCAACGGAACTAACAATAACTGGACAATATTTTAACTTGGAATTAAGCAACATGACACTAGCTTTCTCCGAACTAAAACATATCAATCTCATGGTGTTTCAAACACTCAATTTCTTCTACAGCCACTTGTACCTGAAATGGAAGACGGAGATACTGAAGATATTTAAATCTGGGTAGCAAACCTGTTGGTAACATTTTTAAGCACCACGCGCCATCCAATGAGAGGTATTCGAGGTACACCAAATTTTCCATACCCTGAGGCACTTCCTCGATTTTGGTATGTGTGAGATCAAGCTCCCTCAGTGCCTTGAGCTTTCCCAAATATGGCACATATACCAGCTCTTGACAATGAGCGAGAATCAGAGAATTAAGGCTCTCCAAGCCGGACAAAGAGTTTGGCAACGAAGTGATCATAGTCCACGATAAATTGAGGACGCGTAAGCCAGACAATAAGGAGAAAAATGAATCTGGTATGAATGTCAATTTCATATTCCTATTCAAAAGTAGTGTTGATAGTTTTGGACAATTTGGAGACATTCCTTCAAGTATTTCAGGTATATCATTTTCCATCAAGGACATCTTCTCAAGATCCTCTGTCCAATAGTATTCTCCACTTGGAAATTTCTTCAATGAAAGTCCAGCTAATACCTTGAACTTTGGGTTACCTCTAGTGATACTTAGTGCCATGTCTCTTACCAAGTCGTGCATTTTCACACCAGCATCTCCATTGCTTAACCGAGTACTTTCTAGTAAGCACACATTCATTAATTTATCTAGTATGACATGACCAAGGTCAAATTTTTCGTCTCTTCTATTTCTTCGATCCAATAAATTTTCTGAAATGAATCTGCTGATTAATTCATCTTTATCTATTCTATAATTTTCAGGATACAAAGAGCAATACAAGAAACAAAGTTGTAAGTTTGGATCCAGTTTGTCAAAACTATATTTGAGTACTCGTAACACCTTACGTTCCATATCATCTTGCCCCCGTAGTGGTTCCCTTAGTTCTGATAGTGTGTGCCTCCAAATATAAATTTGGGTCGCAGCCCTCATGCTTGTAGCCATAGTGAGGATCCCCAGGGGCAGACCATCACACTCTTTTGACACAGCCTTTGCAATTTCTTCTACTTGTTGAGTAAGTATTGTCGTCTCTTGTCCAAGTACTTCTTTGAATAAGTTCCATGCTTCATCTTCGTGTAGTGTTTGCACTTCAATTATTTCTTGGCAACGAAACCAATGACAAACTTCCTTGGAGCGAGTTGTTATAATCAATCTACCACCTTCCAAATGATGTGGAATTCCCACATTATCCAAATCAAACGTATCCCATACATCATCTAATATGAGAATAAAGTCATTCTTTCGGGATAGCACTTTTTTCAGTGATGCAGCTCTTCTAAACTCGTGATTCTCAGTTGAAAGATCTAACCCTATGACTTTGGCTATGTCATCTTGCACCTTGTGTATGGTTTTAAACTCTCGAGTGACTCTGACCCAATAGACATGATATTCAGTTTTTTCTAAAAGGAGGTTGTGGAGGTACCTTGCCAACATCGTCTTGCCTACACCTCCCATACCATAAATCCCTATGATTGAGAATTTATCAGCCACCACCCGCTGCAAGATTTTATTCAGATTTTCCACAAAGGCTCCACCAAATGGCTTAGCTATCACAAATTGAATCCCCCTTGAACATAGTTTTTCAACATAATCGATGTTTGTCACCTCGTGCAACCAACTAGCAACATCTATTTTTCTTATCTTCGTCTGCGAATTCTCCAGATCATTTACATCTTTCGCAACATCAGATGTTGTATATGTCAATCGTTTTGATTTTTCATGTAGAGATTCTACACTACCATTGAAGCCAAAGCAACTCCCCACCATATTGTTAACCACACCCCATAGTGAGAGGTTAGCAGATTTTCCAAACTCAAGGTTTTGAGGTGATGCCATTTAAACTGAACAGTAACAAAAGCACCCTTAATTAAAAAGCAAAAATTAATCTGCCAATTAAAAACATAACATAGGGGTGGATTCTTTACTTAACTTGAATGCACACAAGAGTAAGAGTTGAATATATTACATAGACTAAAATATTAAGATATAGGAATTATATAATAAAGTTGAATGCAGACAAAAACATATTACTAAGATATAGGAATTATATATTTTCCTATGTTTTATGGAAGTCATTATTACAATAACTCTGCACATCCCCTCACTTAATTAATATCTTTGATGGGAAGACAACAATATACAAATTAATGTCAAGTTGTAAGGTCCACACATTCAACAATATTACGCACAATATACATGATCATCTAAGGAGTTTAATAGAGTGTAAAAACCAGTGTTGTTAAAACCGGACCGGACCGGACGGTCCGACCGGTTCGACCGCGAACCGGAAGCTGGTCCGGTCCGGTTAATTTGCTGGTTTTAGCGGTTCGACCAACGGTTCGTCCGGTTCGACCAGTAAAACCACTAAACCAGTAGGCTCACCGGTTCGCTCTCCGGTCCGGTTTTAAAAACATTGGTAAAAACACGTTATACGTAGAAAAAACTTTTTTGAGAACATCAATAGTTGAAGGTATATATGATATTGTTTTAATTTTCATATATGTTTGTTCAAATATATGTGTGATAATGAGAGGATTTTATTTTTGGTATCAGAAATTATCCTATTTTAAGAAAGCAATATCAAATTTTAGAAATCTGACACATTTTATACCTATGTTTGATGACCATTTACACATTTAATACTTCCGTCCAATAATTCACGAAATCGCTGTTAATGCCAATTTTGAAGGAAAAATAAATTGAAAAAAATGCAAATTTGATCAAATAATTAAATATCATTGGCAGGTTTGCCTCATATATTATCGAGTTGGTAAACTTACTCCATAATTTATAAGTTTAAAGAAATTACAGTTACAATTAGGCCCAATTATAAAATTTGACCCGAATTAGTATCATGTGCAGGCCATGTTTGTCTCGGAAAGTGCTATGTAATCATCCGGATCAAATTTAATGGTTGGAAAAATGCTCATCATATGACATTATTTTTATAGAACAATTGTTTTAGATGTTTAAGCAGATTTTAGAAGTCATATTCATCACTTCATTTATATCTCTTTTGTCTTACTTTTTTAACTATATAAAATTTGAATTTATGGTTGGGGTGTGTTTATTTAGGCAATTATTTTGTAGAAATACCTTTATAAAAATGACCGAGATGAAGAACATGAATTTTGCTTTATGGATCTTAAGAATTTCATATTTTGGTGACTTTTGGTGAAATATTTTGGCTTATTGGAATTCTATTACATCTTCTTAGTATTTGTATTGAGATGTAGAGATTCAATTTTAATTATGATAAGCTAAGATGTGTAAAATTTATGCGGGGTACATTTAAAATACACATCTTTATTTAATACATTCATATAATGATAATAATATTGTAATCTACTTAACCATTTTTTATAATTATTACAAGGTGATATAAAAATTGGTGCATATTTATCTGTATATTGTTAGTAATACATAATAATATCAATTACATGAACAAATAATTGTTATTCAAAATTTCATACAAAGAATTTTGATGTAAAATAAGATTATACAAGTCAAATATGCAAATTTTAAATTAAGTTTGGGTGGTCTATTACATTTATTATAAAAGAATTTCGTTTTTTCCTCTTAATTTGTTTATTTTGTCTGATATGAAAAAGAGAAAAATGCTTTGTTTGGTTTAGTTTATTGGTGGAGATAAGGTAAGATTAAAGTGAAGTACTTCTAAAGAGAGATGATCTTTATAATGGGGAAAAAAGAAAAAGGTAGATCACATGTAGGGCTGTCAATCGGTCGGACTCAGATCAGGGCAGATCCGGATCTGAGTCTGATTTCCATTTTTTCTATTTGGATCCGGATCCGGATCTGCTCGAATCTGGAATATTAGCAACCGGATTCGAATCCGGCAGATATATCGGATCCGGATAAATTATCCGGATCCATTTAGCAAGCTAATTTTTTTTTCCGTGTTCTTTCAAATCACTTGCAGATTCTACCATCATGAATTAAAAATGTAAAATTTTACTTACTTCATCGAAACTATTGCCTTAAAATGATAGAAGATGGAATATGATGGACAAATATAAACGATGAAAATTAGAACAAAAGAATAAACAAAAATATAAGTAAAAAAGATATAAACTGGGACAAAGAAGAAGAAAACTCAATATTGAGAAATGGAAGAGAAGATAAAAATTGAAGGATGAATGGTTATGGTTTGATTTTTCTTATTAAATAGTATAAATTAATATGTTGTAGACCCAATTAGTTATCTGGTCAGTCCACCAACATCTCTCATGCATTTCTTTTTAAAATTATTTTTGATATAGTAAAAGATTTTAGTGGAACATAGATAGTTTTGTTTTTATTTTTATTTAAATACATAATATATGAACAACATATAGTAATATATATCGGATACGAATATGTAACGGATCGGATCAGCCTAGATCCATATTCGCCCCATATAATTCGGATTACGGATCTTCTTAATCGGATCAGGTCCATCGGATCACTAATCGGACAATTATCCTAATAAATCGGACCGGATTCGGATCGGATCCGGATTGAAGTCCGCCCCATTGACAGCCCTAATCACATGGTCCAGGATTTTCACTCCTAGATCTGATCCGGGAAAGAATTTCCTGAAAATATATTGGAATTATATTTCTATATTTATGGGTATGATAGACTTTTAATTATGACTAAATTGGGAATAAGAACTTATGCATATTGGTGCTTTAATAGGCCGTGGATTTCTGATTATGACCCAATAAAAGTCACCTTGTATTTTTCTCTTGTCCGACTAGACTTTTAGGATATGTAAGGATTTATTTTGGCTCAGTTTGGTTTAGCTTTACTTTTAAAATATAGTTTCGATGAAACAATTGCAATCCCAATAAAATTAAATTTGGATATAAATTTTTGTGATTTTAAGAAGTAGAAATTTTATTTGAATGTTGAAGTTTGAGGAAAAAAGTGGATATTAAACCTTGAATCAATGTTTTATAGATAAAATTATATAGTATTCCTATCAATATATATTACAAGTTTGAAATTTATGAGGTTAGAATTTATAATTTAAAACTTGAGTTTTGCAAAATCTATACCTAAATTTCATTTAGAATAGGATTGATCGAGTTTCACGAGACCGTTAAACCCAAGCAAAACCAATCCAAGCCTTGGTGTTGGAGCTCTAGACGAGGTTTTAAGCTCTTAGTTTGTGGAGGCAACAATCCTTTAATATTTTCATCCAGACATTATATTTATAAATTTTCATATGATTGAAAAGAAAAATAAAGATTTGTGCACCTAAACATCCAATCCTATATGTATAAAAAGTTAATGATAAGAAGGATTATTAGTGTTTACCTTTTATAATTGTGTTATACTATCGGTGGTGAAATAAGAAGTATGGTAATTTTAACCAGAAAACTCAAAATTGAAAAACATACAATAGCAAATGATAATGAATTGACTTACATGAAATCTGAATAGCTGAACTCAAAAGAACCTTACAGCTTAATTGAATTGTAAATAAGTGAGCATTAAGACAATTAAAATTTCCCTATGGGCATATCAATCGATCAATTAATTAATCAATCTTATATAGAAGGGTGGAGGTTAACTTTAATTGGGTGTCCATTGCTCAAATTATAGTAATTTTAAATTTCGTTTAATATTGAGAAAAATTATTTAGTGGTTTTTAAAAATTTTAAATTAATTTTGAGAATTATGTGCGTGATTATGATAATTTCAAATTTTATTTCTATCATAAAGCTCGGTTTCTTTAGTCAAAATTAATGAAACTTTTTATATCAATCAATCAATACATTATATGTTGACTTTCATTGGGTAAATTTTAAATTTTGGTAATTTTGAATTTCTTTTAATCTTGAGAAAATTCTTTTAGAGGTTTTCAAAATCTTTAAATTTTCAAAATTTATTTAAACTATAAATTATGGAGATGGTTATGATAATTCGGAAATGTGTGTCTATCATAAAGATAAGTTTCTTTAGTCAAAATTAATGAAACTTTCCATATAAATTAAAATTTTAAAGATATTTTGGTCTCCTCCAACAAAGAGACTTCCGTTTAAGTCAATTGGCTAATCAAACTATATTATGAATCATATTTCCTATTTATATGCAAATAAATATCAAATGTTGTAAATCAATGTATTTTGGATGCCATTAGAATACATGCACAAGGCACATTCACTTCTATAGTCAAATGTATCTAACTCTTCACTTAGATACATGTACCATTTGTAATTAATAGATGCATGTTATCTTTGATTTTATCTCCTCTATTATGTATCTACTTAGCCTATAAATAGAGGAGGTCTTTGTTTGTACAAACACACAAGAGTATATGAATAATAAGAAACTCTCCTCCTAATATATATTCTACTTTGTCTACTTTAATTCTTGTTACTTTTAGTTTAGTTTCATAACACGTTATCAGCACGAATTTGCTCTATAAATCGATTTCAAGGTTATGAAATATATCACAAAACAAGAGAGAAAAGAGGAAAATACTTG
This sequence comes from Penstemon eatonii, assembly GCA_038501285.1. NCBI lineage: Eukaryota > Viridiplantae > Streptophyta > Magnoliopsida > Lamiales > Plantaginaceae > Penstemon > Penstemon eatonii. The sequence continues at coordinate 43,497,951 of CM076713.1, forward strand.
GAGATGTAGATTTTCGGATTTGCACGCAGCAGCTTCGATTTTTCAATGATTCCGGCCTCATCCACCGTTGGATCGTATTCAAATTTGGACTGAAGGTTCATCACACCAGGATCTTAATTTTGACCGTTCGGATCGTCATCCCAGTACCTATAAATGAAACGGCAGCCGTCAGAAGTTCACGAAAAAGTTGAAGGAAGTAGCTAGCCACAACCTCTCTCTGGTATGATCAAATATTCAAATTAACAAACAACTTGAACCCTTATTAATTTTATATGAGGTAAAGAAAGAAAACGGATTCTTTCTTGACAAATTACACCAAATGTGAATGATCAGGTATGTTCCTATAGTTTAATCTATTGCTCTCAAATTTAATTGAAGATTGATTTATTGTCTCATTGTGACAATATGATATAACATATATGTGTGCTGCATAAATTAGGCCCATTCTTTGAGGTAGAAGTCTCTTAAAAATATGCTCACTGCCTCACTCTCTAATTTGAACAAATTAATATTTTTGATGTATAATTTATTAGATGATGATTAATAGATTTGTTACTGTTCATAATTTATTTTGGCATATATATTCATGATTTTACCTGTACTTTATGAACGATACATGCAATTTCAAATGTGCAAATGTTCATAAATATATTTAGTATTTGAAAGCTCGGCCGTGTGCTCTAAGTCTAAGGCGATTACATTGATAGTATAATTTTAAGTTCGCAAAAGTGTAGAGAATTGTCTATTCAGGATTAAGGAAGACAAATAAAAATAAGGCTGAAGTACTTTTAACATATGAACATGTTTTCGTTCGAATGTGATTTAAAAGAATAATATGAAAATTCTGAAATTACAGTTTAGTCCCTAATTTTCTTTGAAAAAAAAATGCAGTTTATTCCCTAGCTTTCTGGAAAATCTCACTTAGCCACTGTATTTTTTAGCATAATTGCAGTTCGATTACTATTTTCACTGAAACTACAGTTTAGACCATGATAATTTTTTAAATTACAATCCTTGAACTTTTCTGATTTTCAGTTTACCCCTGAAATAATAAGAGTTTTATAAATTAAATTATTTAATTTATAATTTATTGTTTATTCATCGGGTGTGTGTTTGAAAGTTTTGTCAAACTTTTACCTAATAGTTGGTATTGTGATACCAATTTTGATTTACATCATGAATAAAAGCAACGGTGAATTGAGAATTTATATTTTCTCATAGTGGTTATGTTTTAAAGAATGACTCAAACTCGAAGATTGAGTATATTTTAAGCAATCTCAAACTATATTATCAATTTACGCATTGTTGCCCTTGAAATATTATGACATGGATTCTTGATGTTGAAATCTATTTGAATAAAAAGACTATTTGAATAAAAAGAAAGAGCCTCGGAAATTCTGTATGAAATGAAAGTTTGGGCAAACGAAATAGGTAAAGTGAGGGGCAATGCTTGCATTGGTCATTTCCTCCTTGAAGGATTGAAATCATAAAGTGAGGAGTGATTTAATCACAATAGTGATATTTTCAAATGCTCCCTGTGAATGATTGCACATGATGTTGCATCATATGAAATTTTGAAAGAGAAATATAATCACCAAGGTCGTGGGACTCTCACAAAAGCTCACTATGAACGTTTACACCCGAAGTTGTAATATTTTCAACTGATAAATGATTATACTCCACAACTATGAAATTGTATCTCAATTGAGATTATGTAGAGATAAAGTATGATTGTAAATGGCTCGCAAAGAAGCAAATATGAAAGAGAGGTTTTGATTTGCGAGCAAATATGAAAGAGAGGTTTTGAGAAATACTCTAAATTAATTTATTTTGAATAATGACCTCTTGATGACAAATCATACTCTCACCGGATTAATCCCACAAAGTGAATGCCAATGTTAATATAAATTATTCATTCCCGGAAGTGAATGTAAATAATTTATTTTCCGAAAACAAATGAAATTAATTATAGACATGACATAATTTAGTCATAATGAAAATTTATTATTATACATACCATCACATCATACCACTCGAAGAAAAACAATTATAGACAAGGGTGTGCAAATTATTAGCACTTGGTAGAGTGGTGGAGTAAAAAGCATTGGTTTCGTATATGTTGCATATTCGTCAATTACAACGTTGATTAATACTATGAGCATCTTGAAGATGCCCAATCATATAAGTATCATGTTAGATGCAAAAGATTATGCGAGCATCCTAAAGATACATGGACAATTATGTGAGCATTGTAAATATCAACGGTGGAAATATTTATTTAGTTGACAGTAGGTCGACATACACAATTCTTCGAGATTGAAAATATTCTCTAACTTGAAATTAGCAAAAACAAAAGTTAATACATATTGAGGTATACTATAAAGGCTCCAGAAGAGCAAATATAAATTGTCTGGATGAGCAAATATTTTTGTAAAAGAGACTTTGTGCTCTATAAAATCCAAAATGGATTTGTTGAATTCAAAGAAATACGTCTTGAAGAACGTATTGACGTATATCATATGGAAATTATATATATGAGGGGAATATGAAATATATTTTTACTACATCCAATATTTCATGCCAGAAGTATACTGATGAATATGATCCCAGTTTTCTTATCCTAGTGAATTATGCGACAATAAACAATGTTGGATCATAAGTTTAAGTTGAACTAGAAGTTCAATGATCCAAAATATTATGGAATGGCATGATAAACTTGGTCATCTAGGTAAAACTACAAATGCGCTACATCTTTTGAAGAACCATATGATTATTTACCTCATGAGTATGTGTGTGTTGATTGCTCACAAAGAAAGTAAATTGTAAGACCATCTATTGTGAAGATTGGTCTTGAGTCCCAATTTTTTTATGATGATATTAATGGGATATATATGGACTTATAGACATGGTCCTGTAAAAGTTATTTTTTAATTGTCTATGATATGCCTATTGTCAACACGTATTGATTTTGCTAAGATTCTTGCTCAAGTATAAGATTGAGGGCAACGTTGCAACTTGTGTCAGGCTGGAAGCCTAATAAATTTATGATTGTGCAATGTATGTTCTGATTTTTCCACCATAATGAACATATATGGGTCTACAAAGACGTGTTGGTTTGTTTTTATTTCCCGTCTGTAATCATATATTTTGAACGCCTGACGAGGCTATAACCATATATCTTAAACGTCTGACGAGGCGATATGGTTAAATCAAAATATGATGATAATTTTGTTTTGAGACAGTTTTCTCGCCGTTAGGGGGAGAATTGATGTCATTGCATGTAAAACGGCGTGAAATTATTTTGACATGAGTACATAAATGTACATTACTAATCTCAGCTTGGCCCATGCACAAATCGAACGAGCAAGAATTAAAAATTGCACCAACATGGATTGAAATCCTTGAAGGATAATATGCTAGCATACTATAAACGCACTTGAAGCGTGAAATTACTATTGGTGCAAAAGAAAACTTCTGAAAGAAATTCCCTTATGAGGAGGAATCTGTTTCAAAATAAAGCGCTATAGAAAAAATGACTGATCAATCTAAATCACGAGATGCCCATGAAGAGGCAAAGCAAAGTGATTATAAATAATAGTTTTGCTTATTTGGGTCAAACTAAATAAAAGGTATAAATCAGGATCCTGAACCGTGAACGGTTAATTTAATGCCGACATAAATAAGCAAATAAGTATTTTGGCCTTATAGAAAGATGCGATTCAAGATCGCTATTAAATTGTAAAAGTATTTGGACTAATTGTCCGCACGTCAAAAGACGTGAAATTTATATGTCACAAACATATAATTTTACGAAAACATAATGCTAATATGAGATATAAGACACAACTTCTTGTACGAATTCTCACAGAGACCAATAACTACGACGGAACATATTCCCCCGTGATTGGTGCAATCATGTCGCGGTATTTAATTGATTTGCAGTCCCTGAAGGACTTGAAATGTGTTTATGGATGTAGTTACCGCATATTAGATAGATCATTGGGTAGTGATATTTATATTAACATTCATGGAGGAATTAAATGGTCTCATGCTCATTTTTAGTAGACAAATACGATCCTTATACAAGTAAGGGTGATATGGTCTGATGTGGTATAACCAGCTAAATGAATACCTCGTAAAATAAGGATTCGTGCACAATCCAATTTGTCCATGAATTTTGACAAATTTTGAAATGCCTATGGTTTTTAAATCTTGTGAGGACTCCTGAAGAGCTCATTGAGACCGCGTACTACTTGATGAAAGAGTTTGGTAGAAAAGTATCGAAATAACAAAATATTTTCTCGCCTTACAAATCGAACATTTATCGGACGGGATTTTTATTCAACAGTCAACTTATGTTGAGAAAATATTAAAACGTTTTAATATGGATAAATCTCATCCACTGAGTTCTCCGATGATTGTTCGATCTCTTGATGTGAAAAAGGACCCATTTCGTCCCCGAGAGGAAAATGAAGAGATCCTTGGTCCAGAAGTACCATATCTTAGTGCCATTGGAGCACTTATGTATCTTGTTAATTGCACGAGACCGGACATAGCATTTTCTGTTAATTTACTAGCAATATATAGTTCCGCACCAACTCGAAGACTTTGGAATGGTGTTAAACACGTACTTCGATATCTCCGCGGTACGTCGGATATGGGATTGTTTTACTCAAAAGGCTCACAAACAGAGTTGATTGGATATGCTGATGCTGGATTTTTGTCAGATCCACATAAAGCAAAATCACAAACAGGGTACTTGTTTACATATGGTGGTACTGCTATATCTTGGCGCTCCACAAGACAAACTCTTACAGCTACATCCTCGAATCACGCTGGGATATTAGCAATTTATGAAGCAAGTCGAGAACTTGTCTGGCTAAAGTCATTGATACATCATATAAGGGAGACATGTGATCTTTCATTTGATAAAGAAAGTCCACTAGTATTGTACGAAGATAATGCAGCTTGTATCGCTCAACTCAAAGTAGGATATATTAAAGGAGATAGACTAAGCATATCTCACCAAAGTTTTTTTTTTTTTTTACGCACGAGCTTCAGAAAAAGGGAGAAATAGGCGTCCAACAAATTCGATCAAGTGATAACTTGGCAGATTTGTTTACAAAATCACTCCCTACATCAACATTTAAGAAATTAATATATAAGATTGGTATGCGGCGGCTCAGAGATCTTTGAAGAAGACATGGCGATATGAGGGGGAGACATTTGCATACTGCACTCTTTTTCCCTTAGCTTAGGTTTTTTTCCATTGGGTTTTCCTAGCAAGGTTTTTAATGAGGCAGGTTTAAAAGTGCAAATATTACAAAAGATATATGTACTCTTTTCCTTCACTAAGATTTTTTCCCACTGGGTTTTTTCTTAGTAAGGTTTTTAACGAGGCATATTCTTATTAAGTGGCATCCAAGGGGGAGTGTTGTAAATCAATGTATTTTGGATGCCATTAGAATACATGCACAAGGCACATTCACTTCTATAGTCAAATGTATCTAACTCTTCACTTAGATACATGTACCATTTGTAATTAATAGATGCATGTTATCTTTGATTTTATCTCCTCTATTATGTATCTACTTAGCCTATAAATAGAGGAGGTCTTTGTTTGTACAAACACACAAGAGTATATGAATAATAAGAAACTCTCCTCCTAATATATATTCTACTTTGTCTACTTTAATTCTTGTTACTTTTAGTTTAGTTTCATAACATCAAAAGGTTTTTCTCATATTTTTTAGGAAAATTATTGTTCTAATTGTTGACTTAGTCAAATTTACCCAACTGCCAACCAAATACACTTATTTTATAATTGATCACTTTTATAAGAGTTACATCCAATATAAAAACAAGTGCATTGCATATTATTTTGAGTTTGACCAAACCGTGAATAAAAATTTCCCTATTTTGTATCATCTCATGTGATTTTTCTCCACCTTCAAATTATCCACCACCGAGATTCTAACCATCACCGCCATAGCTCAAATTCCCACCATTTGAACTGTCCCCATAACCACCACCACCACCCCCCTCATAGTTCCCACCGCTGTTATAACCACCACCATAGTTCCAACCAAAACCACCGCCGCCGCCATAGCTGCCACCTCCAAAGCTTGCACCGCCGCTATAACCCCGTGTTCTGTCATTTGCGTAATCCACTCTGATCCTACGACCGTGAAGTTCCTAAAATAATGCCAAAATCGAAAAATTATAACCTAACTGAACATACATACACCAAAAAGAGTAGAAGTTCTTCTTCAATTAATGGAAACCAAAACTTAAAAGGAAGGAATTGAGCAAGAGGACCATAACGACACCTGTTAATCCAAAGCTTGGATGGCAGAAGATGCCTCCTCAACGGATGAATATATGACGAAGCCAAATCCTCTGAATCTACCAGTGTCACGATCCATATTGGAGCATGATTGCTGCACAAGCTAGAGTTCATCGATTGAAGAAGAAGATGAAGTTCTATTCCTAAATCGGCAGAATTTGGAATTAGGGATTAGGATTTTATTATCTGTATATTTATTTTTCCTTTTTATTTTTGTCTGTATATTATTTATGATTCACGTTTTTAATAGTTAGGATTAGTTTTAGCAACTTTGTAACTGCTCTCTCTCTCTCCACAGCCTTTGTACTTTATATTTAAAGGTTTAATCCCTTTGTAAATACATACACATTACATTTTCTGGAAAAACAGTTGTTCTTTTATTTTCAAATTTCTCTCCAAGAAAATCATCTTGAGAATTTACAGAAATATTCAAACACAAAAATTATGAAATTATCAGTTTCTAATATGGTATCAGTTAGTACTTAATTCGGGTTCCGCTTTATCATCTTGATCATTTTCTCCAACTCTGTTCTTGATCGTTTTCAGTTTTTGCCTTCTTGTTTGGAGTTTGTTGGAATAATTTTCAAAACCAAGTTTATAATTACTATTTTAACAATTAAATTTTGAAACACAATAAAATTTGAATTTCAAATAGTTAGTTACTTGACCAAAAGTTGCATCCTTTCTTTCTTTTTGTTAATTATTCCTCCTTACCGAAGAGATGCGCCGATTATGGAAACAATGCCAAATTGCTTATAAAAACAATGATCATTCACGGCAATAAAGGATAGAAGAAAAAGTGTTTCCATTCTACAATAACTCAAAATATAGAATTACTCTTGAATTTTTGTTTTTATTTCTTAAATCCAATTAAAAGTTAATTACAACCTTGAGTGTTCGGGTTTGTTTTCGAAAGTGTAATTCGCAAACAAACAAACAGTTTATTACTGGGCTCCATTGTATCCTGGGACAAATTCGCTGTAGAACTCGTTTACACATTGTGAGGGCGAATATTGTTTTGAGGAGAGCGTAGAATCTGCGCGACTTGGAGGAAATCGATTTTTGACATCGCTGAATTTTTGTATCAGTTTGAGGTGCAAAATCCAGCCCATATTTAGTGTAAATTTTCCAACAATCTCAAAACAATATTATGGCATCTCAAAGCTTGCAACAACTCACTACCGATTTCGTCAAATTGGAGAGGTTTGATGGTGGAAATTTTAGGCGATGGCAAAAGAAGATTCATTTTCTTTTATTGTCACTTTCGGTGGAGTACGTGTTGACAACACCAAAGCCGCAAGAACTTGAAAACGAAACATTGGCTGAATCTCGAAGAAGAACAAAGTGGGGGAAAGACGATGAAATTTGTAAGGGTCATATCCTAAATGCTTTGACGGACAGTTTGTTTGACATTTATCAAGATGTTGAAACCGCAAAGGAACTTTGGGATACTCTCAATGCACGGTACTTGGTTGAAGATTCTACAAGTAAGAAATTTTTAGCATCTCAATTTATGAATTACAAGATGGTCGATGAAAAATCCGTAAGTGAGCAATTTAATGAAATACAATCGATGTTAGGCCATATGAAACAATTGAGTATGAATATGGATGAGTGCATTGTTGTGTCTTGCATAATAGATAAGCTTCCTCCTTCATGGAAAATAGTTAAGAAAGGTCTAAAACATAAAAAGGAAGATGTTAGTGTTAAAGACTTGGGTTCTATCTTTCGCATTGAAGAGCAATCTAGAATGCAAGAAAGTGAAGAACCACAAGTAAAAGAGTCTTCTAAGGTGCATATGGTGGAGGAAACTAAAGAGTTCACACAACATCAAAACTCCGGGCAAAATAATGAAAATCGTAAGAGAAAGGAACCATACACTAATAACCAAAATAATGAAAATAAGAAGAAAAAAGGATGTTGTTGGCATTGTGGAAAACTTGGTCATCTCAAGAAAGATTGTAGAGAACTTAAGAATAAAATTGGTCAACAAAGTAATATAGAAAAATATATCGCTGTAGTTTCTGAACTTAATATGGTACAAAATGATGGTTCTTGGTGGATTGACTCCGGGGCGACAAGGCACATATGCAAGGATAGAAGTTGCTTTACTACTTATGAACCTGTTCATGAAGGCAATGTCTTGTATATGGGCAATTCGTCGACTGCTATTGTAAAGGGCAAAGGAACAGTGGATTTGAAATTCACTTCGGGAAAGATTTTATCTTTGAAAGATGTGTATCATGTCCCTGAACTCAGAAAGAATTTAGTTTCTGGTAGCCTTTTGAACAAGCATGGTTTGAAGCTTGTGTTCGAATCTGATAAATTCGTTTTGTCCAAGAGCGGAACCTTTGTCGGAAAAGGATACTTGTACGAGGGAATGTTTAAACTTGATATTATTTAAATAGTAATGACTCTATTATTAGTGTAGATTTTATTTTCATCTTTATAGTATGAATGATAGGACATGTAACGTTCTTTAATTGATGAATATCCAAGGTATTGTCATATTCATGTATTACATTCATAAAATGAAATGTTAGATAAGTTGAATATATACATGAATGAATTACTTTCCTGATTTCTCTTATTTGGGACTCTTTTGGCATAATTCATGAAACAAAATTATATATACCTTATGAACTTTGAAAGAAAATTTAAATTATCTAAAAGTTTTAGGTTTGTAGAGCATTTGTTATATTGCTAGAGCCTATTTGTATGCTAAAATTACTGAATAAATTTATTTTGTTATGAACACGAATAATTTGATAAAATAGTTGTAATTAAAGTAAGCTTTAAAATAATATATATGTTATTTTTTGCTTGTAACTTTGACATGAAACATATGTGATTCTTGATATTAAAAGCATTTACGAATAGTGATTGATTAATTATAATTGCATTCTCGTTTATATATATCACTTGATCATAGCATTAAGTGTAGTGAAAAGTAATGGTAGAGTTGTAAATTAAATTGAATCTTGCTAAAGTAGTAAGTTGTCTTTTGTATACTACTATTGTTCAATTTGATATTACTTTTATTGATAAATTAAGTATGTGGAATACTACGTTTAGTAATAACCATTGGAACTTGGTAAACAAAAAAAATAATATAGCATTTTAAGAAAACCTTGAATCATGAATCATGCATATATTTCATCTTAAAGGATATTCTTCGGTTTTAGAAGGATTTGTTGATGCCAGTTGGATAACTGAGCGGGAAGATCATACATTCATAAGTGCGTGGATCTTCACTCGTAATGGTGGAGTTAACGGAATTGATAAGATATTTATGATCGAAATTTCGTTATGACCAAAGCCTAAGCCACCTATATTTATTCATTGTGACAGTGAGGCCACACTGCCAAGAGCCTATATTAAGGTGTATAATGAAAAGTTCGAACATATTGAATTGAAACATAGCTATGAAATTAATGGAGTAATTACGATTGATTTTGTACGGTTAAGTCAAAATCTGACGGATCCTTTGAAACAGAATTAACAAGAGGTATGATTAATCAAACTGCAAAAGGGATGAGAATTAAGCCTATTTCGATAACCACCTATGTTAGAAACTCAACTCTATTCTTGAAATTCAAGTCTAAGAGTTCAATGAGCAAAGTATAATATATGAAGTGGTTGAAGCACTAACAATACATCATCCCGAGTAAATAGTGCTTGTGACTGTAATGCTAAAGGTAGGTTGAGCTATATGCTCTTAATAGACTTATAAGACATGTGTTTTAAAGTGCTAAAGTTACGGGGCACTTTCGATAAGTCTACCTATATGAGTGTAGAGGGTGGTGCCGCCTTCTATGAGTTAAGGGCTTAACTCTAGAGCGCTCATGAAACAGGATATAGACACAAGGCCAATCCACGTGTCGGCTTATTAGAATACTCAAGAATATTGAAATTTGTGCGTTTTGGTATTTCCGGTTAATCGTATAAGAAGTTGGTTCAAAGACAAGTCTACCATTCTTCTTGATTAACTTTGAAATATTTTTACTAGATAATGGTTCAAGTCGTGAGACACCATTATTGAATCACATATTTCTAAGTCTAAACTTTTAATTTTGAAAATGGTGGAGGAATGTTGGAATAATTTTCAAAACCAAGTTTATAATTACTATTTTAACAATTAAATTTTGAAACACAATAAAATTTGAATTTCAAATAGTTAGTTACTTGACCAAAAGTTGCATCCTTTCTTTCTTTTTGTTAATTATTCCTCCTTACCGAAGAGATGCGCCGATTATGGAAACAATGCCAAATTGCTTATAAAAACAATGATCATTCACGGCAATAAAGGATAGAAGAAAAAGTGTTTCCATTCTACAATAACTCAAAATATAGAATTACTCTTGAATTTTTGTTTTTATTTCTTAAATCCAATTAAAAGTTAATTACAACCTTGAGTGTTCGGGTTTGTTTTCGAAAGTGTAATTCGCAAACAAACAAACAGTTTATTACTGGGCTCCATTGTATCCTGGGACAAATTCGCTGTAGAACTCGTTTACACATTGTGAGGGCGAATATTGTTTTGAGGAGAGCGTAGAATCTGCGCGACTTGGAGGAAATCGATTTTTGACATCGCTGAATTTTTGTATCAGTTTGAGGTGCAAAATCCAGCCCATATTTAGTGTAAATTTTCCAACAGAGTTTTGTCTCCCTTTTTCTTCTTGAAGTTTTGCCTTCAATCTTTCCACTGTTTCTTCAGATTCATCATGTCTGATTCATGTGCTACGCTCACTTCTTCTGCCACTGAAAGCATCCGTTCCAGATTGCCTATGGAGGACCCTAGAAGTCCATACTTCTTGCATCCATCAAATGGCCCAGGCCTGTTGCTTGATCAAACAAAACTCACGGCTAATAACTACAGCACATGGGCTCGTTCTCTATTTATTTTTCCTTTTTGTTGGAATTGCGAGAATGCTAGAATTGAGCTAATGAAAAATATTCATGACCAATAAAAGGAAGAAGAAGAGAAATATTGATATCAGCTATACTGAAATGAGAAATAATTAAATACCTAAATGAGGACTTCGAAGAGGAAAATGATTAGAACTCAATTAAGAAAGGTTATTGCCGATGAGGCCTTAGCCAATTGGTTAAGGATGAGGCTCCATGACCAAGAGGTCATGGGTTCAACTTCCATGAATGTGGGTATTTTCTCTAGTTTCATACTAGCAATTAGTTTACTTTGATATCATTGTAATAGTTTCAGTTCGATATAGCGTTTGACGTAACAATGTATTCACCATCTAAAAAAAAAAAATTAAGAAAGGTTATTAATATCTTAACTCAAGTGATAATTAAAACCATTTGCTAATGCACATAAGAGTAATTTAGTGTGATCTTGAAATTCACCGTATTAGCCTTTAAATTAAACTTAATGGAAAAATAAAGAAAATGATCTAACATCACCAAGGACATAATTCTTTTGATGAAGGAGTCTTCTGCAAGTGAGATGCAAATATGAGTTCTATTTAAAGAATGATACAGTATCGAGTGGCTTCACATTGAGTATCTGGAAACATACTATCGCGAATAATGGAGGGAATTGTACTTTTTATATCAAACATTTACCTACTTTATACATTTCATACCACACTTTTCATAATTGCACATTTCATACAAAAATCAATCAACATTTTACAATTTACATACCACCGTTATATTTTGGACGGAATTGGACACGTGTCCGCTAGCTCTCTCAAAAAAAAAAAAAGGAAAAAAAAAAGGGTATCGCGGGCAGGGGGGAATATTTCGGGCAGGAATTCTGAATTTCACTTTTCATACCAAACATTTACCTACTTTATACATTGCATACTACACCTTTCAGAATAATACATTTCATACCAAAATCAATCAACCTTTTTCAATTTTCATACCGACGTTAATTCACAAAAAAAAAAAAAAACCTCGCGGGCACTGTACTACCACATATGTTACTCTTAATTTGAGGAAACTGTAAAAAATCATATGATAGATGACATTCTCGTTTCTTTTTCGAAAGGGTAAGTATCTCAGGTTCGTCACTTTTTTACAATTAACCCCTTGAAACAGTAGTACCATATAGGGTCTTCTCAATTTGAGGAAACCGTACTAAATCATATGATCGATAACATTGCTGCTTCTTTTTCGAAAGGGTACAAAATATAGTAAACCTTAGATCAATGTTTTTATTATGACACATTAAAAGTAGACGAACGAACAAAAGGGTAGTAGATATAAATGAAACTCACTGCTTTTTTATTCATCGAAACAAGATTATGAAACACGTGCGTAGGGGGTTTGACCCATTAAACAATTACTCATCAAAATAACCTCCAAAAGGGTCGAAGGATATTCTTGTGGGTGGGATCATCCCACTCCAAAGATTCCAGCAATTCTTTCTCTATTTCAATTAGCTTGAGATTTGGAGGTGCGGAATAAGAAGAAGAAGAATGGTATTGGTGGCCACCATCCTCCACGCTATGGAGAAGCAACAAAGGCAGCTTCTTTACTTCGGGACAGCCCCTTAGATTAATTCGTTCGATGGAATTGCAATACATCTTTGCCTCCTCAGGAGTACATATGCTCTTCAGTTTTGGTAATTTAGACAAAGTCAAGTGTTTTAACTTGGGCAAAGACACGACGCCTCCTCTTCCCTCGACTGCTACTACTTGTATTATTTCTTCAATTTCATTACACTCTCTAATGTGCATAGTTTCAAGGTTTTGAAGGTCCAGTAAACCTAACTTCTTCATCTTGTCACATCCATTAATGTCCAACCGTTTGAGAGAGGAAAATAAACCGATCGGATTCGAGGGTGCTGTCGTCAATGCAATAGCAGTAGCATCACCAACTACGAGACCAATCAGATCCGACATGTTGTACAACTCAATTTTTTCAAGAGAATTGAATTCTTCTTGTTGTGTGGTGGTCAACCTCGCAATGCACTTGACTCCTTTACAATCTCCTAAACTGAGTGTATGAATGGATCTTGGACTGCCCAATCGTTGCAAATCATCTGAAAAGCAGCTACTTAAACCTTCACGATAACGTAATTTTAGGTCTTGGATGTCCTGACCAAGCAAAGTTACTTCGTTCCCTTCTTCACCTTTCTTAAGGTTGCAATTAATCATCTTGACGCACTTACGATAAACTTCTGATAGGTAATTAAGAAGTAGAAATTTCATTTGGATGTTGAAGTTTGAGTAAAAAATGTGGATAGTAAACCTTAGATCAATGTTTTATAGATAAAATTATACGGTGTCATGTCTATATATATTACAAATTTAAAATTCATGAGGTTAGAATTTATAATTTAAAACCTGAGTTTTGCAAAATCTATACCTAAATTTCATTTAGAATAGGATTGATCGAGTTTCACGAGGTAGTGAAACCCATGCAAAACCAATCCAACCCTTGGTGTTGGAGCTCTAAACGAGGTTTTAAGCTCTTAATTTGTGGAGGCAACAACCCTTTAATATTTTTATGCAGACATTAAATTTATAAATTTTCATATGATTGAAAAGAAAAATAAGGATTTATGTACCTAAACATGCAATTCTATATATATATATATATATATATATATATATATATATATATATATATATATATATATATATATATAAAGTTAATAATAAGAAGGATAATTAATGTTTACCCTTTATAATTGTGTGATACTATCGGTGGTGAAATAAGAGGTATGATAATTAATTTTAACCAGAAAACTCAAAATTCAAAAACATACAATACTAGAAAACTCAAAATTGAAAAACATACAATAGCAGATGATAATGAAATGACTTACATGAAATCTGAATAGCTGAACTCAAAAGAACCTTAAAGCTTAATTGAACTGTAAATAAGTGAGAATTAAGACAATTAAAATTTCCCTATGGGCATATCAATCGATCAATTAATTAGTCAATCTTATATAGAAGGGCGGAGGTTGACTTTAATTGGGTGTCCATTGCTCAAATTATAGTGATTTTAAATTTTGTTTAATCTTGAGAAAAATTATTTAGTGATTTTTAAAATTTTAAATTAATTTAAAGAATAAATTATGTGTGTGATTATGATAATTTCAAATTGTGTGTCTATCATAAAGATCGGTTTCTTTAGTCAAAATTAATGAAATTTTTCATATCAATCAATCAATATATTATATGTTGACTCATTGGGTAAATTTAAAATTTTGGTAATTTTGAAATTCTTTTAATCTTGAGAAAATTCTTTTAGAAGTTTTTTAAAATCTTTAAATTTTCAAAATTTAATTTAACTATAAATTATGGAGAGAATTATGATAATTCGGAAATTTGTGTCTATCATAAAGATAAGTTTCTTTAGTCAAAATTGATGAAACTTTCCATATAAATTAAAATTTTAAAGATATTTTGGCCTCCTCCAACAAAGAGACTCCCGTTTAAGTCAACTGGTTAATCAAACTAATTTATGAATCATATTTCCTATTTATTTGCAAATAAATATCAAAAGGTTTTTCTCATATTTTGTAGAAAAATTATTGTTCAAGTGTTGACTTAGTTAAATTCATTCAACTACCAAGCAAATGTATTGCACTTGTTTGTAATTGGTCACTTTTCTTAGAGTTACATCCAATGTCGACAAAGCAAGTATATTATATATTATTTTGAGTTTGACCAAACCGAATCTGAATTAAAATTTCCATATTTTGTATCATCTCATGTGATTTTTCTCCACCTTCAAATTATCCAACGTAAACTGAACATCAAGCAACATCAACGTAAAGTTCTTATGTGTTTCTAATTAACTATTATTATATCAAGACCTTTTTTTAATGTTTTGCGAGATTTTTTTTTTTTTTATTTTGTTCATTTGATTCAAATTATGGTAATTATATTCATATTCATCTCTCTATTGATTCAATTTTATATTCAGTAGATATTTTTTGAAAATCATTAGTCTATTAGGATGGGTTTTGGTTCGCTTAACATTTAACTAGCTAGGTATGGTGCACAAGAATATACATTATATACTAATACAATATTTTCGATGATACCTACTGCATGATCTATAATAAACAGCAGTGAACTCAGTAGAAGCAGTAACCCCATGTCGATCTCGATCTTTAATTCCCTCGACTCGTCAAACAGATAATTGTCATGACTTTTTTTTTTTTTTTTTGAGAAAAAGATAATTGTCATGACTTGCACGTACAAGAATATAATATATCAGTCTAGAACCAAAAAAAAAAAAATAATGAAGATACTGAAGAATTTTAAATCTGGATAACAAATTAACCTTTTGGTTTGTAAGTGTACTTCCAAAATTTAATTTTAATAATTAGAAAAAAAAAAAAAAAACCACCAGTTTCTTGCGTTTAGTAAATCACTTTGTCAACGACAATCACACATTCTTATAAAGGTAAATAAGTTTAAAAAAATTATAAATACAAATCCAAAAGTAACAACGACAAAACCATATTAACTAAAAAGCAATAAAAATAAATTAATGCCACATTTTCGTCATATAACAAAAAGAAAATAAATATACTCCGATGTAGAAAAATTAATACTGATCATTATACGAATTACTCTTTTCTTGTTTAGATGAGTGCTTTCATAGATGCTATTAAAATTGATTAAAACAATGTGAGACATAAATAATAATACCAAGGTCTTGTAGAAAAATTCTTGCCTAAAACTCAAAATTCACCTATAAATACCTAGAAACATCCAATCTGTGCATGATTTATCATAAGAACAATCTGCACACACAAAATTCACCTATAAATATTTAGAAACATCCAATTTGTGCATGATTTATCATAAGAACAATCTGCGCCCACTTGTAATAATATTATATGTTACATGGCTCAATCAGAATGAATCTTTCATCCTATTTTTTTACACGTTACATACGTCGCGAACACTCAGCCAAATTTTGAAAAATGGAACAAGATATTTGTCGTTTCCAACCCTAAAGAACTTGAAACAATTTCAATGTGAACCCCTCCCAAATGAAAACATTGGAAGAAAAAACTCTCAAAAGTCTAAAGAAAATGCAATTTTAACGGAAACAACCTAATAAGCACAACATAAAACAAGCAGCATAGTGCCAAAGTGGTAACATATGAAACAATTTATAAAGATTTCGAGGACGTTTCAAGTTCAAGCACAAAAACAAAATAGTTTAGTCGAGCAACAGGTTAATTAAGGACATCTTCCATGATTTCATCTACAAAAAGAACTATCATGGATGCGAAGACTCGTGCTTACTTAGGCCCTTCTATCAGCATAGTTATCAGGAGTGTCATCATCATCTCTGTAGCTTCCTTCTAGGGGTTCGTCTTGGCTAGACTTATTTTCTTCACTACCAAACTTGTCACCAAATCCAGCAGACCCACTGCTGAAAGAATTATTGCCACCACCGAGATTCTGACCATCACCGCCATAGCTCAAATTCACACCATTTGAACTGTTCCCATAACCACCACCACCACCACCACCACCCCCCTCATAGTTCCCACCGCTGTTATAACCACCACCATAGTTCCCACCAAAACCACCGCCGCCGCCATAGCTGCCACCTCCAAAGCTTGCACCGCCGCTATAACCCCGTGTTCTGTCGTTTGCGTAATCCACTCTGATCCTACGACCGTGAAGTTCCTAAAATAATGCCAAAATCGAAAAATTATAACCTAACTGAACATACATACACCAAAAAGAGTAGAAGCTCTTCTTCAATTAATGGAAACTAAAACTTAAAAGGAAGGAATTGACTAAGAGGACCATAACGACACCTGTTGATCCAAAGCTTGGATGGCAGAAGATGCCTCCTCAACGGATGAATATGTGACGAAGCCAAATCCTCTGGACCTACCAGTGTCACGATCCACAATTACCCTTGCTGCAATAAAGTACACCATGGTCAGTAATACTGAAAATAAGTTTCCCGCTCTCTACTTAGCTCACCTCCAAAAACCCCAATACAAAGCATGACTATAGCATTTACAAAGAAAAAAACTAAACAGTGAGAAGGGGGAGGGGGGTCACTCTCCAAAATTATAATTGTATATCTCGACATTTAAAAGAAAAACTTGGTCCAACAATGACAACTTTTGTGACACTGCAATAAAGTAGCTTCATAGCCAACATTGTAGGCCTGTAGCCTTTGAATCCTTCATTTCCAGAAGTCATGACATGAATTTGAGCATTGTCAACTAAATGACAGTAGGAGGAACGAAATTTTCAGTTCTACTTAGGTATATAAAATACAAAAATGAGGACCAAGAAAAAAGCTTCAGCACATGCTAGAATTCAAAGATTCAAGCTAAACTCCACCTTACAAAAGTTCCACTATAAATCAGTAGGAAATAGCACATTAGCAACTGAGTTCAGTTTAGACGTATTTAATTTGAAATCCATATCTACAAAAATGGAAAAAGTATTTCACTCATGCTTCCATAAGAATGCAGAGTAGAAAGTGACCACTCACAATTTATGAAATTCGAAATACTTTTACAAATGCATGATTGGACTGCAGAATAAAGTGTGAAGAAGACGTATGCTCAAAGTACCTTCAGCAACATCTCCGTACTTGTTAAAAGCCTCCATCAAGCTTGTGTCATCAGTACTGTATGAGAGTCCTACAATTCAAAATCGAGAAATGTGATAATATATAAAAATAGATTTTCTTAATAGTTGACCAAAAAGGAAAATGGTGTTGCACCTCCAATAAAGAGCTTTGAAGTTGACATGCATCTGATCGCCTGGAAAATGGACAATCTGGATAAAGAGAGTTCCTCGCTGACGTGATTACTCACAGTTCTCCCCAAAATATTCGCAGCCTTTCTAAAGAAAGCCATTGCTCTGACCTACACCAATGTCCAAGAAACGAGCTGTTACAAAGCATGAACTAACAATATATAAAAATCTGCTTCACATTCAGAACTCTAGAAAAGTCTAAATTGCAAGTCTCCTTATATTATTCAGAATCGCAAATTATTATCCTTTCGGAAAAAATTACACCATCCTTAATATTACAACTTAAATATTGCATATAAAGATTACATTTCAGTACTAAATCTTCTGTCGCCATATTCACAATCACCAAAAGTTTAAGAAATACATCCTAAAAGCAAAAATAATTGTCAATAATTAGTCAGATTTTGCTAAAAGTTGAGATAATCAATGTAAATGGATGAAGAGATTTATCGCAAGGTCATAACAATCAACTTTACAAAATAATCCAAAAACACGACGGAGAAACCATTCTTACAGAAAATATGAAAAATTAAATGGCCACCAACATTCTAAACAATAAGAACAGCATAAAACTCTGAATAAATGGGATCCATACTCATTTGAGAAGAAGGAGAAGAAGAAAATAGTGACAAAGGTACCTTTTTATGAGTTTCCTTCTTGAATGAGCTGAGTGTAAAACCCTAGAGAGAGAGAGGCAGAATTTTCGAGGAGGGTTTATCAGGGAGAGAAAAAAAGAATGGGAAATATATAAAGAAGCGTCTCAATGGATCTCAGCCGTTGCTTTTGAGATTGAAGAAGCAAGGAACTTTGGATGAGAACCATGTCCCTCGAATAATATAAACAAGAATTTTTTTCCAATATAACCTTCATGGCCAAAGTATTTCCCAAACTATCTTTCTTGTCAAAATAATTCCCTGAATGTACCTTTTAACAAAAATCGCAGGTGGGAATTGCGATTCTTTAAAAAATCACAGTCTTGAGCTGCGAATAATCGATTATATAAAAAAAAAAATTCGCAACTAGTAGTTGCGATTTTTAGCTAATTATCAATCCTTAATTAACCAAGGGAGAAATTAATTAATAAATAAATCGCAGGTGGTATCTGAGTAGCACCTGCGATTTATTAAAAGAATCGCTCATCCTCACACAACCCTAATTTTCAATTCACTGCTCCACCTCTTCTCACTTCCCTAATTTTAATACCACAAATATTACTATACTAATAACATCCGTTAACCAATTTTTGTGAGTTTATGATAAAAATAAACAAAATCCATCTGAAGTAATAACATCAGTAGCTGGAAGTTTCAAAAAGGTTTTCACGCATCTCATTTTTTAATGACCTTTGCAAGTTGAAAATGGGGTTTTTTTCTTTTTTTCTGAGTTGTTAACAATTGGAGTAGATAGAGAATCTTGTGCTACAACCCTTTTTTCAATTTTCATTGCAAAAGTCATTCTTTGTACCGCTATTGAAATTCAAGAATCAATATGGTATTGTGTCATTCTTTTAAATAAATTGCACGTGGTACCTGCGATTTATTGTATAAAACGCAGTTACTGCCTGCGATTTATCTGTTAATTAGTTTACTGACTTGATAATTAGGGATTGATAATTAGCTAAAAATCACAACTAGTAGTTGCGATTTTTAGTTTTTTTTTTTTTTAAATAATCGAATATTCGCAGCTCAGGACTGCGATTTTCTAAAGAATCGCAATTTTCACCTGCGATTTTTGCTAAAAGGTACATTCAGAGAATTATTTTGGCAAGAAAAATAATTTGGGAAATACTTTGGCCATGAAGGTTATATTGAAAAAAAATTCTATAAACAATATTGAAATTAATTACATGTTACAAAAGAAACTGTTGTAGAGAAAGTAACATGTCGGGAAACTATGAGAGGGAGAAAATATAATTTAATGTATTTGATTGTTTTGTACAAATCAAATGTATAGGAATTCAAGACTACGAGTGATAATGCACATTTCTTCCATAAAAGAGTAATGGGTTTTGCATCCAATATATTGCGATACATGATTACATATTTGTATATGCTTAGGAGCTTTCACGCTTCTTATTGTATTGTCTTTTTAAAAGGTTTATCCAGAAGGATTTCCTTCCTATATCATAGGTTCCTTGATCAGAAATGATTTAAATCGAGGGATGTACACGGATGACAGAGTCCTGAGGGAGAGAGCCATCAGACCCCAACACAACTCCCACAATATTTCAGTGAAAAATTGTGCCACACGAGGTTCGAACCTGCGTTGCCGGAAGAAAGATTCCCCACATGACCTCAATCCTTACCACTCCGCTGATGCCCCTCGGGACTTATTGCATTGTCACTTGTATTGATGTGTGTTATCTTATTACTTTATCAAATGAAAGAATAGTATGTAGCCAACATAAATCTTATAATGTAAATTACAATAACATCTACAAATTATATGGAGATTTCATAACATTAAAGTATTATTTTAGAGGAACATCTCTTTGGTAAAAATGCATTTTTTGATATTTGATTAGCTTGAGTATGTAAAACTAGTCAATTTCTTAACACATGTTTTCATGTGTATTAAAATTTTTATTATAAAAAATAAAAATTTATTTATAAAAAAAAAAGTAAAGTAAGTTTAATATATATGAGATAAGTAAAAATAATAAATAGTTAAATTAATAAAAACACTAAATGTAAAATAGAAATATCAAAAAAGTGCTACACCAAACAAATCTAAATTTAACGAAAAACGGTTGTGATTTTCAGTTGGACAATTCACAATTTCTATTTGTTAGCCAAAAGGCCCAAAACTTAATTTAGCAAAATTTCTTCCCGTTGTAAATTGAGTCAATATACCTAAAATAATCCATATATAAAAGATTAAATTGCACTACTTATTTTGTTTATACTTCCATGATTAGCATATCTACGTTCATATTCTATCTCAAGAAAAAAAAAATCATATTTTTGTCATAATATTAGAAGTATTGAAATAATTTTGTGTAACTTTCATCTTTTGAGATAGCCATACCTTCGAAAAACAATGGTGCAAATATGAACTAACAATTAATATTTCATTTAAGGATAAAAAGACTTTATATATTTACTAATAAATCTTGTAGTATGTCTTATAAGTTATAAGTTCTAATGACAAAATTCATGGCGAATTTCGGAAAATTAGTACCTACCCCGGTGGATTTAATCCACTCGGGTGTTGGATGAATGCCACATGAGCATGTAAGGACAAGTTTTTGTCATTCCATGCCCATGTGGCATTCATCCAACCCCAATGTATTAAATCCACTAGTGTAGGATCTAAGTAATCGCGAATTTCTTGTCAATTATTTGACTCTTTTTTAATAAGTTCAATTGACATTTTGTCTTTAATTTCAATTATTTGACATTTTATACATGTAAACTTTCATAAAATAAATTTACATAGTTATATGTTGTGGATTAATACTTAAATTCTGAATTAGTTACTTATCTCCAAAAACCTTCTATGAAATTTTTTTAGAAAAAAAACACTTTTTAGTTGTACTTGTACCTCAAAAAATCATTTTCAGCAAAATATTGGCGATTGGTACAATTTTAGACTTGAGGGGTGTTCTTGAACTTTCCTTTCTCTTGGTTGAGACTTGGAAGAGTTTGTGAATCAGTTCTTCAGCAGCCTCCTCTCATCTCCCCAAAATCGAAATTTTCCGGATCCAAAATGGACCAAAATCCAAGACCCAAAACCATTATCGAAACACTGGGTGAAGAAATCATCAGAATCATAACACCAGTATCAATATGCATGCTTTTAGTTGTAATTCTTGTTTCTGTACTCAACACAGATTCATCCTCAAACCCCACAACAATCTCATCCATGGCTACAATGGCCTACGCCGAAAACACCTCAGACTCAACTTGGGACAAAATCAAAGGTGCTCTCTTGAATTCCCTAGTTTTTGTCGCAGTTGTCACCGCTGTAACTTTCCTCCTAGTCCTTCTATTCTATCTCAGATGCACCAAATTCCTAAAATACTACATGGGTTTTTCCGCTTTTCTTGTTTTGGGTTTCATGGGTGGCGAGATTTCACTTCTCTTGATCCAATATTTCAGCTTTCCAATTGACTGCATTACATTTGGTATTTTCCTGTTTAATTTCACTGTTGTTGGTGTTTTGGCTGTGTTTATGTCAAAAATGGCTATTTTTATTACACAAAGTTATTTAGTTGTTATTGGGATGTTGGTTGCTTATTGGTTTACCCTTTTACCTGAATGGACCACTTGGATGCTTTTGATTGCCATGTCTTTGTATGATCTTGCCGCGGTTTTATTGCCCGGTGGACCTTTAAGGCTCTTGGTTGAGCTTGCTATGTCTAGAGATGAAGATATACCCGCTTTAGTTTACGAGGCTCGACCAATTGTTACAGACGATTCTGGTCTCGTGCAGAGAAGGGTATGGAGAGAAGGAAATTTGAGTGAAAATCAAGGGCATAGCTCGAATGAGGGGAATATTGTTGATGCTGAACAGGGTCGGATTTTAAGAGAAGATTCTGAGCTAGCTGCCCCACTTATACAACATAGGATTAGCGTTCGAATGAACTCAGATGAGGACTCGAGTGAAAACATTGTACTGGAAGGAATTGGTTTGGGGTCTTCGGGTGCGATTAAGCTTGGGTTGGGTGACTTTATCTTTTACAGCGTGTTAGTTGGCAGAGCTGCTATGTACGATTTCATGACGGTTTATGCTTGCTACCTTGCTATCATTGCTGGTCTTGGTGTTACTTTGATACTTCTTGCATTTTATCGCAAGGCTTTGCCTGCTCTCCCTTTTTCGATTATGTTAGGTGTGTTGTTTTATTTGTTGACTCGGTTATTACTTGAAGTGTTTGTTGTACAATGTTCTGTAAACCTATTGATGTTTTAGAAATGTAACATGTTGATTTCATTGAATTTTTGTACCACTTGCTTCTCTATTAGCTCAATTGTTTGTTGTTTTTAAAGGCAAAAACTGTGTAACAGTCGATAAAATGACTGACCGAATTTTTTGATCTGGGAAGGCCGGTGTTTTGAGAATTTTTGGAACAAGGCACATTTTTTCATTGATGATATAAAGAGTGGTGGCAGTTATTTCTTTTGTTGTGTTTTTTTGTATTTTATCAGATGAATAATGATAAAATTTCATGCATCTAATCTTAAGAAGACAGATATGGATTGTTTGCTGTTCTGTGGGAAATAAAGCTCAAATGCTCTGATGATGAAGTCCATAAGCTCTTTTACTTAATTCATTGGCAATTTTGTTAAATTAAATACCCTTAATTTTAGTTTTTCTTTTCTAAATAAATTTTGTAAAGAGGGTTGCAAAGTTATAATTGGAAAAAAGAAGAGAGAAATGTTACTTTTACTGTATATACACCTGCCTTAACTCCTTAAAAATGACACTGGCTCTGAAAATGGAGTTATATATCGAGCAAGATTGCAATACCATTGCATATCCAAGATATAGGTAAAATTTAAATGAATTACTTGAGCAACACTGTTAATATCTAACACAAGAACAGGTTTTTTAGTAGAATGGAGTGATAGTTCGTGAAAAAAGGTACATGAAAAAACTAAACTAGTTATTAAGTTTTCAGTTTTCAAGAGAAACAAACAGGGCATAATTACTTTATTTTTGGATTTGGCTGGTATTCAATTTAAATGTCAGAAACAGACATAAATTGATTTTGCAACTATTGGCCGTCCAAATTTACCAATTACCTTTCAGACACTAATACAATAATAGCTCAATATATACTGTACATAGTAATTGTGAGAAAGTAAACTTACATATGAATTTGCTTTCTGAGGTGAAAATGGAATTAGGAAAATCTGTCACATCAAAGCATTTTTTCAAAGTCATGATGTCTGGTTTCAGAGAGAGATTGGTGAGTTTTAAAATTTTGTTAATTCATTTTAGCATTTTTCTTCTGTTTACATCACAATATTTTCATATTTTGTCTATACATACACAGAGCTTGCCACCAGTTTTTTGTAGGAAACTGGAAGCAGAAAAATCAAAAGACTCATCAGCACATGAGGCAGTTGTAACAACTCATAAAGGCATATGGAAGATTGAACTTTGTAAGAATCGAAAAGGCATAATTTCATTTACAGATGGATGGCCTAATTTTGTGCGTCACCATAACCTCAATCTCGGCGATTTTATTGTATTCGAGCACAATGGTGACATGAAATTCAATGCTTTCTTATTTGATCCAACCGCGTGCGAGAAAGAGCTTCGAGTTGAAAGAGCAAATCCCAGTCACCATCCAAAGAAAACCAAGAGTAAGTTCTCCAATATTTTTATTTTTCCTATAGTTTTCCCAACTCTTATGGTTAAACTAATTTTTTTTTTAATTTTTTTTATTTTGTAGGAGACAAACAAACTCCACACTTTATCTTGACTATGAAACCTTATCATGGTGGCAAGAGGGGGCATGCGGTGAGTATAACTAAATGTATATTCACTTGGTATCATCTTATTCTTCCCCATATGAATGTGTTAATTAGTATAGTATATGTTGTGTTTGTAATATAAAGTTAATCCTTTTGAATTTCAGATAATACCCATCGAATTTGTGAGATCAAGCGATTTGAGTGAGAAGAAGAGTGTTATTTTAAGAGGTACTAGTACTGGAAAAACATGGCCAGTGAATCTTTATTTTCAGAAAACTGGCCAGTATCGCTGTGGGATGTGCAGAGGTTGGCCTTATTTTTACATATTCAACATGCTAAAGAATGGAGACGTGTGTCGTTTTGAACTTAATTGTGGTGATTCAAAACACTCTACGACAACCATTTTAATGGACGTGGAGATATTTCGAGCTCCCTCTTGAGATTAATTTGTCCTCTCTCACAACTATATATGTGTTTTTGGCTCCTACGTATAGATTACGCAAATAGCAGGGGAAGAAAAATACTAGACAGTACTTTGTATTGGTTAAATCCTGCTTGATGATGCATTTTGTTATGACGATCATATATATTAATCTATGAACTATCCCTTCTTCATATTTCTTTTGTGTTGTTTATTTTTATTTCAACTGATGAAATATGAATGATACATATATCAATAAACAAAAAACGGGGAAGGAGCGATATTGCAGGGGTGGACTAAGGTGGAAAATATGAAAATTCCCGAATGCATCTAAGCATACAGACGTGGGAAATAGAGTTCAAATGCTCCGATAAGGAAGTCCTAGAAGTTCGTTTACTTAATAATTCATTGGCAATTTTGTATAAGCTGAAAATCTGCATCTGAAGTTGTTAGGTCAAATTTTTTTATGGAGACTGACCATTTTAATTGGCAAAGAAAGTTGCACTTCCTTCTGGCACCACTTGCTGGGACCAAATGTCTACTGCATGTAGTAAGGTAAGGGGGACATTTTCAATCTTTTGTTAGACACTCTGTTCGACATGTACCATGACTGCCAAAGATGCATAACAGCAAGAAGATGTATTCGAAGTATATTAGACTAAAGAAATCATTATATGGAATTATGGATCGAAACAACTTCCTAGTCCCCCTTAGGCCATCTCCAGCCGAAGGGGGGAGGCAAGCAACAGCCCCCCCTTCGACTGGAGAAGAGCTCCCCCCGGAGCTGGCAGGCAAGCATCCGGGGGGAGATGCTTGTCTGCTGGCAGGCAGGGAGGCAATGGTTGCCTCACGCGCATAACCCCCTTTTTTTTCTTCAATTGCTGCCTTCTTTGTTTCAATTTGCTGGACATTTCTTTCTTTCTTTCAATTGCAGTGTATTATTATAATGTATTATTGCAATATTGCCTCTATTTTTTTTCTTATTACCGTGCATAACCCCCTTTTTCTTAGTGTATTAGTATTAGTGTATTCTTTCTTTCGTAACCCCCTTTTCCATTTTTTTTTTTGTTTGGCCTACAAGTTATAAGTTAATTGTAGGACAAATTTATAAGTTATAAGTCCTGCAAGAATGTAATTTAAATGTATAAAAAAGATATAAGTTAATTCACTATAGGTCTCGTTTGACAAATTTAATTCACTATTATTAATTTCTTTTAAGTTGAATGTTTATTGTTGTTTGTTTTAGTGTGTAATAGTTGTTTTTCTTTTCAATCTAAGTGCACTAATAATAATTGTTGTTGTTTTTCGTGAATTATGTTTGCTCGTTTTTATTTTATGAATGACTTATTATTAATATTATTATTATTATTATTCCATTATTATTATTATTGTTGTTGTTGTTGTTGTTGTTGTTGTTGTTATAGTTAAGTGAGAATGGGGAAAATTTGAGATTGAAATAAATATTTTAAATTGTTGATTCGGCTGGAGACGACTAACTTGGCAAGGCAGACAGGCAGGCAGGAGGGGGCTATTGACTGCTTCGGCCGGAGATGGCCTTATATTGTACTGAGGCCCCAAGAAATCAGCTATTTCAAATTATATGTACGATAAAATTAATCAATGTCACTTTTCTGTTCATTCATAAAGTGTAATAGAAATAAAATGGTTGTAACAATTTTGTCTAGTAATTCCAACTATACATTAAGTTTCATGGAGTGTAGTTAATTACAAAAAAAAAAAATGGAAACGGTTTGGCTGAAATGGTTCATGCCGAAAACAAGGGTATAGAACTTATGTACCACTTAAGTGTATCACCATTAATTATGTTGAATTCTATGGAGTTCATAGAATTAGAGAATGAAGAAAAACTTGCAAAAATTGAATTACAATTTCTTGGAACAGAGAGAATGAAAAAAAATCTGTATACAAAAAAATATTGTGTGTATGTTAATTACAATGATCGAACACAGGCCCTATTTATATTTACATAGGTCGGTTAAAACCTAACTAAACAAAAGCGCATTAACGCTTCTAATAAAATAAAACAAGAAAAGAAAAAGAATAATTTAAATAAAACACTTAATCCCTAATATCCCAAAATCAGTCGTTCATCTTCCTTCTTTGAATTCCTTTCTGCAAAACATCTTCTTATGAAATCTCTTTTCAATTTTGCAGGTAACTTGGTCAAGTTCTCTAATACTCCCCCCTCAAGCTGGCGCGTGAATATCCAGGAGCAAAAGCTTGGAAAGAAGTAACACGAATCTCGGCAAGGGCAAAGCTTTTGTAAGTAAATCTGCTAACTGATGATCTGTATGTATAGGCAGCAATTTTATTCGTTTACGTTCAATCTGTTCCCTAATAAAATGACAGTCAATTTCGATGTGCTTAGTTCTTTCATGGTAAATAGGTTTGCTAGCAATATGTATAGCAGAATTGTTATCACAATATAAGGAAGTAGGATTAGAAATAGGAATATGAAAATCAGTAAGTAATTGTTGTAACCAAACAATTTCACTTGAAGCAGCAGTCAGAGCCCTGTACTCTGCTTCAGCTGATGACTTAGAAATGGTGACTTGTTTCTTGGATTTCCAATAAATGAGTGAATCCCCTAAGAAAACACAAAAGCCAGTAGTGGACCTTCTAGTGTCCTGGCATGATGCCCAATCTGCATCAGCAAAGGCACTTAAAGTTAGAGAAGTAGTAGAGGAGTAAAATAAACCTTTGCCTGGATTAGACTTAATATATCTTAAAATATGATGAATGGCTTGTAAATGAGGTGTTCTAGGCATGGATACAAACTGACTTAGTTTATGCACAGCATAACTAATATCAGGTCTAGTGATTGTTAAATATAACAATCTACCTATTAATCTTCTATAATGAGTAACATCTGTAAGCAGTTCACCATCCTCAGAATTTAATTTAATTTTAGGATTCATAGGCAAACTTAAAGGCTTACACCCAAGAAAACCAGTTTCTTCCAAGATTTGGACAGCATATTGTCTTTGATTAAGACAAATACCCTTATTAGACCTAGCCACCTCCAAACCAAGAAAAAACTTTAAAGCACCCATGTCTTTCAGTTTAAACTTGGTAAGTAAAAATTCTTTTAAAAGAACAATATTTTTAGGATCAGGTCCAGAAATAACAATGTCATCAACATATAATAAAAGAGCAAGAAAATTGGTACCTTGTCCTTTGGTGAAAAGAGAATAATCTGACTTACTTTGTTTGAAACCAAACTGTAATAAGGCTTCTGTAAATTTGGCATTCCATTGCCTTGAAGCCTGCTTCAAACCATAAAGTGATTTCTGCAATTTGCAAACATTTTTAACATTTCCAGTATACTTAGGATAAGGGTAACCTAATGGTAGGTCCATATAAACCTCTTCATCTAAGTCCCCATATAAAAAAGCATTATTAATATCTAATTGATAAAGGTCCCAATTATTAATAGCAGCTAATGCAAGTAGGACCTTAACAGTTACTAGTTTAGCAACAGGAGAAAAAGTCTCAATATAATCTATGCCCTCTTTTTGTGTGTAACCTTTAGCAACCAATCTAGCTTTGTATCTCTCAATAGATCCATCAGAGTTTCTTTTAATTTTAAAAACCCACCTGCAACCTATAGACTGTTTATCTTTTGGTAGAGGTACAATATTCCAAGTGTCAGTGTTTTCTAAGGCTTTTAATTCCTCAGACATAGCACTCCTCCACTTTTGATGTTTAACAGCCTCATGATAGTATTGAGGTTCAGTTTCAGTAGAAAGATTCATGACAAAAGATTTATAATTATCAGATAGGCTATTATACTGTAGAAAATCAGATAAAGGATATTTAGTTGGAAAATCATTTTGAGTAACAGTATTACAATGAAAATCTGAAAGATAGGCAGGTTTCTTAATAATTCTACTAGATTTCCTAATAGGAGCATCAGTATGAGAAGTGGATTCAGGTAAGTTAGATGATTCAGGATCAGAAGTTGTAAAATCTGTAGGAAGATAATCTGGATCATCAGAAGAGATGTTAGAATTAAAATAATCAAAATCAGTATAATAAGTAGGAGAAGAATAAGGGAAAATATTATCATTTAAAGAAGTAGAATGTTTGTGTAATTCCAGATTATGAAAAGGAAACACATGCTCATGAAAAATTGCATCTCTAGAAACAAAAACCTCATGATTGTTAATATCATATAATCTATAACCTTTGATCCCAAAGGGGTACCCTAGGAAGACACAAATTCTGGCCCTTGGGTCAAATTTGGTTCTGCCTTTCTGTAAAGTAGAAGCAAACACCAAGCATCCAAAAGTTTTGAAAATTTTATAATCCACAGATTTGCCATATAATAGGTTGTAAGGACTTTGAAAATTTAGTAATTTAGATGGAATTCTGTTAATAAGGTAGGCTGCAGTAGCAACACACTCATTCCAGAAACAAGAAGAAACTTTAGACTCAAAATATAGAGCCCTAGCAACATTAAGAAGATGTTGGTGTTTTCTCTCCACAACAGAATTCTGTTGTGGAGTTTCAACACAAGAAAAGTGGTGAATAATTCCAAGTTTATTAAATAAAGTAGTAAAACTTAACTCTGGAGCATTGTCACTTCTAAAGCATTTAACAGTGCAATTAAATTGAGTCTTAATCATGTTTAAAAAATTTGGTAAAACTGTCTGAATATCAGATTTGGCATGTAAAAAACATACCCAAGTAAACCTAGAATAATCATCAATAAGGGTGGCAAAATATTTATAACCATTGTAAGAGGCAGTGTGAAAGGGCCCCCAAATATCACAATGCAATAATTCAAACAGAAAAGTAGATGTAGAAGAAGACTTTGGAAAAGGAAGTCTTTTATGTTTAGCCATAGGGCAAATGTGACAAGGATCATTATTACAACTACTAGACATATCTAAGTCTAAATCCTTACTAAGTAAACTCATAATTTTCAGAGGTAAGTGGCCTAATCTTTTATGCCAAGTAGAAAAGGAAACTTTGTTGCAGTAAGTAGTAAGAGGTTGTAAACTAGTCTTGGATTCCAGAACATAGAGACCTTGTTGAAGTTCACCCCTTCCAATCATCTTCCCTCTGTTGTCCTGAATGATGAATGAGGAAGGGGTAAATTTAATAGCTAAATTATCTATTCTTAATAATTCACTAACAGAAACTAAGTTAAAATTGAATTGAGGTACATAGAAAACATTTCTAAGAGTAAGATCAGGATTTAAAATGACATCACCAATGTGAGAAACTAAAATATTAGCATTATTAGGTAAAATGACACTAGTATTAGAGACAGGAGTCAAATTTGAAAATAAAGAAATGTTATTGCATATGTGCTTAGAAGCACCTGAATCTAGAATCCATTTTTGTTGAAAAAAGGAATGAAGTAAAGTAGAAGTGTTGGAACATATACCAGTCACACATGTAATGTGTGATGCATCAGGTGTGGTGGTGTTTGAATTCTGGAACTGGGATGAAAAGAGGTTCAGCAGTTGTTGACACTGTTCTGGTGTAAAACTCTGAAGCATAGGGTGTATTGATGGAGTAGCCTCATTCTGAATATGCTGGAACTGAGGTACTGAGACTGAATTATCAGAAGCTTGATTAATAGCATTGGCCTGAGGATTCTGTGGTTTAGGTTTAAATTGATAGCCAGGGGGATAACCATGTAACTTATAACATTTGTCAATAGTATGTCCTTGTATATTACAATGTGCACAGACAGGCTTAGGCTTATTTTTGTAATTGTTGGACTTAAATTGATTGTAAGGTCTGTTGGTTGACTGTTGTTGGTTGTTGGGAGGTTGGTGTTGGTTATAGGTATTCTTAGTGGCAAAAGCCATTGAAGATGTAAGATCTGAAATGGTATTTTGACCAACCAGTTTCTGTCTTTCAGCCTGGGTAGCCAAGGCAAAGACTCTAGCAATGGATGGTAAAGGGTCTAGTAAAAGAATCTGTTCTCTAAGGTTGTCATATGATGAATTTAATCCCATGAGGAAGGCCATTACATACTCCTCCTGATTGTGTCCATGGATTATTTGGGCATTGCCACAGTCACTTGGACAAATTACCAAAGTTGGTCTGTAATTATGAAGTTCATCCCATATAGATTTCAACTTAGTAAAATATATGTTGACAGAATCAGTCCCCTGTGTAAGTGTAGCAAGATCTCTCCTAAGTTGAAATACCCTAGGGCGATTGCCCTGTTGAAACCTAGTTTGTAGTTCTTCCCAAATCTCTTTAGCAATCTTTGTATAGAGAATACTTGAACGGATGTCAGATGAAACAGCATTCAATAACCAAGAAACCACAATGTCATTATTACGAGACCAAGCATCATATAGAATAGGGTTTGTAGTACCTGGATCAGAAATAGAACCACTAATAAAACCAAGTTTGTTTTTGATATTCAGGGAAAGGGAAAAAGATCTGGCCCAGGTGTTGTAATTATCTCCAGTCAGTTTATCTTGGACAAGAAGCAGGGCTGGACCGTCTGATGGATGAAGAAAATAGGGGCTTGAAGGATCCTCCCATGGTGGACGTGATCTGGTACTCCCAGAAGCAGATGATGTGAGAGATGATTCAGAAGACATAATCAACAAGAATGTAGAAGAGAGATAAGGGAAAATAACCCTGATCAAGAAAAAAAGGAACTGGTTCAAGAAACCAGATCAAGAAAACAGAGACAGAACTCTGATGAAAGAAAAAACTTCAGGCACAAAAACTCTGAAGGAAAAAGTAATGAAGAAAACAGAGAAGGTGAAAACAGCGGAGAAGAAGAAAACAGTGTAATCAAACTGATACCATGTTGAATTCTATGGAGTTCATAGAATTAGAGAATGAAGAAAAACTTGCAAAAATTGAATTACAATTTCTTGGAACAGAGAGAATGAAAAAAAATCTGTATACAAAAAAATATTGTGTGTATGTTAATTACAATGATCGAACACAGGCCCTATTTATATTTACATAGGTCGGTTAAAACCTAACTAAACAAAAGCGCATTAACGCTTCTAATAAAATAAAACAAGAAAAGAAAAAGAATAATTTAAATAAAACACTTAATCCCTAATATCCCAAAATCAGTCGTTCATCTTCCTTCTTTGAATTCCTTTCTGCAAAACATCTTCTTATGAAATCTCTTTTCAATTTTGCAGGTAACTTGGTCAAGTTCTCTAATAAATTAATCAACACTTACACATATGACAATTATAATAATTCTCATATATGCACGTGTCAATCAATTAGTGGTGATAACTTAAATGGTACATAAAAAGTAATACAGAAGATCTTAACCCAAAAACTAACTTTAATTTCACGAGAAACGAAGAGAGCAATAATCACTCCGTTTGGATTTGGCAGCTAGACTAATTGATTACTAGCAGTAGAGTACAATATAGTATCTTCTCTGATTTATACTCAATATTTTATGTCAGGTTACAGATTGCTTTTTGCAGCCTTTGACCTTCCAATTTATTACTACTACCTACCAATTACCGTCCACATACTGTTATATACTTGATACTTTTTATAAGTTTGGGAATGTAAAACTGGCAACACGTACATTTGCTTTCTCCTTGGGTAGAATAGAATGGAAGGAAAATCTGTTGTATCTAGGCATTTTTTCAAGGTCATGATGCCTGGTTTTAGAGAAAGCTTGGTAAGTTAATTTTTCAATAACAATCAAATAATGTTAATGAAATTATTTTCACATTAAATTTCTTATTTTGTTTGTATGTATATACACAGAACCTGCCGCAAGTATTTTGTAGGAAACTGGAAGCTGAGAAATCAAAAGCACATGATGAGGCAATTGTAACAACTCAGAAAGGAATATATAAGATCAAACTTCGTAAAAATCGAAAAGGCCTGATTTCTTTTGAAGAGGGATGGCCTAATTTTGTGCGTCACCATTCTCTCAATCTCGGAGATTTTATTGTATTTGAGCACAATGGTAACATGAATTTCAATGCTTTCATATTTGATCCAACCGCGTGCGAGAAACAGTTTCGAGTTGAAAGAGCAAATCCCAAGAACACCAAGAGTAAGTTCTCCAATATTTTTATTTTTCTTATTATAGCTAGTTATATAATATTTCCTATGATAAAAAAAATTTATTTGTAAAAAGGAAACCTGAAGGAAGACTAGTTTTTTACTTTTGTAGGAGACAATCAAAGTAGTCCACATTTTATCTTGACGATGAAACCTTATAATGGTTCCAATAATCGGGGGGATGCGGTGAGTGTAACTATATATATATAACATCTCTTTCTTGAACATATTAATGTTAATTTTATAATGGTTAATTGTTTTGAATTTCAGACTATACCCATTAAATTTGCGAAATCAAACAGTCTGAGTAAGAAGGAATGTGTTATTTTAAGAGTTCCAGGTAGTGGAAAAACATGGCCAGTGAAACTTTGTTTCCAGAAAACTGGTCAGCCTCGTTGTAGGATGATAGGAGGTTGGTATGAGTTTTACGAATCAAACAAGCTAAAGAATGGAGACGTGTGTCATTTTACGCTTAATCATGGTGAATCAAAACGGTCCACCACAACTGTTGTGATGGATGTGCAGATTTTTCGAGCTCCCGCTTGAGAGATATATATATATATATATATATATATATATATATATATATATATATATATATATATATATATATATACTCTTCTATCGGCTATATATGTTGCTTACTAGGAAGACTTTTGGTTAAATTCCAGCTTTTTGGTTGTTTTGATTATATTTTGTTGTAACAAGCTGTACTTCTTCTTCTTCAGACTTCAGCTACATTAGTACCTTACCAGCTTATTTAGGATACATTTTCATTGAGGAAGAAGAAGCGTGTTGTTTTAAGGAATTAAAACTACTCGAATCCTGATGTCTTGTTTGGATTGATATATGATGAGTTCCCTTTCAATGCTTCAGTTCTCCAGAGAGGCAAATGTCCTATATTATAGGCTACTAGTCTTTCGCTTTGCTTTTACAAGCTAGTATGATCCATCCTTATGTGTTCAATCATGATATATTCCACAGGAAAATACATTACAATACAGTCAAATTATTAAGAATTCAATCTTAACTTCTGTGTGAAATGCCTCAATAAAATCTAAAAAGACTAACTGAAACGAAAACGAACTTAATATATCATAACAAATCACACTTTATGAATGCACATGCTTAAATCTACCGGAGTATTCAACTCACTCCAACTTCGACATTTCATAATTTTTACAATTTGATCAGCGCGTGAGCATTTTGGTTCATGATGGAAATCCAAGGGGGAGTGTTATGATAATATACATATGTTGTGGATGTCCATTGCAATTTAAACCTCAAGTTATATGGTGTCAACACAAGACTCTTCCACTTGGTTGCATAAGGAGATAACACATAACCTCTTTATGTGTCAAAGCTAGAATAAGTGTGGCAAGACAAGAACAAGTGGATGTTCCTAGGTATAGCCATGTATCACAATGCATGAGAAGCCACCCATCACTTCTCTTTGTAAGGCCATCTCCAACTCGGGCTAGGGGTTGGGTCGATTTGGGCCAGCCCGCCCATTTCGGGTTGGAGAAGAGAAAGGGCGGTCCATTTGGACCGCCCAGGGCTGTGGGCTGGGCGATTAAAATCGCCCAGCCCACAGCCCATCTGCTGGGACGCGCTGTTTAGCGCGTCCCAGCAGACAAGCCATCAGGTGGCGCCACCACCTGATGGATTTTTTTTTTTTTTTGTTTTATTAAATTTTTAAATTAATATTAATAAATAAATTAATAATAAAAATAGTTAAAAATATTTTAAAAATTAACTACAAATTTTAACAATACCTTATTTATTTTAATTAACTAAAAATAAAAGTTACATTTAATTATAAAAATTGTTGTAGGTTTAGTAACAATTTAATTTAAATTAAAGATGTAATATTATTAGATATAAAAATTGCACCATTAAAGTAAAATTCAAAAAAATTATAGTATAAAAAAAGTCTTATCCATTATTAATTTTAAAATTATATATATTTGTCTATGAAACAATAATTTATTTAGCCACATTTAAAATTTGATTTGAATTATTTTAATTTTATTTAAACTCTAATATAGCATTAATGTTCAATGTATAATTGAGACAAAATATAGAAATACAATTTTGTATTAAATTACTCCAAATATTTGTATACATACGTGGATACAAATAACAACTTATATAGATAAATAAAATAACATATTAAGTAGATACTAACTTATAAGAACTTATAAAAACATTCTAATAATTTAAATTTTATAATAACACAAAAGCTTTATTTAAGCTTAAAAGGAAACAGATACAATAAAAACAACTTGCGAAAAACTTGTTTGGAGGAGGGTCGTCGAATCCAGGAAACAACCCTTTTGATTATTTTCCCAACGCCTAATGATTGTTGTTTCCATCGTTGCATTTTTCTTGTTGTTTACTTATGTTGTATTGTTGCATTTTCAATGTTGTCTTCATCGTTGCAATTTCGTTGTTATTTTCGTGTAATCCTTGTTATTTTTCTTGTCCCGAATATAATATTATTATTTTATTATCATTGTCTCTAAAATTAATTATTATGCATTTTCATATTTAAATTAATATTACTTATTTTTAAAATTATTATTATTATTATTATTATTATTATTGGTACTATTATTATTATTATTATTATTATAGGTGAGAGTGGGGAAGGTCTTTTTTTTAATTAATTGGAAGAGAACCCCCTTCCGGTTGGAGATGATGCTCAGGGGGGTGCAGATTCCCCGGGTGGAGATTGACACCCCAGGGCTGTAAATAGCCCTACGGTTTGAAGATGGCCTAAGATATGTGTGAAGCCACTCATTCCATTTCTTTGCAAGACATATGTAGTCTTGAACTTGTATAAATAGATGAGGCCATTTTGTAAGAAGAGGAACTAGAGCATGAAATGAATGAAAAGAGTGAAGAAGTATTCTCTACATATAACTTTGTTTACTACAATTTGTTCATACTTTTATCCTAAGTTTTATAACAATTAACACAATTATGTTAAGCTGAAAAATTATTAAAAAGAAAAACCTAAACGAGAAAATAAATTGAGAGAGCAGGAAGTCCAAGAAATACTTGATTTTGATGCTAAACATATTTTCTTGCGCAGAACATCTATGCCATAATAATGAGTAACAAAATGACCTTTACTTACCTAAACAGGTTAAATAAAAACATCATACCACTAAACACTATAATTTTTGCTCCAAACACTTATGCACAAGATAATATAATTACCAAAATGACACTCTAGTTTAGATAAATGCTAAGATTTCCCTGTCCTAGTTTCATACAATGTAGCACAACCAAAAGGATTTCAATTATTCAAGGTGATATATAGAGAAAGACATAAGTTCATCAAACCAATTCTCTGAAAAAAGAGTGATATAGACTTTAATTTCAAAAGAGTGATAAAGTGTAATCGAAATAAAATGGTTGTAACAATTTTGTATTGTAATTCGAACTATACATTAAGTTTCATGGAGTGTAGTTAATTACAAAAAAGAAATGGAAACGTTTTTGGCTTAACTGGTGCATGCCAAAAACTAACTTTAATTTCACGAGAAACGAAGAGAGCAATAATTACTCCGTTTGGATTTGGCCGCTAAACTAATTGATTACTAATTTACTAGCATCTTCTCTGATTTAAACTCAATTTTTTATGTCAGGTTACAGATTGTGTTTGCAACCTTTGGCCTTCCAATTTATTACCACTACCAATTACCGTCCACATACTATGATATACTCCTATATAATAGCTCAACATAAGTTTGGGAATTAAAGACTGGCAACAAGTACATTTGCTTTCTCCTTGGGTAGAATATAATGGAAGGAAAATCTGTTGTACCTAGGCATTTTTTCAAGGTCATGATGCCTGGTTTTAGTGAAAGCTTGGTAAGTTTTCAATAACAATCAAATAATAATCAAATGTGTTAATGTAATTATTTTCACATCAATTTCTTATTTTGTTTGTATTTGTATATATATACACAGAACCTGCCACAAGTATTTTGTAGGAAACTGGAAGCAGAGAAATCAAAAGCACATGATGAGGCAATTTTAACAACTCAGAAAGGAATATACAAGATTAAGCTTAGTAAAAATCGAAAAGGCCTGATTTCTTTCGAAGAGGGATGGCCTAATTTTGTTCATCACCATGCTCTCAATCTCGGAGATTTTATTGTATTTGAGCACAATGGTAACATGAATTTCAATGCTTTCATATTTGATCCAACCGCGTGCGAGAAACAGTTTCGAGTTGAAAGAGCAGATCCCAGTCAACATCAAAAGAATACCAAGAGTAAGTTCTCCTATATTTTTATTTTTCTTATTATAGCTAGTTTTCCTAACTCTAATGGATGAACCTGTTTTATATAATATTTCCTATGATAAAAAAAAATTATTTGTAAAAAGGAAACCTGAAGGAAGACTAGTGTTTTACTTTTGTAGGAGACAATCAAAGTAGTCCACATTTTATCTTGACGATGAAACCTTATAATGGTTCCAAGAAACGGGGGAATGCGGTGAGTGTAAAAAGATATATAACATCTCTTTCTTGCACATATTAATGTTGATTTTATAATGGTTAATCCTTTTGAATTTCAGACTATACCCATTGAATTTGCGAAATCAAACAGCCTGAGTAAGAAGGAGTGTGTTATTTTAAGAGTTCCAAGTAGTGGAAAAACATGGCCAGTGAAACTTTCTTTCCAGAAAATTGGTCAGTCTCGTTGTAGGATGATGAGAGGTTGGTATGAGTTTTACGAATCAAACAAGCTAAAGAATGGAGACGTGTGTCATTTTACGCTTATTCATTGTGAATCAAAACGGTCCACCACAACTGTTGTGATGGATGTGCAGATTTTTCCAGCTCCCGCTTGAGAGATGTATCGTCTATATATGTTGCTTATCTGCATGCAGGACAAAAGGAGGGAAGAAGAATACTAGAAGACTTTTGGTTAAATTCCAGCTTTTTGGTTGTTTTAATTATATTTTGTTATAACAAGCTGTAATTCTTCTTGATCTTTAGACTTCAGCTACGTACGTACCTTAATTACCAGCTTATTTAGGATACATTTTCATTGAGGAAGAAGAAGCGTGTTGTTTTAAGGAATTAAAACTACTTGAATCCTGATGTCTTGTTTGGATTGATATATGATGAGTTCCCTTTCTATGCTTCAGTTATCCAAAGAGGCAAATGTCCTATATTATAGGCTACTAGTCTTTCGCTTTGGTTTTACAAGCTAGTATGATCCATCCTTCTGTGTTCAATCATGATATATTCCACAAGAAAATACATTACAATACAGTCAAATTATTAAGAATTCAATCTAACTTCTGTGTGAAATGCCTCAATAAAATAAAAAAAGACTAACTGAAACGAAAATGAACTTGAGGAAAATCATAACAACTCACATTTTATGAATGCACATGCTTAAAACAATATATACCATTTGTAGGAAGGTCAGTTCTTTTTGTTGAAGCTATTGAATTTTCACCAGAAACAAAGTAGTGGACAATAATTAGTTAATTACTCTTTGGATTTGGCATCTATTTGATTTGCTATTTAACTTTTGCCGTTAGCAAATGGCAGCACAGAGGTTATAATAGTTCTTGCAATGCAGCTTTTGGTCTTTCCTTCTTTCAAAAAATTAAAAAAAAAAAAAAAGAAACTTTTGGTTTTCCATGTTCCCAATATTTAATAGCCCTTCCGTTCGGAAACTATTATAATAGTAATATCTGATCAATACATATAAGTTATTTTGTGAAAGGTAATAGGCTAATAGCTATCTCAGGTGAAATGGAAGGAAAATGTTTTGTACCAAAGCATTTTATCAAGGTCATGATGCCTGGTTTCCGTGAAACAATGGTGAGTTGAAGACATCTTTTCTTTTTTTCTTTTTTTTTTGGTGAATTGAAGACTCAGTGTTCCTATTTGTTTTCTATTTGGTTTCACCTTAATTTCATATTTTGTCTATATATACACAGAGCTTGCCACCAGCATTTTGTAGGAAACTGGAATCAGACAAATCAAAAGAATCATCAGATCAGCACATGAGGCAGTTGTTGTAATAACTCAAAAAGGCATATGGAGGTATAGTTTCATTTGAAGAGGGATGGCCTAATTTTGTGCGTCACCATAACCTCAATCTCGCAGATTTTATTGTATTTGAGCACAATGGCGACATGAAATTCAATGCTTCCATATTTTATCCAACCGCGTGCGAGAAAGAGTTTCAGAGTTGAAAGAGCAAATCCCAGTCACCATCCAAAGAACACCAAGAGTAAGTTCTCCAATATTTTTATTTTTCCTATAGTATTCCCAACTCTTATGGTTAAACTAGTGTTTTTAGTTTTGTAGGAGACAAACGATTTACTGGTATCAAGGTAACCTTATATTAGGAGATAGGACATCAATTAAGGATATAAATGGTCAAACTTATCTTTCAACTTCAGCGTAAATTCCTTCTAACACGGCAAAAGATATGCAAGCTTAATATGACATCAACAGCTAAATATTATTAACCAAAGAAGGTTTTTTATCTCATACAGATAGAATTCTGAAGGTCATCTGATGAAGTAGAAAAAAAAATGCAAGAAAAACAACACGCTGTTCCTAAATCAACTAAAACCTCGACATGAAGCACCACCAATATTTTCATATGGCCATCATATCACCATACTGTCGCATCACGATAATGGAGCCGGCAAAGAGCCCTACTGCACGTAGTAGTTTCTGCAATTAAGATAAAAGGAACGAGAGTTAAGAAAGGGGAAAAAAAAGAGTCAGAGATAAAAGACAACAAATATCAAAAGCTGTGTGAAAATAGAGACTATGAAACTAACAGATAATGAAATAAGACAGAATGATACATATTAGATTTGCTACTAAGATGGTAAATAATTGACACTACAAAAAGAGATTAACACAATTATGTTAAGCTGAAAAATTATTAAAAAGAAAAACCTAAACGAGATAATAAATTGAGAGAGCGGGAAGTCCAAGAAATATTTGATTTTGATGCTAAACATATTTTCTTGCGCAGAACATCTATGGGGTGATACTTTGTTCAGACTAGGTCTTTCATAGACCATGAACAAAATCAGTGCAACCACCAAAATATATTTACAAGATTTTGTGCTTGACTTGAAAGAAAGCTTATTATTTTTTGTGCTTGACTTGAAAGAAAGCCTAGTGAATTTTAAGCTTGAAAGAAAGATTCAAATATTTTAAGCTTGTTGGGAGAGGTACCCACTTAATGTGCCCGACCCGCTTCGAAAGGGATTAAACCCTTGGGAAACCAAAAAAAAAAAAAGATTTTAAGCTTGAAAGAAAACTTTAAAGGTTTTAAGCTTGAGACAAAGCTTCAAAAAACTTTAGACTTGAAAGAAAGTCTGGGAGAAAGACTCAAACCCGAAGATTTGAGTACATTTTAAAGAAAGCTCATTATTTTTTGTGCTTAACTTGAAAGAAAGCCTACTAAATTTTAAGCTTGAAAGAAAGCTTCAAATATTTTAAGCTTGAAAGAAAGCCTCGAAGGTTTTAAGCTTGTAACAAAGCTTCGTAAATTTTAGACTTGAAAGAAAGTCTGGGTAAAAGACTCAAACCTGAAGATTTTAGTACATTTTAAAGAAAGCTTATTATTTTTTGTGCTTGATTTGAAAGAAAGCCTAGTAAATCTTTAAAGCTTGAAAGAAAGCTTCAAAAGTTTTAAGCTTGTAACAAAGCTTTGTAAATTTTAGACTTGAAATAAAGTCTGAGTGAAAGACTCAAACCC
Organism: Penstemon eatonii; assembly: GCA_038501285.1. Taxonomy (NCBI): domain Eukaryota; kingdom Viridiplantae; phylum Streptophyta; class Magnoliopsida; order Lamiales; family Plantaginaceae; genus Penstemon; species Penstemon eatonii. The sequence continues at coordinate 43,538,699 of CM076713.1, forward strand.
GGAGATTTGAGTATATTTTAAAGAAATCTTATTATTATTATTTTTTGTGCTTAAAAAAAATAAAAAATAACGTTGATGTGAGCATGAACGATGGAGATATTTGTTTGGTTGATAGTGGGACCACACACGATTCTTCGAGATAAGAAATATTTCTCGAATTTGAAATTATCAAAGGCTACTGTTAGTACAATTTGTGGTACTATAATATTAATTGAAGGCTCCGGAAGAGCCAATATGATATTGCCCGGTGGTACATGTTAGAGTTTTTATTATTAGTGTAACTTGTATATATTTAGTAGAAGGGTAGTTTAGTCTTTAGTGTTAGCCCTAGCTATTTAGACTTTTTCTCTTGTCTTTCTTTTAGTATTCTTTTGGAGGGAATTGTACTTTTTATACCAAACTTTTACCTACTTTAGAGATTTCATACCATACCTTTCATAATTGCACATTTCGTACCAAAATCGAACAACCTTTTTCAATTTACATACCAACGTTAAATTTTGGACGAAATTGGACACGTGCACCGCATGTGTATGTTAACTCTAAAAAAAAAAAAAAAAAGGAAAAAAAAAGTGTCACTTTTCATACTAAACATTTACCTACTTTATACATTGCATACCACATCTATCAGAATGACACATTTCATACTAAAATCTATCAACCTTTTTCAATTTTCATACCGACATTAAATCACAAAAAAAAAACCTCGCGGGCACTGTACTACCACATATGCTATTCTTGTTCATCACTTTTTTACAATTAACCCCTTGCCTCCTAAAATGTTCCAATTTTACCCTTGGGTGTACAAGAATAGCATTATGTGGTAGTACAGTGCCCGCGAGTTTTTTTTTTGTGATTTAACGTCGGCATGAAAATTGAAAAAGGTTGATTGATTTTGGTATGAAATGTGTCATTCTGATAGATGTGGTATGCAATGTATAAAGTAGGTAAATGTTTAGTATGAAAAGTGACACTTTTTTTTTTTTTTTTTTTTTTTTTTTAGAGTTAACGGACACGTGCGGTGCACGTGTCCAATTCCGTCCAAAATTTAACGTTGGTATGTAAATTGAAAAAGGTTGATCGATTTTGGTATGAAATGTGCAATTATGAAAGGTATGGTATGAAATCTCTAAAGTAGGTAAATGTTTGGTATAAAAAGTGCAATTCCCTCTATTCTTTTGCCTCCTTTTCTTTTGTATGCTAAAGAACCAAAAGTTTGTATTATTTTTTCATTCAATTAATGGCTTTTCTTTAAGTATACATGGACGACTTAAATCTTGTGGGGACTCCTGAAGAGCTCACAAATACTGCAAACTTTTTAATGAAAGAATTTGAGATGAAAAATCTCTGAAAAACAAAGTTTTGTCTTGGCCTGCATATCGAACATTTATCAACTGGAATCTTTATCCATCAATCGGCACATACAGAAAAGATTATGAAGAGATTTTATATGGACAAAGCTCATCTATTGAACAGTCCCATGGTTATCCGATCTTTGGATATAAAGAAAGATCATTTCCGTCCTCGGGAGGAAAATGAAGAATTGCTTGGTCCTGAAGTACCTTATCTAAGTGCAATTGGAGCCTTGATGTATCTTGCAAATTGCACAAGACCTAATATAGCCTTCTCGGTTAACATACAGGCAAGGTATAGCTCTGCACCAACACGAAGACATTGGAATGGAGTTAAACACATATTGCGCTATCTTCGTGGGACAATAGACATGGGTCTATTTTACTCTAGAGATGCCGATGCACATGTAGCAGGTTATGCAGATGCCGGTTATCTTTCTCATCCACACAAAGGTAGATCACAAAGTGGATATGTATTCGCTTGTGGTGGCGCTGCAATATGATGGCGATCTGTTAAACAAACTCTAGCAGCCACTTCTTCCAATCATGCTGAAATTTTGGCATTGCATGAAGCAAGTCGAGAATGCTTATGGCTGAGATCAATGGTTCAATATATCCAAGAATCTTGTGGGTTGACTTCAACAAAGAATATACTACATCATTATATGAAGACAATGCCGCCTGTATTGCTCAAATTAAAAATGGATATATCAAAGGAGACAAAACGAATCACATATCACCAAAGTTTTTTTTACCCACGAGACGTTCTTCAGATTCAGTCATGTAACATCTTTGCCGATTTATTCACTAAAGCATTGTCAACTACAACATTCAGGAAGATGGTTTACAACATTGGAATGCGGCGACTTGTGGATCTTATGTCGGCATCAGGGGGAGCGTGTAATTAACATCACTTACACAGTACTCTTTTTCCTTCGTCCAAGTTTTTATCCCACTGGGTTTTTCTTGGCAAGGTTTTAAAGAGACAGTGTTGTTACAAACATATAAGCCCCTTTCGGATATGTACTCTTTTTCCTTTGTTCAAGTTTTTATCCCGATGGGTTTTTTTTGACAAGGTTTTAACGCGCGAGGCATACTACAGAAGCAATGGACATCCAAGGGGGAGTGTTATGAAATATATACATATGTTGTGGATGCCCATTGCAATTTAAACCTCAAGTTATATGGTGTCAACACAAGACTCTTCCACTTGATTGCATAAGGAGATAACACATAACCTCTTTATGTGTCAAAGCTAGAATAAGTGTGGCAAAACAAAAACAAGTGGATGTTCCTAAGTATAGTCATGTACCACAATGCATGAGAAGCCACCCACTTCTCTTTGTAAGACATGTGTGAAGCCACCCATCCCATTTCTTTGCAAGACATGTGTAGTCTTGAACTTGTATAAATAGATGAGGTCATTTTGTAAGAATAGGAACTAGAGCATGAAATGAATGAAAAGAGTGAAGAAGTATTCTCTACATATAACTTTGTTTACTACAATTTGTTCATACTTTTATCCTAAGTTTTATAACAATTAACACAATTATGTTAAGCTGAAAAATTATTAAAAAGAAAAACCTAAACGAGAAAATAAATTGAGAGAGCAGGAAGTCCAAGAAATATTTGATTTTGATGCTAAACATATTTTCTTGCGCAGAACATCTATGCCATAATAATGAGTAACAAAATGACCTTCACTTACCTAAACAGGTTAAATAAAAACATCATACCACTAAACACTATAATTTTTGCTCCTAACACTTATGCACAAGATAATATAATTACCAAAATGACACTCTAGTCTAGATAAATGCTAAGATTTCCCTGTCCTAGTTTCATACAATGTAGCACAACCAAAAGGATTTCAATTATTCAAGGTGATATATATATAGACTTTAATTTCAAAAGAGTGATAAAGTGTAATCGGAATAAAATGGTTGTAACAATTTTGTATAGTAATTCGAACTATACATTAAGTTTCATGGAGTGTAGTTAATTACAAAAAAGAAATGGAAACGTTTTGGCTGAAATGGTGCATGCCAAAAACTAACTTTAATATCACGAGAAACGAAGAGAGCAATAATTACTCCGTTTGGATTTGGCCGCTAAACTAATTGATTACTAATTTACTAGCATCTTCTCTGATTTATACTCAAATTTTTATGTCAGGTTACAGATTGTGTTTGCAACCTTTGGCCTTCCAATTTATTACCACTACCAATTACCGTCCACATACTATGATATACTCCTATATAATAGCTCAACATAAGTTTGGGAATGTAAAACTGGCAACAAGTACATTTGCTTTCTCCTTGGGTAGAATATAATGGAAGGAAAATCTGTTGTACCTAGGCATTTTTTCAAGGTCATGATGCCTGGTTTTAGTGAAAGCTTGGTAAGTTAATTTTTCAATAACAATCAAATAATAATCAAATGTGTTAATGTAATTATTTTCACATTAATTTCTTATTTTGTTTGTATTTGTTTATATATACACAGAACCTGCCACAAGTATTTTGTAGGAAACTGGAAGCAGAGAAATCAAAAGGCTCATCAGCACATGATGAGGCAATTGTAACAACTCAGAAAGGAATTTACAAGATTAAGCTTCGTAAAAATCGAAAAGGCCTGATTTCTTTTGAAGAGGGATGGCCTAATTTTGTGCATCACCATGCTCTCAATCTCGGAGATTTTATTGTATTTGAGCACAATGGTAACATGAATTTCAATGCTTTCATATTTGATCCAACCGCGTGCGAGAAACAGTTTCGAGTTGAAAGAGCAAATCCCAGTCAACATCCAAAGAATACCAAGAGTAAGTTCTCCTATATTTTTATTTTTTTTATTATAGCTAGTTTTCCTAACTCTAATGGATGAACCTGTTTTATATAATATTTCCTATGATAAAAAAAATTATTTGTAAAAAGGAAACCTGAACGAAGACAAGTTTTTTACTTTTGTAGGAAACAATCAAAGTAGTCCACATTTTATCTTGACGATGAAACCTTATAATGGTTCCAAGAAACGGGGGAATGCGGTGAGTGTAAATAGATATATAACATCTCTTTCTTGCACATATTAATGTTGATTTTATAATGGTTAATCCTTTTGAATTTCAGACTATACCCATTGAATTTGCGAAATCAAACAGTCTGAGTAAGAAGGAGTGTGTTATTTTAAGAGTTTCAAGTAGTGGAAAAACATGGCCAGTGAAACTTTCTTTCCAGAAAATTGGTCAGTCTCGTTGTAGGATGACAGGAGGTTGGTATGAGTTTTACGAATCAAACAGGCTAAAGAATGGAGATGTGTGTCATTTTACGCTTATTCATGGTGATTCAAAACGGTCCACCACAACTGTTGTGATGGATGTGCAGATTTTTCGAGCTCCCGCTTGAGAGATGTATCGACTATATATGTATCCTCTTCTATCGGCTATATATGTTGCTTATCTGCATGCAGGACAAAAGGAGGGAAGAAGAATACTAGGAGACTTTTGGTTAAATTCCAGCTTTTTGGTTGTTTTAATTATATTTTGTTATAACAAGCTGTAATTCTTCTTCTTCTTCATCTTTAGACTTCAGCTGCGTACGTACCTTAATTACCAGCTTATTTAGGATACATTTTCATTGAGGAAGAAGAAGCGTGTTGTTTTAAGGAATTAAAACTACTCGAATCCTGATGTGTTGTTTGGATTGATATATGATGAGTTCCCTTTCTATGCTTCAGTTCTCCAAAGAGGCAAATGTCCTATATTATAGGCTCCTAGTCTTTCGCTTTGCTTTTACAAGCTAGTATGATCCATCCTTCTGTGTTCAATCATGATATATTCAACAAGAAAATACATTACAATACAGTCAAATTATTAAGAATTTAATATAACTTCTGTATGAAATGCCTCAATAAAATCTAAAAAGACTAACTGAAACGAAAACGAGCTTCATATATCATAACAAATCACACTTTATGAATGCACATGCTTAAATCTACCGGAGTATTCAACTCACTCCAACTCTACATTTCATAATTTTTACAATTTGTGCAGCGCGTGAGCATTTTGGTTCACCAATATATGGTAAGCAATGTATGTCGTCCTGTGTTCTTTAGACGAACGTAAATCATGACACAACAAGATATACCATTTGTAGGAACGTCAGTTCTTTTTGTTGAAGCTATTGAATTTTCACCAGAAACAAAGTAGTGGACAATAATTAGTTAATTACTCTTTGGATTTGGCATCTATTTGATTTGCTATTAACTTTTGCCGTTAGCAAATGGCAGCACAGAGGTTATAATAGTTCTTGCAATGCAACTTTTGGTCTTTCCTTCTTTCAAAAAATTAAAAAAAAAAAAAAAAAAAACTTTTGGTTTTCCATGTTCCCAATATTTAATAGCCCTTCCGTTCGGAAACTATTATAATAGTAATAGCTGATCAATACGTATACGTTATTTTGTGAAAGGTAATAGGCTAATAGCTATCTCAGGTGAAATGGAAGGAAAATGTTTTGTACCAAAGCATTTTATCGAGGTCATGATGCCTGGTTTCCGTGAAACATTGGTGAGTTGAAGATATCTTTTTTTTTTTTTTTTTTTGTGGTGAATTGAAGACTGTGTTCCTATTTGTTTTGTATTTGGTTTCACCTTAATTTCATATTTTGTCTGTATATACACAGAGCTTGCCACCAGCATTTTGTAGGAAACTGGAATCAGAGAAATCAAAAGAATCATCAGATCAGCACATGAGGCAGTTGTTGTAACAACTCAAAAAGGCATATGGAGGTATAGTTTCATTTAAAGAGGGATGGCGTAATTTTGTTCAGTCACCATAACCTCAATCTCGCAGATTTTATTGTATTCGAGCACAATGGTGACATGAAATTCAATGCTTTCATATTTGATCCAACCGCGTGCAAGAAAGAGTTTCGAGCTGAAAGAGCAAATCCCAGTCACCATCCAAAGAACACCAAGAGTAAGTTCTCCAATATTTTTATTTTTCCTATAGTTTTCCTAGTGTTTTTAATATTGTAGGAGACAAACAATTTATTGGTATCAAGGTAACCTTATATTAGGAGATAGGACATCAATTAAGGAAATAAATGGTCAAACTTATCTTTCAACTTCAGCGTAAATTCTCTCTAATACGGTAAAAGATATGCAAGCTTAATGTGACATCAACAGCTAAATATTATTAACCAAAGAAGGTTTTTTATCTCATACAGATCGAATTCTGAAGGTCATCTGATCAAGTAGAAAAAAAATGCAAGAAAAACAACACGCTGTTCCTAAATCAACTAAAACCTCGACTTGAAGCACCACCAATATTTTCATATGGCCATCATATCACCATACTGTCGCATCACGACAATGGAGCCAGCAAAGAGCCCTACTGCACGTAGTAGTTTCTGCAGTTGAGATAAAAGGAACGAGAGTTAAGAAAGGAAATAAAAAAGAGTCGAGATAAAAGACAACAAATATCAAAAGCTGTGTGAAAATAGTAACTATGAAACTAACAGATAATGAACTAAGACAGAATGATAAATATTAGATTTGCTACTAAGATGGTACTCCCTCCATTCCAGAATACAAGTCTCTGTGAGAGAATATTTTATTCCACAATACATGTCACTTTAGGAATTCAAGATAAACTTAAATGCTATTTTGACATTTTTACCCTTCTTCCTTAAAAAGAGAAAGAAAAAAGATGTATGGGAAAGAAAGAGATGGATTATAGGGAGTATAAAAAAATTTAATTGCTTATCAAGGGTTATTTTGTCCAACTACACTCTTACTTTCCTAAAATTTATGGTATAAATTGATTCCTTAATCCCTGTGAAAAAAACCTTAAACATGTGGAATGGAGGGAGTAAATAATTGACACTACAAAAAAGAGATTCACACATTTATGTTAAGCTGAAAAATTATTAAAAAGAAAAAACTAAATGAGAAAATAAATTGAGGGAGCGGGAGAATACTCCTACAGTCCTACTCCCAAGTCCAAGAAATATTTGATTTTGATGCTAAACATATTTTCTTGCGCAGAACATCTATGCCATAAAAATGAGTAGCAAAATGACCTTTACTTACCTAAACAGGTTAAATAAAAACATCATACCACCAAATGCTATAATTTTTGTTCCCAACACTTATGCACAAGATAAGATAATTACAAAAATGACGCTCTATTAGTCTAGATAAATGCTGAGATTTCCCTGTCCTAGTTTCTTACAATGTAGCACAACCAAAAGGATTTCAATTATTCAAGGTGATATATATAGAGAAAGACACAAGTTCATTAAACCAATTCTCTGAAAAAGAGTGATATAGACTTGCCGTGATGATTGGTAACAAGCCAATACAAGTGACCAAAATCATAAGACAGGTGTAATAAAACTTCTCATATGATAGTCTAGTCTAGCTAGATCGGATTTGAGCTGAACTTGCTCTGACTACCAAAATCAAAATATCATTCTAAATTCAAACCTAATCAATTGGCGTAATTGAGAAAAAAAATCCAATTTATCAAATATAATAACAATTTCTAATTAACATGTCTTTGAAATCTAAGGAATTAAGGAAAATCGTAATTAAGAAAAATACCATGTTAAGATCCCATTTGTCGGGGTCGTGGACCTGAGAGTGCCAGAAAGCTTTGATTTTTTCGACTGCAATCAGTTTATCCGCCATTAAAAATTTCTTCGTTCTTTAACCTCTTGTTCCAGCAGAGAGAGAGAGAGAGAGAGAGAGAGAGAGTTTTTATGAGCGTCTGAGTGTGGGGGTTAGGGTTTTATGTTTGATGTGGATTCTGGAATAGTAAGTTGTTCTTCCTAAAATAACCTTTTCGTGGGGAGCACATTTAGGGGTAATTATGGGAACACAAATATTGCAATTTCACTGTTGCATTGCTTATAATTTCTTTTTTTTCTTTTAAGTGAAATATTATAAATATAAATAAATTTATTTGATCACTAGTAAATATAAAAAATGTTCAAATAATAATTATAATTATACAAAACCATTACTTACAATATTAATATTATTATATTTCGACTCGTTTGGTAGCATATGAATTTGTTTAAACTTTTTTTTATATATTTTATCTTTAATAATTTTTATTACTACTTCAGAAACTCATCAAATATAAAAATTTGCAATACGTTATCAATTCTTTTGTTTTGTGTGAGCTCTAATGTTACACAATTACACAAGTGTCGTATGTCCAAGTTCCACCAACCAAATATGAGTTGCTATATGATTTTTTTTAACATTTTTTCGAGGGTACTTAGATTTTAGTTCTAATATAATTCATTTTTCAATTAAATTAATAATTTTAGTAATAAAATAAAATAAGTTTATTTCTCCTAGTCAGTACCCAACCACTACATTCACATATTTATTTACTTGTAGATGTATTTTTTATTTTAATTCTTTAAATATATTCATTTATGATTTAGACCTAACTTAATCTATTACAAAAACAATTTCAATCAAATTACAAACAAAAACTCAAATCTAGGTGTGAACCAAAGAAAATACTTAAATCATTGTAGCAGGAAACGGAAAGTACGGCTGCCTAGTTTCCAACAAAGTAACACAAAAAGAAAATAGAAAAATAATAATGAGAAATAATTTGGTCCACTCAAATTCATATTAAACTCTAGATTTCTTTTGCCTTAGCAGTGTCCCCATTTCCAACCAAAACAAAACACACACAAAGAGAGAGAGAAAGGAGAGGTGAAGGCTATGGCCGCAGCAAAGGCATATTCAACACTCCTAATCCAGTCCATGGCTGCCCAGAAGCCATCCATTCCTTCTGCTACAAAAACTGTCAGCTCTAAAAAGGTTCAAAACATTCTTTGTGCATGTTTCTTTATAGATTATTTAGCAAAATGTTTCTCATTTTCTGAAGAATATTTTGAATGGCAATGGCTATAAAATTTGTATTCGGATGAGAGTTTTGCACCGAATGTTTAACGGTACAATAGGATTCTATGTGCTAAAATTGCCAACATAGTTATGTGCAGGTTTCGATAATTCAGAGTAGTGTCTTGCATTTATCCTCCGGGAATTAAACTTTGATCTGGCTTGTCAAAGACTAATTAGTAATTTGGTTAGATGATCATAAAAGTGTTATCGTTATATTTTGATGTATTTTTTTTATAGTTGTTGCCTTTAGGACAAAAAAAATAAACAAGAGAAACATAAATGAAGACTTGTTAATTTGGTGAAATAATCTTATAGACAACATCTTAATTAGTCTAATAAGGTATGGCTTTTGATCTTGAAAATTGCAACTTTGTCTTCGATTCAAAGTTGATTTTTCACGAGCTCAGTTAAAAAGAGTTTGGTTTCATGCTGCCAAACATCATATAGAGTTTGTATATTTTAAACGTGGGAAGTATTATATTGTACATTTACTAATGACAACATACAATTGAATTGGTTTATATAAGAAAAGTTAGTTATAACTTATATATAATATGCCTCTCTTTTGTCTAAGAAAGAGCATCTGTATTGTATTTTGATGTGCTTATGTTCAACAAGTCTCAAGTCTTTTTATGAGGAACTCTAAAAGAACTTTTTTTTTTAATCATGTTACCATGTAGAGTACAACATCGTCGCCTGTTAAGCTTCTAACACGAGTCGAGCAGCTGCGCCTCCTGAGCAAGGCAGAAAAGGCTGGTCTATTATCCGCGGCTGAGAAATCTGGGTTATCCTTATCTACAATAGAGAGGCTTGGTCTCCTATCTAAAGCTGAAGAACTAGGGGTCCTTTCGGCTGCAACCAACCCGGGAACCGCCTCGACTCTTCTGAACTTGAGCTTACTTTTGCTGGTTTTAGGCCCTGCATGTGTGTACTTGGTTCCAGAAGACTATCCTTGGGAGATAGGTTTCCAGGTTGTGGTTGCTTTGCTTTCTGTACTTGGTGGATCTGCTGCTTTTGCTGCATCAAATCTCGTTTCCACTTTGCAGAAATCAAATTAGATTTTTGTAAGAATTTTATGAGGCTTTTAAGTATGAGTTCTTTCATTCATTTGATTTCTCTTTTTCCTTTCTGACATCATGGAAACCATTATATGGACTTTACAACTGATCCATAATATGTTAAGCAAATCACGTTTTCGATAAATCTGGCGAAGCAAAATTTTGAAAGCAAGCTCGAATTCGTTTCATTGTATACTAGAATCAAGACCTAGTTACGTTTATAGATTACAAGTTTTGAAACCTGATTGAATTTCGACCTGGTAATTTTCAAAATGACTTAATATGGGAAAAATATTATCATGTTTGGCTCAAACAATTTGTTCAACTTGACTCATTCAAATACAATTTTAAGGGCAGTAGGAAAATCAAGTTAAACAATGTATTGTTCATATCTATTCAATATGATTACACCTATATTTTGAACAATATATTTAGTATATCAATTACCAGGTAAGGCCATCTCCAACCGAGCCGGCAATCGGGCATGAGGGGGGTTGCTGGCTCGGTTCGGTAGGAGATGGATAATGGCAATTGGGCGGGCAAAGGGGCAGGGCATGCAGGGGGTTCGGGGCAGGCAATCCGGCAAGCAGGCAGGCAACCATTGCCTGCTTGCTTGCCGGCAGGCAAAGGCTCCTCGAGGCTTCGGTGCTATTTTTTTTTTTAATTTCATGAAATAAATAAATGAGATTTCTTGAATAATTTCATGTATAATTGGACAAATATAAATCTAAACAAATGAGATTTGTTTAACTAATGAATGTTGATTGCCCTTCGGTTGGAGATGGATTTTTTAGGTGGATAGAAAAGACATGAGGGCAAGGCAAGAGGGCAAGACAATTGGGCAATTGAACAAGGCCTTCGGTTGGAGATGGCCTAAGTCGAGAATTCGCTTCTTTGAGCACTTTCCACCATTTTGGAACTCTACCCGTGCTAAGCCATAAGCAATGCACAAAATGATAAAATTCCACTGCTACTGCAAATTTTCCTTGTTCCATTTCTTTCTTGGACAAATTCCTTGTTCCCCTTCACAATATCAATATATTATGTTATTTGCCTATTTTGCACAATTTCTATTATTTTCTCTCTTCTCCGGTCATGTCTTCTCATCAGCAAGAGAATATGCATTAACATATAGACAAAATTCTCAAATTAACACCAAAAAAGGTCCTGCCAATGCTTGAAATTTGGTATTCTTGTCCGGTTCCAAAACCTGTGAATTTAGCCATTGCCCTTTTAATTCAATAAATGATGACAATTATGAGAGCTGAGCATAACAGATATACGGTTCTTACGGTCTTACCTGTGCAGTCCTTAGGGTAAGAAAAATAAGTGTACCGTTCTTTGACAATCTGTCTACGACCACCATGATGGATCCTTACCCATCGGACTTAGGTAAATCCACTGGTAAAATCCATGGGTTTAGCCATTCTAGCCAAGTTTTTTTTTCACACACTTAACACTATTAACCGAGGGAAAGACCTATCACGACAAACTATGGGGCATAATAAAACAAGTTGGAGGTAAAAAAAATGCCTAAAAAAAGCCATTGCCGTGACATAAGGTTAGGAATGTAGTTTTTTAAGGTAAAAATGAAATCCATATGTATATTATTGCTGAGTCTTCAAACAAAGGAGACATAACTTAGAATATCAAGAATGTTTTCGTAACTAGATAAAAATATAAAATCTTACAAAGTTCCAATTCTCTTAAAAAGACAAGAGTCTATAGGAGGAATGCCACAACATAGAAAAACATATTTAAAACAGCATTGCAACACCTTGTTCAATACAAGGGCATGTATCTTAATCTGATGTTGCGGCACCTTGGTTCAGCTCTGCAAACCTCAAGCCCACACGCATCGAGTGCTTCAAGAACTTCTCAGCACATCTGCGAACACAAGTCTCCTCTTGCTTATCTAGAGATTTGCGCCTAAATGAGTCTACACAATCACTAAAACATCTCTCCACCAGTGAATTATACATCCTTAAACTGCAAAAGAAAAGCAATAACTTCAATTTTGACCTACATGTGCTTCTCATATACTAGATTTTGATAAATGTACACTCATTCTAATCAAACAAGAGCTGAAGTTGCAGAAGATAGTGCTGTCCAAAAATCGAAGAAATGAAGAGTAAACAAGTATTGAAACTTCATGATGTAAATGAACAAAGAACAATACAAACAAATAATAATGACTTTTACAAGGATTTATGAAAAGCCATTGTATCAAGTTTGGCCAGAAAAAACATGCAACACGAGGAGAGCAAGTGCTATGATGTAATTCTATTCGTGAACTAATCCAGTTTAAAGTTTTTGTAACTCAAATATCGCCAAATTTATTAATAAACCCCTTTTACGACTAAATTAACAAGAGAATGAAAAGTCAAATCTTTGTCAAGTTAATTTCATAGAGCTCATAGATTTATGTACAAGTACCTTTTTGACTAAATAAAGTAGAACAAACACGTAAATAACATTAACAGATCAGAAATAAATTTAATTGGCTAAGCTGTAAAAGTAGGAAAGTAATCATCTAGACATGAATAAGATTAAGAAGGGTTCCCTTTGCAACTGCACTAGAAAATCAGGGATCTTAATGTTCATTTGCAAAAAAGTTGCTTTAAGTAACAGCATTTGTATGATAAGAAAAATAGATAAGTAAAAATTTGACCCGGTTGCTCAATCGAGAGAATCCCATCATATTTGCAATCTCTTGGAGCTAATAATTAAGCCATAAATCAAATCAAACCAAAATACTCATCATTTGACTTGAGTTCGATCTATAAAAATATCACAGATCAATTTTATCATACAAAATTCAGCTATTACAAACCCTTAGAAAAACCAAACTTCAACCCCATTTATGAGCTATTTAACAAACACATATTTTCAAATTTAGTACGAAATTTAAACAAAAGTTAAACAATCTCCTATTGAATGAACTCGTCCACTCATTAATACCACTAAGCTTATGCCATACAAGAACTCAACATTTATAACGATAATAAACCCCTAACATAAATAATGTAATTTTTTCCCTCAAAACGATTTCCAGAAAAATAATTAGAAAAAACTATTAAAATCAGGGTATACCTGTCACGGATTTGGAGCTGATCGATCATGGCGGACATTCGGAGCTTATCTGCCTCTGGCAGAGCGTCCAGATCTCCAAGCATGCTCTTGTCCATTTTCAATTTTTTTTTAGTTGAACCGCCGGTGAAGCAGGAGGTGCAGCTCAGTAACAGGATGTGTTCTAAAACCCTAACCAAATGAGTGTTAAGATTCAATAGTATGAGGGGGTTAGCTGGCACATCACATGGAGCAACCAATATGGGCTTTTGTACTCCCCCATCGGCCCAATAGTAATATGCCCATAATCTGCAAGAAGAAAGGGCCCTCTTTCAACACAATGGTTGCTTGGACTCTAACTTGCAGCCCACTTTTTTTAGTGTGTAAATATGTGTTCAAGGGTAATTCAGGAATTACCGCACGTCATAAGAATATCAATGTTAAAGATATATAATAATATTTTAAGTGCAACCTTTTTCTAAGTTTAAACTTATGAAGTTTTTCTTTTATCTGTTATCATCATAGTTACGATTATCGATTAACTACACATATATCGCTAATTTCGATATGAATTAATTTTTTGTCGTGTATATTTCAAATTTTCAACATGATCAATTGAGCTCTTTAAACTAACTACTGAGTTGAGTGTCGAGAAATTGACCCCGACTCTCCTAGACCATTTGTTGTTGCATAGACCGAATTCGTTCTTCTTTCCACTATTTGGAGGAACAAGATCAGGACCTTAAATATTGGTGGGGGATAGAGTTAATTATGATCTAGGTAATCTTAATTAAAGGTTCATATATAATTCTATATATGTTTGAATTAATTAATTATAAATTATAATAATTCTCTATTTTGTTGTGATAGGTTGCCCTCCTTCCAATGAGTTAAAGTGCATATCATCATCAAGTAGTTCTGGGCCGCCATTTTTTTAGGAGTTACCATATATATTGTATGTTATAAATTGTAATAAGAATTAATAAATCATATATATGTGACAGAGAAAGTATGCAAATTGTGAATGAATTATTCAGACACTAAAGTCTGCACTTCTGAATTCCTGTTTAATAATCGATCAGTAGGACTTGCAGTTTACTTTTTCTTCTGTCACAATTTGTATTATTGGTAGCATATTTTGCAGGCAGGCATTAATTATCATTGGTTGGTTGCATCACTTTTGCCTAAGGGCTATGTGAAATATTGGATGAATTAGGCTTTCTCCAGAATCTGCAAAATGAAATCACAAAGTTAGAATTGATAAAAACAGAGAAGCAAAATGGAATTGGAAGAAGAATTGAGAAATGCGCAGCTGGAGAAGGAGATGGAATGTGAATTAGGGATTTTAATTTAATTTCCTTTATTTTGTAAATAGCCGTCTTATTTTGTCAAGGGTAGTTTAGGTTTTTTATTGTATAGTCGGTGTTTTAGTTGTATAAATAAGTTATGGGTTCAAACCCATTATGTAACAATATACACTTTATTTTTCTGAATAACAGTATTCTTTTTTCTTCAAGATTTTCTCTCAATTTTTGATTTCAATTCTTCCATTGTTATATGGATTATAATATGGTATCAGAGCCCCAGGTTGAAGTGGGCCACCTCCTTCCGTGATGGGCTCTCCCTTGCGCGCATGATGGGATTTATTCTTCACCCACACGGTCTGGAAAATCCGCGTGTTGGGATCCACACGGTCTGGTCAAATCCGCGTGTTGGACTCTTACCCACATGTTAATAATTCGCAAATATTGGGCTTTAATATGTCACGTGTTGGGCTTGTTTCACCCACACATTCAGCCCGCCCACACGTGAAGGGGGAGTATTGAGACTAGATGTCCCACATTGGTTGAAAACAATAGCTAAGTCCACCTTATAAGGACTTGGACAATCCTCACCTTATAAGCTAGCTTTTGAGGTTGAGTTAGGTCCAAGCCAAGTAAGTGGACTTAGCCCAATCCATGTGGTGAAGCCATGAATACAGAAATACAGGCTCTTGAAACTACAAACACTTGGTCTATAGTTCCTTTACCAAAGGATAAAATACCCATAGGTTGTAAATGGGTATATAAAGTTAAAAGACACTCTGATGGGAGTGTTGACAGGTACAAAGCTAGACTTGTAGCAAAAGGCTACACTCAAAAGGAGGGCATAGATTATTCAGAAACATTCTCACCAGTGGCCAAAATGGTTACTGTCAAAGTTTTATTATCACTAGCAGCATCTAAAGGATGGGGTTTATATCACTTGGACATTGACAATGCATTCCTAAATGGTGATCTACATGAAGAGGTTTATATGGATTTACCTTTGGGTTATCCAAGGTCTCAATCCAATCCTAAACTAGTTTGCAAACTTAATAAATCTTTATATGGCCTGAAACAGGCATCTAGACAGTGGAATGATAAGTTCAAGGAGTGTCTACTAGCATATGGTTTCATTCAATCAAAGGCAGATTACTCACTTTTTACAAAAGGATCAGGTGATACCTTTCTTGTTTTATTATTATATGTTGATGACATAGTATTATCTAGTCCTTCTTCACATTTAATTACTGATTTAAAATCTTTTTTGAAATCACATTTTAAGCTTAAAGACTTAGGTGATCTAAAATATTTCCTTGGACTGGAAATTGCTAGATCAGCTAAGGGTATTATACTTTCACAAAGAAATTATGCTTTGCAAATTTTAGATGACACTGGATATTTAGGAGCAAAACCTTTATCTTTACCTATGAATCCTAAAGCTAAACTTCATTCTACAGATGGTGAACCTCTTCCAGATATAACTTCCTACAGAAGATTACTTGGAAGACTGCTCTATCTTACTATTACAAGACCTGACATTAGCTATGCAGTGCATAAGCTTAGTCAGTTTGTATCTAATCCTCAAACTCATCACTTGCAAGCTGCCCATCATATCTTGAGATACATCAAGACTTCTCCAGGGCAGGGATTATTCTATGCATCTAATTCAAATTTCCAACTTAAAGCCTATGCAGATGCAGACTGGGCTTCTTGTCAAGATACAAGAAAATCAATCACAGGGTTCTGCATCTACTTGGGAAATTCCTTAATTTCCTGGAAGTCCAAGAAACAAGTAACAGTCTCCAGGTCTTCTGCCGAAGCAGAATACAGAGCACTGGCAGCTGTGTCCAGTGAAATAGTATGGCTACATCAATTACTACAGAGTTTTGGAATTCATACAACTAGCCCTACTCTATTATTTTGTGATAGTCAATCTGCAAGACACATTGCAACTAATCCTATTTTTCACGAAAGGACAAAGCATATTGACATTGACTGTCATTTCACAAGGGAACAAGTAAATAAGGGCATAATTAAACTCATGCCTATTCGTACTGAAGAACAAATCGCAGATGTATTCACAAAAGCTTTATGCTTACCTCAGTTTCTTCAACACACATCCAAGCTCTCCCTCGTGAATCTCTACGGTCCAGCTTGAGGGGGGTGTATTGGATGAATTAGGCTTTCTCCAGAATCTGCAAAATGAAATCACAAAGTTAGAATTGATAAAAACAGAGAAGCAAAATGGAATTGGAAGAAGAATTGAGAAATGCGCAGCTGGAGAAGGAGATGGAATGTGAATTAGGGATTTTAATTTAATTTCCTTTATTTTGTAAATAGCCGTCTTATTTTGTCAAGGGTAGTTTAGGTTTTTTATTGTATAGTCGGTGTTTTAGTTGTATAAATAAGTTATGGGTTCAAACCCATTATGTAACAATATACACTTTATTTTTCTGAATAACAGTATTCTTTTTTCTTCAAGATTTTCTCTCAATTTTTGATTTCAATTCTTCCATTGTTATATGGATTATAATATGAAATAACTGTCTGAACAGAAAATGACACATCGATCAAACAAGCCCAGAATTTTGAATTCTTCTTGCATGCTTTCTTTCTTCTACGTTCTAGTAATAATTAACAACTCTATTAAAATATTTTTTTTTTCATTTACAAATTGATTCCAATCCACCAATCAATATAATACATAGTAAAGATGATGACACGATGATTGGTGAAGATCAATTCATGATAACAATAGTGATTGTGACTATACCCACTTTCAATATATTCTTGACAAGTTTCCATTATTTGCTCAATTTATATATATATTAGACTTTAATTTTCTTCTATTAATTAATTCATATATATAGTCTTTGATGGCGAGTGAAATGGATTGAAGGATGAAGCACGTGAAAACTTAGGTATCATAAATCAATCAACGAGAAATTGATATCACTGAAGAAGAAGTTCAACGTTATCAAATCGGATTAAAATATATAAATTCCTCCAAACAATAAATCTTACTTAATTGGGAAATCAAAATTTCTAATAGTTCCTTATGTTTTCAGGAATTCATTTACTAAATCCTGGTATTTTTCAAATTATATTTTAAGACCCAAACGTTTCTAATATGGACATCATACTTGAAGTTTCCAAATATAGTATGTCAATTTTGAGCTTTCTGGCCATACCAACTATAATTGAGTCAATATCATATGTGACAAAAATTTCAATTACCGGAATGAAACAAATTTAGCTTATTTTAATTGTCTCGAATATATTATATTATAATATTGTTAATATGTTTCATATATTACAATTCTAATGCCCATATGATAACGATAGATTTGGTTTATTTTAAAAAGTTAGTTATTTCTACATATTAAAGAGATTCTCCTTGTATCAATACAAATGAATAATGATTACAAAAATAAAAGAATAATGAAATATTGAATGAATGATGTAGCAACAAAATTTCGTATCCTAAAAATGTTAAAACAAGAAATATAAGTGCAAAAATTAACTATACTGATTTGAAATTAAATGCAGTCCATAAAATCTTTAATAATCCTCTGACTTTGATCTCCAAATAATGTAATTTGTTGAACCTAATCTAGAAAGGTAATGATTAAGTCTTCTTTGGATCAAATTAATTATCTAAATAAAATAAGTAAAATTTTCAAATTAATCCGCACGTGGTCTTATTCGAAATCGAGTCAATTTTGAAATTTGACAACAATGTAGACTAAAATCATCACTAAATTTGGAGGTATGGGGCTTCTTTGGTAACCTGAAATAATATGGGGTAAAAATATCAGTCAACATAATTAATGACATCAATTTTGCAATTAGACTTAACTGTCATGTCAACACTTTCGACAATTCTTAACGGCTGTACCAAATGTGACACAATTTGTTAAAGCTTATCAAATATGTTGAATACATAAAACTCAATACTAAAAATAAGAATTAAGATATAACTCTGTACCAAAAATACAATTCTCTCATATATATTGTCTCCTGGGATCTATACCATACCATATAATATATATCATGATCTGCCCACAGTTAACTAAATAGCGACATTTCAATCCTAGCTTGTTATCCCCACTTTTTTTTATCTCTTCATCAATTCAATTCCTGCGCGCACAACAAAGAGTAAACTAACTAAATAACTACTCCTTTTTTCTTTTTGTATAGATATATCATATATGTTGCTCTGATAAGTTCTGATCAAAGAATTAATGAAGACAAATTAATTAATACTACCAGTACTGATGGTTATCGGTCAGACTGATCAGACTCAGATATAGAAAGTTACATTCTCATTATATAAACTTGTAAATGTAAAATACTATACTCGATCGTCGCTTTTAAGAATTAATCCGCCTTTCGAGGTTTTCTAATTAATTTTCTTCAGAGATTTAATTAATTTGCAACAGTATCTGGGATTTGGAATACATTGCATTTCTACGTACAAATGCCCGGACTATGATCAATTTGATTAATTCTTGTAGTATTTCTTCACACAATAATTATTATATTAATATGTGCCAATTTATTTCCACATTTTACAAAATTACACTTTAGATCCCATATTTTAAAAATACTTTACATTTTTCATGAGCTCATAAAGTAATTTTTCTTGTTCAGCTTTTTTCGGTTACACAATGAGTAATGTATCAATTTTAATTTAATTTGCACATTAATTTGGCAAAATTGGAGATCTGAAATTAGATGATGGATTACTCAAAAAAAAAAAAAAAATAGACGATGGATTAAAAGTGTGAAGTATTTTAGAAAATGAGATTAAAACCATAATTTAATAAAATGTAGAACCAAATTGGAGATCTAGGGTTTTGAAAAGAAATTAAATGCAACTTTTCCATGTTGCAGTTGTGTATGTAATAACATGAATTAATACGAATTAATACGAAAGGGCCTGCATATATAATATTTTGCATAAATGTGCAACTACTAATTAATTACGTACTATCCCCCATTTAAGGGGAGAGCAATCCATCATGCCATATATATAGATGAGTACTTAATGACAATTTATCTCCTTGTGATATTTATAATATTCAATTTATCCCCTTTAATATGGAAAAAAAACAATTTATCCCCTTCAGCTAGAGAGTGCGACTCACTTGCCGAAATTGAGAGTGAACATGAAAAAGGGTTTTGTAACATAAGGGGATAAATTGCCACATTTATCATGACACAGGGGGTAAAGTGCTTCATACAAAAATATCAGGGAGGCGGTGTGAAACTTTTATAAATTTATAGAGGAGGTAAAGTGTTCTTTTTCAAATCACTGAGAAGTAAATTGAACATCATGAATATCATAGGGGGTAAATTGTCGTTAACTCATTTATTTTATGCATGCTTTTACTGGAGTAGCTGGAAGAGTTAGCGCATGAACGAACATATTGATTATGGCATTTGGCTCAGGCCAAAACTAGTTCAATTGATGTTATGTGTTTTAGTCATCTAATTATGATATATCATGTCAACTATCAACTACATGTCTACATGATCATTATGTTGAAATATGACCATATCAATTAAACTCATCCGTTTTTATAGGCTGAATCACATAAATTGTCCCTGATGTAAAAACATGTTTATACTTTTTTCAAGTGAAATTCATTACATGAACATCCCTTGAGATCTGATCGCGTGTGGTGGCCTGGAAAACAATTCATGGCATTTGCAGACAAGTCAAATATGTGACCAATTAAAGAAGCAAAAATCATCTATGAGAAGTTCTTCAAATTATTTTAAAGGCTTTCTTCAAGAAGATATAAGCAAGTTGGAACGTTTTGAAGTAGATCGAAATCCATCGAGATTGAAGTTTTCAGGATGGAGTTCAAATTATTAATAGTGAAGATTCAAATTCAAACTATAATTTAATCCGGGAGTAAAATGTTGCGCCGTCAAATCAAAGTTTAGAAAAAGTCAATGCTACCTTAAAGAAAATTAAATCATCATCCAATCCACCAAATCCTGAAGTCAGATAAATAAGAGGATTCATATAGATTGTAACATTTTGTTTCTATCATGAAAATGAAAATATTTTGTTTTCTTTTGGGGTAAATGCAAAATATTCCTTTGTGTTATGTTAAATCTGCAAGAAATTTCTCTGTGAAATTTGTACTGCGTCAATTGGCTTTCTTGTGTTTTCAAACTTCCTTTTCTTGGCAAACTTCCTTGTATTTTCAAAAATTCTGCAAAAAAAAATCCAATTTGTAAAAAGTATGTCGTTTTGGATCGACAAATTTCAAGAAATAATTTTTAAAATCAAGTGAAGTTGTAGGGACCAACTTTAAGTATTTTAGAAATGGTTTTTGGAAATATATCGATAAAAAAAGGACCTCTTTTTTCTATATTGGGTGTTTTTTGCAGGATTTTTGAAAACATAATGAAGTTTGGTGCAATAAAAATTTTACATGGTAGTTTCTTACAGGTTTAGCGTAATATAGAGGAATAACTTGCATTTTTCCCTATTCTTTTCTTTCTTGCTTAATTTACAAACTATTTGATTATCTTTCATTTTATAATCTATTAATTAATGTTAGTGTATATTGTTTGATACATAATAATTTTTAAGAGGGAGACACATGTCAATCACATATAAAGTGGAAAAAAAAAGCTCCGCTTTATATGATTTTTTAATGCGACTTGTATGTGTGACAAACACTGTCATAACTATATGTAATTGTAAAGTATATACCATAATAACATAAAAGTGCATGTCTTTTTAAAATATGATTATTTTTTATAATAGTATATGACATTTTTCAGACTTGCAAAATATTTTTGTGCCATTGTCTTTGACTATACTTTTTTTAACTTGATGCTGCCTTAAAGACAAATTTTTTTTTTTTGAATCATATGCAAAACCCTGCCAATTTTTTGAACTGCGTTGAGCTCTTCTCACAATATTAATTACAATGAATGTGTGCTTGCTAGTACAAATAATTGTGAAGTATATAGTTCATACTAGGAAGTTCAGGAACCAATAAATGGAGATGAACCAAGTTAACAAAGTATTTCACAAACTTTTTAGTGAATCAGAACTTGTGAATGTAAGTTAATAAAAATTAGGCTACGTATATATCTACTTCTATTTTTTTTTTTCAAGGGTTTAATCAATTTCAAGACGCGTCAGACATATTAAGTGGGAGTCTCTCCCAACGGAAATTTGAACATGAGTTTGCTACTGACCAATGACATGTTAGTATCATGGATCAAAATTTCCATCTTTTCCTGTGAAAATATCGAAAAATTTCCGCTTTTGAATTAATCAAAAGGAAAATAAGATGTAATTCCGAAACTATTTGTTTGCTTTAAACTCTGTTATTTTTCTAAATTTAGTAACTTTTATTACAATTTTTCCTTAGTGTTTCCGAAAAATCTTGAAAAGTTTTCAATATTTGGATGACCGAAACATACACTCGAAACGAAATTTTGATGCATGGTTGGTACATCCCCTTCTAATTTTTACCACTGATATAAAATCCCCCACCCCAACTTCCCGAAAATATAACTGAAAAAATACCAGAAAAACTCTCTTTCTATATGTGTGTTTAAGCATATATATATATATATATATATATATATATATATATATATGCATATTTACAAATGGTACAAGTTGTAGATTGATGCAATCTCACTGCAAATTTTGTGTGGTCCTCTGAGTATTAAGCAGAAGCTTTAAAGAACCTATACAATATTGGTCCCTCCTCTATAAGGTAGATACTATACTATCTCAATAATCTAATTTACAGCTAATATTGAAACTCCTATAACATATATACACCACAATTAATTTTCAATGCGGCTTCCTTCACATTTTTTTAAGTGAAATGGTAAATACATCATACATCAATAAGTATTTCAGAAAATCTATTACATCACTATCAAAGTGTAAAAATAAACAAACTACCAATATTAATTGAATTAGAGAAATATTCACACTAATGTGGATCGAATCAAAACCTCTTATTCTTGGTGCCTCAGATTTTGCCACTAGGCTAACTAATTATTTTAGCATGTTAATTAAACATCTTAATTCTTCACTGCTATTATTGCCCTCAATTAATCTTTCTTCATTATGTGCCTATACCTCTTTGAGAACAAAAATAAGAACAATTGTTTGGCATAAAAAGTACTGTTGATAAAAATCATGTCCATAAATTTCCCATCACCAAATTAAATGTCACATTCACTCTCGATTAATCGATATAGGCATGCATTCTTCTTCGCATGCCATGAATTTTTTTTCTCATAAAGCTACTTCTAGTTTGTGAAAAAGCAGTTACCCTTCATTCCTATTATGCATAGCATGGTCCCATTTGGAATTTTAAGTCTATATGTATAAGAACCATTCATTGTAATTAGGAATCAAAATAAACACATGACTTTGTTTAGGTCATTGAATTTTTACTAACTATGTTTTAACATGTAGTTTTGATGAACTGTAATTGTATACTTACCAAAATAATATGTCATTATACATAGGGGCCACATGGTAGAAGATGCACCATACCCTTTATAATTTCCTTTTTCTTTCTTTTGCAACATGACATGATATTATTCTATCATATATCTCTCCTCTTCCTAAAGTCGAAACTTATATACTTATTGAGTTTATTCCCTTGAGCAGTAGTTGAGGGATTTTTGTTGAAGCTATTTTCTTGAAACCTAGCTCCTAGGTTTAATTTGAGCTGGAAAAGACGAATTGAAGAAAGAATACGGGTGCTAACGGCGACATCAAACGTGAGTGGATCGATCTCAGTTCATCATGGAAAGTAAATTAAAATCTAGTTTGCATATTTTCATTACATAGCTTTAAAGATTGTGTTCATTAGATATGAGAGCTGACCCTCATGTCAATTTTGTGTCTGAAAATATTGTAACCTAGCTTGAAAATTCTCTTGTTCCAATTAAGTTCTTTATCCCAAACCTAATATTTAGAATCCCCATCTTTGAGATTTTCTATGCTCTTTTAGAAGAATAATTAATTTTAAAGCATAGTTATATATATTGTTTTGATCCAGAAGAGTTCCTCAAAAAAGTTGTAATTTTTCAACACATCCAGCCAATTCTTTGTTTTGGTAAAGTTCAATTTTCAAATTTAAATTGAGGGATTAATTAGTTTTTATTTGAGGGATTAATTAGTTTTTATTTTATCATCAATCAGGCCGGGTTTGAAGTGAATACTCTTGTATAAAATAAGTCCATGTAATTTTCTATGAAATTCAGTTAAACAATTTGCTATATAATTGAGTTTATACAAGATCCACATCCAAATTCCAACAGATAATTGCTTAAATATATACCATTATATTGAATTATTGCAGGTTGAATGATATAAACATATGATGAAGCAAGAAATATGACTACAAATCCAAAAGAAAAAGATTTCGAAACCAAAAAAGAAAGTGATCCCAGTTCCAGCACAAAATTCCCATCTTCTTCAAGACACTGGTCAAGCTACAAAAATCCAAGAATCGTACGCGTATCCCGTGCTTTCGGAGGCAAAGACAGACACAGCAAGGTATGCACCGTTAGAGGTCTAAGAGACCGACGCATTAGGCTTTCGGTACCTACCGCCATTCAACTCTACGATCTACAAGACAGGCTCGGACTATCCCAGCCTAGCAAAGTAATAGATTGGTTACTCGATGTCACTAAACACGAAATCGATAAGCTTCCCCCTCTTCCTATGCTACCTTTAGGTAACTTCAATAATAATGAGCCAAATAAAATTGAGGCTTTTTCTCATTTCCAACAAACAAAGGAGAGGGAGGAAAATCAGCAACAAAATCATCAAGAGGGTTTTGGGGGATTATTTGGTGCACAAAATTTTTTCCCATTAAATAATAATAATAATAATAATTATAACTATAATCCTTTTAACTTTCATTGGGATCCTCAAAATTTATCTTTGTCCCAATTTGGAGGAGGGTACTCTTTTACAAACCAAACATACCAAAATCCTTGTGCTTCGTTATATAATAATAATAATATTACTCCTTTTCCTTCTTCATATATTACTACCCCATCATCTGCGGGGAGTAATATAGATTTGATATCGCAAATTGATCATTTTCAGCATCAAAATTCATCGATTGTACCCGCAACCCTTCATTTCATAACTTCACCAATGAAATCTTTGGGGTTGAATGTGAACTCTGAGGATTTTCATTCACGTGAGAAAGATAACAAAGGGAAAAGAACTTCTTAAGCTTTGTCATGGGAAAGACAAAGATTCTGGTCGACCGCAACGCAGCTTGTAAGGAATTACTATATGTAAGTGTCTTTATATATATATATATATACTGATTTTATAAGTACTGTTTTTACTATTTTTCGTTATTTATATTCTGGGAAGAAACATATTATACACGAGTTGAAAGTGTGATTTACTAAACTGTACGTACTTGCATAATGTCGTCATATATACTTTGATTTCAATTTTTTTTGGAGTACAAAGACAATAATAGTTATTAATTGTCAGTAAGTGATTTATTTATATTATGTTATATAAAATTTGCATATATGTATACTGATGTATGCCATATAATCAGCGAATTCAATTATGAAGAGAGAAATTTATTTATTTTCTTTCTTCACACATCTCAAGTTATGACTTCTTTAGTTTTTCAATGTTATTTCAGGTCTTAAGTCTATCTTAATTAATTGGAGACTCATTCAACATATTATATGGGCCATTTTCAAATAGGGATTCAAATTACTTGAACACGTGATTCAAATTACTTGAACACATGATCGCACCACTACATGTGACATTTTAGTATTAGCATTTTATGTATAACAATAATTTTCAAGCTGTCATTTGTAGCAAAATTACTAAAACTTAAATGTTGATATCATAACAAGAAGTATCATTATAAATTGGCACGATAGTATAAAAATATCACTAAACAATATGTTTAGCATTTATGATTTCTGATACTTTTAAAAATATAACTATAATGATTCTTGTGACATTTTCTTCATAATGTCATTACGCTTGATGGCACCAAAAATTATTTTTATTGTAGTGTTAGTACGATTGAGGAAAGTTGAGTATTTATTTGAATAATGTAATATATGTGTGTGTATGATTGAGTATATGTCCATGATTTAGGCCGCTATATGATACTAGTCAACCTAACACGCGGTATTCGCGTGCATAACTATCAAAAGATAAGATAATAACTAAATTTTGAACAAAATTGTAAACTTGAATCTGATTTTTCCCCATAAAAAGTTTGAATATGAAAAAATAAGTCAAAATAAACAAAACAATAAAAAAGCACAAAGATATTATCAGGTGTATAAGAGTAAAATAATTGAAAAACTAGTATATATTTTTCCTCGTCTTTTCGTTTGGATAATATTTTTTCACTCATCATCTACAAGCCTGCAACCATGAAGAATAAAACGGTTATAGATTAAGAAATACGGATGAGTGATTATACATAAAGACATGGAATAGACGAATAAGAGAAATTAGGAAGACAACAACAAAAAACAATTTTAGAAGAAAAAAAAAGGAAAAAAATTGGGAATAGTGGCAAAGTGGTTTTCTGATGACGAAAATATATATTTGAAAGTCACATAGTCACACCACCGCCGCCTCCATCCTCACGAACTCTGAGGGTCTATTTGGACGGGTTTTGGTTTGCTTTCACGGGTCTTGGTTTAAAAATAATGATTTGGGTGGTTTCGATGAAACTACCTCATTTGAATGAGTTTGACTATTGAGTTTTGTGGTTTAAATAAGTTGAAACCCCTCTTAGATTGAGTTTGGATGTTGGGGTTTAAGGGAAAAAGTATGTGGTAGATGTCAAACAATGTCTTTTTTAGTGAGATTTGAGGAAAAAAAATAGATGGTATGTATCAAATCAATTTTGAACCAAAACTACAATTCTATAAAATATGAGACATAAAATGCAACTTTGTAATTGTTAATACTCCAATCCAATGGAGCTAAAATTACAAATTTGTTCCCATATATATGGTGTATATATATATATATGCCCTAATAGATATGTATGTATATGATTCTTATTCTAAGTTGTAAGCCTATGTTCGTATATTAAGAATTATAGCAATATAATGAATTAACCATCTCCACAATTAAAACCTGATGTGGATATATGACTTTTGGTACGTTGGATAATATTAAGAATTCGATCGGTTCAAGTGAATATATCCAGGACTGCAAAACAAACACCTGAACAAAATAGAGTGAGAGTGATTATGACGAAATTGACCCCTCAAATTAGTAAGACATATTAAGCTGTAGAACGTACGAGGGCACCTAGAGAGGGGTTTCTTAAAATTGAGCGAAACTTAATTTCTGGAAGGAAAAAGGAGTCCTTTATAGTTCCATTTCGAAAAATTAGTTGTTGATTATATATATGTAAATGTTTAGCAAAATGTGACAATATCTTCGCATTTAAATGGGCAACATTTCAATTTCATACCATAGAATAAGCTAAAGTCCATTTTTCATACCAATCGAAAGAATATCGAATTTCAGTTTCAAGTCAACTTAATGGACACGTGACACTTCCGTTAAAAAACTGACGAAAGTGTGGTTTGTTATGATTTTCGTTCGATTGGTATGGAAAAATGAACTTTGGCTTATTCTATGATATGAAAATTAAATTTTTTACACATTTAAATGTAGTAATTTATTTCTAGAAAGTTGATGTCTAGTAACTAATAATCATATAAGAAAACAGTTATGCAACGGCAAATAAGTTAAACTAGTTCTAATAAATTTATAATTGCAATAGAAAAATATAAACAAACAATTTTTTAGTTACTTCAATTAGTTAACAAACCAACTTTTAATTCGATCTACGTACGCCAATATATTGCATCATTTTTAGTAGCTGTTATTAATAATTTTGAGGGCATCATTATACAATGATTTAATCAACCTAGCTAATTAAGTGAAATTAACAAACTAAGCATAACTTTATATATATATATATGTGAATATGACAATATATAGTACATTATATGTATAATTTGTATTTCATAAAAGAGTAGTATAATTAATATATATCTAGCTAGGGGAATGAATTATGAAGATGAAGAAGAAAGAATTTGCATGTATTGATGAGAAAGAAAGAAAAAGCTTTCATTATCTATAAGTAATATATACTGATGCAGACTGCAGGAGGATGTATATAAGTATATGTATGTATGTATGTGTGTATGTGTATATCAAAGAATTAATAAATATGTCAGTCACTACAAGATCCAAGAAAACCAAATTTAAAGCCAAGTTGGGACTGCATGAGCATGAGGTACCCTATAAAGTGGCACAAGGTTTATCAATGATCAGTGGTCCTGAGGAATATAATTGAACTAAAAAGAAAATATATAGTAGTATTAAGTATATATATATATATATATATATATATATATACTTAATATTAGCATTATTTGAAATACTACCGAAAATCCTATTTCTATAAAGACCCCATATCTAATTCTGCCCGGGCAGGAGATGGTTCCGGCAAAATCCTTTTGATGTTTAAGTAAGATAAGTGTTGTTCAACTTAAAAGCAGATGATAAAAAATTGAGGAAATTATAGGGTCTATTTGGATGGGTTTTGGCTCAGTTTCGCGGATCTCGATTTTAAAAAAATGGTTTGGGTGGTTTCGATGAAACCTTTAGGACCTCATTTGGATGAGTTTTGGTTGTTGAGTTTTGTGGTTTAAATAAGTTGAAACCCTACTTGAATTGAGTTTGGATGTTTGGGTTTACGGAAAAAAAGAAGGTGATAAATGTCAAATCAATGTCTTTTTTAGTGAGATTTGAGGAAAAAAAATATGTCAAATCAATGATTTATAGGTTTGAATGTAAATTTCTGAATAGATTTTTTATGATTATGAATTTAACAAAAATTACCCTGGGAGAACCTTCATTTGAAAGAATTTTAACTCGGTCTCGTGAAACCCATAAGACCAGGCTAAAACTCATCCACATACACCCATAGAGTTTTTGTGATCTATTTGAATGATAAGACATAACTTAAGTAATAAATGTCATATGTCCACCAATGATAAGTGTGTCCAGATAAGAGTCAAATGTACTAGTAAGGGCGTGTTCTCTAATCCTTAAGGACCCATTTGGATTGATGGATTTGAGTTGGATGGATTTGAAATCCCTTGTCAAATCCATCGTGCTATTTGGATACAAAATTAAATCCATTCATTTGAAATCCTGGATTTTAGTCCAGTGGATTTCAACCTAATTTTAAGTGGATTTGAAATTCCTCCTAAAACTAGTCATTTGAAATCCACTTAAAAAAAATCCACATTGCATATTTTCAAAAATTGCAATTTGATCCCAAATTTTCAAAAAACCTAGAATGCAATTCAGTCCAGAGTTTTCAAAAAATTAAAATTTGCAATTCGGCTACTATTTTCAAAATTTTGAATTGCACTTTTGGTCCCTATATTTTCAAAAATTGCAATTTTGACCCCGAATATTTTAAGAATCCAAAATTACAGTTCAGTCCAGAATTTAATAAATTCAAATTTCAATTCGCACCCGGATTTTCAGGAACAAAATTTGCACTTTTGGTCCCTCAATTTTTGAATATTGCAATTTTTACACTAGATTTTTGAAAAATCAAGAATTGCAATTCAGTCCAGTATTTTAAGCAAAATAAATTTTCAATTCGGCCCTTGATTTTCACAAATTCAAATTTGCACTTTTGGTCCCTCAATTTTTGGAAATTACAATTTGAACCCAGATTTTTTAAAAACCAAGAATTGCGTTTCAATTCAGAATTCTCATAAAATTAAAAAAATTCAATTTGGCCCCAGATTTTAAGAAATCCAAATTTACACTTTTGGTCCCTCAATTTTTAAAAATTACAATTTGACCCTAATTATTTGAAAACCCCAGAATTACAATTCAGTTTATTCGGAAGATTTAAATTTTCATTTCGGCCCCTGAATTTTCAGAAATCCAAAATTTCACTTTTGGTCCCTTAATTTTAAAAAATTGCAATTTGACCCCATATTTTTGAAAAAATAAGAACTGCAATTCAGTCCATAATTTCCAGAAGATTAAAATTTTCAATTTGGCACCTGATTTTAAAAAATCCAAATTTGCACTTTTGGTCCCTTAATTTTCAAAAATTGTCATTTGACCCCAGATTTCCCAAAAACCCTGAGTTCCAATCATGTCCAAAATTTTCAGAAAATTAAGATTTTCAATTCGGCCCCAAATTTTCTGAAATCTGTATTTGCACTTTTGGTCCCTCAATTTTCAAAAATTATAATTTTGCCCCAAATCGATTTATGTGATTTTATCCCGATAACAACAACAAGAATTAATTGATAGAGCAAATTATAAGGCATGATTGAGAATTTTGAATAACACAAATGATATATACCAAACAATGGATTTCAAATGAATGGATTTGAAATCCTTTGTAAATTTTTTTTATCCAAACAAGAGATTGCAAATGAATGGATTTCAAATCATTGGAATTTAAAATCCATTCATTTGAAATCCCTCTTCATTTCAAATCCACCCATCCAAATGGGCCCTAAAAGTATGTATATAATATATTGATTATGCTGGTCGGTAACAAATCTGTACATTGTGATTGTGTTTAATTTGTACAGTTTGGCACTAATAAATGTAGAGCTGCAACACCAACATTGTTATACTATTTAATTAACTCGAATTTAAACATAAGTTATCGTTCCGACACTACTCACATTAGTAAATTAAACAAGGCTAATTAACTTAATTAACTATATTTCAAAAAAAAAGAAAAATAGTTAATTTATTAGGTAGGAGTTGGGAAGATCAGTAGGAGGAATGATCTTCTGGTGGCGGAGCAGTGGGATTTTGTTGGTGGTGGTGTTTGGATTAATGTGGGTTTGTTGAAAATATAATTGAGGAATTGTGGTGTTACTGAACCCATTCTTTTTTTTTCACTAATGATTGAGAAAGAAATATTTGATTCGATTTTGTAGTGTATTTGAGAAAACATATAAAAAATAATTGAACTAAAAAGAAAATATTATATATTATAATCGACTAAAAAGAAAATATTATATACTCCTTATAAAAGAGGAAATGAATAAAAAAACAAAAAAATAAATAGCTCCCAGCGAGGATCGAACTCGCGACCTTTCGCTTACGAAGCGAACGCAATACCACTATGCTATGGAAGCTGATGTTGAAATATGCTACAAGTGTCTTTTATTTAAATAAAGAAAATATATCTAGGAAATCAACCACTAGTGAGCCATGATGAAGAAAAGATTATTTTACTCCTCCACATTTTGCAAAAAAACATCTAATCTGATTTCTTTTGTAGATTTTGCATAAAAAAAAAAGATTTCTTTTGTTGAAATATCAATCTAACAGTTCAAGTAGTTGGATTTTTCTTTTTATTATTGTGTTCGAATCAATGTATAGTATTCGATAATCCATCAGTGATGCACACAACATAAAGAAATTCGATAATCCATCAGTGATGCACACAACATAAAGAAATCGCTTAACTGAATGGTATTTTCAATTATTTTGTTATTTGTATAAGAATATCATAATCGAATCTAAATTTCTTTGTGTGTGTAATGCAATGTAAAAAAAATAAAATAAAAAAATCTTTAACCGTGTAACTACAAACGTAATCGGAATAGTTCACATTGTTGGCTAGGCACAATGGGTACAATCAAGGCTTATCATAAATGAAAGAGCAGTAGTTTAGTTCAAGCTATAGACTGATGAAGATGAAGTACAAAATAAGAACTTTTCAGAAGAAAAAAACAGCTTTTAACGTGTCTTCGACGTTTTCTAGATACATTCATATGTAATGTAGTGAAATAAAATGTATTATTGAACAAATTTGTTATAGCTATGTAATCTAAAGAATATGTTTAAATGAACTCGAACAGATAGCCTTTCAGCTGTTTACTGATGAATGATTATATCAACAGAGAGAGAGTATAAACAAATTAAGAGATGTAAATAAATAGCAAATTTGAAAGGAACTAAACAAGCTTAGTAGTAGTAACAAACTACTTTGAAAAGAGCTGCCTACGCTTATCTGGTTTGATTACTGAACCATGAGTCGACGCTCCAATCACAATCTCATTAACTAAATCCTTAAAAATCAGTCGCTCAATGTCAAGAACGGCATCTGAGATTTCAACATCAAAGCTTATCCAACTTAAAGACTGATGATGCATCACCTCATTGCACAGGATACTTTTAATTCTTTCCTCCTCTTCATCATAGCTGCATTCCGGACTTTTACATTTGAGTCCATCAACCTCAGAACATAATTCTCTTAGAAGCTTCTGTGCATTCAATGTCTTTTTCGCAAGCTTAAACGGACTCTCAGAGGCCAATTTTCTAGCAAGGATCTCATTTACTGCGTCAAAAACGAGTTTCCTGTGGGATTTCTCGTTCACCATGATTTGAGATGTTTTTTTGGTTGTACATCCTTCTTTTAGTAAATTGCTTGCTTTTGTTTGTTCCAAGACTAGAAATAACTCGGGGTTGATAGGATGGCCAGATGGATGAAATTGGAAATTTGTCGGATTTGCACCAAGGTCCCTGAGGAGGAGACCTGAAGCCAAAAGAATCTCGGAAATGTATCTATGGTCTGGATCTGTGTTCTCGCAGAGAGAGGCGATGTAATCTGTGTGCGCTTCATCGTGGCTGGAATTTAGTCTTCTGAGCTTCTGAACTAAATTTTCAATATTTTGAAGTTTCTCTCTGTTGATTTCGGAGGTCAAAGCAGAATTCATGGAGTTGGGAATAATTTTATCCACTGAATTGCAGGTATCCACTGTGAAAGAAATGATAGACACTAAGGTGAGCCACAATTAGATATTTCAATGTACTATTTGGAAAAATTGCATTTTTAGTCTCATGGTATTGGACCGTGAACTATTTTGGTCCCGCTTGCTTAATCACATTTTTTGGTCCATCTCAAATTTTTAAACTTTTGCACTTCTAGTCCCCTCGCCCCCTTTCCATCCCTTTTTTGCACTTTTGGCCCCTCAGTTTTGTCCCGAATTGGATATATTCTATGCCCATTTTATTCCAAAGCTTCCCATAAGTATAAATTCAAATAAGGAAACCATTACCTTTGAGGGTCTTTCCGGTATACTTTACGGGTGATGGTGAATCATCTTTATACACCACATTATCAAGGACAGAGATAGGACTGGAGAACTCAGGAGGTACACAAGCTGATTCATCTTCAGTCCGCGTAGGGCTAGATTTCTGAAACAAACCATAAAACACGTAAAACAAAATGACTATGATAAACCAAATTTGGGATTTGATATAGAAAGTACCAACCTTCTTTGCCAATTCAGAAGCATTCGAGGAACTCTGGATATTGCTTATGCCTAATTTTCTTTCAGCTATTTTGGGTTCAAATGAATTCTCGTTTTCATGGTGACTCAGTTTCCTTGATTCAACACCGATCTCACTCACTTGGTTATCACTTTGCTGAGTATTGAGATGCTTTGGCCTCCGTTTTCCACCTGGAGAGTTTGACTCGACCTGTTGCTTGTTCGGTTGTCTTCTTGATTTGCTTGAATCTGGAGGTGTGGGTGGACGTGATCTTTTATCCAGCTCGAGTTTTTGTTGTTGCATTCTTGGGCTGATTGATCCTGAACTCTTTAGTACTGCTACATTACTATCTTTTGTCAATTGTTGGGATCGTGTCGAACTTTGTTTGGCTTTTAATGTTCTGTCATTTTTTGTATGGACAGAATTCACAGCATTGTCTCTTTGACTAGAGCTGGTAATCAGTTCTTCAGAATTCAAACTCTTTCTATTATCAACAAGTGCAATTATGGAACCAGCAGGTATACCGGATTTCTCAACTAGCTTTGCTGGCTTCATGATTACAATTGGAGAGTCGTAATTTCTTGTAGAACTAACCCTTTTCTTTGAGGAAGCAAGAACTTGATCATTTTGTGGCTTTCTGTTGTTTAAAGATCTTGTGTCATTTATGGAACTAAAAAGCTTTTTATCATGGTCACTATCAGTTACGAAATTTGAACCATGTCCTTCTTCTTGTGTATCTAATGGTCCCTTGACCTGCATTGCCTCCAGAATTTGTTTAAGTGCTCGAAGGTCCTTTCCAGATTGAGTGAACTTAAGATCTTTCAATCTCTTTTCTATCTCACTGTAAACAGAAGAAAACGTGTCTTGAGACTTTATCGGAACTCTTGTAGTTCTCGAAACTGGCTTCTGAGAACCCCTTGTCCCTTCACTATGCTTCCACGGAGCTGGTTCAATGGGAAACTTTGACATTGGTTTCATCGAAGAATCAGGATTTCTCCATCGAGGTGAGCTAGGCTCTTTCCACAAGTTCTTTGAAAAACTTGATTGTTGGATTCCTTTGCTTGGATTTGTTTGTGCAACTGAACTTGAAATATTAACAAAATCTTCGTCTGGGAAACTCCTACTCGAGCCCATATTTGTATCACTTGATGCCACAGAATCAGGGAGTGTGTCCAAACCCATCAGCTTTGCTACAACACTTGGTGGCCGAGCTTGTTGTACACTAAGAATCTTTCCTTCAAACTCAATATTATTATCCTTGTGGATAGTTTTCAAGAAGTTTGATTTTGAATCAGCATTTAAACTCCGCATTGATCCCTCCCTACTGTCTAAAGAAAGTCGTGGAAGGTCTTTAAGCTTTAATGTAGATTTGGAAGGTTCACGTGAATCGAACGGTGTACGATTCATATCCCTTCCATCATAAGAGAATCGAGGGGGATCTTTTGGGACTGTATACGAAGACCCATCTTTCGAATGGTAGGATGTTGATCTCAAAAGTTGTCTAGGTTTATTATTATGACTCCATTGTGATTCTTGAAGTTTCTCAAGAACTCGAAGAGATTCATTACTACTATTCGGTGTGTCTCTGTACTTGACAACGGAATCCTTTGGCTCCTCTATGGTTTTCTGTTTAACTGATAAACCTTGAACTTCTCTGTACATGGAATCCTTCACCAAATCCCTAAGATCGAGGCTTTGTCGACTCAATCGAGGAGATGAGTTTTGGAGGCTCATTGTTGAGTCCCTTGAAGGAGTTTCCGGAAAAATGATTCTGTCAAAGGATGCTGGTTCTAGTTGGGTTGCTCTGTTACAGTCAATAGACGAGAAAGAAGATGAACGTGATGAAGATGAGAATGAAGCCCTGGAGGATTCAGTAGAGACTCTTTGTTTGTCTTGGATATTCTTTTGTGAATACCTTTCCTGCAAAAAATGTCAAATCTAAGCAACTAAAGAAGAATCAGTCTTAAGGGGTATTAAGATCTTAAGCAAGAACCCCAAAAATTGTCACATATACATGTAAAGGAAATCTCATAACCGGATCAAAATATGAAAATCTTCTCATGGTTTCTAAAAGGTGTAGTCCCCTTGGGTGTTCAGTTTCTCAATAAAACTAAAATGTTGCCTCAAACAATGCAACCATAAAAATCAACACATTAGATATAAATTAACACCATTATTCCAAACATTAATAAGAAATCTTTACAATGTACATATGACAATATGGCAAGCACCACGTGCAAGATTTGTGCATAAACTGGTTAATTTTACAAGGGAAGAACTTGAAATTCAGAGGTTTTTCTTACATGTGAGGTAGATCTTAAGTGTGCATTATTATTGGACTCTCTTTCTGCAGTACCATAACTGAAGTTTGAATTTCCTGCAAAAAAGGTCATATGATGCTTAGAAATGATGAGCTCTTGTAAAGTAGAAAGAACAAAATGAGCAAATCATTGTAAAGCCTGAAATTCAAAGTCAATTACCAGGAGGAGGGGGAAGCCTTTTCGGGTGGGACGTGTGGCCTACGGTTCTACTAGGCCTACCACTAGTAATAATATGTTGGCGATCAAATAGTTGAAAGATACCAGTCATACATCCTATTTGCTTTTGCAAATCAGGATTCTCCTCTGTCAATGAATGTAATAGCTTTGCTGCCATTTTTATTCAATTGGATCAATGGCTAAAAAATGTAGGATTTTATAGAACCAGATTTCCTCAATTTCATCCAAAATTTAAGAACCAAGAATCAACAGCTTCTCTCTCAATTTGTTATATACATATTTGACTTCGATCTCTCTACCAACTGATCAAAATTCAAGTATCAATTGATCATCACACACATCAAGTCTTCAAAATGCATTTACTCAGTAATTATACAAAGAATCTCCAAAACCCTACCAGATTTCCTAATTTTGCACCTTCATTCAACAATCGAGCCAAAGAAAAAGAAAACCCAGAATGCAAAATCGAATCTTTTAAAACTCATATAAGAAAACAAAAACAAGGTTTACAATGACTACCAAAAAAGAACAAAAGAATACACAACAAACACACTTGATTTTTTGCTTACATTCAACCAGTCAAGAAACTAATACCAATGCATTGTACTACAGCAAAGAGGAATCTTTCCAGATCCAAGAAGACAAATATCTTGGGTGAAAATCAAATCCCTTTTTTAAACGACAAAGATTTAATTAATAGAAATGAAATCAATACAGCCCATAAGAGCTTGGATGCTTTGTTGTTCAATGAAAGTGTGGTCCGTCTTCCATGTGTATAGACAAAAATAAATTGTATGATGATAAGATGGGAAGAGTTGGGTGAAAATGTAATGGTATTATATTAAATGTGATTAATTTAATATTATTAGTACTAAATGAGGAGGAAGATGAAGACAGCTTTCGAGCAGGACTTAGAGCAGGTCTTATTTTTTGTTTTCTTTTTTTCCTTTTAAACTACCATGTGGTATGAGTATTATGAGTGGGTTATATGGGAGGGTGGGATTGATTAAGTTAACGACAATTTACACCCTGTGATATTTTGTAATGTTCAATTTTATCCTGTATCTTTTATTTTCTTTTTGCCCTTTAAACTACCATGTGGTATGACTGAGTATTATGAGTGGGTTATAAGGGAGGGAGGGATTGATTGAGTAATGACAATTTATACCATTTAATATTTATGATGCTCAATTTAATTTCTTATAATTTAAAAAAGGCATTTTATTTCTTGTAATTTTATAAAAATTTCGCACCGTTTCTCTAATATTTGTATATATGACATTTTACCTCTCTATATTACGATGATGTGACAATTTACACCCCTTTCCCGTGGTATGCTAAATGTGACAATTTATTCCATGTGTTATGATAAATGTAGTAATTTATCCCTTATGGTACAAAACACTTTTATGTCCACTCTCAATTTTGACTAGTGAATTACACTATCCGGTTCAAGGGGTAATTGTATCTTTAAAATTTTCACAGGGTTATTGCTTTTTCTCAAATCTCATGGAGATAAATTCAGCATTATGAATATCGCATAGGGTAAATAGTCATTGGATTGATTTTGAGCTTTTTTCTTGACCAAATCAGTTTTTTGTTTTCCTAATATATGAGAAGGTATTTGCAAATATAAAACCCATTCTTTAATTTTTATATTTATTTCCTAAAAAAAATTATATCTTTTGGGAATATTTTTAAGTAATAAAGTAAAGTACTATTAAAATTTAGATAAGTCTAAGATGAAAAGGGCATAAGGGAAACAATGAATGTGACATGTTTTAACATATAGGGATTACACTAAAGTCAACAAGTCATTTAATAAATGAAAATTTAGGCAAAACTATTAAATCGGTCCTAAATTAATTATCGATTTTGGGTTTTTATCTCAAACTGAATTTCTTACCGTATTTTAATATTTTTTAAATATCATTTCACCGTTAAATATAGGATGAAAACTATCACTAAGTTTCATGTTGGCAGCACACGTGTCTTGACATTGCAAATTATAGCATGAACAATTATGCAAGACTAAAGAATTTATCTCAAATTAATTACAAATTTTGATTTTTCGTCCCAAATAACATCAATTTGTCGAATTCCGTCCCGTAACTTATCATTTTGCAAAAGTATAGTTCCAACTTCTAAGTATAGGATGGATTTTGCATTTCACTCAATCAAATTATAATGCAATAATTTGGATAGATTATAGCTAGAACATGCATGTTCACATATTCAAACTCATAATAATACACAATTAATGTAAATCATGTGAAATCACATGTGGCAGGTCAATAAAGTGTTTTGCTATAACTTGCTCTAATTGTAGCATGCCAACCACCCCCACAGAAGGCAGCATGTGATTTTGTACTTAAGAATGCGTATGTGTACTTAGAGTTTATTTACCTTTTTTTATATAATAATAATATTATACTTTCTGACATTCTAATATTCGTCCTGTTAACCTGTATTTTGCATTAGCGTATGATATAATTATTACCATCCCATTCATAATATACAATAGTTATGTTAGCATGCATGATTAAGTGGGGACATTGACGACAACAACTAATAACCAATTATGTGTATTAAAGTTTATTTAGTGGGAGTCAACAAAAAATTATTATTAATAAAAAAAATTAAAGATTGAAAAAATTAATTATGAATTTAATAACACTTTGTTTAATTTAATAACTAAAAATAGAAGATACATTTAATTATAAAAATTGTTTAACGTTTAATTACAATTTATTTTAAATTAAAAATATAACATTATTAGTTTTAATTTTTAATTACAAAATTTGTATATGAAAGTAAAATTCAATAACATTATAGTATAATAAAACCCTTATATATTATTAATTTTAAATTTATATATTTGTCTATAAAAGTAAAATTTATGTAATCGCATATTAATTATTATTATTATTAATTTTCAAAATTAATAGTATTGTCCTTTTTATTATAGATAATAGGTGAGAGTGATGAAGTGTTTTTTAATTAATTGCTGTTGTTAGCCCTGACGGTTGGAGACGGTGCCCAAGGGGTTACATATTTATCCGGGGTAGAGATTGACACCCCTGGACTATGAAAAACCTAGTGGGTTGGAGATGGCCTTACAAGTTACATCTCAAATTAATTGGCTGAAAAAAATTTATTTTTTTAAAATAATGGGGGCAACTTGTGTAACCGGTTTCAAAGTTTCTATTGTAATAGTCACCCTCATAATCTTAAATAATAAATTTGAGTCCATATATAATTGGCTGAAGAAATTTTGCTTTGTGTAAATAGTATGGACAACTTATTATATTTGTTAACATGTCTACTGCAATTTTCACCTCCACAATTTTGTTTTGTTGAAATCTTTTATAATTTTCACCCCCACAATTTCTTTACGTAACTCAGTTTTTTTTTTCTATTAAACTAACATGTATGTGTCTTTACCCTTAAGTTTTTATTTTTATTTTTATTATGTTATCCGACATGTCGACTTTGTTTCTATAATTTATAAATGTGAAAAATTTATACAATTGAAAGTGAACTTGTATCATATTCACCGTCTCATAGCTTTAGAAGTTCTATTGACATTCCGACCTCGACTATAAACTAAAAATGTAAACAAACATTAAAAATCTTTACCAATATATTTGTTTTTCAACTCGTGTTCCACACGATTACAACTCATTTAAAATTTACGCTAAATTACAATCTCAAATTCAATAAAAAAGAAAAATTCAAAATATTCTGCTCAATTACTCGACGTTGATTTTATTGATTTTATTATATTTCTGTATTACGAAAAACTTGTATTTTAAAAAGATTATTATGTCAAGTAGATATGTATGAATTTTTTAGTAATGATGAATATTATAATGTCAATCGTTTAATAAGAAATAATTGACTTAACCTGTAAACCCACTACTTCTTATTAATAAGACTAGTGTTACTCTTCATATTTACTTACGTTTTAACTGATTGGCGCAATTAAATTTCTATATCGCGTGACATTGTGACGATGATACTATTGGCAAAATTTCTTTTTAAAAACGGATAATTATATTAACGATCACGAATGTTCTCATAATTTAGTCTCAAAAACATGAAAAGGAAGACAAAAGATTGAGAAGGACCATTGTTACAAACCTCTCAACACTATATATGATCCCCCACAAAAAAAAAAAGCCAATTTCGCTTGATATAATTTGAGTAAATTGCAAACATACCCCATTATTTTTAATTGGCCGCAAAAAATTTGAGTTATTTTTATTAGTAAAAACCTACTCTCTCCGTTTTTATATTTATCGTTTTGGTCAAATAAATTTGTTTACTTTTATTTGTTATTTTAGGATTTCAATGTAAAATTAATTTTTTCTACCAATATTACCCTTCTTGTCAATGTTTGCAATAAATTAATAAAAATGTTATTATTTAATTAAAAGGGTGTTTTGGGGTTCTTGCTTAAAAAAATTGACTATTTATTACATTTCTTAATCCGCGACAAATAAAAGAAACGGAGGAAGTATATGTTAACAAGTCAAAGACATTTACCTTTCTTGGATGCATTGTGTTTCTAACTGGGAGTATTCTTCACTATTTTTAGGAAAACTAACAAATATACCCCTTAATGTTATATTTACTTTGAAATAATATGCGAACATACAAATGTTCAATTACAAAGGCAATAACCCTCCGTATACTTTAGAAGTTTGACAATAATCTTTCTCCAAACTTTAAAATTTAAAAATTGACAATGACGCCCTCCAACTCTTAATATTTAAACGGATATATAAGCTAATAAAAGTATAAAACGATAACAATGGGTTTTTTTTGTTTATATACGTAACGGACAGACATTTTATTTTAAGAAATAGACAAATATTCGAAATTGTCGGTATTACAGTAGTGCTATATCTGGTGTGACAAAAATAAATAAAATAAGGAGCAGATGTGGAATTTTATTCCAATTTTTTATTTGTTTCATTTGGCAATACTTATATATACCAAAAATATATTTTTCATATATTTTAGTTAAACACTATTGCGACATTATATATACTATACTCTCTATTTGAGAGCTTCCAAAATGATTTGATTGTCCCGGTATTTAAGTTGGAAACACTTCCAAAAAAAAAAAATTCGAGAGAGTAGTTTTGAAATGTGTTATTAATGAAACTTGATAAAATAAAAAATAAAAAATTGAGACGAGTGAAGCTCATATTCTCATCTTTATTCTGAGTATTTTTCGATCATATCGAAAAATGAATATAAAAAATAATTAAATAAAAGAAATTCAATTCAATCACCATCAAGTGACGTACTTGTGGATAAAATATTAATGATTACAAAAACAAGTTCAATTAATTACCAAATTTCGTAGATTTTTGTGTCCCGAGTTCACATGAAAATGAGGCAGTGATAATGAAAAGCACTTGCACATGCATAAAGGTGAAGAAACAAAAACGCATGTGATGTGCTTTAACGCTATTAGGCATATATGTATACATGCACAACTAACATCTCGATCAATTCTCAATCATCTCAACCCAATTAAGTTAGCATATACTCTTTTGCTAAGAGTATACGTACGTAGCTACTTTAATTTCTTTTTCAAATATAAAAATCATTACATTGTAGAAAAGGCACATCGATCATGTCTGATTGTTCAATGCTGATTATAAATAACATGTATTTAAGGTGGGGTGGATAGGTAGTCTTTATTATAATTAAATAAATATCCAATATTGTGAACTTGTGTTGGTAGGTTATACTAATATAATTGATCAATTCAATTTGAGAGTGTAATTTATGGATGAGGTCATAATTAGCAATTAAGGCGGCATGTTGAAGTGTTGGATAAATGTTATGTAAAATATATATTAGAAAGTTTGAGATTATATAATTGTTTAAGTATTAGACATATATATAGTTCAAAAACATATATGTTAATTATGACTTAAATGGAGACATTTATTGGAGCATGGATGCCAACCTAATTTCAAATACAGTAGAAGAAAACAAGCATTCACCAATGACAGTTTCGGGTAGTGAAGCTTACATTTTCATTGATAATTAAGAAGGTAATGGTAATTTACTCCCGTGATATTCATAATGTTCGATTTAATTTCATATTATTTGAAAAAGAACAATTTATTACTCCCGGGTAATCTTAAAAAAGTTTAACACCTTCTCTCTGACATGTTTAATGTGGCACTTTACCCCTCCATATGTTATGATAATGTCGCAGTTTACCCCATTATGTTATGATAAATGTGATAATTTATCCATATGTTATAATAAATTTGGCAATTTACCCCTTATTTTACAACCATGCCACTCTTGAATTTCGGCAAGTAAGTTACACTCTTCGGCTGAAGAAGGTAAATTGCTTCTTTAAAATTTTCAAATGCTCCTTTTAAAATTACATGGAGGTAGATTGAATAATTAATTATGTCTTTTACGGGAGTAAATTGACATTAGCTCTTTAAAACAATTTTTTCATACGATCACATTGTCTCAACAAGCCTACTAAATCTACTACACATATGTTATCTAAAATGTCATATGCATGTATCATAATGGTATATATATATATATATATACTAGAAAAGTGCACGTACGTTGTACGTGTCTAGTTAATTTTTATAAATTAGACTAAAATTAATTTTATTATGTCATAAAATAGAGCTAATTAATCTTTTGGTTTTTTTTCCGTTTTAATCATTTTTCTATCAGTTCGATCTTGTTTTTATCCGTTAAACTTTTATTTTACTGTGTTCACTCATTTTTAAAAGTTTAACCCATTTTCACCTATTTCGCAAATTTTTTGCATTGATTTCACCAATTTCACCTGAAATTTAATTGATTTCACGTGTTTTCACAGACT
This sequence comes from Penstemon eatonii, assembly GCA_038501285.1. Taxonomy (NCBI): domain Eukaryota; kingdom Viridiplantae; phylum Streptophyta; class Magnoliopsida; order Lamiales; family Plantaginaceae; genus Penstemon; species Penstemon eatonii. The sequence goes on from CM076713.1 coordinate 43,581,174, forward strand.
TTATTCATTTTCACCGATTTCACCCTTTTTCACTGATGTTGTTTCTCCGGTTTTATTCTTTTTTCACGAATTTCACCTGGATTTTCATCGATTTCTTATGTAATTTATCAATTTCATGGGGGCTCTTTCTTATCGGTTTCACCCGTGTTTTCACCAACTTTGTTAGTGTAGTGTTCACCAATTTCACCTAAATTTTCATCGATTTCATATATTTTCAATGATTTCATGGATTTATTTTATCGGTTTCACAAAACTTCATCGATTTCACATTTTACACCGACTTTATTCATTTTCACTGATTTCACCCTTTTTCACTAATGTCGTTTCATCATTTTTTCACGAATTTCACCCGAATTTTCGTCGATTTCACATGTAATTATCAATTTAAGGGGCACTTTCTTATCGGTTTCGCCCGTGTTTTCACCAAATTTGTCAGTGTAATGTTCACCAATTTCACCCAAATTTTCATCGATTACACATGTTTTCAACGATTTCATGGATTTATTTTATCGGTTTAAAAAAACTTCATCGATTTCACATTTTTCATCTATTTCAATACACATCTTGATATTATTGCATTAATATTCTTTTTTTAAGAACTATTGAAAATTATTTATATTTTTGTATTCTAGTCAAAGTAAATTACGTACTTAGCTAAGTCACAAGTATTTTTTTTATTCTTTCATAAGTAGGATATGATTTATTTATTATTTTTTAACATAATGATATTTAAGAGAATTTAATTTTAATTTTTTGTATTTAGAAACATTAGGGCTATTTAAAATAATAGTATTTTTTATATTTCGTTTTTATCTGTTATAATAGAAGAAGATTAAAATTATAAAAATTGATGCAAGATAGAATTTATAAATTTTAGGAGTTTATGTAAGAGAAAAATATAATAAGTCTTCATGTCTAATTATATCTCTTCAATTCTATTTACATGTTTGCCATAAAATTAAATATTACTTTACAACTTAAATAAGGGCAATTTAGTCCGTACAAAAAAATTAAGAAACATTCATGCTTTTATAATAGTAGGTAAATAGATAGAGATATATATATTAAAACAATGGTCATTAATGTTTGTATGTTTTGCTTACTTCACGAACTACCTAGGTAGATGTAAATTGTAAAATGAACATAACTCAGGAAGTCCGAATTCAATGGATGCTTGTTTAAAATGTCGGCATTTTGAATGGTGGAAATTAATTGTCATTTTTCATCTGAGATATTATACCTGACATGACAAATTAATCAGACCACAGTAAAAAAAAAAAGGGCAGGTGGATGATTTGGTGGATAAATAAAGCACAAACTATTGCAACATACTGTATAATTACCTAAACAAAATATAGTAGTATTCTGGGATACCAGTACTCATGTTTGCTATGATCTACAATATTGGAAACCAAAAATACACTTAAAGACTATGTTAGATATGATGACCTCAAGCCTTTTCTCAGCAGTTTGTAGAGCTACATAAATTAACCGAACCATCAGTTAGTTTCATTCTCGTTAAGTTAACTACTCATAACGCGGTGGAGATTTACTAGCGGCCTCAATAACCTTAAGGTAGAAACCCCAAGACAAATTCTTTTCAGTAATGGGCCTTTGGCCAAACGGGTTTTGCTCTACATATTCTTGGACATTTTCGGCCATGGCTAACCCCTCCAGATAAACACGAAGTTCACCTCCCGGTCCTGCAAATGCCAAAATTAAACAACATACTTATGAGTAAACAAACTGTTGTCCCAACAATATCCACAACTAATGATAAGTATGCTCTGAAACGCTTCCCATTAGTCCTGAAAAAGACACTGGGATTTTTATGTAGACATAAGTTAAAAAAATATAGCAAATTTTGAGAAAATTCAAAAAACAGACGCACGAAAGAGGAAGAGAGTGGAAAGCATAAAAGCCGAATCTAGGTTTAAACCAAAAACAATGACTTTTAACACTAAATACTTATTATGTTAATTATCGAGGAATACCTTCTTGATAATATTTATTAGTCATGATTTCATTGGAAGTATCTATGAAAACTAGATATATAAAAAATAAAAGGTTAAAATACTTATTATGTTGCTTTTGGTTGTTCTCTTCTCCATCCTGTGATCATTGGCATGTTATCGTCAATGTTATACGCAGATCTAAATAACCTTCCCTTATAATTAAAGATCTTACAACAAAAATGAAATTATTGATGAATGGTATTGCAGATATAAATAGTTCCAATTGTTCAACTTTTCATCTAAAATTTAGTTTCAAAAGTATATCACACTCTAAAAGAAGGAATGGACAGAGGAAGTATAGAGAGTTGGTACATCTTCATAAATCAAGAACAATAACAAAACATGACTAATAGAAAGCAGGGTCGAACTGACCTAATGAATTGTCTCGGACATTTCTGAACCGGTAAGTGTAGGGAAAGATAGCTGTATGTCGCTGAAAGATAAGAAGAGAAAGTCTGAATTGGAGAACCTATTCATATTTAAGAACTCGAGTGTAATCCAATTCATGTGACAAGAAATTTATAACAGTAGAAAAAGAATAAACTTACAGGGTTGTAGATAGCCTTATAGGGAGAATCGTCTATCAAAAGAGTGTTAGATTCGTTATATACTCCCTTTTCCCATGGGAGATCTGGTTCATACTTGTCCCACAGCTTTTTTAACTTCTTTAATAAAAGCGGTTTGTCCCTTTTTTCAACGGTAGTAAAACCTGTATAAGTACAGTGTGACTGATCCTGTAAGAAAATGAGAGTTATTAGACAAAGCAAATATTCAAGAGATGATCAACAAAAAATGGTTATGTTCACCATCATTCAAAAAAAAAAAAAAAAAAACGTACCCAGCGAAAAAGCAACTTCGCCTTCTCATTTCCAAAGAGAAAATCAAGAATTGGCTCTATGTTTGTTCTGCAAAGTACAATCAGCAGAAATTGCAGGTAAGAAATTTCACTTTATCCCCCATAAGACATCGTATGATTCACATAAACAAAATTGGAAGATATAAACTAAATTACGATAAACAAGGGTGTGTGTAGTACTTGGTTCTCGATGACCATACACCTACATTGAACCTCTCAAAGCAAAACTTGAGAAAATCATCACAATAAGGCCTCTTGAAAACTGATACAGATATAATCAAGTTAGAAAATTCTTGGGACAACAATTAGTATACCATTAGCTTAAAATTTAATTAATCCTTACTTGCTTTCTTTAATAGTATTTCATCGGGATCATAATCGTAAGGTACGTATGGGCAGATATCAACAAGCAACCCATTCACATCAAGAACAAGAAGCTTCTTGCGTCCATCAGAAGCTATATTCCTGTCTAATGCATCACCAGAAGATAGTATCGGGCAATTTGACGTGTTTTCAATAACCTCCAATGAAATCCCATCTACAGCAATTTCCGTCTTTTCACTCATTCTTCCAGAAAAACAAGGTGAAACAGACTCAAGTTCAATTGGCTGATCCAAAGAAGTATTTTGTGTTGTATGAGGCAGATCAAGCAATGAGGAATTAGCCTCCTCCATATTAATGTCGGAATTGAGTGTTGTTGGTTCAGATGGTTCCGTAATTTTGAGCCTTTTCTTCTGTACGATCAAAATCTCGCCCTCTTCTACATCTTCACTTATCCCGGTAATGTCATCGTTGCTTATTTCATCAGATGTAGGTTTATCACGACTTGTATGAAGAACATCGCTAATGTTACTAGCTTCATCATAACTCTCCTTTTGCGTTTCAATCTCACATTTCTCCTCGGGAAGACATGCACCTGGTTTGTTCGGTATCATATTTGAATCGTCAGTGCCATATTGATTCACATAATTGAAACCACTATTAGAGGAAGTTGCATATTCGGGCTCCTCACTCGGTACTTTATACTTGTCCATTATAGTAACTATTTCTTCCTTTCTTGTGGGAACATCTACACCAGCCACCATCTGAATTCATCAAAAATAACACACCACTCAGATACCCATAGAAGCACATATTAAATTGTGGAATGATAAGTAAAAGACTCCATAATAAAAAAGAGTCATTCCAAGAACAAATGGCCTAAGAGATTATGACTAAATTACTGGATATATATATATATATATATATGCATGTTCTCTTACACAATATAATTTTCATAATCCTGGACAGAAATTAAAACCCCCTACATTGAAGAGGCATCGTGTTTGTATCGTCTAATTCCCCATCAAATTTAGTATCTTCCGATGCTACACGGTTGTTAAAGTTTCGGATTTATGTTTTTCATCTTTTCTGTTTATTACTAAAATTATGAATGCATTGGCAAAGGCAACACATGAAACAATAAATGAATTTGTGCCTATTACCCTATTTACTTCACCAATTTGCAATTCCTCCTAACATCTACCCCCAAGTTCTCTATTATCTTTCTTTTCCCCATCATTAATAACTATAAAACCTAAGCTTCAATACTACAATGCCCTCAAGTTAAACAAACCCAAAAAGTACAGAACAATGCTTCAAGCACTGAACCCATAAATTGTCTAAAATGAAATTTCATAACAATTAAGTTTTGGGGTCTATTCAAGACACAAAGAAAAGCTCAATACAGATTCATTAAGAAAAATCAAAATCAAATCTTACAATATGAGAAAATTAATATGCATTGTTCCTGCTTGTACTACTTTATGCACAAATATTAGCATTCAAGGAGAAAGAAGAAGGGGGAAAAACACAACATTCTACAGACATGCAGAAGACAGAAGAAAATAAAATAAGTGTAGAAAATGAGAGACATAAAATACCAACCGGAGGAATTGAGTTGACTAACAGATTGAAAATAATCCAGCAAAAATCTAATCTTCAGTTGCTAATGTTTTAGCTCAGATTATAGAGAGAGGAGAAGAAGAAGAAGAGAGTCAAAAGAGGAGAGAGATTATTTGACTGGCACTTGGTGGTTGTCTGAATAGTGAGACTAGTTTAGTACAAAATGGAAATTATGTGACTACACCTTGTATTATTCAATCCTTATTTGTTCACTTATACATATGTGTTTATCATCCAATTCCTATGAATATAAACCACCGATGTAAGATGAATATAATCGTACAAAATTAGTCACACTTTACTTTACTTCTTCAAGTGTTGAAGGGACAAAAAAAATAGTACTAGTATAATTAATTAGTCGGTATAACGGTCCAACCTAAATCATAAACCGATTCAAGCTATTTATTTCTTATTGATAAGACGGGCGCTATAATATTCATAATTATTTCTTATTGATAAGACTGGCGCTATGATATTCAAAATTAGTAAAAAGATTCGTACAGATCTATTTCACGTAACAATCTTTTTAACACACAAGTTCTTTGTAATATAGAAATATAGAAACATCATATTTGAGTAATTGAGCAATATATTTTCAAGTTTATTTATTTTTTTTGTTGAATTTGATATTGTGATCGGATTTACCATAAATCTTAAATGAATTGAAAATCAAAATTTTTAGTAAAGATTTTTAATGTGTATTTACTTTAGTTTATAGTCGATGTCGAAATGGCAATAGAACTTCCAGATTTATGAAACAGTGAATATGGTACAATTTCACTTTCAATTGTACGAATTTTTAACATTTGTAAATTATAGAAACAAAGTCGAAATGTCGAATATAACTTAGTAATAAAATCAAATTTAGGGATGAAGACACATACGTATTTATTAGGAAAAAATACTTTGAATTAAAGAAATTGTGGAGGCGAAAATTACAAAAGATTTCAAAAAAACAAAATTGTTAGGGTGAAAATTACAATAGACACATACTAACAGGTAAAACAAGTTGTCCAAACTATTTCCACCAAGCAAAATTTCTTCAGCCAATTATAAGTGAACTCAAATTTATTATTAAAGATTTATGGGGGTGAAAATTGTAATTGAAACTTTGAAACCGACTACACATGTTGCCCACACTATTTCCAGTCTCGGCCAATTAAATTGTGTTGTACAATATAGGACTGTGATATTGACATTTTTCTAAAATAAATTCAACATATTTTGGGAATATCAAAAAAAAAATTGTGAATAAATTAAAAAAACAAGGGAATTTTTTCGATGTTACATTTTCTTCTGGTTTCAACTCCTATGAATATAATCCATCGATGTAAGATGAATGTAATCGTACAAAATTAGTCACACTTTACTTTACTTCTTCAAGTGCTGAAGGGACAAAAAAATAGTACTAGTATAATTAATTAGTCGGTATAACGGTCCAACCTAAATCATAAAAAGCAGCGAGTTTACCGATTCAAGTTATTTATTTCTTTTTGATAAGACGGGCGCTATAATATTCATAATTATTTCTTATTGATAAGACTGGCGCTATGATATTCAAAATCAGTTAAAAGATTCGTACAGATCTATTTGACGTAACAATCTTTTTAAAACACAAGTTCTTTGTAATATAGAAATATAGTAATATCATATTTGAGTAATTGAGCAATATATTTTCAAGTTTATTTATTTTTTTTGTTGAATTTGATATTTTGATTGGATTTACCATAAATCTTAAATGAATTGAAAATCAAAATTTTAAGTAAAGATTTTTAATGTGTATTTACTTTAGTTTATAGTCGATGTCGAAGTGGCAATAGAACTTCTAATTTATGAAACAGTGAATATGGTACAATTTCACTTTCAATTGTACGAATTTTTAACATTTGTAAATTATAGAAACAAAGTCGAAATGTCAAATATAACATAGTAATAAAATCAAATTTAGGGATGAAGACACATACGTATTTATTAGGAAAAAATACTTTGAATTAAAGAAATTGTGGAGGCGAAAATCACATAAGATTTCAAAAAAATAAAATTGTGAGGGTGAAAATTACAATAGACACATACTAACAGGTAAAACAAGTTGTCCAAACTATTTCCACCAAGAAAAATTTCTTCATCCAATTATAAGTGAACTCAAATTTATTATTAAAGATTTATGGGGGTGACTATTGTAATTGAAACTTTGAAACCGATTACACATGTTGCCCACACTATTTCCAGTCTCGTCCAATTAAATTGGGTTGTACAATATAAGACTGTGATATTGACATTTTTCTAAAATAAATTCAAAATATTTTGGGAATATCAAAAAAAAAATTGTGAATAAATTAAAAAAAAGGAAATTTTTCGATGTTACATTTTCTTCTGGTTTCAATTCCTATGAATATAATCCATCGATGTAAGATGAATGTAATCGTACAAAATTAGTAACACTTTACTTTACTTCTTCAAGTGCTGAAGGGACAAAAAAAATAGTACTAGTATAATTAATTAGTCGGTATAACGGTCCAACCTAAATTATAAAAAGCAGCGAGTTTACCGATTCAAGTTATTTATTTCTTTTTGATAAGACGGGCACTATAATATTCATAATTATTTCTTATTGATAAGACTGGCGCTATGATATTCAAAATCAGTAAAAAGATTCGTACAGATCTATTTGACGTAACAATCTTATTAAAACACAAGTTCTTTGTAATATAGAAATATATTAACATCATATTTGAGTAATTGAGCAATATATTTTCAAGTTTATTTATTTTTTTGTTGAATTTGATATTGTGATTGGATTTACCATAAATCTTAAATGAATTGAAAATCAAAATTTTTAGTAAAGATTTTTAATGTGTATTTACTTTAGTTTATAGTCGATGTCGAAATGGCAATAGAACTTCTAGATTTATGAAACAGTGAATATGGTACAATTTCACAATTGTACGAATTTTTAACATTTGTAAATTATAGAAACAAAGTCGAAATGTCGAATATAACTTAGTAATAAAATCAAATTTAGGGATGAAGACACATACGTATTTATTAGGAAAAAATACTTTGAATTAAAGAAATTGTGGAGGCGAAAATTACAAAAGATTTCGAAAAAACAAAATTGTGAGGGTGAAAATTACAATAAACACATACTAACAGGTAAAACAAGTTGTCCAAACTATTTCCACCAAGCAAAATTTCTTCATCCAATTATAAGTGAACTCAAATTTATTATTAAAGATTTATGGGGGTGAAAATTGTAATTGAAACTTTGAAACCGATTACACATGTTGCCCACACTATTTCCAGTCTCGGTCAATTAAATTGGGTTGTACAATATAGGACTGTGATATTGACATTTTTCTAAAATAAATTCAAAATATTTTGGGAATATCAAAAAAAAAATTGGGAATAAATTAAAAAAATGGAAATTTTTCGATGTTACAATTTTCTTCTGGTTTCAACTCCTATGAATATAATCCATCGATGTAAGATGAATGTAATCGAACAAAATTAGTCACACTTTACTTTACTTCTTCAAATGCTGAAGGGACAAAAAAAAATAGTACTAGTATAATTAATTAGTCGGTATATGGGTCCAACCTAAATTATAAAAAGCAGCAAGTTTACCGATTCAAGTTATTTATTTCTTTTTGATAAGACGAGCACTATAATATTCATAATTATTTCTTATTGATAAGACTGGCGCTATGATATTCAAAATCAGTAAAAAGATTCGTACAGATCTATTTGACGTAACAATCTTTTTAAAACACAAGTTCTTTGTAATATAGAAATATAGTAACATCATATTTGAGTAATTGAGCAATATATTTTCAAGTTTATTTATTTTTTTGTTGAATTTGATATTGTGATTGGATTTACCATAAATCTTAAATGAATTGAAAATCAAAATTTTTAGTAAAGATTTTTAATGTGTATTTACTTTAGTTTATAGTCGATGTCGAAATGGCAATAGAACTTCTAAATTTATGAAACAGTGAATATGGTACAATTTTTAACATTTGTAAATTATAGAAACAAAGTCGAAATGTCGAATATAACATAGTAATAAAATCAAATTTAGGGATGACGACTCATACGTATTTATTAGGAAAAAATACTTTGAATTAAAGAAATTGTGGAGGCGAAAATTACAAAAGATTTCAAAAAAAACAAAAATTGTGAGGGTTAAAATTAATATAGACACATACTAAAAGGTAAAACAAGTTGTCCAAACTATTTCCACCAAGCAAAATTTCTTCAGCCAATTATAAGAGAACTCAAATTTATTATTAAAGATTTATGGGGGTGAAAATTGTAATTGAAACTTTGAAACCGATTACACATGTTGCTCATTTCCAGTCTCGGCCAATTAAATTTGGTTGTACAATATATGACTGTGATATTGACATTTTTCTAAAATAAATTCAAAATATTTTGGGAATATCAAAAAAAAAATTGTGAATAAATTAAAAAAAAGGTAAATTTTTCGATGTTACATTTTCTTCTGGTTTCAACTCCTATGAATATAATCCATCGATGTAAGATGAATGTGATCGTACAAAATTAGTCACACTTTACTTTACTTCTTCAAGTGCTGAAGGGACAAAAAAAAATAGTACTAGTATAATTAATTAGTCGGTATATGGGTCCAACCTAAATTATAAAAAGCAGCAAGTTTACCGATTCAAGTTATTTATTTCTTTTTGATAAGACGAGCACTATAATATTCATAATTATTTCTTATTGATAAGACTTGCGCTATGATATTCAAAATCAGTAAAAAGATTCGTACAGATCTATTTGACGTAACAATCTTTTTAAAACACAAGTTCTTTGTAATATAGAAATATAGTAACATCATATTTGAGTAATTGAGCAATATATTTTCAAGTTTTTTTTTTTTTTTTTGTTGAATTTGATATTGTGATTGGATTTACCATAAATCTTAAATGAATTGAAAATCAAAATTTTTAGTAAAGATTTTTAATGTGTATTTACTTTAATTTATAGTCGATGTCGAAATGACAATAGAACTTCTAAATTTATGAAACAATTAATATGGTACAATTTCACTTTCAATTGTACGAATTTTTAACATTTGTAAATTATAGAAACAAAGTCGAAATGTCGAATATAACATAGTAATAAAATTAAATTTAGGGATGAAGACACATACGTATTTATTAGGAAAAAATACTTTGAATTAAAGAAATTGTGGAGGCCAAAATTACAAAAGATTTCAAAAAAACAAAATTGTGTGGTTGAAAATTACAATAGACACATACTAACAGGTAAAACAAGTTGTCCAAACTCTTTCCACCAAGCAAAATTTCTTCAGCCAATTATAAGTGAACTCAAATTTATTATTAAAGATTTATGGGGGTGAAAATTGTAATTGAAACTTTGAAACCGATTACACATGTTGCCCACACTATTTCCAGTCTCGGCCAATTAAATTGGGTTGTACAATATAGGACTGTGATATTGACATTTTTCTAAAGTAAATTCAAAATATTTTGGGAATATCAAAAAAAAAAATTGTGAATAAATTAAAAAAAAAGGGAAATTTTTCGATGTTACATTTTCTTGTGGTTTTAACTCCTATGAATATAATCCATCGATGTAAGATGAATGTAATTGTACAAAATTAGTCACACTTTACTTTACTTCTTTAAGAGCTGAAGGGACAAAAAAAATAGTAATGGTATAATTAATTAGTCGGTATAACGGTCTAACCTAAATTATAAAAAGCAGCGAGTTTACCGATTCAAGTTATTTATTTTTTTTTTTTTTGTGATAACCCAGGTGTACAAGCTTACACTAGACTAATCCTGGACCCTCAGAACCCTTGCCCTAGAATCCTGAAGGATGTAAATCGCAGGATATGCCTCCACCAAGCCCCGGGTTCCCACCATACTGTTGTACACTCTGCGCACAAAGGGGTCTTCACCACAAATGACCCTTAGATAGTCCCATAGAAATGCTTCTATCCAAGTTCCAGATGGGATTCGAACCCCCACCCTTGCCACTGGAGCAAGCCTTATGAATTATTGGTCGATCAGTTGGAGATATGCCCTGGGGGCGAGTTATTTATTTCTTATTGATAAGACGGGAGCTATAATATTCATAATTATTTCTTATTGATAAGACTGGCGCTATGATATTAAAATCAGTAAAAAGATTTGTACATATCTATTTGACGTAACAATCTTTTTAAAACACAAGTTCTTTGTAATATAGAAATATAGTAACATCATATTTGAGTAATTGAGCAATATATTTTCAAGTTTATTTATTTTTTTTGTTGAATTTGATACTGTGATTGGATTTACCATAAATCTTAAATGAATTGAAAATCAAAATTTTTAGTAAAGATTTTTAATGTGTATTTACTTTAGTTTATAATCGATGTCGAAATAGCAATAGAACTTCTAAATTTATGAAACAGTGAATATGGTACAATTTAACTTTCAATTGTACGAATTTTTAACATTTGTAAATTATAGAAACAAAGCCGAAATGTCGAATATAACATAGTAATAAAATCAAATTTAGGGATGATGACACATACGTATTTATTAGGAAAAAATACTTTGAATTAAAGAAATTGTGAAGGCGAAAATTACAAAAGATTTCAAAAAAAAAATTTGTGAGGGTGAAAATTACAATAGACACATACTAACAGGTAAAACAAGTTGTCCAAACTATTTCCACCAAGCAAAATTTCTTCAGCCAATTATAAGTGAACTCAAATTTATTATTAAAGATTTATTGAGGTGAAAATTGTAATTGAAACTTTGAAACCGATTACACATGTTGCCCACACTATTTCCAGTCTCGGCCAATTAAATTGGATTGTACAATATAGGACTGTGATATTGACATTTTTCTAAAATAAATTCAAAATATTTTGGGAATATCAAAAAAAAAATTATGAATAAATTAAAAAATAAGGAAAAAATTTCGATGTTACATTTTCTTCTGGTTTCAACGTTGCAAGACTTTCCTCTTTTGAAAAAAATGATGGGAGATTTTGATTCATTCGTCACTATATATATAAAGCCTGTATAAGTCTTTTCAGAAGGTATCATTTAGAAACAGTGGGTGATTGATAAGACAATTGGTAGATTCAGAGAAGAAATAAATAACTTTTGTACCAAATCAAATAATATCTGATAAGATCTGGCAGAACACCAATTGTAGTAAACCAAGACGATTTTTGCAGATATGTACTTGAAGCATCATTACATTGATCTGTTCCAATCTAATTTCCACCCAACCTGAACAGATTAAATCCATTTGCTAACCCTACTGTTACTTATTTATATATACTTGGATTGATTGCTCCGAACAAGAATGTTTAACCATCAAACTGCCCATAAGAAGCCAATCCATCAAAAAAAGCATGCATGGTCAAAGTCGTATCCACGTTTTGTTTTGGAGAAGTCATTTAGCTAACTACATAAACCATATTCTTCTAAAATGAGATAACTTTTACTTCCCACCGCATTTTTCATACCCCCACATTGTTAATAAAATTATTAAATGTTGCTCAAAACAAAAACCCTTTTGTTAATAAATAAAAGGGTAATCATCAAAGTGAGCAAGCACTAGTAATAGTACATGGTAAAATAATTAGCAAAGCACAATGTACAATTCCTAACATTCTGATGAAGCCTGTGGCGAACATGGAGAAGTATATGCATAATTTGCCAGCGAATTGACTAGAATACACAGAAAGGAAGAAATAAATTAACGTATCTCAGATCATGAGCACCAAGACTTGGCCTTCAAATTATGCCTAGGTCCATACTTTTGCAGGCTTTACATATCAAAACCAACATCTAAATATAGTATATTGGATTTACTTGCTGGAAATTGTAGATGGAATGTATATAATACAGCTGAATTATACCTCAGAAGGGAACACAATACACTAAAAATGTTAACCAAGAAAACAAAATTTCTAATTAACAAAAAGGCATTACATACAACTACAAGTTTCATGATTCCATCAAAACTTTTTGCTAATATTAATATATCACTTACATGAGCATTGATTCCTACAAACATCGGAGTGGATGCTCAATTTATTGGCCACAGATAAATTTCTACGAATCTGTGCATAATTTCCTTGGCCACAACACCATCAAAATTGATATTCATTACAAACCTCAGAACTCTTAAACATGCACAGCTTATTGAAGCATCCAAGTCTTTGACAGCAGATCCATCGGAAAAATCATATTTTACATCTTAACATACTTGTCAACATACCCCTGAAAAAAAAAAAAAGATTACAAAGAGAAGATTAAGGAGCAATAATCTCTTGATGCTAAAATACCGAACAAAACCATCCGTAGTAAAGGTACAGATTACATAGAAAAGGTATATAATAACATTCTATAAAGAAATGCACAGAATACTATTAATATCAGCAAACAGGCAAAACAGTCGTAAAATGAGATCTAAATTGAAAAAAGGCATACCATAACAAGCTTTGTTAATTTTCCTCGTGATGAATCGATGTAGTGATTTATTTTTGTCTGGGATTTAGGTATTTGATGGCCCTTCATAGCTCCAGATACTTTATCAACAGTTTTCTTGACAATGGTCTTAAATGCCTCCTTGCTCATATTACCCTGACGCCATGATGGCTTCAAAACCTCCTTCACAAAAGCAGCTATGGAAATCTTAAAAAGTTTAGATGATTTAGAATCCTTGACCTTCTTCTTTTTCCCAGAAGCCCTACTCTTATCAATCTCAATTTCTCCTTCATTCAAATCAGTTGCTGCATCATTTGAATTACTAGGGCTCCCGTTCACAACGTCGCCAACCTCTGCATCTGCTGTCTCCCCATATTCTTCAACCTCCAAAGAGTTGTTGGCTGATACAGCTACACTTCCTTGCTGATTAATATTTTCCCTAATTAATACCTTACTAGATCCACTGAGCCCCGTAAAATTATCAGAATCAGCAATAGTTTCGTTTTGACGATCGGCTCTACTGAATGAATCTGAAGCTGGGTCAATGCTATCAAACAGCGGATCATACTGATCTCCACTAGGCCTAGGTAAAACTCTCTCAGCTGCCCAAGCAGAACTCGATGAAGAAATCATATTTTTGGAGCTAACACTTTCAATCTTGTGAACATCAACAGGGACGGAGCTCAAACCAAATGAGGGACCATACTTGGTGTTAAATTGTGTGTCAGCATGTGAACTTAATTTGATGCTTAGCGGCTGATCAAAAGTAGAAGCATAAGGATTAAAATGGTTTGAAATTCTAGACCCCAGAAAGTCAGGCAGACGAGAATGTGGATTCATCTCGATGAAATCCCCAGCATTTCTAGACATGGAAGAACTCACCTTCCCAGGCTCACCAAGTTGTGAACACACATCATTTGCCCCAAATTGTTGCAGACCATAAGATGCCTGTTCGGAATTAGGAAAATTGTGTGAAGAACTAGTACTTGCAGGCACATCTCCACCATGAGAAGCATGCATTCCCTGTGATGCTGACTGCGTCTGCAAGGAATCAGGTTGAGACTGACCAACTGACTGTAAGTGGTTGGTGCATTGGTCTGGATGTCCTGTTTCTCGATCGCTCGTTACATTAATCATATGCAAACTCCTTGATCTGAAATCCTCAGTAGGATGTGATATTTGATCAGGATTCTGAACATACGGGTATGCATGATACTGAGAAGTCTCAGGCTGCCTAGGAAATTCAGTTGGATAGGGCCTTGTAGATGTATAAGAAGATACATCATTCTGTGGATGCAGGTAAGACTGCTGAGTTTGTACCGAAGGAATATTATGATCTCTAGAAGTTATATGAGAAGTCAAATGTGTGTGTGTTAGTGGTGGCGGCGGCGGTGGAGGCAGAAACGAGCTGGATGAATAGTTTGACGGCTCATGAAAATGAGAATGTTGGTAAGGAACTGGTGCTTGATAAGGTGAGTAATTTTGTGGTTTATAATGGAACTGTGCCACAGGTGGCATCGAGTTATAAGCACCGGGAATTTGTTGAGCAACTGGGGAACTCATCACCCGAGAGACTGGAGGAAAAGGAAGGTGGAAGTGAGATGGTGTCTCTTCAGTCGTAAGAGATTTAGTTAAAGAAATTCCATCCGACCACGGTTTACCAGTGGGGCCCGGTTCTGCATCAGGTTTAATGCCAGTAGGATAGGTTAATGTAGTTTCTGATGCCTGCACACTAGAAGAAGATTCAGAGATAACAGAATCATCCACCCTTTTGCACAGCGGATCGATTTGATGAACTTTATCAGAATATTGTGCTGGAGATTCTTGAACCAAAGAATTATCATTTCCTATGGGCATGTCATGAGAGGAATAAACTGAAAGGTTACTTGGTATAATATCAGAGACCTGAAGAGAATCAGTGGTAGGATCAGCTGTTGGTTCTTTTGCATCATTTACTTCTTTCAGACTAGGAAAATCTTTAGGAAGCTTCAGCCTTTTGTCCTCCATTTCTTTGTTCTCCTGAACTGAATTATTAAATGGCAGTACCTTACCCTCTTCGTGAACATCAGGATTTCCTAAAGTAGTAGTCATATCTTGATACTGTTGTTTGTCCCTTCTGTATCTGACTTTCTCAATCTTGTCAGATTCGTGGTGAGAATATCTACAATTCGCCCCACGATAACACTTGCCTCGTAGAAAGTCAAAGCATTGAGGAACTTTACCCTTCTCCCGTCTCAGTTTATCTCCAACGGACTCACTTCCACGCCTTACAGGGGACCTACTCTTACTTCTGCGTCTCTTTGGAGACAAGCTGAAAAGAATCAGGAAGAATTTGAATTTCTCATCCATTCAAACTTAAGTTATGTAATCATGAACTGAAAATAAATATACAAATGAACCTAATAAATCTCAACCTGCGAGATTGGCCACGCCTCTCTTTTCTCCTCCATGGACTTCTCCTCCTCCTCCTCCTATCATGAGGAGACCGACTTCTGCTTTGACTTCGACTGCGTTTTCTGTCTCTTCTTGCATGTTTCCGAGCATAACGTGGTGAATCACTAGAATCACTATCACTAACTCCGTCTCTAACCAATCTTCCGAACTCATCTACTTTCCCCTCGTCTCGCTTGTGAGCATTGTCACCTTTAAGACCAGCATCAGCATTCTTCTTCATACAATCTTTTAGTTGACCATCACTCACAAATTCTTGATTTCTATGGCTTTTATCAACTATTTCCTCAATTTTCCCAGCATCAGCATTCTTCTTCATAGAATCTTTTGGTTGACCATCACTCACAAATTCTTGATTTCTACGGCTTTTATCAACTATTTCCTCAACTTTCCCAATCGCAATAGACACTTCATCAGCTTCCATCACATTTCTTGGTGATTCAATCATAGATTTGGGGACTTTAAGCTTATTGGACTCAGGGAGATTCTCGAGACTGGGCTCTGATCCAATCCTAGCATCAAAATTTGTAGATTCAACTTTGAAAAATGGAGGGCTAACATATCCATGTAAATTATCGCCCTCATTTTCCATACTATTGTCAGAAGCATAGCCCTGCAGAAGTTTAAAAGAATTTGCACCTTCCGTCAGCTGATTGGGAAGCTTCTTATGATCCACTTCTGCAGCAGTTACTGGTGAACTGGGTTGGGTGAGACCTTCATGCAGGGAAGGAGAATTCTTTATACTGATATCCAAGGGTTGTTCAGTTTCTCCATTTCCTGTCATGCCTATATCATCAGCTTCAGAACATGATTTACTGGAGACAGCGATATCAAAATCTGATGGGACTACAGGGCCTGCAGATGCAAAATAATGGTTATAGATTGTCTTAAAAACTTGATAAGTTCAGCCTCAGAAGCAATTAGGGATATACAAAAGAACAACCAGCATACCAAATAAGAATTTCATGATATCAGTAGAATATAGGAGTGGCATTGAGAAAGTGAATATCTCAATCTCAGTAAAAGCATAAAAAATTTCATGAAGTGCATTAGAATGAAAATTTGATGAAGTATCAATATATCAGAATATTGAAGTTATCATTCCCAGCCTAGTGAAAATATAAGCGGAATTCACACTGAGAAAAGTGAAATATTAGAAAGAAAATTATCCAAAACAGCAAAAATTTAATGTTCTATAATAGGATGAAATCTACCACCTCAAACATTAATATTCATGGAATTCTCACAAAACAAAAAGAAGACAGAGGAAGTGACAACATGGATGCGAAAAAGAAAAAAACAAGATAAGCTTATACGACTATACCTACTATTTGGTCCTTTGACACTGAGGATCCAACAAAAGATATTTGTCCATCTACATCAACTCTAGGAACTATATGTTCTCCAGTATGCTGTGAAGATTGTAGCGGCTCTTTCGCATGAAGTTCTTGAGATATAGAAATACACCCATCATTCAAATTATTAGACAAACCACTTTGTTTCTCCTCATCAGGCTGAGTGATATCATCTGTGCAGCACCATAAAAAAAAAACCCAAAGATTGGCATATATAACAGAAGACAAGTGTATTCCACTGACATGCATCACAAATATGAGTTTTATTTCAGAAAAAACTGATAGCAACAGATAACGTTAGCACAAAAATTGTGGATATTTAAAGGAACACTTCTTGGAAAATACAAAGGAAACTTATTTATACAACTCAAGCTCCGAAACCAAGATAAATAAGTAGTTGTGACTTGTGAAAGCTAAATGAACTAGTTTATCCGTTTCTCCAGTTCACTATGACTGTCCTAATGGAAATATGAAAATAAACTATGGTTTGTATTTATACGGAAGGGAAGAAAGAATTAATTAATAAATAGAAAAAAATGTAAAGTCAAAACCTGTTTTCATTTGCGATGCCCAGTTAAACTATGAATAATACAATACTTGAAAGACCCCAAAATGTCAACTCCTTTCAGACAATCCCCGGAAATATCTTCACTGGCAACCATACTCAAGAAGCTGGAAATTATATGCTTTTCCTTTTTCATTCAGGGACACCACCGAGGAAATGCAAAAATTATTTTTCAAGAAAGTAGAGAAGAAATATACGCCTATAACTTGGGTCCAGTGGAATTTTTCTTGGGAAAAAAATCTTATTGCAAATTCAACAAAGCAACCTACACTTTATAAAAGTAAGTTAATTACAGAGAGCCAAACAAATTGGTGAGAGTTAAGAGTAAAAGGATGCAAATAAATCTTGCCAGATATGACAAATGAATTAAAAATTAAGTAATGTTATTGCCAACTCATATTATGACTCTAGCACCTAATACCCAAAAACCCCAACCTAAGAAAAACAGCAGGAATAAACAAGCCTATCAAAATAAACTGAAATTATGATGTACTATATTGTAGTATTGAGAAACCTACATCTAATATATAACGTCATATCTAGGAATAAACTCTAATTCAGTGTGCGGTTAAAATTCAGAATAAACTTATAACTATGCATTATCATATGCCAATTCCTCGATAAAAAGTACTACGATATTATCATGTACAAGAAATCAAGAAACTCAAAGAACATAGAAAAAAGTTTACTGCCAAAGCACTAGCACACAGTCTTTGCACAAAGTTTTCAGGAATATATTCAGCATCGAGATCCTTGCATTTTTGTGTTTTATTAGATTAAATCATGAAATATAAAGGAGGAAGCACATATCACTTTCCAACATGCTAAATCAAAAACACTGAACTTGAAATCTTATTACGTACACAATCTTAAAATAGTTAGGTACTCAGATAAAAGTACCATCAGACGACAAGCAGAAGAATCAAAACAAAATAAAACCATTCAAATGCTAGAACCAGCAGCTTATTAACAAGTGTCAGTAGAAATCATCAGCCTAACCTTCCATATCCATATCAGAAACAGTAGGTGAATGAGCGAAAACAGCATCTGCTGCTTTCATATCTGGTCCATTCTTTGCAGGGGTCTGACAAAGAACTTCATTACTCTCTTCTGCAAGTCTCACTCGAGGTGGATGATCCAATACCAAACTATTCTCATATGATAAGTCCTTCAG
Source organism: Penstemon eatonii (assembly GCA_038501285.1). Classification (NCBI taxonomy): domain Eukaryota; kingdom Viridiplantae; phylum Streptophyta; class Magnoliopsida; order Lamiales; family Plantaginaceae; genus Penstemon; species Penstemon eatonii. The sequence continues at coordinate 43,600,020 of CM076713.1, forward strand.
GCTGTGGGTCCCATCATTCTTTGAGAGATTATCTGATGGTGAAGAAGCTGGTGGAAGGGGTGGAACTCCAGGAGAAGAAGGGGGGAGAGGTGGGGGTGACGGTGGCGGACGAGGAGGAGGCGGAGGCGGTAGCTGCCCAAAAGGATGTGTATAATGCGGAACTGAATTTAAGGATCCATACGGATCAGGTGTTGAAAAACTAGAACTAGAAGAGTGAGTTGGCAGCGGAGGAGGTGGAGGGAGTTGAGATGGGGTTTGATGGGCTGGACCTCTTTCCATATTATACATATGTGAAGAAGGCAGTAGGTATTCTCTTTGAGCTGGAAGAGGTGCTCTCGGGGGAAATTGATGTAAATTTTGGCTCCACGACAAATTTTGGTGCTCAGAAGTTGGAAAGGCATGAAAACTTTGGGTGCTCCCATGCACTTGAGGAGGTCGGGGGTGAGTTAAGTAAGATTGACCAGAATTTATTCCACTCGATAGTTGTGGGCCTTGTTGAGAAACCCCTGGAAGGGCTTGCGCATACGGAAGGCTGACTGGTGCACGTTGAAAAGATGGGTGAGCTTGTGGCTGTGGAAGGAGAGAGTCGTGATAAAATGGAGGAGGTGGTGGAGGAGGCGGAAGGGGAGGAGGAGGTGGAAGAGCAGAGGACGCGAGAGAGTGTTGCTGATATGAAGGTGGGGGAGCAAAAGGACCCTGCCCCTCGCTGTAACTCCCTTGACCATGCATCACAAGAAACCAAACAAAACTAATAATGCAGCAAAAATCTACTCCGATAGCATCTCACACATCAAGCACAATATGCATTTCATTAATGCCTCTTTCTGGAAGGAAAAAAAAAAAGCTATTTTAGTTCAGTAAAAAAAAGTAATCAATTCTGCTGCATATGCATACAGATGGAGAAATGAAAATTGTGAGAGTAATAAACCAAAACACTAAGTTTCCAAGGGCAATCTTAAGTTAGCTTGTCATTCTTTCCAGCGAACCCACTCCTGTAGCACCTTAATTCAATAGCCAAGTATGTATTCTAATCTTCAAATCATACTCGATATTATGTCAGTGTAAAACATGAACGAACAGAAGTTTATTTCAATGTGCAAGTTTAGTTCTTTATACTTCGATTTCCACCTTAGCGAGGATTTCAATATGATGACATTTTTAATCTATAAACTGAATTAATCAACTCTTCCAACAAACATTTATGCGTAATAGTTCCATTCCGTTCAACACCATTCAATTCACCAAATATTACTTATTTTTCTTCCAGAAATAAGTAAAACCCTCCAATTCAAAAAACTTAGTATATATAGAAACTTACTGGATTTCGAAGATGCGCTGTAAACATGCAGAAACTATTTGATATTGTTCGGACTCTTCGATTCAAAGAGGGGGAAAGAGAGAAATGTAGAACCCTAATTTTATGGTTTGTGCCACCTGAGTGTGTTGTATTATAAATTTACTATTCCTTTTCTTTTTTCACTATTCTGATTCAAAGGGAAGTTCCCCTTTGTCTTTTTTTTTTTTTTTTGGTCCCTTTTCTATTCCTTTTTTCCTTCCTTCTATTGATGGTTTTTCTGAGTTTAATGTACTTTCATGAAAATAGCAAAATATACACTTTTAGAAAAATTCTTTTAATATCTTTATGTAAAATAAAAATATACACTTTTAGAAAAATTCTTTTAATATCTTTATGTAAAATAAAAATATATAGATATGATATTTTGATAGCAATTTTTATTGATAAACTCTCAAATATATTGATCTCGTTTTCCTAAAAGTGAATTCAAAATGAAGATTTCAGAAAAAAGTTTGTTTTCATAATATTATTTGATTGAGTTTTTTTAAATGAAATAAATAATTTGACTAATAATTATCGACGAATATGGGGATTGGTTTTATTGTCATTGCCCTAATCAAATTCTATAAACAGATTGTAGTTTATGGTCATTGCCCATGTGTAGAACAAACACTTTAAAATTTCAAGAGAGCCAAAAGATAGAAATAATGTAATTAATTTTCAACCCAATCACAAATTCCTGATAGTGGCAATAGGGTATGGGCATTATAATTAGTAAAAGATATACATAAAAATTATTACGCAATAAAGGTGTTGGTGTAGAAATTTATTTATTTTTAGACAATAACTTCATCAATGCATCATCTTTACATTCAAATCAATCCAACAATTCATCATTACACCAAGAATCACTTCTATAAAGTCAATTTACAAAGAAAATCTAACAACACTAATAATAAAATTAGAGAAAACCGCACCTTAGTGGGATTTGAATTCAAGACTAGCCTCAGCTTTACCAATAGGCTACGACCTCATCGGCTAGAAATACCCAATTAGGAACACTAAAATTACATAAAATTTCAACAAGATATTTCACGACTCGCCTTTGCCTCGGGGCAGGAGTTGATAGTTCCGCCTTTGGCCACGACTAGAAATTTAGGACTATTAAGGATATCTAGACCGTGAATTTATTTCAATGAAGATCACTTTTCTTAAGCAGTTGCTTCAACTCTAGTGGTAAACTCGCCTATCCCTCGGGTAATGTCAATGAAGATCACTTTTCTTAAGCAGTTGCTTCAACTCTAATTTCTTCTTCACCTACTAACTCAAAACAAACAAGGAAATATTAACAGTGAAAATTTCACGTAATCAAGCGAAAGATCTGTTAAAAATGTTTAATGGAAAAGATAAGAGACATACAGCATAAAGCACCACATAAATTCCATCCTTGAGTGACTCACTGAGCAAAATGAAGCTCCAGAGTTATTTGTTTTATTTATCAAGACAATGATTTCACATAAGACTTTATGTTCTTAATATCTTCTCTAGACTCTGGATACTGTTGTGGCTTGAAAAGTTTCCACATTCCAACCGGATGGCGATTTTGTACTTTCACATCTCCAATAAATCTTCCATATATGTTTTCACATTCTGGATATGGCTTCACATACAGATTATAGAATTTCAATCTACTCAGCTTAATTACACTTCTCAAACTCACTTCACCTTCAAGTCCACCATTTGATCTCAAATATGCAATCACCTTGAACCGAGGAACAATTTGTTTATCGAAATTCACCCCTAAGTATTCCGGAACTTCAACTAAGCACTCAATATCAAAATTCATCGTATGCACCAAAAAATCAATTTTTTCCTCAATGTCATTTGTTTCATACAACATGATCCTGGGCTCTTTCCTCAGCACCCTAAATGCATCTTTGTATATCAAACCATGTTTCCTCAAGCAATCGATCCTGAGTTTTGCTTTGTACCCGGCTTTAAATTCTCCATTTTGAAAAATATTGTCTTTAATTGCCACCCTACATTTCAAACTTCTCAACATCTCCAAACACTGCGAAAGCTCGCCGTTTTCAAATCCAAGAACCAGTGGGTCTCTAAGAATCTCTCTCCTAATCTCACTTAAGGTAAAACCCAAGTCTTGAAATTCATATAGCAATGGTTCCAACCTATTTTCGACTCCAAAGGCTAGAATCCGAGGAAACAAACCAAATACCCTATCAATTTCCCTTTTCTGGATTCCAATTCCCATTAAGAATTCAATTTTACCGTGAATTTCATCCTCATTTGACATAATTATCATAGGCACTGTTTCTAAAACTCTGCTGACAGTGCCTTCACTAAGCCCCAAACTCTTTAAACACTTCACACACGTAAAAACATCATCTGGGCTTAAACCAAATTTCCTGGCAATTTCAAGAACATTCATAATTCCCATTGATGTCATTTCATAATTTCCCAATTCTAGAATACCCTGTTGCCATTTTTCCAAAAATCCAAGTTCTAGAACTCTGGGACAACTACTTACTGTAGAAAGAAGAACACTTTGAGAAGGCTTTAAAGACAACAAAATTTTAAATGATTTTTCAATTTCTGAGGGGCTTGAGTGCTGTAAAAATTCGTTCTTTTTTAGGAAATCAGGTAGTTGAGAAGGTGAAAAGCCATACCTTAGGAAGATATTCGACAAAGAAATTAAATTACTTTGATGGGATGCTGGAATTTCAGAAAAAAATCGGATTTTGGGGTATGAAGATATAGGGATAGAGATCAACATTGAGGATTTGGTAGCATATTGAAAAATGGGTCTGTTGAAAAGCTTCCTGATCGCCATTTTCTTATGGAAATTCTCTCCAGGTTCCTGCGATACAAATTTAAGAGAAACATTAAAATAGTGATAACTCCGCATAATTAAAATAAATCACGCGACCAACCAATATAATAATCAAACTTGAAAGACAACCATAGGGGTTATGCAATTGCTAATTGTGTCATTAGATCTTACATTAAGATGTCGCTTTTTTCCATAATAAATCACATGCTAAAAGAGCAAATCTATATAAATTAGTTATTTTTGTTCTCACACTAAAAGAAAACTAAGAAAACCATGTGAGAATGTGAACTTTGTAGACTTTCACCATATGACCCAGAAGTAACTTGTAAGAAAGATATAAATAATGAATCAAGAAAAATTCCATACCTGTAGCTACAAAATCACAATATCACCTCATATCAAAAGAACCACTAAAAGTAAAACGTGACAGTAGTTCAATTCAAACACTACTTGTAGAGTATCCAAATGCTAGACTAACATCAACTGGATATATATATTTCAAAGCAGGGCCGGCCTGACATATTACGGGGCCCTAGGAGATATTTAATATTTTTTAGATTCAATATCTTTTTATGACATTTCATTCTTAAACTTTCTCTTAACAAAAATAAATACTACTAGTATATAACCAATATAATTATTTACTTGTCAGAATCAGAAAATAGATAAAATATGAAAGTACAATATTTCTGCTCACGCTACTATCTTAGGTAGGGTTGTGCAAACGGTAAAACAGAACAGAACCATACCAAAAAATTTTATACAGGCTGGTTCGGTATTCTGAATCTAGTACAGTTTGCCAAACCGAAAATTTAGGTTTGGTTTCGGTAAATTATCGATTCGGTAAGGTTCGATTTGATTCGGTACAAAAGAAACCGAAAAATTATTTAACCAAAAATAATTTGTCTGGAATACATATGTAAATAATAATATGCTTCCTACCACAGTAACCATCCAATGAAATTGAACAAAAATTATAAAGAATACATCAGAGACCCCCTATCCTCAATCCCCTCTCCAAAAATTACTTTAGTATCATTCAATTTTTGGGTTTTAAATGCAATTAGAACCCAATTTATTAAGAGAAAATCAGAAAAAGAACAAAATTGGGCATTTAGAATTTGGACTGTACCTCTGTAAATTACAAATCTGGGCCGAGAGAGAGATGGTGGAGGCGCGATGGGGGTGGGTAGTGCGGCCGCGCGGTGGGATTTTGAATTGAAGAAGAAGAAGAAGAAGATTTGGGTTTTGCTCTAGGGGGGCAGTCCGTAGAAAGAAGTTAGAAGAGTGAAGTGAAGTGAAGCTTGGATTGGAAATTTGCAGCGCTGTTTTTAGGGTATTTTGCACTTTGCACTCCCGAAATATAGGAAATAGGCACTTTACACCCCCGAAACTTAGATTTAACACTTTGTACTCTCGAAATATGAAAAATACAGCACTTTGCATCATCTTTTATTTTCAAGCAAAAACTCAAGGGCAAAATAGGTAATTTTATTGTAAATCTTTGGCACTTTGCACCCCCAAAATAAAATTAGCACTTAACACTCCATAATTAAAAACAAATCAACAACTTGCACCCCTGAAACACAATAAATGAACACTTTGCACCCCAAAACACAAAATTAACACTTAACACCCTCAACTTAAAAAAAAAAAAAAAAAACTCAAACCCCTCATTTTTTCCTGCAAAGATGACCATGAAGGTGAAAAAAATTTAATAGATAATAATTTATGGGTCTTTGATATTTTGAAGTAGACAATGAGTCTTCGAAAAGTTTACTTGTATTTTATTTAGTTATTTATGGTTATATTGTTGAAAAAAAAGATGGAGAGAGAAATGAGTATTCGAGTATTTATAATTGTATTTTGCAAAATTTAAGGAAAAAAAATGAAATACCTATTTTGCCTTAGATTTTTTTCACTCCAACGGTCAACTTTGGCGAAAAAAATGAGGGGTTTGAGTTTTTTTAATTTGAGGGTGTTAAGTGTTAATTTTGTATTTTGGGGTGCAAATTGACCATTTATTGTGTTTTGGGGGTGGAAGTTGCTTATTTGTTCTTAATTAGATGGTGTTAAGTGATAATTCTATTTTGGGGGTACAAAGTGCGAAATTCTCAAGTTTTGAGGGTGCAAAGTGCCAATACTATTGAATTACCTATTTTGCCCTTGAATTTTTGCTTGAAAATAAAAGAGGGTGCAAAGTGCTATATTTTTCATATTTCGAGGGTACAAAGTGCTAAATCTAAGTTTCGGAAGTGCAAAGTGCCTATTTCCCATGTTTCGGGGGAGCAAAGTGCAAAAAACCCCTATTTTTACTCTAGCTTGTTTGGTTGTTAACAAAATTAGGAATTGAGATTAAAAAAAAAAAAAAAATATATATATATATATATATATATATATAACCTGTATCTAGTTTTAATTCGAAACTTCGACCGACAGATAATACCGAAAAACCTTACAATGGTTCGGTAATGAAACTCGTACCGTATATTCAATTGAAATTTGGTTCGGTATAAGGTACGTATCGAAATCGAAACGGTACGCTTTATCGGCTCGTGCACAACCCTAGTCTTCGAGGTGTGTATAACTGAATCGTACCAATTTTTTATATCTAATTTGGCGCGTTGGTTTTAAAATTTGTACAATATGTCAAATCGATTTATTCGGTTCGATTACCAAACAAGTCAGACGCTTCCAAAAAACCGATTGTGTATGTAGTTTGAGTCTTCTTTGTAATAAATTAGTATTAAAAAATATAACTTGACTCAAGATCGTTGAATCTAAGTTACATTAAATGCAAAATTTAATTAAATAATGCAAAAAATAGTATCACAATATTTTTTTTCCAAAATACAAAGATACAATAAATCAAAAACACTTGTATTATAAATTAGCATACACTCCCTCCGTTTTATTATTCGCTTGGGAGAATTGCACACGGATCAAGAAATGTAATAAATATCCAATTTTTTTAAGTAACCCTTTTAATCAAATAATCATAGCATTAGTAAGAATGGCAAAGCTGGTAGAAATAAATTAATTCTACATTGAAATCTTAAACGACAAATAAAAGAAATGGAGGGAGTAATCTTTATCATTTGACACCAATAACATGAAATAATCACTTTTAAATAATTTAGCTCAATAGGGCTTACAGAACAAACACAAGGAGAATTTCAATTCAATAGAATGTGTATTGTAAATCGAAAAGTTAATTTGATAGGTTAAATCTATTTGAATTTCACGCTTCGATCATTGTCCAACACATATGAACATATACATGACGCACTAATGCTAATATATTATGATGCGTAGGTGTGGGCACGAGGTGGGTTTGGGACGAGTTCGGGGGTAGAGATATTGGTATAATAAATTTTGGGATTGACACTTCTCATCCCAAACCCGCCCCGTAATAATTCGGGTACCCGGAAGTGGGTACCATAATTATTACGGGACGGGACGAGAGTACGGGTCCCATATTATTTTTATTCATCAATTTTTCATCCCCCTAACAAAATAATATTACAATATTACGTAATTATATTTTGTCATTTTTCTTTTGCTAAATCATATAACTTTTAACTCATTATTACATTAAACATATCATCAACTCATCATAACGACTATTTCAAATATATCCAAATACGATCACAAAGTGAAATCATATAATGAGCAAATGATAAAATACGATCAACATCGAGTCTCTATAAGAAAATTCAATCCCAATACTATATATAGTTGATACCAAAGTAATTTATCGAAGCCCACACTTAAATTACGCAAAAATTATAAATTTGTAAAATAACTAAAAGTTTAAAATCATATAATGACCTATAATATTGATTACTAATAACTAATGAAAGACTTAAAATGAATATTAGGGTAAAGTAAAAAAAATTATTTATTAGATAATGTTAATTAATTAATAAATTAATTATATAAGTAAAGTGTATAAATTTTATAACAATAATATTATATAGGCAGGTTCGGGTATTCGGGGCTGGAGAGACCAATCCCAAACACGTTCTGCATTCCCGTAATAAAATACGGGTATTCAAGTTCGGGTACCCAAACCCAAAAAACACTCGTCCCGTTTGGGCATTTTAAAAACGGGATGGGTCGGGTTTGGGTTACCCGAACCCAACGCCCACCCCTAATGATGCGGGTAAGGGGGGTGCAGACTGAGCAGAAATATATAGCACATAAAGATATGACATTCTTTTTGCATATACATGATTCTACCTTATGGAAAAAAACATTTTAGATAATTAAATGACAAACATGTAAAAGTAATTGAAGAGATATAATTGAAGGTCTAATTATATTTATCTCCTACATAAACTCTTAAAATTAATAATTTTTCTCTTACATCAACTTTTATAATTCTAATCTCAAGGAACCATGAAAAAAAAAACACTACTATTTTAAATAATTCCTAATATATATGTATATGTATATATTATGTTTCAGCATCAATACGTATTTAAGTAACAAAATTAGTTTACATATTTAGTACACCATAAGTCATAAGTCATAAGTACTCTAATTACAAAAGATTAAAATGAAATTCTCTTAAAAATCATTATGTTACAAAAAAAATTAAAATTGAATCGCATCTTACTTATGAATGAATAAAAAATACTTATGACTTAGTTAAGTACAAAATTTTACTTTGACTAGAATAGCAAAATATGAATAATATTCAATAATATCAAGACATCGTAACCTCGAATTTTTATGAAAATTTTTTTTTCATGAAAAATGGGTGAAATCAGAAATCGATGATATTTTGTAAAATCAATTGGAAAAAACAAGAAATCTTTGAAAACATGTGAAATCCAGGAAACATCAGTTGAAATTTGTGAACACATGTGAAGTTGGTGAAAAGAAGGTGAAACATTAAAAACAATGCCCCTGAAATGATAAATACGTGTGAAATCGATGAAAATTCGGGTGAAATTTGTGAATAAAATAAAGAATGAAACCGATGAAACAATGACATATGTGAAAACAAATTAAATCGATGAAAAATTAATAAAGTCGGAGAAAAATTGTATAGTCCGGAGAAAACATGTTAAATCAATGGAAGTTCAGATGAAATTGGTGAAAATAACATGTCATTTTTCTAGTATCTTAAAAAACGGTGAAATGCTCAATTGCAGTGGCGACTTTCACTTATTAATATGTAAGTATGTATCAGAAAATTATCAAAGAGTCATCAATCGCAAATCCGCAACACAAATTATTTGGTTGAAAATATTATTAAACGACGTTTTTCCCTTTAAAAAGGTTTGAGAATACCGAACTTCATAGGTTTGAATCATTGAAATCACTTACCATAAAATCAATCTATTTGATGTTTAAATTTTAGATTTGTAGGATGTCAAGTAACTTTAGAATTTATTTCGATGTGCGAAAGCTGTCTCCAACAACCTAATGTTGAAAATAAGAAAAATCTAGGACTAGGAGTACCAACTTGATGGTTGACCTGCTGTGGTACTTGGATCTTTAAACATCATATCATATGAGTTTTAAAAATTGACACAAAGTTGTTTAGTCTTGGTCTTCTTTTTCGATTGTTGTTGTGTAACCTTCTCATTTAAAATCGTGATCTTACGTTTCTGTATTAAATCTAATATTTCCTCCGTCCCTAAATTCTTACTCGGATTCATGTCAATTCTTCAACTTAAAGTGAAGATCCCCATGCGATCAAATTGATGCTGAGACTCAATGGGGGCTGCTTTGTAAATGACTTGTATAGCTACAGAAGCAATGAAAAGTATGACGAGAGGCGCATAATCAAATCAAATAAAGGTCATCGAATTTGTATAGTTTCTCAAACAAATTCGAGTGGATATTAATTGATCCAAAAGAAAAAATTGATTTTAACATTTATCAATTAATGCAGAACTGAAGTATCCATTTTGCATCAATGCATGAAGCTTGACAACAACTAACTAATCATGTCTTATCTAGATTTCAGGTTTTGGTCCTTGTAATTGTCTCCTAACCAATGAAGTGTAAATACCATTCGTGCTGAGAAGATCGTCATGCGTCCCGCTTTCTACTATCTGCCCATCAGAAACAACTGCTACCGTGTCTGCAGTTTTCACAGTTGAAAGCCTATGAGCTATGACTAGCACTGTCCTCCCCTTCATCAGAGAATCCATAGCATCCTACACAGTTTAGAAAACATCACCTCAGAAAATCAAGCAAGACAAAAAATCGGTTGAGTAAATTTAAGATTTGAATAAAAAAAAAAAAAAACAAACCTGAACGAGATATTCACTTTCAGCGTCAAGGGCACTAGTTGCCTCATCTAAAAGCAAAATTCTTGGATTCATCAGCAAAGCTCTAGCGATGGCTATTCTTTGTTTCTGACCACCTGAAAGCCTAACACCACGTTCTCCAACATACGTTTGGTACTTCTCGCCAAAATTGGAGATGAATTCGTGGGCATTTGCCATTTTCTGTTTTTGTTAATGATACAGTGAGTGAAAAAACAATCAAAATACATTTTCTAAAGTCGTGGATACTATAGTGGCCAAAGTGAAGGATTTTGATACTTACAGCTGCCTGTTCTATGACCTCAGTGCTTGCTTTCCCATCAAATCCATAGGCAATATTCTCCTCAATCGAGCAGTTGAAAAGAACAGGCTCCTGGCTCACAATACTGATCTGCAGTTTAGAGAATTCGATAGTTTAATAACTTCATAATATCGTATTATATCAGGTAGTATGATATATTTTGATATAGAAAGGAAATGAGACATAACACTTCTGGTACCAATATTACCTTCCTGTGTAGATGCTCGTGCGATATTTCAATTAAAGGAACCCCATTCAGAATAATTTGTCCTTTAGCTGGATCATAAAATCTCTCTATCAAGTTAGCTATCGTGGTCTGCAGCATTGAAACATATCATAAATGGGTTCTCCAGGTAAAACAAAATAACTTATTACTTTCTAGTGCCATCTTACAAATCATTGTTTTTATTTCCATGGCATGAAGATGATCTATAGGTGCGTGAAAATTTCATAGAGATGAAGTAATACCTTTCCACCACCACTTGGACCCACTAATGCGAGCTTTGAGCCGGTTAGTAATTTCAATGTTATTCCCTAAAATCACAATATTGTACAACATTTACCTTCAGAACATGTACAACAATTACAGTGTTCCTAAAATCATCAGAAGTGGGACATAATGATTACCTTCAGAACCATATTATTAGGGCGGGATGGATAGGCAAACCAAACATCGTTAAACTCGACTTCTGCATCTTGATCTCTGTGATAAAAATGTTGTACCGACTATTAGCAGCATTTTAATAATGCTTGTAAGTTGTAACCCTTATTGTTTCGTTCTGGCTCACTAAAACTATACTTCAAAAACATGTACAGTAATAATGATCCAAAGAGATTTAAAAGTTAAAGGAACTGTATGTGAAGGGAATATTAATTTTTTAATGGTAGAGCAGATTTTAATAGTACATTAAAGTCAAAATGAAGTTGAAGGAATGAAAATAAATCATGACTAGTTTATAGTAACTGACACTTCCGGTCTTCAGCAAAACTGGGATTGCAGATTTGTGAGTAATAATTTCACGGTCTAGTGGTAAATTTTCTTTGGCTAATGATTTCTGTACAGATGTCAGATAAATCTCATTTTGCAAGACAACGGATAAAATACACGAGGTTGATACTATATGGAGATCAAGTTATTCAGTCAAATTTAAGATACACATAGTAGGCACCAACAGTGACGATGCATTTTCTAGGGTAATTTAAAATTATTTAATATGATAACAAATAAGACCTTCATAAGCATTAGTTTGAGTAACTAACCCCAGAGGACACTTGTTTCCTGATTTTGGCATAGATGAGGTGCGATCTAAAATCTGGAAGACCCGTCTGCTAGCTCCAGCAGCTTTCATTGCTACAGTATATAAACTAGATAGTCCAGATACCGCTGATCCAACTGCAGAAATGGTAATCAAAAAATCCAGATTTCAGTTTTTCAAGACTTGTTGATATTCCACTCAAAAGGGCATCTGTTTTGAGGATATTACCAGTTAAGCTATATAGAATGAAAGATGTAAGATCCCCTGGAGTCATTGAGCCTTTAATTGTAAGAGTAGCACCATAGATCACCACCACAATGACTGATAGTGTTGAAGCAGCATTAAGACCTCCAAAGAAAATGCCAACAACTCTCTGCAGAGAAAAAACATGAACACAAACACATTAGAAGATGAAACTTCAGCTTACAAAAAAATAAGAACATTTGAATGTTTGCAAACTCACAGCTTGTCTCAGCCCAAGCTTCAATGTCTCCTCAATTTTCTCAGAATAACGTGAGTTCTCATACTCTTCCTGTGCAAAAGATCTCACAGTGCGTATGGCACCGAATGTTTCCTAAAAAAGCCACAGCACATTGTGTCACATCAAATTTGCCAAATTATGAAAATGCACTAAGTTGTCCCACATGTCACTGGAAATTCAAGGACTGTATGTAGAATATTTGCTTATATAATGAGCTACATCTATGGAAAATAGTACTTATACATATGTATGTCACTTCAGTATTTTCCAACTTGCTGTACGATAAAAGGATTGCAGGATGGATCAATAAGGAAATGTCAATAAACTAAGAAATTTTAAACTGAAATATTACAATCAGCAAAAGAATACCTCGGCAATAGAAGAAGCTAATGCAGCAGCAGTCTGTGTCTTGTGAGAAAGTTCCTTAAGATAGCGACCAAATTTACGTACAGCTATGGATATGAGTGGAACAACCACCAAAGCCAACACTGGAAATAGAATAGGAACAGGAAATTATAACAGGAATAGTATAAGGACAAACAAACCATTGCAACTGTATTGTCTGTTTGAGGACTATAAATTTTACAATTTACATGTTAACTTCCATGAAGTTGTAAACATGAATCCAAGACCAATAAATGCAGTAGAAAGATTCCTTAAAGCCTCCGAAAGGTTGGTAGTTGCAGCATTTTTTATTATCTGGGTATCTTCAGACAGTCTACTTAAGAGTTCCCCTGTCCGAGTAACATCAAAAAATGCTATCTCCTGCAGAAACAAAAGTAAGTTTAAAGAAAAGTAAAAGTGAGAGAGATAAATCTTATTAGCAGTCAAGCTAGCACAGTAGAAAGCATAAGAAGATTTCAACTGGAAAATGTTTACTTGGTGAATAAGATGACTGAACAAGTTCTTTCTGAGTCGAGCAACAACTCTCTCACTGGCAGCGGAAAACAACCATGCTCGAAGTGCTGTGCAAATTGAACTGAAAGAATATTGTGAAATTTTTAGATAATAAAAAGTGATTGAACTTAAACAGCTAGTTCAATCATTAATTAAGAACTAAACCAATAAAATAAGCATACCCGATTATGACAATCAGAAAGATTTCAAGTATGGTGCTATAGACGGCATTCAAAGCTACGGACTTCTGTTCGGGTGTTTGAATATCTCCTGAAACAATATCAATGATTTTCCCTCCAAATTTTGGCTAGAAAATACACATTGCAAAGTATGACAAACAAAAAAACTATTAGAAATCAAAATACTCAACATGGGTTATTTTATTTTTAATTGACTATAGCTTTAAGCACATACCACCAATATGCTAGACGTGGAAGCAATCAACAGAACAATAGTAGCAACAATTAAACTTCCAGCTTCCGGTTTTGCCTGCCAACAAGTCTCGTATTAAAAGTATTAAACATGAATCCCAACTAATTCAGAAATCATTCTGCAAGTAGCGTCAACTTACAAGAGATACTACTCTACCAAAACCCACATTTGCTGCCTGCATTTCCCAAGAATAAAGTCAATTCCTTATAGATAATACACTGGAGTAGTAAGTTCGGCATAAAACAGAACAAATTATTCAAAAATATAACTGAAAACCCAGATTACCGGTATCGCGTCCCCATGTTCAAGGTCGGTCAGCTGAACATTTTCAAGAGCAGTATCGCCTTTTCTTCTCGCCTAATCAAGCTCGACAATTAACAAAGATCGACCACAAGGAATAAAATAGTCTGTATACTTCAAATCATTCCTAAATTAAACATAATATTTGCCTGACATATGACCCTAAATCAGAAAAAATCAATTACCTATGCTAAAATTTGATTGCTATAGTAAACGAACAGATCAGGTAAGGATTTAATCCAATTTTTACAATTCAACTAAGTCAAAATCAAACTCAAATCAACGGTGCTTGTAAACATTTATCAAAAAAATCTGGATTCTCGATAAGCATTAATTTGATACAAAAGGGGCATAGTTCCACTCAAAGAACCAAAATATCATCGGAATTCACGAATTTGGAAACGATTTTGATTCGCTGATTTTATTATTGTAGACAAACTTACATTTAGAAGAGGAGTCCTCTCACTTCCATGGCCATGGCCATGCATCCCTGAATACCTCTCCATATTTTGCGTTTAGTGTGTCACAGAATTAATGGAGGTATTACTGGGTAGTTCAATACAATAACGCATCAAAGATATTTATTTATTTGTACGTGGACATTTTCACTTGGCGGCGTCACCATTTATAAATTTTCGTATTTACAGAATAATATTCTGAAAGTATTTTTTAAAATTAGATAACTTTTTAAGATGTTTTCCAACTTTACTTATTTGAAATAGTTATTTGTTCATATTCCTAAAGATGAGATGAATAACATTTTTAATTTTTAGAAATTTATAGGCTTTTTTACCATAAATCTTAATTTTGATTTCAATAGTAAAAAAAAAAGAAATTTAAGATATGTTTAAGTCTACTAAATATTGAAGACTTATGATAATTTTTTTCAAAAATATTTAATTGTGAAAAAAAACTAAACAAAAAAGGCTTAAGGCAAGAAAAGAATTTCGACACTAGACATTGTTTTTGTACCATTAATTCAAAACTGTAACATTTCAATGTTGGGGTTTTTATTTTTTCAAAATAAGATCTTATAGAACATAAGTGTATATGGCATAACATCTCAACCACTAAAAAAAATCAACAACAAATTTGTACTACAAATTATGGTCAAAATGTTAAATGATAATGTGGCATCGGACATTTAAAAAAAATAAACATAAGTTAAATTACATACTAACTCTTTAACTTATATGTTTAAAAAAACTCGCTAATCTCTAATTAATTTCAGATCTTTTTCCCAAAAAAGAAAAAAAAATCGAAATTACATTTTCCATAACAAACTTTTACCTACTTTATACATTTCATATCAAATTTTTCAAAAAGACACATTTCTACAAAAGTTTGACAACTTTTTTTACATTTCATTTTGTCCGTTAGTTTTTTGATGAAAAATGTCACGCTTCAAACACGTGTCCATTTAAGTCACAATATTTATCTCTTCAAGGGATATTTGCAATTAGGGGTGGGCGCGGGTCGGGTATTTCGGGTCGGGTACCCGACCTGGCGGGTAGTGAATTTTCAGACCCAAAAACCGACCCAATTTGGCGGGTACCCGAACTTCGGGTACCTAAAATATTCGGGTATTTCGAGCATTGGGATTCGGGTACCCGATCTTTTATATATATATATATATATATATATATATATATATATGTACAAGACAGAAAAGCAAAAAAAAAAAAAAAAACCGGATTTTTCACATTCAAGACAACCAAATAAGTATGATTAGAAGTTAAACTTAAAACAAGACAAAAAAATTAACAATTAACAATTAATTGAGATATAAACAGAAATATCACCTGGAATGAAGATTCGAAAGAACCCCAAGTCAAAAGATCCAATCTTGGAGCCACCAATTAAAGTAAATCTATAGAAAACTTCACTTTCTTTATGAAGAAATGTGCTGCTAATTGCTAAATAATTGTTGGGCCAATATTTTTTTTTTTGTTGTTAAATACCAGTTTGGGTGTGAGTCTAATACCCAATACCCAACCCGAAAATATATTTCGGGTTCGGGTACTCGAACCCGAATGTCAAAAACCCATTTTTTTGTCTCAAACGGGTCGGGATGAGTCCCAAAAAATCCGACCAAACCCAGCCCTATTTGCAATTGGACAAAAAATACCTAAAAAGGTAAAAATTGGAGGGGATAATTGCAATTATTGCCATCAACAATTCTCTCTCTTAACCTTCGGCACCACAACCACCGCCCAACCCTTCCCCACTTGAAAACATATATTTACATAAGCGAATAGTTGGACTTGTATGAAGTGTTGTGACTAACTTTGAAATTCATGTGAGGGACACATATATTTTCCGTCGAACAAAAATTAAATAAAATTATTTGAAGCAGTAAAGTGCTTAATTTATACATTTGGGTGGTAAAGTGCCACAATATGTAACTTTGGGTGATAAGCTTTTTGCCAATTTTTTAAATTGGATTTCATAAGTCATATGGAAGTTTTTGTCAATTTTTTTGAAAAAAAAAGAGGGAGTTTATTGCAAAATTTCAAAGCTATGAGGGGTTATTGGTAATCTTTTAAGGTAAGGGGATATTTTTTCATGTTGATGGGGTAAAATTGTCATTTCGAATTGAGAGTGATATTTTTTGGTAATAATAAAAAGTACATGATTTTTTTTGCTAATATAATACCACAAAACTTTTTTTTAGTTAGGCAAGAAAATTTGTCTCTCAAAATCACTCATATGCTCTCCATCTCTCAAAATCTCATTTTAGACGGACCCTTCAATGTTTCGAAGGAAACAATAAAAATTTTGATCCCAAAAAGTAAGTTACTTTATTTCAAATTAAAATTGTTATGTGAGTTAAATGAGGTAATAAGACATATCTTAGGTTATATTTTAGAAAACAAACCCCTAGTCTTTTAGCTCCAAGTAGCTTTGTAATAGATAAATATGTATACAATTTTTATATAATCGATCATTTATTGTAAAATTATCAAATTAATAATAATATGTTTTGTTAATAATTTAAACGAACATAATGTAAGCTACTATAAAGAAACAAAGCATGTGAAATGTGAATGAGTGTATTTATTTATCTATTTTTGATCTACTACTATAAAGAATCAGAGCATGTGAAATGTGAATGAGTGTATTTTATTTATTTATTTTTTATTTACTAGACTGTGTATTTACAGTTCGAACCGAAGAGTGCAAAGGATATATGTCCTCTCCAGTGTGATATCTCCAGTATGTTTTGAACTTAAATTTTGCTTATAGAATTGGAAGTCAATATCACTTGACCCAACAATTTTGAGCGTGAATAAGTGTATTTTTAGATATTCAAACATAAAATTTGGAATGGTCCCGTTATTTTAACTTTTGAGTTGGTCCATGCAATAGTCACAAGACTGTTTTAGGTTGATAAATGCATTATTATACTCCTCGTATCTTATTTTCTGAGCTTGGACAAAGAAATAAGGCCACTTTGGCTGGCCCTATTGCATTAATAAATAAGATATTGGGTTGATTTTGACCATAACAAACGATTTTCTTGGCTACCATGCAATATTTGAATATAAAGTATTTTTTTTTAAATTTTGTCCGATCTATTTTATTAGGAATAGTAGAAGAAATAAGGTCAGTTTGGCTGGCCCATTACATTAATAAATAATATAGTGGGTTGATTTTGACCATAAAGGGCTCTCTCTTTTCTTGGCTACCACGCAATATGAAGAATTTTTTTTTAATTTATCCGACCTATTTTATTAGGATTAGTAGATGATGAAGATTTCAAATTTGTATAGAGATTTATGAACCAGAATACATGGAGAGAGTAATATGTTAATTCAATTTTATAGAAATCTTTTTTTTTTAATGCATAATGGAAATCTGATTTCTATAGTAAATGAACAAATCATGTACTACCACCACGTTAGATTAATGTGACATGAGTTATAGTGAGTTTGACCCAATGCTGAAAATTCCTAAAATTACTTGTTTAGATTCCAATCGAAATTTTGAAGGAGCTCTTTTAAAGAAAATTATTTTTGATCAGTTGTAATTTTTTTTCTACAATTTTTAGCCTCTAATGTTATAATCACTTTTAGACTTTCCAAATGCAAAATGTCGATTTTGGTCAACAGCTACAATGTGTAACTTTTGGCAGCGAAAATTTTATAAAATAAATTATTTGAAATGTAATTTTCATTATGACTATTTTTACTAAAATGAGTTGTTCGGTGGGACTACTTTAGTACTGCTAGTTTTTGTTCATAGGATCACTTTATTGCCTCCATTTCATCAAAACAAAAAAGTTATTTCTCATGCAAAATCAATTTTTTGGTTTTCACTTTTCAGCGGAATCTGTTAACCACTTTTAAATAAGTGGTAAAAATGAGCTTTTTCGAAAGAAAGTTTGGACTCTGCGATCTAAATTGAATGAACATAGGGCCTTTAAAAGCTCTTATAAATGAAAATATTTTGGAGATTTTTTAATTAAAAGTTTGGTCTGATTTAAATATTTTATACATTTGGAGGTAAGAGAGAATTTTGTTCTAAAATATTTTTATAGAATAAGTTTCTCTTATAAAAGTAAAGAGGCTTTTATATTGGATCTTGAAAATCATTTTTCCTAATCTTCAATCTACCCAAGAAGTTATGGGCTGAAATGGTGAAAGTGGTAATGGGCCTCTTTCTCTTTTCGGTTCAGGAACTTCCATTTTGAAATTACAAGGGCATAAACATAAGTATGAGCTTTACATCCACTTGGTGAGGTTCGTGTTATATTGGGATTTTTGGGCCACAAATTTAATAAATCAAACAAATACTAATCGTCTAATTTATGGAACAATTGAACAGTTGGCCCAAATAAGCAATAGGGTCTTATCTAAGGGTGGCAATATGGATCGGATCCAGATCCGATCCTAATCCAAGTAATCCGATCCATAAAGATCCATTAAATTTTCACTCGGATCGGATCTGAATCGAATCTCATAAAATCTGGATTCATATTGGATCAAAACATACAAGTAATGGATTGTGATGGATCCATCAATGGATCCTCTGGATCCACGAATGGATCCACTAAAGAATCCACCGGATAAAAAAAAAAATTATTATTGGAATGTGAAAACCTATCTCTCTAATACTTATTTTTGAAAATTGCAATTTTAACCCCAAATTTTTAAAAAACCCAGAATTTAATAAATTAAAATTTCCAATCCGGACACTGATTTTCAGGAACAAAATTTGCACTTTTGGTCCCTCAATTTCTGGATATTGCAATTTTGACCCTAGATTTTTGAAAAATCAAGAATTATATTTCAGTCCAGTATTTTACTCCCTCCGTCCCATTTTGATTGTCGTTTTAGGTGTTTTCACACATATTAAGGCACCTACTTTATTGCCTCAATTTTAGGAAAAAAACAAATGATATTCCTAAAATACCCTTACATTCTCTCTCTTCCTTTTTCTTTTATTCTCTCTATCTTTCTCTTTCTATCTCTCTTGGAGTAATAAAGTAAGAGAGAGAAAAAGCAAAGGGCAAAATAGGAAAGTATGTAATTAAAAGTTCATTGAAACTCTAAAGTGACAGATAATTTGGGACAAAAAAAATTCTCTAAAACGACACTTAAAATGGGACGGAGGGAGTAAGAAAATTGAAAATTTTAATTCGGCCCCTGATTTCAGAAATTCAAATTTGCACTTTTGGTCCCTCAATTTTTGAAAATTACAATTTGACCCCATATTTTTTAAAAACCAAGTATTGCGTTTCAGTTCAGGATTCTCATAAAATTAAAAAAGTCAATTTGGCCCCAGATTTTCAGAAATTCGAATTTACACTTTTGGTCCCTCAATTTTAAGAAATTACAATTTGACCCTAAATTTTTGAAAAATCCAAAATTACGATTCAGTTTATTTTCGAAGATTAAAATTTTCATTTCGGCCCCTGATTTTCAGAAATTCAAAATTTTACTTTTGGTCCCTTAATTTTCAAAAATTATAATTTGACCCCTGATTAAAATAGGATAAGACTCTTATCCTATTTCTCTCTTTTTTTTTTTTTTTCCTCGAGAAAGCCTAATCCTATTATTTATCCATTTTGTATAATTTCACCATCTTTCACGAGAAAAATGGTAAATCGGGGAGTCGTGAGAAGCATTAAATTTTCCTCAAAAAAAGAAGAAGCATTAAATGACCCATATTATTATTGATAGAAATTTGACTTTCAAACTCTTTTCATATTAAGGCCAAACAGTCAACATTGAGGCGATGACGGATAGACCGACTTTGACTGTACCTAAAACTAGCAAAGATTAATTCCTTCAATTTTACATTATCAATCTCACGCGTTCAAATATTACTGCTTCTTGTTAATCATTTTATACAAGTACATCGAAGATTCACTTAAGAATGTTGGTAATAATTTGAACCCCGAAATAACAAAGTTTCTTTCGCGTATGCCGATGCTAGCTGTACATTGCCATATTTGATTTTATTTAATAACTTTTTCTTTTTCGCAACTTGCTTTAGATATCTAAGCTTTAGTTTAAAATTTTAGTACATGATTAAAATATGTTTTTGACTATTCTAGAATGGCATATTCACAAAATCGATCTTACTTATTTTATATTACCATGATTGAAGTTTTATAAAAAAAATATATATATATTAATAGGAGTTAGGTCTAGTTGAATAAATTAGTCATTTAATTGTAAAAATTCAGTTTCGAATCCTTACTATAAGAGGTTCTCACGTAATATGTCACATCTCGAAAAAAATTAAGTCAGACTTAGAGTATGAATAGCCATGAGTAACCAACAAATTATCACATTCTCTAGCCTAGTTTTAACATAATTCCTCTTAAAAATTATCTTATTAATCCTTACTATAAGAGGTTCTCACGTAATACGTCACATCTCGAAAAAAATTAAGTCAGACTTAGAGTATGAATAGCCATGAGTAACCAACAAATTATCACATTCTCTAGCCTAGTTTTAACATAATTCCTCTTAAAAATTATCTTATTAAAATTTTGTAAAAAGTATCAATCTAATGGATGGAAACCATGTAACTTTTTTTTTTCTTCCATTCATATTTCGATAAAAATATTAGTAATATAACTTACCTAAAGGACCCTAATAAATCAGAGTTTCTATATCATCAAAGAAAACTAACTTCACTAGTTCTTATTTTAACAAGCCAAGGATGTCCAAAATTTTGGTAAGCTTACAAAATATTTAAATAATTAACGGTTATGTTTTCTAGATTAACGAAAAGTCGGTCTTATAAATTGAGTTATATTTCCGGGTCTCCTTTATGTTTTCTAGGGTTTTTTGGGTTTCTCCCCTTTTTCTTGCATATTTTAAATCACATTTGAATTATGGTGCTAATTCTTTTTTTTTTTATTTTAAATTTGGTGTAGTGCATTTATCACCATAATGTGTAAAATTTCTCCCAGACTAGGTTATAAAGGAGTATATGATGTATTTCATTAATTAATAAACAAAAACTAATCGTATAGATATTTATTATATCTATATTTATATTATATTATATTATATCTATTTATTTATATATTATTTTTTAAATACATACAAAACTACGAGTTCAAAAAGTAGAATTTCTTGAATTTTTTTTTAAGACTAATATACCTCTACTTAAATTTTATTATAAATGGCAAAACATGAAAAAAACCTTGAAGCATACTCTCCATAAACATTACCACTTGAAAATATCTTAGAGATCATTTCCCTATCAAAATTTCAAAAGCCCATATCCAACCACATAAAAGCTAATTACACGGGATTGGTTAATGAAAATTGGTGAAATCGAGAAGTCGATTAAAACATATGAAAAAGATAATTTTTTTGGTGAAATTGGTGAACACTTGTAAAGTTGGTAACAACGAATGAAGCCAGTAAAAAGGCTCCCATGAAATCGAATAATATATACGGAATCGCATAACTTTGGATAAAATTAATGAAAATCGGATAAGACCGTTGAAATGAGTAAAAAACCAATGAAATCGTTAAAAATGGGTGAATAAGTAAAAACGAGTGAAATTTATAAAAGAAATTATAGTTTAACCGGCAAAAACAGGGTTAAACCGGAAAAATAAAAATAAAAAAATCGATGAAAAATTGAAAAAACAATTAATGTGGGTTAAACCGATAAAAGAACAGGTAAATCGAATAAAAATATATATTAAAATGATGCAAAGTGAAGGAAATTGGTAAAAACACGTGTTAAACCCGTGAAAATTTTATTAAATATGTTAAAACTGGGTTAGGTATGTAAACAAATGTTTTCAAATGAAATAATATTTTTTCAAATTAAAACAAATAAATAGTGCTATTAAAATACTCCCTCCGTCCCATTAATTTTGGTCCCTTTAGGTTGGGCACGGAGTTTTAGGCACTTTGTTAAAAAAGTAAACTTTTTTAATTTTTGAGAGAGAAAGGGAGTCATGTTTTGGGACGTCCCAAAATAGAAATAGGAGTAAGAAAAGTGGGACGGAGGGAGTAGTATTTTTAAATGAAAACTACTATAATGAATGAATCAAATAATTTTGTTATGATCTTAATTTAAAAAAGAATTTACAAGATCTTAAGAACAAATCAATCATCATTTCATATTTAATTAAAATAATTTAAAGTCATCATTTTCTTGATGAAATAATAATTTTCGTAATAATTAAATTAAATATTAGTCATTAATTTTGTTATTTTGTGACATGGCAAAGTTAATTTTACTATACTTTATAAAATTTACTAATGTAATTAACTAGACACGTCTTGAAATCTATAAAAAAAATATTTTACCGGAAAAAAATGGTGAAACAGGCTTAAGAAATCGATTTTTCATGGAAAACTGGCAAAACCAGTTAAGGAAAATTGGTGAAAAAAGTTGGTTAAACATGTTAAAATGATAAAAATTTGGGCGAAATTGGTGAACACTGGTAAAGTTGATGGAAAACGAGTGAAACCGATAAAAATGCGCTTATGAAATTGGTTAATACATATAATAACTTTGAATGAAATTCGTGAAAATCGAATAAGACTGAATCATCAATTTATATTTGATTACAAGTCACCATTTTTTCACTAATTAAATATATTAAAATTCAAATATACACCTTTTACATTTTACTCATTATATACTATACTCTGAAATGCCGAAATTGATGTTAAAAATATATATTGATAGTATTAAAGAATCAATATTAGTATATTACTAATTCAAAAAAATTAAGTAAATGCATGACATAAAAAAGTCAAAATCCATCGAAAGAGGTTCCGATATAATATGTCTGATATACTTTAAAAGGGATTAATTCAGATTTAAGATCTGAATATCATTTAAGAACAATGATAAAGTGACAATTTAATAAATATATTGGAAAGATTGAATTGCACTTTTCATCCTCCTTATGGACATATTTCTTTACATTCGTCTCTTTTAAATTTTTTGATGCTTGCATCTTCGATACTTAAGGCTGAAAATCAAACCAAACTAATCGATATTTGACTCAAGCTCGTTCGAGCTCGGTTCGTCACACAAAAATCAAAATTTGAAGATAATTTTCCGTTCGATAACTTTTAAAGTTCGATTCGCACTCAATTCGATAAGCTAAAAACCAATAAAATATATGTAAAATATAATACTACTCAATACTCGGCTCAAACTTCTTCGATAAAATCTCATTTGAGCTCGTTTCGTTGAACAATCAAATCAAGCTCAAACACAAAATTTCAAACTCCATAAAGTTCAAATCAAACTTGAACACTATATCGTTCGACACTAATTAACTCGATTACACCCTTATCGATACTGACTTCATATTCTTTATATTTGCTAAACAAAATGCAATCATGTTATAAAATACACTAAACAACCCACATAAAAAAAAAAAAAAAATACATTAAACAAATTACCGTCCTAAGCTCTCTCTATATAAATTAAAGTCATGGCCTATACTAATTTATACGACATTCAAGAATATTCTTGAATCATACTAAATAGGAGCTTGTTATAAACGTTACTCCCCACCACAAACCCCATAGATAGGTACGTATTCACACCTTCACCGTTGCATTTTCACTTGAAATTTACATGTCTACTATATATATAAGATATGTTCGTATTCACACCACATTAAGATTGTCCATTAAGTTTCAATACATATCAAGATAAAAAATATTCACATTAATTAAATTAGTACTATCAGCTACTTATATTATATAATAATTAAGTAATTTTATAAAAAAAAGTTAAATTTGGTCAAAATTTTCCTATAAAACCGTTCTGTCACACTCTTCGTCTCCTTACTTCCACCACTCTCCCTCAAAGAAAAAAACCATTCATGTTATAACTGCCCATTACCTACCAAAAAACCTTCATATTAACACTTCTACTACTCCAACTAAATTAATTAAACATTGATCTTCACAAAATGTCATCTGATTACACTTTTCATCTTCTCTTCATTCCATCCAATTATGACTTCTCTTCTACACTACTCTGTTTTCTTCTTTTCATTGCATCATTTTCCTTCTTGTTTACCCCAGGTGGGCTTGCATGGGCTTTTTCAAAAGCCCAAACCCGGCCCAAAACATCCATTCCCGGTCCCTCTGGCCTCCCTTTACTAGGCTTGGTTCTTGCCTTCACAAACTCATTAACACACAGAATTCTCCACAAACTTTCTATAAGCTTCAGAGCCTCGAAGCTAATGGCTTTCTCCGTTGGTTTCACGCGCTTTATTCTTTCAAGTGATCCCGAAACTGCTAGGGAAATTTTAAACAGCTCTGCTTTTGCCGACCGGCCTATTAAGGAATCGGCATACGAGCTTCTGTTTCATAGGGCAATGGGTTTCGCGCCTTATGGAGAGTATTGGAGGAACTTGAGAAGGATATCGGCTACGCATTTGTTTAGTCCAAAGAGGATATCTTGTTTTGGGGAGTTGAGGAAGGAAATAGGGATGAAAATGGTTGATGAAATTATGTATAGAATGGAGAAATACGGTGAAATTGAAGTGAAAAATGTGCTTCATTTTGGGTCATTGAATAATGTGATGATGAGTGTGTTTGGGAAATGTTATGATTTTGATGAAAATGGGGAGGGGATTGAGCTTGAGGGATTGGTTAAAGAAGGGTATGAATTGTTGGGGGGTTTTAATTGGAGTGATCATTTCTCTGTTTTGAAGTGGCTTGATTTGCAAGGAGTTAGAAAGAGGAGCAAAGAATTGGTGGCAAAAGTTAATGTTTTTGTTGGGAATATTATTGAAGAACATAGGATGAAGAGGAGGGTTGATTTTAAAGTACAATTTTGTGACACTCATGATTTTGTTGATGTCTTGCTTGATTTGGAGAAAGAGAACAACAACATGCTCTCTGATTCCGACATGATTGCTGTTCTATGGGTAATTCCTTTTTTTTTTTATTCCTTCATCATGTATTACATGTTGAGTAACTTGATTATTCTTAGAGTAAAATGCAACAATATCCCCTGTGTTTTATGAAAACCCCTGGTGTTATATGTATTAGCGAAATCCCCCCAATATTAATATTAGTATTAGCTAACTTCACCTATTTGAA
This sequence comes from Penstemon eatonii, assembly GCA_038501285.1. NCBI lineage: Eukaryota > Viridiplantae > Streptophyta > Magnoliopsida > Lamiales > Plantaginaceae > Penstemon > Penstemon eatonii. The sequence goes on from CM076713.1 coordinate 43,625,683, forward strand.
AATTAAGAGTTCGTACGAGGGTTATTGCTATATTCTCGATAAAACATGGGAGCTAGTCATTGCTAATTTTTTAAGTTAACATGAGGGTTAATACTAATCTTTCTAACTAAATAATGGTAATTATTTTGTATTTTATTACTAAAAAAATAACATTGAGGGGTATGATTATTGCTTCCCTAGAATTCATGAATAATATTCGCACTTACAGAGAAATAAGCAAAATATTACATCGAAAGGGTAAATATCTTGGACTTATTGATATAGAGGGTTGTTTTGCTAATTAAACTAACATCAAGGGTTATTTTGTCCATAGGTAAAACACAAGGGGTGATTTTGCATTTTACTCATCATTATTATTTACTACTATTTAATTTAAAACACGCGTTTATGAAGGCATGCGTTACCTAACCGAAATTGGGGTTACCTGCATTAATTAATTAATTTACTTAGTTTTGATGGAAGTTTGGTTTTTTTACTTGTCTTTGTTTTGCCAATTATAGCCAAGAAATAATGTTACATAGCTTGATTATTAATGAGTACAGTTGTACACGGCATAATTATGTTATGATTATGGTCATCATCATTTTCACCTTTTTCTTTCTCAAATTCTTTTATTCTCAGATATTATATTTTCTCTTTTATGGATATGCGCGCATATAAAAGATATGGAGAATCTGCATATATAATAATTATAGTCCCTTTTTGCCTGGTGATGGCAACTTTGATGTAATATATTGGTCATAATAATTTGCATGGAACAAAAATATCATCCACAAAATTACTAAATGGAATATTCTGTTTTTAAATTTGTTGGTTCAGGAAATGATATTTAGAGGGACTGATACTGTTGCAATTCTGTTGGAATGGATTCTTGCAAGAATGATTCTTCACCCTGAAATTCAATCCAAGGCCCAAAATGAAATTGATACTTTAATTGGGAATACCAATAGAAATGTGGTTGATTCTGACCTCCCCAATCTCCCTTACCTTCAAGCTATAGTAAAGGAGACTCTAAGGCTACATCCTCCGGGCCCACTTCTTTCGTGGGCCCGTCTAGCTATCCACGACACACATGTGGGCCCACATCCCGTCCCTGCCGGCACGACGGCCATGGTTAACATGTGGGCAATCACACACGATCCGACGGTGTGGCCCGAGCCTGGAAAGTTTCGACCCGAGAGGTTTCTCGAGGAAGATGTTTCGATCATGGGGTCCGATCTTCGGTTAGCTCCATTTGGTTCGGGGAGGAGGGTGTGCCCTGGTAAGGCTATGGGACTTGCGACCGTCCAACTTTGGTTAGCTCAATTGCTTCAGAAATTCAAGTGGAGTGCTACTTATAATTATGGAGTGGATTTATCAGAATGCTTGAAATTGTCATTGGAAATGAAGCACCCATTGGTTTGCAAAGCTTTTCTTAGGAAAATTTAATGCATTACTGATTTGATTTTGCTATTTTCATATTTAGGTGGGCGTTGGGGGGTTAAATTTGTTCATAAGTACTGATTAACTGGTGGGATTGGGAATATAATGTTATAGGTAAATTAGTTTATTTAGGTAAAGAAAAAAAGAAAGAAGGTATCAAAAAAGAGCAAAAGGACAATGAAGATAGAATTTTATTTGTTTCTTGTTTTAGGAATTTGTTTGGATTCCTTGTACACAGTTTTAATATCAGTTTGTATGTTTTTAGTTATGATGACGGTCATTATTTTACAAGAGATGTACGTCCTTATTTTATTATATATACACAGCTAAATTGAAATTTGTTTTGCTAAATTGAGAAAAGAGTTGTTGCTTCCTCGGTCATTATTTAATTGTCGGATACTTGTTAGAATGATATTCACGGTACTTTTTCCATATGCAAAAATGTCATTTGCAAATTTGATTGTGCTTTTGTTCCATTAGTGACAATAAAGTTTATATTATATTGTTTGCCGTGTTTACCATATTTTTAGTGTTACATGTCTATATATATATTTTTGATTTTCTAATGATTTAATTCCTTTTGATGTATGCTGGGTACATAAAGTGAGTATCTCTCTCAACAGGAATTCGAACACGAGTTCGATATTTTGTAGTGACTAGTCTTTTACATGTCTATATATATATATATATACGAAATGGCGAATGATTGTGTAATATATATATATATATATATATATATATATATTTAAAGAAATGATTTTGTTATAATTTTTATTATATACTATGTGTTTTACTATTTGAATGATCAGAAGATGTTGTTCTATAAATTATAATAAACCAAATGAAGTGAATGGGTGTTAGTATTGTGCTAAACAAAAAAATTTTGAGTGACTGGATTGAAATTTATAAAGACAAATCAATTGAAGGCAATAGTAGTGAAAGATACTCTTCAAAAAAGAAAAAGAAAAGTTAGTGAAATATATAGAGTTCTTTTTACAACTTCATATGGTATATAGTACGTACCAATCAAATTGGTTGGTACAAAAGATTCGATTCTCATTTTAGTGTTATATTATATGTTTTGATGTTATATTAGTAAGTGTTTATATGGAACTGACATAAATTTTAAATAAAAAAAAGGATCAACGTTAAAATGTATAGGTGTGATGATACTAAAAGTTATAATAGTGTGGAAGCACTTTTCCAAGTTGCTAACACTTTTGAAGGCAAATTTAGAATTCACAAATCCTCTTCTATTCAAATTGATCATTGCTCCTTCACATGATAAATGAAGGAGTTGCATTTTTCATATCGAGTTTTTACCTATTTTAGACATTTGGTATCAAACCTTTAAAAAAGAAATTCAATACCAAAATTGAAAGATTTTTTTCACATTTCCCTTATCCGTCAATTTTTAGGGTCAAATTTTGATCTTTATATGCCTGCAAAACTCTTGACGAGAGATTTCTAATGATACAAGTTTCAGTTCATGAAATGCAATAAAGAACCCGTAGAAAATTAACAAAGTTTCGGGATATTAATAAAAATTATATCATATCTCATAATCTACAAGTAATCATGTCACAATAATTTTCAGATATGATATATGGCACATAAGCATGCTATGATAAAAAAAATTGGATCATAATTTTTAGCATACGAAAAATCACCATTAAATCTCAAACAAATATGAAAAAAAATCATTAAATTTTAGTATTAAATGTGTCTTTTTTTTTTAAGAATTGATACTAAATCTTTAAAGTAAGTAAAAATTTCATTTTCATATGAAAAATGGCCATTCCCTCGCTAATAAATAAAAGCAAATTTCTAGGGCACTTCTTAATCTTTACTCCTGCATGATTTTTGCTTTATCCGCTTCATGCGTTTCAAATGAGAGTTAAATGAGGCTAACCATTTCTTTTTACTCTTACTTTTATTTTAATTTTAATCATAGTTATATATAGATTCTTTTTCAACTTTAGGCTCCTTATAATAGTACTCATCATTACATAGTATAACTTCATATGATTGAAGAATAAGAACCCATGTAATTTTTATTTTTTTTAAGGGAGAATAAGAACCCATGTATTGTCCACAATGATATGGCTCTTTTTTGAGGATCCAAATCCTTCACAAAAGAATATAATTTTTTAAAGTTGTAAATATAATTAAAAAGCTTCGCTCCTTTTTGTCCCCACATGAAAAGTGAGAAAATATGCCTCTCTGAAACTTATAACAAAAACATTTCATGGTTTTTTTTCTCAGATTTGCTTTGGCCACCTTTTTGCTGATACTTAGCCACCATATATCATCTTTATATATTCCTTTTGCATCTATGATCTATCTAAATTTTTGACCTCATAAAACGTAACACTACCTGGTCATCCAAGAAGTACACAAAACCGAGCCTCCTTTAATAATTGAGGAAAATGCAAGATACTATCATGTGTTACGTGAAGCTTGCATAAAACTATCCTCTTATGTTTTTTTTTCTACCAAACTTCCTTATACTTTTAAAAATCCTGCATAAAACACCGTAATAATTTTGGCAAAAATTCAATTTTGGTACCGTAGAATTGGGGAATTTTCAATTTTCATACCAAAATTCCAAAAATCATACAAATTCTCACTCAGCCGTTTCAAAAAAGGCACTTCCGTTAGTTTACTTAACGGAACTGTCACGTGTCACCTGTTGAAACAAAATAGGGGGGAAATGCAATTGTCTAAAATTAAGCAGGGTGTTTTTGCAATTATTGCCTTCTTCCTCCTATGGATGATCGTCGGCTTCCGGTGGCCGTTTGTCGAAATTTGATGTTGCTCAATAAAAAATAAGTCAAGTGAAATCAGGGTAAAATTAGAATGGGATCGAGTTTCGTGGTCAAATTTTAACTTTAATTATAACTCTTATTAATTAGAAAATAATCCCCCACTCACACAAAAAATATGGTTAGATCAACCCAGCTGGTTGACCCATGGGTCAATAATGTACAGGAGGTGCAATGTACGGAAAATCTCCCATGAAACATATACACAAGATAAATAAATATATTAATTCATGATAACTTTTAAATATATAGTATTGGTTTGAGAGTATAAGTTGTAAGTTATAGAATCTAACATCATTTTGCATTTTGTATAGGGTATTTTGCCAATTATGAATAATTCAGATTTCATTTTACTCAAATTCATTATATATAGTCGAGTTTTGTTAGAATCAGGATAAATAAAACAGCAGGCGAAGTTCATGAGAGCCGGTGTAAAATTCATGAAAAATGAATGCGACAGTCGTTAACTCGAAATAGGATAAAGTGGCAATCTTTAAATTACCTTTTCGAGGATAAGAATCACGTAAAGTTGTACACAAAAGTACAACAAGATGTCCACTACGTACTTAACTTAAATGAAAATTAACAGAATATGTGACAAGCAATGATAAAATGGTATCATAATTATTTTGTGTACAGTGGTTGTGGAGGAGGCGGCTCTAATGATTAGCCCTGTCAATTGGGGCGGATTTGTCCAATTTATATTATATTCCAAAAATTCAATAAGGTCTCCGACATGAATTAACAGTATACTATATTAAGAATCGTAAGCACTTGTTTTGGGTTTGAGTACCCGAATTTTAAAAATCCGATTTTCGTATGGAAATATGGGATGTATTTGAATACTCGAACTTGCCTAGCTCCATCTTGGCCCGCATGTTCAACCCGTCAGTCCAGCCCAAGATCATAGGGTATTTGCTCACTATATTTGCGAAAATGGATAATGCAGGTTAAGTAACTAATTCACAAACTCATTTCTGCACTCAATTAGAAGTAACTGCATCAATTTTGTAAGGGTTAATTACAGGGACCTCCCCTGAGGTTTGGTGAAACTCGCGTTCATTCCCCTCTAAGAATACTAATTACTCGGACCTCCCCTGAGGTTTGCAAAACCTTACAACCGTTAGGGTTCCGTTAATTTTTGCTTACGTCATCATAATTTTTTTGAAGATTGCCAATTTTGCCCCCGACTTACTGTAGCAAATATGTGTGGACTATATTACCCCTCTCAGCAAATGTTACATTGTTGCATGAGAATGGATCTAGTAGCAATGTCAAATTACATTTGTGGATTAAAATGTTGTTAAATTTTTATAAAATGGGTAATGACTTTATTAATGTATATTTATATTTAAAATAAAATTTTAAATATTTCTAAAGTATTTTCTTACTTATTGTAAAATATATGCAAAGAGAAATACACTACTAACTCTTACAAAAAATTATTTTTATTCAAATAAATATAAACATTGAAATTTATTTTTAATGTATAGATTTCCACATTATCCCTCTTATTTGTGTATATAAATTCAAATAAATATAAACATTCAAATTTATTTTTATTATTATTTTTAGTGTTTTTATATTTTACTTGATAGAAAAATATTGAAAATACTCAAGTTTAATTTTTATGTCTATAAATATAAAATTTTATAATGGTCAATAATGTTTTAGAAAAAATATCACACATGTTTATAAAATTTTATATTAGCCAATAATGTTTTAGAAAAAATATTACACATAATACACATATATCAACTTCGTTTTATTGATATGAAATAATTAAAGAACTTATTTGTCGGGAAATTATTATTTTTTAATTATTCATAAATATAACATAACAATTTTTAAAGAAAAAAATATATATTCAATAATATTTTAATTTTTATAATAAAAATATAAATATAATTTTTTTTTTTAAAAAACCCTAAAATCACCCCACCCCACCCCAAACCCCCAACCCCGCCGCCACCACCTTCCCAGGCCATCCCGACGGCCTGGGATCACCAGATCCATGCCGACGACGACCTGGGGAGAATATCCCAGGCCGTCGCCGGCCTGGAACCAGCGATCACAGACAATAATTTATTGATTACTTAAACCCAATACTATTAAATAATATTTACTATAAAATACTAAAATAAATTTTGTTTTCATAATTAATAAATTATTTTTTACGCTATTGATAAATTATACAGTATTGAAATATGTATTTTATAAAAATTTAACTAAAAAAATCAATAAATATTTTTTTCACAAAATTTAAAGATACTAATTCAAATACCCTTTTATAAAATAATTATCTATAAGGTATTTGTAAATAATTAAATTTATGGGTTATTTCATTTTAAAACTTTTATATATATATATATATAAGTAAGTGTTTAATATTTTCAACAATGAAATCATAAATTTATATCTTACTTAAATACAATACAAATAAATAATATTTTATTATAAAATACAAAAATAAAATCTTATTTACATATTTATTATTACTATTAATTGCATAATTAATAAACTATTTTTTTTCTTTTTTATGTGATATAAATCGGGGTGGGGTTTGTTTTTCTTTTCTTTTTATGTGTAAATTTAATTTTATTAAAGTTTGGGGACTAATAGGCAAATATAAATTTTTGTAAGGTTTTGTAAACCTTAGGGGAGGTCGATGTAATTAAAATTGACGAGGGCAAGAGGGTAATTTCACGCATTCCATCCACCTCCGTTAGTCTCCGTTAGGGTTTTGTAAGGTTTTGCAAACCTCAGGGGAGGTCCGAGTAATTAGTATTCTTAGAGGGGAATGAACGCGAGTTTCACCAAACCTCAGGGGAGGTCCCTGTAATTAACCCATTTTGTAAATATTAACTGTAATCATTTTTGCAAATATTATTTAAGAAACAATTAGTAACTAATTATATCCATCTTTGCAAGTATTTTGACCATTGACAAAAATAATCAGTTATTTTCGGGTACCCGCAATCCCGCTCCGTTTTGTCCATCAATTATTCGGGTACCCGAAAGCGGATACCCAAATTATTATGGGACAGATTTGGGACTAAAAGTTTGAGCCCCATAATATACCATATCCATGTCTCTGACCCCAAAAACGTCCCGTGCCCACCCCTACTCGTGTGTGGGTACCAACCAATTCAACAAATTAGTAGATACTAGCTATTAATGATTTTTCTTGTTCTTTTAAGACTTAAATAAATATCCCATAAAACTTCTTTCTGCTTCCCTCCATCTGAACATGTGGTAAGTAATTGTTGATCTAAGAGGGTTATGATTGAATCAATCATACCTGCAGCATGCATACATGATTAAAGCATATATATATTGCAAGAAGGGAAAAACTGATTGTGAATGAAGGATCCACATGAATAAGACTGTGATTGAGTCATAAGGCTATAATATATGCCATTATGAGGCTCACATGTGCTCTCATTTGGGAATTATGAAACAAAGTAGGATTAATTTTCTTTTACCAAATAAAATTAGTTAAGTGATATAAGTGAAAGTTGGACTTCAAAATATTAAACCATTAGTGAATTAGTATAATAACTCATTTTGCAATTTTCAGTTAAACGGTGTTCGAATTCACAACATGGATTGGGCTAAGTCCACTTAATGATTTGAGCCTAACTCAACCTCAAAAGCTAGTTTGTGAAGTGATGATTGCGTAAGACCTTATAAGCAATGTTATTAAAATCGGACCGGACCGGAGGTTGGTCCGGTTTACCCCCTAAAACCACTTACTCCAAAACCCAGTTTGAACCGGGTTGAACCGGTCCGAAACTGCCGAACCGGTATGGACCGGTTCAACCCAGTTTTTGAATTTCCTTTTTTTTTTATTTAATTTTATTTAATTTTTTTAATGTTAAAAATAAACTAAAAATTCTTGTAAAAATTGAAATTTGAACACCTAACCTTTAGAGTGAAACATGACTTTCTTACCATTCTAGCTACATCACTTTTGTTGAATTTTTAGTACAAATTAAAATTTATAAATTATAGAAATTTGAAGCCAAATTTATTTATAAATTAGATAATTAACTCAAATAAATATTTTACACATTATGAATGAAAATTAATACTCAAATAATAAATTTTAATAATTTATTCTATAAAATATTTATTTTCAATATTAGTTTTAGGATAAAGAGTCAAATCGATATAATATGCAAGTTTGACTTTGAATATTAGACTTTTATACATAACCATATTTTAAAATTTATGAATTTCTTAGTTTGTTGTATTTTTAACTTACATTTTTAAATTTTTATAAAGAAATATAATCATTTATATGAGCATACAAATTAGTACCATATTACCGTTATGATATAAGTTAGATAAATATTATATGATTTAATTTTAGTATAATTTAACAAATTTTATATTTTTAATCAATTGTAGAATAATGTTTAAATTTTACTCACATTACATATACTTTAAAATTAAATATATTTATTATATTATTATGACGTCATCCGGTCCGACTAGTGGTCCGACCGGTTCGACAAGTAAAACCAGTAACCAGTCGGCTCACCGGTTCACTGTCCGGTCCGATAACATTGTAGGTAGACTCAACTATTGTTTTCAACCAATGTAGAACATTTAGTCTCAATAAACGGTGACGATCACTGTATCGATTTGGGTACTACTACAATACAAAGATAAACCAATCAGCAAGATTCATAATTCATATTAAACTAGAGAAACAAACACCACACTAGTGAAATTCAAATCCAAAACTTTTTGGTGAGTTGAAACATGGTTCTCGAAACTCGAGTATGTTATTAAAAGACATTTCTAAACTTTCAGAGATCGAACAACATGCCCCAAATGACGAGGCTCCAGTCCCACGACAAACTCAACCATTCACCACATACACAACTAAATAGTGTTAATGAACAAAATATCATCTCCAAATTTTGTATCATGTTCCTATTAATGGCTTGTCATCATAAATCAGGTCAGCACTTGAACGAAGATCAAATGAACAACCAATGCATAACATCATTCAAAACAAACTTGATTGAATAAGGAAAAATTGTGAGTTCTTTTAGATACATACAGTAATACATATTTCAAGAAATGTAGAAAATAATACATGTGCAGAACACAGCAGCCAAGATTATAGTTTCTCACAACTACAGTAATTGAAATAGACAGCCTCTAGTGTTAGATAATTTACCATTGAATTTGAAGTGTTATTAACAAGAAATGGATTCACTTCATCATCAGACATTGAAAATTTGGAATGAGTCAACCACAGTTTTTAGTCTATCTTTCATCTTCTCCCATCTCCTCTCATTTGCCCCCGTTGTCAAGGTGTAGAACTTGCCTGCAAGGATATTATTAAAATTCACTTCCTTCATAAGCTTAGATATAGTATATGCTGTCTAGCCTATGTTGAAAGAAAACTCGAGAGAAAATACATCACAAGGATTAGTGTAGGATTATACAAGCTTATTGACGAAATAATATCTAAATAAAATGCCTTGACCAATAATGGTATGCACATACATATTTAGAGGAAAATATGCGTGATTTTTTTTTTTTTTATCTAAAATTTGATGAAAAAAGTTAGTTATCATCATACCATTTCCAATACAGATGGCACTAAGAGCATGGCGAGTGTAATTTGGCGCTTTGGCAATGAATTCAATAGTGTAATATGCTTTTCCATCAACATCGTGCTGTAAGTAACCAGGGAATAGCATTCATCCATTAGAGAATTGGAATAGGATCTGTGAGTAAGCTTACAGCAGTTTTATACAATTAAGCACACAGAATAGAGTTCTCCAGTGCGAGATAATGAAATCTTCTATGTGAAGAAACAAGTTACAGCTATAATCGCAGTGCCACTGCTTGGGTAAATTCACAAATATCATAGATGATTGGAAAATCTAACCTCTGATGCCTCAATTAGCTTTGTTTTTTGCGTAGGCGAAGCCAATACCTTCTTGAGCAAAGTTTCAGCAACCTAGAACCAAAAAAAAGAACCTATATTAGCTAGAAACAAAAGATTATGTTTGCAGCCAGACGCTATGCTTATCCTAGGCTAAAAAATGACACCAATCGACCATGTCTAAAATAAAAGAAGAGAGTAACAATAATGAGAGAAAAAATAAAACATAGAGTAATACATACATACAGTAGAATATGTCTATTCCGAAATAATATTAATGATATAATAAATAATTTGCAAACCTCTTGTGGGGAGCCAAAATCACGAATATCTTGCTTGCTGGTGGGGATCACATTTACGCTGACACTTTCCAGAGGTTCAATAACATCTTTGAATACCTTGTCTTGCCCTTCAACTATTACCTCCTGCAGTTGAAATCCTTGATGAGCAATGGAAAAAGCAATCAACAAAAGAAGAAATTATGAGGCAAACCTGCCACCCAAAGGGATACAAAAAATTATATCCATCCTTCTTATCTGTGACCGGCAGAAATCCCTTCTTTGATTCTGCGGCAACTGAATTATAGAAACCATATGTGTATTCTTAATTAGCATCAAGTCATCAATTTTCCAGGAATAAAATAAAGTGCAAGGAAGATGGCATACAAGTTGCTGAATTCTGCTGAGACAACAATAACAGTGGAGCAGTTGTTACCCCGACTACAAGGAGTTGACGCCTTCCAGGTCTATCTGTAATAAAAACAAAAGGAACATATGACATTCATAAGAAGTTGCATTTCTCTCAAGTGATGCATACAGATAGGTTATTAAGAGCTTCAACGATATCAAAATGTGTAATTGTGAACACGTACTTTACCAAATGATGTTCATAAGAAGTTTTGTAGGTAAATTTTATCCAAACAGACCTGGCTTGGCCATACATTGCCTATGCTTCGTGATTTGGTTAGTTTCTTCTTAATACATTGCGTTCGTTATGTAAATGGCTCATGCAAGCGAATATATCCACATTCAATTTTCTAAATTTTTTTTTTAAGAATTGAGGATACCTTGGCAAGGAGAAGTTGAAGTTGAAGGGGCGTGCTCCGACTTCACAACAAAGGAATCATTTCTTCGAAATTGACCATACCTATACAAACCTAGCTGATGCATAAATTACATGAACAAAAATATAAGACAAAAGAGAGAACCAAAAAATGTGATAGATAAGGAACGTTACAATGATGAAGAGAGTAGCACCTGAATGGATGCATTTGGCAACCATGTGTGGTGAACTGATGGTGAGGTATGCAAATACACCATATCTGTCTGAATCATATTATCATCAAAAAAGGAAAATGATAAATGCAACCATGAGCTTATTTTGCTAGCACTAAATCCAAAAGTATTGTACTTTGTGAAGTTAATGATGGAGGAATTCGGGTTTTTAACTCCAATTAACTCAAACTATGATTATTTCAATTAAAAGCGCTTTTCACAAACAATGCAGGAGACAAAACGGAACCTCTGCATCGAAACTAAATTTTAAAATAGTTCATAATTTTACCTGTGTTGTAGGTTGGGTTGTGGGTTTTTCCGGCGGCGAAGCAGGTAGGTATGTATGGTGGCACGACGAGTCCACAAGAAAGGGAACCGTTGGCTTTTTGCTCTATCTACACACACCAGTCCTACATCATCCAACTCTCCCCTTCATTTATCCATTACACTCGGGAAAAGACAAAATAACCCCTGCTTATTTTATTTTTTTGATAATTCTTACCCCCTGGCTATTTTTAATATGGTACATTATTTCTTTTCGCATAATGAAGCAGTACTAATAATCTCCGGAAAGGATAGGTTATTAGAACAGAAAATTATATCTATACTTCTATACTAGTATTAAAAAAGAGAAGCATGTTTTTACTCACAAAGTGACGGTTGTGACACCATGCTACACCAAACAATTATCATTTTCCAAAATTATCATTTTTTCAAAATTTAAAATTACAAAACATAAAAATTGCCCAATAAAAAAAAAAACTACCTTCTTCCACTTTGATTATAATGACAAACCCACGATTGATTCTCCACTACTCCCTTTCCCCATCATATTTCTTTCCTCTTCATATTATTTATCTTTTCATGTTTATAGATTTCCTAATATTTCTTCAATTTAAATTATAATTATGTCATGGTTGCAGGGACAATGAATGGAACTTGCTATTTTGATGGATGGATAATACTATGGAATGTGACATAATACCCGGACAAGAAAAGAGAAACAACAGATGTGAGTTGATTTTAATTATCTTTTGTCTTTCTTTTGTGTGTCTTCGTTTAAAGTCAACATGTGAAATGAACTTTTCTAAGTTGAATCTTTGTATATATTTTTTGCATATTTAAAATTGGTCTGATATATTACAAAAAATTAATATGTCAAGATAAATTATAATTCAAAGAATTCAACACACGCGAGTACCGCGTGCCACGGCGGCTAGTATACTAATATAAAAACGAATTCTACCATAATTACCAAAAAAATTAAGCAGAAGAAAAAAAAAAAAAAAAAAGAACCATCAACTAGCCCTCACCTTGCTTGTCCTGCACCCGACCCCATTCTAAAACCCTCTTTCTTCGTCTTCAGTTCATCCCCAATACCCTTTCTCACTCGCAAACAGAAAAACACACACAATCTGAAAATGCGTAAGCTCTTCTCACCACTCTACCTTCGTAAACTCTTCCTCCTCCGTGGATGTTTCTCCACGCCACAACCCAACTCTATCCTCATACAAAAACCACCACACCGCCGCCCATTTCCTCTCTCCTCCACTCCCTACTTTCTTTCTCAACACAGACTCTTTTCATCAACAAACATCACTAATGAAATCACCGATAAAACAGTTCTAGAGCAAGAAGAAGGGGAGAAAAGCAGAGCGGAAAGTCTTTCAACTGAGCTTCTCAAAAACCCAGATGCGGAACCTCTCCCTCTGCCTCAAAGACTCGATCTTTCTTTCTCTCACATCACAATCACCCCTACCCTGATCATCACCACACTCAATATTTCCCCTGATGCTGGCCGTGCAGCCCTTGATTTCCTCAAATGGGCCAAGTCCAGGCCCGGTCTCCAGCTCACTGATGAGCTTTATTCCTATTTCATTGATTATTTTGGGAGAAGGAAAGATTTTAAGGCTGCACATGAGGTTCTTGTAGGTGGGCATGGGGTGGTTGGGGCCAAGTGTCTCGAGTCTCTTGTTGATAGGATGGTTAGGGCTGGTAGGGCGGCACAAGCCGTGACATTGTTCGAGACTATGGAAAAGGATTATGGGTTTTCGAGGAATATTGATTCTTTGAAGTTGATAGTTGTGAGTCTTTGTGAGCGTGGGTACGCTAGCTATGCTGAAAAAATGGTTAAAAGTTTGGCCAGTGAGTTTTTCCCCGACGAGTATATTTGTGACACATTAATTGAAGGGTGGTGTGTTGATGGAAAATTGGATGAAGCAAAGAGATTGGCTGGTGAGATGTATAGGGGAGGATTTGAGGTAGGCACTTACGCTTATAATGCAATGTTAGATTGCGTCTGTAAGCTTTGTAGAGAGAAGGATCCTTTTAGGCTCGTGAGTGAAGCGGATAATGTGTTAGTTGAAATGGAAAGGAATGGTGTTCCACGAGATGTGGACACGTTTAATGTGCTGATTAGTAACTTATGTAAGATTAGGAAAACCGATGATGCTATGAATATGTTCCAGAGGATGGGGGAATGGGGTTGTTACCCTAATGAAACTACATTCCTTTTGCTAGTTAAGAGTTTATATCAAGCTGCAAGGGTTGGAGAAGGTGACGAAATGATCGATAGAATGAAATCTGCAAGTTATGGGGATCAATTGGATAAGAAGGCTTATTACGAGTTTTTGAAGATTTTGTGTGGGATTGAAAGGATTGATCATGCTATGAGTGTTTTTGAAAAAATGAAGGATGATGGGTGTGAACCGGGTATTAAGACTTATGAATTGTTGATGGGGAAGTTGTGTGCTCATGGTCGTATTGAAAAGGCAAATGCACTTTACAAGGAAGCTGAGAGCAATGGGTTACCTATTGGGCCAAAGACGTACAAGTTGGATCCTAGGTTTACGAAGAAGAAGACTGTGGTGAAGAAGGAGAAGAAAAGAGAGACGTTGCCTGAGAAGATGGCTAGGAAGAGAAGAAGACTTAAAAAGATCAGGTTGAGTTATGTGAAGAAGCCAAAGAAGATGATGCGTCGTGCTTTCTGATTCTAGAGGTACTAGGACTCGATTTTTTCCGCATAAGTTTTCTGGTTAAGTAGGTCTTGCTCGTAGTTTGTTTGGCATGTTGCTCACTGTATTCGAATTTTGAATCTATTTTACATTTATGTCTTCTGATTCAATATTTTCTCTATTATCCTATTCTTGATATGTCATTTTGTTGAGAAAGTAGTAATGCTAACTGTTGTTGCTTAAGTCAGTGTCTTTGTGATTCTGAACAATAATATATTTGGAGGTAATTATTTGTTATCATGCACCTTTAGATATTATAATAGCTGAGAAATTACAGAGTTTGTTTGCATTCCATTTTTCTGATAATCTTAGGTTTGGGGATGTAAACACGCACACAGAGACGCATATGTATACAAATAATTGCATTTGTTAATTCAACAAGGCAAATTGGGAAAGTTTATGGAATTATAAGTTTGGTACATCTGATCTAGGTGAGGAATTTAGTACTCCGTTTGTATATGGGATAACTGAGGAGAGTTAACAATAAACACTTTTGAATCTGTCTAACTCTTACAGATTTATGTTGTTAAATGTGATGGATTACAAGTTTTAGGCTAATTTTCTTTTATAGTAAACTTTGAAAATAACTAAGGTCTAAGTGCATGGTTTTTTTTAATTATTTATTTTTAACCAAATGTATGATCGAATTCGATTTTTAATACTATTTAATTTTGTTATTCATGGTGATTGGAAATAATAATATGGTTAATATCATTGAGAACACTGTAACTTGTTCTTGCGACAATTTTTTTTATGTGAAACCCCTGGACCTAGGGGCGGTTGAGGTATCATATATTAGGTTGCTTGAGGTATGATATATTAGGTTTTAGGACCTCAAGGAAGATCCTAATCAAACCAAGTCTTCAGGACTTGGTGCTGAACAACTTTAGCACATGGAGGAATGGATGATTGCGTGTTTCTATCAAACTTCGGTTTGAGACCTTAAGGAAGGTGGAGGATAGATGATAGTATAATACTCACCCACCAGCATCAACTTGGGACACCTTTTTTTCCTTTGTTTTTGGGGAATCCTGAATCAAGTTTGATGGTGATAGATTTTGCAAAACCCATAATTGGTGTATTTAGGATGCATATTATTTGGAAAGTCAGACTGAAGATCCATCACTTTCCTTTTTGGTTTGGGGGGGGGGGATGCATGTGGGATGGATATATATTTACAAACAAAATGTAACTAAGATTGGAAGTAGAGGGAATGAAATGAAAGTACTAATTATTTGTCTATCAAGATTAACTAAATACTGTAAATATTTTCCAGATAATCTTTTTATATATTCAGTTTTAAGATTTTATCTCTTGTGAAAGGATTTTACTACCAGTATAGACCAGGTACACTTTATTTCCTTTTTTGTATATTGATATGTATGCTTATTTTTTGGGAACAAACATGTATATGCTTATTAACCTTTGTGACCTACGTAATATAATATTTACATGTGCATGGTACCGATTCATTGATGAATCCTGAATGTGCATACCTCAATTTGTACTTTGAACATGCTTTTATTTTGTTGGTTCCTTGCGCTAATTGTTCATCAATTTGACAGGGAATTTATGTTTTCTGGCCTTATAAAAGGTGTGGGAGCTGTTCTTTAAGATGGCAGCAAAGGCCCAAATATTTCTCCTTTTACGACATTTTGTTAGCAAAACGTAAGACATATGTTGGAAGAATTTTCTTTTGTACTATGGAAGTCCTCTTTAGTTTATCTGCCATATGCATGAGAAGCTCTCTCGGCTACAAACTTTGGATCACAAGGATTACTTCTTTCCCCATGGACAAATAAAATGTTTGCTATATGAAAAAAGGTGTGGCTGATGCATTCGAAACTTAATGGTTCGGAGGCCCATTAGAAGTTTCCTCAATTAGCAACAACACTCTTTACTTTTTTCATTTCCTTACTAGATAGAACCTGCGTTTCGAGAGTTCTCGATTAGCATATAGTGTGTTATTTCTAGCATTTGTTTTTGGGATAGATTTGAGTTCACTACTGTGGAAAATATTAAATAACTTCTGATAAATGGTTATTATAAGACCATGTTTCATTTTTTTTGTACTATTAAGCTATGAAGTAGCAATGGCTTGTCCTTCTTGATGGAAGGAAACTTATATTGGACATATATGGATTCACAGTGCATGAGATATTGTGTAGCCATTTTGAACTCGACCCAGGTGTTTAACCTTTGAAAAAAATTGAATTTTCAATTTCCTAAATAATATGGGTACCAAATTAAAAAAAAAAAAAAAAAATTAAGGGTATATCATCATTGTCATGGTTATGAAACTTGACCAATAAAAAATATAGAACTGGGAAACAAAGATAATATGTAAAACCTTCCATTCAGTGCGTCAAAAATTCATTTGTGAGATAAATACATTTAAGTATTCTAATGATAGGATTAAAACAGGTAACTACAAGTGACTGCTAACTTAACTCGATTTAGACAGACGACCAGTCGTGATTCAAGTCTGTTTCCAGAACCTTATAGATCTGTCTGTACCACATGTGATGAATGCTGCCTCAGTTGGTGAATGCTCGACCCAACGAGGACTACCCATAGCCATATGGTTTGAAGGCCATTTAGCCACTTTCTCCGCTGTAAGAGCATCCCATACCACAATCTCATTGCTTGCTTCATCAATACATATTATGAATTCTTCTGTTTCATTGAACACAGCCGGGCATCGATATTGTGTATGCGTAGCTCCAATGTATTGTTTCACTAGTTTACCAGTTCCAACATCCCAAAGATTTACAACCGAATCTTTTCCAGAAGAAAGAACATACCTAATAAGAATCACAGCATTAGCAAAATCTTGTTTACACACTTGAAAATGTAAGCGAAGGATGAATTATACCTTTGATCTTTCGTGAAATTTGCACTAGTGGCTTCTGCGGTTCCATGAGCACTAAGAATCGAACGGACACAATGGGAAGTTACCCCATCCCATAGCCGAATAGCACCATCTTTACAGGCTGTTACATACATGCCACCAGTAGATGAATATCTCACCTGCAAGTAAGATGCTGTTTCATTTACCATTAACAGGAAGAAGAAAAAAAAAACATTATAAAAAAATAGCTAGGTATCTTTATTTAGGGAACCTGATTTATGGCACCATTGATACCAATCTCTTGAACAGTTGCTGATAAGTAGCACTGAAATGTATTAACATCATACAAGTGTGCAATTGGATGGTCAGTTCCTATAATCAAGTAAAGAAGAGGACCTTTATCAGAACAGTTTCAGAAAAATAGGAATCCTGAAAGTTCTGTATATGAACATACGTGCAAAGCAACAAGAGACAAAGTTCTTTACGAAGATACAACACCGTATAGTGTCTCTCATATCACATTTCACATTTTCGGTTTGTAGGTAACTTTTTCCAAGCTTAACTTGCTTGGTTTTCAAGATCAGAAAGTTTTAATAGGGAAGATTTGGTGCAGCTTTGGAGTTCTTTGTGTAGTCATTCAAAATTAAACTCGAAAAGTTTTGAGGAAAAGAAAACAGTTAAGAATAAAAAGAATAACATAGGTATATCTGTAGAGTCTAGACCACTCAAGAGAGACTTTAAGTTCTTTCACAAGGTTAATTCATGCATAACTTCTTAATAGTAAAAATATAGCATTGCATATACTTTGATATTTGAACACAGCTATACAATCATCATTAGGTAACCTAGTAACCTGCCAAAAGAAATTCTCCAGAGGGATGGAATGATACCGACCTCACGTTATGAGTATCCTGTTGAAATTCAACAACTGAAGCTTAGATGATAATATTGCAGAAGATTTTTTTTTTTTTTTTGGTTACAAAAGATCAAAACTACCTAAGTATAAATAAACAGAACGGATCATAACCTGAATAATTCTGAATGCTTTCTTTGTAACTGCTTTTGAAAAATCAAAGAACCTGCAGCCATTCTGAAACATTCATAATGGTCTTTGGGTTTCAAGAAGTCAAACTTTGATAACTCGGATTGAGGGATTGATAACTCGAATTGAAATGTTAATCTTTTATTGTAAGCACAATGACCAACAGTTTAGTTTAATCGATGGTAAGCATAAAGACTATCCCAAAGACAAATGTAACCTTACTTTATTGTGCGGTCTTTGGCCCCAGAAATCAGAATGGCGTTTTGAGGATGGAAATCTAAATCATTTATTGGCTGCATTAGCAAAATAAGGCATTACAAACAGGACAACACATGGTGCTGCTTCCATTTAAAGCAAAATGGTTAAAATAGAGTAACAATCTATAAGTTAGTAATAAATTCAATAATTTACAGCAGAGATAAATACTATTACACAGACGGAGCACATTATGTGGCTCAACATAAAGTTAATTAGAAGAAAGAAAAAAACTATGCATTTTATCGTTTTATAGTTGTTTACTTGTAGATGGTCAAAAAAGGTCCGAGTTACAGGCCGCACAGGGCCATCTCTTGCATCTGGAAGCATCATTTGCTTGACTTTTGATACCTGGACGAGGAAATCAGAACCCAATAGCTAAAAATTGACATCAAGCATGCATAATCATGAAGTAGAGGATCAAACCTCAAAGAGCTTTATTGATGTGTCACCACTTCCAGTTGCAAGAAACCTTCCATCAGGACTAAATCTTGCGCATCGAGCGACATTCTGCAAATATAAATTTTCAACAAAAATGATTCCTCAAGAGAGTTAATTGTATTCTTAAATTAAAAAAGAAGCATTCTTATAAGATTTGTCTTTTACGAAATTCTCTTACCTTGTGCTCTGAAATATGGCGGGTTTCATGCTTTGGGAAACTCTTTGAGGCCCCTTTAGTGTGGTTCAAGGCACTGTTAGGAACAAGAAAGTGGTCAACATTCGGAAATAAAACAAGAATTGGATAATATCTAGTGTCATAATAACCACTGGAAACAAGCATAGAAAATTTGCAGCAACTTGGACATTCCACCCCTTGTCCCCTAAGTAGGGTATTATGTTCTCGACCATTCTAACTCCAATCTGACCTAGCTGGCGAACAATCCCAGTTTGAACAAGACAACTTTGCCTTTCTTAGTGACAACGGTCAAACCAATGGAATGGAGTCAGGAAATAACATCTATTAAAGGGGGTTTCTACTCTCCAAGGATAATAATATTTTGAATTTCATAGAAAGAAATCCATGTTTTTCTCTTAAATAGAGTGGCATGGTCACGGGAATTCACTAAAAGTGGCACGTTGTCTCGAGTCCCAATATCTTATCAATAACCATATAGGGCATTTATAGTTTTGTTAAACCTCTCGTTGAACTCTTCCCCTAAATAACTAAATGCAACTCACATAGTATCATAACCTGTGGCCCCATTTGTTTTGAATTATAATAATCCTTGATTCTTATTATCTAATATTCAATTCTATATTAAGTTTATTTTGTGCTAACAAAATATCACCCTTGATTTAAAGTATAGACCCAACTTTTTAATATAGTTGTCTACATTTTTCCAAATATTTCAAAGAGATTATTCTACATTTCAACACTCAATCAGCATCGCTGAAGATGTAACACTATTATACATTACAGCATCATGACACTTTATAAAGTCCAGTATAACTCACCTGAAATCAACAGAAGCAACTCGTGGAGCAGGTATTGAACCATACCCTATAGGTACGCTCGAGTCAAATGATGTAGTTGAAGATACCCCTCTCAGCATCTCATCTTTCTCCACTACAAGACCCTGTTGACCATTCAAAATCACTGCCTATCTACTACTATCTTTTCCTTAAACATTCACAATTTGGATGTTTGTGGTAGAACACCCAATAAATAATTGAAAACAAAGTAACAACCAAACAGTACAAACCTTGGCAACCAACTCAAGGAGCTTGTTGGGAGGTACTTCAACATTTAGAGGTGTCATTGTAGCTGACGCAACCGCGCTTGCTGCCTACATAATCACATTCTCAATCACCACATCTTTTTTTGTAATTGTTTTCATAATTGAAATGAGGATAAAGTTATTTTACTGATCACTTGAAATAATTTCTGGCTTATACTTCACTTGCTATATAAGACTATTTGGCGTTTAGGAATGCTGCAGAACAATGAATCATATCTTACTTAAGATTACATGTGCTGCCCAGTGAAAGGAATATTCTTACATCGTCATGCATTGACGCATGTCGTTACATATTGATATGAAAGGTATTAGAAGTGAACATTCTGATCGGACTTTAATTTTATGCAAATTCTTTTCGGCGCTAAGCCTAGGCTGGTTTATAAAGCTACAAAGTTGAAAATGAGAGAGAAGAAACATAACAAGTGTTAAAAGACGCGCCCATTGTAAAAATTTAAGAAAACCTAGGAAATATTACAGTGACTATTCTGATCATAGATTCTGCTTCAGAGCATATTTCAGCTCCATCCTAAACTGGGAGGTTATTCATAGCAATTTAGTATACTAATCATACATTTCGCTCCATGTTTGTAATGGGGGCTGTAGAAGAACACCGAAGTTCTTTTAAAATTTACCACTATATCAATCATGAGCAGATATGACTTCAAAGTGCAGCATAAAAATGTGTTTATACTATCAGGACACACAAACTCAAATGAGGCAGGAACTACTTAGCCGAGCAAGCAATAAAATTGAAGATGGTGAATTTTGCAAATTTACTATAGATCAAAGGTTTCAAGTTTTTGAAACAGAAAAATAGCTAAGACTACGTTGCACAAGTCACCCAGTGCGCATTAACTTACGAAATAGTTAGCCACAGATTCAAATTCACCAAATGTCTAACCACAATAATGAGCCAAGAAGTCATATTTCTCATACTTCTAGAGTCTAGAGCCAAGTTTTTTAACAAATTTCGTCATCGAGTCCTGAATTCTTAATCATGTGAGTACCTTTCAAGCCCACCTAACCTTAAAGCAACACAAACTTGTAAAAAGAGAATTTTTTTTAATAAGGTAATAGAGCCCACAACACCATAAGCTGCTGGTTATTTGATATCCTGAACAACTCATTTCAGCATTTTGTGTGCTAATTGCTCACATATAGAAAAACATAAACTAACTTTAGAACACTTGATTGCAAAATTAAAGAGTAATTTCATACTCCAAACCAGACACCAATTCAATCAACACTCTCATCATTCCTTCAAAAGATCGTGTCTTTTTGACTGATTCAGCAAAAAACACAAAAAGAGAAGTGAAATCGAATTTTCGCAGAAAAAGGGTACCTGGTTGAAATTATTGTCACGGAGGTGGGCGACAATGAGAGAACCAACATGGCGGTAGAGATTTCCCTGTTGAAGTGTTTGCTCCAAATTAATGCTGGTGTTCTCCATTTGATTATTAATATTACCTCCTCCTCCACTCAAAACCCTAATTTTTACTTGGAAAACCTTCCAAGAAATTTGGTGTCTTGGATACTATTGTCAGTTTTACTGAGGTGCTGTTAATTTTGAAGTGAAGTGGTAATGTCAATTACTTGTCTTGGATACTGCTCTGCGATTTGGTTAAATTAAGAAAAATGAAAACCTCATCTCTCTATCTATCTATCTACCTATCTATCTATCTATCTATACTATTATAAAAAGCACGAATATTTCCTTAACTTTTTTGTGCTGACTAAAATACCCTTATTTGAATTATTATTTAATTAAATGATAAATATATAAAAATAATTGAAGAGGTATAATTAGACGTAAAGTCTTATTGTATTTATCTTCTACACAAACTCCTAAAATTTATAAATTATCTCTTACATCATTTTTTGTTATTTTAATCTTCTCTTATAATAGATAAAAACGAACCATAAAAATACACTATTATTTTAAATAGTCCCTAAATAATAGATAAACATTATTATATTATAGCATCAATATTTATTTAAACAAGAAAATATTAATTTAAAATTTGATTACAACATAAGTCATAAACATTCTAAATATAAAAATTTAAATTGAAGTTTTCTTAAATATCTTGATGTTACAAAACAAAATTAAAATTTAATCGTATCTTACTATGATAGAATAAAAATTACTTATGGCATGGCTAATTACGTAATTTTACTTTGACTAAAATAGAAAAATATAAAGAATATTCAATTATATCAAGACATGCATAACCATGAATTTTCATGAAATTTTTTTCGTGAAAAACGGGTGAAATTGGTGAAAAGGGGTGGAATGATAAAAAAAAATAAGAAATCTTTAAAATATGTGAAATTGATGAAAATTCGAGTGCAATTGGTGAACACTGGCGAAGTTGGTGAAAATTTGGATGAAACCGGTAAAAAAGTGCCCTCGAAATTGGTATGCACATGTGAAATCGATGAAAATTCGGATCAAATTCGTAAAAAAATGATGAAATTGGTGAAACGACAATATCAATGAAAAGTAGGTGAAATCGGTGAAAAATAAAATGAATAAAGTTCAGGTTGGTGAAAAGAACATGTGAAATCAGTAAAAACAATGTTCAAAATGATAAAAATTTGTGAAAAATCAGTTAAAACAAAAGAGTTTAATTGACAAAATAAGGTGAAACTGGTAGAAAAATGGTTTAAACGGAAAAAATAATGGGACAAAATCTTAAAAACTATAAAAATAAGTTATAACCGATAAAAAAAAAAGGGTAAAACAGTGAAAAAATTAAACTGATTATACAAGTGAAAAATTAAAGTAAACTAAAAATAGGTGAAAACGGATTAATTTGCTTTATTTTATGACATAATCAAATTAATGTTACTCTTATTTACAAAACACACCCATAAAATTTAACTAGACACGTACAACGTACGTGCACTTTCCTAGTATTTGAAAAATGACAATACCACCCTTCAATTTTAGAATATCTTATAGTTTTCTCCTGTTTTTTTTTTTTTTTAAAAAAAATTCTTTTTAGTAATTTTCTTCTTACAACTTGCATGTATTAAATCCACCCGGGTAGGTTCTAATTTTCTGTATTAAATACAATGTGGCTTTTATTTGAATACATTTCTTAGATTGACGATTTTTCCACATATTTCTCAAAAAATTTAGCTTGAAATGGGGTTTACAAATTACAACATTTAATTAGAAAATTAGTCCTATTTTGAGATGTAGCTATTATTTCAAATGCTAAAAAGTAGTGGAATGGTTTCATTAAAATAGAAGAATATTAACGTATTTTTTTAATCACACAAACAGACTATGTGAATAGACTTGAAATCTGAAAATAATAGGTCATGTTCCTATAGTTTTGATAAAAGAATTATGCCAACTTAATGACTTCATTAATGGGAAATTCTTATTCATATTAGGTTATGTTGAACTCAAATTAATTATATGACAAGTGCAACATCATATTTACTTTGTGCTTTGATATAACTTTCAGAATAGTTAGTTAATTAACAAAGCAGATGCAATACACTTATTTTGTGGTTGAATGAATTTGATCAAATCAGGTCCGGAAATAATTTTCAGCAACTTAATTAACACAATCCTAGCTTCCTTCCTAGATATATATATACACTAATTTTTTTGAAATAATCTTGTTGGTGTAGCTTGAATTCCCACTAGACTCTACTTTCAGAATGCACCTAATTAATCAAATCTCTAATTATAAAGTTTAAATAATCAACTTAATTAGTTATCAACAGCTTATAGTATATATTAATTATATTTATATAGCTGCAAGGTATCTCAGACCAGTCAGCATCAAATTACTAGATTAATTCTCATGCATTATATATATTTTCCTCAATTAGATAAAAGTCATAATCAATCTGTACACAACAAGGAAAAAGAAAAGGCTCCACTTATTATTTTTACAATTGCTACAAACAACGAGTTTTGAACTAACACGCTTCTCAATTCTCATCAATTATGATGATTACAATAAAACAAGTTACCAAAAATGCCCCTCCGTATAAGCGTTTTACCCATGTTAGTTGGCAATATCGAATCAAATGCATGGCATTTAAAAGTTAAAGCAAGAAGGCTTAGTGCAACTGAAAAGCCCTCAAGGTAAATTCAACAAATGAAGAAAATTAAATTGATGAATTAATTTACAACTGTCAACTACTGTACAGTTGGCTTTTTAAATTCTCAATTTACTACAAGTGTTTCTTTAAATGTAATACAAACAAAGAAAATAGCAAAAAGCCAAAAGAAAAAAAATTAGCCCCCGTCTTTCCCACTGCCACATTTCCTACAAATTCATTTCTCTACACGATTTTCTTTGCCACCCCAAATATAGCCTACACTGTACGCTATTTTTTTTCTTTTCTGGACCCTTTTAAACTTGAGTCATTTTCGAAAAACATAATCTTGAAGCAAGAAAAATGAAGACTTTTGCAAAAACCCAACTCAACAGAGCAGCCATTTTTGTTGTGATTTTCTGTGGTTTACATGGCTTCAGTTTTACTGGTAAGTTATCAATTTTTCATGTTTGTGTACATTGATTTTCCTTGAGAGGAAATGATTTTTGATTGTATTGTCTAAAAATGTGATTTTTTTTGTAATTTCTTTATGGTTTGCATGGAAATGGAATCTTGATTTATCATTTAATTGCGTATGATAACTGGAGGGTTCCTTTTGAAGGCAAATGGAACTGGGTCTCTGTTATTTTAGAATTTGGAATTTGGATTTGTCTTGAAAAGCATTTAAGCCAATATAGTTTTGAACTTACACTTTAACCCATGAAGTGGAATTGAATGTAATCTAAAAACATCCATTGTGCAAAATCTAATTGAAAAAAAAATATTATGTTATTTTTATTAGAAAAAATATTCATTGTGTTAACAAGTCAAAGGCTGCATTTGACCCCCTCTAAGGCAACAAATGTGTTATATTAATTTATCTGCTGTAAGTGCAAGTATTCTTCATGAATTGCAAGAGAAGGGACAAAGATACTCCTATATGTGAAAGCCCTATTATCATTTAAAAATGTTGTCAGTAACCCTTTATAAACTTAAAAAATTGATAATAAACCCCCTATAAACTTAAAAAATTGGCAAAACCCCCCTGTGGTTAACTCTGAATTTTCTAACGGGTGTAGTGAGCTGATAAAATGACAACATGGAGGCTTTTTTGCTAATAAAATATACACAAAGGGAGTTTTTTCCTAAAAAGAATTATACTTGGGGTTTTCTTCCTATTAGAAATAATACAGGGGTGTTTTTGCATTTTGCTCAGCAGAATTTATCCTTTGCAAGTACATTTAGATTATTGTATGGAATAAATTTTATGTCTATGATTGACTACAATGTATTTACTTTCAGATACTAGTGTTTAGTTTTTAATTTCTCAAGTGACTATCTTTTTGGTTTTCAAATTTTTGAGTAATTTGGTAAAGACATTGCTCTCTGACTTATAAGCTCTTTTCTTTTATTAATCTAAGTCTAATATGTTGATCTTGACACATTGAATAATATAACTAATAGTTAATTCCTTCTCCATGATATTTTAAATACTCCATAATGATCCAATAACATATGTCAAAGTTGAGCTCAAGAGTTAGATATGCTTTTCTTCAATTTAAATGTTATCATGTTTGTACTTTGTACTCTAAATTTTCATATTTGGACCCTTTATTAACATATTCTCTTCTGCAGATGCTTATGATCCCCTTGATCCTGATGGAAATATTACTGTCAAATGGGATATTATAAGCTGGACTGGCGATGGATATATGGTAAGCGTATCTATATAATACATCCCGAAAATTTGTTTATTGTGTAGAGATAAAAACTTATGTACAATGAATTTGGCAGGCTGTTGTTAATATATACAACTTTCAGCAATATCGACACATTGAGGCACCGGGATGGAAATTAGGGTGGACATGGGCGAAGAAAGAAGTTATATGGTACATGGGGGGAGGTCAAGCCACCGAACAAGGAGACTGTTCCCTATTCAAATCGAACATTCCGCACTGCTGTAAAAGGACACCCACTATTGTGGATTTGTTACCCGGAGCTCCTTATAACCAACAAGTAGCAAATTGTTGCAGAGGTGGAGTCGTAAGTTCTTTGGTCCAAGATCCACAAAACGCAATGAGTTCGTTCCAATTAAATGTCGGACAAGCTGGGACGAGCAATACAACTGTCAAGTTACCACAGAATTTCACTCTTTTAACACCGGGGCCAGGGTATACTTGTGGACGTCCTCGAGTAGTAGATTCGAGCAAATTTCTATCGCCAGATAAACGGAGGGTAACTCAAGCTCTAAGTAAGCTATTTCTTCTCTATGTGGTTTATTCGCTGTTATACTGCTTGCACAGCATTGGTAGCCTCTCTCCGAATGACACATGTCATTTGGAGAGGCCATCATACGATTACCTGATGAAACTAAACACTTTTTTTTTGTTTCTAGTGACATGGAATGTTACTTGCACGTATTCACCGTTTTTGGCTCAAAAGGCACAGTCATGCTGCGTTTCACTCTCATCATTTTACAGTGAAATGATTGTGCCCTGTCCAAATAACACATGTGGCGTTCAGAATAATGCTTGCGTTAAGTAAGCTCTTTTATTCTCCTACAAAGTCATGGTTTCCAATTTCGTATATTCTTTAAAATCAGCTTTATCGTTTCGATTTCCACTCTTACAGATCTGATTCTTCAGACTTAGCTTCAGTTCTTTCAAGTTCGAGCAAGAACAGTTTAGCGCCTGTTGTCCAGTGTACAACACATATGTGCCCTATTCGAGTCCATTGGCACATTAAAGAAAACTACAAAGAGTATTGGCGTGTGAAGATTGCAATCACAAATTTCAATTATAACATGAACTATACGCAATGGAATCTAGTTGTACAACATCCCAATTTCGGCAATGTCACCCAAATATTTAGCTTCAACTACAAGCCCATATCAAACTATGGCCCCATAAGTAAGTATGCCATTCCTTTTACGTATATTTACTAGGCCTACACTCCTGTTCTTATCGATAAAATATTGCACAGATGATACAGCTATGCTATGGGGAGTAAAGTTTTACAATGATATGCTTATGCAACATGGTCCTCTTGGAAATGTGCAATCGGAGGTGTTATTTGAGAAGGATAAAAACACGTTTACATTTGATAAAGGATGGGCTTTCCCACGAAGAATATACTTCAATGGCGACAATTGTGTCATGCCACCACCAGATGATTACCCTCATCTTCCAAACGATAGTGTTCATAGAGTTATTATCTCTTTGCTTAATCTAGTCACGAGTATTGTGGCATCTTTGGTATTCTTACTTGCACGTGAATATTAACGCATACATTCTAAGAAACGGGAACGAGATTTGCCCTCATTTTTTACAAAGTTCATTTAGTTGTATTTATTTGTACTACTGTCCATACAAAAACATTTAATGGAAACCAGAAGCAAAATTATTGCAAATTATATATACAAAACTTCACATTCTTCATTACTTTCTAATCCAATTACATTGATGCACCATGAAATAGGGAAAAGTTGTTAATATTTATATCAGAGAAACACAAAAATTTACAACCATTTTATCATAAGAAAATGATAACAAAGAGCAAAAACATGGTTCCAGAATTTCTTGAAAATGAAATAAGATTGTTTTGTGCAGAGTTTGGTAAAACTGGGTATGCATCCGGAGGAGGAAGCTGACATTCATCACCATTGAAATAAATTTTTCGAGGAAATGCCCAACCCTGTTTCAATGTAAATGTATCCTTATCCTTCTTTAGTAGTACTTCAGTCTGAACATTTCCAAAATTTCCAGCTTCCATAAGCAGATCATTGTAAAACTTCATGCCATAGAACATTCCGGTGTCATCTACGAATCATTCACGGGAATTTGTCAACACTAACAGAGAAACAGAGAGCATATTACAACCAAGAAAAGAAAAAGAAAATGAAGCTTACTTATGGATTGGTATGGAACGAGGGGCTTGTAATCGAAACTAAAAACTTGGGTGACATTATTGAGATTAGGATGTTGAGCCACGAGAGTCCACTGTGTATAGTTCATTCTGTAATTGAAATTAGTTACGGCAATCTTCACGCGCCAATAATCTTTGTAGTTGATCTTTACATGCCAGTGTACGCGTATTGGACACATATGATGAGTGCATTGAAGAAGTGGTGTATTATCCTTTTTCGGAGTGTTTATTCCCACCATTTTCAGCTTGTTCGAATCGCTCCTACATTAGTTTTTACAGAAATTATGAAAAGTAAAAACACAGTTTTACTAGAAAGTGGTAAAGGTGAAAAAGAAATAATGGTTAGTTACATGATGCAATCTTTCTTGTTTTGGCAACCACAAGAACAAGTTGGGCAAGGAGTGATTGTATCATTGTAAAAAGAAGAGAATGAAACACAACAACTTGGATGCTTTGACACCAAAAGTTGTGAGTATGTGCATGTCACATTCCATGTCACTGCATATAATCAAATAAGATTTCTTAATTTACATGCATTTTGCATAGCATTAGGCATTAAGTTTAAAAAAAAAAAAAAGGCCATTTAAGAATTAAAATTCTCACTCAAAGCTTGAGTTTTTCTTCTTCGGTCGGGAGTGAGGTATACGGTAGAAGGCACAATCTTTGCGGGCCCACAAGTGTATCCAGGTCCAGGACCGAGGAGAGTGAAATTCTTAGGGAGTTTTACCGTCTTGTTTGAAGTTCCGGCAAGACCAACGCTAACTTGAAAAGAGGAAACAGCAGAGGAAGGGTCTTGTCCCCACGAGGCTACTACCCCGCCTTTGCAACAATTCGCAATTTGTTGATTGTAAGGTACCCCCGGAAGCAAATCAACCACGATAGGATTTCTCTTACAACAATGTGGCACATTTCCTTTGAATTTCGAGCAATCTCCTTGCTCCGTCGCTTGTGCACCAACCATAGACCAAATCACTTCTTTCTTAGCCCAACCCCACCCTAAGGTCCAACCGGGGCTCATTATGTGCCGATACATTTGAAAGTTGTTCATCGTTACCAAAGCCTAAAATAAATTTTTTAAAAATTGTTGGTATTATTTTTATTTCTTAATTAAATAGGATATTTATTAAGAGAAGATGAACAAAAATGTATGAAGATTCTTACCACATATCCATCAGGAGTCCAAGATATGACATCCCATTTTATTGTAATGTTCCCAAATGGATCCAATGGATCATATGACTCTACAAATATCAAGAAATGTAGTGAATAAGCTAGAGGGATAACAACAAATAAGCACAAATTAATGTTTAGATCAACATATATTTATATATGTATACCTGCTTGGGAAAATATTATCATTAGTAACAAAATAGGCCACAAGGTGGAGTTTGTAGGACTCATTTTGTCGAATCGAACCCGATTAGATTAACAAAATGAATTATCTAGTTAAGTATAAGAACAATGTGTGTGTAAATATGGTTTCACACCTAATGGCTGTTGGGATTTCATATATATATATAGATATATATGGTTTGATCATCTGCAGGTAGATAAGATAAAACAAGCGGGAGACATTTCAACTTAAAAGATTATTAGTCCCTATCCCTGGTGTTACATCATTTTCTTACACCTTTCATTTAATTTTGCTTTAATTCCTTAATAAATATACACTACTTAATTTAGTATTACTCCATGTCATGTCTCTTGTTCTCTATATATATATTACATGTAATGTAATGTAAAAGGTCTTTTCCTAGGAGCTTGGACTTAACTGTAGTTTATTATTCTTATGGGCCTTGATTAATTTCTGAGTATGCTCAGTTGGGCTTTGGGCTGTAGTTTATGCCTTGATTAAGGTGCAGGGTCCAAACTTAAAAACTGCCAGCCCATGACATATCGGTTATGAGTAAAGTTCCAATTGACAACAGAAAAAATCCAAAGACAAAAGTATAGAATTGGAAAGGCCTAGGACGGCTGGCTTTGAAACAGTCGCCCCTCCCCCAAAAATGTAATCTTTCGTTGCCGCTAACGCCTGTCTTGCATTGCCAATTAATTTTCTTTTGAAATAAACATTTAATTATTATTATAATACAAAATCTATATTGAATTATAATCAAATTACAATTAAAATAATAATTATAATTAATCACTATATACTAGTATTAAATTAAAATAAAACTGCATAAATGGAGATGAGCCATGATGACTTTTTAATCATGAAATCTCAATATTATCTACGGATGAGTTCATATGAAATTATACATATATTCTCTCTGTTATAAATAGATATTGTCATTTAGTCATCAAGCTATGGTTAGTTAGTCTAAAGAACATATCCTTTTGGCTTTAATTTAAAATCATCATATATTTACATAAAATCGATTTTCAGGCTCCAACTTTTATATTTATATATGCCTATGTCTTGACAATGAACTTTAATTAAACTAAGGTTCTATGAGTTCGAATCTCACATGAAGTTGTTAGTCTTTCTTTAGCTAGTTTAATAAGTACTATTCGTTTAGTTAATGAATTTTTTTTTTTTTTTTGAGGTAATTGTTAGTTGAATATTATTTTCCATATTTTACTAATGCTTAAATAGATATGTTGTTATAATGATATAATTAAAGTTTCAGACTTTTAATTGTTCTCAACGGTAGCTACTCCTACATTAATTATAGCATTGTGCTATTTAAGTTAAAATTCAATGCTTGTGTTGGAACTTGGAAACTAATTAATATATGAGCAAATTTCAGGTCTATTTGGTGATCCTAGTTGCTACTCATCATCAATGGCGATATAATCGATTGCCCTCAAACGGCAGCTAAGAGGAGGGGGGAAATGGATTTTTCACGCTGGATTCTTCCTTGGACGAAAATGTAACATAATTATATTTAGGCAAAATTGCAGAAAAGGTCCCAAACTAATTGGCAATTTTGGGTTTTCGTCCCACACTTTATCACCTTACCGAATTTCGTCCTGTAATTTTATTTTATTTTGGAATTTCGTCCCGCCGTTAAGTATTAGATGGAAATTGCCACGTGGCCGTTAAATTGCCACGTGGCTGCTTACGTGTCATGATGACGTGGCAATTTTAGCATACCAATTATACAAGATTGCAGAATTAGTCCCAAACTAATT
This sequence comes from Penstemon eatonii, assembly GCA_038501285.1. Classification (NCBI taxonomy): domain Eukaryota; kingdom Viridiplantae; phylum Streptophyta; class Magnoliopsida; order Lamiales; family Plantaginaceae; genus Penstemon; species Penstemon eatonii. The sequence continues at coordinate 43,657,143 of CM076713.1, forward strand.
ACAAATTTTGGTTTTTCGTCCCAAACTAATTACAAATTTTGATTTTTCGTCCCAAACTATATCAATTAGCAAATTTCATCCCGTGATTTATCATTTTGCATGAATTTAGTCCCACTATAAATTTCTAATTTAATAAAAATGAAGATTCAATCTTTTACATTTTCTTTTCCAAGAAAAATATTATAAATACTAAAGTGACAATATTTATAATATTTTAATATTATAAATATTATAAATAAAATATTATAAATATTAAAATAAAACAATATATACGCAATTTTGTCACTTTAAAAATATTTTAAATATTAAAATATTTAAAATAAAACAATATATGCGCAATTTTGTCACTTTAAAAATATTTTAAATATTATTATTATATATATTGTTTAAATATTAAAAATAAAATATTATAAATATTAAAATAAAACAATATATACGCAATTTTGTCACTTTAAAAATATTTTAAATATTAATATTATATATATTGTTTAAATATTAAAAATATTAAAAAATATTTTAAGTATTAAAATATTTAAAATAAAACAATATATACGCAATTTTGTCACTTTAAAAATATTTTAAATATTAATATTATATATATTGTTTAAATATTAAAAATAAAATATTATAAATATTAAAATATTAAATATTATAAATATTGTCACTTTAATATTTATAATATTTTTCTTGGAAAAGAAAATGTAAAAGATTGAATCGTCATTTTTATTAAATTAGAAATTTATAGTGGGACTAAATTCATGTAAAATGATAAATCACGGGATGAAATTTGGCTAATTGATATAGTTTGGGACGAAAAATCAAAATTTGTAATTAGTTTGGGACGAAAAACCAAAATTTGTAATTAGTTTGGGACTAATTCTGCAATCTTGTATAATTGGTATGCTAAAATTGCCACGTCATCATGACACGTAAGCATCCACGTGGCAATTTAACGGCCACGTGGCAATTTCCGTCTAATACTTAACGGCGGGACGAAATTCCAAAAATAAATAAAATTACGGGACGAAATTCGGTGAGGTGATAAAGTGTGGGACGAAAAACCAAAATTGCCAATTAGTTTGGGACCTTTTCTGCAATTTTCCCTTATATTTATATAAAGACAAAAGTATAACATTAAAGGAACATGACTTGCGAATTTCGAACTCAAGTTTGAAAGAATCTTTTTTATATTCCAAAAATACCCTTAATTCCCACCCAAAAAAAAAAATATACCCTTAAAAAGTCATGTTCAAAGCACGTTGGCTTTATTTTGAGAAGAAAGTCGCTGAAAAAATAGAGGTGTAAATGAGCCGAATGATATCGAACGATACGTTATTTAAGTTTGGTTTTAATGTTCACGAAGTCGAGCAAGGACGAGTTTTTATCATACAAGTTCGAGTCGAGTATCGAGTAGTTTGATATTTTTACATGCATTTTTGTTAATTTTTGCTCATCGAGTCGAGCTCGAAGCGAGCTTTAAAATTTATCAAACAAAAATATTATGAAACTTGTTCGATTTGTTTAGCTAATCGAGTTCAAACGAATTTTTATTGAAAGAGTTTGATGAAGTATTGAGTAACTTGTTTAAATTTCAGTCCTATCGAAAAAGGATAAAAGACTGGACAAAATTTGTATTGATGAAAAAAGGTGAACTTTGAAAACGAATGTAGGTAGTTTAAATTTCATTCATATGCCTAACATGAGGGTCGTCTTGAGTGATTTAGTCTTAAACTCCCTCATTCCTTAATATTTGTCGCTTTAGAGTTTTGTACATTTATTAAGGAATTTAATAAATAGCATGAATGATAGGAAAAAGGCAAAAAGATATATCTAAAATATTCTTAATTAATATTGCATTATACTAAATAAATTAGAGTTTTTAGGTGTAATAATTAAAGGTAAAATTGAGAAAAGGGTAATTAATATTACATTGTAATCCTAAATCTACATATATTTTGGGGGGAAAATTCCCTAAAATGGGCAGCAGATCCTCTATACCACATAAATGTACCACATTTGTGTAGACACATGTCAAAACTAAATAGCATGCATTGCATATGATTATATTCTCCACCCTTTCTCTTTCTTATCTCCATTTTTTGTTTTAATATCTCTTATTGTAAATAATAATACTGACTTTTATATATTTAGGCTGCGATTTAATGATATTATATATTTGTGTACCATTATTTGTCTAATAATAATATTTAAAAACAATGCCTTGAAAACCATTTTAAATCATTTTTTAATGATCATTCGATTCATGTGAAATTAAAAGAAAAATTTGTTTAAAGAAATGACGTAGCCTTTTAATATTTCCTTGAAGCAAGAAGAAGTTTTAACAATCCAAAAAAGAAAAAAAAAAAAGGAGAATAGTAAATGAAACAATGAAGTGTATTTTAGTTGTAATTTATATGATATAAATTTAATATTTCAAAAATTAGTGAGTTTGAAAACATGATATAGTTTAAAAATTGAGAATCTAATATCAAATCATATTTGTTGTAAATTTGTGAAGCAATAATATATTATATACATAAAAGAGTAGTCAGTTCCATAAATTTGAATTAATCGAAATGAATTTAATCTATCTTTAGTTTTTTTTTTTTTTTTTTTTTTGAGGAAATATATCTTTAGTTTGCTTGAATGGTAGAAAACCTTTTTTTCTCAAAAATAAAAAGAATGGGATCCAAATGAAAAATGGAATTAATGGTTTAAAATTCCCGTGAAAATCATAATTATGACCTTTATTCTCCATTTTTTTTATTTAGACAAATAATGGTACACAAAAATATAATATCATTAAATTGCAGCCTAAATATATAAAAGTCGGTATTATTATTTGTAAAAAGAGATTTTAAAACCAAAAATGGAGATAAGAAGGAGAAAGGGTGGAGAATATAATCCTATGCAATGCATGCTATTTAGTTTTGACATGTGTCAATTTTATAATGGTGGTACATAAATGTGGTATATTTATGTGGTATAGAGGATCTGCTGCCCCTAAGGCCATCTCCAACCCGGGAGGGGGGTGGGTGGAGATGGGCCTAGCCCACCTCTCCCGGGTTGGAGAGCACTCTGGGCGGTCCAAATTGGGCTGGGCGAAAAATCGCCCAGCCCAGATTAGCGCGTCCCAGACACAATTCATCAGGTGGCGCCACTTGGCGCCACCTGATGGATTTTCTTTTATTTTTTTATTAATTTTTAAATAAATATTAATAAATAAATTAATAATAAAAAAAGTTAAAAAAATTTAAAAAATTAAATACGAATTTTAGTGAATATTTTTACTTTTTGTACAAAATAAAATTTTTTAGTTAAAAGTTTATGAATTTTTTTTAGTACGGATTAATTATGAACATGTGAGCAGTTTTATAATGTCTAATAACTTATGTTGAAGTTTTTTTTCTTCTTATAACAATACCTTATTTATTTTAATTAACTAAAAATAAAAGTTACATTTAATTATAAAAATTGTTGTAGGTTTAATAACAATTTATTTTAAATTAAAGATGTAATATTATTAGATATAAAAATTTGTCATGAAAGTAAAATTAAAAAAAAAATTATAGTATAATAAAATTCTTATCCATTATTAATTTTGAAATTATATATTTGTCTATGAAATAATAATTTATTTAGCCACATTTAAAATTTGATTTGAAATATTATAATTTTATTTAAACTCTAATATAGCATTAATGTTCAATGTATAATTGAGACAAAATGTAGAAATACAATTTTGCATTAAATTATTATTATTATATTATTATTATTATTATTGGTAATACTACTACTACTATTATTATTATTATTATAGATAATATAGGTGAGAGTGGGGAAGGCTTTTTTTTTAATTAATTGGAGGAGATAGCCCTATCGGTTGGAGATGATGCTCAGGGGGTGCAGATTCCCCAGGTAGAGATTGACACCCCAGGGCTGTAAATAGCCCTACGGGTTGGAGATGATCTAAAATGACATATTAAGGAACGGAGAGAGTACTATACGTTATGTGATTGGTTAGTTTATTTTAGAATCAATGTGATTGGTTGTCTTGGATTGGATGAAATTAAATTTGAAAATTTTCGAATTTAATAAAAACAATTAATGCTAATTCTTAACCTTTTTCCGTTTCACTTGCTCCCTAAACCCACTCATCTCTTTCTTTCAAGGACTCTGAACTTTCATTTCATATATTTATAAATAAATCATAACACAACACTTTTTCTCTTCAATTCAATTCATTTTCCCAACAAACACAGAAATTCGTCCTGCCAAATCCGAAATTACTAATGTCTGTCTCGACTCCATCCCTGAAAGATGAGCTGGACATAGTAATCCCTACAATCAGAAACCTTGATTTTCTGGAAATGTGGAGGCCTTTTTTCCAACAATATCATCTCATCATAGTACAAGACGGCGATCCTTCGAAAACCATTAAAGTCCCAGACGGCTTCGATTATGAGCTCTATAACAGAAACGACATTAACAAAATTCTGGGTCCAAAAGCAAATTGCATTTCCTTCAAAGATTCCGCTTGCCGTTGTTTCGGTTACATGGTTTCTAAGAAGAAGTATATTTTCACAATTGATGATGATTGCTTTGTAAGATTTTGTAACCCAACTATTGATTTAAAGTTTTTTATAAGATTTAAGTTTTGATTCTTGGTGGTTCTTAATTTCATGTAAAGGTCAAAAATTGGATTTTTATGCATTTGGGTGTTGTTCATTGGTCTGGTTCTGTTGAATTTTGCGTTTGCTTGACTAAAGTTTTGAATTTGGTGCTATTTATTTTAGCCTCTGCTTTTTTGGGATCAAAAATTGGATTTTTGATACTAAGGATCCTGCAAATTTTATTTGTTGTCTGTTAAAATCTCTTTCGTGGCGGGTTGGTCCATGTCTTTTAAAAGAGATGAGTGCCTTAGGAAAAAAAAAACATACTTTTTCCATATAAGCACTTTGATGTTTCAAAAAGCTATGTCCTGAAGAAAAAAATTCATAATACCCCAGTTGGTGCTTTACTGCATTAGAACAGTAAAAATATGGTCGAACAGTTCATGGTAGATCTATCTAATATTGTTCCCCTCAAAGCACATATATATTCATTCAGGTGTTTTATTTTTTTAACTAACAAAAATTGTCAATAATTGTCATGCATCTATAAATTCATTTGTTTCTAAGATATATAGGGGACCATTATTTTGGTACAGTACTGTTTATAATATTTATTGATAAGCAGGTTGCTAAAGATCCTACAGGCAAGGAAATTAATGCACTTGAGCAGCACATTAAGAACCTTTTGACCCCATCAACCCCATTTTTCTTCAACACCCTTTATGATCCCTACCGCGATGGCACAGACTTTGTCCGTGGTTACCCTTTTAGTCTTCGTGAAGGTGTACCAACTGCCGTGTCACATGGCCTTTGGCTCAACATCCCCGATTATGATGCACCCACGCAGCTCGTCAAGCCTCTCGAGAGGAACACCAGGTGTGGCTAAATGTTGTAATACATAGAAAAAATTACTATTATAACAAACACCATCATAAAGTGTCACAATAGTAGAAATATAACATTTATAATCTGTGACATTTTTTAGAATTATGATTATATCGTATTTTTGTGATACATTGAGCTAAATGCAAAAATACCCTTGTGCTTTGCCTAATTGGCAAAAAAACCCTTATTTTATTTTTATTAGAAAAAATCCCCGTGTTCTTTTTTATTAGTAGAAACCACATTCAATAGGGATTTTATTGTGAAATTTTTAAGTGAAAAGAGAGGTTAATGCCAATTTTCAAAGTTAAAAGGGTGGTTATTGTCTAATTTTTAGGTGAATAGGGGTGTTTTCGCATTTTTTGGAGGGGGTATAATTATCATTTTTCCTGCAAAAAATATACTCCGCTTGGGAGGTTTTTTTTCTTCTAATTAAAATAACACAGCCTTTTTTTCTTTCTATTAATTAGGCAAAGCATAGAGGGTATTTCTACATTTCACTCCTTTTTCACTAAGGAGTTTTATTGTAGTGTAAGATGAGACTGATGAAATGTAGACATTTTTTAGGTTTGTCGATGCAGTTATGACGGTTCCAAAGGGAACCCTGTTCCCAATGTGTGGCATGAATCTGGCTTTTAACCGCGAATTAATCGGCCCAGCAATGTACTTTGGACTAATGGGCGATGGCCAGCCAATCGGACGCTATGATGACATGTGGGCTGGCTGGTGCACAAAGGTACATATTACGTTAGCATTTCCATCAAAATTTCGGAGATTTACCCGTTTAATATCATTCATTAATTATATTGTTTTCTATTACAGGTGATATGCGATCACTTAGGGTGGGGAATCAAAACCGGTCTTCCTTACATTTGGCACAGCAAAGCTAGCAACCCGTTTGTGAATCTTAAGAAAGAGTATAAGGGTATATACTGGCAAGAGGAGCTTATCCCCTTTTTTCAATCCGTGTCCCTTCCAAAAGACTGCACCACCGTTCAAAAATGCTACATTGAACTCTCTAAGCAAGTGAAGGCAAAGCTTGGTAAGGTTGATGATTATTTCAATAAGCTGGCTGATTCTATGGTTACGTGGATTGAAGCATGGGACGAGCTTAACCCCTCGACTGGACTTCCCAATGGCTCTGTCAAGTAGAATTATTTTTATCTCAATTGTTTTAATTTACTTCTTGTACCCGGATAGTAGTTGTTCAAGCTCATGTTAAAAGCTTGGACATATTTGTTTTCAGACAGCAGAGATTATTTGCTAATTATCTCAAGTTCAGAACCATGTTTTGACTATTTGAATTTAATGTATTATTACATAATTAAGCATTATTTAGTACTAATCCGGCCGGCTCGTTAAATTTATCAGCTACTACTACTACTTTATGCTTTCTTGTTTGTCCATTGTGATAGTTTGCAGGCTGGTTTAGGACAAAAACATAGATGAAAACAATGCTATTCCAATATTTTTCTTAATATAATATTATGATATTAAAATCAAATGTGACAAGCTATTCGGCTTCTATAATATATTTTCTTTGAAATATGTATAGCTTCAACTTTTCAATGGTTATACGTAGATGTGATCATAAAAAAGTTTTCACAAGATAGAACTTAGGCAGGGTGTAAATAAGTCGAATATTTTTCAACAATATTTGTTCAAGTCTGATTTGAATTTTGCATCGAGTTTGAAATTATGTTTGAACTTGGTTAATTTGATTATTTCACATACTAAACGAGTTCAAATCAAATATCGAGTAGCTCTTCAAAAGTATCAAACATGAAATATTGGGGGTTTTGGCATTTTGCACCCTAAAATTATAGGGTTTTGGTACTTTGCACCCTGAAAATATAATTTATTTGGCACTTTGCACCCTAATATGTGTTTTAGTGGGAAAATTCATTGATAGAAGGATAGAATAGTTTTTTTCAATTTTTTTTTCACTTTGCACCTTGGCAATATAGATTTTGCACCCTTAAAATATAGAATGTTTGCATTTTGCATCCTAAAATTATGAAATATTAGCATTTTTATCCCGATTTAAATTTTTTGGTACTCTGCACCCTAAAAATATAATTTGTATGACATATTGCACCCTAATGTATTTTTCTTAAACTTAAAAAAAATAGACTCATGAATGTCGGCGATGTAGAGATAAAATGGTCATGTCTATGCACAACAATAATAAACTTTTTATTCTAAATTTATTGTACGTAGTAACTTATTTTAGCATTTTCTCTCTGAAAAATTTAGATTAAAAAAGAACATTGTCTTCAATTTATTTTCAAGTATCCTCAAGCTTATTTACTTTATATCTAAAATAAAAGTTTACGTATCTAACACATTATTATATTGCATATTATTTACATAATTTAGATTATCATATTAAGTCGGGGTTGAAAATGCCAGAAATTATATTTTTTAGGTGCGAAGTGCCAAAACTATATTTCAGAGTGCAAAGTGTCAAAATCTATACTTTTAGGGTTTAAAGTGCTAAAAATATTCGAAAATAACTATTATACTCTTCAATGAATTATTTTTTTCTTCAAAACACACAATAGGGTGCAAAGTGGCAACTAAATTGTATTTTCAGGATACAAAGTGCCAAAACTTTTAAGTTAGAGTGCAAATTAAATGCCAAAACCCTATAATTCCAGGGTGCAAAATGCCAAAAGCCCAAAATATTGTTTAAGCTTTTCCAATATAAAAGTTTGATAAGCCGAGTTCATAAATTAAAATTTTCATTGTTCGAGATCGAGTCGAACATCGAATAATTTAATTTATTTCCAGATCTAAGCTCAACACACAAAGAACAACTGCAGGTTGTTAATCTTGATATCCTTGAACTACAACACTTGTGAGAAGTGATGGAAAATTAATTAAAAAAAAAAGAAATAGTGGCCGGATTAGAAAACAAGAACAAGTGGATTAGAAAAGTTGGTCGTACTTGTATGTATATGGGAGACTCATTAGTGCATATATCTCATTATCTTGTCTTGAGTGGCACATATATAGCAGCGTAATTTTTAAATAATTCAATCATTATATATCTAATAATTAATAATTTCCAGTGCCAATCACTCTCCTAGGCAAGCCAAGTCATATAATTAATATATCTGTTATTATATATTCTGCCCCACTATTTCCATTTTCTTTTTCTTTTTTCGGAACTTCCTTTTAAAAAATTATAAAGTATATGGTTTACTTTAATAGAACAGATAAGTAGATAACCAAGTGACAACTTCACCATTCACCAATCAATTAATTTGCAGTTATGATCATTAAATCACAAATATATCTAGAGAAGGAGACCAACGCAACCTTCCTTATTAAGCATAGAAAGTGCAATTTGTAGTGAAGCAAACCTTTGACCTAATGGCAATTTATCCACTATCTATGATATTGTTAAATTTTTCAAAAAAATGATTTGACAAAAATACTCTTCCTTATATATTATATACTGATATTTTAAATTTAAAAAACTGAAGCAGTTTATTCCTTTGTGTTATTTTACATGGATCAATTTACCTCATATATTATTTCATATGTATCAGTTTATCCGCATATGTTTATAAATGTGACACTTTAATTACCCTCTACATTATTTTATGTCGAGGATTGTGGTTTGTCTTTCTAGGCAATATTTTTCACTCTAACATTCAATTTCGAACGAATGAGTTAATTTACACTCTCCAATAAAATGAGCGAGGTAAACTAATTATTATCTATCTACTTCTAAAAGTGTGAATAATTTAAGTTTTTTTTCTTTTTATGTGAAGACAAAAATGCCCTTATTCAAATTGTAAAGTATATTAATAAAATATAATTAGACTTGAATCTTCCTTCAATTTTCTCATCAAAATTTTGGTAGGAAAATATTTTAAGAAAATTTGTAACTTCCTTTCCTCTTAACCAATTGGACCATGAATACGGAAGAAAAACAAAAGTATATTTAAATTAGTCATAAAGTTTTATTATAGTTATTTACTACAAAAACTCCAATAATTAAGAAATTAATTCTTACATCACTTTTATAATTTCATCACTGTTCTCCTATAACACTTAAAAATAAAAAAAACACTATTATTTTGAATAGTTGCTTAAATATACATGTAAAATTTATAATGTATTTTCAATATGTTGGTATGTAAAAAGTATTATTTGTTTCATTTAAAGATTTAGGGTATGTTTGGCATAGCGGTTAAACCTCATAAAATCACTTTTAGATCTCTATTATGATTTTTGAAGTGTTTGGCCCAGATTATAAAAATTGCTTTTGCTCAATCGTGATTTTCATGGTGTTTGGCCCCCAAGATCATAATCGCTTTTGGGATCTCGAGAAGCAAAAAATCAACTTATTTTAGAAGCTGCTAAAGTGTTACTTTTGCAAAAGCTATTATACAAAAGCGATTATTCTATAATTAAATTTTATTATAATCAATTATTACCAAAATCAATTTTAGTAAAATTAATTCTCCTATAATTGCTTTTCGAATCGCTAGGCCAAACTCACCCTTAGTACAATATGTCACTCCTTAAAAAAATCGAATTCTCTTAAATATCATAAACTCTATTAAAGCACATCTTACATATGAACAAAAATGCTTATGACTTAATGAATTAAGTAATTTTTATTTGACATGAGAAACATTACCTCAAATTTTCATGAATTTCTTTTAGAGAAAAACGTGTGGAATAAGTGAAAAATGGATGAAAATCAATGAAAGTTGATGAAACCGATCAAATAAATTTTATGTAATTGATGAAAACATATGAAATCGATTTGGATGAAATTTATGAACACTGGTGAAGTAGGTGAAAAAATGGGTGAAATCGGTAATAAATAGTGCTGATAAAATCAATAAATACATGTGAAATCGATGAAAATTTGGGTGACATTTGTGAAAACATGGGAAACAAATTGGTGAAATCAGTAAAAAAACGGGTGAAATATATGAAGAATGAGTTAAATCAATGAAAAAATGTTAAAGTCTGAAATAATGTGAAATCAATGAAAACTAGTGATATAATTCGCCGCCTCACTAAAACATTCGTAAAAGCAAGTCTTTCCTTTTTGAAAATTTCAGGAGTAGTAATAAATATTGGGTGATTGTATATTATGAAAATTAATCTAATTGACTTCACTATGTCATACGTAGTCGGTCAAATATCCCTAGAAAAGATACAATAATTATTGCTCATTAAGTGGTACGGGTATATATAAACCAGTCGAGTAGTGTCGAATGACATGCTGTGCAATTTTGGTTAAAATTATTGAGCTTGAGTTTGCGTTTAAGCTTGATTTAATTGTTAAATGAACCGATCGATCAATCTCAAATGAGTCTGAGTCGAGTATTGAGTAAATAAATAATTTTATTTGTAAATTTTAGCTTATCGAGTATGACCTCGAGCTGAGCTTGAAAAGTTATCAAATAAAAAATAATGTTCAAACTTATTTTTTTGTATGACAAATCGAATTCGAACAAACTAGTATGGTACGCTATTAATAGTGGTATAGAGGATCTTCACCCACAATTGAAGTATGTTGTCACACTAGTTTGTTAGTGTTTTACACTTCCTTTGTTGACTAGTCTGTATGTGATTCATACTGATATATTCCTTTTTGGCCCTCCTAGTATTTAGATCCAGGTTGTACTGCTTTGACTCCGGGTAGGGAGCATGCAGTGTACATTCACCCTTTGTGACCTGCTTCACATTACATATTTTTCTCCCTGCACAAAGGGTGTTTCATGTTTGTTCTTTTGGCCCTCTCACGTGTATGGTTACTTATTACTTGTTCTTTAATGTTTGGATTTGTATGCTCTTGATTGTTATCATATGCATAACTTAATTTGAGACCCGGCCGGTTGGATTGATGTGTGTGTGGAGTGTTATTCATACCATATGGAACTTGAGGAGGAGTTTTCTGCTGCTTAGATCCTCCCTTGGCTTGAATTGGTTGGTTTTAGGTGGTAGGGATTGACCTTGCGTGACATTTTGCCAATTTGTTGGCTTTTTCTTTCCTTGCCTCTGCGTGAGCCTTTTACTTTAATTGCCTCTGCGTAGTCGGTTTTCTCTTGGTTTGGTACTTTGGCCTTGCATGGTCTTTGATTGTGTGTTGGCTTGTTATTTTGGCCTTATGTGCAGTGTTTTAAAAATCGGACCGGATCGACCAATTTAACATGTAATCGATTACTAATTTGGTTAGGTCAATCCTCCAAAATCAGTAATCCTCCTGCCAGTTTGAACCGAGAAAACCGGTGTATCAGTGAACCTATTGAACCATTGGTTCACTTATAACAAAAAAAAAAAGTAGGGGTTTTTTTACTCATTTTTTTCTCCAATTTTAGATATTTGAAAAAAAAATTATGTGACAAAATTCATCCAATATTTTTTCTTTTCTATAGGTGATTAGTAATAAAATTTTGAGTTTGTATTATTGCTTTGATATATTATGTTATCATAGTTGTAATTTTGGATATTTTGTATTTATTTTGATTTAGGTCTATGTTTTGGATATATGGTGGTTCATTTTGGAGTTTGTTTTCTTCTTGTTGAATATTGATGTGATAATTCTTATTTGAACATATTATGTTGGATTTAGAATTGCATAATTACTTTTGTTTGTTATATTTTTAATTATTTTGATGATTTGTTGTCTACTAGCTAGTTGTGATTTGTGAGATAATATTTAGTTTATGAAAATAACTTGAAAAGTTTGGATAAGAATTAATTTTTTAAAAGGTTGATTACATACATTAAAATTTAAATTATATATAATTTCATAATGAAGGTGGTTAAAACAATTAAAACCGATCCAACCAATAACCAATAGAACTACTGATTCGATGTCCGATCTGATTTTTAAAACATTGTCTATGTGGTCTCTTAATTTTGTTTTCTCTTGTTGTTGTTTGCCCCATTTTCCTGGGATACTTTTGAACCCTAATTTATTTTCTGTTTTGAGGGCCTAAATAAATTATGGTTTCCCTCACAACATTTCATATATATATATTACTATATATATACTATTCACATATATAGTAATGTCAAACATATTGCTATAAAGGGCAGTGTCACACTAATAAAGATTAATGAAGCATAAGGGGAAAAATTAAAATTGTGAAAAAGGGCAATTGGTTAAGAAGGAAATAACTAGATTCCCTTGACGTACAACCCATGACGCACGTGTACGGACAGTTATTCCAAGTTACGTGTAGCTAATTTAACAAACCATTCTAATTTTTGAATATTCCCAAAAGAAAAAAAAAAGAAGTTTAAATTCCTCCAACCAATCACAGGTCGACAACCACTTCGACGAAACCACCCTGGTTTTCCAATACCACCCATAAAACACATCAGAAACTACTATATAAAAGTACTAATCTATATATCATATCCTCAACTTGCCAATTTTCTTTATTTTTTTTTTTTTGAATTCCCCAACTTGCCAATGAAAAGGTACACTTTCACACATATTTATAACACAAAATCTTTTTTCTACTATGTACTTTTTACTAAATGTGGTGAGAAAATAAATATCTGAGTGGTGTGAAGAAAGCCAGCACATATATATGGAAAGAGCAACTCATTTCTTTCTTTACAATTTCAAAGCGGCATACAATTGTACTATATAGGTTAAGAGGAAAAAGATTATATTTAAGAAAAAAAAAGAAGAGGAAAATGGGAAGAGGAAAGGTACAGCTGAAAAGAATAGAGAACAAAATAAATCGACAAGTAACGTTTTCGAAGAGGCGATCAGGGCTTCTGAAGAAAGCTCATGAGATTTCTGTTCTTTGTGAAGCTGATGTTGGTTTAATTGTTTTTTCTACCAAAGGAAAGCTTTTTGAATATGCCACTGACTCATGGTATGTATTTATTAATTATGTATATATATATGTGTATCTTCTAATTTATTTATTTATTAATTCCTCAATAAATTTCTCCAAACTTTATCCTGTTTGTGGTGCTTCCTAGGTTTAACTTTTTGTCATACAGTGCCATTTTGAGTATTTAATTTCTTGTTTTTAAAATTTCTATTTTTTTTATTTTATTATTATTATTTTATGGATCACTTTCTGTATTTTCCTCAAGATTTTCTTTTTTTGCATGTTTTGTCAGATCCGAGTGCATATATATTTGTTTAAGATGTTCTATGTAGTGACATATATATTGGATCTCTTTTGTTTGCAGACATTTTGTTTTGGTTGGTTTCGTGTCCAATACAGATTCATTCTGCAGTGTCATGCAAAAGTTTAATTCTATAGCCTTTATTTATTTATTTTTTAAATCCTAATTTATAATTTTATAGAAAATTATAAAAAAAAAACCCACATTAACTTTGTTTTGTTTCTTCCTTTCTATGGTCATCTTTCATTTTGCAAATTTGTCCTTTCAACTGACCGATGTTATGTAGAGAGGTGTCTTGTTTTCCATTTAAAGGTTTAGTCGACGTACAATTATGTTTTATTATATTAATATAGTACTATAATTAATAGTATATTTCTTTTTGGATACCCTAAGTCTGTAAGAATGAAAGTTGTATAGAGGCGCGCATTACACATCGTACAATGATATTTTATACTATTATAATTACATACCTATACAATATATATATGTCTACTGTTTGGATCTTAGTACTTTCATATATGTTCATTAATTATTTACTGTTATAATTTATTATAAATACACACTGACAAAGTAATACTTCTATATTTATACCCCTAAAACAAGCCATTATTCATTTCTTTTTAGTATTCTTCTTCAAAGGGTTCTAGATCACGTGCTTAAGTACTTAATATCGGAAATTTGCTTGGTTTTATTATATTAAACACGGGCCAATTTCATTCTTATTTTTTTTTTAACATACCTAATTCCATTTAGTTAACCTACTGTTGTAACTTAATTACAAAAACAATGATTTTATTTTGCTACCAATTAGTGCACTCTACTTTACTCATGATCTTTTAATTCACTTTGCCAAGGGTTAAATAATCCCTCACTCACACCACCCAACACAAGTACTTGTTTGCTAAGTATTAACGTCCTTTAATTTGTAAATGACCATCCAACCCTGCACCCCATATTTGACTTGTTTAGTTGTACTTTCTGGGGTTAGTTTTAGATATTTAGTGGATTTTTTTAAGGTGTTTTTGGTTTTTATGCATTTAGAGAAAATGTTTGATTAAGTTTCTAGAGATGAAAATGAATAATAAATTATGGTTGTATGAAATATGTTAATATTTTTTCTTAGAGATTATGAAAATAAGAGAAATATGATAATATATATGCTATTTTAGGCTAAACCATATTGTTATATAAACTTTTTGTTATTAGAGAAATAAAAATAACAATAGGTAAGGAAAATATATTTATTTTAAATGTGTCAAATTAAAGTAAAGTTAAGTTTTTTTTTTTTTTTTTTTGATATAAGTGAGAGTAATTTTTTAATAAGAATTAAATTTGAAACCAACAAGATAAATTAGAAATTCAACCCAATATTTAAAGCATTTGAAATACTACTTCCAAATCCTACATAAATTCCTCGGTCCAAATCATCAAGGCCTAGAAAGTTTTATAGGTTGTAACCCTTGAGTAGTCCAAATGAGTGTCATAATTAAAGTTCCCATGCTTTCTTTTACCTGAAAGCTTTAGATCCTATTTGAAAGAAGGGTTTTAGTTCGGTTTCGTGAGTTTCGATTTCAAAAAGAATGATTTGAGTGGTTTAAGTGAAATATTTGAAATTCAATTTGATTAGATTTTGGATGTTCAATTTGATACCTCACTTGAGATGAGTTTGGATGTTTGGGGTTTGGGGGAGAAAAATAGATGGTATGTGTCAAATCAATGTCTTTTTAATAGAAAGAATTTAGAGAAAAAAGTAGATGGTAGGTGTTCAATCAAAGTTTTATAGGTTTCAAGAGTTTGGATGTGAATTTCTGAATAGGTTTGTGGTGAGTTTCATGAGTTTTGTGAAATTCCATTTGAAAGAGTTATGACTCAGTTTTGCGAGACCGTGAGATTAGATCAAAACACATCCACATAAACCCTTAATTACCGTAATTTCTCATTGAAATTAGGTTTTATATATATTTGGTTAGTGTCATTTAGCCAAATGCATTGCATATGTTAGATATTCTTTTGTTTTCTTTTAGTACCTAAAATTAAATTTGAGTATTTTGAGTTTGATTTCAGCATGGAAAGAATCCTAGAACGATATGAAAGATATTCATATGCTGAAAGGCAATTGACAGCACCTGACCTTGATTTCCCGGTATGTACATATCATACACGTGGAAATGAATTTTCAGATGAATATGCCATTTTCTTTATGGGACATATAAAGACAAGATTTATTTGCAATTTGAATAAAACTTTTGACTTCAGGGAAGCTGTACTATAGAACATGCAAAACTAAAGGCGAGAGTGGAGGTTTTGCAAAGAAATCAAAGGTGATCTTTATTCTAATTGAACATAATTTTATTTTATTTTCATAGCCATTACATATTTGTTATTGACAGTGAAATATTAGTGACAAAATACTTTCCTTTAAAATGATTTTGTCACTATATGTATCACTTCTTCCTATCACTAACAACATAATTCCTATGAAATAATAGTTTCCGATATTTTGTCCCTTTTTGTATTTGTTATTAAATGAACATTTTTTATTTTCAGTAGTTCCGTTAACGTTGAAATGATTATAGATAATTCTTTATTAATAGTAACAATTTTTCTTTTGGTAGAAGTTAAGTTTTTTTTTTTTATGCTTAAAATTGAGCTAATTAATATAATTATACATTTAATTTTGCAGGCATTATATGGGAGAAGACTTGGATTCACTTTGTCTGAAGGAGCTGCAGAACTTGGAACATCAACTTGATTCTTCCCTTAAACAAATTCGCTCACGCAAGGTACGAATACATTATATTACTATATTACTAGTGGATTAATTAATTAATTATCTCAACTAATTTAGTTTCACTTTCTGAAGCAGTTAATTAATTATTTACTAATTAAAGTAGCCATTTCTTACTTGCAGAACCAACTCATGCATGAATCCATTTCTGACCTTCAAAAAAAGGTGACCACTTTTACACAAACCTTTTATTCTTGGGAAAATTAGTACCTACCCCAGTGGATTTAATCCACCCGGGTGTTGGATGAATGCCACATGAGCATGTAAGGACAATTTTTTTATCATTTCATGCCTATGTGGCATTCATCTAACCCCAATTGATTAAATACACTAGTGTAGGATCTAAGTAACCTTAGACTATACTAAATTAGCTACATATGTATATATATAGTTCTACTAGTTAAGTAAGAGGCATTGTTAACATTCACCAACAAATATAAATTATATTCTTGCAAATTTTCACAACATTTCTAGACTGGAAAACAGAATCTAATAATATTAAAGGTAACATTATAAGATCATAAAGTCATTACTAATTCTAGAATATAAAACAGGAATTTAATAATTATATTAAAACTGATACTATAAATTTAATATATAATAATTATAACATTAGCTAGCAAAAGGTTTCTAAATTAAGTCTAAGGTTAGTAACAAAAATGCAATCTATAACTTCTATTGACACTAATAAAATCAAACTTAATAGGTGTAAAACATAGAAACAGTAAGTAATTAAGATTGAAATAATCCAACATATATACTGATAAATTAAAGATTTGGGTTTGCAATTAATTGTTCAATCTAATGAAGATTGAACAATACCTATGTGTGTCACATAGGCTTAATAACAAACGGTAGAATATATATGATTAAAGTACGAAGAAAAAAGTGTGCTTACATGACTATAAGCACACGATCGAATTGATAATTCAACAAATGGAAACTACTCTTTCAATAGAATTTGAAAGAGACTAGTTGAAAATTGAAATACAATCATGGAGTTTTGAAGAAATTCCATACGATCATAATTTGTTGATTAATAATGTTTCTAGCAGTACATGGAGCTATAGAAATAATGGAACTGATTCGTCCCCAAGTTAGACGTAATTAAGATCCAATTTTGAGAATTAAAGTGCGTGACTGCAGAGTGAAGTCCAATATATGAATAAAGACGTGTGAATTCCACACGGAAGAATATACCCCATATTAATTAACCTGGAATTTCGGGACCATGTAAAATTATAGAAACAAAAGGTTGGAGAAAATTTTGTCTGTTTATTTCAAAATTTGGATTTTGGAGTTCAAAATTGTGTAAAAAAATTAACTAAACCTTCTCTGAAAAATATATTTTTTAGCCGAGCTGGCCAGTCGTGCGGCGACAGTGCACGAAGGGTTAACCTCAACTGGTACACGTGAACTTGATGCAATACAATGTGAACACACATAAATAGATACTCAAACATATTAAGTGTCACAATTTACGTACACAAGTATACATGTCGCAAGTAATATAAAACGGTAAGTACTTGCCGAGTATCATCTCCCAACGAATGGGTAAAAAGTAGGAATATACAAATCAATTGAGGGTCTATTTCATCTAAGAACGCTAGATACAAAATGAATTCAATCCGAATTTAGTATAAGGGTGATTTTATTTAGCAACTACGAGCACAAAAAGTAATCTAACTAGGAAAGCAAGTCAATGGGGGAGTTAATTATTCGGTTAGGAGGATTCATGTACAATCAATTAAAGAGGATAAATCATGCGGATGTTAGTTTAGCTATGCAAACGATTCTAGGTTTACTTATTCGTGAGTTCTTATTAGTTAAGTCTCCTTCTCGGTCTCACTTAACCCTACCAATCCCAAATTCTCTACCTTCGGATCACTCGCAAACCCCACTGTCACCCAGTGCGCTAAGAAAAGTCTGAATTCTCGTCATTCAAAAGACTCTAAGGCATATCGTTGTCACCCAGAACCTAACTAACCCAAGTTACCCCGAAATTGTGTGATGATGTTGAACCCAAGTTGTCAATTATTCACGAGCGAACTAATTATATGAGCATGGATCACTCTATGTATATCCCTATCCTAGGTCGAAATTCATAAATTGTCACTAGCCTAAACTTCAAAGTCATATGTTGGATGCATTCAAATGTAGAATTAAGCTCAATTTTATATGATTACAACAAATTAAAGTACTTAGACAATAATCTACTATAATCATTGGACAATTAGGGCAATTAAACAAAAGAACCAATAATTCAAACATAACTCAACATCATCACACCATTCATCAACATAATAACATCAAAACATATGAAACTGGAGAATCAACAAATCCACATAATCATGCTTCCAAGTTGAAAATAACAATATCATCATCCATCATCTAATAATTGGCAACTAGGAAAATGAAAAGGATATCACCTAATTGGAACACCAATCTGTAGAACAAGCTATAACTCTTCATGATTAAACCCAACATAGAAACATCAACTGACAATCACCAAATCTAATCATTGACAATTAGAGGGATTGAAATGATTTCATCTAATTGAGCAAAATCACGAAGACTTGTGAGATGGATTCTTCTTCCATTCATCACTACATAATCATTCCCTAATGGAGGTGATTAATTTACCCCTTGGTGGAGTCTTCAATAAGAGACCTAAAATAACTAATCTACTATAATATGAATCTAAGAGTAATTAGTGTTTTACATTATAAATTGAAAGATAAAAGTAAACCTTAGAAATTGGGATCTAGGAATGACTAGGTAGATCTAAGAGTAAATGTGTGTAAGATTTTTCTAGTCTCCCAAATGATAATGGAAGCTCCTACATATATCCTTCATGAGCTAAGTTAGCCCTAGATGTGATCCGTTGATTAAGGAACCCGATAATGCCCTTAAAAACGCGGAGTTTTTGCTGATAATTCGCCCTCACCGCGGTGAGTTTTTCTTCTCACTACGGCACACTTTGAGCAGTGAGTTTATTGCTTTGCTGCACTTCCTTTTGGGCAGCATATCTTTTGATTCCGAACTCCGATTACAGATCTGTAAAGTCTGTAGCATAGCTAACTCCCTCTTCTATGACATATTCAAATTTTAGATCATTTGGATCATCCATGATAGAATGAGCAACTATCTATATTCTTCAGCATTTTAACTTCGGGTTCTCCTTTCTTTTGAGCTCTTGTGTTGCATCTACGGCATCTGAGTCTTGATTTGATGTAATTATATTGAATTTTATCCTCGGACTCCTATTTAGCCTTGCAAATTCCTCAAACCTACAAACAGAACAACAACACAACAAAAACGACAATAACAAAAGAAAACACCAAAAAACCTAAAGATATGCCATAAGACAAAAACAAGTAAAAGATATACAAAAACAGACAAGACTCGAAGAAAAGCTTTCATCAAGCTTTATCTTCATTTTCTTTCAATTCTGGAAGTAATTTTAAATATCGTGTTTAATTATTTTATTTTTATGATGGTTTATGCCTTTGAAATATATATAGTCTTATATAAAATTATTATTCAAAAAAATCGCTAGATTGTTTAGTATTGTAATTCATAGATAGTAATATATATAGGTTGGCTGGTCAATCATAGTAAGTAATCAAAAAGTATAATACGAAAAGAGATGACTTGACAATCATTCTAATTTTTCTTTGTTGAGTGAAACATTGAAAACATTGTTATATTATTAAAATTGTTCAATTACTAGTAAATTACAAACAATGTTGAACCAAAAAATTGCAAATAATATCTTCTAACGAAGCTAGTTTTAAGCTAAATAATAATTCACACTTTAAACGATCATTTTACATGTATACTTCTTGATTAATGAATATTTGATTTCTTGATTAATAATATCTTCCTGGCAAGGCTATATTATATGCCTTCTTAACTTTTTAACGTGAAAAGAGAGTGGTTTTGAATTGTGGTTATGTGATTCAACACAGATTAATTACAAAAAAATGTAATTTAGGATGATAATCCAGAATAAACCTGACCTTGATGCTATATCAGATAATAACCGCATCCAATTTATTAATTGAATTGTTGCAGGACAAGGCATTGCAGGAGCAGAATAACTCGCTTGCAAAAAAGGTAAAAAAAAACTCTTTTCATTTTTTGAGATGCATATATATATATAGACATCCATCTATAATCTGAATTTGACATGTAAGCTTTGGATTAATTTTGCACAAATATATATATTGTCAAGGCAATTTTTTGATGGAGCATTGATTAAATATATTTATATATATTATTTGAATTCAGATCAAAGAGAAGGAAAAAGAATTTGGTGAAACCAGTATTAATCAATGGCAACAACAAAATCAGCATTATGACTTGAACACCTCTTTTTTTGATGCAATACAACAGCCTATCAATCTCAGGTAACACCCTATATATATATAATATATGAACTGTATTTGTTTTAAATTTAAATTTTGAATGTTGTATACGTCTGTTTAAAGTGAAGAATTGTGTCTAGCAGGAAAAGACACAAATTTTCTATCTATCCATAAACAGGAAATACAATACAAGAAAACATATATTTTTCATGTTCACCAAATTATTTATATAGTATTTGTATGAATGAAAGTATTGATATGCATGTATATATATAATTAATTTTAATGCAGTGAAATATACGAAACTCAGGGAGTGAATAATGGAGAAATTGAAGGAACTCATACCCAAAATCAATCATCAAATACGGTAATGCCCCCTTGGATGTTACACCACATTCATGGATGAAGGATATATATGTCATCATATATATGAGTACAATTAGTTTCTTTCTTGGATTTAATTAAACCTAAGCTTTGTATAAATCTGGCTAGCTTAATTAATTATTAAGAACTTACTTTTTGCTACATCATTTTGTGGAGGCCGGCCAACACTATGTAAAATGATCAGTGGGAAAGGGAGGAGGAAGAGGAAAAAAAAAACTTTATATATATATATATATATATATAGACTTATGTGCTATATATATGTCTGTCTCTTAGTTTTCTTGTTGCTTATGTAAATAGAACAATTTGTGGAGGACTTATCTCCACACATGGTTAATATTGTTCAGATTTTGTGAAATGACAATTTTCTTCGTAGAAAGTTACTTCTCACTTAAGATTTTGATATAATACTTGAACAATTATTTAAACTAATTATATGACAAATACTCAAAGTTTATGCTGCAGGCTTTGGATTTTGAATTAGTACTTTAGAAATAAAATATTTAGGGTACACTATTTATTTGAGGTAAGAATGGATCGACGATATTTAAACTAATTGCTTTGATTATATAAATTGACTCACAGATATAATGACAAGGACATCGGCAAAATAGCAATTTACGTCCACTAACTTTCACTAGTCCGCAGAATTAGGACACTTAATTTTCTAGCAAGCAATTTACGTCCCTTAACTTTCACTGGTATGCAGAATCAGGACACTTAATTTTTCAGCAAGCAATTTACGTCCCTTAACTTTCACTGGTATGCAGAATCAGGACACTTAATTTTTCAGCAAGCAATTTACGTCCCTTAACTTTCAGTGGTCCGCAGAATCAGGACACTTAATTTTTCAGCAAGCATTTTTGGTCCCTTAACTTTCACTGGTCCGCAGAATCAGGACACTTAATTTTTCGATAAGCAAAATACATCCTAATTTTTCTATACCCGCAATTTTACTCCACTTAACAAAACAAACACCCACTTGACAATCACTTAACAAATCGTCTACAACTATTTAACAACATCAATATTAATTTAAATCCCCAAATTAATTGTCCAGCTGGCAATTATCGAATTTTCAGCGAGTTGTGGACTAAAATTGTGGCCAAGTGGACTAAAATTGTAGGTATAACAAAAGTTATAGATTTCGCATACCAGTGAAAGTTAAGGGACGTAAAATGCTTGCTGAAAAATTAAGTATCTTGATTTTTCGGACCAATGAAAGTTAAGGGATGTAAAATGCTTGCTGAAAAATACATCATAACTTTTATATACCCGCAATTTTACTCCACTTGACAAAACAAACATCCACTTGACAATCACTTAACAAACCGTCTACAACTATTTAACAACATCAATATTAACAGTTGGCAATTATGAAATTTTCAGCGAGTTGTGGATTAAAATTGCGATCTAGTGGACTAAAATTGTAGGTATAAAAAAGTTATAGATTTCGCAGACCAGTGAAAGTTAAGGGACGTAAAATGCTTGCAGAAAATTAAGTATCTTGATTTTTCGGACCAATGAAAGTTAAGGGATGTAAAATGCTTGCTGAAAAATTAAGTGTCCTGATTCTGCGGACCAGTGAAAGTTAAGGGACCTAAAATGCTTGCTGAAAAATTAAGTGTCCTGATTCTGGGGACCACTGAAAGTTAAGGGACGTAAATTGCTTGTTGAAAAATTAAGTGTCCTGATTCTGCATACCAGTGAAAGTTAAGGGACGTAAATTGCTTGCTGAAAAATTAAGTGTCCTAATTCTGCGGACTAGTAAAAGTTAGGGGACGTAAATTGCTATTTTGCTCAAGGACATCGCTCTTAATTATCTAGGACACATAAAACAAAAATATATATATATATATATATATATATATATATATATATATATATATATATATTAAACCTACTTATAATTAATCTCATAACAAGGTATATATATGCTCACTTAAAAGCATTTCTCGTACATTCTCATTTGTCTAATCTTATCATACTGACTTAAACATCGAAAAATCATTATGATCGGTGTGGCCTAACGTTTTTATGAACTGCAAGTCGCTCCCAATTACCACAAGGATATCTCCAAAGACCGTACATTGTAATCTAATTATCCCGATTCTTATTGATCCCAAAATAACAATGGCCGGTAGGGACATAACCGTAACCTCTATCAAGATAACAACATACTTGATAACCCTAGCTTAACAAGGTAAGGCCGAAAATGAAGTTGCGCCCCCATTAATACTATGATTGCACATGAAATTTCGACAGCATTAGCTCCAAAGAACAAATCATGATTGGGGCAACAAGTGGTTCACAAATTTTGAAGTAAGAGTGATCAACAAGACTGAAAGAAAGCTTGATGCCTAGACCTAACATTGACAAAAATTCCTACATCAGTTCGCGGTCCAAAGAAGGCTGGACAATCTGTTCGCAAGTAAATCAACCAATTCATTACATGTCTACAATGAAATAATGAAAATTTAACTCATTCTAGTAATAGTACTACTAATAATAATAATATCATGTAATGGATAAGGCATTTGCTGACTTTTTAGTTGACTATATATGGTAACTAACCTTAAAATTTAAATATCTTAATGATTAGATAACGAATAGTATTCAATAACATATGAACAAATTGTTGATCCATAATCCATTGCCAATTGAATTACATGATTGACGTGCCAATTCAATTACAAAGGGAGAGGATGTGCGTGCAAGTCATAATGTCTCTCAACCGGGGATCATAATAGAATTTCTGCCCGACCAAAACGGATTTGGACAAAAGAATCCTTAATGAATACATGACTATATGCACGTCTACCTGACACCAACTTTGACAAATATACATAGATTTTATATATAAGGCAATTATTGTGGTTGGCATAGAAACACTGTTTTCACATACTAAAATCATGTTGACCATTACTTGCTTAAATAATGTTAGCAGACCTCTTTAACATACGTTAGTTTTTCCAAAAAGTTATTATATTTTGATTGAGTTAATAGCAAATTACTCCATGTGTTATTCTTAAAGACAATTTACCCCTGCGATAAATTAAATGACAATATAACTCCTATGTTTTTATAAAAAGGGTTCACTGCCTCTTTCTTAGTCTTTAATAATTGTGGACGAAATCACAAGAGAGTACAGTGACCATTAATAAATATCACAGGGAGTTATAGCATTTCACACGGGTAAAGTGAATGAATTATGTAAATGAGGTTTAAATTGATCATTTTTTGCATCAAAATGAAGTCTAACTCGTAATGTTAAGAAAGAAGGAAACACGCTCGTTTTAATTTTTCACATTAGAGTCATACGAGTGTTTTTGAACTACATGGGGGTAATCTACAAAAAAAAAAAAAAAACAAAACCCTAATTTGATTTCTTCGTGGGGACAACAAATGACTAGTCCTTGAATGTTGGGGTCATTTTCATAATGACTCGGCACAGCATATATTTCAACAACCAGTCTAGAAAGGGTCATTCTGCTTCATGGTAGGCACGATCTAAATGTCCCACCTTAGAAATAAAGGAAAAAAACAAACTGAAGCAAGAAAATGATTGGCATGACTTTTCAAGATTGCAGCTCGAATTAAATAGAGAGGCAACCGTGCAGTACACACACATATATATATATATATACACATAAAAATACAAGCTGAACATAATACAGACACACACAACACAAACTATTCACCTTAAGTACGAGACGGGAATGCCGGGACTGTGCATGAGTCGAGCTGCAACACGTGTCGGAGTTCGTGTAGGTGCACGTGGTCGTGTCCGTTCACCTTCTCAGCTATACAAGAAGACAGTTACAGATGAAGAAAAGTCGGAGCTTTCTAATGAATCGAGGTTCAATAGTTATTTGCCGGAGTCTGAAAGTGGAAACAGAGTCATGGTTGTGATTGATTCTAGCCCTGAAGCTAAAGGAGCTTTAGAGTGGGCACTTTCACACACTGTTCAAAACCAAGATACAATTATTCTTCTACATGTAGCCAAACTAGGTACAACCACATTTTTGTCTAATATTCATAATTATGATGTAATATCTATCTATGTAGGGCTTACGATTTTCGTTTCTCAGTTGGAAAAACTAATGGAGAGATCGATCAAAGGGCATATGATCTTCTTCGCTCCACAAAAAATACGTGTGAACTGAAAAGACCTGAGGTGAGGAACACTTCACCTTGAAACTCTAGAGGAAAGACAAAAAGTAGGGTAACATGCAAGACACTCCCTAGTGTTATGTGAAATTTGCACGAAACTATCATGTGAATTGTTTATTGTAGAGAATCCCCCTATACAGTTAAATATTTTGTACGAAACCCCCCATAAATACATACAAATTAAGTAGTCAAAATTTGTACAGATGGAGAGTTTAGTGACAAATATTTAATAGTATAGGGGGCTTCTATGCAATAAACATTTCAACAGTGGGTTTTGTTGCGAATTTTTAAAAGTACGAGGACATTTTATGCAATTTACATTCACATGATAGTTTCATGCAAATTCATTCACATAACATAGGGGAGTGTTTGCATTTATCCCCAATAAAGTAAGATGTAAAAATGACTAAAATAAGTATTTGATGCATGTAATAGGTGCGTGTTGAGATGGCATTGAGGGAAGGACATGAAAAGGGAGCTACAATTGTTGAAGAAGCAAGGCGACTAAAGGTCTCGCTGCTGGTTTTGGGACATAAAAAGCAGTCGCTGATGTGGCGCCTCCATATGATCTGGACGAGAAAAAGGACTTCAAGCAGGGTTGTGGATTACTGCATACAAAATGCTAATTGCATGACAATAGCAGTTAGAAGGAAACACAGGAAATACGGAGGATATTTAATCACCACAAAGCGTCACAAGAAATTTTGGCTTCTAGCTTAATTATAAGCATGTACTTTCAGTTGTGCTGATTACATAACAAGGAAGTCAAATGTATAACACATAGAAGGAAGACAGTCAATTTGACTTCATAATTACTGCCATCACGTTTCTGATATAGAGTTTCCCTGAAATCCTGAATTAATGAACATTTTGTTCTATAGTAAATTAAAGCAGTTCAAGACTTCAAGTTGTCATATACTTGTACCAAAACTTACAGTAATTCAGGCTTCATTGATAAGCTTATCTTGTCCAACCAGCAAAGGAAGTAAGTACTGTTGTTCACATCATCAAACCTTCGGGAAAATCCTGCATCTTCTTGTCAGAATGAATAATCTCAAACTGCAAAAGTTTCAACGGAAAAAAGAAGGATACTTCCAGATTCATATTGGCAAACCTCACAAAGAATTGCAAAGAGAATGAAAGATGTGTTGGTATAAATAATACACAGTTTTTGTGTTTTAAAACCACAATTTTTTTTTTTTTTTTAAGAGATGCCCAAAAAGAATGATCAATATATATTTGCATGGCAGAAATCGTATAAATAATAAAAAGCTAACATATTATTAATCTACGACTGTACACGAATTTATCACATGCAGCTCCGGCTCAATGGCTGTCCACTTGAATCAGCAACCAATAGATTTTTCTGCTGGAAAGGTTAATCAATACACCTCCTTATTTTGCCTTGACTTGAGATCAATGGGGCTATTTACATCTTCATATTATCTCTAAACAAATCTATTTTAACATCTCTATATATGCCTTCATCCTTTTCTTCTGTTGATCAACAGAGTACTCTTTCCCTTTCAATGAGGTTTTCAACGACGATTGACTACTCAATTGTCCAGTATTAGTATTGAGATACAAATATATATGGGTGCTTCATTTGAGGGCTTTCTGAGAGTTAAAGTTATATTGAGGTGTGGTGTATACAAATCTGTACAGTTGATCATATCCAGCAAGTACTCCAGCCCCAGCCACACCAAGTAGCATGTTAGCAGTGACTCCTCTAAACAGAGCAGCAAAACCTTCTGTGCAGACAATTTCACGAAACGCATGCACGGCATTACGATACTTCACTGGTTGTCCAGATGTCAGCATCATTCTTCGTCTTACAGTGTCAAATGGGTAGGCACAGACCCCAGAAACAGTGGTCACACTCCAACCTAAGAAAAAGCTGGCCACAAAATTATCCTGCGATATTTAATTACTGTTAGATCCTACCATACAAGAGGAAAGAATTCAAGCAAAAATGTTACAAGAAAATGAAATCAACTCACCTGAAATGGTCCAATCAAAACAACAGGTTTCATGGTGTCGTAGATCCCAAAGTACATTCCTCGGTAAAGAGTTATTCCAAAGATTGAGGCACCAAATCCTCGATAGAGTCCAAAGATCCCATCAGTGGACAAGGTTTTACGATAAACATCTATTATCCCCTTAAATTGCCGGTTACCATTAATAGGGCCCTCCCTAGAATCTGTGGCTAGACGAGTCCGAGCATAATCTAGGTGATAAAGGAATAAAGAAGTGGTGGCTCCTGCAGCACTTCCAGAAGCAACATTTCCGGCAAACCACTTAAGATATCCATCTTTCTCTTTTGAATATCCAAATAGACTTCTGAAGTAACCTTTGAATGCAAAGTTGAAAGCCTGTAAGACATAAAAGCAATGATTATTCAGTGAAAATGGATTCTTTATTATAACTAATGCTGCGTGAATAATATGTTCCATGACTAAGATTCTATAGATGTTAAGAGTGATTATATCCTTCACAATGCTTAATTAGAGGAGAGCAAATCGATCTTTCAAATGGTGTTGGACACTGATGAATGAATAAATAGGCTTTATTTAATTGGAATAAAGCTTAAACTTGTTCATTTCATATGCTTGACATATATTTTCATCACGTTAAATAATCTCTATCCGAAGGAAATTACCTAACTTATATTGACAAGGACCGACTAATGACACTTTCACATTTCAAATATATTTGTTCTGTTTACGCACGAGGAAAAGTTCTACTAAAATGCCATACAATGCCTTCACCAAGAAAAATGGATAAGAAATTCAACGGGTACATGGTATTTCTACATTGGCTACATTCAACTGAAGAAGTTCTTTAGTGTAATCCAAGATGGCTTCAACTTGGGGCAGCAAAGAAATGATTTTACCATTTAATTATCATCCTTTTGTCAAGGTCATTTCTGTCCTTTTTATTACTGATTGATGAGGACATCAGCTCTAACATATTCAAAGTTTACAACAGAAAGAGGATCAAGAAGAATATTTTAAATCCAGACCTTTCATTATGGCTGGAATAAAGATATCTACATTAATCTAGACACATTTCATGGTCATTGAGTCATTTGCATGCATTTAGAATTTCAGATTTGTTTCTAATAAATCTACTCATGCATTTAGATCTATTCCTAGAGAAATGTATTCATGCATTTAGATTCATTTCCTAGGGAAATGTAGAGTCCATTATCATCTTAGAATTTCAGGCATTATCCATTAGGCATTGAAGAGTCATTTCTCACCTATAAATATGCTTGTAATTGCCATAAGTCAAGATAATGTAGTTTATGAATAAAATCTGATTTAGAAACATTGTGTCTTCTTCCAGTGAAAGGTCCTTTTAAAGGTGTGAAGCCCTTTGAGTGAATCCAGTTCCTTTCTTTCTTTTAAAGTCATTTCCCTATATACTTCATCATTCTCAACTCTTACCACCCGTAGCTCAAATCTCTACACAACCTTTAAAGGGAATTAAAAGTTGAATTGGAGTTAAACCAACCGCAACCTAGAGGAGTCCACACACGCAAAAAAAATTACTTTGTTGCTGAATTTTCAGAGGAAAGGACTGCAGATATTGGTTTCTGATTTTAACATGTGAGTTTCCTACTTTAAGTTCCTTTATGTATTTGGGTGCAAGTAGTTTTCTTAAAGTTTCCATGGCTGAATTAGTTTTGCTATTAATTATGGCAAATGAGTATCATGTTGCATCACTGATCATCCCAAATAATCATTCCATCCAAACAAGGAATAAAATATCACATAGGAAATTAGAACCAAACACGTTATTGTACGATCACATTCTTCAGTAATATGTTTATTATCACATCATTTCCTTACAAGTTCAGGTATTTTGATGAACTTCCAATTTTCTTAACAAGAATTTTGGATTTCAGGATACACGCTTAACCCACTATGAAATAATAGATATAATGTTTAGCAGAATTATCTACATCCTCTCCTAACCAATTTCAACTAAACTCAAGTCAACTTTAAGTTCAAGCCCACACATTCCCTCCCACTCATAAGTTGCTTACCCAAACTCCACTACTTATCAGATCTTTGAGTCCTCAATTATCGGAGAATTGCTTTAACAGTAACACCATCTTATTTACTTAATCAATAATTAATTAGAGATAATACAAACAGGTATTCTTTAAGAAACACCAAATAAACATAGGCTAATCAGGAACCTTATGAGATTATATATCATAAAAAAGGGAAATTTACTGGAAAATTGAAAACAGAGCAGACAACATTGATTACCTGAGTAGGAAAATATCTTATAACATTGGCTTGGTTACCCCTCCAAAAAGAAACGATACCCTCCTCCTTAAGGACCCTCTTGAAGCAATCACCGATGCCTACATAAGGTCTTTGAAGTTGTCCTCTCTTCATTAACTCTCCTTGATTCTGCAGCAGAAGCTTCACTCTTTCAATTGGAGCTGCCGCACTTTTTGCTACAACAGCTGCTGCCCCTCCCATCATTAAATCCACCGAAAATTTCTCCGAATTTGACACCATCTCAGACCCCTCCCTTTTCTCTCTAAAATACTGCACAAACTCTCAAAGTGTCAAATAACTATGTCGAAAGCTTTTCTACTTCCTCCATTGAGTCTTTTCCTATTTCTTAATGGTTTTTATTTAATTATAATGTCAAAATGAAATTTGAAGAGGCAACAGAGCAATGGAATAATCATTACACACAATTAACTTGATATTTCAGATGCAAAGATTACTTGAATTGTAAGAGGAGCAACAATACAAATCCAACATGAAATTTGAAGTGAAAATTTGTATTGAGTAATATAAGGAGACAAAATTGGTTTCCTACTGTAAGTTCAAAATCAACATTACGAAATTTCCTACATTTAGGTCCTTTGCATTCCCCCCAAAAAACTTCAACTCAATTAAAAAGAAAATAAACAAAACAAAAAAAATCGTTATACAAATACTGAAATACATAAACATATGCATATAAATTTTACAATCAAGAGAGACATGGAAACTTACTTGGAGGGGCAGGTGGCATTAGAAAAGGGAGGAGAATCTCTTTACTTCCTTTTTTTTCTTTCTTTTCGCTTTCAATTAATTATATGTTTTCTGTCCTAGAAAACTTTTTCTTTCTTTTCTTTTCCTCGTTGTCCTCTGTGTTCAAATATTTGGACCGAAGAAAAATTATTTTCTGGTTATGGATTTTGGGGCAGTCCTGACCATTCGTATGGCTATCAATTGTGATCCGACCAATGAAGCCGTTAGCGGCTCGTTTTTAATCTGGATTAATGATGAAATGAGTTGGGTTGGATTGAACCCAAATCCAAAAATTGTTCATTGGTTTGCATTTAGACGATGTGGACGGTCCGGGTTGGGCGGACCCAAGAACGACATGGGGATGGATGTAGGACCCTAGGGTTTTTGGAACTAAATTACACAACTAAAATATTACTTCTATTTCTACTAAATATTCAGATATTCAAGATCTAAAATATGGAAACATAGGCCTGTTTGTTTAGCATTTTCTAAAAAAAAAATTCGTGTTTGGAAAATGTCAAACAAACATGTTTTCTACTTTCTAAAATAAATTTTTCATTTCTTAATTTTCTCAACACCAAAACAAACAATAATTTTCATATCTCTAAATAAAACCCATACTACTCTAATTTGACATAAAATAATATATATGTCATACAATTTAACTCACAGTAAACATGATTTGGCATAAAGTCTTACACATCTTACACATACGTCCTAATTCTACTAAAAAGCATATACCTACTTTATTTATCAAACCACTATCTCAAAACTCAAACAAACAGCATTACACAAATCGATATTATTTCACACACCTCCACTACTCTCTTAAACTACTTTCTCAAACACCAAACAAACAGACCCATAATTTTTATAGAATAGAAATAGAATATGAAGACTTATTAAATTGAAATTTTGATTTGCAAATGAAAACATGTCAAATATATAAATTTGGAAAATATATCAAGGCCTCTCACAAAGTTGTAATTATCAATGTAAATTTATAAGATGGTTGGGTCAAGTGATCGTGACTTACGACCCTAGAGTTGTATATACACAGTCTAGTAGATAAAAAAAATCAATGTAAATTTATTTTTTTCTGGTATTTTTTAACTAGAGTTGAACAAAATTTGTATGACATGATGTCCATCGGAAAAAATTAAGAGATACTTTTTATTGAATTAATTTATTTTTTTACATTTTTAAATTGTTCTACTTGAAACTCAACTCTCTGAAACCCTAAACCCGTAAAAATGATTGGATATACTTTTAATTGAATTAAACGTTTTCTTTTTTTCATTTTAAAATTGTTCTCTTAAAACTCAACTCTCTGAAACCCTAGACCCAATACCTAATACCTTAAATTTAGTAGACTTTCTTTTTTTTTTTTTTTTTTTTTTTGAAAAGAGACCCATAACATCTAAATCTTGCTAAAACATAATTTTTTTAACTAAATCAATATTTCGACCCAAAGTCAATCTGATTGGCTGCCCATCACCCTATATGTAGTTTAGACTCATCCAACATGGAATGAATCGACTCAAGGACAAGGAGGCAGGGGTGCACATGATTTTCAAAACCGTATCGGACCGTCCCGTACCGTACCGAATATTAGTTTTTTCCTCAAAATCGAAGGTCTTGGTATGGTAGAAAACCATACCGAGTATTTTGGTATGGTTTTGGTTTTAGACTTCTCATACCGTAAAAAATTGTACCGTACCGAAATTAAAAAGAAACATGAATTAACTATTCGTTTTTTTTATATTTACAACTAAATTTTATAAATTTATATTTTTCAATTTATAATTCAAATACTATTAAATGCTATATTATTTATAATTTATATCATAGTCCATCATAGTTTATAATTACTACATTGCTAGGGTTCAATTAAAAAAAATATGCTCTAATTTAGCATAAATTAAACTTGTTATATGTTGAAAACTTAAAATGCAAAAATTATAGACAACAAATACCAAATAGTAAATTTCTTCACATAATAAAAACAATGATCAAATAATTAACCAATTAATTTTATTCAATTAGGTCGAACTATAGCGTCAAATTTGTGAACATTTTCTTTTCTGATGCTTTATTTAATGAAAAAATAGTTTGTTAGATATTATATTATTAATTTTTATATAATTGTCAACTATGTAATCAATTATATAAGAAAAATTGCACGAGAAAAATTTGTTCGAAAAAACCGCAAAATTGTACCGTATGTGACGCCCCGATTCCTCGGATCGGGACCTTGGTGGCCCATCCCCGAGTTCGGGATCGCCCGGCGCGGGATAACCCATCAGAGTTGCTGAACTTTTTTTTTTTTTCTTTTTGAAACATGATGACAAAAATAATTAAAGCATGCGATAAAACCATATTTAAAATTTAAAAGGCCCACTAGCTCCGTTATATACGGAGAAGGCCAAATATACGGTCATACGGGTAACCCCGCAAGCCTACGGAAAACATGAACACAATATTCAAAATACATCATTTAACCTTATAACAAGGTGACAACAAAAGTAGTAGAGTTGCGAAAGCAAGTAAAACAAAAGGGAGGACAATCCCTCAATGACTGACTGGATCCCGGGAACTGACTCAACCATCATAACTCGAGACTCCTGCATCTGAAAAGATTAATAAAAGGAACGCGTAAGTTGATCGTCCAACTTAGTGAGGCTGTGGTGCATTGTGCGTGAGACACATGGATGCAACATAATATATATCGTGAGCATGTAAACGAATTTAGCATATATCACATTCTTAAAATCAAAGCATAGAGTTCAAACAACCAAGAGTTGATGATGCCGTTCTCCACTTACCCTCCATCCTCATTCTGATGTCCATCCAAACTCACCGAGTAAGGAGCGACCTTACTATCTGAAATGCATCGACATGTCTTTGCCGGAGTTCGTCCTTACTCCCCAAGTGTTCCTCCCCACTTGGATTGTAAGGCCAGGCCTACGGGTAACCGTGACAATCCTGCCGGCCCTTGCCGGCCAGGTTGGCATCGGGTCCATATACCAAACAAATAGGGCCCACACAAAATCGTAAATAAACGGAAGCACATAATCGGAGACAAACGGAAACATAACATATCAATCATATTAACATATTATCAACATTTAACGATTCGCCGAAAGCAATCCAAACATATAGCTGGGTGAACATATTCGCAACTAAGTAGATCTAGATTCGGTGTAGCATGTATTAGGATAATCATGTTGATATGATAAATGATTCATACAAGTCAGCCTATTACTAACATACACGAGGTAACTAGCATGGCACGTGATGTTCTATTTATTTACAACCTAATTACATGCTTAGACTC
Source organism: Penstemon eatonii (assembly GCA_038501285.1). Lineage (NCBI taxonomy): Eukaryota > Viridiplantae > Streptophyta > Magnoliopsida > Lamiales > Plantaginaceae > Penstemon > Penstemon eatonii. Next base: position 43,690,868 of record CM076713.1, read on the forward strand.
GACCTACTAGCATATCGGACTAACACACGAATGAACACAGCGCTCACCTGTTCTGCTTACGGTTCTTGAAAGTTTCTCGGTAGAACGACGATTCCAGATCCTGTACATATTTACGTAACGTTTAAGGATCTAAACTCGAACAAGAACTTATGATTGACTAAAGAAATACTTTAGTCGCAATTATAGTCGGGTCATGGACGAAATGAGACCATGATCCAACTTAAACTAATTAACCCGATTTAGGGGCTCATAGAGCTACGTTGTATGGAAAGCCACGAATAAGGATTTATAAAAATCCAAGAAAATTCTTAAATATTAGGCATTAATTTAATTTCAGTAAATCAAAGTTTATATTAAAATTACTTATTTTTTTTTTAATTTTAAAAACTTTATTTATTTATTAATTTTATTTTCGGATTAATTAAATTTAGAAAATCATTTAATCAAAACTATTTTATTTTATTTTCAAATTATTTATTTCCCGAAAATTATTATTCAAAATTATTTTATTTTATTTTTCCAAAACTATTTTAATTTATTTCCAAAACATTATTTATTTTCGAAATTAATTATTTTCATGAAAGACTCATTTTTGTTTTCTTTCAGAAAATATTTTTCAGATTATATTCGAAATTTATCATATAATATTTAAAAATTATTTATCATTACTTATGTTCCTTATTATTTCAAATTAAACCCTTTTGTTGTTTCATAATATTCATTTAAGTAATCTTCTATTATAAAAATTATTTTCAGAACATATAAATTTACAACCATTATTATGTCTTATTTACAGATTTATATTTTTTGTATTTTATTATGTATTAATATATTATTTTTATTCTATATTATTTATACTAATTAAAGAAATTATTTTTCTTTCTTTTTTTATTTGGGCCTGATTGCAAAACCAGGCCCAAATGGTAATGGACCTGCCTGCATACAGCAGGCATAGCATGCTGGTCGGCGACAGGTGGCTCGGGCCATTAGTAGAAAATTGCAAAAAGGACCCATTATTTTTCTTTTCTTGTCAGTTTAGTATATATGTAATATGTATTTCATTGGAAAAACATGCTTTTCATCTCAAAAAAAATAACCAAAATATTAAATTAGAAAGGAAAAACATAGATCTACAAAATCTCCAATGAAAATCAATTAATAAATCACATACATGCAAAAATACTTTTAAAACCAATTCTTTTAGAAATCATTAAAACAACCGAAAATTCAGATTATAAGCATCAACAAATCTGAAAATTAAAGTTATGGCATGAACTAAAATTTTAAGGGTTTTCAATAGATTTTTCGAGAACTTAAAAAAAACTACAAGGTATTCTAATGTGGGCAAAAAGGGATATAAAGGAAGGGGTTTTACCCAAAACTTGAACTCCTCCAAACACGGTGGTAGCACGGCGGCGTACTGGTGGTGGTCCGGCAGTGGGCTGGTGGTCCTCCGGCGGCTTCACGGTGGTGGTGGTGGTGGTGGCCCTACTCTTCCTACACTTCTCCCACTTTCTAACTTCTTTCACTATTTCACACTAACTCTCACCTTTTCTCACAAACTCTCTTTTTATCTTAAACTCTAACTTAACTACGAATTCTAAGGTGTAAAATAAGTGGAGAAAATCTGAAAATTAAGAGAAGGGTGTTTAAATAGACCTTGTGAAGATGGAAGATATAATTAGTCTTCAAAAACCAACCAATGCATGTCCACCTTGGGTAGAGAAATTTCTCTACCCAAGGGGCATGCTTGGCCACCCTAGGAATCTATAAAGACTTTCCTAGCAGCTGCAATAAAGAATGGGCGAAATTTGCACTTTGCCCCCTGAAGTTTCGGTAAAGTGCATTTTTGCCCAAAAATTATTTATTTTGTACAATTAAGTCCAAATATTTTTCAAAAGAGGTATACTATTATTTCAAAGTATTTTTGTGTTTCTAAATCATTTCTAATTTAATAAAAACATATGAGATAATTTAAATTATACATTTTACCCCAAATTAACACTTAAATTTTTGAAATAAAATATAACACATGAAATTGGATTAAAAATCCAATAAAATACGATTAAAGAGGTCCGAAATTTACGGGGCGCTACACCGTACCGTACCGGAACCGCACAAAGCCGAGTTTGTTGGTATGGTTCATAAAACTCTAGTTTGGTTTTGAGTTTTTAAAAATCGCACTAATTGGTATGGTACACATTTTATAAAAAATACCGCAGAACCGTACCATGTGCACCCGTAGAAGGAGGTAGAATGAATGGTGACTTTGATCTTTTACGGAAGAGAAGAAGGTTATTGAATTATGTATCCAACATACTAATAAAAAAATAAAGCTTGGAATCACGATGTTGGATTGGCTAAACTGCCTCAAAAGTAAAGCTTGGAATCCCAAATTTGCATAGTGAGTTGGAAAAATTATTGAATTACGTATCCAACATACTAATAAAAAATAAATTATTTTAAAATTATGATACACAATATTGACTTAATTTAATGATGTTCTGTAGAACTTGGTTTGATTATTACAACATATGCACATAGTGAACATTTTTCATCAATTATAACAATTTTATGTTTAATATGTATAGTTAAGTATAATTCACCAAGATTATTTTAATAATAAAGAAATAAAATATTATATGTATTTATGTATTTTAATTACAGAAAGTAAAAAACTCCCTAATATTTCCCATCAAATTGGTAAGCCCGTCTTAGGTGTATGAGTCATTCGTGCTACCAACACAATTTAATTTTTAATTTTTAAGGAATAGTATTTTTACTATTTAATATCAAAGAGTCAATTTTTTGTTTTGTTAAATGTTAATTGATATTATATTAGGATAGCATGTAATTTTATCAATTGCACAAAGATAGTTTCTAATTATATCTTGATCGAACAAATATTCAACATGGTTAGATGTGTTTACCAAAAAATCCAGTAATAGGATAATACAATGAAGGTCGTTATATCTTCTTTCTTGAGCTAGCAGCACGCCAAGCATTTGAAAAAAAAAAAAGCATATGTTCGTCCATTAGTCATGTTGGCATTTCAATCACTTCGCTTATGTGACTGATTCTTATAAGCATAAATTATTCATCTTTGACTGGCCGCAACTTGATTCTTAACTTTTAAAGCTTAGCAAAGCATTGAAACATGTATCTTGTCATGTATCTGGCTGACCAAACAATTCATAAGGCTTGCTTCAGCGGTAAGGGTGGGGGTTCGAATCCCATTTGGAACTTGGATAGAAGCATTTGTATGGGTCTATCTAAGGGTCGTTTTTGGTGAAGACCCCTTTGTGGGCAGAGTGTACAGCAGTATGGTGGGATCCCGAGGCTTGGTGGAGGCACATCCTGCGATTTACATCCTTCAGGGTTCTACGGCAAGGGTTCTGAGGGTCCAGGATTAGTCTAGTGTAAGCTTGTACACCTGGGTTATCAAAAAAAAAAAAAAATCTGCACAAGATCATCTAATAGAGACGACATCAAACTCATCTGTAGATCAACTCATATGTGACAGTACATGCTCACATTACATAGCATTAAATCAATTTATTTACTACGATATCACATCATATAGTATTCACATTAGGTGGTATTACCATGCCATGTATATCACAATTTATGGTATAATTCACATGTAACAGTACGGGCTCACATTACGTAGAAATAACCTCATATCTAGAATGATCCCACATCAGGTGGTATTACCACACAGTGTGTATCACACTTTATGGTATAACTCACATGTGACACTACGGGCTCACGTTACATAGTATTAACCATATATGTTTACTATGTACCCACATCATATAGTATTTATTCCATATTATGTGGTATTACGTACCATGCAATGTCTATCACATTTTATGGTATAACTCACATGTGACATTACAAGCTCACATTAAACAATATTAACCTCATATGTTTAGTATGATCCCATATCATGTAGTATTTATTCCACATTAGGTGGTATTATCATGCAATGTGTATCACACATTCTATGGTATAATACACATGTGACAGTATATGCTCATATTATAGAGTATTAACCCCATATATCAAGTATGACCATACATCATGTAGTATGTATTCCACATATGTGGTATTATCACGCAACGTGTATCACATTATATGTTATAACTCACATGTGACAGTACGAGCTCACATAACATAGCATTGACCCAATATGTTTAGTATGATTTCATATCATGTAGTATTTACTCCACATTAGGTCGCATTATTCAATTTTTCCAAACTAAATATTATTCAACAAAAATATTACATACTACTTATTTTAAAATATTATTGTAACATTAATTTTTTTATTTCCATAATAATTTATTAGAAAATAATTTTACTATTTAATGTGACTAAATATATAGCATAGTATCATTTGTTGCGGTATAATACCACTTATTGTGGTAATGTTATTATGACATGTTGACAACTTGTTTAAGAGGTTACTAATTAATGGCATGTCTTATTCATATTAACTAGTGACACCTAACGTAGCGGCGCCCTATAATTTTGCATTGTATTATATCAAAGTCAATGTAACTCTGCTGATAAAAAATGAAAAGGTCAATCTTATAAGTTTAATATTTAATAAGTAAAACTAAAAATTAACTATACATGCAAATATAATTTTTATCGAGCATTAGCTAAAATTTGAATTTACTTATTTAAAATATTCTAACTCGATTTTTATCTAGGAAACTAGAATCTGAATATTGATTACGTAGATTTAATTTTGATTTTCAGTTTCAATCCTTTTTTTGAGATGCTGAATATATATTAAGAAAAGGATTGATTAAATGGTTGGTCATTTTTTTCAAGTGGTTGACAATTGTTGTTTCAAAATCAATTCTTTATTTAATATATTAAAATTAATCACATGTTCCCAATAAATTAAGAGGCCAAATATGATTGACTAAACGTACTTATATTAAAATATATATGAAACATGACTATATGAGAAGATTTAAGACAAAAAAGAAAAACTAGACCCTAATATTGTAAGAATTTTTGGTGTGGATTTTAGGATAGCAGTGTAGTTTCATTTCTATTAATGAGGATGATTTAGTTAAAAATAAAAACAGAATCTCATCTGGGCTTCCTTTGTTGGATCAATCATCAATATGAAGGGATGACCTACTTATCACGGGTTGGCCCAACTTAACACCTTATTGGACCCGGTTAAACTATAAAATCGGCCTTATATCCGAAAGAACCAAAAGTATAGGGTTAGGTCGAATTAAATTCCCGCCCAATATTTTCATTCAAATTTTCACTCCCCTCTGAATTATTTCCTCGCCTTATTTCTTGTCTTGTCTCCCCCAACGTCTCTCTCACTCTCACTCTCACTCTCACTCTCACTCTGTGTTTCTCTCTCTCTCACAAATACACATAAACTTTTCACACAGTAGAGAGAGAGCAGAGAAGAGAATGGCTAGAGGTATAAAACGAGAGGAGATAACATCCTCCGATTCAAAATTACCTTCCTCATCACCGAAAAGAGCAAAAGGTTCGAAAGATGAAGATGAAGAAGTAAAATTTATTGGAGCTCCAGTTCCGGACAACGAAGCCAGATCTAAATGGCCTCATAGATATCAATCTCAGGTCCGGTGGTTTATTCTTCAAAACTATTTTGCTACTAATTTAGACTTGTTTTGAGATGAATATAAATACAATATTGCTTTTAATTCACAGAGAGAGACTATAAGCATATCTACTACTCTATCTGATGGCTCAATAGAGTAAGCTTAGTCACACTCTCGTGCTTGCTCAAATATCACAAATTTTTTTTTTTTTGGCTATAATTCATTGGTACTTTTTGTTATGATTTTTAGGCAGAAGGAGCTTTTCCAAGCTCGACGTCACTTCACGAAAGCTATGGTTGATGGCGTCGTCTTTGATTTGTTTGATGATGCTTACATTCAGGTCAAATTATATATGTTCCACTAGCCTACTTTGTCCGTGCTTTTATATGATAATTTGTCTTTTAAAGCTGACATGAGATAAATAGTATACAAAATAATGTTTTGGGGAGGTAGAGAGCACATTTAGGTTTGAGAGGGATATTCTGGGAGCTAACATTTTTAATCCATGAACTGGTCCACACTTCTAATTTTATTTAATTTTATTTACTATCACTATTTTTGCATTAGAGAATGAACAAGATAAACTTTTTATGATCTACCCTTCATTTTTGACACAATGAAATTTCTTTTGATTAAATAATGCAGGCTTCTGAGGGTGAACCGGATTATATTGGGAAAATTGTGGAAATGTTCGAGACCGTGACACGAGAGAATTACATTCATATGCGATGGTTTTATCGGGCTAAAGATACTGTAAGACTAACTCTTGATCGGTATTGATTAATGCTGATTACAGATGCTAATTTGATCATTTGTTTTGTTTTCAGGTTATAAAAAACCAAGATTATCTAATTGATAAAAAACGGGTATTTTATTCAGATGTTAAAGATGACAATCTCTTAACTTGTATAATCTCAAAAATCAAGATCATCCAACTTCCACCAAGTGTAAGAATCTCATTTACTGTCCTATCTAAATTTTAATTTTTTTTCTTTTTCAAGTCTACACTTTTTAAGGATCTCATGGATCAACTTTGAACAGATGGATATTGCTGCAAAAGAAAAAGCGTTACATTCATGTGACTTTTATGTTGATATGTCATATACATTTCCACATGCTTTCACAAGTTTATTTTCAGGTGAACTATTACTTGAATACTCAATGTTATTTTGCTCTACCTTGTGAAGATTAAAACATCTGCCTTTTTTGTATTTATTTTATTGGTAACAATATTTTCACTCACTTATGCAGATATTGAAACTCCATCATTAACTAAAAATATTCCTGCGAGAACGAATTTAGATGGTGCAAAGTCCAAAGAAGATCGCCAGCAACAGAAATTAACCTTGTTGGACTTATACTCTGGTTGCGGTGCTATGTCCTCCGGACTTTGTATTGGTGCATTATTGGGAGGAGAAAATGTTGTAACGGTATAAAATAATACTAAATTAACTTAATATTTTTCTTCTTCTAATGTTCTACGTGCAAGAAGTAAAACTTTCTTCTCTCTCTTTTCTATTCTTGGTTAACAGAGATGGGCTGTTGACTTCAATTCACATGCATGTGAAAGTTTGAAATCGAACCATCCCCACACAGAGGTTATTGATCAAATGCTATTTAAGTTGTAATATTATTTCTGATTTATGACAATTTCTCAAAGACTTTATGCGACTTTTAGGTAAGAAATGAAGATGCAGAGGATTACTTTGTTCTGCTGAAGGAATGGGAAAACCTGTGTAAAAAGTTCAACGTGTTGAGATCCAAAGAAGTAGATTTTGAGCCGTGTGGTACAGATAGTGATGATTCTGAAATTATTGATGAATTGGAGGTTCCATCTGAGGAATATGAAGTGGAAAAATTGATTGCTATATGTTATGGGGATCCAAATAATTTGAAAAAACGTGGCGTACATTTTAAGGTACATTAGCTTATACGAGATTTTTTTGAAGTATGAATTCCATGAATTTCCTTTTGTCTTATTTACTGCCATGTACTTCATGCAACTATAGCCAAAAAGTGAAATGGTTACTAACTAGTATTTAATAAGAAAATGGGAGAAGAAATCCATGTTAAAGTTATTTTTAGTTTTAGTCTACATTTTTGGTATAATGTAGGTGCGTTGGAAGGGCTATGGCCGAGCTGATGACACTTGGGAGCCTATTGATGGGCTAAGGTATATTTGTTATTTATTTAAGTGCCCCATATATCTCCACGGTTAGATATCATCTTCATTTTGCTAATAGCTTATTCTTTGGTACTTGTTTCTACATGTACAGTAATTGTGAAGAAAAGATAAAGGAGTTTGTTGCTAGAAGTCATAAAGCTAGATTATTACCTCTTCCAGTAAGTTTTTTCTTTGCTATCATTTGATCTATCGTGAGGAATTATTTTATTATGTCAATAATTTGTTTTGTAAACTTTTTGACTTCCATTACTTTTCTCTCCTTTATTTAACTTTTTTTCCCCAAGGGCAAAAATAACTAGCAATGTGGCTTTTTTGTGTCATTTAATTTTGCTTAGGGTGATGTTGACTTTCTATGTGGTGGCCCACCTTGTCAAGGAATAAGTGGTTTTAATCGTTTTAGAGATGCTTGTGACCCTTTGGTGGACAAGAAAAATCGCCAACTTGTTGTTTACATGAATATAGTTGAATTTCTAAAGCCAAGATATGTATTGATGGAGAATGTCACCGACATTCTGAAATTTGCCAAAGGACTGTTAGCAAACTATGCCATAGGGCGCCTTGTGTCCATGAATTACCAAGCAAGATTGGGAATTATGGCTGCAGGTGCATATGGAGTTCCACAATGTCGGATGCGTTTTTTCCTTTGGGGTGCTGGACCAACAGAGGTAAATGTTTAACTTCTATTATTCACTTCCATTTCATAATATGGATGTTAATAATGGAGTACTCTCTCTTTCAGACTTTACCGCAATTTCCCTTGCCTACTCATGAAGTTATGAAGAAGGGGGTTGTTATAAATGAATATAAGGTGTGAGTTAAACTGAATCTGTTTACCTCATTCATGTTTTTTATTCTAATAGACTTTTAACTTATATATAGGAAAATATAGTTGGAAATGGAAGTGGGCAGATTGAACTGCAAAAAGCTGTTTTACTTGGGGATGCTATATCTGATTTACCAGAGGTAAACATACCTACAACTTTTTGAGAGATATATTATTCATGATTTTATCTTCGAATTTTTGAGTTTTAACTAGCACTAAGAGTTACTTCTTTCATGTCATATATTCAGGTGACAAATCATGCTGACCAGGATGAATTGCCGTATAGTAGAAAACACGATACCACATTTCAGAAATTCATTAGATTGAATAGCCATGGTGAGTTCAGCCATTTTTAGTGAGTTTTGATTGTTTATTGTACATTTTCCGGCAAATAATATAGTTCTGTCTTGGCATGTTGATAGGAAATCGACTTTGTGCATTGCAATACTGTGACTTATTTGTGGCACCTTAAGTAAATTTAACTAACTTGGTATAAAATTTATCATAAGCCGATAGTAGAATAAGTGAGGAATACACCTTGTGACAATTTGCTATCCGAAAGCAAAAATTGATTTTTTTTAACAGCACTAAACATATTCAGCACCTCCAAATGCATATCCTATAGATCATTTCAATTTTCTTTCATTGTCAGAGATGCTCAAAAAAGATTATCTGTCAAATCTCTTCCTTTTGTTGCGGTTGTTTGCAGATATTTTTGGTTACACAAATTCTAAGAATATTGATCCCCACAAGTGCTTGTACGACCATCGACCTCTTCAATTGAGTGAAGATGATTATGAAAGAGTTTGCTGTATACCCAAAGTGAAGGTTCGAAATTTCAACCACAACCAAGTAACAATATTTTAATGTCTCCTCTCATCTTTGTAACTAGACATTGTCTTTGTTAATATTGTTATTTCATTTGCCTTTCTACAGGGAGCCAACTTTAGGGACATGCCTGGTGTGATAGTTGGTCCAAATAAGGTTGCTAAGTTAGACCCATCTGTAGAAAGATTATTGTGCAAATCCGGGAAGCCTTTGGTATGTAGTTATGCAAAAACATTCTAACCCTTTCTAACCTTTTAAAGTATGTTCTAATAAAACTACCAATTTTATACGAGCAGGTGCCTGATTATGCTCTATCATTCGAACATGGGAAGTCTACCAAGTAATTCCTTTTCTGTTTCTGTCATCAAAATTTGAATTCATTTTAACACATTTCAAATTTCCTCACATTTGAAGCAAATTTGCAGGCCTTTTGGTCGGCTAGGAATGGACGACATTGTAGCCACTGTAGTTACAAGGGCTGAACCCCATAACCAGGTTTGAATCTTAGATTGAATCATCAGAAGAATAATGTCATTTGTCATTAATGAATTAAAAAAATGAGGTATATTTATGGCGAAGTAGTACAAAAGCATTGTGTATATATTAATGAACTGAGATTTTACCACCCAAATTTGTTTGTTAACTATAGAGATTATTTATTTTTATAGGGTTGGAAATGTAATGTTAGTGCCTAAACTAGTGAATTATCACTTGTTAGTTGTTTATGGTTCGACCTGCCTCAATTCTCACAAGAGATAAAAGATTGTTCATACCTAATATTTGCAACAAGACGATTTTTGTTTAAATGATTATATATATATCTTTTGCCTAATAGGTTATACTGCACCTGACCCAAGATAGAGTACTTTCTGTTCGTGAAAATGCAAGATTACAAGGATTTCCGGATTGCTATAAGCTTTATGGATCTGTAAAAGATAGGTATTAATTAGTAACACCAAATATTTTTCATCATTGATAGTTAGATAAGATTTAATCTTTAATGATTTTGATTTTGTTTTGCATTTAGGTATACGCAAGTTGGAAATGCTGTTTCGTTTTCCGTTTCAATACCGCTAGGTTATTGCTTAGCAAAAGCAATAAAAGGTGAAAGCAATGAAACACCATTGACCCTTCCTTTCAAGTTTCCGGATTGCCTTGGACTATTGAAGTCTGCTAGACAAGCATTGGAAGAATCTATTTCTTAGACAATTGAGCTAATTACTAATGCCTCGTTAGATTTCTAGTTTATGAACGTGTCAAATTAATGATTCTCAGACCTTATTTGATGTAAGATTTGTGCCTTGTAGGAGAACTGTTTTTCTAGTTTAATTATTCGAGAACCTTTATGATATAATATTAGCAAGAACAATCTTGTTAAATTTTTATTTGTTTATCGCACAATACTTGAATATTCTTATTGATCTCGTCTAAAATGATAATGCTTGAATTGTCTGAGGTTAAATATCAAACATCTTATAAATTAAAAATGAATATTCACCTTATGTTATGTTTTTAATTAGCAAATATTAGAAAGGGTAAATCCCAGATATGTCCTTGAGTTAAGATTCAATTACAAAGATTCCTCACGTATTTGATAATGTGAAAATCTATATCTATATCTATATCTATATCTATATCTATATCTATACTACTACTAAAAGTGTGAATAATTTAAGTTTTTTTTTTGTGAAGACAAAAATGCCCTTATTCAAATTGTAAAGTATATTAATAAAATATAATTAAACATGAATTTTCCTTAAATTTTCTCATCAAAACTTTGCTAGGAAAATATTTTAAGAAAATTTGTAACTTCCTTGCATTCTAACCAAGCACCATTGATATGGAAGAAAAATAAATATATATATTCAAATTAGATATGAAGTTTTATTATAGTTATTTCTTATACTAACTCCAATAATTAAGAAATTAACTCCTAAATCACTTTTACAATTTCATTAATGTTCTCCTATAACACATAAAAATAAAAATAAAGACTATTATTTTGAATAGTTGTAAAAAATATTATTTGTTACATTTAAAATTTTATTATAATATGTCACTTCTTTAAAAAAAATCAAATTATCTTAAATATCATAAAATATGTTAAAGTAGAATCGCATCTTATCTATGGATGAACAAAAATGCTTATGACTTAGTGAACTAAGTAATCTTTATTTGACATGCGAAACATTACCCCAAATTTTTATGAAATTTTTTTCGAGAAAAATGTGTGAAATAAGTGAAGAAACGGGTGAAAATCAATGAAAATTGTGAAATCGATCTAATAAATTTTATGTAGTTGATGAAAATATGTGAAATCGATCTACATGAAATTTATGAACACTGGTGAAGGAGGTGAAAAACTGGATGAAATCGGTGATAAAAAGTACTCGTAAAATCGATAAATACATGTGAAATCGATAAAATTTCGGGTGACGTTTCTGAAAAAATGGAAAACAAATTAGTGAAATCAATGAATAATGGGTGATATATATGAAGAATGAGTTAAATCATTGAAAAAAGGTTAAAATCTGTAAAATGATGTGAAATCAATGAAAATTCAAGTGAAATTGTTAAAGAAAACCATGTGAAATATAAGTTAAACTGATAAATATAAGGAAAATTAGAAAGAAAAAAAATTAACTAGCATAACAATATGAACTAAATCAGTAGAATTGTTTTTTTTTTTTGTTTGAATAGGAGAAAAGAAAAGATATCGATGAAAAATAGGAAAAAATATGGATTATTAGTTTATAATTGATCAAGAACGAGTAAATCAGTAAAAATATAAAACCAGTAAGAATCAATGAAAATTGAATTAAACTAATTAATATAATATAAGTGAAATGGCTTAGATCGGTAAAGAAATATCTTTGAAATGATAAGGTAAGTGAAATAATTTGAGATATACTTAAAAAGTAATTGAAGATGTATACCTATTGGAGTTGAAAATTCGGCAAATACATGTGAAATCGATGAAAATTCAAATGAAATTCGCGAAAAAAATGAATGACATCGGTGAAACGACGAAATTACATAAAAATGATGAGATATGTGAAAACCGGGTAAAAAGGTGAAAAATGCTAAAGTCGGTGAAAACATGAAAATGCTAAAGTCGGTGAAAACATGTGAAAATTGGTTAAACTGGTAAAAATAAATGAAATCAATAAAATGAAAAAAGTTCAACCAACAAAAAAAATGTCAAACCATTACAAAAATGGTTTGAACCGAAAAAAACTAAAAAAATCGATGAAAATACCCATAGTGAAGTTAATATATTGAATAACAGTCATTTATATGTGCTATTTTATGACATAATGAAGTTAATCTTACTTTGATTTACAACAAAATACCACATAAATTAAATAGACATGTATAACGTATGTACACCTTAGACCGGCGAAAAAAATGAATGTGAAATCTTAAATACATTTGAAATCGATAAAAAAAAGGGTAAAATTTTTTAAAATTGGATGAAAACGGGTAAAATCAATTAAATAAAGGCAAAGTTGATGAAAATATGTGAAATCGATAAAAAGAATGGAATTTCTAAGAAAAATGATGAAACCAGTGAAATCCAATAAAATTGGGTAAAGCTGGTTAAAAAAGGCTAAAATCGGTCAAAACGTAAGGTTGGTAAAAACATATTTAATCAATAAAAAATTCAGGTGAATAACATGTGAAATTAGTGAAAAAAAAAGATAAGAAAAAAAGATAAAAAAAAATTGGTTAAAATGGTAAAAACGAGTGAAATCAGTTAAAGAAGAGTTTAACTGGTGAAATCGATGGAAAATTGGTTTAAACTGAAGAGAAAAACCAAAGAAATCGACCAAAAATGAGAAATAATGAAAAATATTATAACCGATAAAAAAAGGGATAAATCGCAGAAAAAAATAAACCTGGTAAACAAAATTTAGACAGTGAGAACATAACAATCGATGAAAGTTTGGGTGAAATTTGTAAAGAAACGAATAAAAATAGTCAAAAAAGCTTGAAATCGGAAAACATGTTTAATCAATGAAAAATTTAGGTGAATAGCATGTGAAATTAGTGAAATAGGTGAAAACGAGTTAAAATTTATCCGACGAAAACAATGTGAAATTGCAAGAAAATTGTTTAAATTGGAAAAAAGATCGGAAGAAAAATGGAAAAACAATGAAAAATATATAATCGATTAAAAAGAGAAAAACTAGATAAAAAAAATTAAACAGTGAAAAATGTGAACCGATGAAACTTTGGGTGAAATTGGTGAAAAAAATGGTGAAACCAGTAAGAAAAAATGCTCGTGAAATCGATAAAATTTATGAAGAAACAGATGAAACATGTGTCATTGGTGAGTAACGGATAAACTTGAATGAAAACTACTATTATGGAATGCACTAAATAATGTTTTTATGATCTTATTTTTGAATTAATTTTATTAAATGTAATGACTAAATCAGCCATCATTATATATTTTATTACAACTATTCAAAGCCATCATTTTTTTATAAACCTATAATAATTAATAAAAATAAATCTCATTAAAATAAAATGATCAGTCATAAATATATGATATTCTATGGCATAAAAATGACAAATTTTACACTAATTTATGAAAAAAACCTATGAAATTAAAACTAGACACGTACAATGTACATGCACACTTAAGTTTATCAATTGTCTTACGTTTAACTCCTTGAACCACTACCTTTAATATTTGATAGAATATTCTTGAAATTTACAATTTTGCCCATATGAAGTTATTTATAAATCATATCTCCTTGAGGGCGCCTCACCTTGCGCAGCTAGCTAATATCCGGTTAACGTGCGCCTATACAAATATGTGTTATGATGCATAAGGCGAAGCTTTTGGCAGATCTATAAAAGAATGTGAGTGGGCATCGAAACCCAAGCAGCTTGAGTTTAGAAACCCAAACAAGGTTTCAGTGGACATAACTACTACCTCATCTTCAAAATATATTTCGTTTTAAGGTTGTTGCACCAGGATCAAATAAACTATTAATTATCTAAATATTAGAAAAATAAAAGTCTTATTAAACAAAACTACTCTTGAAAAGAAATAAAAAAATATGTAACTTATCATATTGACATTAATGAGAAAGGGTAACAATTCTAAAACGTCTATTTTGAAATGAGGGGAATATATTATAAGGGCAAGTCCAATGCAAGTAAGCAAATGGGGATGCAAAACTCTAACTTCCAATTTGCATACATTTTTTTGTACTTTTTTCACTCCAATGGGGATAAGGAAATTGAGATCTATTTTACATTTTCAACTTTGGGATCCTATATTTACAAACTTTTGAGGAGAGAGAAATGGGGATGAAAAAATTGGAGGGAATAAATAGTGAGCAAATAACTACCAACTTGTGAGATAAGATTATAATATTATTATTTATAGTCATTTCGTATTGTATCAAATTTGATTTAAATTATATATTTATATTTGAGATTTCAAACGAATTTAAATAATATTTTTTAATTTAAATAATTTGATATTTTCAGTCTATTTGAGTTTCAAAATTTGAGATCTGAAAGTTCCTGAATATTTATATTGTTCAAAACTTGAAATTTTAAAAGTTTTTGCATTTTAAAATTTAATTTTTCAAGTTTTCAAGATTTGAATTAGCTGCTTAATTTATAATGTTTTAAATTTGAATGTTTCAACTGACTTAATTTTTTTTAATATTTATTAAAGATCTCGAAAAAAAAAATGAATTCATAAATATAATAGATTATATAATAAAATAAAAATGAAAATAAAATGCATATTCATTTTGCATACACATGCATTGGAGTGAAAGACTTTTTTTTAATATGCAAAACACTATTTGAGTTTCTATAATGCATTTTGCTTACTCAATTTTACATTCTTGCATTGGACTTGCCCTAAGGAGATAGATAAGAGGTGTTGTGGTTCTTAAAAAAAAAAAAAAGATGTGAGGTGTTGTGGGCGTGTGGGGTACAGGGAGTCCGAGAGGGGTGATTTTGTTATTTCGTTATCTATTCTTTTTTATCTTTTTAGATACTATTTGTATAGGTAGCGATAAATATAATAATTATAAAGTATTTTAATTTTGTGTTTGTGTTTGTAAAAGGGCTAAATACAACTTATCCCATAAATTATGGAGCTTATAATACATATCCCAAATGTACAAAATGTATCAGTTACCCTTCTAATGTATGAAAGATAACAATCACCCTCAACAACATAATTTACACTGTTATTATTTTATTTTTTTTGACAAAATATAAAAGAGCCCATTACATATTCAGGGATATTACATTTTAATACTCATACATAACATATTATACCATTATAATTACAGTGCATTCCCTATGGAGGAAAAACTGCATATCCACTAACATAACATACTTCCATTTGCATCCAAATATGATCTGAACCCATACCAAATGTTTAGAAAACCTATGTGCTATCCATTAGACAATTGACGCCATTCAATTCAATTATTTTTAATATTATTTCCCCTTCAGTTCGCAGTATAATTTCTTACAAAAATACAGTATATTTGTACCATAAATAGCTTGCATATATAGTGCAATTTTTCTAGTAGCATTAGCTTTTTAGTTAAACTTGTTTAATGAGTAAATTTCTTAAAAATTTACTTTCATGAATTAATTTGCCTTTTTAAGGTTATTTTGATCAATTTCCTTTTTAAATTGTATATATATGTAAAATTAATCAGTTTCTTTATATCTTAGTAAAATTGTGTAAATTTTTTTACATAAAATTTTATATTTTGTTTAGAAAATAACATAGTTTACTTATTTTATACATATACACATTTATTTACTTTGTATTTTTATTATACGTCATGAAATACATGGAATTGTCATTAATCAAATACTTAAAGTTTTGATTTTTATTACCGTTCATAGACTGGGTCATAATGGAATTCATATAAACATATTGTAAACATGTTAATAACACCTAAATCATTTTGAGTAACAGTATCATAGATTTTCCTAAAGTTCACAATAAATTAAATGGAAATGATTCCTACACTTAATGTGTAATAATAATAAATAGATAGATATAGTTGTATTAAAAACCGTACTGGTTCGTATGAAAGTTTTACTACTAGGGGGGTCTGGAGAGGAAATTAGCACATGCCTTCTTTATTAGATATTCCCAAATTGCTCCCTTCTCAAAGAACGAGAAGAGAAAAGAGGAGCCCATTTCATCACATAAAGCTTTAACAAACAAAGCTGACATTTTTCATGTGAGTGAGAGCTTCACTCTTTCCGAACCAATCTGTACTATACTGCTTTACTCACTTCTAAAACACTTACTAGATTAAAACGTATTTTGATTAATTTCAAAACTTCGATACATGAAAAGAGGGTTATTTCTCATTTCTATCTGCCGCCCAAAAATCTGATTGATGATGGGCTATGTTACAAGTTCTCGATTTCGACATAGGATTGACAAGTGGGCCTGAAGAATTTTTTATTTGGGGGTGAAAGTTTCAATCTTTTTTGGCCTTACTTGATCCAATCTGATAGATTTATTGAATTGGGAGTGAAGCGTGGAAGATTTCGGTGAAAGATGCGGCGGCGGGCTGCCGACTATCGGCGCCCGGTTAGAAGAAGGTTCTCATGTTGGATCTGGTCACTTGTTCTTTTGTTCTTGATTGCAGGTTTTGCTTTGTTCGTTGTTCAGCATAACCATCATAATGAAGATCATGTGGAACAACCTGTTTTGGTGAGCGAAATCCACTGTCTTTACTCATTTCATAATATGCAATTGGAACTTTGAGTTGAATGAATATTTGCTTTTACCTACAATCAAATACTTATTATTTGAATTTTTGAGTTTAGTTAATTTGTCTAACATATGATCTGTGAAGAATATCAGAAGTCCTGATTATTTCTATTGTTTCAAGAGGAAATTTTTGGTTAAACTCCTATATTTATGTAGAACAGTAGAAGTGATTCTTGTTGAGAGGATATTTATAATTGATAGAACTGTTAATTGAATGGATTCACAGTACATGAAGCTTATATCAAACCAAAACGTATAAGGAAGTATGGAAACCATAGTTCCAAGATCATGTACTTGGCCATGATAATTGATGCATTTTCTTGCTACAAGTTTAGTTTGTAATTTGGCACAAGCATTTTTACAAATTCTTTTTTCTTCTTTACCCCCATCTGTCCTTCACCATGAACTGAAAATAAAAACTGAGGTTTTAGTTTGCGTATTTCCTTTTCCTTCTTCTGCTATAGTAGTGCCTTCCCTGTGATATATATAGTTAACATCACTGTTTAGAGTGTGTCCAATTTCTGCTCCATCATTTTTCCCTAGTACTTTTGGAACTATCAGAAAAGTGCAATCTTTGGTGCAACAGATCGCATTTCAAGGGAGATCAAAGGTTCAACTGAATGTGATTCAATTGAAAAGTAGAGAGGAGGGAAACATTTATGAAAATAAATCCACTAAGTGAGCTACCAAGATTCAGTAGCATTTGACATTGTACAGATGCATAAGCTTTTCCTCTACAAATGAATTTTGTCTTCTTTTGTAGAGCTTCCATTTTACGTCGTATCAATTTTCTTAAAAGAAATATCCTTTGTTCCACTTGGTAAATAACTTAACACCCCCAAAAAAGTGCTTGTAGTGCTTTTGAGCTAGCTGAATTGTCGGTCAGAGTCTTTGCTGGAGTAACTGACATAGTGAGGAAGTTTTGACTAGAGAATATAAAGTAGGTCGGATCTCGGATTTGGTTATCTGATAAATATGTCTCTAACTTCATCTAAAAATTTTAAGCTGTGTCAATGGACAATGATAAGGATCTCCTTCACCTTTATGGAGTGCCAAGTTCATATTGTAATAATACATTAGATGATCCCATAAGAGGCTATAAAGTAGGGAATTCATAAATGAAATGTTTGCCATGAATCAGCTCCCTGTGAGGTGTGTTTGTATTTGTAGTCCAAGTCATTGTCGGTTGGGACCATGTTATATTATCTTTAGAAATTGATTATCTAACACTAAACTGAAAAGAAATAAAACAAGAGTACTAGAATTTTACATAAAACAGAGTACTGAAATCTCGAAAGATTAGTTTAGTCTACTTTTATTTTGTTGCAAAAATGAAAAAAGCTGCTTGGGCTAGTCTCGCCAAGGTGTGGCAATAAAACAATCATAAGATTGAGGTGTTTCCCGATTTATGTAGCCCTGAACTTTCTTAAATACCATGGCTGATTGTTAGTTGCTTGCTAACTTCACTCCAATCACTTCTTTGGGAAGCAAATTTCTTTGGAGGAGTCTAAAAAGAGATGTTTTTGAGTGTGAAAATACTTGTATAATTGACTAAGGGGGTGTTATGACAATCTTCAGAGTCTCTGTGCATCCAATGGTTTAGTCCCTTTGGATTCTATCTGAACCCCTTGGTGTCTTCCTCCTATTTTTTATTAGCAGTTACAATGATAACCGGCACTATGAATCAGTGTTGTTAACCCTCAATACCATTAAAAGTTATCTGTTAAGCAATTGTGCATAACCAATAGAAATGCTGAAAAGCTCTCTGGCTAGGCTTCATTATTCTCTTTACTCTTCATTGCTATTGCAAAACTTTCATGCATTCTTATTGCTGCAAGTACAGAGTGAAGATTAGGATAAATCATGTTAGTTGCATGACGTATTTTGTTAAGAAATTTAAAGGGAAGTTACTTTCTTTTCCAGGAGATAAATCCCAGAAATGACCAGATTATTCACAAGAATCAAAATATTACCGAAGAAATACTAAGTGCTAGATCATATGCCAGGCAATTAGCAGAGCAAATGACCCTCGCCAAAGCTTATGTCATCATCGCAAAAGAGCACAACAATCTTCATCTAGCTTGGGAGCTTAGTTCTAAAATAAGAAGTTGCCAATTCTTGCTCTCCAAGGCTGCAATGAGAGAGGACCCCATATCTCTAGATGAAGCTGAACCAATCATTAAAAGTCTATCCTCCCTCATTTTCAAAGCACAAGATGCTCATTACGATATTGCAACCACAATGATGACTATGAAAACTCACATTCAAGCTTTGGAAGAGCGTGCAAATTCTGCAACTGTTCAAAGTACGGTATTTGGACAGCTGGCAGCCGAATCATTACCCAAAAACCTTCATTGCATCGACATTAAACTCACATCTGATTGGCTTCAAAACAAGTCATTACAGAAGCTTGTTCATGACACGAAAAACTCTCCACGACTAGTGGACAATAATCTTTACCACTTGTGTATATTTTCCGACAATCTTCTTGCTGTTTCAGTTGTTGTCAATTCTACCGTTTGTAATGCTGAACACCCAAAGCAGCTTGTATTCCATATTGTCACAAATGGAGTTATTTACGGAGCAATGCAAGCTTGGTTCTTAAGCAATGATTTCAAAGGAGCTGCAATAGAAGTACAAAATATCGAAGACTTCACTTGGTTAAATGCATCTTACTCTCCTGTAGTAAAACAGCTACAAGATCCAGAATTTAAAAAATACTACTTTGAAGGCTCACAGGATAATGAGCCAAAGTTCCATAATCCTAAATACCTCTCTTTATTGAATCACCTCCGATTTTACGTTCCAGATATATATCCCCAGTTGGAGAAGATAGTTTTTCTCGACGATGATATTGTTGTCCAAAAGGATTTGACGCCTCTGTTCTCTCTCGATTTGCATGGTAATGTAAATGGTGCAGTTGAAACTTGTCTCGAAGCTTTCCACCGGTACTACAAGTATCTCAATTTCTCGAACCCGCTAATCAGCACCAAATTTGATCCTCAGGCGTGTGGATGGGCATTTGGAATGAATCTTTTCGATCTTATTGCTTGGAAGAAGGAAAATGTGACTGGAAGGTATCATTTTTGGCAGGAGCAAAATGTGGATAAGTCGTTATGGAAGCTCGGGACTCTTCCCGCTGGCCTTCTAGCGTTTTATGGATTGACCGAGCCACTTGATAGGAGATGGCATGTGTTGGGATTGGGTTATGACTTGAATGTCGATAACCGGTTGATAGAGACAGCAGCTGTGATTCACTTTAACGGGAATATGAAACCGTGGCTAAAGTTGAGTATAGGTAGATATAGGCCTCTATGGGAACAGTATGTGAATCAGACTCACAAATATCTACAGGATTGTGTCACAGCTTGATATGATGTATGATGATATGATATGATTACTCCTGAGCTGCAGGTAATTTATTTGATAAGTTTTTAGAAATATTATTGCATTAGTGCAGCGATAGATAGGAAGTTTTGACATTTAAAAGGAGGTTTTTTTACTCTGGAAATGAACCGTGTATTGTTGTTGGTACGAGATTTTATTTTGGTATATGGGATTTTTCAGTTTCTGCAAATTGTATTATAGATGTTTCACAA
The DNA here is from genome assembly GCA_038501285.1 of Penstemon eatonii. NCBI lineage: Eukaryota > Viridiplantae > Streptophyta > Magnoliopsida > Lamiales > Plantaginaceae > Penstemon > Penstemon eatonii. Next base: position 43,711,698 of record CM076713.1, read on the forward strand.
GCTCTGTATTATTTCTGGCATTGTTTTTCATGGAAATCACACGTAGTTGAAGCCATTCAGATATATATTGTTCATTTTGTTGCTATTTGTCTTCTCATTTTTACTTTTTCTAATTGGAGTAATTTTGTAAAATTTAATGGCTTCTTTGGAAAAGGTTTGGCCCTCTGGGTCAAATCTAGAATGGGTTTGGACGGGTATCGATTCAAACCTCAGGTCAAGATATGTTCAACGCTACGAAAAATCTATAAAATTATTGATTTGATATCTGCTATTTATTTTCAATTTATTGATTTGACACTACCATCTACTTGTCTCCACAAAATCCCAACTTAAATCATATATTTTATTTTTATCAAATACAATAACTATTATGTTATTGATAGTTTGCATCTCAATATTCTATTGAGATCATTATTCAAATCCAGTTTCAAAAATTTCGACAAACCAAGAACACTCAAAACTTTTCCATAATAGCTCCTATAGATCCCAATGAGGAAACATACAATAACAAACATAAAAAAATAGGAAAGGTTTTATGTGCACATATGTCCTTTCTTCTAAAGATTCATGCTTCTATTTTGAATAGTTTCATGTTTTTTTGTTCATTTTCAATCATTTCCTCACTAAAACTCAAGATCAAAACATGATGACAGTATTTCAGATCACCACATAAGAATTGAGAACTACCAATGCAAATGGAGGAGTAGCCTTATTTTGCTCATCAACAATTTAAAAATTAAAAATTCCTAACACTTAAATATAGAGGAACAGAGCACACACACACACACACACACACTCAAACTTCACCATCCCATGTCTTATTTGGCCAAATTCCAACTTCTGTATATCCATCTTCAGTGGCACAAGCTCTAAACATCCCAGTTGTATTAAACGGCATTGCAACTTCTCCCGAAGCAGAAACAGCCACCAACCCAGCAGTGAACTTCGGTGCACGTTCCTCTATAACGTGTTTTGCTGCTTCTTCAAGAGAAAGGCCTTTAAACTCCATAAGAGCAGCCACGTCTCTTGCAACAGTAGCACGAATAATAGCTTCACCTTTACCAGTCGCAGAAACTGCACAGTAACTATTGGCATATGTTCCTGCACCAATTACGGGTGTATCACCAATTCTCCCTACCATTTTGTTCACTAATCCACCAGTAGATGTTGCAGCAGCTAAATTTCCGTGACTATCAACAGCCACACATCCAACAGTTCCAATTTGACTATCCCCATCCTCATTTGGAACTGGAAGAGATGCATCTTTCACTTCAACTCTTTGTGTATAATCAATCTAAATATTACCAAATGAACGTAAAATATATATTAGCTACTCGCCAGTTTCAAGAATTAGGAGGTGAAAGAAAGAAGATCATACCTGAACGGTATTAGTTTCTTTGGCTTGTTTTAGTCTCTCCATGTTTTCAGGAGTAATAAAATGGCTCGAGTCTGCAGTTTCAACGCCCTGCACATGGAATTCAAATCACCCTATAAGAAAGTTAAGAAAGAGAGGCATGGAATGTGAATTTATTGTTATTGTCCTCAACTTGTTCCCTTGCAAATGCCTCTGCTCCATCAAAAGCAAGATATATATGAGGAGTTTTGTCCATAACAAGTCTTGCTAGAGATATTGCATTTTTAACAGTAGTAAGACCAGAAACAGCTCCGCATTTCATAGTATTCCCATCCATGATGCTAGCTTCCATCTCGACTGTGCCATTGCAAGTCAACACAGACCCTTTACCAGCATTAAAATAACGATTGTCTTCTAGTTCGCGCACCTATATTCGTATGCTTAAATCAGTATTGCAAACTATATTAGTGTCAAAGTGGCCAAACAAATTTTGAGTTTTTTCTTTTTTAAATTCACAAAAAACCCTTCAATATTTTGATTGACAAATAACAGTGTACCACTTCCCAGAAGCCATTAGTTCTTTGAGCTAATGTCAATTTACCCCCGTGATATGCACAATGTTCAATTTACCACTTTTTATTTGAAAAAATACACTTTACCCATGTGTAAATTGCCATTAACTCTTAGTTCTTTGGTGTTCATTTAGACTTTTAACAAGATAATCGCAGGTGTTACCTTTAGTATAAATAAATGTAGTAGATTAAGAAGCGAGAAAATATACAAGCAAATTCCGAATAAACTGAATTGATCATTTAATAAATAAACGTACGATGAGTTCGGCGACGTCCAAGGGTGATCGATTGGCCTTGATAGCTTCAACGCCGATGTGGAGGCAGTGGCGAAGGGCAGCTTCTCGAAGCTCACGGCGTTCGGAAGGCATAGAACGTGGGATGTCTCCAGCGCCGCCGTGAAGTGCTATAGCCCAACCCATAGCCGCCGCCACTCTCTAATTCCACCCTTTAATTTCTTCTCTCTTTCCTTGATGTTTGTTAATTGGAGGGAAAAATAGAAATATGTGCTTGCTTATGTAATGTGGGGTAGTTGGAAGAAGACCCCCGATATAAACGGAGGATTGTCCGTTTGCAACATATAATAATTGAGGGAATTTAACTTTTGATACCATAATTCTACCTACTTTATGGATTTGATACTATAATTTTTTATACCGATACATTTAATACCATAACTCAAATCATCTTTGCATATTTAATACTTCCGTGAAATTGGAAACGGAATTGTCACGGGAATGTCACGAGAATGTCACGTGGCTGTTAAAATTTTACACATTTGATATCATAACTTATGTTGACCGATAATTTTACCCATAACATTTCAGGTTACCAAAAAAGCCCCACATCTCTAAATTTAGTGACGATTTTAGTTCACATTGTTGCCAAATTTCCAAATTGACTCGAATAAGACATCTAGTTGTAACCTAATTAGGGTTGATCATCAAAGAGTTAGGTGTTACATGGTAGCATTGGTACCCAGTAATGTCCATGTGAATTAGCTGGATTGGATTCATTTATGTTTCATATCTATCAATAGGCAATAATTGTTACAACTATCGTAAACTAATTAGTATTATTTTTAGGCCTTTCCATAAAATTTCATCTTATTTGTAACAAGCTTAGAGTAGAGTATGCTCCAGCTGGAGGGGGAATGTTAAGAATGTGCCTAAAATCTAAATTCGTTTCAACTATTTTATGGTCTAAAATCAGTCAAATGACCATAATTTATGTGATATAAGTTCTTTGTACGAACCCCGTATAATTGAAGTGAAAAGGCAAAAACAGAAAATGAAACAAATATAAGATTAACAAATTAAAACATCTTGAATAAGTGAAGAAGAATGAAGAAAAAGATGACCACAGCGATGTAGCCTCCGCGTTAGGCATGTATTTTATTTTGCTGAAAAATATTTAGAGTGAATAGTATTTTTGGTCCTTCTTATTGCTCAAATTTTGCACTTTTGTCCTTCTTAAATTTTTTTGTAGCAGATTCGTGCCTCTTATCAACGTAGTATATCACATACTTTCTCTTATAACTCATTCATTCTTCTCATTTTGTAGCAGATTTGTCTCTCTTAAATAAAAAATACATCAACTTTCGTCCATTTATGAATATATTTTAGATTTAAATGATGTATTTTATATTTAAAAGGGACTAATGTGTTACACTATATTGATAAAAAGGACGAATCCGCTATGAAAAAATTAAGAGGGACGAACATGTTATACTATATTGATAAGAGGGACGAATCTGCTACAAACAATTTACGAGGGACAAAAATGTAAAATTTAGCCCATAAGAAGGACCAAAAATGTTATTCACTCAAATATTTTAAGTACTTCAAATAGATATTTTACAAAAATGTGTAGCCCTTAAAACAAATAAATAGAGTTTATATTCTGGAATATGAACATATATATAATTTTCTTATGACCTTATGTAGAATTTTTTTTACAAGATCTAATCATTACTAAATCAGTAATCGTTTTATATTTAATTACAAAAAATTAAAGCCATCATTTTTCAATAAAGATTATAACTTAATAAATATAATTTATTAAAAATTATAAAATTAACTTGATACATATAAGATACGTGCACTTTTATAGTATAAAATAAATATAGATATAAATATGAATTTTGAATAGAAAAATGTAAAATTATTCGAGATGTTTATTTCTTTAAATCAAACTTCACACATCGCATCAAAATATTAAGGACAAATGTAATATTAGATTTTATATTGAGATTGTTAAATATAAATTATGTAAAGTTAAGCTCAATGTCAAAATTTAACTCAAATGGTATTATACTAAAACCATTTAGACTAACCTATTTTGTGAAAGCAAAAGCACATAAAATCGTATGATTTATGATATGTTGAATGCATAAATGATTGGAAAAATAAATAAACTGGAATTTGAGTTGAGACAAAGACAAATAATTGGGCAAATGCAATTTGCTCTGCATCCACCACACATCTAACAACAATGAACGGCTAAAAAGTGAGTGGGAGATAGTCGTGTCGTTTTCGTTGGGTGGAAATTTCTCAGATCCTTTTCGGCTCAAGATCATCTATACTATAATTTATGTACCATATTTATTTATCACTAATAAATAATTGTTATATGTATATATGACAATTATTTCGAGAAATTTCTAATACAAATATTCTTTCGAGACATAATTTATAATTTGCTATCCTCTTACCTAACAGACATATGTATATATGACAATTACTTATTATTAATACATAAATATAATACACAGATTGTGATATAGAGAATTTTCATCCATTCTTTGCACTTCATCCTGCTGCATCCACGACACATACACATATAATTATTCTTTGGCAAAATTACAAAAATCGTTCCAAACTAATCATTGATTTTGGATTTTCTTCCCAAACTATTTAATTTGGCAAATTTCATCCCGTAATTTAATAATTTTTTGGAATATCGTCCCACCATAATTATAAGACGAAATTGCGCATTTGTCGATGAATTATCACATGGCTGCTTAAGTGTCATGACATGGTAAATTTTATCATGAATAATTATATAATATTGCAGAGTTCGTTCCAAATTAATTACAAGATTGAACGTCATTCATTAAATTAGAAATTTAATATTGGGACTAAATTCATACAAAATGATAAATTATGGGATGAAATTTGGCGAGTTAATATAGTTTGGGACGAAAAATCAAAATTAGTAATTAGTTTGGAACGATATTCCAAAAAAATATTAAATTACGGGATAAAATTCGCCAAATTAAATAATTCGGAACGAAAATCCAAAATCAGTAATTAGTTTGAAACATTTTCTGCAAGTTTACCTTATTCTTTATTAGGAAAATTATTACACTACATGGAAATGAAGTGAAAAGTATCGGAGAAATTTCCACCCAATTATAACGAAAACGACACGACTGTCTCGCACTCACTTTTTAGCCGTTCATTGTAGTTAGATGTGTGGTGGATGCATCAGGATCAGTGCAAATTGCTATTCTATGGTAGATGTCTTATTGCTATTCCGAATAATATTGTCATTTGCGAGTTAATATTATATGTAAGCTAATAAAGTAAAGCATGCTTTACCTTTACAAATGGTTGTTTATTTCCGACAATCAAGGTAAGCTTTCACATTAAAGTCTACAAAAATAAATTATACTATGTGAGTTAAATCCAAACAGGCTTGACAAATCACATTCTTAAACTAATGAAAGGTTTTTTTGTCATAATTAGGTGGAAATTTCTCATATCCTTCTCACTTCATTTTCATGTACTGTAATAATTCTATTCAGCTAAGACTCTAAAATTGTTTTCCTCATTTCAGGTAATTCTTCATTTCATTAAATTAAGTAGTAATATTGATCTATTGATGTCATTTAATTTAGTAACTGTCCTTTTAAATCTCACTCATTTCAGAGTATAATTTCATTCAGCTTGGGCTAGCTTCTTCTTGAGTTGAGTTAATTAAGCTAAGGAGGTTCAGGTAATTAGTCAATTTAATTCAAGATCTCTTCGATCTGCTGCAGCCAACATGTTTTTCATTTTTTAGCTCAAGAATCATGACTTTTAGCCATGGCTCAGAGCCGTGGCCAATAGTAGTGTTGGGGTGGCCAATAGCTGTTGGCCTCGACAAAGCCACGGCAACTTTCTAAAGAGGGTATCCAATACATTGGCCACGGCTAATGGTCATGGCCAATGTTATGGCCACCCAAAAAACCGTGGCTAATACTCCCGTGGCATTAATAAAGGATATTAGTTTATGAACTTTGGCCACAACTTTTTGGCCGTGGCTTATAGAATTTTTATTTTTATTTTTTAGGGAATTCTATTTATTTGGATGATATCCACAATAACATGCATATTAATTTAATAAATAATTACATTTTATAACCCTATTCCAATTCTCTAAATATTTAAACAATATCCCAATTATCAAATGTTCAATTTTCTTCATTCTCCTTCTCAATAACCAAAATATTTTGTGCACAACAAAATTTTTCATCAAGTTTAGAATTACCATCATTGCTCAAAATCCAGCAAGTACAAGAGACATAAGTCGTAAAGAAAAAGGAAAACCAAAATTTTCATCAGATTCAAAATAACCCGCAAAACTCCTCTTTTAATTGAAGATCTCAATCCTCTGGCAAATTCCTTACATCCAAGAACTCCAACAAGACCTAGGAAAAAAATGTTCACAATCATAAAGGGCAAATTAGAAAATGTTTGTTTTTCAATCAGAACAAATATGCAAATGAATCATATGAACTAGAAAAGATCTACAATCTTATTATCATCAAGGGAGGAAAAACACAAGGATCCAACAATAATGTCCCAATTCATGTAAAGAGCCTATAACCAAAACTTTCTATGATAGTACTTTATGATAAAATATTTACATTGCAAAAAGATTTTAAAATGAATAAAACAAACAATATGCACAAAGCTATCCACTAAAATGAATGAATGAATGAATTTTTATTACTAAACTAGTTAGTTATTAACCTACACAAATACCAGTATCAGCCTCTATACACTCACTCTATTCTCCAACACTCTTCCTTCATGAACATGCCTTCTATAACAATACCCATCTCACAATCCCAATCCCTAACATTTTAATATCTTAGAGATCATATCAAGTTAAATAATATGAAGAAAGCACAACAAGTTTGAAATCTTAATCAAAATAGGGAGGACTTTTTACTCATTATTATATTTCAAAAAATATTGTACCATTAGTTCTACCCTTGTTGCAAAATTTGAGAGGAAAAATCAATCAGAAAAACAACTTGATTTAAAAAGTCAGATCCATTCACATGAAACGAAACTTAGCACAACAAGTAGATGTCTAAATTAACCCATATATAAATACAGAGAACAGTTTCTAATAAGCTCTTAAACTTAGCAACTTAAACTTAGCAACAATGCATCAACTCTTGATCTATAACTATCAAAGCAGTTCAACAAACAGAGCAAGCTACCCAGATTTGTGTCTATTAAGTCTATTAAGCATGTCACTTCAAAATGCACCTCACTATTTATTGAACAAATGCAATATCTTCATTAATAATATTCTATACTTTAAAAAAATTGTCAAATCTTACCATGATTTGTGTCTATAAATCACTTGAATTTCCACTTGCACTTCCTCCATATGTACTGGATTCATATAACCTTAAAAAGTATACCTTATAGACTACCTTATAGACTTTTACACGTAACCTTAAAAAGTATAATATAAGTAAACTGTTGGTCTACCATTAAAAGGTATACCATTATGAAGCCCTAAATATAAAACTTGACCAACAGCTCTAAAGTATACCATTATGAAGTGTAAATTTATTTAAGAATAACCCCAGACAGTAATAAGTGTTTCCTTTTTATGGCATAGACATGAATAAAGATGATAATTGAAATAAAAAAAGAAAACTAGTTGAACTTGGAAATAAGGAGTATATATTATACCTCACATAAAAGAATGTCTTCCTCAGGTGACCATCCTCCTTTCTTGAAATCAGTGTTCAAATAAGTGTACCATCTGCATCAGAGCACATTCTCATGAGATAAATCGAAAAGTTGAAACAAGATGCAATAAAAGAAGATTCAATAGACTGTAAATGTAAATAATCTACCAACATTCTTCGACACTGTCTTGTCGTTTTATCCTTGAATTTCGATGCAATAATTGCCCAACTATCACAAAAAAAAATTAGGTTGATAAGTTTCAATCATCCATCCAGAAATTAAAACATTTACACCTAATGATGATCAAATTAAAAACCACAACCAAAATAAAAATTAAGAAATCAAGAATTTACTTTTCAGTCCCATGTACTCTAATTTGCTCTCTTAGAATATCATCCTCCTGTTAATAGCACTAACCTTTCAATACTTTTTCATAAACATGAGGAATTTCAGCTAGATTCTTCATCAACATTGTTATCAAGACACTAGAAGTAGAATAGATTACTGGTTTCTTGATTGTTTTGACCATAATGTGAAACTTCAAAAATGGTTTGATCTGAAACTTTAAATATGTTCTATCCTATTAATCCTACATTGCAGCTCTAAAGTATACCTTATAGACATTGACACCTCATGATTTTTCTTCATAGTCTGTCAGCATATAATCAAGTACTAAATATTTTGTTACTCATTTTTCTACTTTATTTTAAGAGCACTTCAGTCTATATGTTTATCAAAACCACTCTACCTGTCCAATTATCAGGAAAAGAAAAATGCATAAACAGAAGCAATTAACACTTACTGAATTGCAAACATTTCAAATTATTAAAAGTAAACTAACAAAATAAATGGGAATTGATAGTAAATTAACACTTACTGAATTGCAAACATTTCAAATTATACCTTGAGGGAATTTAACATGAGAGAACCTTGTAGAATAACCGATTCTATACCTTGACAGTAAATTAAGAAGCAATTAACAAAACAATTAATAGAAACATTGACAATTAACAAAACAAATTAACAAAACAAAACAAATTATACCTTGAGAGAAACAAAAATTGAGCCGATTCTAGACTGAAATTGAGCTGATTCGAACTGAAATTGAATCGATTTCGAGCTGAAATTGAGCTGATTTGAGCTGAAATTGAGCCGATTCCGATTTTGTTGGTGAAACTGAAATTCTGAAATTGAGAGGATTCCTATTCTGTTCGTGAGGAAATGAGAAAAAGGGGAAAGATTAATACTCCTAATAACATTCACTAATCAAAATTACATTTGATTTAGCTGGTGAAGAAAATAGAGAAGGGATCCAGTATCTCTAACGGTAAAGAAAAAGAAGGAAATAGAAAAGGAAAAGAGAAAGAAAATAGAAAAGGGAAAAAATTAATAGAAAGTGGCCTTTGTTAAATTTAGCTGTTGCAAATGGGATGGACCGTGGCATTTGTTAAAATTAGCTGGTGCAAAAGGAATGGGCCGTGGCATATAATTACTAAATGTAATACTCAGCTGCAATTTTTTCTAATCGGCCCAATACCGATTCAAATGTAAATTGGCCACCACATTTTTTTACCGTAACTAATAGCCGATTCAAATGTAAATTGGCCACCACATTTTTTTACCGTAACTAATAGGGAGTGGTCAAAACTCACATTTCTAGTAGTGGATATATAGTATTAATTACCATAATTGTTAGATAGCTAAAGGATGCATGCATGTTCATGTTCTGGTACAAGTATCATTATTTTTTCTAATCGAGAGAGACGGGGGAAATATGGGATCAGTTTCGGTTAGGCTTAATTTCTTTTGGTCTTTGATGAAGTATAATAGTAAATCCTTACGAAAAAAAAAAAAAAAAAAATTAGGATTTAATTATTATTTTTATCAAATAATGCAAAAGATTTCCACTTGTTTCCTGTACCCCACATCTATAACAATGAACGGTCGTTAGTAGTGTTAGAGTATGTCGTTTTCGTCATTAATTATTGGTGGGAAATTTCTCAGATCCTTCTCACCTCATTCAACGCAATTCTATTTAGCTAATTAGGCTCTAAATTAACTTAAGTATCCACTCAAACATTTTCTAATTCTCTATTTCATGATCTCAGGTAAGTCGTGAATTTCATGATCTCTTCTGCTACAATATATATATGACTTTATTTTATGTATACCATTTTAAATCTACTGTGAATTTCCCCCAACAAACAAATCTCACACAGTTGCAGTCATTATTTAATCGTGTCATGTTCATACAGTTGCAGTCATTATCTACTGTGAATTTCCCCCAACAAACAAGTCTTTCCTGCATCAAATTTTATAGTTATCTTTAAAAAATTTACAACCCATTAACATTAACATTAAGAGTTCTTATGATATTATTCACACATTATAATACATCAAAAATATTAAATAACCTCAAAAAAAAAAATATGAAAAAAACACATGCCACCTTCGTTTTATATGTATGAATAAAAAAATTATTGCTTAGTTAACTGAAAAATTAATCGGATAGGGGTGAAATTGATTAAAAGAACATGGGATAAACCACAAATAACAAGTGAAATTAGTGAAAGAATTGTTAAAATAATAAAAGAAACGGTAAGCTCAGTGTAAAAGTGAATTAAGTTGATAAAAAAAAAAAAAATTACCCGACATAATCGAGAAATATCGGTGAAAATGAATTAAACTAATGAAATATGGATTAAGCATGTATTTGAAAATGGATGAAATCAATCAAATTAAAAATTTAACCAACAAAAAATTAATGGTTTCAATGGAAAAAATTCTTCCTTTTTTATGAAGACTTGTACATCCTTATTTGAATTTTATTGTGATAACTAATTCAGTTGCAAAGCTTCTAAAACAAAAATACGAAAAAAATAAAATAAACCAAGAGTTCTCTCCTAGATGAATTCTTATAAATTATAATTCATTTAAATGTTTTACAACGCACTAAAATATTTATAGTAAAAAATTTATTTTGTGTTTCTTCCAAAATTTCATCGAAAAGATCTTAATAAATTACTACACATTAAGAAATCTCGTACAAAAATCTATGTCACCTTCTTATAACTATATATTGATAAACAAAAAATATTGTTTAGTTACCTGAAAAACTTACCAAATTAACTTTAGCTAGAAAAACTCAAAACAAACAGATAATGTAATAATGTATATAATATTAAAGTGAATAACAAATTAACTCCCCGTGTTATTTTAAATAGGTAATTTAACTCCCTGTGATAAACAAAAGGGCAAAATACCTCCCTCTGATATCCTAAATAGGCAACTTAACTCCTGATGATAAGATAAAGGGCAAAATACCTCCCTGTGTTTTTTATAAAAGAAGCATATCGCTTTCCTCTAAATTGTTCATTATTTCATTTCACAGGAAGGTAAATTGCTCATTATTTCATTTCACAGAGAGTTAAATTGCCTATTTTTATTTCACGGGGAGGTAAATTGTCCAGAAGACTTATCATAGGGAGTTAACTTGTAAAAAATCCTATAATATTATATCAGATAAATACATATTAATATAAAATAAATTAACTTTGCTTATTTAATTATTCCACATAAAATTCACAATCCCAAAATCAAGTTATTATATTCATATAAAACAATACGTTAAATGAAAGAAATTAAAACGGTAAATATGTTCTAAACATCAATCACATTACAAATAACTAATAAAAAATGTATGCGTAATTATCATTGTTAGATTTCATGTTAAAAGAAAAAATGCATATCCTCATCAAAATTTTATTTTAAGACCAATAGGGGAAAAAAAAGAAAAACAAGTCATATATATTTGTTGTGGATCCAACAAAAGTTAATCACGATTGTTATATGCTTAGAAAAGTTGAAAAATTATTCGCAAAAATTATTTGAAAAATTAAAGATAGGCTTAAATCATCATTTTAGTGGTATAAAGAAACGAACATGCTTAGCTGAAGGGAAGAAAAAAACGTAAACCTAGTATATATATTATAATGCTATATCAAAGAAATACAAAGCATACAATAATTAAACCTTAATTCGTCTTTTTATTTAGTAAGCCATTATTTTTTCTCATGTAACTAAATAACTATAAGGTAGAAAATTCTATATGACTTAATAAGAAATAGAGTAAACCATCATTTTCATCGTATAAAGAACGCAATCATGCTTAAATGGAAACAAAGTAAATAGTAATATTGTTTATTTATTATTTATTATTAGGAAAATTCTATGGTGCCGCTACGTTAGGTGCCGCTAGTTATAATCAATAGAAATAAGACATGTCATAATAATATTACCACAATAAGTGGTACTATATCACAACAAATTATACTATACTATATATTTAGTAACATCAAATAGTAAATTATTTTCTTATAAATTATTATGAAAATAAATAAATGAATGTTACAATTATATTTTAAAATAAATAGTATGTAATTTTTATTGAATAATTAACATTAACTTTGAAAAAATTGCATAAATCACCTAATATAGAATAAATACTACATGACGTGGGATCATATTAAATATATGGGGTTAATACTACGTAATGTGTCCTCGTAGTATCACATGTTAATTATACCATAGAATGTAATGCACATTTCATTATAATACCACATAATATTGAATAAATACTACATAATAAAGGGTCATACTAAATATATGGATAAATACTATGTATGTGAACATGTACTGTCACATGTGAGTTACATTATAGAATGTGATACAAATTACATGGTACCACTTAATGTGGAATACATACTACATGATGTGTGGTTATACTGAATATATGAGATTGATACTATGTATTGTGAGCCCGTACTGTCATATATAATTTATACCAAAGAATGTGATACACATTACGTGGTAATACCACCTAATTTTGAAATAAATACTACATGATGTGGGGTCATATTAAATATATGAGGTTAATACTAATTTGGAATAAATACTACATTATATGGGATCATACTAAATATATGGGGTTAATATTATATAATTTGAGTATGTACCATCACATGTAAGTTATACCATACAATGTGATACACATTGTGTGATAATACCACCTAATATGATAATTAGCGACACCTAACGTAACGGCACCTTAGAATCCCCCATAGTTTTAAATCAATTTATTATAACAAGGTATCAATTATAATCGTATTAAATTAGTTATACTTTGACATATGAGAGAAAGGGAAAAAAATAAAAACGAATAATGAAAGTAATAAAAGAATAAGAGTAAGACAAATATTAATGACAAATAAGTGATTGAAGCTTTCATTAAGAGTGTGTAAATTAGGTTAAAGTGTGTCATGAAAAGTGTATTTCTCTCATTGATGCAATAATCCATACCACTTAAAGAGTATATCAATAGAAAATGGGTTGTAATAGCTAATTAAATTAACTTATGATGATTTTGTTAACATATATATGAGTAAAAATCAAATAAATAAATACGAATTGTACATAAAAAATCACCACATTCACACTTTTTGTTGTCTTGACTTCTTCCTTGTCGACCTTATGGTGCACGAATACCTCCAAAAAGTTTTGTAATAGCAGTTTCCTTAGTTTTTAAAATTTTAACATTTTATCACATTTGGTTGGGTTTTTTGCACTTTGCACCCCTGAAACATGGAAAATAGGCACTTTGCACCTCCGAAACTTAGATTTAGCACTTTGCACCATCAAAATATAAAAAATATAGCACTTTGCACCCTCAAAATATAAAAAATATAGCACTTTGCACCCTCGTTTATTTTCAAGCAAAAATTCAATGGCAAAATAGATATTTCAATAGTATTGGCACTTTGCACCCTCAAAACTTGAGAATTTCGCACTTTGTACCCCTAAAATAATAAAATTAGCACTTAACACCTGCTATTTTAAGAACAAATCAGCAACTTCCACCTCCAAACACAATAAATGGGCACTTTGCACCCCAAAACACAAAATTAACACTTAACACCCTCAGTTAAAAAACCCAAACCCCTATTTTTTCGTCAAAGTTGACTATCTGAGTGCAAAAAAATCTAAGGCAAAATAGAAAATTCATTTTTTTACTTAAATTTTGCAAAATACAATTATAAATACTCGAATACTCATTTCTCTCTCCATCTATCTTTTCAACAATATAATCATAAATAACTAAATAAAGTACAAGTAAACTTCTCGAAGACCCATTGTCTACTTCAACATATCTAAGACCCATACATAATTACCTATTTTGCCTTTAAAAAAATTCACCTTAATGGTCAACTTTGCTAGAAAAAATGAGGGGTTTGAGTTTTTTTTTTTAATTGAGGGTATTAAGTGTTAATTTTATATTTTGGGGTGCAAAGTGTTCATTTATTGTGTTTCGGGGGTGCAAGTTGTTAATTTGTTCTTAATTAGGGAGTGTTAAGTACTATTTTTTTGGGGGGGGGGGGGGTTCAAAGTGCCAAAATTTTACAATAGAATTACCTATTTTGCCCTTGAATTTTTGCTTGAAAATAAATGAGGGTGTAAAGTGCTGCATTTTTCATATTTTGAGTGTGCAAAGTGCTAAATATAAGTTTTGAGGGTGCAAAATGCCTATTTTCCATGTTCCGAGGGTGCAAAGTGCAAAAAACCCCATTTGGTTCTTAAATTAAGATTAACTTTTGTAATAATTCAAATTTATTCACATGAATTTGCACGTTTCTACTATTATATAAACTATGAAAAATAATTCTTCTATCTAATAATGTAAAAATACATTCCATTGAACTATACTATCATCTCAGTCACTAAAACATAAATCACCATGCCAATCATTATAATAATATATCTCAAATCTTAAACCGTCAATGATTTGATGTATTATTATCTATTTTTTGTCACCAAACATCAACACTCCAAATCAAGTTAGATCGTGTTTCAAAGATTTAAATGAAAACCAATTTTCTGAGAACAAAACACTATATATCCACATGAACCATCTATTACTCTAAAATGTAAAATACTATATTTTTTTAATTACTAATTAGTAATATTATTACTAAAGATCTCAAATGTTTGTGTACCCTGTTACTCCATAATATGTTCAAGCTTCCTTTTTTTCTTTTTTGATAATTTTGTTCAAGATATTTTTTCTTTTTGATATAACTATATAATACAATTGTACTTGTATACATGCAGTACTGATACTTTTTGAAAGACAACAGTTACAAATATATGAGTATGATGCAGCAGTTGGTTGAAGCCGTTTGCTCCAGATTGTCGGAAATGTTCACATCTCATGTGCTTAACAAGATGGGGAGCTACTTTTTCTTCGGAAGCCGTTTAGAATCTCTAAAAGAAAACTCAAAAAGATTGAGCGATATAGCCTCCGACGTTATGACACAAATTGGGGAAGGAGAGAATTTACGGAAAAGGAAAAGAAAAAGAGAAGTTGAGAGTTGGTTGGAGGAGGTGCAAGAAATCAAGAATGTATTTCTAGCAATGCAAACAGAATTACAAGAACAAGGATTTATACATCGATTCTCGAGAGGGGATCGAGTTGTAAAACTGAATTCAAAGGTTGAACAACTCATCCAGCAAAGTCAATATTTTGGTGAACTTCTACTCGATGCATACGAAACCAAGGGAGAGCCATTGTTGACAACTAGTTTGTTTGGTGATTCCTTTCGCGAAAATCTGGAAAGAATTTGGAAGTACGTGGTGATTGATAAAATCCCAATAGTTGGAATTTGTGGTATGGGAGGAGTAGGCAAGACGACCTTGGCCAAGCACATCCACAACCTACTTCTAGAAAAAACTAAATATCATGTCTGTTGGGTCACGGTCTCTCGAGACTTATGCATTAACAAGTTGCAAGACGACATAGCCAGACACATAAAGTTAGACCTTTCAACTGAGAGTGACGAGGATATAAGAGCTGCATTGCTGAATCGAGCACTTTCTCAAATTAAAGACTTGGTACTCATACTAGATGATGTATGGGACAATATAAGTTTGATAAGAGTTGGTATTACGGATCATATGGAAGGTTGCAGATTGATTATAACAACTCGCTCTTTAGGAGTATGCTGCCAAATCGGCTGTCATGAAAATGTTTCAGTGGAAACACTATGTGTGAATGAAGCGTGGAACTTGTTCAAAGATATACTTGGACTAGAGACGATACTAACCCCACAAGTAGAAGAAATTGCAAAGGCTGTGGCAAAAGAGTGTGATGGTTTGCCCCTGGGGATCGTCACGCTGGCTGGAAGCATGAGGGGTGTCACTGACGTTCATGTGTGGAAGAACACATTAACAGAACTAGAGGAATCTGATTTGTTAGGGCAAGATGACAACATTGTCATGAAAGAGAAGGTATTTAGAGTACTCAAATATAGTTTTGATCGTCTAGATCCAAACTATACAAGTCAAGACAAAATTAGGAATGGGTACACAAAATTACAACTTTGTTTTTTGTACTGCTCTTTGTATCCTGAAGACTCCCTAATTGGAAAGGAAATATTAATCAGTAGATTCATTTCAGAGAAATTAATAGATCACAGGAAAAGTAGGGAAGAAGAAATTGACAAAGGTCATGCCATACTGGATAAATTAGTGAAAGCGTGCTTGCTAGAAAGTACTCATGCCCATGGACATGAATCTGTGAAAATGCACGATTTGGTAAGAGACATGGCACTTGAGATCACTAGAAACAATCCAAAATTCAAGGTATTAGCTGGACTTTCATTGAAGGTATTTCCGAGTGAAGCAGAATATTGGACAACGAATCTTGAGAAGATGTCCTTGATGCACAACAATATAGGTGCAATACCACAACGAATGTCTCCAAATTGTCCAAAACTATCAACGCTGCTTTTGAATGATAATTTCAAATTGGCATTCATACCAGATTCATTTTTCTCCTTAATGCGTGGTCTATCTGTCCTTGATTTATCTGGTACTAGCATCAAAGTGTTACCAAATTCTGTATGTGACTTGGAGAGCCTTAATGTGCTGGATCTCAGCTATTGTAGAGGACTGGTACATGTGGCGAACTTGGGAAAGCTCAAGGCACTTAAGGAGTTGTATCTCATAAATTGCGACGGTATCAGGGAAGTGCCTCAAGGATTGGAAAATTTGGTGAACCTCAAAATCTTATCCCTATTAAATGTCGGAATAAAGATGTTCCCGATAGGTTTGTTACCCAAATTACAACGTCTTCAGTGTCTCTTTCTTCCAATTGGTACAAAAGTGGCCGTAGAAGAAATTGAGAGTTTGAAACAGCTTGAGAAGGTTTCATGTGGAGTGAAAGACGTGTATGATTTCAATTCGTTTGTTAGATCTCAACAAAGTGATCAAGGGAACATGACATCCTATTATATAGGAATTGGTGATTATGTGGTTGCTGGGATCGATGGGATCGAGTTTTTAAAATTTTATTATTATTGTAAGTGTGTCAAGGTGTACAGATGCAACCTTGAGAAAGGTGGAGAAGGGAACGAAGTAACTTTGATGGGTCAGGACATCCAAGACCTAGAATTAGATGAGTGTGAAGGTTTAAGCAGCTGCTTTTCAGATGATTTGCAACAACGATGGGGCAATCCAAGATCCATTCATACACTCGGATTTAGAAGTTGTAAAGGGATCGAGTTCATTGCGAGGTTGACCACCACACAAGAAGAAGAATTAAATTCTCTTGAAAACATTGAGTTGTACGACATGCCGGATCTGATGGGTCTCGTAGTTGGTGATGCTACTGCTATTGCATTGACGACAGCACCTCCGAATCCGATCGGTGGTTTATTTTCCTCTCTCAAATATCTGATAATTTTCAGTTGTCACGAGATGAAGAAGTTAGGTTTATTGGACCTTCAGAATCTTGAAACTATAAGCATTAGAGAGTGTAATGAAATTGAAGAAATAATACAAGTAGTAGCAGGCGAAGGGAGGGGGTGTGTGGTGTCTTTGCCCAAGTTAAAAAGGTTGACTTTGATTGATCTACCAAAACTGAAGAGCATATGTACTCATGAGGAGGCAAAGATGTGTTGCAATTCCATCGAGTATATTACTTTAAGGGGCTGTCCGGAAGTAAAGAAGCTGCCTTTGTTGCTTCTCCGTAGTAGCAGCAACAGCGTGGAGGAGGATGGTGGCCACCAATACCAATACCAATACCAATACCAATACAATCATTCTTCTTCTTCTTCTTATTCCGCACCTCCAAATCTCAAGTATATTTATACAGAGAAAGGATGGTGGGAATCTCTGGAGTGGGATGATCCCACCCACAAGGATATCCTTCTACCCTTTTGTCACTTCCAATTCGATGAAGATGATGATGATGATAATTAATTTAATCACCCAGTGAGTGAGTGCTTGTTTTGTTCTTCTTCTACACTAAATATTATTATTATTAATATATATATATAGTAGCCAAAATTTTCTATGTTTGACTAGTCCAGAGTAATTAATTTAATTTGAGAAATGGGAATAAAGAAAGAAACGACTGCTGCTTCTTTTGCTCTTTCTTATTATAGACCATGCGCGTAATATAAATATAATAGGTATTCCAAATAAATTCTAGTATTATGCTAGCTTCTGCACCATACCTTTTGAGTTTTTATTATTTATATTTCATTATTGATGATGGAGGAAATTAATTAGGGAAGAGAAGATGACCAATTAATATGTTTATGTTTCGATGAATAAATCTCTACTACCCTTTTGTTTGTTCGTCTACTTTTAGATGTCTGACCCTGCGCATGTTGCATAAATGTTTAATGGATAAGTGTTGCATCATCACTTATTTATATATATATATATATATATATATATATATATAGCCCGTTAATTACTATTAATGATGATAATATGTGATCCAATCCAAATAGTGTTTGGCTTGCTTTTTCTTCTTATACTAGAAATACTTATTCAAAATATTAAATGTATTTAATATTTATTAAAAAAATAAAATTATATATTATTAATAAAAAAAATTTAAAAAAAAAACCCATCCCCCTTTCCAACCAAAATCCCAGGCTATATACTATTATATAAATTATAGATCTAAATATTTTTTTTTTTGTCAAATTTATATTAAAGTATTATCTGATCTTTCAAAATTATTTATAAAACAAAGTTAGTTAAATATATATGTAAATAAAATAAGTAAAATCTTCAAATTGATCCGCATGTATATTTTTCGAGCCAATTTTGAATTTGGATGACAATTTGGACTAAAATTGTTAGTAAATTTAAAGATGTGGGGTTATTTTGCCAATCTTAAATGTTATGCGGCAGAATTATCAATCAACATAAGTATAATGTCATCAATTTTGCAATAAGAGTTAACTGCCACATCATCACTTAACGACCATTTTTAACGGCGGTATCAAAAGTGATTCAATTTCTAAAATTGTGGTACCAAATTTGTCGGCCTCAATTTTTATGATATTATAAGTGAGAATCGACATATACCACAAGTGCAATTCCCTCGATTTCACCTTGTTTTTGTCAAACTATTTTTTTTTTAATTTCACTCGTTTTTAACTGTTTAACTCATTTTCACTTATTTTACATGTCATTGATTAAACATGTTTTCACTGACTTTATGGTTTTTTGCTCGATTTTTACCATTTTCCCCTTGATTTTACCATTTTTCGCGGGATTTCACCAATTGCATCCATTTTTTTTTTTATAAATTTAACTCGATCAGTGGTGAAAAATGGGTAAAATAGGTGAAAATGGGTGAAAACATGTGAAATCGACGAAATTACTTGATATACCCATTTTTAATCAATTTCATCGATTTTTTCACCAATTTCACCATTTTTATTCATTTTCCCCAAATTTAACCAGGATTTTATCGATTTCAAATGTACTTACATGTTTCGCATGCACTTTTTTGCCAAATAAGTTATTTCTTGATAGAAAATATTGAATCTGATTATACTTGATAGAAGATTTTGATTTGAAGATCGTAGATAGTTTAAGCTCGTATCTAGGAGCGTGACATTTGTATCATGGATTCTTCAATTGGAGCTTCATTAAAAGATTTGTCCCCTTCTTTGGCTTCTAATTCATCTTTAACATCATTTCCAATTGCACTCATGCTCAATTCCATATCGTATGCTCGAGTGACCAAATCATCGAAAGTTATTGGCTTTATTCCTTGAAGAATGTAACGAAGACTCCATTGCATATCTTGGATGCACATCTAGATGGATGAAACTTCCGACAATCGATATTTGCAGTTGAGACTTAAATTTCTCCAACTATTAATGTAGTCATTGACAGACTCCTCTTTCCACTGACGAGTGTTAATGAGTTCGGGTAATCAGATTATATATTTCATTCACTAAATCAAATTGGTCAAGATAAAATTTAAGGGGGACAATATATAACATTTAAATTTGGTTGTCTTATAAGTCCTTCAAGAGGATGCATCATGATCCTTACTAAATCAAATTATAATTACACAAGTACATCTTCATCTTATATATAATTCCAAATATATATATATATATATATATATATATATATATATATATATATATATATATCCATTGACTTAGTTTGTGCATATGCACACCCAAAACTGAAGTGCCAAGAAAAGAAAATTATTAATTGAGGGGGATTCTAGGGTGCCGCTACGTCACGTGCCGTAAATTTAATTTGAACCGTTAGATTTTAGTTATGTAATCAATACCACACAAAATTCAACTTATTAAAAATATGAAAAATAAAATGACAAAAGGTGACCTGTTGGACCGGTTAATCTAATTTTTATTAATTTTTCCCCTTTCTTTCTTATGTCCGCTCAACTCATAGAATTGATTTTTTGCTGAAGTCCTCCGCTACCTCGTGATTCCTTCCTCTTCTTTCTATTCTCCCCAAAAATCCCGTAACCCTCCTGTTCGCTTTCGCCCATCAGAAGAAATTTGGGTCTGCTCAACCGCTGCCATCGACTCCGTCTCCCCAAGAATCCCCAAAAATCGTGCAGCTTGTCAAATTGGTGATGCAAAGTTTGGTTTACCTAATTTCATTGCTCAATTTTCTCGGTTACAGGTACGATTTTGGAAAAAGAGAACCCTATTAAAATTGATTTTGATTTGATATTTTGTATTCTTGTTGATTAAACTAAGTTTAGTACTGATTATCCTGAAAATTTTAACTAATAAATTTGCATATATGAAGTTAAATTGTTTGGCAATGTTCATTTTATGGGCTAGTTGGAGTTAGTACTGTGGGGTTATATAATTATGATGGGGGAAATTTGAATTTGGAGGTTGATTATGGGATGGAAATTAGTAGGGGTGTATGAGATGAATTTTCTATCACATTTTTGTGTGACACTTTGATTTCACGCATACGCATCTGAGGACAAATCCAGAGGTATTTTGATTTTTGGGGGGCTGCCCCTAAAGAATTTTTGAATTTCTTTTTTATATCTAGTTATAGTTAGTAATCCATGGCCAATTTTGGTCTTATGCATTGGATGGATCCAAGCTCAAATTAAGTGTAAAAAGATTTAATAAAATTGATTGTACTGTGTATTTAAGCATTATTGTCGGTTTCAACTATATTTGTGATACAAATTTATATTTTTAAGAAAAAGAGAAGAACATATGTAATAATGATCCATATAATATGTGAATTTAGATTGTTTCTTTTGAAGATTTTGTATATACCAGTGTAATTAGAAAGGGAAGAGTTTTGGTATTTTTCATATATTGCGAGTTATTTGATTACTTAGAATGAAGAATTTTTTGAGGAATTTGATACTTAGATTATCATATATGAATTTAATAATTTGTAAGAACACTATGTGCAACTTTAATTATTTTTTGCATTCTAAATTCAATATAGTTCTAGACTAACACAAATAAAATAGTTTTAATATATAGTTTCATCAAAATCATTATATGATACAAAGGTGGAACATTATATATTTTGCTGTTTATGGGAAGTTGTGAGGTGTCCATTCATGTTTGTTAGAGGTTTATAATGTCAATTGTCAATCTGAACGAACTTATGCACATCCATAATATATGAAGAGCCATAATATATGAACTTTTGTTAGAGGTTTATATCAATTTCATCTAAGGTTAACTTATGAAGAGCCATAATATAGACCAAACATTTAACAGAAATAATTTTACCAAGGGCCTCCAAACCCAAGTTCATAGAACAGATCAAGCCTTCACAGGCAATCCCACACAGATTAAATGCACAAGAGCCACTCATACGAAGGGAACGAACCTGATCAATAAGAGAATTAATGCCCATAAGCTATTTAATTTTTACCTTCCGCAAACAATAAAAGAAATTTTGAAAAACTATTACAAGACCATCAATGAATAACCTTGAAGAGCAAGCTATTGATCTTATTTGTAGTGGCATCCACAGTAGTCTTGTCACGCTTTGTGCCCACCTGTTATTTCGATTTGGATGAAGCCTAATTAGCTTCCTATAAGTAATACTACTGGAATTAATTTTCTTTCTAGGACTTTGACTAACAAGACAGTGTAAATAGATACAAGGATTCAGCAGGTTAAGATGACTAAATCACATATTTTCCACGTTCTATGAATTTGTTCTAACTTATGCCTTGATTTGCAAGCAAAAATCACTGAATCACATGTGTTTAAAAGTTTTTCCTGTTTATTATTTAATTAACATCTTTATTAAACTTTATAACATGATTGCAGGATTCAAAGATGACATATTCAATTACTGGTCAGCAGAAGATGAGGTAACTTATCCCACTTTTAGTATAATTAAACTTTTTCCCCTTTGAATTGTATTATATGCACTTGTTTTTCATGTTAATTTAATAGTCACAGAAATTCATATTTAATGACGTCCTATGTGCTAAGATATTAATCTGGTCCTGTGGATTAGCCTCTCCCTATTATCTGAAAAAATTCTCATACTTGTGTAAAGAGTATACCACTTTTGGTTGGTTTAGTTTTGGACATGGAAAATCATTTGCAATGATTTGGTGGTTGATAACATAAGTATTTTATGAAGAGAAAGCGTATTCTGATTAAGTAACCGCGTGCTTGATTTTGGTCTGGAGATTGATGTATGTTAAGTCCTGTTAAGTATATGTATTTGGAGGCTTTGTTTCTCAATTTGCAATATTGCATGTATGGCATTGTTGTGGTTGTACAAAGTCGTATTTGAGAAACTAGGGTTATTTTGTTAAGGATCATTTTAATTATGTGGAGAGCATACGTATACTTTATAGTTGGGAATTTAGTTTAAATCCTTTGACCTTTTCTGTGGTTTAGCTGATTAATCAGGTGAAAGTTCAAATACACAATAGGCATATGGAATTGCTTACGTGAAATAAATTGTTACATTTAGAAATTGAATAATACACTCGTGGATGAACCAAACATTGTTGATTTTTCATTTGTTAGACATTTAACAACCCTTGTGTCGAGCGTGAATATATGAATGACCAGTGCACATTAGATTTGTGCAACCTACCTACACACATCACATGTTTTTATGGTAGTTAGTCTTGTTTCTTTCTAATTCTAGTTTTACTCAAAAATAGGTGCAAAGGAATTATATCATATGATCGTAAATGTAAATTTTATCTATGTTTGAAGGTATGTGATCAGTGCTATAAACAATTCTTCACATTCTGTTATAACTGGACTGGAACAAATTCCTTCATGTATAATAATACCAGTTACTGTTCCCTTTAGTTTTACTGTGCTCAAGGAAATGTGTGAATTTGGCATTTCCATCAATTGTCAATCCCTTTGTTTTAATTACTCGAATACTATATTTACCTGGTTCATGTTTTATCTAATTTTCATGCATAAACACCTGGTTCTTCATATAATGTAGTGTTTAAAATGAAATAGATGCCTTCAAAACGTTTTAATAGTCACAGAAATTTGAATATGTGGTTCAAAATTTCAAATCTATATTTTAAATGACGCATTATTTGTATTTTGACCGAATTGAACTTAGTTTAGAGATCATGTTAATATTTCTTATGTTTTGAACAAGTCATGTTGTTCCAATTTATTTACAATGTATACCTCTGTGTGTAGATCGAAAAGAAGAAAAACTTCAGTAGTAAATGATAGGAATGTTCGTGCAAAATCTGAAGAAGAAAAGGTGAAAAGGCCGGGATCTGCATGGATTTGGTTCTAGTAAGTTATATTTGTATCATGCTAGATGTGATTGTGAGAGTATTTAGCTTCCATTGGCCTTGATTGAAATCTGTTTCCACACCTTGATTCAGTTGATGAACGTCAAAAGATAGCAATAGAGCTATTTATGGATAGTGGCAATAAAATCCGAGAGTCGATCATGAAAAAGCTATTTATGGATAGTGGCATTAAAATCCAAGACTCCACCATGGAAAAGCTATATTTGTTATGGTATATTGGCATAAAGTATTATTTTATATATATGAATGATAGTTTTCTTTAAGGTCTTTAATGGTGATACTCATACAATTTTATCTTTTGTCTTGTTGTTTTGTAGATTAAAATGCGAGCTTCTTATAGATAGTTGATGAGATGTACCATAAATTGGAAGAAAGGAGAAGGGGGGAATGATTTGATATCTGTGAGGAGAAACAGTTGGGGTTGTCCTTCATTAACCGCATTTTAATGTGGAGGAATTCTTTTTGTTTCCATGGATTTATGAGATGTTTTTTTGCCTTTTATTCTGGTAGTTAAAGCTTAGTCCTTTTGATCTGATATCATTGCAATTCTGTTTAGTTTAGGATTCTTGGGTGTCAACATGACAGGAATGGAATGGAATAGAGAGACATAACCTTGTTGATTTTATTATGTCATTTACACACCACATGTATATGGTACACAAATAATGTTCTGATGAAGAGAAGAGAAATATTAATAGGAATTATATTTACCTCATTAATCAGTGGAGCATCGAACAAAGGCGGAGTTGATGAAGAGAAGAGAATCGTGCAAAATTGATTTAGCCGTGGGTTTTGTAAGCGTTTTCAAAATTCTTTGTTTTTTCTAAAAATTCAAGGGTGCTAGGTGTAATTCTTTAGTTTTGAGGATTATAATTTCTTATTTAGCCTATTTTGGGGTGGAAAATTTCAAAAATCAAAATTTAATAATAGTTGTTTGGTAAGTTAGGTTAAGGGATTATTGATTAAATTTCATAAACTTGGAAGAATTGCAAAATGACCGGCGTAATATTAATATAGGCAATCGATAAAAGTAATGTATAATTAAGTTATTCGTAATTCAAAACGATAATTGGTCCAAATCGAAATCTAAATCGATAATTGGCTCGACTAATTGACAATTCTCAATATTGTTTATATTAAGATAATGTATAATTAGGTTAATCGTAATTCAAATCGTTAATTGGCTTAAGGTAATGTATACTTAGATTATCATAATTCAAATCAATAATTGGCTCGACTAATTAAGTGATGTCAACACTATAACTCATATGTGACAGTATGAGCTCATATTACATCATCAAGTAGTATTTATTAAACATTATGTGATATTATCACGCAATATGTATCATATTGCTTATATTGCATAAAATTAACCTCATATATTTAGTGTGACCCATATCATGTAGTATTTATTCCACATTAGGTGGTTTTACCACGCTATGTGTATCACATTTAATAGTATAACTCATACGTGACAATACGTGTTCACATTACATAGTATGACCCCACATCTGTAGTATTTATTCCACATTCGGCGGTAATACCACGCAAAACTCACATTTGATTGTACGGACTCACATTGCATAGTATTAACTCCATATGTTTAGTATGACCCCACATCATATAATATTTATTCCACATTAGGTAGTATTACCAAACAATGTGCATCACATTATATGGTATAACTAGTATAATCCACACCGTGTAGTATTTATTCCACGTTAGGTGGTATTACCATGCAATGTGGATCACATTATATGGTATAACTCACATGTGATAGTACGGACTCACATTTCATAGTATTAACTCCATATGTTTAGTATGAACACACATCATATTATTCCACAATAGGTGGTATTACCAAGCAATGTGCATCACATTAGATGGTATAACTAGTATAATCCAAACCGTGTAGTATTTATTCCACATTAGGTGGTATTACCATGAAATGTGGATCACATTATATGGTATAACTCACATGTGATAGTACGGACTCACATTGCATAGTATTAACTCCATATGTTTAATATGAACCCATATCATATAATATTTATTCCACATTAGGTAGTATTAACAAGCAATGTGCATCACATTAGATGGTATAACTAGTATAATCCACACCGTGTAGTATTTATTCCACATTAGGTGGTATTACCATGAAATGTGGATTACATTATATGGTATAACTCACATGTGATAGTACGGACTCACATTGTATAGTATTAACTCTATATGTTTAGTATGACCCCACATCATATAATATTTATTCCATATTAGGTGGTATTACCAAGCAATGTGCACACATTAGATGGTATAACTAGTATAATCCACACCGTGTAGTATTTATTCCACATTATGTGGTATTACCATGCAATGTGGATCACATTATATGGTATAGCTCACATGTAATAGTACGGACTCACATTGCATAGTATTAACCCTATATATCTAGTATAACCCCCACATAATGTAGTATTTATTCCACATTAGATGATATTTCCACGTATTGTGTATTACATTCTATGGTATAACTAGTATAATACACACCGTATAGTATTTATTCCACATTAGGTGGTATTACCATGCAATGTGTATCACATTATATGGTATAACTCACATGTTTTAGTATGGGCTCACATTACATAGTAATAACCTCATATGTCTAGTATGACCCACATCATGTAGTATTTATTCCACATTACGTTGTATTACCACGCAATGTGGATCACATTCTACGGTATAACTCACATGTGACAGTACTGACTCACATTACACAGTATTAACCCACATCATGTAGTATTTATTCCACATTACGTAGTATTTATGTATTATTCAATTTTTCCTTAATTAATGTAAAATTATTCAAAAAAAAATTACATACTATTTATTTTAAAATATTATTGTAATATTCATTTATTTATTTCCATAATAATTTATTTGAAAATAATTTACTATTCGATGTGAGTACATATATAGTATACTATCATTTATTGTGGTATAGTACCACTTATTGTGGTAAAATTCTTATGACCTGTTGGCAACTTGTTGAGCAGGTTACTAATTAATGATGTGTCATATTCTTATTGGTTATAATTAGCGGCATGTGACGTAGCGGCACCTTAGAATTTTCCATTAATTGAATAGAAGATATTGATGGATTAGTTGAATCTGGCCTCATAGTTACAAACAACACCTGTAGATGTAGTAGTTTGGACTAAAATAGAAGTATTGTTTTACAAAATATATTAAGTTAATTGAGCAAGAGCATGGGGGAAATTTGTTCTCTCACTGTCTACATATATTTTCGATACATCAAAGTTTGGGCTGCAATTTAATGATGATGCTTGGGTAACTCTTACTGAACATCCTTCTTTAGGTTAGACTTCTCTGCATCTAGAACACCCTGTGTAAAAAAATAAAAAATAACATTCAGTTCCAGCATGATCTGACTAACTTCCTACCACCCACATGGTTCTTCTGTTTCAGACCTCGATAATCATTATGGCAGCATCCTTATGCAGAACCTCGTTATACTCGTGACATGCTAGATTCTGAAAGACGAAGAAGCCAAGAGTTTTATATTGACTATAACTAAATGAGGAATATGAATTATAGTATAAATTTAACACTGACTTGTACACAATTAGGGCAACCAGCATCTCCCGAGCAGTGGCATGAAGAAAGCAATTCTAAAGCCGAACTTAGCAGCTCCAAAAAGAGAGGCTGAACCTGGACAAATATAAAATAGTACTTATTTTGTTAATGAGGTGAGAATAGTGTCTTCAGAATATTTTGCCTGCTTCTTCATACTGAATTGAAGCAGAAAAGAGACATAATAAGGATAGTGTTCTGAAATGGTTCACTTCATCGTAATCAAACACATGTCCTATGAAGGGAAGTCAAAATGCATGCATAATCCCCACTGATCATTATTGGATTGGACCAATATATCAATTCGGGTGGATGTCATGATCTAGTTATCATTTATGACCACTTGGCAGTTTAATAACTAACCCATCATACCTGGAATCTCATCTATTAAATTATTCCCCATCTGATAGACAAATTAGCTCATTGTTTCCCATCATGATGGTAAAACTAAAATATTATTAAAGACTTTTTATAGCTCCCTCTATAAAGTATGAGAAACATAAAGCAGTTATGAAACTTGAAAAAGAAAATTAAAAAAACATTAAAAGAATAATAACATGATCATATTTAATGTAGTTTACCTTTGCTGAAATGCCCGTCCCTCCAGGATGAGGATCATAAAGCAGAATTCTTTCTGGAACATAGTGGTTATCATGAGGATTTGCACACTCCGAAGCTATATCAGATTGATTGCATATAATATATCTACATACCATGTTATCAGAAGGTATTACAACTCGAGCAATTACAGTAAGGAGCTGAACAGAGAACACATAAATCTACCAGCTTCAAGTAGAGGGAAAAGAAACTGTTATATAACTATCGCGATTGGGAATGTTAAGGACTCACAGCGGAACCACATTAAGAATAGCATGCCCAGCAGCATGTAAACCCCCACGAAAGGAGTATTGTGAAGCCTCAATAGCTGTCTTTACTGATTGTGGAACTCGAACCCAAACAGCCTACTACCAAGTAGGAAAGTAATATAAGAAGAACTATCGTACTCAAGCATGGACATAAAATTATGATCACAAGAAAACTTGAAATAAATTTTTAACAGATATCTATAATAGTACCTGCGACTCATAGGTGTAATCAGGAAGGGAAAGTTCCACAGTATCCAAAACTTGGTTGCTTCTTCTCCATATACGGCGAAAACCAAACCAAGTAGTCGTTACTTTGCAAATATGTTTTTGGGCAGTGGTATGGGTAAATTGATCATTATTAATCCTCGCGGGATAGGCCTATATATTTGAAAGAAATGCAAAGGGTTAGCACCCAACATAAGGTGTGGTTAAGATTGCACAAGGAATTTGCAATAATGACATGAGTACTAGCAAACAGAATTATATGTAAGTCCTAAATCTTGGGATCAGTTGACCATAAGAAAAATAGGAATAATTTCATCTATAATATAACAGGGGTACTGCATGTCTTCACACACAAAAATGGGGGTAAGGTGGTGGGAGAAGGTACTGGTTAGGCTGGCTTCTTTATTATTTAGTACATATTTATTCTTCCATCTTCACCTCTGTGAATTCAGTCCACCACATTACCTATCAAGTTATGAAAGTCAAAATCAAATATGTGATAACTCAGGATCCCGCTCAATTTAGCTTACACTAATATATAAACTAACAGAAAAGATAAGAGGACTAAATTTCATAAGGTCAAGAATGCAGTTTTGACGCTTTTAAGATTTTTCAAAATGTATATGAAAGAAACTAAACCACGTTTCTAGTATATCTGTTCTGAGGGCTGCCCTCATCATCCAAACATGAGACGGTTTTAAATCCTTTCACAAAAAACCAAAATGCATGTATCCTACACGGTGGAACAGAAAAAACAAGATGATAATCATCATAACTTGGCATATGCAGCCAAAAAAAAAAAGGAAAACAAAAAGATAAAGCTTAGATTGTGACATACAATATGGCTACCGATTACGTGAATAACTGTGAAATCGCGAGTTTTTGTATAATAATTAACATCAGCTTCTTGGCACCAAGCAATTCTACTCGACAAATCCAAATGCTTCACTAGAAAAGTTTTCCCTTGATTCATGTAGACAGCACCATCATAAACCTGCTAGTTTGTTATAACATCAGAGCAAGAAGAAGAAGAAGATATCCTCCTATCACTTTCAGTGGGCATAATAAAAAATCATGAAGTCGAAAGGATATAACTCACATTAGAATACAGAGAATAGAAAATACCGATCTAGATTAAATAATATGTTGCACGATCTGGACTTAAACAATCTCATCCTCTTTATTTTTGACAACAAAGAAGCCAACTATATTGCCCTTTATTTCTGACGACAAAGCAGCCAACTATATTGCCTCAAACCAGGTCTTTCATGAGAGGATAAAGAGATTGATATCGATTTTGTGCAAGTCTCTCATGTGAAATCCATTGATAAGAAGGATGTTCTACTAAAGCCATTGACAGGTAGTTTATATCTTTGTAACAAAATTTTGGATCATGTGATATTTGTGCTCTGCTCGAGTGCGAGTTTTATAATTATGAGTATTTTAAGTTAGTGGTATCAGTTATTGTGGTGTTCAGAATGTTCGAATATATACTCCTTTTTTTTCATTGTACATATACTCACTTAAAGTTGAGTACTTTAATAAAACAATCACATTTTTCAAATAAAATATTTCCAACAAATTGTTTATAGCGCTAGATCAGTCAAGATTTGATGCATCGGCTGGTGACTGTTGTTCCTATTTCTCATTCATTCATCAAATTGGTGGTTCCCTTTACATGAAAGAGATGAGTTAATTTTAATGGTCACATGGTTGTTAGGAGTAAATTTAATGTGACTACTAGTGGACAAAACAGCTATAACATGAAGCCTACTATTTATATGGTTTTTAGCATTACAACTCAAACACATAAAGATTTGAGCCAAAATAATGGATGCCAAGATAAATAAAAGACCTTGGACATGGAAGAGATATATATGTTCAGAATTAGTGTAAAAAATTATCATGTTGATGATCAAATGGAACCCTATATGTCTTGATGACATCCAAATTGAAACTGAACCCTTCAAAAGTGGATTTGAGTCTGGTAGTGTGTGTAATATTTGCCAACTCCAAATTTAAAATACATGATGTTACTTCTATATATTTGCTGTTGACTGATAAAATTAATGCACCTCAGCATTCCAAGGAGAAAAAACAGTCAAAATAATTTCCACAATAGTTTTACCTGAAAGAAAGCTTTGCTTTCCTCGATTTCTTCAAGGATTTCATTCTTTATTTTGTCAACTACTTTATATCGAATAGCTTCTATGGCCCTCACATTTACAGAACTTGAAGGTGACTTCTGTGAGAAAATCAAATATCAATTGAGACTTGGAAAAATGAGCAAACTAAAGAACCCATCTTTAAATTGAGTATCACTCATTTTGTTAATCAAATTTTATCCTAGAAGCCAAGTTGAGTGGGGGGCACGAAATAGCTAGAATATCAACAAAAGGTTAATACATCAATTATATATAAACCTAGCATGATCTGCCACCTGGTCATTTATTGAGAGTCAAGAATCCATGCTTTATTAACACAAATATTACCTCATGGCCAATATAAGCCCACATTCCACCAGCATAATCGGACGACAGATCTGTGCTCAGATAGCCTTTACTTTTAAGTATCATGATGGCGCTCTCTAAGCAAGGTCCAAAATACTTCTCATCGTGAAGCAAACTCAAAGGGTATTCAAGAGCAGCACATGACAAGTGCTGCTGAAGTACCTGTAAAGGAAAAGAACTTTGAAGGATGAAACCATATACCCTACCTAACATAACATAACATAAATCGACATTCATCAAAATCAAGAATTTACAAATTGAAACACAATCGAGGGTAGATATGGAAGAAACCTGCTCAGTTTTAGCATCAACATGGCAACACTCAATTGACCCCCTGAAAAGTTTTTGTGGATACTTCATAAAGTACTGATCTAAAGGCCCCTCAAATGCAACATATATAGCAAGCGAGGGCTTTTCTCTTCTTCCCGACCTTCCAGCTTGTTGCCACAGACTAGATACAAATAAAAACAACAATCAGAACTAGAAAAGGAAGAATGTTATAGAATTGACAGAAACAGAAATTAACTATTTACTATACCTTGCTATGCTACCAGGAAAACCAAGATGCAGAGTGACGTCAATGTGACCCACATCAATGCCCAACTCGAGGGCACTTGTGGCAGCTACACCACATATGCTTCCCTGGAAGAAGTCACTTTCGATTCTTCTCCTATCCTGCTCGCATCAGATAATAACTTTGTTAAATCACACATGCTATTTGAGTTTTGTACAAATAGCTAACCAACCACAGGTGCCACTATATTTCAACCCCTCCCCCCCCCCCCCCCCAATACACACATTATTAGGAAATGGCTGTCGCCTCTAGTTCCTGCCCCTTGTGTGAAAACTACTCAGCTTTTTTTACAGTAAAACAAAAGGTTGACCGGGTAAATGTTTTAGAGTGTGTTAGATTCATTCAACATGCATTAATTTTTTAGGTTAACTATGCTCTAGAACCACTGTGATACTCTATAACATGATATGGGACAATAATTTGTATAACATCATTCATAGTACTGAACCCTGTATGCATAGATCAAAGATTGGCACAGATTCCATCAATCTACTTTTCTACATTGAATTAAAGCTTAGGTTAAGATCTAGGGTTAAAGAAAAAAAAAAGGAGGAAAGAAAATTGACGAAAAAACTTAGGGCACTGGGTCGCTGCAGATGCCTTTACCACTTGTTAACAAAACTCTGGTTTCTTGTTAAGTCGTACTTGTTTTGACGGATTTACAGTTTCGTTTATAGCTTTCTTATTTTGTCGTCATTGTTGACGTTGTGTTTATGTTGTGATAAAATTGTCATCAATTGGAATTCTCAACCGTTGAAGTATTCAGACATTATTATATTTGACATCTGGTCAGAACCAAACCATGGTCGAGGTAACTACAAAGTTATCAGGTGTTACTTCCACGCCAGCATTCGTCACCAATATTATTTGTTCTGTGAATCAAGTGGTTTCACTTATTTCTTAGTAGTTACAGTCACCGCGCATTATTATTTCGACATCTGTTTGTAATCTAATTAGTGGTGATCATCGAAGAGTTAGTAGGTATTACATGGCAGCATTGGTACCCAGTAATGTCCATGTGAATTAGGTGGATTCATTAACGTTTCATACCTATCAATAGGCAATAATAGTTACAAATGGCAATAATTGTTACAACTATCGTAAACTAATCAGTATTATTTTTAGGTCTTCCCATAAAATTTGATCTTATTTGTAACAAGCTTAGAGTAGAGCATGCTCCAGCTGGAGGGGGAATGTTGAGAGTGTGCCTAAAATCTAAATTCATTTAAACTATTTTATGGTCTAGAATCACAGTAACATGACCAAAATTTATGTGATATAAGTTACTTGTACCCCGTATAATTGAAGTGAAAAGGCTAAAACAGAAAACGAAACAAATATAAGATTAACAAATTAAAACATCTTGAATAAGTGAAGAAGAATTAAGAAAAAGATGACCTCAGCGATGTAGCCTCCGCGGTACGCATGTATTTTATTGACGAGTTCGGGTGCAGATTCCTGAAGAACCTCACGCCTAATTACAGCCACAAATATGAAGAGTTATCATATCTATCAAGACAGAACCAAGCCACTACAAATTTAAAAAATGAGCAACATACGTGTAGGAGAGAACAAGCTCACAAAGCTTGCGTGTTTTACAAAATGCAATACATCGTAAACCATGCTGAACCATTTCTGCAAAGAGGTAAGAAACCTCTAAAATAGGACTGCAAATAATAAAATTAAGGAGATATCAGAAGTTAATCTTGCAAAATCGTCAAGAGATAAAGCTGACTTCATTAGTCCAAAAAGCATTCTAAATGGTGAATTGCATGCTAAGGACGGTGAGACAAACATGGTCAAAACTTTGTATTTTGACAAGAATAAATTGGTGTGTTATGATTATAGCCCGATGCTTGAATTTTTCTGTACAATAACTTTACCATGTTGTTGATTGTGTTAGAGTTAGAGTTAGAGCATAAGTTAGAGTTATAGCGTGTTAGGAGTATTAGGTTTAGGTTGGATCTTTTGGTATTTATGGAGTCTTATCTCTTTGTATAAATACCCCTTCCTGGGTTCATTATTAATAACAACTTTACACTTTCTCCCTACATCTTTTCTCTTATAACATGGTATCAGAGCTTAGGTTTTTGGTTACCTAGGGTTTTGAGAAAAAATAAAAAAATAAAGGAGTACACAAGATAGAGTAAAACCCTAGCCGTCACGGTGACCATCTAACTCATCGCCGCGGTGGCTGGCCATTCCAAGTAAGCCGCTGTCTCTTCGTTATTGTCCCACCACCATTAAAAGGAAAAAAAAAATTCTACCATCTTCTTAAACAAATCCATTTTTTTACCCACCCACTCAACTCAGATTTAAAGAAAAGAAAGGGGCGTCTCAAGCCCTAGTTCAAGTCACACTTAGCCCCATCCACGCTCAGTTTTCACAGCCATAACTGCTGCTTCAGACGGATTCAGATTATTTCAACCCTAGCCCAATTCGGGGAGTAGTGCAAAGATGAGTAGTTGTTCTGGACTTCTGGTGGTCATATTTTTGGATTGATGTGTTGAGCAACTCTATGGTTAGTTGCTCAGGGGGAGTAGTGAGTAATAATAATTTTTTGCAATTGAATTGTTGGTGATATTGCTGTTGTTGGTGGAAGTTGTTGCAATTGAATTGTTGCTTGGTAATTTTCGGTAGTGTGGTCGTCGCGCACTACTTGTTAGACATTTGGTTGGAATCAAATTACGGTCGAGGAAGCTACAAAGTGTTAGCGGATGTTATCCCCGGCGTCGGCATTGATCCTCAAGATTGTCGCTTTTGTGGATCAAGTGATCCATTTGTTATGTTTTGATTGGTGGTTTAATCGTTATCACCGCGGTGTTCGCATGTGTTAGTTTCGACGTTAAAATTGGTTACCAAGAGTTCTCCAATTCAATGCAGTTCGTTATCAACTTCATCATCAATTGTCAACTATTGCTACAACCTTCACTTAGTTATTCTTATTTATGGTGTTTTATGTTTAGTTGTTATTGAGTGATTATCGTATTTGTAACAAGCTTAGAGCTACTAGCTCTAGCTTGAGGGGGAGTGTTAGAGTTAGAGTTAGAGCATGAGTTAGAGTTATAGCGTGTTAGGAGTATTAGGTTTAGGTTGGATATTTTGGTATTTATGGAGTCTTATCTCTTTGTATAAATACCCCTTCTTGGGTTCATTATTAATAACAACTTTACACTTTCTCCCTACATCTTTTCTCTTATAACAGATTGAATAACTATTTATTCTAACATGATCCACTTGCTTTATCTATATGAATTTAAGGGTATGTAGTCATAATCTATGTAGTAGTGAAGTTTCTTTCTACACATCGATATCCAATTATTCAATTTTTGTCATTCTTTTTCTATTTTACATCTCAGATAAAAAAAAATTTAACATTGCAAAAATTTGGCAGCAGTTTCTAACTTTGGCCCCTTGCCACTTATAACTAGGGTGATTATGAATCAAGAAATAATCAACAACTGAACAACATAGTCTAAAACTACTCTTGGTTATTGTCGAGACGAAAAAATGAATTTAGACGAGTATAAATTAAGCAGTTAGAAATCTCAAATATTAATATGTGATTCACCTTGAGCGTCCAGCAACCACATTTTTATGAACAGCTTTTTTGGCCTTTAAGCTGGTCTTTGTTCTCTTCCAAACCTATAAATGTAAATAATGCAGGAAAGGTAATTAAAAAACTCAATTCAAAAGTTTTGAATGGAAGATTGAAAGAACCACAAAGCAAAGCTCACAGTTTTTAAGCATATAGGAGGATTCCAGAGCATAAAAAGCTTCAGAGCAGAAGGGCTACCATCATTGTCAATTAACTCAACTGTAGATAGATTAGCTAATTCCTGTAATTTCACTTTAGAAAAGTAAAGAGAGAAATAAATGAGGCATATATGACTACTACTACTACCATGTAATGAATTGGCAAGTATCAGAACTATATCCAAAGGATTGACACAACTGATGAAAGTGCAGAAGGGCTTTTGATAAACTTTAAC
The DNA here is from genome assembly GCA_038501285.1 of Penstemon eatonii. Classification (NCBI taxonomy): domain Eukaryota; kingdom Viridiplantae; phylum Streptophyta; class Magnoliopsida; order Lamiales; family Plantaginaceae; genus Penstemon; species Penstemon eatonii. The sequence goes on from CM076713.1 coordinate 43,747,579, forward strand.
CAGAACAACACTTCCATGCAACGTACATATGCTGGAATAGCACTGATACATATCATCAAGTTCCCTCAATGGTTAACAAATTGTTTATGAGTCTACCGGCTAGGTATTTTACCAGTCTAATAATGTATCATTGCACATATGCATTTGCAATATAAAACTTTAATCTGGATTGAGTAATAATATATACTCTGAATATTAAAATTACCATAGCATGCTCCCGGGGATTTGCAGATGTCGCAGTGCTGAATACAAAAGAAGGATCACTGCTATAGACTGTGTATGAAGTTGAAGAAGTAAGAATCATTTTTAGGAAAAGAAAATTAAGAATGGTTAAAATGATAAAATATGCCATACCATGAGAACAGATTCGTCGAAGCCTTCTAATTATTAGAGCAGCATGACAACCAAATGCACCCTTATAAGCATGAGCTTCATCAATAATGATAAACCTGCCCTCCAAAAGCATAAAAATATTTATACCTAATACTGGAATAAGTGACACAAAAGAACGAGTTTAAAAAATACTTATCTTTTAGAAAGGGTGAACATATTAGTTGAATTTGAGAAGTCACAAAGAAGTGATAGACATACACAATCAGCAAAAGAGATACCTAAGATTTGACAATATTCGCCTAAACTGCCCATGGAACGGCAAGATTGAGAGATGTAACATATCTGGATTGGTGAACAACTGCACATAATGAAAATTAGAAAGTAAAAATCACGACCATCTTCTAATCCATTTTATTCAAGAGAACAGCAAGTTACTAAATTACCAGTCGCGCATTATCCCGTAGCCATAGTCTATCTTCCTTAGAAGTGTCCCCATCATATATCCCAATATTTAGGCTATTGTCAAGCCCGTTGGCCATAGCCGACAAAGCCCTCAACTGATCTTGTGCTAATGCCTGCATGCAATTAGAACCAATCAAAGATATTCAAGTTGCATAACCCTGCAGTTCGAATCAGCCAAATCCAAATACAGCCTGCTGACCCAAGGCTACGAACCTTAGTCGGGAAGAGATACAGGGCACATGCTAATGGATTCTGCAATAGTAGTTCCAGAACTGGAACGTTGTAACAAAGAGATTTGCCACTAGATGTCATGGTTGCAACTATTACATTTTTACCGGCAAGGGAAGCCTGAATTGATTCAGCCTGAATATTCTGTCACAGTTAGACATATATAGTGGATAAGGGGAGTAAATAATTGAGAAGAAAAAAAACAGTCTCACCTGGTGGCTATATAGTCTAGTAATTCCCACACGGTTGAGTGCAAACTTAACATTTTCAGAAAGCTGATGAGGGATCTCCACGTACTTGGCTTCCCTGGCTCTGATTTCTTCAATGTGAGCCACCTGTACAAGATAAGTAGTAACTCAGCATATACTGCAAATTAGAGCCTCTGCACGCATACTATACTGGTACAACCCTTTTCCCTAAACCAAGTCTTGCATCGTAAGACTTGGAATCAAAGGAGCCAGCAAAAGAAAAATAAACAAACCGGGAAGGGGAAAATCACTGTTAAAAAGTAGAAACCTGTCCCCGAGATCCTATAGTGCTTTTAAGATGCCCCACCATTTCCTCCGGTAGCAATGGATAGGTGTCCTGCTAAGTCAAACAAATTCAACATACTAGAAACCAATACAACATTAACTAAAACATCACCAACAAAGGAATGGACCAGCCTGTAAACTTATATGCTAGTAATAAATAATTAGTTTTAGCATTTTTAGCATTTAAACACATATAATGGACATTTCTACATTGTTGTAGTACTGAAACAATCAGAAAGCCCTCTTCTTGTAACATTGATAACTATTGTAGAGTGTGATATATTCACCAATTATATCCTCTTCACATCAAACTATGTATAGTTTATATTTAAAGAGCCAAAATAGTGTACATGTGAACACAAACTTCAATGTATGTACAGATTATTGCAAAGATCAACTAGAACCTTGTTCGTGCAAATGATTTTAGGTTGCAAGATATTCTAAGTTTCAAAAGAAGAACATAACCTTATTTAACAAAACTATGTTTTGGATTGCTAAATGTCTAGAATTATTTTGTGTGAATTTTTTTTATCGTCAGGAAGTATTCCTCCGCCAACATTTTTCATTAGTTTGACTCACGCAAGGGGATGATTGTTAAACGGAGACGAACCAGGTCTAACTTTAATTTACCATAGTTATTGCATCACATATCGTAGTCCTCTTGTATCGTATCGTGAATCATATTGTAGATAGTAAGATACGTAATCAATTATTATAAATAACATAAAATATTTTTTCATCATAATAATCACATTACAAACATGTAAAGATTAATATATTAAGGTCAAACAGGTCATTTAAAAATAAATGAGGTTTCAGCATCCACATTGTAAATCACTAATTATAGATTATAAGTAGGGTTTGGCTGTAACTTAATTAATTATACTTTCAGAAGTAAGCTATTGGGGTTGCACTTGGAGTGGATAGACAAATATGATGATGGGGGAAAGGACTTATATCTGAGGCCAAGGAACCAAACTGCTCGGAATTGCGCTGGAAAATCACGGTATTAGGTTACTAGGTTTGAAATCTAGGATTTTAGAAAAGAAATTGAAGTAAATCAAGTTAATTAGGGTTTGCTTGTGACTTAAGGGTGTAGAGAAGAGATGGGTGATTCTGCTTCTGAAATTTTCAGCAGAATTGTGCTTTTTCTTTAAAAAATGGACAATGCAGATCCAACCCACTTCGGAGGTGTGAATTGGTTAGGATTTGAACAATATGAATTGGGTATGTATCGTATCGTGTACAATTCATAAGATACGAATCATATCATGTAAGATACAGGAGGCTGCGATACAAGTTGCGATTCGTATCGTTCAGGCTCCATATCATTTCATATCGCACATTTCGTATCAAAATCGTAAATTACTAATAACTAGTATTATTTTACACCTAAAGCCTTGAGTGAGATTCGCGTGCGTGTCATCTTTCTAACAAGAATCCGACGTTCCATGCAGAAACAACTAACTGCACACTCCAAGAACAGTAGAATTCAACCATGTTACAAAAAATGACCATGGCCAAATAAATTCAAACAAAGCAACGAGTGATATAGGAACAACAATTTCAGATGCAATGCATCAGCAAAGTGACAATATTTAGTGTAGAAGATACTCAATATTGATGCATTTCATTCCTTTGAGCATTAAAATTAGGATAACTAATATATTCCATTCAAGGACATGCTATTTCAGCTTTACCATTAGAAGAACCAGTCACAAGAAATAAGTGAACAATTAGAATTGGCTTACTTGACAATGTACTTCATATGAACAAGAACTTGAAGCGATTGAGTCTGAGTTTCTTCCCCTCTCCCGTTTCATTTCAGGTTTGTTTGCCTTAGTATGTGCTTTCATCGCAAAAATAAGATCTTCTAATGAAAAAGACTTGGTTATCTCCTCTTCATTTTTAAACTGCATTAAAATTACAACCATCGATTAACTGTATTAACACAAAAATGCCTCTGAGCAACGAGAACAACTAGAGGTTTTAGTTTGGATGGCCTTACTTCATTGCTTAAGAAAAGTTAAAAGTTATAAGTTAAAATCATGACATGATTTAACACATCCCCGGTTACACAGCCAACATATATTAGGTCATTTATCTCAATGTATTACATGTGACGCTGTTGTTCTGTGGTGCCCTCCTGCACTCCTCAACAAAGAAAGGAAGAGATTCAAACTTCTATGGATTCTTTAAGCTGGTCATCAGATCCATTTTTTCAAAAAATACAGGTGGCGTTAACTGTCAAAAGCCAAAATGGCTCATGAAAAGAGCTTTGAGAAATCAATAGCTCCAAAAGGAAGCCATCTCGACTCCAACAAAAGGACATGAGTATTCAGTGCAAGGAGCGTATGTATACATTCAAGTGCACTATGTCGTAGGTAAAGTGCAGGGGACATGCTAAAGCAAAGCATCCGAAAAGCTTACCTGTATCCTTTTTCCCCCCATCTAAGAAGTAATTATTTCCGTCATTTTAAGAAGTAATTTAATATGATTAAGTTAACCCTAAAAAAGGAATGTTATAATTTTGGCGCTTACGAGCATTTGTGTTGCTGCCTTTGAATATAATGGTTTATATTTTACAACAAAAAAAAGAGGAAAAAAGATATTTCGAGTAATACTAAATACTTCCTTATATGTACTTATTTTATAGACTCCTGGGTTAATTGAAAAGAGGGTTATAAGAAAAACTTCTTACATTTGATTTTTCCCAAAATCCACTCTAGCCATCCGACACTACCCACAACTGTTAGAAAGCATTGATTTAGTATCTAACACGACATTATTTCATTTAACCGAAAATCTTGTTTCACTCCTTACCAAGACCAAATTCCTTACCTCATCTAAATAGTACAAATTGAATCCTTAGAATAGCTCTAATTAGTTACATAATGTTATTCCATAAAGTGGCATCATAAAATGACACGCAACAGGGTTTAAAGTGGAATATCCAAACAATGAGGGAGTACAGTACTAACATACCATTAATGACACCACTGCTCTTAAAAGAAAAGCTTGCAGGGTAGCTTCTCTTTTCTTCATTGAATTAACGATCTTAGACATGGGTAACCGTTTTGCAGCTTCTATAAATTATACAAAATAAAAAGATAAATATGATCATATTTGTGTAGGATAAACAAGTTCATACTTGTAGAGTGTAATTAATCATGCTTGTTATAGAGAACCTGTAATAGGATGATCGTCATGCTGGTCATTTTTTTCTGCTGATCTTATAACAACAAGTGTATTGGGAAACTTCGTGGCCTCCACTTCATGGTTCACAATGCTAATTATCTGAGAGGACGAACACCAACTTAAACACTTGAATACGAATTCACATAATATTGTTGCAATTCATGGTTACCTAAGAAAGAATGGAGAACAAATATTACAAATTTAACTTCAGAAACGGTGTCTGAAGAAAAGGAAAAGGTCATAGCAGTATGTCGCAGCAAGTTGAGTTGACTGACAAAAATTCATGTGTATAAATACATAAATTACAATGGAAAATAACAAACAAGTAGTTGCCTGCATCTACCAGTAGTGCTTAAATATTGCAAGAAAGAACACAAAAGGAAATGTTCCATAGTGGAATTTTGAGTAGGAACATTGCACACATTAAATGAACATGTCACCAATTGTTTTCCTTATCTTGGTATAATGATATTCTCTCCATGAATTTCCAGTTTTTATATCAAAAGTTAAATTATATCAAGAAACTAAATTATTTCTCCCTGAAATTTATCCATTGAACTTGAGACACCCCTAATAGACTTTTCTCTTGATCACTTCAGCAAGGTTGTAGAACAAATAAAATGTGGTAAACAGCATTACCGAATACATCAAAGTTTCAATAATGTAATACTCCCTTCATCCAAAGTTTACGTATACTACGGCCCCAATTTTACATTAAAGATGTGATTCAACAATGCAATCATAATGCAAACCACATATTTCTTGAGAAAATTTTATAAAGACTGTTAATATCATGGCCATGCCAATCCAAACAGAAAGCTGGAAAGGGGGAAATCCATTCTGCTAATCTATCTAAAGAAGACCAAACCATGAGCATAAGAATATGTACCTTTATATTTGCATGTTGGTAACTGCAATAGAGCAAATAATGGCAATAACAAGTGCATGGATCAAGAGAAACTACCTGAGGACAAACTTGAGAGAGATTCTCCAGTTCTGTAAGGTTAAGGTGAAAGCCAGATTTATGAAATTTGTCCAGTGGTTCCTCCAATGCACTAAATGTAATCTTTTTATGCCACAGCTGAAGGCACGCAGAGTAAATATTTACATAAGCAAATGTACTCATTATGTCTTTCAACCACAATGGGCATAGACACAAACTATGCTTCACCGTACAAAGGTCTGATTTGCTGCACCGTGGATTATTAGTTTCTGTCATCATGCAAGACCCTGTAGCTGGATCACTTAAACATCTTGAAGAATCAATAAACTCAAGAATTTTTTTTAGATTTTGTTCGTCAAACATATTTTTCTCAGAGGTCTGCAATATGCTTAGTAAAAGATCATTTGCGGATCCTTTGTCTTTGATATTATTCAACATTCTGTTATGTTTCCTCCTCGTAGAGGTCCTCCTGTCATGGTTATTCTCATTTTCCGAATTACTGAGCTTCAGCTCAGCATCTGGTGGATTTTCACTGCCAGAAACATCACGCAAAGATGACACGTCTTGCATCAATTCAGACCAAGCTGACTCAGCTAATTTACTCTCCAATTTCTCATTCGGGTTTGGGACTTCCGATTGCGTTTTGGATGCCTCAATGCTATCCATCTGTTGCTTATCCTTTTTCGTGAAAGGAACAAAAACTAGAAAGTCCCCGTCCCCAATCAAATAACTACCAATCTCACTCTGCAACTTCAATTTCACACCCTGAAACCAAGAAGAAGAAAAAAATGTATCAAAATAGAAAGTCTAACAGTATCAGAACATAAAGAACAACACACGTAGCTGGCCATGTATATTATTATTATCTACAGAAAGGTACAAATATCTTAAACATCAGATAGAAAATTTCAATCTCGTACCACATACATTATTTCTCGTACACGCCTACGAGCATGCAAATGAGGGGAAGAGGAAAGGTACAGTTTTCTGAAGCACCATATCAAAATAAAAATAAAAATGAAAATGAAAATGAAAATATATAAAAGGAGGGGAAAAAAATAAAAATCTAAAGAAAATCATATTCACAGTAGGCAATCCGAACACTTAGTGTGAAAGTGATGAATTTAAGTAGATTTCCGTTTCTCTAATGAAAAGTACTATTTCCTGAAACACAAACAATCAGGCATCACAAATAGTACTTAATCGTAACCCTAATAAACGAGGGACAGAGAAATTGCCTTTAGGAAAAGATGGAAATTAGGGGAAGATGAGGCAAGAGAGAAACTTTGCTTGAGTAGAAGCTTGAGGTCCTGAACGGTCTTGTTTGGTTCCATTGACACCCTGATTGATTCGCCAGTTAAGCTACGGACTTCGATTTCGTTCACATTTCCACTCTCTTCCATTTTTCTAATGCCGAAAGGAAATAATTTCCTTCTCGTTGTTTTGAATTTACATTCTGTTTTTTATTTGTCGGATATGGAACGGGAACGAGGGTTTTGGCGGGGATGGGAGTTAATTGCTAAAGGTCACTCGGTTTATGCAAATGCAAAGTAAGAAAATAAGTGTTAAATTGTGCTAGTACATAATCGTAAATCACTATTTTTGTAGGCTGCAAATGGCAATTCTCAGTTTCGCTATATTTTCTCTCACTTTATTATACAGAGCTAAATGCAAAAATACCTTCGGCATTTTGCATTATTTTGTTCTTTCTTTATTAGGAAAAATCTCATTTCAAATTTATTAATAACTTAATAAGGAGGTTATGTCAATTTTTTTAATGAATTTCTGTAAATTTTTAATGTTGATAGATATATTATTATTAATTTTTTAGGTGAAAATGATGTTTTTACATTTTTTGTGGGATATAAATGTCATTTTTCCTACAATATATGAAAGAAGAATATTTTTTTTGCTAATAAAAATAGTACATGGATAGTTGGTAATAAAAATAACAGCAGAATTTTTTTTTAATCAAGCAAAACATGGGGAATATTTTTGCATTTCACTCCTTTATTACTATCTAGATACCTAGTATCTAGCCTCCTCAATTCATAAAAAGTTATTAATAGTCCTAATATTTATTTTAGAGAAAATCAACCCACTCAAACTAAAAAACTCATCAATAAAAAAAATCCAAAGACTCACCCATGCTTAATTTATTTAAATATCAAATATATATATATATATATATATATATGTTGTAAATAATTTAAATTATATGAATGTCCATTAATCTTGTAACCCCCAATTTTGTAATCCCCAATTTTGTAACCCCCTAATAAATTATATATTCTCATTTATGTTATTTTGTAACCTACATTTTGTATTTGAATTTCAAGGCCTATAAATAGTGCCTATGTATGATGCTTGTAAAAATCAATTCACATGAATAAGAAATACTTTATCTACTATTTTACTCTCTACATTTTTAGTTGTCTTCTTATTTTAGTATAATTTTATAACACGTTATCAGCACGATATGTTCTATCTTTTGATTCAAAGTTAGCTAATCAGATCCGTAAGAAAATTCATATTTCTCACTTCAAAAGGTAAAATCGAATCGACGAAAGGGTGAGATGGTGAGTTATTTATTTTCTTCTATATTATATATTTTATATCATATGTTTTACGCTTATACGAACATTAGTATTTATATTAACAAAGGGAATAGATGAAATCTATGTTGTTGCCTCAGTAAAGTTTGTAGCCGAGAAAGTTGGAATTATGACATTAATCATCTTACTAACCTCGATTCCATAAGAACTTTGTCAGTTAAAGTGAGGTTTGATCTTTAAACTGTCACCAAGTTAGAATAAATATTATGTCATATTTTCCTATGTTATATGGCATGTATATCAATATACAGATTTCAAAGAATCAAATAGTTGATGGCTACTTCAACTTAGATTTGATTAAATTTCGGAGTAGTTGAAGAATTTGTTATTATATCAAGAACTTGAAGTTCTTAAAATTAAATATTATAGGCCCGAAGCCTAAATGATAAAATTGAGAATTTAAACGTTTTGGTTCATTTTTATATTAGGCTTGAAGCCTAGGTTATAAAATCAAACCCGAAGATTTGAGTTTTTAACATTTTATATGACATGGATTTATATTGGAATCCATTGAAATGCAAAGAGCCTCAAAATACAATCATAAAATGAAAAATGAGACGATTGATAAAGATAAAGTGAAGGCAATGCTTCATTCGTAATTTCATCTTATAGGATTGAAATTTCAATATATTTTTTAGTAGAGGACCCATTTGTCCTAAAATATTTGGAGGAATGTGAATTGAACTGTCCATCTTCTAGTCCAAGATAACCGAAAATTAATGTTCATGTTTACCATTGGCATGAATTGATAATATGTTTTTAAGGCATGCATTTTATGGATGAATTTATGGATAAAAGCATGTGTTGCCATTGAGAATTCTATTAAGAATATCTAGTTTAATGTATTATCATATATTTTGGCTAATATTCATAGCCTTGAAAGGTCGAGATTTCTTACATCGACAATTAGAATATTTATAATTACGGGACTAATATGGACTTGCATTAAGAGAGTTCAACTGTAGACATTTTCTTTCAAAAGCTTGCTATGAAAGTTTGCACCTGAAGTTGCACAATTTTAAATTGAGAAATGAAATCCACGATTAAAAATTATTTTTCAATTTGGAGATAAAATATTACAACTATCGAAATCCTAAATTCTTATTAAGTAGCAATACTGTGGAGAGATTTTAAGCAATACTATCAATTGAATTTTGGTAGTTGAAAAGATGAAACATTGATGAAAAATCATAACTCCTATTATGACTGATATGAATTCCTTGAAATGGATGTAAATGTGAATATAATGATTTATTCCTATGAGTGAACGTACATAATTCATTCTCAGAAATGAATGGGGCACATTAGATATTGACATGAATTATGCATGATCAATTTTTTTTATTATGTATTGTATTTCATATAATGATTGCATAGTACCACTCGATGCGAAAAGATATAGTGGCGGAAAGATATAGTGGTAAAATTTGACAAAAACAATGCTATGCAAATTGATTCTACAAAGCGTCAAAATGACACTTGTTGAAATAAACATTCATCAAGTAAAAATGAATTACGACGATGTAAGTGACATACTTGATGGTAATGATTGATCCACTTAACATTACTAATTTGGATTTTGATAATTTCTATCGGGATAAGTAGAGCTAACAGAAATTATAAAATAATAATGATTAATGTAAAATTAAGTTTATGGCGTAACGTTTTGTGATTAAATTTATGAATTTTTCATATGACTTATTATATTTCAATTATGTATTTAGGTATGGTTTGAGTGAATGGTAAAAATATATGTGATAAAAGTCAATGCATGGCAATTCATATTAAAATTAAGATTATATATTATATGCTTGAAATGTAAATATGATCTTCTCATGTTGTTTATGATTTTAAAGAAATGTTTATTTCTTAAATAGATAAATAAAAAGAAACGTAGATATATATATATGATATTCTTTATGCCTTATTTGTGTTTATTTATCTTATATCATATCGTGGTTAAAAGTAAATGAAAACTGGTTAACTTTCATTTGATTAAATTATTCACGAAGTCATGAGCTATATGAGGTTACTTTGATATGATTATTGAGCTTATGAATCCTTAATAATAAGTAAAGACTTATTATTTTGATTAACCTCATTTATTTAAGACTTCAAATGTGGGGATTTTATAGAAATGTGTTTGTACAATTAAAACACATATTACAGTAAACCAGAAGTTTACTGATCAAAATAGATTTGGCATGACTGGTTAGACCATCCCGGATAAACTATGATGCGAAAAAAAAATTAATAAGATTTCATATAGATCTTCAACTGAAGAACCAGAAGATTCTTCAATTCAAAGAATCATTTTGTGCTGCTTTGTTCTCAAAGTCAATTGATTACTAAATCATTTCAATTAAGAATGGGTGAGAATCTCCAGCATTTTTTGAAACACACTCAATGTGATATATGTGGGCCCACTCATTTTTCTATGTGGATTTTAATAGATGCATCTACACAAATGTGACATATTTGTTTATTGTCAACCTGCAACCTTGATGTTTGTGGGATTATTTGCGCAAATAATTAAATTAAGAGGACAATTTTGAGATTATGGAATTAAGACGTATTAATAATGCTGGTGAATTCATATATCTGATTTTCAATGACTATTGAGAGTCATGTTGCCCATATTCATACACAAGATAATTTAATAGAATTATTCATCAAACGCCTCCAGTTAATTGCTAAAATTATTAATGAGAACAAAACTTTTGTTCAACATGTAAATATATTGTTTTACATGTAGCAGCACTTGTGTGCATCATGCCAACAAATTATGATAATTTCTCCCTGATGAAACTAACGTTTGGTCAGAAGCCAAACATTTCCCATCTTAGAATTTAAGGATGTACGACATATATATTACATTTGCTCCACCACAGACACACAAAGATGGGTCCTCCATAGAGGTTGAGAATATATTTGGGATATGAATCCCCATCCATAATAAGTATCTTAAACAAATGACTGAAAATTTATTTACGACATGGTTTGTCGAATGTCATTTTGATGATATAATATTCCTAACATCAGGGGGAGGTAATAAAGAGCTGGTAAAAGAAATTACACGAAAAAGATTAAACATTATCTTCTCTAGATCCTCGAAAAAAAAAATTAGTGTACACTAGAAGTCCAGAAGATAATTATTTGCAAAATATTGCAAATCAACTGCCAGATGAATTTACTAATATAAAAAGAGTTACTAAATCTCATATACCAGCTAGATATGCTCCAATGAAATCAATTGGTTCCAATGATAAAAATCCTGTAAAATAAGGAGCTAACATTGAAGATGGTCATATAATGGAGGCAAGCACTCATGAAGAGTCGCAAGACATAACTATTAGATAATACCCCAGAAGAGGTTCAGGTACCTGAAAATAATGAAAATGAAGAGATCTCTATAAGTTATGTCACTACGAGAGAAAGATGGAACCGAAATAAAACAGTTGTCGACAACAATTTTGCATATAATGTGCTGTGAAAATTATAAACGAGAATAAGGATCTTGAACCTAAATCTGTTGAAGAATGTAGTCATAGAATAGATTGGCCAAAATGGAAAGACGCAATTCAAGCAGAATTAAGTTCACTTTCGAAACGTGAAGTCTTTGGACCAGTAGTCCAAACACCCAAAGGAGTAAAACCTGTTGGGTATAAATGGGTATTTGTGCGAAAACGAAATGAGAAAAATGAAGTTGTTAGATATAAAGCACGACTAGTAGCACAAGGGTTTTCGCAGAGACCTGGAATTGATTATGAGGAGACTTATTCTCCTGTGGTGGATGCAATTACGTTCAGATATCTTATTAGTCTGGCAGTACGTGAAAAACTAGATTTGCGTCTAATGGATGTTGTTACAGCCTATTTATATGGCTCGCTGGATACAGAAATTTATATGAAAGTCCCTGAAGGATTTAAAATTCCCAATGCATGTGGAAACTCCCGGGAAAATTGTTCAATACGCTTGCGTAAATCTTTATATGGACTAAAACAATCTGGGCGTATGTGGTATAATCGGCTTAATGAATACTTGTCAAAAGAAGGTTATAAAAGTGATCCGATATGCCCATGTGTATTTATAAAAAGATCCAGATCAGAGTTTGTTATAATAACTGTTTATGTTGATGATCTGAATATTATTGGAACTCCAGAAGAGCTTCAAAAAGCAGTTGATTATTTAAAGAAAGAATTCGAGATGAAAGATCTTGGAAAAACAAAGTTTTGTCTCGGTCTGAAGATCGAGCACTTATCAAACGGAATTCTTCTTCATCAATCAACTTATATAGAAAAGATTTTAAAACGATTCTACATGGATAAAGCTCATCCGCTAAGTACCCCAATGGTTGTAAGATCTCTAGATGTGAAAAAAGACCCTTTTCGTCCTCGTGAGGATAATGAAGAACTCCTTGGTCCTGAAGTGCCATATCTCAGCGCTATAGGAGCATTGATGTATCTTGCTAATAGTACACGTCCTGATATATCTTTTGCTGTAAGTTTATTAGCAAGATTTAGTTCTTCTCCTACTCGTCGACATTGGAATGGAGTGAAGCATATATTTCGATACCTCCGAGGAACAATTGATATGGGGTTATTTTATACCAATAATTCAAAATCACAATTGGTTGGCTATGCTGATGCGGGATACTTATCTGATCCACATAAAGCTCGCTCTCAAACAGGTTATGTGTTCACAAATGGAGGAACGGCCATTTCATGGCGTTCTACTAAACAAACTTTAGTTGCCACTTCCTCAAATCATGCAGAAATAATCGCAATGCATGAGGCAAGTCGAGAGTGCGTTTGGCTAAGATCGATGACTCATCATATCCAAGGGATGTGTGGTATAATATTTGAGAAAAATACCCCAACAATTTTATATGAAGATAACACAGCCTGCATAGCTCAACTAAAAGAAGGTTACATTAAAGGAGATAGAACGAAACATATTTCACCAAAATTCTTCTTCACTCATGATCTTCAGAAGAATGGTGATATAGATGTTCAACAAATTCGTTCATCTGAAAATCTAGCAGATTTGTTAACCAAGGCATTGCCAACTGCCACTTTTGAGAAATTGATTAATAAAATTGGGATGTGTCGACTTAAATCCATTAAGTGATTTTGTTATCAGGGGGAGTAAATACATGTTGCACTCTTTTTTCCTTAACTAGGTTTTTGTCCCACTAGGTTTTTCCTAGTAAGGTTTTTAACGAGGCACATAACTATTTTATGGACATCCAAGGGGGAGTGTTGTAAATAATTTAAATTATATGAATGTCCATTAATCTTGTAACCCCCAATTTTGTAATCCCCAATTTTGTAACCCCCTAATAAATTATATATTCTCATTTATGTTATTTTGTAACCTACATTTTGTATTTGAATTTCAAGGCCTATAAATAGTGCCTATGTATGATGCTTGTAAAAATCAATTCACATGAATAAGAAATACTTTATCTACTATTTTACTCTCTACATTTTTAGTTGTCTTCTTATTTTAGTATAATTTTATAACAATATATATATATATATAATATGCATAAAATACATAAAATCTCAATATATCTGAAAAAGGAGGATCGGGATATCCCTATAATATTATGTCTATTAATATTTGAGAGAGAGGTAAATTGAACATTGCGATCATTGTACAAATAGAATGTCATTGTCCATATATTACCGTGTAATTGGTTACACGTACTCTGAGTTATGTTGATAAAATGGGTGAAAATAAAAATTAATTAGATCAATTTACATTTTATATTTTCATGAAATGGTTTTTTTTCTTTCTCAATAACAATAAAGTATATTTCTTGACAAAATTTCCAAATTTGCCTACTAAAAATCCTACACAGAAGGATCAATGCATAGATTCCATTGCTTGGTATGAAAAATTCAACCGTTGTGGGCATTTATGCAATCCCGTGGAGATTATCATTTTATTAAAGCTAATTAAACTGAATCCCATAATAAATTTCAATATATTCTTGCTAAATGGAAATAAATTTGAATTGTTTCCAATCATCCCAAGTGCAAATATAGAAATTATAATTACTAAGCAACGTCATTGTACATAAAAGTTTCTTTTATTTTTTTTTTGGAAAATTGATTGTACATAACAATAGTTGTTGCCATATAAATCTCCACACTTTACTCTCATACTATAACTGCCTCCATACATCATGCACATAAACGTTGTAACTCCCTTCTTAATTGCTTAAAAACTCCCTCTCTTTCAAATTTAAATTTTCAATTCCCTTTCTCCTTCATTTTGTTTACACCTTTCAATTCACACACACACACACAAGAGCTAGCTAAAGCCATGAGCACGGACTGTACAATAACGAGACTTGTTCGATGTCGAGTAAAAGACTTGGCCTCGTGTTTCTATGCTTGTCGATTTCCTTTAGAAGAAGAAGCTGCGAGTAGTGGTAGTGGTGTGCCAACTCAGCCGATTCTTAATCCGGAAGCGACTTTGGAGAAGAAAATGTGTAATGAAAATGGAAAATCAGTTCAAAGTTCGTCATCACAAAATAATAGTAGTAAGAATGGTGATGATTCAAGCTGGCCAAGCTTTGTAGAGGAGGATTACATTGTTTTCTGCTTTAGAGAGGATGGAGCAATTGAAATGATAAATGACTCCAAATCATCATTAGAATCATTTCATCAAAATACTTTAAAGCGGAAGGTTAGCTTTGTTTTTCTTTAATTATTTATTCAATTCTTTTTTAATTCTTTTATTTAGTTTTGGTTAATATTTTTTTTAATGATCGAAATTTACAGCTTCGTTATAGTTCGAATCGGGATTCGAGAAAAGAAGGCATGGTTGATTCAGAAGAAAAAGATAATCAAACAAATGAGGAAGAAATTGACATCTTGAATCCAAAAGTTGAGGAAATAAAAGAGATGAATATTAATAATAATAATCCTATTATTGAGGAGACAAGTGCACACACTTTTGAATCTTGTGATTCTAGTCTATCAGATAATACTAGCAGTAGCACAAGCTCTTTTGCATTTCCAGTATTGGGTATTGAATGGATGGGCAGCCCAGTTCAGATGCCCAGATCAGACAAGCACAAGAACAGAATTGCGCATCTTTACTGTTGTAGATTCTAAATAGTGTAATACTACTTACTTGTTGTCTCGGTCTGGGTATATTTTCTTATTGATTGTAATGGTTGATGAACTGAAAATGTAATGCTTCTTGCATAGTCTGGTTCTTAACCAACAATTACAGTTGTATTCTTCTTCAATTTCAGTTTTGTAGATTTTATTATGGAGTGAATAGCAAATTAACTCCCGGTGTTATTCTAAATAGGCAAATTAACTCACTGTGATAAATAAAAGGGCAAAATACCTCCAGTGATATCTTAAATAGACAACTTAACTCCTTGTATTAAGAAAAAGGGTAAAATACCTCCTTGTGTTTTTATAAAAGAAGCACATTGTTTCCTTCTAAATTGTTTATTAATTCATATTATGGGGAGTTAAATTGCTCATTATTTCATTTTATAGGGAGGTAAATTGTCCATTTTTATATCACAAGAAGGTAAATTGATCATTATTTCATTTCACAAGGAGTTATTGCCTATTTTTATTTCACAGGGAGGTAAATTACCCATTAGACATATCACAAGGAGTTAGCTTGCAAAAAAACCCTTTTATTATGACCCAAAAAGAATCACCCCTATTTGTGTTCATGGATAAAATAATCAAACAATTTCTATTTTTGCACCAATAGAAACATTAATAAAAAGTCGTTTCTACTTCGTGTTTATTTGATTTACAATTTTTTCAAATGTTTACTTAGTAAAGTTTTCGAAAAGTTTCCATATTTCTGGAACTTGACTGGCCAAAACATAGCACCAGAACGAAAATTTAATCCATGATACCAAATCCATTACATACAAGTAGTCATAAATAATCTTATGATAATACAAGAAAATATATATGGGATCATATCAGTAATAAAGGACTCAGTTTGAGACTTGGAGTAAAATACAAACACACTCAACTGCATAGCCATCTCAATTATTCATAGTGTTATACTGTTATGGCTGTTTTAGAACAATTGACTGCAGATAATGTCTTGCACTAGCGGCAGCCGCAATAGACTCCTCATCTTGTTTTTCTTTTGCAGCCAACACAGCAGCAATATAAGCCTCTCTTGCTGCTTCCAGTTTCTGCATCTCCATTTCATTCAAATAATCCTGCAACAATTGATGTATGCAAATAGTGAATTAACCTTTGATAGTTTTATATTAAGATTTCAAATTGCAACAGTAATATATCCGACTTACTAATTCATGACTTTGATCAAAAGAATATGGTACAACATCGTAATCTCCAGCAGAATCCGAAAATTCATTTCTTGTCAAGCCTTCAATTAGTAAAACAAAGGATGAAACCTCTCCTTGCACTCTCTCTAGATCTTCTTGGAGCTTCCCGACATTTTTGTTGGAAGTCATTACTTCCCACTGTAATTTCTCCACTGCTGCTTGTTTGTCAGCAAGCTTAATCTGTGAAAACAAACAAAATAACAAGGATACAGTTAGAACCAAACTCTTTAGTGAGTATTTTTTAGTTAGTGGGAAACTTGGATTCTCGAGGACATTATACCTTCAAATCAGAGAGCTGTAGTTGAGTGGACTTGATCATAGAGTCTTTTTCTGCAGCTTCATTTTCAAGTTCATCAAATTTCGTGTGAAGGGAAGCCATTTCATGCTTTGAAAGCTCGGCTGATTTTAGAAGTTCATCTTTTTCTGATAATTGCCCTTTTAGACCCTCTATCTGATCCCGCAATGTCATCAGTTCTTCCCTATCCTTGTCGGGTAGCAATGACCTTGAGGAGAGAATTGAGAAATTGTCAACACAGCCATCTGGGTTATTTTGGTCCTTTTCGCCAGGGTCTCTATTATTTTTTGTTGGAAGAGTAGCCCTCCTTCCAGCTGCCTGCATCAACACCCGATTATGATCCACAAATTTTGCCTAGCTTCTCAAGCAACCATACTGAAGAAATGAACACTTGCACTATAAAGTATAAGCTTTTCAAACTATAGCAGATGTATTGGTGAATTTATATATCAACTTTTACTAGAACTCAGATAGATATTGTTACTTTGTTAGTATACCTTAGAAATTTTTATTTTCAAAGTGACAACTTACAAGCACCAACTCCCATGTTTAAGTTACAACACAAATTTGTTTTGTATTGTTTTTCTTTAAAGAAACGACCAACATAGGGGTTATATGGCCATCCTGAGCTCAATCCTTCCACATACCCAAGCATCTTGCACCCTAAAATAGTCTAAAACTAGTATCAAAGAGGATAAAAATGGTAAATGGAAGTTCTAGAAAGATAGAAGAGGTAATATTGTGTCAATTTTCTGAAAGAGTGACCAAATAATTTATACTGAATCATATTACCAAAACAGCAGCAAATAAAGAACCAATTTAACCTCACTAATTAAAACGTGTTGAAATGACTAGAAATCTGGCCATACTCAAAATTTCCTCTCAAGTTGGGGTATTCTAAATACGACCCACAAATAACAATAACTAGTCCACGACCGTAATATTGTTCCAACCAGAAGTTGAACAAATATTGTGTGACATTTGCAGTTACTGACAACTGCCAATAATGATAACCGCAGGTCCGCAATTACACAATAATGTCTATGAGTAACTCTAAGCAACGAAATACACAAAACAACTCCTTACTCTCTGAGCAATAGACCAAATAGTTGATTATAAACCTCTAGATCAAACATGTGATGTGCATCAACACTAAACAACCAAAAAGTGCTTAACGAACAACTTATTACACCAGAAGTTCAGACTACCCACAACTCAAACCTGATTTCTACTTTCATCGGGCACGGCTGTTGGGCTGAAGTTGTGTTGAATATGCTTTATGGCAATGGCACTAACTTTTTGCTGTCTTTTACAAAAAGAAATTATGTAATTCTAGATCTGGAATAAATTTTGGTGGTTTTTTATTTTTTATTTTTGGTGGATGGTCACTAACTAGGGTGGCGATAGCCGCAATGGCTTACTATGATGGTGCCAACAGTTCATGGTACTTCTCAATTTGCTCCTCGTTTTTCTTACTCAAACTCTAGATATGTAGAGATGTATTATTAGAAGACAGAAGAATACAGGGAAAAGTGTTATAACATTGTATTCAATAATGTAAACCTTAGATGTCAAAGAGAACATCATCCATTTATCACATTGGCCCAGAATTTAGCCCTTAGAGGTCATTGTGGTCATTTTTCTTGTGCCTAGACTGAACATTGTGGACATTTGGTTCATCAAGCCACATCTTCCCCTTCCCTTACACATTCTTTTATGTCTGGGCCTTATTTTTGGTCTATACCGAATATATAACTTCTTAAATTTTACAAGAAGTTTAATTGATTTGTACAAAAGCTAACCTTCAGTTGAACTTTTGTCATTGTTATTGATATTTTATCTCACACCTAGATGGATAAGAACCAATTAGCTAATCTAGATTCACATTCTTCCTCTTGTATTCCATTTTATAAAGTTCCATCTCCTCATTATAAAGTTCATCAATCTGCACATGTCATATATGAAATAAAAAGAATTGCATATTTCATAGCAATAAGTACCGGTATCTTTAATGAACATTGGTTCAAAAGAACACCATTCTTTATGAACACACTTAATCAACACAAAGAATCAAATAATCTAGCTCAGGTAAGAATAAAGACACTTAATTGGACTTATAATTTGAAGCAGTTGTGTCTAAGTAGAATTATTATCATTTCTAGGAACAGAAAAACTGGATAGATGGTTATACAGAAGATGCACAAAATATGTCAAGAAAAGCAACAGGGGTTATATAGGTAATAACAATAACTATGCAAAATTAGTAAATCGGAAAACAACAGAGACAAATAAGCAGTCTTTCAAAATTTATTGAATTGTTAATGCTTAGTAATATGGATTTCAAGGCTATTGAACTATCTAACCAACCGACTAATCTAGCTAACCAAGTCAAGCAATCTTTAAATTCATGAAAATAAATCCCAAACTGCAAATTAGGAAATTATAGGTGAAAGATTCGATTTGGCCAGACTCAACCAACTCACATGGCAAACATCTATCAGTTGCTCTATAAATAGTTTTCATTTGGTCACACATATGGGCATGAATTTTCACTAAAATAAATGGAAAATTAATTTTGAGATTTTCAAGTTAAATCTATCTCCAATAGTACATAAACACAACAGAAATTATACATGGACACAATATTACAAAACTTTCACAATTTAATTACAATATACTGAAATACACTGAACACCAAAAGCAATTTTATTTTTTTACCTTTTTGTAAACGGATTCTCTAGAAGGCGTCTTGGTATAGATCATAGAACCCCTCCTTGTAAATGAAGTATTCGCTTTCCGATCCTAAGAAATCAACCCTTCTTTCAGTGAATTGATAAAAAAAAGGTTGGAATTAGAACAAAGCAGTGACTTACAATGAGGGACTGAACGAGAGGCACCATCTCTACGAGGTCGTTGAATAGGACGCGGTCGACGGTTCCGGCAGCTGATGCGGTGGCGGCGGCAGCTGAGAGAGAAGAGAGGGTGCGGCTGAGGTCGTCGCCGGAGAGCCATGACTTTGGATCCGACCCGAAACCACTGTTTTCGCGTAAATCTAACAAATGCTGTTGGTGGGGTTCATACATTCTGCCGTCGATGACTTTAATCAATTTTCTTCGTTCTTGATAGTAAAATTGAAATTATTAATTTAGTAAAGTGGGAAAATTATTTGAATTTTGAATTTTTTAAGAGTGAAATTATTGAAGACTGGATTTTGAAATGGGTCTAAGATAAAGCGGTGCCCGACCCAGATTAGTCGTGTTCAAAACCCGATATAATTTGAGCATATAATCACCCTACAAGGCCTAAAGGTTAGACAAAATTATAAAAGCACTCCCTTGAATTTCAATAATAATGGAGTAGTGCTAACTCAGTAACTCCGGCGACAAAGTTAACCATTTAACCCATATCATCTCCAAAATTACTTTCATAAATATTTAAAATATAATATGCATGAACCATCGTTATAAAAACTAAAATTGCAAGCATTTACATATTTAAACAAAAAAGTACAGAAAATTAATTAAAAGAAACTCAAGTCACCTAGCCCAACCACACCACCCCTACACCCATTCCAACAGACCCCATTCCCCTATCTCCTAATATCATTTAGCCTTTGATCGTGAAGCTGGTCTGAGCGCCAATACCCATTGATAACATAGTTGCGGCGCTCAACTGAACATCAATTACACTTGTGAAGTCAACACTCGCTCACATGTTGACCTTCATTTGTGACTCGTGAGGTTGACCTAGTCGTCATCCATGGGAAGAGGATGTTAGGATAGTGTCAAACAATCAATCGTTGACTTGTAAATTATCCTTGTAACACTGAATAACATTAATTTGCCCTTAAAAGTCCTAGTTGAGAGGTTTTGAATTATTGGTGTCACATCATTTCTTTATGTAAAATGGTACTTTCGATATAAATAATTCTCCTTTTTGAAAAATAAGTCTTGTTTTGGAACATCGAAAAACAAAATAGAAATACCAATTTAGATTCAAAGAGGATTTCATTAATCATGAAAACTTTGAAGTTACAATGTCACGAGTAATACTAGAAGATCAACATTTTACTAGAGTCTAACTTACAAAACCATCAAAGAGGTTGTGTATAGATTTTGGATGGACTAAATATGCAAAGTTTTAAAGTTTTGGGGTCAAAATGAAAATTTCAAAACTTAATGGACTAAATGGCAATTTTCCAAAAAGTCTTGTTAGTTAAGCCATGTCCTTACTTGAATCCCAAGACTGGATACACCCTCGAGTCAACTACCTTTTTAGCTCTAGAGAATCTAATGGGAGCAGAACCTGCGCCTTAAGGTAAAATATTATGATACAACCCTTCTTTATGAAATTGTTCATTTCATTCTTGAGGTGAACTCGCTTTCTACCCTTCATTCTGCCGGAGCTGGTGAATTCAATGACTATCTTTAAGCTATTGCCTATTACCATAGTAGCTGCATGAATCAAAGCGGATACCCACTGCTTGGGAGCTTACGATTATTTCATGTTCTATTTCACTCCCAGATGGGGGTTCTTTTGAATCTAGTAGTGACACTTGAGTAGTAGATGTGTCAATATTTTATGTTAGTCGGGATATGCAAATTCCCACAAATTGTCAAGTACATACAAATTGTCAAGTACATGCTATTTGTACCAACTTTATTAAATCTAAATCCTATGTTATTTGTTGTGTCAAAATTTAGTGCTAGTAGAGTCATGCTCATTTAAATCCTCGCATATTGCCAAATATATACCCACTTGTAACAATTTAAGCATGTAGAGACATGCAAATCCCCACATACCCCCACCCTTTGGCCACTTTGGATTTGTTGCGATCCTCTGTAAATAGCTCAATCCGAAGCCATGCAAAAATCCTAACTTTCCACCTCCCAAAAGTAAGAAAGAATTGTAATTATAGGAATAGATTGTGAAGGAAAATAAAAGAGGGAAAAGTAGGCTAAATATTTAGTAAGGCAGATTTTCAGATCTATACACAACCTTAGTTTTTCCATCATTCCCAAACCATCCATTCTTGCATCATCCTAAAATTTTAATTGATGGTTCTGCACCCCTGGTTCTAAGTTTTGACCATTTAGATTGTCGTTTTGATAGCATTTGGTGTAACGGCAACCCCTTGAAGTCAATGAAAAGTTGTGATTGTTTGGTGTGATTCGATATTCAGATAAAAGGGTGATCGTGTGAGTTTAAACTAAAGATGGGGTCGCCTCGATTCATTGTTATTAGATGCATTAAATTGAACTAATTTTGGAATTACAGTTTAAAAGTTCTTATGATTTTCTTAAACTAATTTTGTGAATACGTTTTAAATGTTGTTACGACTTTCTTAAACTTTAAAAAATTAACAACATAGATAAATTCTTCTATAATATTCTCCAACGTGGTATTTCATTTACTCAAATTTCTCAGTTATGATTATGGTGAGTTTTTAAAACTTATGACAAAAAATTAAGAATGATTATCATTATAATTTTTTTAAATGTTAGTTTTTCCATTTTTTGCGTATTGACTATTCCATTTGGTTTTATGATTAGAACTTTGAAAGTAGCATAACGTTGAGATAAATTGCATGATATGATATAGCATTACGGAGGGAACAAGTAACGGAATAAGAATAACGATTGAATTGATGAATAATAATAGTACAACTAAATTACTCTCTTAATTATGTATATTAAATGAAATGCATACCTACTATATCCATTATATGTAACAATTGATTGAAAGATATATTAAAACAAAAATAAAAAGTGATATATATACTTAACAAAACCTATAGTATTTTCATACATATATCTCTACTATATTCGCCCATTACAAGTCTTATTTTACTTCCGCCACTCTACAACAAAACAATTATAATAATTATTATGCCGGGCAATGACACACAACGTTGCATGTCTTCCTCACAAGCAAGGTTACCAATCCAGGCGTTGGATCTTCTGATTGAATGTTTATTTTTCTGCCTCTACATTTAACATTAATTTCTTGACCAACTGTTCATAGCACATTTGTTCATAAAACTCAAACTTGAATAGATCTTAATATACGCTACTATGTCTATGACTGTCCCTCACCACTATATGATTCTCCTTTGCATATGCAGTTCTTATTCAAGTTTCATGCATCCATGTTTTGGTTCTAAGGTGTGTCAGTACGTAGCCTTTCGAAATGGATCATGACAAAGATGACATGGTTGAGAATAATGGTCTAGCACAATCTTCCCTAGCTACCTAAAATCTTGCATACACATTTTAGGCTTTTTCTACACTACGTACATTGTTATACAATATTCTAAGGTCTTCCACATTCGATATTCTATAGAAGTTAGAATGATACAGCATGTCCACGCTTGTGTACACCATTTCGAAACTCTTCGTTCTTGTGTAGACCCTTCCGTAACCCTTCATACTCATGTAATCCTTCTGTAATGCTTCAAAAACCTCAAGGTTTACAAACTCGTTGGGTCATACCTCAATTGCTAGCTGGGCAGTCTCTTAGCCATTGATTGTGTCACTGTTTGGCCAAACGTTGAGCCGCAACTTGATATATAGTTGTTGGGCCATGGCTTGTCCACTAGCTAGGTCATGATTTGTCTTCTTGACTTGGACATGCCTATAGGGCTGCAACTATGACTCATCCACTTGCATGTCTCTTTGGGCTAAGTCCCATTCATGTCGAGCCACCATTTGTGGGTGTGGGCTATTCATCCTATTGGTTAGGTTAGGTCATGCCCAAGGTCCCATTGACATGTCCTTGGTTATTTGTCTTGTGGGCCTGATCACCTTTCTCATGCAAACTATCAATGTGTGACATGATACTAATCATGAAAAAATTGTAGTTACAATGATTTTAATGAATTTAAGCAATGTTAATGGACTTGCAATTTTCATTGAAATCACCATCATTAAGGAACACAAGAACGCAAACCACCACATTACTCACTCACTTTCAGTTTCATCGCACTCAAACACCACGTTAATGTCTCCATCTGAAGGCTACCCAAAAGTAAGCATCGAATATAAATAATCAACCACCAACTACAACAAAAAATAATATTTAATTTCATCGAGTGTGAAACACATCATGAAGAAAATGTCAAAAAATAATAATTTAGTCACATGTTTAAAAAATGTCCCAACACTATATTTCGGTATAATAAAATTAAATAACGAGCAGAAATAATCAACCATCAATCGAATACCCCTAATTTGATTCTTTTCGTATTCTATTACGATCCCGATCTCTAAACTCAATGAACTTTTTAGAATTTATGAAATGGAGTGAAAAATTAAGGATAACAAAAGTGAAATGGGGTGATCCATTCTTGAACCATGTGAAAATTATATCCTCCTCGATATTTGCGTCAATAATAAGACCACACCATACTGACGTGGCAAGCTACGAACCAGTTACGATTGACAACCAAACCAAGGATAGCTGCAGGGATGTTAATATTGGCCGACAACTCGACAGGCTCTGATTTGTGGCAGCGAAATCCCCCTCTCTCCATACCGTACACGTGTCCCTTCCCATCAGACCCATCCCTACTTCCCACGGATCGTACGGTCACCACATCCTCCAACCGAATATATAAAAAAATTCCGGATTTGCCATTTGCTTTGGGGATATTTTCTTGTCAGAGTGAAAAACAGAGTGAAAGCTCACTTCACAACTTCAACAATTCAGTAAATGCCGGATAAAATTATCTGGATGCAAGATATACAAGCCATTGGAGACGCCGGCGCCGGCGGTGGTAGGTTTTCTGGAGGAGGAGAAAGGAGGCTACGGCCGCACAACCACCAGGCGATGAAGTGTCCTCGATGTGACTCACTCAACACTAAGTTTTGCTACTACAACAACTACAATCAATCTCAGCCGCGACATTTCTGCAAAAGCTGCCGTCGGTACTGGACTAAAGGCGGCGTCCTCCGCAACGTCCCCGTCGGAGGCGGATGCCGGAAAGCCAAACGTTCCAAACCTAAAGCCGAACCTAAATCCAAAGCTCAGAGTTCGAGCAGTGAAAGTTCAAGTCTCACCGCTGCTACTACTACGGCCACCAATTCTACATCCGCCGTCGCGGAAGATGGTTTAAATTCGAGTTTTCCTGATACTGTTCTCTTCGGTGAGAATATTACTCAACCGTTGATGACGAATCATCACTCGACGGACGGTCAGATCTTCGGGAGTTTCACGAGCCTGATGACGTCATCGGAGCAGATGATGGGGTTCGGCATTGGCGAAGTTCCTACGACGTCGTACCAAGGACCAGCTGCAGAGGATGAGTTGAAGATGCAGGAAATAACAGGAGGAGGTCTTGATTGGGGGAGCGGTGGAGATCAAGGGTTGTTTGATCTAACGGCTGCTGTTGATCCGGCTTACTG
This sequence comes from Penstemon eatonii, assembly GCA_038501285.1. Lineage (NCBI taxonomy): Eukaryota > Viridiplantae > Streptophyta > Magnoliopsida > Lamiales > Plantaginaceae > Penstemon > Penstemon eatonii. The sequence goes on from CM076713.1 coordinate 43,772,941, forward strand.
GAGTCAAACTCCGTGGACTGACAATGATCAATCACTTAATTATCTTCCTTAATACTAGTAATTAGTACCCAGCTCACCTTTTTATTAAGTCTGGAGAATACAAATTAATAGTATTCTTTTTCTGAAAATATGTAAATCTATTTGCCTTTTTTCTTCTTCTGATTTTTCCTTATTTTTCTTTTTTCTATTGCATTGGGTGATTTTGGTGATTGTTTAAGTGTATACTGCAGAAACTAACTTGATCCCGAGGGGCTCTTTTTTCTTTTTTTGTTCGTCGTGGTTTTTGGAATTGTCCTTTTTTTCTTTTTTTTGATCCTGTTGTAATGAGGATTAAGTTGATTGGAATATACCAAATCAAGATCCAGTTTGGACTGAGTTATGGTTTAATAGATTAAGATACTATTACTTGGTCTTTGTTGGATTGATTGTGCACGTTTAATGACTTAGTTGGCAGTTATGAACTAGTATAAATTTGTTGTGGTATGATTAGGTGTGTGGTCCATATTGCTAATAAGTACTATTAAAGTGTTTGAAATGATATAACTATTAATAACCATATGTAAGTTTGCTATAAAGTTATATAGGAGTATATAATTAGTCACTTAAAAAACTTTTTGAAGATATAAATGAAAGGTCTTTTAATTCTTCTAGAGACCATAGAGTGATTCTAGGGAAGTCCACTTGGTGCTTTAAGTTATAGATTACGTGGGTACAAAATTAGGAGATTTAAAATTAGGAGAAAGGGCTCCGAATGAATAAGACATATATTGGTCAGAAAGTTCAAACCTTGTTGAGGTATTCATACTCCTCGAGATAAATGCACAAAGGTTCAAGTGATCCGTATATTATACGTGATTGGATATGTTGGGACTTTTTTTAACTTATTGCAGATTTTATTATGATCTCTTTTAGATAAGATTTGTAACGGCAAGCGACCTTGAGCACGGGTCGAACATCTGATCTCCCTCGCTTCGTTGGAATCGAGGGACCAATCCCTAGATTATATATATTATGGTATCACTAATACTCTTGATAATTTTGGTTACAATTGTTGAAGCACATATGAGAATCTAATGTATAATACTATTAAGTTCTACTTAGGGATCTTTGTAATTTTATAAAGTAATTTTTGGTGATTAAATAGTACTTGTAAGACTAATGAATTTCTTAATTAGAAAAATATATTTGGCTGGATTATTCTTAAAGATAGTTATTTTATACTCATAATTTTGGAGTATTTGAAAGTGTCTTGAGATTTTTAGTTGGAACGTACGGACAAGGGGTATGGGGAAGTATAGGAGCTGGAGCATGTGGTCGGTTGGTGACCGGGGCCGACCACTGAGTCAGGAACGGACAAGTCTCATGCGCCACCATTGTTCCACTTTGGGCTAATTGATGTTGACTTGTGCACACGTGTCGATCTCTTATTGCTCTCTGGCTTGGGGGTCGGTTTGTCCTCTAGTACTGTTCTATCTCTATCTACAATGTACACTAGTAGTGCTACATCTCATTTTGGACTCTTGGACAGTAGCTTAGCTTCGTTGAATTGACTCATTCTACCATATGTTGTTACGTACGCTAGTGAATAAATTGTTTAACCTAGCAAAAAAAATTGGGACGTGGGCAGTACATATAATTCGTTATTAGAAAGTTCCTTTCATATAATAATAATGATAATAATACCCATACCATGCGTACTCTTTTGTTTAAAGCTAAAGTGAAATGATGAATTTCCCATTGAAACAATCAATAATTTAATATTTATGAAAGATAAAAAAAAAAAGAAATATTAACATTTGCGTTGCACATGTTGTTATTTTATTGTATATTTGTATGCATCATGTTTGCTACATAATTGTAAGAGGGATTTCTCCTCCTCTCATTGCTGCTTGGAAAGCTCCCCTAAAGAGTTTCTCAAAATCAACACTTATGTTGCTTTTTTTTAGGGTAAAGCTGTCATTGCCATACTTATTCAAAATTTTGAAGGTGCAATTTTGTTTGCTTCGGTTAAAACTGAATTTCATTTGGATGCTACTAGTGCTGAAACTACTGCAATTAAAGAAGCTATGGTCCTCCTTGATCAAGCAAATTGGAGTTGTGCTATGTATGAAAGTGACTCTTCAACTCGGTTTTAATGATCACTAGTCAATGCCCCTCTTTTGCTTGATCTTGTAAAGTCGATGCTGAATTTGCTCGTAGACTCCTTCAGAAATGGCCAAATTGAAAAGTTAAAAAGATCCCGAGACTTTGGAAACAAAGCGGCCCATAATTTAGCGAAATGGGGAAAAAATTGTAACTAGAGTGGTTATCCCCACTTTTGTTTTTTGTGATTCGGTTTCTCCTAAAACTTTTGTAACAGACTTATTTTTTTTTGTTAATGCTTAATCTTTTACTTACCAAAAAAAAAAAGAACTGGATAGGGAAGATCCGAAACTAACCCATGAATCATGTTTGCTACCTATACTATCACCCAACTACATGAATATATGCATACAGGCCCTGCCATAAACAGATCAAAATGATGTTATTTCCTCATGGTGTTCAATGATAAAGCATGACAAAATATACACGATATAATATTCAATGCATATTTGTTACTGAAATTGATATGAAGGGAAATATGAAACGTAAAATAGTTAGTGCACCCGATGTTAGCTTAAGATAAAATCGTGACAAAATAAAGGAAAAACATGAAAAGTACACAATAAGAGGTAACAATGTAGCAATAAAAATGACAAAATGGATTTAGGAATTGAAACAAGAACAATACTACAAAATTTACTTTTGGTATTTAATATTTGCTGCAGCTCAGTATCCTGATACCCTTTCTTAGTAGTGCTTTGTCCCCAATTCTCATAGAAGTATCAACATTTTTGTATCTGTTACTTTGGCTGTCATTCTTTCTCCGAACAATAAGGCCTATGGATCAAAGGACAAAGATATACCAACAAAAGAATAAGTGGACTGTTATTAACCTAACTGGAAATACCCATCAGCAAATAATTATCTAGTGAGACTTACCCTCATTAATCGAAAAAAAGGTTCATGTCTCTTAGACTTGCAACAGCAAGTGAGTTCAATTGATGCTATATATTAGTTCCATTACGCGTACCAAAGTGCAAACAAAACTCGCTCACTTTGTAAATCACACAAGTAAAATGCGGAATTTGACAGGTCTGGAAAGTGAAAACTTTTAGGCAACAAAATTGGTTTGATGCATTCTATCCTTTTCCATACCCCTGTTTCATGTAGTTTGCTGGCACACTACACTGATGTTAAGGTTCACAGACGGAGATCAACTGAACCTTATGAGTGTCTAAACTTACATTCATGTTTTCTTTTGTTCCTAATCTTTCCTCTGTTAGCAAAAGAAACAGCCAAATGAATTTTATGTCAACTATTTCAGAAAACTGAAAGAAAGAACACATGATAAACTCTAATTATAGTCCAGACAGTTGCATAGATCAGCTCTCAAAACAGTTGTAGAAATAACTGCATTACTTATTACTAATGTATACAAGTAAATTGAGTAAATAAATACTTCAGCACCACTAATCTTGTATACAGAAGAAAGTTTTACCACGGTACATAATCATACTAATTCCTGAATTTCTTTCATTTATATCTAGTTATATTCTAATAGTGATAAAAACAGTAGTTTCCTTACAGGTGTGATGATTTAGTTTGAAACACAAGTAGATTTTTTCAGTCGAAACTTCACTTTCAATTTATTTATGAATTGATAACAATAAACTTCTCAATCTGTTATCAGTGCAATCCTTATTTTTTAATTCAATAGTATTAGAAATTAAAAACTATATTGGTCCCAGTGTCCAATTTTTAAATACTTGAATACCCTTTACCTAAACTCATGCCGTCATTGCTGCATGTTTCGATATCATGCAACTATTTCCTAATGTAATCTGTAACTAATAAAGTTTTTTTCAAGATTAATTCTCTTTAATCCAGACAATAAAAGAAATGAATTACAATTGTACATCTAATTTTTTTTTTTCATACTGTCCATAGTAAAATTTAGTAACCTGGAAGAACATACTCCAAAAGAAATGAATGTATCTTAGAAAGAAAATTTATATGCCACATTAGGGTTCATGCACAAGTATATGATTTCAAACTTATCCACTACTTCATCAAATGTTATTCTAAAGAATATTTTGGCATGGAGTAAAGACAAGAGAAGCAACAGAAACAAAGATAGAACCACTACATTTCACTTACCAAGCTAAATCTTGTCAAAATCATCGTCAAAGCCATCATCGCCTTCATCTGAGAAACCAAAAAAGATAATTAACATGCCATGATTGATCATGCATAAAAGAATGTATCTCATGATCCTATCCGATTCCAAAGTCAGGCTTATTTTTGTCCTCATAACTGACTTTACACAAAGCAAAATAGTTTGTCTAGTTTATTTGGAAAATTGCATGTTTAGTTCTATCTTTTAACTTTGCTTATGGAATATTAAATCAGAATCAAAGAGAACATAACTAGATATGGGATAAGAACACTACAAGCAGACAAACTCAGTTTTCATTTGCAAATATATTAAATATAAGTACAAAGTGAATGGAGACTTATAGTACAGGATCTCTAACTTGGCAACCCAAAACTGCAGCACTGATGGAAAGAGCTCAATTGTTTACGCTTGACCTCTCTCACATTAACCAGGCCCCAGGGAGCTATTAATTTCAGTGATATGTGGAATGCAGTACTTAGTTATATTATATAATTGTGTCAAGTGCCCAGCTGACTAGGATTTCGAGAAATTGCAATACAGATGAAGGTTGAATCCGGGGTATTTTATGCTAAAGTTTTTGTGCATAGGAGGAATTTACAGCTACATATGCAATACGAAAGATATTACAAAATTAGTGGGAAAAAAATGAAAGAGGAAGAAGAATAACTGAATAAGTAAATATTGTGAGAACCCTAATCTGAAGAATAAATAAACCAAACAAAAGCAGCTCAATTGACATAGTTTGCTATGTAGAATCAATAACAGTGCTTATATATTACCTGGGCCATCATCACTGTCCCCAAGATCTCCAAGAAGAAATACATCCAAATCCTGCTCAGTCGCTGCTGACTTTGCATTATTGCTTTTTTGTTTTGAAGTTTCATCTGCTGTTTTAGAAGATGTTTCGCCTGATGATATTTCCTTCACCTCAGTATCCTTAACCTTTTCAGCAGATTTGAGCTTTAAATCTTCCATGTAGAGTTTTTCATATCTATAAATGACTGATAAATTAGATGTATTCACTAAAATTCATCCAAGCCACCAGAGACATGGGACACAACACATGCAAAACATACGCACATAGAGAAGCCGAATGATGTTTGTAGAACTATCAGTATACAATCCTAGAATTTAAACATTAGTATGGCACAATTATCATGATCATACACAATAATTTGAAAATGTTCCAATTCTCTTGATGGTTCGTAGAAATATACTGCTAAACGTAAAGCCTGCACAATAAGGTTCCAACTTTGGATCAGATTTCCCAGCTTATAACTTAATACCAAAAAATGAAGTTTTAAAGTTCAAGAGATAACCTTGGTAACTTGCTTTACCTATAAAATTGGACGAAGAAAAAAAAAGTACAATGGCAAACACACTTGATAAACCCGGTCAAACTAGAGCAAACAAAAACATAAAGTTTGTATAGATGCCAAAGAGAAAAAGCTTCTGTATGGTTTTGTACTTTGGAACATAAGTATTGGTGGTTTCAGATTTAGTTTGATATTTAATTAGGATATGAAATACCAGGCTATTTATTGTATAGCATAAGCAAGTATCTTTATCATTGAAAATGATATCAAGCAAACATGATGAGTTTGGTCATAAATAACACTGGAAAAATATATCATCTAAAAGATCAATAATTAACACCTGTGCTGTAAGGGTAAGTTACTTACGGTGCCACATGACTGTTAACAAGAATGAAGTAGATCCTCCAAAACTTCCTCTCCTTCATCACTCGAGGGCATAGCTGATACCTTAGCTTTGAGATTTCCTAAAAGATAACAAAAATGATATTGTTACATTAGAGAGACTTTAGGACTCAGCTCTATGCATTGCATATCCATTCAAATTAAAATGTGATGATAAGATTGACCAGCATGCTCTCCCTCATTTTCTGTCTTGCAAAGTTCTCTTCGTGATGTGATCTTTAAAAATCTACTTATTAAGGGAAAATCAAAACAATACTTTTTATGACACTATGGCACCACAACCATAGCCTCCACAAATGCAAACGAACTGAATAAAATTTGCTCGAGGGTCAAAGCAATTAAAGGCTAAAAAAAAACAAATTTGTGGGTTGGGTATAGGTTTATCATTTTGAGAAAATAGAAACTCTTATTGTGATGCCTTATAGGCCTAATATTATCGCCTTTACAGTCTACTAGCTGTAAACAAAGCTATTGTAAGTTTTAGTTCAAAGCAGCTTTCGACATTTCAGAAATCCCACAGCTCCATATATTCTGAGAGATTTAGGTTTTCCATGTCAAGTCACTAATGTTAACTTGGTAAGTAATCCATAGGTTTCGAAAGAAAATTTAGATCCCACAAGGTTAGGAGAATAGAGTGGTTAAATTATCTTTTCAGTAGATTGGAGACTAGATTTTAAGCTACGAGCTCTTGATCTTGAGATACAATGAAATCATCAAATCCTCGGTGAACTGCCTTGATATCTTCCTAGAGGTTCCTCTCCGTTATGTCTTCATTTTTTAGCAAAAACAAACATTTCAGAATATAGCTTCTACCTATTCCCAGCAATTAAATCATCAAGGTCTAACCTCTTTTTTCCTACAGCCATAAACGAAACCTCTTAAGAACCCATCAATTTCTTGAACCATGCTGGTATAATTTGCCAGAACACCAAAAGAGCTAGTAAACACTAATTTTCAAAAAAAAAAAAAAAAAAGATTATATCTAAGTTTTTGTCAGTCTAAATAATTGAAGCAAGTACATCCCTAAGGTTTTCCGAATCAGCCAAGCATATTTCACATTCAAGGCAAAGAGACACATTGTACCCAAATTATCATCAGCATAAACATCACGGCTACCACCACCTTATCAATGACCATTCACATCCATAGATGTTGAATAAGACAAGCCCACCCGTTCAAATCACCATGACCACAATGCCTGACCTACCATATAAATTCGTCACTGCCGCCAGTACTAGAGATGGAGCTTTTATTAGTAGAATCAGCACAACTACCATTGCAGGAAACCTAGAACCATTCACCACAGTTTCATCAATTACAGCTTAACTTGACCTTAGGTGAAAACAGGAGCACACTTTTTGATGAACATTTTCTACAGAAACTAATTCTGAAAATAGTTCTTTTGCTGCCTCATTTTAAACCTACAATCTACTTCAAGGTTGTCTTCTCTGCTCCATTCTCTCGCTGATAAGTGCGGATGCTCAGAAGCTACCTTGCATGGTGAATACGTGGTGGTTGGATGGAGGTGGCCGCTTCATGACTTTTAAGTGGCATTGGTAGAGATATGAAGTAAACTAGGCGGTTTTGGTGGTGAGGCACGTTATTTATAGTGAAGTGTTCTTTCTTCTCATTTATCTTTAAATCTTTGAACGAGTAAGTGTGCTGGTCGGGGAGGGGTGTTATTGGACGAGTGAAGCCACACATGTGCTGAGTTTGGTCAAGTTTCCATTTTACACAATAAAAAGATAAGTTAGCATTCAAGAAGAAATTGAGTCTTCCGTACTACAAAATAAAAATCCGACCACATGAGGTATACTTGGTCTTGAAATGCTGTAGCGGCATGCGGATATAACTATATTTTCATCTCAACAGGACGAACGAAAAGAAGAAACTTCCATTGCACTTTCATGGAGATTGGTGGCTGAAAAATGAAGCTATAAGATATCTTATAAAGGTTGGATTCTTCAATGGTACTCTTCTTCTTTCCTGGGTACTGACGGCGCTAGATTCTAGGGTCAAATTATCATTTTGAGGCAGGGGTTTTGCTTAATTATAGTTAAAAATGCATAGGTTCTAACATCGCCATTTAGGAACTCCTTTTCAAGACAATTGTGGATAAAACTGTAATTTTAAGGTATATCCCAAATAACATTTTATATCATCTTCATCCATATGTTAGATAGTCCTGCATCAATAACTGAAAGTCCTAGCATTCACTGGACAGTGTTTACTTGAGAGTTGACAGGGTTTACTTTTTGTATATTTTTACAGTTTGCTCAAAGAGTAGGGGTTGATAATAGCGGCAATCGCATGATTTCACTAGACGGGGCTGATAGCAACTTTCGTGTACCCTTCCAGTTAAGGAAATATACTCCTGAAAGGAAACCGGTGTTCTGAATTCGAGGAGGGATTATTTTATTACCCACAGATTCTATTTTTAACTAACACTCTTTATGAAAAATACTGTGTGTTGATTAGGAGCAAGAAAAATCTAACCTTAACTGTTAAAAGAACAAGTTTGGCATGCTTTTCTTGCCATTCTGTAAGATCCTGTCGAATATTTGAAACCGTAGGAATATCAGATATTTCTGAGTCGTCTGCACATAAGATAAATTAATTAAATAAGGTATTTAATCAGAACTTGGTAACTACAGAAACAATTTTTCTAGAGAATTCAAGCTTTAAAGGATTAACCAGTTTAACAATAACCAAATTGTTCAGATCAGTAGTAAAGATAGATTAATTTTTTTAACTTAGAAACTAAAGTGCTCATATGCAATAATGAAACAAACAGGCTTGGACTTTTCATCCCATGTTAAAACAGTTTTGTAAAAGGATCTAACAATAATTTTATCAAACAATGAAAGACTATATTCTGGGGATTGCAGAGGAAGATTATAAATGAGGTCGCATGATTTTGCTTTGACCCCTGTAAGAGCAAGGTGTCTTCCCCTCTCAGTCTTTTTCTCTTCTCCGGTCCTCATTCTTTTACCTGTATCTTCTTTTCTATATATGTCCCATTTTCCAGACTGATTTAACTCAGGTTTTAGAATTTCTTAGCATCCTCATAGTGTCCTACATTAATTTGTGCCATCCATAGGTATGGATGATGGCTGCAAGCTCCCAATCTATAAAACCTATTTGAGGAAAATGCTGCTACTTCTCTACATATTTTCAGGTATTGTTTTACTGTACAAATAAGAGTATTTTTATGTTTCTTTATGCTACAAATTATGCAAATATCTATTAATGTGTCACCTCACACCCTAGAAAGCCATACAAGGCGATTGGACAAATGGTGTTTATACTATGAATACTTATTGCAGTCTAGCCTACGTTTTTCCTACAGTGCTTCTATACGTATGAATGCCCTGGAAATTCACACATATCCTTTCTGTCAAATTTGTCCAGATGGTGACAAAAACAGTTACATTTTGCATTAGAAGGTGAATAATCAGAAAATCTATATCCACAAAAAATCAGAAAACTAATACATTTAGGCAGGTAGAGAAAGCTGTGAAGACTCAAACCGCTCCTGATAAGTCTCAGAAAAGAGACTTAGTGCAAACAGAGGCTTCAATCAAGCTTCATGAACGTGCATCCGATTTAAAACCAATGATGTTAAGACTTAAGATATTTATAAAGCATGAATATTGAGATTCTCGAGGTCTTTATCTTAGATACGCACTGGAAGGAAGGCAGTGATATGCAATGAAACATGTAATGTTACAATGCGAATGTTGATTTCCTAAAAGTGTGAAAGTGTAAGTCCTCTAATATTCTTAACTTCCTACGAGCATCTATAGGTTCTTTAAGATATTGCTCCGAAGACCAGACATTAGGTAGAGAAAGATAAATTAGAATAAGTTAATAACACACGTAATAAGGATTTTCTGCAACAAAGACTTGAACACAACGCATGAACAAGAAGCGCTTATAATTTGTTGATGTTATTCAAGTTTGGGAATATGTATGTGTATGTTCATTGCTCCAACAATCAAACTGACGTGGTTTAAGAATGTTACAGTAAAAGTAAGGAGCATTTTCAATTATCCACAAAGATAAGCATTGATCACTAAATGATAGAGAGTACTACTTAATAATTCGATGAAAAGCAGTAAAAGATGTAAAGCATAGAAGTACAATAGAATACAATGTAGAATACCTTCAAGCGGGAAATCCTGGAATGCGTTCATGGTAATCCCTTTCACAAACTCCCTCAACTCATCCGTAACCCCAAACTTCTCCAGATCAGCATCAGTAACCGCTGGGGAATTGTTCCCCTTCTCGACGAGATGAGTCATCGCCGGGGGGAGCTGAGCCGCGATCTGATCGGCGCGCTTCAAAGCCTCGGCGGCGAATTCCTTGGACTTCTTCGACGCCTCAGCGGCCAACTCCTTTGATCGCTTCGAAGCCTCCGATACGACGTCGGAGAGGTTGGCTGAGCCGATACCCTGTGTCAGCTCCTGCGATTTCTTCGCCGCTTCCTCCGCAAAGTTCCGAGCTCTTTGCCAGAAATCCATTGGTGGTGGTGAGCGAGATTTTTACGATCGAGAGACTACGAATTCCCAGGAATAGACTAAAGAGAATTTATTGCTAATGGTGCTGGATTGGAAGATTGCTTGTTTTCTAATGTTGTATTTATATATATTAGTGAATTTTATTTTATTTATGTGTGAATAGACATATATTATATTATATAGGAATTTAATTTGAGATTTGAAATTATAATAACATAATTATTGCATTATTATATTATAATCAGACGTGATCATCCCAAAATCCGAAGGATGCATCAAATTGTCAATTTCTAGGGTCCATGGCCCGGATTAAGGTTCAACCGCGATGGTGAGAATCGTGAGATGTTATTTATGGAATGACAATTTAATACTAATACAATTTGATAGAAACAATGTGCTTATAAGTTGTGGTTGAGGAGCTATAGTCTCGTCTGGTACTTTTCGTAGAAGTGTTGAATTTTCAAGAGTTTGAGACTGTCTAACTCAAATATTAAACTTTAAGTTGTTAACCAGTTGGCAATTTAATAAGGCATGGATTGATTATAAGCGGTTAAATAAGTTTCGTAATAATTTGATTTTGGTGATCTTAGCTAGATTTTGAGTCGTTGTATATAACTAAATCGTGACTAGTTATACGAACTCGCGAATCATGCTAAATTCTTCATTACTCTTCTTCAAATTGCACTTAAACCCTTATTTGAATACTTCCAGATCGATCATAGACTCAATAGTATCATATCATTACGTTAATTGATTGAGTGACTAAACAAATATAAAATAAAAAATCAAAAGTTGGAAATCCAATGGAGAAAACAAACTACCTGTTTGTTTCGCATTTTTAAGAGTGTTTCATAAATAAATTGAGATTAGTGAAAACATCCTGCTCTTCATATTGTTATAATTGCGATTTGTGGTTTCAAAAATAAAACTTTGTAGGTGTTTTTGGAGAATATGGAAAGAAGAGAAATGGTGCAAGAGATTGGCCACTTTATATTAAATAATGTTTATTATATGAGATAAATTGGATAAAGAGGTAAATTACATATCAAATAATAGTAGAGTTTGTGTAGATATTTTATGGAGATAATGTTATTTTTTTAAGTGAGATTTGTTAGTGGAAATTGAGCAACGTCAAATTTATTTCTGAAAGCAAAATATATTGTTTGTTTGACTTTTTAAAGAGTACTAAAATACTCTCTGTAAAGCGAGACAAACATTGTCAAAATATTTAAAATGAATAAAATATTTTACTACATGATTATTTAATTATTAAATATCAACATAGGGATATCTCTTAACCATTTCTTGGAAGAAGTAACTATTTATGAAGTATTTCTTAATATTTACCGGATTCGACCCATTTCCAACACTCATTGTTTAGTAAACTAATCTTTTTTTTTTTACTTTTTTTTTTTGATAACTAAGAAAACATAACATTAATCAAACAAAAGAGGGGTGTCCCGCCATAAAAAAAATGGAAATAGGATAATTAAAGGGACAAAAAGGGGTTTAAATCAGCTATATTCATTATTTTAATATAAGTAGAAATGAAGAGACCGGATTGGCAAAAACATTAAAAAATAATATATGGCTCTTTTGGTTTTTATTACTGAAAATATAGTGTTACGAAAATTATTTGTTAGAGTTTTGTATGAGAGTACCACAAATATCAAGAACTGTTGCAATTCTAGACAAAAATAAAATGCCATTTATTTGACTTGTTAGGGTCACACTTCTTAATTTCCGAATTTTGGGACCAATCTACTCCCTCTTTTTTTTTTTATTTATCGCTTTGGCAAAAAAAATTTATTTACATTTATTTGTCGTTTTAGAATTTCAATGTAAAATTAATGTTCTTTTATCAATTTTACCCTTGTTACTAATACTTGTCATTAATATTATGATTATTTAATTAAAAGGGTATTTTAAAATTTTTACTTCAAAAAAGTAGTTATTTATGACATTTCTTAATTTGTGTGCAATTCTCCAAAGCGAATTTTACAGGTCTTTCAAATTCAAATACTAATATCTGAGTCAAATTAATTATAAAATTACAAGATCGACTAATTTAATAGAAAAATATATTATTTGACACATATTTTCTCGCCTAAAACTCATACTTCACATTTTTAAGCTCACCTCAATATTATTTCACATTAAAAAAATGATAAACAATATACAGCTATGTTATCGATTATTTCAAACAAATTTCCTAAATACCCAACCAATTTTTTTCACCCAAACCAAATCAAGCAAGGCCAATGCTCATGTTTGGATCCATCATGGAATTTTTTTCCTAAATAGGCTTCATGACAAAAATAATTCTGAAAATATCTTTGTTACGAAACTATTTCCTAGAATGTACCTTTTGATTAAATTCGCAGCCGGCAACTGCAAATTTAAGGTAACATATGAATTGAAACTAATGCGACGGGTGTCAATTACCAAAAACGACTCGACCACTAACTCAGTCCCGCGGGTAATTGCCAACTGCGAGTTTACTTAAAAAAAAAAAAACCTGCGAGTTTTAAGGATTAATTAATTACTCGGCAGTTAATTAATCACACCAATACTCGCAGTTGGCAACTGCGAGTTTTAAAAGACCCATTTTAAACCACCTCCGTTTTCAGTTTTCAAAAATCAATCCTCTTCTTCTCAAAAACAAAGGGCGACACTTCTCAAAAACAGACGACGGCTATTTGCGACACCTCTACTTCTCCAGTTATCTCTCTCTCTCTCTCCCGATCAGGTTTTAAAATTGTGGGTTCTTTTTTTGATAATTAAACTTGTGGGTTCAAATGGGCTATGGTGACTTGGTTTACTTGATTTTGTTTTAATTGGTTTCAACGAATTTTAAAACAGGAAGTGTGCTTTAATATGAGATATGATACTAGAAGTTCAAGTTGGGGTTAGGGTTGAGGTATAAATGTTGTTTGTTTCCAGTCCAATAAGTTTAAATGGTACCTGCATAACCAATTCATACAAAACAATACACAAACTTAAATCTACATGTTGAACCAACAATAACCTGTTTTTTTACGAAAATTGTAATATAACTCCTCAAAATACTAAAATTAGCATTATATCAATAGATAATATAATGAGAAATAAGTAAAATAGTAAGAATTTACATTATGCAAATATATTCACATGAATATGATTGAATACCTGATCGAGAGAGATAAGAGTATGTAAATCGTCGGAGCCTCTGCCTCAAGACATTTGCGCAAATATGAATGTTGGAGAAGAAATAATGGAGTCTGCGTACGCTGCTAGGGATTAAAATGAGTCATTTGAAACTCGCAGTTGACAAGCTCGAGTTTATTGTAAACTCGCAGTTGGCAATTGCGAGTTTCAGTCTGATTAATTAGCTACCGCGTAATTAATTAATCCTTAAAACTCGCAGTTTTTTATTTTTTATTTTTAACTTTAAGTAAACTCGCAGTTGGCAACTGCGAGTTTACCTTAAATTCGCAGTTGCCAGCTGGGAGTTTAGTCAAAAGGTACATCATGGGAAATAATTTGGCAACAAAGACATTTTCTGAATTATTTTTGCCATGGAGCGGCAAAAAATTCTCCATCATGGTCCAAGTGTTTCAAAATCATGTTGGCGAATCATCGTTTGAAATTGTTATCACCAAATCAAACAAGCGAAACAAGTTTTTCATCTCAAAATAATAATATTTCAAACTAATCGATCATTATAAATATAAGATCAAATAGTCTTATTAAAAGGACATGATTTGTCACCCATTACACATTTTTTCAGCAACAATTCTAACTTTCAAAATACATCCATACGTCCGCAATCTTTTTTCAGACTTAACTCACCATTAAATTAAACATTATCTTACATTAAAAAATTTCTAACCAAAATATGTACAAGTAACGTTTTATTTATTTTGCAAAAGTTTCAATTGAATTTTTAAAATGCAAAGTTAATTTTTTTTCCCCAAATCAAATCAAATCGGGCCAAAAATATCAAAACGGGACAATATGTCTTCGAGCGATTATACGAGAAATTGTCGGCGTCATCTCGGGGCCAAATCTGAATCCCATTATAATTCCGCGATATGGAGGTTGTTGTACCGTTAGCCACGTGTGATATATGGGCCGCTGGATCTTGGACACGTATGACAAAGTCTAATTGTGATGGGCTCCATTTAAGGACATTTTAGGTGGCTGTCATTAATTGGCTGTATTTCCAATTCTCGGGTTGTCTTGAGCTTAACTCTAGTTGGCATGAGCAATCATTGTGTGAACGAGCTCATATATTCACATGTATATTCCCCATTCTTTATTTTTCTTAGGCATCTCGTGATAAATCTTTTCTTTATAGTATTTATTTCCAGTTGTAAAATAAAAATACAAAACACATAATTATTTTTATTTTTACAACTTTTAATTATCTAAAACTTGTGTCAAATCATAATTTTCACAAAAAGAAAAACGGAGATGAATATTCAAACAATTTGTTTCACACAAATTTATAAATAAAATTAAATAGGGTGACTAGCACTTAAATGTGATTGCAGTCTAGTTAACTTCACTATTATTATACAATGTGTGCGGACGTTGTTGTTACGTTATTGATGAGCATGCAAGATTAAATCAATTTATGATCTAATAAAATGTTCCTATTCTACTTGTAGGCATACTGTTAAAATTTATAACTAATGAGTTCTATAGTTTTTACTTTTTTGCTCAAACATTCATATAATCAAAGTATTTAGGGATTTTGAATTAAAGATTATTGAAGCATTACATGTCAATTCTGATTTAATATTCTTTTTAAATTTACAATTTTTCTATAGATATGATAACTGATGTTCTATATTCCGCTCTCATCTGAAATTGTTGTCACACTTCTATATACAATTACAAATATTTTTAATCAAATAAAAAATACGATACATATTTTTTAATTTTAAGTTTTTTCGTGTATGGTACATACGATAAATATATTTATGTGAAAGGACCAAACCCTTTTTCGATCCCAATTCTTTAAAAGATTTTGTATTTTTTCAATTTAGACAAGTTATGTGAGATAATTACTTTAAAAAAGGTGAACCTAAACAATAAATACTGAGTTTATTTAATTACTATGTTATTTCTAGTTTGACTTGCTAGCTACGGGATATAAACTAAAAATGGGGTACCCATACATTCGTTAAAAACTTCTCGAATCCATATTAGGAACACCAATACAATAATTTTAATGATTATTAGTTACATTTAGAAAATATAAGAACATGATTTGATCAACTAGTCCATTTTTCTAAGGGTGATTTACACTCGGACCCCCCATGAGGTTTAGTCCTATTACAAGAAACCCCCTATAGTTTCAAAAATTACAAGGACACCCCTTATAGGGTATTTTTTGTAAACGTTATTCAAATTGTAGGGGGTGTCCTTTTAAGACTTGTTAAACCATAGGGAATGTCCTCGTAATTTCTAAAACTACAAGAGATTCTTTGTAATATGATTAAACCTCAGAGGGTCTGAGTGTGATACTGTGAATCATCATTTTTTTAAAGAATATTACTACAATATTTCTATTTATTAGAAAAATAATACTTAAATTTATTAATTTGTAAATGAATAATTATTTGAACCAATCAAACAACTACGCTGCATTCATAATTCATATTTTACATAAAGAGAAAAAATCACAAGTAAATAAACACATATATAGTATGTTATCGAAGCATATTGATCATATTATTCACAATATACACATTACACAATTCTCGAACTCTGGAAATAAGCAAATAAATATGTTTGAGATTAGTAATGCATTGTAGTTTTCTTAAAACTTATATAATATATATATATATATATAAGAGTATATAATAAAAACAATCCGAGAAAATACAACATTTTGAATGTTTGATGATTGATAACGAAATCTAAGTCATAAAATAAAGCTAGATGAATAATGAGTTTCCGTGGACCTCTCCACACATTACCAAAACCCAGAGCAACCAGAACAAACCATGGTTAAAGAGGGGTGAACCAGGGGTGGTGGGATCATCAATCGCATTCTACAATACATCCATCCATCCAACATGCTATCATTCATGAATTACTATTTAATAATTCTGAGAAAACATTTCTTTTTCTTTGATTAGTGCGAATTCTGCACCACACACACAACACGCACTGGTTCAAACCCCCTCTCTCCTTCCTTTCAACCGACGCTCTTTGCCTCCTCTCTCTTCCGAGATATTCGCCGGATCTCTTACATTATTTATTCCTACGACCCTTTTCAATTTCGCCCTGAAAACCTAGACATCCAATTCTTTTTGACCTGGGATCGGTAAAGATCGACCCTTTTTTCCGTTTGCTATTTATTTAAGGAATTTTCCTTTGGAGTTTTTTGCTTTTGACGAAAGAATCCAGGTTTAAATCTTAGATTCAGCATTTGGTAAAGAAATTGGGAAAGAATTGAATCTGGGGATCATAGATTGAGTTTATGGGGTTATTGTTGACATGTGCAGAATGAAAGGTATTGAAGAAATCAACAATAGTAAGAGGAGAAAGTGGGGAATAATGGGACTTAAAACGGCGACGTTTGGGGGGGATAGATTGGAGAAGTTGAGGAATAGTGGGATGGTTTCGAAATCAAGAATGAAGCTTTGGATTATAAGAGCAACAACATCTATTTTGCTTTGGACTTGTTTAGTTCAGTTGACAGCATTGAGTGAAACATGGGGACCACGGGTGTTAAAGGGTTGGCCCTCGTGTTTTTCGCACGAATCGGCTGCATTGGGTGTTCAATCTTCACCTGAACTCCCTGTTAGAGTTCTTCCACCAAAGAGTGAGTGCTGATTATACTATACTCTATATTTATGAGTTGTTATTGTTTGGGTTATATTCTGTTTACTATGTTTAAATGCTCTGTTATCACGTTTTCCTAGATTGTTTGTCTTGTGAGAGAAATTGGGTTACTAGTTTATGTAGTGTAATGTTAGTATTTTGGTTTGTTGGCCTTTAATTTAAATCATGTTTTCAATGTAGGGGTTTACAAGAACAATGGTTACTTGATGGTTTCGTGTAATGGAGGGCTTAATCAAATGCGAGCTGCGGTGAGATATTACACTAATAGTCTTATACATACATATATAGTTGAGGTTTTATTTATTGACTACCATTGTAATTTGGCTACAGATATGTGACATGGTTGCAATTGCAAGATATTTGAATGTTACTTTGATAGTTCCTGAACTTGACAAGACTTCTTTTTGGAATGATCCAAGGTCTATTTTCACTACTAACATATATTTATTTAAATATTGTGTCCGAACCTTAACCAAATTTGTTTATGTGTTTTACAGTGAGTTCCAGGACATATTTGATGTTGATCATTTTATCACTTCATTGAGAGATGAAGTTCGAATACTTAAGGAGCTACCTCCGAGGGTCAAAAGGAGAGTAGAGTTGGGATTGGTTTATACTATGCCTCCTGTTAGTTGGTCTGACATCTCTTACTATCACAATCAGGTTCGTAAATTTTTTCTGTTTGCATCTCTCTGAATTTTTCTTCACTAACGGATGAATTTTATGTTATCTTTTTTAATGCTGCAGGTTCTTCCTCTGATTCAGAAATATAAAGTTGTCCATTTGAATAGAACAGATGCTAGGCTTGCCAATAATGGGCAGCCTTTGGAGATTCAAAGGCTCCGTTGCCGAGTAAACTTCAGTGCTTTAAGATTTACTCCTCAGATAGAAGAATTGGGGCGAAAAGTAATCAAAATACTTAGGCAAAATGGTCCTTTCCTTGTACTTCATCTCAGATATGAAATGGACATGTTAGCCTTTTCAGGCTGTACACAAGGCTGCAATACAGAGGAGGTCGAAGAGTTGACAAAAATGAGGCAAGTAGTGTAATATTTCGTTAATCGTATAAGGTTTGCTTCTTTTTAGCTTATATTCTCCTTATTTCAGATATGCTTACCCATGGTGGAAAGAGAAGATCATCGACTCCGATTTGAAAAGAAAAGATGGTCTATGTCCTTTGACGCCTGAAGAAACTGCACTCACATTAAGGGCGTTGGACATTGATCGTAATATCCAGATTTATATTGCTGCTGGAGAAATATATGGGGGAGAAAGAAGACTTTCTAGTCTTTCCGCATCTTATCCAAATTTGGTAAGAGCAGTAGAATAAATACTACACAACGAGCTATTAAATACCATATCGTATTTGAAGTTGGTATTCGTTTTTCTTTATTAATTTGGCTGTATGTTATTATTATTATTATAATAGGTGAGGAAGGAGACTTTGTTGGAGTCCTCAGACCTTAGGTTTTTTCAGAATCACTCGTCTCAAATGGCAGCTTTGGATTATCTTGTTTCTTTGGAGAGTGATATATTTGTTCCTACATATGATGGAAATATGGCTAAAGTTGTTGAAGGCCATCGCAGGTACTTATTTTCGTATAATTGGTAACATACACTTATATCTTTCAATCTTCATTCTCAGTAACACGATATGTATTTTTAAGTTCTTTATGTCTCATAAAGTTCTTTTATTTTCATGGCTTTCAGATATTTGGAATACAAGAAAACGGTTTTGTTGGACAGAAAGCTTCTTGTTGATTTAATAGACCAATATAACTCTGGGTCGATGAATTGGGATGAGTTCTCGGGTGCGGTTAAGGATGCACATTCCGAACGCATGGGGAACCCGACTAAAAGAATGGTAATTCCAGAGAGACCTAAAGAAGAGGATTACTTTTATGCCAACCCACAAGAGTGTTTGCAATTACCACTAGACGAAGTCGAGTCACTTAGAAATATTATTTAAACTTTGTTTGTTCGTTCATAGATACTGACATTAGTCAGTCCTCGAGGAGGAAGAGAGGCTTACTTGTAGGTTGTAGGAGTAGTAGCGTTGCACTTCAACAAAAGCCAAGCAGCCAGCCCATTTGTGTGTTCTTTTATTTTATTTTATTTTATTTTATATACAAGTAAGTCAATCATTAATAATACCATTCATGTATAGAGGATTTTCTATGTACCCTGTCATTTGAAGGGTTTATATCTTTGTTGTACAACGGAGAGTTGCAAATATACTGGAAATCTATTTGATTCATTTGAAGCTACTAGCTAGCTGTTTAACCCTTTAATACTTTTTGTCTTAATATTAATATAGATAATTTATTTAATAGAGTATATACTTTACCTACTTCATTCTGGTGTTGATTTAATGTTGTTTTTTGTTACTACATTTATTCAGATGTATTTGTTGTTGAAATTTCTATTTTTTAAACAGCTGGTTGTTAGGTTGTCATAGGTGATGTAGATAAAGGTTTCCTTAACAAGAAACTATTTTGAATCCTACTCTTTCTAACGAGAAATATCGTTTCAATCTCACCTGCAATAATGTGGTTAAATGTCTATATTAGTTAAAATTGACATTACAAATTGTTACAATAATATAAAAATGCACGAAATAGTATAATTAAAGTTTTGGTGTTACATTTTCTAAAGTTATGATTATATTAACTATTTTTTGATATTTTTTCATAGTGTCATCAAGTTTACAAGACACTCTTTTATTCATTTTTTTTTTGGGTTAAAGAATTTACAGGACACTTGCGAACTTATAAATTTTGTCAGTTTTCAAGACAATGATAGATAATGAGTATAGTTTGTCCATATGCAATCTATTTTTTGAATTTAAATACAAAAATGTCAAAAATTACTATATGACAAGAATTAATGGTTGGTCCCAAGTCAAGTCCAAGGCTAATATGTCTTTTATTATATATCAATAAGTTGCACAAAAAAATGTATTTGAGAATATAGTTTTATTCTTAAAATCAAATTGTATTGTAGATTTTCAATCTTCTCAAATTTTCGTCAACTTCAAGCAATTAAACGACATAATATTCAATTTTAAGTAGCTAATGATAATGAAGTGTAGAAAATGTAAATGGTCGAGCAAGCCTGATATAATAATAATAATAATAATAATAATAATAATAATAGTAAAGAAATACGAAATACTACTATATAGTTTGATTTGACCAAAGCTATGGAATAGAAAAATAGAAAAGTGACAACGATAGACACTTCAAGATGAGGAGAAGAAGTGCATCACGATCGTGTTTATTAACTACTCCTATAATCCCTGGTGCGTGGAGGTTGGCCAATAAATCAATCATTATTTTCTCTTTAATTAATTCTAAACTACATATATGACTAATTAATTAATTGGCTAGATAGGAATATATAACACATATCTAACTAGCAATATCATACCACTTGATGGAAATGCATAAACTATATATATAGTACATACACCTCTGTTAATATATAATAATTGACCTCTATTATTCATTTTCTGCGACATTCTGTTTTGGATGCTTTTGCCTTTTACTCAATTAAAATATTAAACCAATAGTATTGTTAATTGTTATTAGATGCTAGCTAGTAAAAATATGAAATCATCATACATATATACTCCTATGATTAAACAAAAAAAAAGATAAAAAAATAAAATTAGGCTAGAATGATTGATATTATCAAGCTGTCTACATGATATAATTCAAGAAATTACTCAAAATAATAAACCTAGCTTAGTAGTATATTTTCTGGGTTAACGAAGAAAACGAGAAGGCGATCCCAAGAAACTAATGTCTTTGCATGGTTTTCAGGAAAAAGAAAATGAATAATTTGAATGATCCAAGAAACTTAATCTCGGGGTGTACTCTCATTATTTTTTTGGCTCTATATATATATTCATTTATTATAAAGTACAGTTTGGTTGCTTTCTAAATACAACACAGTCGGCCAAAAGGCATTTCTTGGGTCAATTTAAAGGGAATTTTCAAAATTTGAATATTTATTAGTAAAATATAAAATCTAATTGGATTTTCTTATAATCTTAATAAATTACTTTATTTAGGTTCTACGTATACCCCCCAAAAAAAAGAACTTCAATAAAATCATTAGTAGTTAGTGTATTACTTTTTTTTATCTACTAATATTTATATTTACTGCCCGAATTGCCAATATGGTTTCTTCAGTAATTAGTGTATTACTCCTTACATTTTAAATTAAAGGTCGTTTTAGTAAACAAATATTTCAAATTCACATTGTTTTAGAAATCCAAGAGAGACTTAAATTTTCTTTTGACATTTTTATCCTTTCTCATTAATGACAATATGATCAGTTACATATTTTTTTTAAATTTATTTTCAAGGGTAGTTTGCACTATAAGACTTTTGTACACCTAAAATATAGGTAATTAATAGTGTTCTTAATTTTTGTGCTAACAACCTTAAACTACATGTATTTTGAAATGGAGGGAGTACTACTTTCTAGGTATATTCACGGATCGAAATTTTGTTTCGAGTATATGTTTCGGTCAGTCAAATATTGAAAACTTTTCGAAAATATTTCGGAAACACTAAGAAAAAATATAAAAACTTACTAAATTAAGAAAAATAAGAGAATCCTAGACAAATATATAGTTTCAGGATTACATATTGCTTTCTTTTAACAAAAACAAATTTTTTTCAATGTTTTGGATCGAAAATATGGAAATTGGATACAATAAATAATTGCGCAATTGCATTAATAGAAGTATATATTTAAGCTGTTTGCAGGGTAGAGACACCAAACATTAATTGCGGCGTTGAGATAATTAATTGGGACTAGAACTAATTAATCAAATAGAGTATACAGTTAGTCATAATTGTATTTACTCAATGGAGTGTGTTTTTGAAATAACCTCAAATATTTCTTCTTTAGTTCTAATATAATTTAATGCTTCATTATCCATTAGGACTCGAGTTCAAAGAGGTCGTATTTTTCAGGTAAATCCCCGTCGATGACGTTTGTTTGGCTTTATAAAATAATTGCACCAGGGCTTACGCCATGTTTGTTTTCCAAGTTCAAAGTGCATCATCAATCATCATAATAAGTAGTTCAAAATTTGGCTATGACGTTTGGTATAATATCTTATTTTGAGATTTAATGTGATTTTATTTGGGAGCTTGAATAATGTTATAATAATGTTTGTTGAGCCATAATATATATACAACAAACATAGTAATAATGGTATAATTTGAGATGTAAGGCCATCTCCAGCCGAAGGGGGGAGGCAAGCAACAGCACCCCCTTCGGCTGGAGAAGAACTCCCCCCGGAGCTGACAAGCAAGCATCCGGGGGGAGATGCTTGCCTGCTGGCAAGCAGCGAGGCAGTGGTTGCCTCCCTGCCTGCCAGGAGGCTCACGCGCAACAGCTTTTTTTTTTTTTTTTTTTTTTTGTTTTTCTTCAATTGTCTTCAATTGCTAGCTCATAATTATCTTCAATTGAATTAATTATCTTCAATTGAATATAGATACAGGCACATATAATTATCAAAACAAAAAAGATACAGGCGCATATAATTGGTTGTCTTCAACTGTTGGGCCGTTTGTTTCTTTCCTTTGTAATGTATTGTGTATTATTGCAATGTATAATTGCAATATTGCCTACTTTTTTTGTTTTATTGCAGTGCAGTCCTTTTTTTTTTTTTTTAATTGTTTTGCCTACAAGTTATAAGTTAATTGTAGGACAAATTTATAAGTTATAAGTCCTGCAAAAATGTAATTTAAATGTAAAAAAATATATAAGTTAATTCACTATAGGTCTCATTTGACAAATTTAATTCACTATTATTAATTTCTTTTAAGTTGAATGTTTATTGTGATATCCAACTTGTTGTAGTGTTTGTTTGTTGCTTTAATTATGTTTAATTGTTGGTGTTTCCCTTGAAAATTATGTTTGTTTTAGTGTGTAATTGTTGTTTTTCTTTTCAATCTAAGTGCATTAATAATAATTGTTGTTGTTTTTTGTGAATTATGTTTGCTCGTTTTCATTTTTATTATTATTATTATTATTATTATTATTATTATTATTCCATTATTATTATTATTATTATTATTATTCCATTATTATTATTATTATTATTATTGATGTTGTTGTTATTGTTATAGCTAAGTGAGAGTGGGGAAAGTTTGAGATTGAAATAAATATTTTGAATTGTTGGTTCGGCTGGAGATGACTAACTTGACAAGGCAGGCAGGCAAGCAGGCAGGCAGGCAAGCAGGCAGGCATGAGGGGGCTATTGCCTGCTTCGGCTGGAGATGGCCTAATATAGAGACTCCAGGTGACGCAAAAAGAAGAGTTGAAAACCTCCTTGTCGACGATTTAGTCTGGACCGTAAATTTCATAGACTAAGGCTAACCAAGTGATCATGTGCCCATCTTGTTTCGAGATCCTACTATAGCAGAAAGAGCACCAAACCACAATTACGATCTAAAAGTGATGATGTGTGCAAATTTTGTACCCGAGAGCAATGAAGAGATTACACAACTCTATATGCACTAAGTTGACATAAATGAGATATTTGTAACGTTTTTATCATTTAAGTATTGTAACATATGTAAGGTCTTTATCATAAACTCTGGTAACGTCTGTAATGTCTTTGTATTTGTTACTTGTAACGTCTTTCCTAAAAAAAATATTGTACCCCTGTATGTACCTGTAAATGTATGTACCAATTCACTATTACAAATACAATACAAGTTTTCTCTCGAAATATGTGTGCAAACCTTATTTTATTATTACTAGGAAAGTGCACGTACGTTGTACGTGTCTAGTTAATTTCATTGATATTTTTTGTAAGTTAGTGTAAATTTAATTTTATTATGTCATAAAATAAAGTAAATTACCCGTTTTCACCTATTTAATTCATTAGTTTAATTCATTTATCACCAATTTTACTTTTTTTTTACCAATTTACTTCATTTCTACCAGTTTAGATTTTTTCTTACTGTTTTACCCATTTTTATCAATTATAACTTATTTTCATTGTTTTTATAATTTTGTCCTCTTGTTTTATCCGTGTTAAACTAATTTTCTACCGGTTTCAACTTATTTTGTTTGTTAAGCTTTTTTTATTGATTTAAACATTTTTGTCATATTATTCATTTTCACCTATTTCACACATATTTTTCATTGATTTCACATGTTCTTTTCACCGCCTTAGGACGAAAGGGGGAGAAAGACCGGATCACCTGTCGATCTGTGATCAAAGAAAACTATAATATCACATGAATTTTCATAGATTTGACATGTTTTCGTCGACTGTATTCATTTTTCACCAATTTCACCCACTTTTCAATATTGTTGTCGTTTTACCGGTTTCATTTTTTTTCACGAATTTTCAATGATTTCAGGGTTTTTTTTTTTTTTAATCATTTTCAACCAATTTCATCAACTAATGTTCATCAATTTCACTCGAATTCTCATTGATTTCACATGTTACAATGATTATATTTTATCTATTTCACTATTTTCCACGAATTTCACACATTTTTTCACGAGAAGAATTACATAGAGATTACGCATGTCTTGAAATTATTTAATATACTTCATATTTTATATCATAGCCAAAGTAAAATTACATAATTAGCTTAGTTATAAGTAATTTTCTTCTTTCATAGTAAGATGGCGGTTCAATTTTAATTTTTTTTTATAGCATAATGATATTTAAGGGAATTTCATTTTAAATATTCATATTTATAGAGTGTTTATGACGTATGTTGTACTAAATATTTAAATTAACATTTTCTTACTTCAATAAATATTGATGCTAAAATATAATAATTTTTATTTATTTTTTAGGGGCTATTTAATATAATAGTGTTTGAGAGAAAATCACTTTTGATACCATAACTCAACCTACTTTAGGGATTTGATACCACAACTTTTTATGCCGACACATTTGATACCATAACTCCAATCAACTCGACACTTTTGATACTTCCGTCAAATTGGAAACGGAATTGTCACGTGATTGTCACGTGGCCGTTAAAACTTTGCACATTTGATACCATAACTTATGTTGACTGATAATTTTACCCCATAACATTTCAGGTTACCAAAAAAGCCCCACATCTCCAAATTTAGTGACGATTTTAGTCCACATTGTTGCCAAATTTTCAAATTGACTCGAATAAGACCACGTGCTGACCAATTTAGAACTTTACACATTTGATACCATTACTTATGTTGACTGCTAATTTTACCCCAGAACATTTCAGGTTACCAAAAAAGCTTCACATCTCCAAATTTGGTGACGATTTTAGTCCACATTGTTGCCAAATTTCCAAATTGACTCGAATAAGACCACGTGTTGACCAATTTAGAAAATTTTACTTATTTTATTTAAATAACTAATTTAATTTATAAACAATATTAATAAATTAAATAATACATTAACATAAATATCACTAAAATTAAGAAAACATATTCTTTTTAAATATAAAATTTATATAATAGAATTAATATATTTAATATTTATTAAAATAATAAATTATATAATTAAAAACTATTTAATATTTATTAAAATAATAAATAATAAATAATTATAATTTAATAAAAAAATCCCCACCCACCCACCCCTCCCCCTACCCCCGATTCCCAGGCTGCCGGCGGCCTGGGTCCTTCGATCCCAAGCCACTGCTGCCAAGGACCGAAGATCCCAGGCCGACGGTGGCTTGGGACCGAAGATCCTAGGCCTGCGGTGGCCTGGGACCGAAGACCCAGGCCGCCGGCCTGGTAATCGGGGTAGGGGGCGTGGGGTGGGGAGGTGGTGGGTGGGTTGGGTTGGGTGGGTGGGGTGGGGAATTTTTTTTTTAAATTATAATTATTTATTATTTATTATTTTAATTTTAATTATATAATTTATTATTTTAATAAATATTAAATATATTAATTCTATTATATAAATTTTATATTAATAAGAATATATTTTCTTAATTTTGGTGATATTTATGTTAATGTATTATTTAATTTATTAATATTGTTTATAAATTAAATTAGTTATTTAAATAAAATAAGTAAAATTTTCTAAATTGGTCAGCCCGTGGTGTTATTCGAGTCAATTTGGAAATTTGGCAATAATGTGGACTAAAATCGTCATTAAATTTGGAGATGTGAGACTTTTTTGGTAACCTGAAATGTTATGGGGTAAAATTATCAGTCAACATAAGTTATGGTATCAAATGTGCAAAGTTTTAACGGCCACGTGACAATCACGTGACAATTCCGTTTCCAATTTGACGGAAGTATCAAAAGTGTCGAGTTGATTGGAGTTATGGTATCAAATGTGTCGGTATAAAAAGTTGTGGTATCAAATCCCTAAAGTAGGTTGAGTTATGGTATCAAGAGTGATATTCACTCAATAGTGTTTTCTTAATATTAAAATCACAAAATTCATGTAAAAGAGAATTTATAAATTTTAGGAGGTTATATAGGAGATAAATATAATAAGACTTCATGTCTAAATATACCTCTTCAATTACTTTTATTCTTTTATATATTTACTATTTAATTAAATATCACTTTATAATTTTAGTAGGGGTATTTATATTTAGAGTGTTGATAACTTATGTTGTACTAAATCTTTAAACTAACATTTTCTTACTTAATAAATATTGATACTAAAAGATAATATATATATATATATATATAGGGGTTATTTAATATAATAGTGTTTTTTTAAGATTAAAATTTCAAAAATTCATATAAAAGAGAATTTATAAATTTTAGGAGTTAATGTAGGAGATAAATATAATAAGACTTCATGTTTAAATATACCTCTTCAATTACTTTTATTATTTTATATAATTACTGTTTAATTATATATCACGTTATAATTTAATAGGGGTATTTTAGTCTTCACAAAAAAGTTAAGAAATATTCATGCTTTTATAATAGTGTAGATGTAGATGTAGATGTAGATAGATAGATGTAGATGTAGATGTAGATAGATGTAGATGATATTGTTAGAGATTGAAAGGTTTGTTCCACCTTTTCCCTGAACATTTTTATAAAACATCAAGTGACATTCACCATGTTGTAGATCATCGAGTCGAGAGGGTACTTCTTGAGATCCCACGATCAAAATTTAGGCTGGTAAATACTATTCTTTGACGATTGGATGGTTTGGACAACTTCACAAAAGGATCATCAAACTATACATGACCATGGCCCATGGGCACCTCACCCTGGAAAAGGACCATGCCAGTAAGCTTCGCGGTGGTGGACCTAGACCTTCCATATAACATCTTATTGGGAAGACCTCCGCTCAATCGCTCAACCCCACAATAACAAGGATGATTGGGATCAATACGAGCCTGTAAAGTCATGCGCGAAGCCAGAACTTATATATTTAGTCTGAAGTCCATGGCTAATTGAAGTCTCCAGGAATATGGATCAGTGTCCAAATTGGTTTAGACATTTTCAATCAACAAGTTACGAGCATGAGCCGCGTAGAAAATAGTTAGATATATAGGGCCGCAAGGCTAGAGCGAAAGCTTGCATGCTTTGGGCTAGAGCTCAAATACGCAACCTAACAACTTGACTGGAGATTGAAAATTTTGAAGGGCCTAAGGATGCGGAGATATCCATGTTCGAGTTTGAATGTGAGCTAAGGTATGTCATCCTCAAGCACACTTAGGTCAACGAACCCACAAGACCTTACACGATATCAATCTAGAAATTGAGAAGAATCCGAGATTCCATCAAAATATCTAGAATCCGAGGTATTTAATTATCATTTAATGCTACTAGTTTTTTGGTTAGTGTTTCTTTGCAATATTGCGATGTTATACTGATGTAACAATGTAATATGCCGCTTTTCTCAAGAAAGAAAAGGGTAGAAACATGACAAAATATTTTTTGGTTGACTAATCTAATATCCCTGTAGTTTAGTCCTTATTATGCCCACAGAAAGCAAGGCCAAAGAGGAGGATGATACAATAATAAATTAGAGAAAACAGCAAAAGCTAAAAAGTCCTTCACATAATAAATAGGAGCTTTAAGACTAAATACAGGGCTTTAAATTAATTTATTTCAGAATGTAAGCCTTTATAGTGAAAAAAATTACAAAAATAATTCAAAGGTTATATAATGATGGTATTTTTCTGCTTGGGAAAATCTGTGCATTCCAAGACTCGTGGAGATAATTTAAAATACATATACACAGGTTCCTGATTTCAGTATGCAAAGAAGAGGTCTCTCTAGCCAGTAAAGAAACTAATGAACCTTAAAAGGAAAAAGTGAATCCAAAAAAATAATAAATCTACAAAAGAATATATTGCTGCAGTGTTTCACTAGCTAGTTCTGAGTCTCTTCAAGGCTTGTTCAAACTCCTCCCCCTTACTTGCAATTCTCGAACGTGCTAAGTTCGCCACAACAACATCATCGTCCTGCCCAAACAAACGAAGAAGATTTAACATATATTATCATGGTGAATCAACCTTAATTAGCTTATTATAAACATACGAATTAATAATAACTAACCTTGACAATAGACGATGTAGAATTTAAGACAGCAGCATTATTATTATTATTCCCTCTTCTCTTTCCTAGATCAATTTGTACCGAGATGCTAGCTTGTGATAAATCCACTCCAGAACTCTGTAGTGCTTGTGTAAGATTATTCAACAACCTGTGATTATAATCGACACAAAAAGGTTTAAAACAGAAGGAAAATAAACAAATATAATTGTTAGTTACCAAGATTCATGAACTCTCACCCTCGAGAATATGCACTAGAAATGTTAATTGTACCACTTTCAATAGTCGGTTCCTGGTCTTTCGGCTTATCAGCTGTACATTCAGATCCCTCTTTTGGTGAAGCTGCTGCAATGTTTGCTCTACCGAAAGTGAAAATATTTGGCTGTATTGGTGCGCGATGATGGTCCCTTTGCTTGAAAGCTGTAGCTGTGCTTATGTCAGATTCTACTATAGCTTTGTTCTCATCAAACTTTGCAGGAAAAGCTGAAGATGTAGGACCAGAACCCGTGGTATTAATTCCTTGTGAGTGAGAGTGCTCTATAAAACCTTCAGCTATCTCAGAGTTTCTCTGTTAGCCAGTAAGTAAATAAGTCACTAATTACGATATTTTGGTTGCGAACAATATGAAATGGGATGGAAAAAAGTTACTTTGATATATTATGTCATGTTATGCAGTCTCCTCAACATTATTAATTTGTATTAAAATATTCTCTACTAAACATATGTGTTAACCCATGATTATGTAATAAATCCTAAAAATTATATCCATTATTTATATATTAATACCCAAGTTAGCATACATAAGTTACATGTAAATAGAAATTGAAACTTACCCATGGCATCATCTTTGCTGGTTCATGGTTCCAGACATCATATGAACTCTCATATTTGTTTACTTTCTCTTGTAAAAATTGAATGTACTCAATAACCTGCAAAAATATTGTAATACTTTAATTTTCAAATATAAGAATTCCTTAGGAAGAGACTTTATATTAAGATCCCCATGAACGTACCTCTAGTAAGAACGACGCCTTGTCTCTCTTTTGTTCACTGTTAGGAATGATCTCTCTTAGATTCTGAAATCTGCATATCACCAATTGCTATGTCAGCCTTGTTTGAGAAGGTATATCAGACATTGTTATTTCATGTATGTTTTTAGAGTTTTTTTTTTTTTGATATACGCCTTAATATGGATTTTTTACGTGTTTGTGTGTGAAATTAAAACAACTTAAACTTATGAAGGGACAAAATGTCATAATCTAACCAACTTAGGACTAACAACTTAAAAACAAATATGCCAAATGTCCATCCCCGAACAAGGTTAGGACTAATAACTTGCTTACCATATGGTCCACGTACGAACAATGACAATAAAGTTTTTGAAGAATTATAGTCATTTCAAGTATATCACATAAAAACTAGCTGAAGGAAGAAATGGGTACCTACGGAATTTGTGATATGTCTTTCATCTAATGATTTTTTTTTTATTTTTTATTTTTTGAGAAAATCTAATGAGTTAACTAGACTAAATAAGTTTTACAATGTAAACTCCTCCACCAGGTTGGAAATATGAGTGCTGTGATTGAATAGGAAAAGGAAAGTCCTTGGATCAGTCTATATATTGTGAACATAGCTATTTCCAATTCCATTTTGTGTGATATTTAAAGAACATTCAATCAACAAATGAACAATAAATGCAAATATAAACTAGGGAAGGCAAGCCATGTATATTTCAGAACACACCATGCTAAAGATTTAAGAACATAATATGAACAAATCCATCAGTAGATGAACTGATGTAAAGTGTAAATATTAATTTCCAAAAATTGTGATAAGTAAACATTTCGTGTAAGGGAATTGGTAGGTACACATACCTGTCATTAATCTTGCTCCGCCTACGTTGCTCGGTTGCAGAGTGTTTCGAACGCGGTGTGTTTGGCTTCTGATCTATGGTCTTTGCTTGAACTTTTACCGATAAGTTGCCTGTCTATTAAAGTATTAATTAATTTGTTAAAAAAAATTCAAACACAGGGCAAGGGAATAAAAATTGACCTTTATGGGGAATAGATGGCTCTTTCTTAATCATGAATTCTTCATCATCGTCATCATCATCCTCTTCTTGGTCATTCTTAGCTGATGTTATCATATCCATGAAACTTTGGTTCTTTTGAGAAGATGATGGCCTGAAACAGAGTTGAAGATCACAATAATGAGGAAAATCTTAACAAAGAAAGACGTAAAAGATGAGGAAAAACAAAGCTACTTACAGAGACGATGAGAAAGAGGTAAAGGTTGCTGTGTTGAGCTTATGGTTAGAAGATGATTGTGGGTTCCTTTCCAACACCGGCGGCCATTGGCCTCCAACCACATTCATTCCTGCCTCTGTAAAAATTAATCAATTCATTAATGCAGTCCAAACATTTTACTATATGAATTAATCATTCAAAAAAGTTACCTTGCAAAACATGTCTTTCTGCTGAAATATTCTCCTTCCCTGTCTTTCCCTTATTAACTGCAGATTCATCCCACAGAGTGAAGCCACTCCCTGAATAAGAACTGCAGTTCGAGTTTTCGTCATTTTTGGTTGTACTACTTGCCTGCGCAGTAGCGAATAAGTTCCCCTCTGGCTTTAAAAGTCTTTGATTGAAATAAGAAATGCTATATGTTCCAATCCCACCAGGAAGAATATGCTCCACTGACTGAGGAGAAGGCTTTTCGATAGCAGTAATCATTCCGACTTTGTTTTCTTCTTTCGCCACATTGTTTCCGACTAGTTCCAATGGCTGCAAAAAGTCATGGGTTTTAAGGTAGCCACCTGCGCCATTTAAACACAAAGGAAGCAATAAGATTCAGACATTGTACTTGTATGTTTGCCGTTTTTATTTTTATTTTTTTCAAACATAAATCTGGCTAATAATAAAGACTTGATTATGAATTCTTTCATGCGTTTATTTCATCAACTAAATGCAACCAAACAGTCAAACAAATTATTTAACTATCAGTTGCCTCTCTAATAAATCGTAAATGCACGCTTAGACACGGCCATGTCTCTCTTCCAAGGAGAAAAGAGAGGGAAAGCAAGAGAATAATTGAGGGGAGAATTTTTCATATAGAATTACAAACCATTAATCTCAGCTATTAGATTCAAATGGATTGTGCTAGGTTCACTTATTAGATTCACACGGATTTTGCCTTTTTTGAAAACACAAGGGGTTTATTGTTTTTTCTTAAGTTGGGGGTCTGTCTTAAAAAATAATCTTTTTTTTATGAAACGCTTAAAAATCATAAGGGCTATGCGGAAAACTTTGATCTTCTCCTATGCAATATGTAGCACGATCAAATGCATACTCTTCTTCTATGAGTCAAAGTGACTCTATCAAGATTTGGGAGATATGCTTTCTTTTGTATGAACTTATGAAGAGATCATCACATAATTGCTAAACTATAAACTGTTCAGTGTTTGCCCCCAACCCCAATAAAAGACACGGTTAAGCCAAGAGCATTACTTTTGTTTTTTGATTTCACCATGATATAAATGGACTCCGAGCTTTTATTGTGGGGCCAGCACGATTCAGGTCTTAAATTTGTACTCCAAAAAATGGTACAAAGAAATTATCAAGAAAGAAAGATCATTCATTCGAAAATAATAGGGTAATAAATTCTTGCCTAAGTAGGGTTTGGCCACATCCTAGACACATGCAATATAATTGTTTTTGCGAATTGATAATATTCTTTAATCACGAGATATGTGCAATGCACTTGCTTTGTAGTTTATTGAGTGTAGTCAAATTAGCAAGAATTTCCCAAAATGGTAGTACTATTGTATCTATAATAAAACTACATGTAATTAAATAAATTCTAGCTTTGCCATTGGTATACTCATACTGGGGAACCTTAAAGTGAGCTACTATTTCTAATCCCACGTTAAATTTGATCTAATAACTTAGAGATTTATGATTGATCTCATTACATAAAATTGAGTTAATGAACAATTTACCTTCCCATATTACTTATATAAAGGTTTAATTTATTACTTTGTGAAGCATTTTTACTTTCCTATATTCTTTTAAGGCTCACACTGTAATGTTATATTTATAAATCTTAAAAAATATGTTTCGACAAATATACCCTCTACTTGGACCTAGTCAGCTTATTAAAATTTTTTTTAACCATATGTTATTATATATGTTTCCCCTGTGTTATTGAATGTATGTCAATTTACACTTATATGTTATTGTATATGTGTCAATTTACCCTCTGTATTAATTTAAGTGTATCAGTATATACCCTTTTTATCATCATAATTGTGGCGCTTTACCCACGTAATATTTTTTGCAGATCAATTTTCCTCCTTGAATGCTAATTTTTGTCTTTTTACGCAACACTCTAACATTCACTATCAATTTTGAATGAGTGAGTTACACTATCCAATGAAAGAAGGGGTAAACTGATCTTCTAATATTTCCAAATTATAAATGAAGTAAAATGATGGTGGTAAATAAGAATTCACTCATAAATTTCAATGCATTAAAATGGTTTCTACAAATTTTTTAATGATTTAAAATATTAATGTTGATACACTGATAATACAAAAAAATAAAACTGTCCAGATCTCTAAAAAAATGTGGAAGACCCATTAATTTAAGCCCCGCAGAAATGAAATGATGATCCAACATAATTAGTTAGAAGCGGTTGATGAAAAGTCTAAAATGGACTCTATAACCCCACTCTTTATGGATTTGGCAATGTCAGCCTATCCAAGATATGGCCCCCACCTCCAAAGAAAAAGCCCGGCCCAGATCTAACATTACCCCATGGGGTCACGGGGGTTACATTTCACCCGTGGGTTGCCCTCAGATATTTCCTCTTCCCCCACCCCACCCCACCCCACAATCATCATGCAAAAATTACCAAACCCCACAACATCCCAAATCCCGGAATTTGTTTATATACGGATACAGTATATCTATTTTCTATATATATATATATATATATAGATCAGATTTAAATATGGGGCTAAAAAGAAGGAAAAAAGAATTCTTTAATTGAGGGTAGAAATAATAACAAATCCTTTTAAATCGTTTGATATATTGATTCCTCATTAGTCAAAGGAAAATTCTTAATAGTTTTAAATCCAAATACTACCACATATCTGCAATACAAATTAAAAAAAAATCTATAATTTATCCTGCATGAATGGCAGTAAAATATTTAATTACCTTGTTGAGTGGTTGAATCTTGCTGGACTGGTGATGAGTATAGTGACAGAAAATCATGGGTTGCCTTTTTACCTATTGGTAACATATTGAATTAATAAAATGAAAATAATTTCAACAATGAATAAATTGGGTTTAATTTCAATAATAATTACGTACCTTGAGCTCCAAAAGGCCTGGGTTGAGGCAATTCCATGACAAACTGATTCCAACTCACAAATCAAAATTCACCGAAAATTCTAAACACCAAACTCTAGAATTGTATTCAGATCCACTGCTCGCCTCCAATCTGAAGATCGGAGGCGCATCAATGATAATTCCTCCAAAATCTCTTTCCGGCTGCACCAAATCTACAGCTCCTTCATTTAGTTAACTGTAAATCATTAGGCAGTAATTACTATCAAATTTAGATCCAGAGAGAGAAAAAGTCGAAGGTGAAAAGGAAGAAAAACATACGCTGAATTTGAATTAGGATAAATAATGCATCATAATTTAGGTAGTTCTAGATAAAAGTGATCCAAACAGTGACTTTAGCAGGATCGTGTGTTGTGTAGGTCCAGTTTGAATCAAACACTACACAAAAGAGAATTGAAACTGGATATCGAATTTTGGAAGAACAGAGGAGAAAGAAAAACTTTACTTTTCGATTGGAGAAATGAGTGAGAAATATTGTTATGTATCAACATACATTAAGTGGGGGAGGAGTGGGAGCAGAGGTTTTTTTCCTGTTCGTTTTCGTTTTGCCGAATTTATAAATCTCATTCATTTTCATTTTGTGGTTCATTTGCATCTAAAACGCCGTTTGTTAACGGCGTTGCGGCGGTGTAACGGCGTTTGGCCGTTTACTGCCATGTACGGTCATGAAAATGATGATGATGTTACAAGGGGATTATTTTATTTAGGAATTTTTTTATGTGGTTTTTGGTGATCCCGATTAATACTCTTTATTTACTCAAGCTAGCCAAAATCTTGTGGAAGTTCGAGCCCAATTAATGCGGCCCGGGGCAACAAAATATTACCTCCAATTGCAGTATCATATTCCTTCTATATCTTTTTTTTACTACTATTAAGGAAAGCTTCCTTAGGTTTTTTTCCTCATTCAATTTTTTGTTTTTCAGTTTATAAATTGAGAGTTAAAGCTAAAAATTACTTTTTTGTGTGAATAGGAGTGTTTTTATATTTTTGTGAATAAAAAATAGTAAGAAAGTTTATTTTATACCCTCACCTTAAAATGTGAAAGAACATCTATTCATTTTAAAAATAACAATAAACCCTTATTGAGTTTGGAAATTAGCAAAAATATTCGTATATGAGGGTATTTCCAATGGGTGCGGTGAACAATGAAAATAAAACATTATAAATGAAGTTCAATGAGTACATCATTATAATTCACCCCAAAAATCAAACCCAAAAAATGAGGTGACAATGATTGAAAAGCAGGCAATTAGAAGAATATATGAGAAAAATAAATAAGTACCCTAGAACATGAAAATAAGTAAAAAGTTGCTGCGAATTCTATGAGAAAATCAATATTTGGACATACTGCAAAATTTAAACACTCGACATCTGATTATGACACAAACTAAAAAGATTAATTATCCGGGCAAAGAAAATACCTGAAAATGTACTTGAGTAGATGTAAGTTTTGTCAATTTCTCCAGAAAGACTGTGTTCCAGTGTTTCCAGTGTAGCTTTGTATTCCATGAAACCAAAGAACCCATGTTTATAAGAATATAGTGATATTTGTCAAACCTCAAAGTAATGCAAATAAAATATGTATCATGGAGTGGAAATATTGAGTGGATTGAATGATGATAAAAGTAGAACAAATCTGCAGCTTTTGAGCCCTGATGAACTTTGATTAAAGCATCGTGAATTTCTCCGGAATGTAAAATCTGGAAAAGAAGATGTGGTAGTTAGATGATGTTAAAAGAATTAGAAACCAAATATTTGATTAATGACACCAACCTAAAGCATTTGAACCGTGATGAACCGTTGATGAAAGTTTTGCGCGGCAATGTGTTTGTCAATAGATAAATAAAGCTGAAAGTACATGTGCTTGAGTTAGGACACGACCTTAACTATATTATGTGATGTGCAGTTTGGTTTAGAGTATAGTTTTTTTTTTTTAAATTTATTAATGTAACTATAAGTTTATGTAAACCGTTTGGTGGATGATGAAGTGTTAGCGGTTGAGTTCAAGGAGTTGAGTTAGTGGAGACAAAGAGATAGTGGGTGTATGAATTTTTGCCATAGTAAATTTTCTTTTTAAAATATTTTTATGGACCACAAACTATATTAAATGTGGGTTATGTTGGAGACATGTGAGTGGAAGTTAATGTCATTAATTGTAAATCCTAGTTTTGTTTTTAAAATAATTGTAAATTCTAGAAAAATAGAATTTTAGTCAAAATTAAATATTTTGACCAAAAGACACCCTTGAAATAATAGTAAGTAAGATAAGATAAGATAAATATAAGATTTCAATTTGGTTAGAACTGACTAAAAACATAAATTGATGACGAAATAATATCCCAGGCTTAGAAGGAGATTAGTGTTAAAAGATAAAAAAAGAAGGTAATTAGTATAATTAATAACATTTAATCTGTCGACGGGTACTTTTGGTAATACTCCGCCCTTGTGCTTAATACAAAAAAATAGTACTTCTAGTGATTAGCATAGTAACTTTTAACTCTATATATTGCACTTACACAATATAATTAGGTTATATTAAAATAAATTTGGACCTACTATGGAGTATCAAGTGAACTAGATAATTTTGTGGGTAATTTCTATCTCTGATCAAAACTTAATAAATAAGTTTTTTCTGTTAATAAGATGAGCACTCAAGCACACCAGTGGAAATGAAAACCAATTAATGAGTTGAAAAAGATCGGAGATGTTTGATTGATGGAGGTTGACATTTCAACTGGATTTATACGGTATTGACTTAAAAAAATAATAATAAAAGAATTGAAAGATGTTTGATTTCGTCTGATTCAAATCAATTGATAATGAAGTTAATAAAAATAAATCAAATTTTCAGTTATGTGTTAGAAATAAGAATAAGTGAAAAAAATATTTGTGAAATTAGTACAATCGGTTATATCCGAACATGCTTTATTCAAATACATGTGATAATATAATGTTTTGGTAGATACTACAAATTGGCATGACTCTCCTACATAGTAGAAGTCTCTTAATTAAGGGAATCGTCGGGGTATTTATCGGATATTATGCTGAAACTACTTATCCGATATTACTTAAGTTCTCCGATACTTGAGTAAGATATATTCTCCCAAAACATGAAAGCAAAAAA
This sequence comes from Penstemon eatonii, assembly GCA_038501285.1. Lineage (NCBI taxonomy): Eukaryota > Viridiplantae > Streptophyta > Magnoliopsida > Lamiales > Plantaginaceae > Penstemon > Penstemon eatonii. The sequence goes on from CM076713.1 coordinate 43,810,338, forward strand.
AAAAAAAAAAAAGAAAAAAAGTAATTTGAGAAATATTTGAATGTGAATAGGTGTGTTACACACTTAGATAAAAAGACATACCTTCTATAAATGCGCTAAGGGACATGCTCCTCTACACCGTTACAGTACATTGTTGATACGTACAGTGACATCCAACGATTTTGATATTATTCCAGTTTTGTTACTCTTTATTGGAAATCAGTTTCACTATTAGTATTGTGGCAAGACAACGTTAACATTGTTGTTCATTTATCCGATCCTCTATAATTAGTGAAGGTGTCTCTATCCTTTGCCGAGATTTCATTTTAGCGGCCTACCCCATGGACTTCGATGGTCCCTTGTCTCGAATCCTTTGGTACAATTCAGCAGATTAAGAGCTAGATAACAATGTTATTATATTGAAGACTACTTCTTTAAAAAGGCCTTAAATTGGGAAAGATTCCACGGGGTATTTTTATAAAAATTGGAATATATATCCTTAGAGGAGACCGTATAGCGGGGTGACCTAAAATTCTTATAAATGTGACCGAATGATTGGGCCTTAATTACTTGAATTGAACCCTCACCTTATTAGGTCATCTTAATTACTCCCTCCGTTTTTTCATTTGTCGTTTTAATGATTGCACACGGATTAAGAAATATAATAAATAACTATTTTTAAGAAAAATTCTAAATTACCCTTTTAGTCACATAATAACCGTATTGATTATAAGCACTAACAAGAATTATAATATTTGTAGAAAATATTAATTATATTAAAATTCTAAAACGACAAATAAAAGCAAACAATTTTTCTTGTCAAAGACAAATATAAAAAAAGAAAAAGAGAGTAGTATCTCCTTAGTTGCCCTAGGTTCCAATTTGAGCTGCTTCATGGGCTACTTGAACTACACGAAATTTGGATAAGTCATTTTCCAGCTCTTATGAATACTTTTCGGTCTTTTCTTACTAGCAAAAATACACGAATTAGTTCCAATATATGAAATGGAGGGCCAACGAGTAATTAGTCCTTATAAAGTTTTGAACATATTATCGAATTTTGTCCGAAAATATGGACAAATTAATCGGGATCAAGTATTACGTTGTGAGCGTGCAAGTTGGGATATCCGTCAGACTAATTACCTAGGGAGTCGTGACTGAAAACCTAAATAAAACCGCCGCACTGTAAATCGATCTGTGCTGAATAATTGGATGTGAATGTCACGTGAGGTAAGAACTAGAAGTGAATGCTGACTTAACAACAGTTAAGCCGTTGACCCTAACAAACATAATTAATCCCCAAATTTATGATTAATGCACAAATCCCCATTAACAATTATCCTGTCACTTTTGGTAGCAGTAATTTATTTTTGTTTTTAATATAGGGGTAAAGTATGTTTGTAATAAAGGAAGAAAGGTCACGTGCTGCAGCCCTTTTCTGTGTAAGGTGCTTTGGCCTTTCATCTGTACCGGGAAACGCGGGGCCTCCCTCACCCACGTGCTCTCACTCATTCTCTCACTTGCACTTTTTGGACCCCCTACCATTTTACGAAAGGTCTCCACCAAAATTATTTTTATGTATCAATCTTTTTTTAGTTTAAATATTAAAATGTTTCGGGTTTTTAAATAAATGAAAATTAGAATAAGATATAATTCCAAATCTTATATATTCTTTTATTTTCCATTTTCGGATTTTCCTTGGTTTAATAACTTTTCTTCACAATATTTCCTAATGTTACTTAAATATACTTTTTTTAAAAGTTTCAATTTTTGACTGATCAAAATATATACTAAAAACAAGAGTTAAACCCACAAACAAATTTATATACTCCTTTATTGTTTTTATCAATTTTTGCATAAAACATTATCTGTCTAATTTAATCAATTTTCAAGATTGAATTGGTGGGACATGGATTTAAGCTTGGTAGGACTCAATTCATTATACATATCAAACATGCTTTAATAATATTTTCATTTGACAACTATATTTAAAGTTTTTTAAGCTTGACTTCATAATCTAGAAATTAAAAATATATATGTAAAAATATTAATTTACTTGATTTTTTTATTCAAGCGCACCCTAACCACCGTTGCGGACGAATGTGCAAGGAGAGTTGAGAGGTAGGGTATTGAGTGAGGGTAGTTGTGTAGGTTTTTTTTTTTTGGGGGGGGGGGGGGGGGGTTGGGCTGCAACTGTTTAGATTAATTTTTGCAGGTCTTGAATTCGGCCTAGCCGCAAGAGACAATGTCACGTCCCAATAATGAATAATATAGTGCATTTTTAGTCACGATATCTGAAAAGTTAATATTTCTTAGATTTGTCTATAATGAATAATGTGGTATATTTTTAATCACGATATATAAGAATTTTGACAAGACCAGATCTAAATAGAAAATTTATCTAGTATGAGAAAATTGCTATATACATATATATATAGAGCATCATTAATATTCACAAAGTTTTTAAAAATATGAATTGTAAAAGAACACACATACGTATGTATATATATAAAAAGAAAAGGTGGGAAAGACCTAGGAAAGTATCTTGTAATTCAGTAGAGTAATGTATGAAGTTGCATTTTTTGGCTGTCAGAATAATCTTGTCATTTGCGAGTTAATATATATGTATGCTAATAAAGTAAAGCATGCTTTACAAATGGTTGTTTATTTCCGACAATCAAGGTAAGCTTTCACATTAAAGTCTACATAAATAAATTATACTATTATGTTATTTAAAACCAAACAGGCTGGACAAATCACATTCTTAAACTAATAAAAGGTTGCTAGAACATGGCCGACGCCACCCCATGCACTGCTAGGGTGTTAAATCCATTTCTCCCAAGATTCTTCTTTCACTTCCAATTTGTAAATATGCATGCATAATCTTGCAAGGTAAGAACATGTACAAATTATTAATTAATCTCGACCATTATTGGTTGTTTACGAAGTGTTATTATTCCTTTAAATTCACAAATTTCACACTTTGGGCTCAAGCCTTTTTACACGATAATTAATGTCTCCAAACTCACTACTATTGTTGGAATCTAGTGATCGATCACTTTCTTATATTGTGTTTATTATATTAATTGTAATGTAAGAAATAAATAAAAAATTATTTTGAACCCAAAAATTATGTGATATAAATTGAACGAGATGTTAATCAAGACTCGAGTCACTTAATGAAAGTAGCTAGTAGTATATTTTGGAACCTTGATTATTTGTTACTTAATGAAAGTACAAATAGAAAAATACTTATTGAATCACAACAAGTATGTATAATTGGTGTTGTTTTCAACATAAATAATTTATAATTAGCATGCCAAATGTTTTAAGAATAAATATAAAAACCGAATGGTTATATTGTTTGTTAAATTTAAAACTTAACTTATGACTCAATAAAAAAATCTCGATGTCAATATACTGAGTAATTTATTTAGTTTATTGATCAAGTAGGACGAGTGATATATTTTTGTTCTTCTCTTGGAAGAAGCAAACCTTTTTTTTTATAAAAAATAAAATATCACCTAACTTGGATGATTTGATAAGCCGTGACTTACAATATATAAATGAAGTAGATTAATTTAATAAGACAATTAAATAAAAAAAAGTTATAAAATGGACATTCTCTTCTTAAGGTATCAGCTTAGGGATCAGTTAACACTATTATTTTTCTTGCAGGATTAAGATAAAACGTACACCACCCTTCTTAATTTCCTTGTACTGCAATAGGAGGAAAGAAATATTTAGCTTTAACTATTAAATGGTGAACACGTGGCAGATAGGCCGTGTAAGGCGGGGAAAGTCACGTGATTTAGAAAACGTTTGCCGACCACGTCCGCCTCCCAAATCACGTGGCCAACTAAGGTTTGTGATGTGGTGAGCCCCACTCAGGCACGCATTATACGCCATCCCACTATTTCAATTTAAAGGCTCTCTAGAGCATAGGGCTGTCATGTCATTTCAGAACTAACAAGACATACGGTAAAATTGGACACTTTTTATTTTTTACCTAAATTCCAACTAGGAAAAATTTATAAATTTTTAGGGTTTATTTGGATGGATTTTAGCTCGGTTTTATGGATTATGATTTAAAAAATTTAATTTGGGTGGTTTTGATAAAAATTTTGAAACTCATATGAATAAGTTGAAACCCCATTTGAATTGGGTTTGATTATTGGGGTTTAGGAAAAAAAAATAGGTAATAGGTGTCAAATCAATGTCTTTTTAAGTGAGATTTAGGGGAAAATATAGATGGTAAGTGTCAATTTAATGTTTTACAAGTTTGAAGCATTTGAGTGTGAGTTTCTGAATATGTTTTTTATGATTTTATGGGTTTGGCGAAAACTCATTTGAAATGATTTTGGCTTGATCTCGCGGAATTCGCGAGACCGGACCAAAAAAACCCATCTACATACACCCTAATTTAATTTAGAAGTAACACCACAATTATCACCTTATCATTTATTATAAGATCAAATGAATTTAGTGGGTCGAATATACTTCACATATCAGCTTGATTTGGAAATATTCGAGCTTTGGACTGAAATAGAGATCGCTCATGATTTCTAGGTCGCGCATGTTCTCAATGTTGGGAGCTCTGAGGGCCTATTTAATATGGTTGGGTTATTGCTCGATTTCACGGGTCATAGTTTTAAAATAAATTGTTTGAGTAGTTTCGGTGAAACCTTCGAAGATCAATTTGTTTAGATTTTGGATGTTGAATTTTATGGTTCTAAACTCCCCACCACACATACATATCATGCACACACACTTAGATTGGTTGATGTTGGAGTGTGGGGAATACATAGATGGTAGATGTCAAATCACAAATGTCATTTTTAGGGGGAGGGGAGGGGAGGGGAGGGGAGAGGATGGGAGACTAATTTAAAAAGATTTTGGTTTGATCTCACAAAACCCGTAAGATTGGAATAAAACTCATCCACATATAGCCTACATGTTGCTCCCCCTATTTTTGTCCCTTTAATTCATTGATTCTATAATTTTTGTTATTCTAATCTATACCAAGTACTAGAAATTAAAAGTCATATTAGATATTTTATAAAACAAACATTTTCGAAGAAATAAAAAAGAGACGTATTAATTTATCGAGTTAAAGGATAGATCTGTAATTAAGTTAGTTTGTTTATAAATAAGGAAATAGCATTAAAGCTGAAAATGGAAGGGGAATACACAACACACGTGAGGTGAGAGGAAGAAGAGAAACCAGGGGCAACAGGTCACGTGCGCCCATCCCCTGCCGCTCGTCTGCCACACTGCCTTCCGCCTCGCGTGCGGTGGGGACCAGACCAAAACCGTTCTCTCTCTGTTGGTCTGTATCACTCACAATTTAACGCCGTCAACGGCAGTATGTTGAAAGTAACGGCGTCGAGTGGTAAAGTTGGTAATTTGTTTTCCCGTTTATTTTATTTTTTCGGTTGTTATTATATTATAGTATTTATTTGTGGTGTAATGGTTGGTGATCGAATTGCCATCATTTCAACTCAACTTGTCAGGAGATAATTAAATTCAGTCACGAATATGTTTGAAAGGAGAGCTGGAGAGGGCAAACAATATAGATATATCGACGCCTCGTAATTTACTGTTGGTGGCATGTAAAATGTTCTGGGACAATTGCTGCTGAAAAATAAGCCAATAATATGAAATAATATCCAAGGATAATAAAAGTTTTATTTTTTTTTTTTTTTTTTAAACTCGAAAAGGTGAGCCTAGCTCTCAGGGACTAATCTGACCTGATTTGTAAATTAAAACACTCAACATTCAATTAATATTCATAATCTCGCCATGTCAAGACTCAAAATAAAGAGTCAGCAGGTAAGTTAATAATCGGACATTGATTCAATACACAGCACAAATTTTTTATGTACAATGCAATGTAGAAAATTGATGATAATTAAAATTTTACCACAATTTCTACATCTCAATGACATTTTGCAAATCAACAAGGACCTGTTTGAAAGGGTTTTGGCCTGGTTTAATTTGACGGGTCTTAGTTTTAGAAAAAATGGTTCGGAATGGTATCAATGAAACCTTTGAGACTCCATTTGTTTAGATTTTGGATGCTGGGTTTTGTGGTTCTGAAAAACTGAAATCCCACTTGCATTGGGTTTGGATGTTGGGATAAGGAAAAAATAGGTGATAAGTGTCAAATAAATTTTTTTTTATAGAGTTTAGAAAGGAAAAAATAGATGGTAGACTTCAAATGAAAGTTTTATAGGTTCCAAGAATTTGAGTGTAGATTTTTTAATAGGTTTGTGATATTCATGGGTCTAACATAAACTCATTTGAAAGGATTTTGGCCCGATCTCGCGAAACCCACAAAACTGTGCTAAAACCCATCCAAATATACCCCATGTGATTGGTCTAATAGATGAGTCTAGTCACTAGAAGGTAGACAATCCAAGTTCAAATCCATGCTGAAAAATATTTCCTCTTTATATGTTCGACGTGCCTAAAAAATGATTAAAATCATTTGGAATATAAAAAAAAAAAAGAAGATTTTGCTGAGAATTTTTCTAAGAAAAAGGTGGGGATAGAAATGATCAATGATGTAATTTGAGAACTGCTTTGGTATACTGAATGTTTTATATACTTGATTTAAGGTCGTTTAATAGAAGCTTATTTGAGTTGGGTTCGTTACACAAATTAAACAAGCTTGAACATTATATTTCATTTATCAACTTTCAAAGTATTACAATTTACCACATGGACTAGGCTAAGTCCACTTACATGGCTTGAGAGTAACTCAACCTCAAAATCTAGCTTAAGAGGTAAAGATTGTTCAAGTTCTTATAAAATGGACTTAATTATTGTTTCAACCCATGTGAGACATTTAGACTCAATACAAAGTTCGGCTCGAGCTCGGCTCGATAAGCTAAAAATTGATAAAATATATGTAAATATCAAACCCCTCGATACTCGGCTCAAGCTCGTTCGATAAAAGCTTGTTCAAGCTCGACTCATTGAACAATAACCAAGTTCAAACATAAAATTTCAAGCTCGATAAAATTCAAACCAAACTTAAACAGTGTGTTGTTCGACACCATTTGACTCGCTTGCACCCTATTGTTACGTGATTTAATAAATTCAGCCAAACAGATTAATTACATGATATTGGACTAACTAATTAGTCTATTGAGTGTTTTATATATTCTTTTCGGGAATATAAATTTACGAGTGAAAGAGGACAGCAATTATAATTAGACAAACATTTGAGAGTCTAGTTTAATTTTGTGATCAATGTTTTGAAAATATATTCATTGAAATTAAGAATCTAGATTGTGGTAATCAGATAATTTCATTTGAAATTTACCATTTGGAGCATCGAATATATACAGGAGAACTCCAGCTACTCAATCTTAGAGATCTCTACTACGTACACGAAGGAAAATAAACATCAGAAGTACAATCTAAGGGTCTCTCGGGAAAAAAAAAAAAGTAAAGAAAAAAGAAGTTACAATCTAAGGCCCAAATCCGCAAATTATAGGGCCGTAAATTTGCTATAGTAAAACTCAAGAGAACTCTTAAACGTACAATAGCTAGCATGGATTATAATTTTGTTCTGTGTTATATTTTTCTAGATTCTTTTTAAGATTTATTTTTTAATATTTTGGGGTATTTCAAGAAATTTTTGAAAATGCTGTAAATTATAGAAACATACTGAAGCAGGAAATACTTTATATTTTCATTTTGCATGATTGACTCAAAAATAAAACCTTTTTGTTGATTTTTTGATAAAAAGCATGTCAAAATTTGATCCATGAAAATAAGTTACGATGAGAATGCCAATTTCGGGGTCTCTTATCGAATTTATTATGCAATATCATCATTTTTTTAGGAAGATAACGAAACAATATATGTCTATAGCATAAACAGTTCAAGCTTGTGAGCCAAAACATGTATACATAAAAGAACACGCCATATTATAGCAAACAATAAAATGAAATTTCTTGAAAATAAAATAAAATAAAATAATATAGAAGTTTGAATGACATATGAATAATAATTAATAAATATGTATCTTAACCTAATTCTTTCTTTGGGATATAATGAATAAACCTACTTAGTTTGGCTTGTCTACCGGGAGTTGTAGTCGTAGAAAACTCATATAGTTGTGCCTAAATATTAATAAAAGTATATCTGATTATATAGGTGAGAATCAACCGGTGGTTTTTTGTTAAACTGAACTTAAAATGACAAATTAGCCCTTTTTGAATTTTTAATAAAACGTCTTCTTCCCAAACTCATTGTTCTTCTTTCCAAAAAATCCCTCTACAAATGGCACTTAAAGGCAAAAGCATATAAGAATCCAACCAAGGAGAAACCCGCCGCCGAAGGAGCCTTAGCCGAGAAGAAATCTCCGGCAGAGAAGAAGCCAAAGTCCGGAAAAAAGTTGCTGACTCCACCGATGGAGAAACAGGGTTTTGCTCCCCATTTGTTCGACTCTTTTTCTGTAAAAAAAGGGGGGGGGGGGGGGGGTTTGATCCCCAGTTGAATTATAAACGTGCAATTAGAAGTTATTTCATCCCCAATTGAATTTCAATCTTAGGGTTTTATTCAATCATGTTTCCCAAATTCTTCTTGGCCATAATCTTAGGAGTTCGAATCTTTCTCTTAGAAAGGGATGAATTCATAGAAGTCGAGAGTCTTCAATTCGTAGCGGATATGAAATTATTAATCAATTTTATGAAGTAGTGATAGCTGGAATAATTAGTCATGATGATGGAGAAGTTATAGAACTGGGTAAGAAGACGATCTGTATAAATGAAGTTATAGAAATGGGTAATAAGAAGACTAAAAAATGTGAAGAAGAAAGTGTATAAATGAAGAGGTCATTTAAGACAATTTGTAAACTCCAACTCAACCTATATAGCAAATTGAAAGTGGGTTTTTGTCAGGTGTCATTAATTGAATGGTGAACTCTAGTTTTTCCAACCTTGAATTCTTATTAGTCAACTCCTACTTAGTTGGGCTTTTCTGTGGTTAGGACAATCTTTCTAGGGTGCGACCCCATTAGTTACGGCCTTACATGCGGTCCACTCCCTCAGCCGTTAGATCGGCTTACTTAAATGACAGCCGTTGGATTGGTAACTAAAGGTTTTGGATTTAATTTTGATTTATTTCTAATTAAAAATACAATTGACTATTAAGCCCTTTTACTTAGTTTGTCAAAAAAAAAAAAAAACCGACTGAAAATAGAAAAGACCCTTTTGCCCCCCATTAAATTTTATGTTTTAAGAAGACGTTTATACCCCCACTTAAAATTAGAAATTAACAATTAATTTGCTCCTTATTTACTTCTCTTTCATAATCTTTCAAAATTAAAAAATAATTGCCTTTTATTTCATAATCATTCAAACTTAATTGATTATTTCTTGTTATTAATTCTCCACCATTTTTACACCATCCATGCCTTCAATAATCTCACCACCATTTTTGCACCTTAAATGAATCCTCTCCAAAATTGCTTTACAAATTTCGAATTATAAAAAAAATGAAATTCTCAATTACTTTTGAATCCACGAAATCAATATCTCAAATCAATAATTTTGATGTATATTATCCTTAATCCCCTTTTGTTTATTTATTTCTATTCGGTCGATTAAGTTCGAATTTCTTAGATAATAGTTTAAATTTCGGTCGATCCTATTAGTTAAGAGATCCGTATTCGACAATAAATAAATAAAATTATATGTATGCATAGTATTTTATAAAAATAAGTAACATTGATAATATTTTACCATCAATAATTTTATTTAATGAAATAATAGTTAATAATTTGTTCATAAATAATTTTTCCGAATATTTTCATCTAAATAAAGAGAGAATTGCATTTGCGGTACCAAACTATATAACGATTACAACTTGTGGTACCATAAAAAATAAAGTTGATCAATTTGGTACCGTAAAAGCTTACGTTCATGTCTGACTGCAAAATATAAGTTGGAAATATCAATTATTATAAGAAACTTTACATATTAAATTTAACAAACATCCCTACCCCCGTCCGAGGACCCTATCTAGGCTCGGAGACTAAGCTCTAATACCATTAATAACGTCCCGGCTAGAAAATACACACTTCAAAAAATCTTGTACAATAATTTCATATAAATTTTGCCCATTTACATAAAAATACTACAAGAGATTAACATTTTTTAATATTTAACAAATGTCCCTCAATTTTGAAATAAACATATTTGACCCTAAAACGTTTTGAAAGTGCATGGGGATCCTATTAAAAAATATCAGTTTCAAATATCAATATCTATAAGACATTTTATATATTAGATTTTAAAAAAATCTTGTATAATAATTTCATATAACATTAGTTCATTTGCATAAAAAATCTACTTGAGATTAACATTTTTGGATGTTTCCATAAAGGTCCCTCTATTTCTTAAATGTACATATTTGGCACCAAAATCTTTTAACCAATGTACATGAAGGTTCAATTCAAAATTTCAGTTTCAAATATCATTTTCATAAGAATATTTATATATTTAATGTCAATATTTTATTATATAATGTTTTTTAAATAATATGAATAAATAGATTGAAATCATAATGTTGCACATGCCTAAATATTTGTCAAAATCTTATTTTGAGAATTTTTATGGAAATAATCAAATGTGGAAGTAAATCTCATTATATGTTATTTGTACATTTATTTGTCAATTTTAATCACAAAATATGAGTTTGAACATTGATTGGGTAGTTAATATTCTCAACTTGGAGACCTGGGTTCTAAACCCAATTGAAACAATTGTTTTAATTAAGATAATTAAGAAGGATATAAAAGACATTTCGTGTTTATGTGATAATTTAAATTTTCATAAAAAAAAAAATTAAACGGGTATTCTGGACATTTATAAAATCGAAAATAATTAGAAAAAATAATCTTTAGTTACGCTGCCACATGGCGCAATTCTAAAGGGTGACCGCACATGAGTTCAGTTACGGAGGGTCGCACCCTAAACTCCCCGTGGTTAGGAACCCCTTGTGCTAATTTAAATTAGGTTCCCTTTAAAATATAGCCACGTAACACAAATTTGACTTATTACCTGTATAAAAGGTAAACATTCTAAATATGTTATTTACTGAAACAGCCCCAACTTATTGACAAAAAACAAATTAATCCATCTTCCCCAAAATGAGCTTCTCCAACCATTCACCCCTTATGTCTGTAGAGCTCTCGAGAGATCGAATTTTTCCGGCGACCATCGCATTCAACAGATCTCCGATCATGCTTGACATAATTAATTGCCTCCCAATTCCTCCAAAATAGCGAATTTGTTCGAAACCATGGGTGATTGTGCTCAATAAACAAAAACTAATGTCGAAATTTAAGCATCAAACTGGAATCCAAATGTCTCTCATCTTTTTGATAGCAAACAAGTCCTCTACAACTGGAAATTCAAGAAAGATAATAAATTGATGCACAATTATCGATCTCTTGTTAGATGAAGCCATTTATATAAAATTTTCACAATTAATTACTCATAAATAACATCAGAAATACAAATTTCGCAATCAAAATTGAAAACAGAAGAAGTTATTTTTCTCTTCTTAGTGTAACATGGACAAACAAAGAATAACAATAGGGAAACAAAATCTTCAATATAGTGGGTGAATTGACGGATGGGTCTACTAGATTTGAGGTTAATGATAGATGAAGAAGAAAATGGAGAGAAGATGGCGAAGACAGTGAAGACAGAAAGAAGTTTCTTCTATTTCACATTTATTTTTATTTAGAAAAAGGGAATTTTAGGAAAATTGATTATCAAAATTATAAAAAAATGTTGTACTGGTGGAGTGCAATGACCCTAAGCACAAGTCACCCTTCCAAAAAATAAACGACAGATGACAAAATAAAGATGATTCAATGGTAATTAAGGGTGGATCTGACTTATATCTAGCACATTGGGTCCTAACCATAGAAAAGCCCTACTTAGTTTGGGTCCAAATACATTGGAAATCCTATGGGCCTGATGATTCATAAGTCCTCCGCCTCTTATCACTATTCTACATTGGGTCCTAACCATAGAGGGCCCACTCGGCTGAAACAACGAAACACTTCAACCCAAGTTGGAACTATTCTACCCATACCACTAGGGCTTCTGTCAGAATAGTTCACACCGAAATAGAATAGTGTAAATAGACCGGCTTCAGCGAAATTCACACCGAAATAGATTCATCAATATATTAATACTTACAAATATATAGAAGTGTAAGTAATTTAAGTTTTTTTTTTTTCCCAAGTTTTACAAATAGACAATAAGTCAATAACATTTCGAAAAAGTTAAAAAGTCTAAGAAAGTGAAAGACTTAACCACTTGGGAGGGAATATATAATATGGAAGAAAAACAAAGAAAATTAAAATCAAATCTCATAAATGTCATTCTATATTTTAATCTTCTTCTCATGTAACATTTAACAATGAACCATAAAAAGTCATAAGCACTTTTTTACAAACAAAAGTTAAAATTAAATTCTCTTAAGTATCAGTTTTGCAACCCAAAAATATAGTTCAAACAGAATCGCAGCTTGCCTATGAATGAACAAAAAAATATTTATGACTTAGTTAAGTACGTAATTCTTCTTTGGCTAGAGAAGCAAAATATACAATGTCCGAGAATATAAAGACATGTATAACCTCGAATTCTCATGAAAATCTTTTCATAGAAAATGGATAAAATCATTGAACACCCCAATCCCACATTGATTGTGGATGAATTGTTTGAATGGTTAATAAAGACTTGACCTACTTCTACTTGTTAACGTGGGCTTCACCATTTTGAACTAGTGGACTAGAGCCCAACAATGTTGATAAGGCTAGAAGTGGATTAAGGTCTTTACAGAAAAAATATCTAAAATCAATTAAAATTGTGATACTGATAATTAAGTCCATGAAATCAATGTTTTATGAAATCAATGAAAACATTAGAAATCGAAATAAGGTGAAATCGATGAAAATTTGGGTGAGATTCGTGAATATATGAATAAAACGATGAAACCAGTGAAAAATGGGTAAAGTCGATGAAATGGCCTTGAAATTGACAAGCTCATATCAATTCGATAAAAAATTGGGTGAGATTCATGAATATATGAAAACATTAGAAATCGAAATCAGGGGTTGTGAAATTAATAAAAATAAATAAAAATAAAAAAGTCTATAAAATCGGTGAAAACATTAAAAATTGATGAAAACAACGTGAAATTGGTGAATAATGGTGAAGTTGGTGAAAGAAAGAAGAGAAACTAGTAAAATAATGTGCCCTTGAAATTGCTAAGCTCATATGAAATCGATGAAAATTTGGGTGAGATTCGTGAATATATGGATGAAACGATGAAATCGGTGAAAAATGGGTAAAATCAATGAAATGTGGCCTTGAAATTGGCAAGCTCATATGAAATCGGTGAAAATTTGGATGAGATTTATGAATATATGAGATGAAATGTGGCCTTGAAATTGGCAAGCTCATAATGAAATCGGTGAAAAATGGGTAAAATCGATGAAATGTGGCCTTGAAATTGGCAAGCTCATATGAAATCGGTGAAAATTTGGATGAGATTTATGAATATATGAGATGAAATGTGGCCTTGAAATTGGCAAGCTCATATGAAATCGATGAAAATTTGGGTGAGATTCATGAATATATGAAACGAAACGATGAAATTGGTGAAAAATGGGTAAAGTCGATAAAATGTGCCCTTTAAATTGGTAAGCTCATATGAAATCGATGAAAATTTGGATGAGATTCGTGAATATATGAATGAAACGATGAAATCGATGAAAAATGGGTAAAGTCGATGAAAACATGTCTAATAACAAAATACAAGGAATCGATGAAAAGTGTGGAGATAATTAAAACTGGTTATAATCGATAAAAATAAGAAAAAATTGAAAAAAACTATTAAAGCAGTAAGAATGAATGAAGTTGGGCTGTTAAGTAAAAATATGGATCAACTAATGTATTAAATTGGTGAAAAAAGGCACGTGTAGGTAATAAAATGCATTTCAAATGATTGAGCAAGAGAAAGAATTTGAAATCTACATAAAAGTGGACACAAATCCATTTGATAAAGAACTAGGATTTTAATATGCCCTATGCTACTCGAAATGTAGTAAACCCTTTTGTAATAAATAAATAAAGAAAAAAAAAACTAGGATTTCATTATTATTTTTGACAACCAATGCTAAATATTCGGGCTAGTGATTTCAAATTAATCCATCGCATGCAAATCGACTCATCCAAATTGCTTCTTAGTATATTTCAACATAAATGATTTTTATTGTATCATTCTTGGTATCATATCCACATTGCAAATTCTTGATATTAAAAACTTCTCAAATTTGACAAATACGAAAACAAATTATGTTAATTGTTTTATTTTGCTGAAAAATATTTATAGTGTATAGCATTTTTTGTAGCATATTCGTCCCTCCTATCAATGTAGTGAATCACATTCATCCATCTTATAACTCATTCGTTCTTCTTAACTATCTTATAGCAGATTCGTCCATCTTAAATTAAAAATATATCAACTTTCGTCCATTTTAGAGTATATTTTGGATTTAAGTGATGTATTTTATATTTAAAGGGGACTAATGTGTTACACTATATTGATAAGAGAGACGAATCCGCTATGAAAAAAGTAAGAGGGACTAACATGTTACACTATATTGATAAGAGGGATGAATCTGCTACAAAAAAATTTAAGAGGAACGAAAATACAAAATTTAGCCCATAAGAAGGACAAAAAATGCTATTCACTCAAATATTTTAAGTACTTCAAATAGAGATTTTCCAAAGATGGGTAGCCTTTAAGACCTTTTATAGAATTTTTTTTTAAAAGATCTAATCATGACCAAATCAGTAATCGTTTTATATTTATTTACAAAAAATTAATGACATCATTTTTTAATAAAGATTATAACTTAATAAATATAAATTATTAAAAATTATAAAATTAACTTTAATACATACAACATACATGCATTTTTATATTATAGAATAAATATAGATATAAATATGAATTTTGAATAGAAAAATGTAAAATTATTCGAAATGTTTATTTTTTAAAATCAAACTTCACACATCGCATCAAACTATTAAGGACAAATGTAATATTAGATTATATATTGAGATTGTTAAATATAAATTATGAAAAGTTAAGCTCAATGTCAAAATTTAACTCAAATGGTATTATACTAAAAGCATTTAGACTAACCTATATATATTGTGAAAGCAAAAGCTTATAAAATCGTTTGATTTATGATATGTTGAATGCATAAATGATTGGAGAAATAAGAACTGGAATTTGAGTTGAGACAAAGACAAATAATTGAGCAAATGCAATTTGCACTGATCCCGATGCATCCACCACACATCTAACAACAATGAACGGCTAAAAAGTGACAGTCGTGCGTTTTCGTCATAACTGGGTGGAAATTTCTCAGATCCTTTTCACTTCATTTCCATGTAGTGTAAAATGCATCCACCACACATCTTGTCATTTGCTAATTATTAATTATATATATGAATCCTAATAAAGAAAACCATTCTTTACAAATGGTTGTTTATTTCTGACAATCAAGGTAAGCTTTCACATTAAAGTCTACATAAATAAATTATATTATGTTATTTAACCCCACACAGGCTGAACAAATCACATTCTTAAACTAATAAAATCTAATACACATATATATATATATATATATTTGAAGAGTGGGTGTTGACTTTAATTGAATTTTTAATTTTTTATCAAGTCAAAAATATCTTATAACAAATCAAGCAACTAGTTAAAATCGTAAAACTGGGGAGGGGAGGGGGATGGGATGGGATGGGATGACACATTAAAAAACTGACAAGTTAGTAATAATTTATATTATCCCAAATAAACTCCAAGATGAACGTAATGGACGAGTTCAAGTGGAGACAATTTAGTAATAATTTATATTATTCCAAATAAACTCCAAGATGAACGTAATGGACGAGTTCAAGTGGGGATGAGTGTAGACCTTATGGTGAACAAATATATTGTATTGACGGTTGTGATGTGGTTGTTGGAACATTATTGTATACTTCTTAATCTTATGTGTATTTAATTATTTTAGAAAATTTATATGTATTTAAACAATTTTATTATTTATATTCATCTTACTTTTGTAGGTTTCGTGTTCATATGACTGTAAGAGATAGCATGGGGACCATTGATTCGAAGTTGCTTAATGATCAAGTGGAATATATATTTCGTAACAAAGCTTCTTATTTCAAAATAACGCAAGAGAAGGTATAAATTTGAATTATTTATTTTTTTACTTGAAATAAAATTTTCATTTGAATGACATATTATATTTTTTGGGAGAATGGAAAAAAGTTGTTACGGGAGCAAATGAATTCATTCTTACACTGAACATTTTCATTTATCACTCCAATACTATCAAAGTTTGGAAGGCCTAATGTTCGTTGTACAGTTAATACTGTGTTAGCTATTGATTGGTCTGAAGAATGTTCTCATTTTCCCAATAGATCACAACTTTTAAAAATTTGAAATCTTAATTTATTTATTGGTGCATTTTCATATATTTTCCTAAACGAATGTAAAATTACATTTCCTGATAAAATACATTGAGATTTTGATTTTACATTGTATTATTGACTATTTTATTAGTAATATAAATATTCAAACTTTTGCATTTCTTATGAATTAGTTCATATATTCACGGATTTTTATTCATTTTCAAGTATCTATATTATTTTTTATTAATTTATTAAATTTATCATTTTTTAGTGTTAATATTATATTGTGAAATAGACAAAAATATCAATTTTTAATATAGTATTAAAATCATATACTAAAGAACTACTATAGTGCATTGCATAGCACGGATTTTAAGCTATATGAATCCTAATAAAGAAAAGCATGCTTTAGAAATGGTTGTTTATTTCCGACAATCAAGGTAAGCTTTCACATTAAAGTCTACATAAATAAATTATACTATGTGATTTAAATCCAAACAGGCTTGACAAATCACATTCTTAAACTAATAAAAGGTTTTTTCGTCATAACTGGGTGGAAATTTCTCATATCCTTCTCGCTTCATTTCCATGTACTGTAATAATAATTTTATTCAGCTAATAAGACTCTATAATTGTTTTCCTCATTTCAGGTAATTCTTCATTCCATTAAATTAAGTAGTAGTATTGATCTATTGATGTCATTTAATTTAGTACCTGTCCTTCTAAATCTCACTCATTTCAGAGTATAATTTCATTCAGCTTGGGCTAGCTTCTTCTTGAGTTGAGTTAATTAAGCTAAGGAGATTTCAGGTAAGTCAATTTAATTCAAGATCTCTTCGATCTGCTGCAGCCAACATGTTTTTCATTTTTTAATTATTGGGGTTAGTATTAATTACCATAATTGTTAGCTAAAGGATGCAAGCATGTTCATGTTCTGGTACAAGTATCATTATTTTTTCTAATAAATGTCCTATGTCAGTTTTGGTTAGGCTTAATTTCTTTTGGTCTTTGATGAAATATAGTAAATCCTTACGGAATAAAAAAAAATTAGGATTTAATTAACACCAAATTATCTTTTAGAAGATATATATATATATATATATATATATATATATATATATATATTTTGGTTTTAGGGATTATAATCTGTTACAGAGTATTTAGGCAAATTAATTAATTAATAGAAAGTCAAATAATTACAGAGTGTTTATTCTCTATAATTTGCTTAAACCAAAAAAGGCCTTATACTTGTTACTAGATTTTTGAAATTAATTAACTATAACAATTTGTTCGTCATTTATCAAATATTTGTATTTCAGAGTTTTTTTTCCCTTGAACTTGAGTTCGCTATCTTATTAGTCATTTCCACTAGATCAATAACATATTATTATTTCAGAGATTTAAAAAAAACGTAGTTTGTCTTATTAAATTCCGGATCATTTTGACTTTGCTAATTTCAAAAGATTTAATGGGGATAAATATTTTAGTTCTTTCCTACACGCAATGTTATTAAAATCGGACCGGACCGGCCGGTCCGATCGTGAACCGGAAGCTGATTCGGTCCGGTTAATTCATTAATTTTAACGGTTCGACCAGTAAAACCGCTAACCAGTAAGCTCACTGATTCGCTCTCCGGTCCGATTTTAAAAACATTGCCTACACGTCTTTGAACTTGTTAAGATTAAATAATAAAGGTATTATTATGTATATTTCTATTTTGTCTGTGAAAGCTTTTTTCTTCTTCCTAGTAGGAAAATATTTCTATATCCCAACTCAAGTCGAGAATAGCGTTTCTTTGGGTTGACTTCTTATCTACTACTCTACGAAAGTTATTTTCTTCTTCCCAGTTGCGCGTCTAAATCTTACTGGTTTTATATTTTGTACGATTTGAGGCATGTGATATTATTTATTATTTTATTTTATTTTATTTCATTTACATATAAAGTACGAGTTTGTTGAATTTTTTTTTCTATTTTTAATTATCAAGACTAATATATCTTTATTTAAGTTATATTATATAATGTGATATTCTTATCCACCAAATATATTTAGACAAGAAGTCTTTCCTGCATCAAATCTTATAATTATCTATTAAATTTTTACAACCCATTAAAATATTAAAATATAAAAATAAGTAAATAAAAACCATTAAAAGTTCTTACGATATTATTCACACATTATAAAACATCAAATTTATTAAATAACCTCAAAAAAAAATTTGAAAAGAACACATTCCACCTTCGTTTATATTTATGAATAAAAAAATTATTGTTTAGTTAATTGAAAAATCAATCGGATAGGGGTGAAATTGATTAAAAGAACACGGGATAAACCACAAATAACAAGTGAAATTGGTGAAAGAATTGTTAAAATAATAAAAGAAATGGTGAGCTCAGTGCAAAAGTGAGTTAAATTGATAAAAAAAAAATTTTACCCGACATAATCGTGAAAAATAAATTAAACTAATAAAATATGGATTAAGCATGTATTTGAAAATGGAGGAAATCAATAAAAATACAGATTTAACCAACATAACTAGTGAAACCGACAAAAAATTAATGGTTCCAATGGAAGAAATTCTTCCTTTTTATGAAGGCTTGTACATCCTTATTTGAATTTCATTGCGATAAATAATTCAGTTGCAAAACTTCTAAAACAAAAATACGAAAAAGAATAAAATAAACCAAGAATTCTCTCCTACACGAATTCTTATAAATTATAATTATTTAAATGTTTTACAACGCACTAAAATATTTGTAGTAAAAATTTTATTTTGTGTTTCTTCCATAATTTGATCGAGAAGTTCTTAATAAATTACTATACATTAAGAAATCTCGTACAAATAATCTATGTCACCTTCTTATAACTATATGAATAAACAAAAAATACTGTTTAGTTACTTGAAAAACTTACCAAATTAACTTTAGCTAGAAAAACTCAAAACAAAGAGATAAGGTATATAATATTATATCAAATAAATACAAATTAATATACAATAATTAAACTTTGCTTATTTAATTATTCCACATAAAATCTACAATCCCAAAATCAGGTTATTATATTCATATAAAACAATACGTTAAATGAAAGAAATTAAAAAAGTAAATATATATGTTCTAAACATCAATCACATTACAAATAACTAATAAAAAAAGTATGCGTAATTATCATTGTCAGATTTCATGTTAAAAGAAAAAATGCATATCCTCAGCAAAATTTTATTTTAAGACCAGTAGGAAAAAAGAAAAAAAAACAAGTCATGTATATTTGTTGCGGATCCAACAAAAGTTAATCACAATTGTTATATGCTTAGAAAAGTTGAAAAAATTATAAGGCAAGAATTATTTGAAAAATTAAAGATAGTCTTAAATCATCATCTTAGTGGTATAAAGAAAAGAACATGCTTAACTGAAAGGAAAGAAAAACGTAAACCTAGTATATATATTATAATGCTATATCAAAGAAATACAAAGCATAGAATAATTAAACCTTAATTCGTCTTTTTATTTAGTAAGCCGTTATGTTTTCTCATGTAATAAGAAATTGAAGCCGGGCAGAATAGTGATAATTCTGCAGGCAAGTTCCATCAGATTAATTTGCTACAAGAACACTAGAAGTAGGCACCCATGAACCTTTGAGAGAACAAATCTCTTCTTTTTCAAAAACTCATAATCATCAATATCTGAAAATAGTGAAGATTACAACTCCTTTTATAAGAGTCTAATCCTAAGCAACTGAAAGGAAATAAAACTCTTAAGGAAACTGAATAACTCCTAGAATCCTATAGAAACTAAATCACTAAAAATAAGGAAACTAAATAACTAAATAACTAAATAACTAAATAATAAAAAGATAGATTGTCTTAGATGCTCCTGCATCAGTCGCTCAGGGTTGAAAAGAACTCGTCCTCGAGTTCACAGCAGTGTCATCAAAATCCACAAAACCAGGACAAACTAACAATGACGGTTAATCAAGCCTTGTACTTGGGTCTGTCCTGTCCCTCCCGTGAATTCCTTAGCTGTTTCAACCACGTCGTCTGATGTTGGTTAAATCCTCGACAGCCTCTGCAAATCCTCAATCTTTACTTCCTTGGAGTGAACACTTCGATCACGGTGTGGACTCCTCAACATCACCATGACTCAGTCATTTAAGCTGATGAGAATTTTGCCCCAGAAAGAAAAAAATCCAGTATTAGCCAGAGGTTGGGTAAATCTGCGACTTGCTTGGCAAAACCTCGATCTTCCCAATAAGTGATTATAGCCTTGCCTTGTCGTTCACGAGAATGGCCTAACTGCTCCCACCAAGCAGAAGCCCTACCATTGAGTTTGACCGCAACTAACTTAACCCTCATCGAAAAATTCTGAAGCTCTGATACCAACTGAAGCCGGGCAGAATAGTGATAATTCTGCAGGCAAGTTCCATCAGATTAATTTGCTACAAGAACACGAGAAGTAGGCACCCATGAACCTTTGAGAGAACAAATCTCTTCTTTTTCAAAAACTCATAATCATCAATATCTGAAAATAGTGAAGATTACAACTCCTTTTATAAGAGTCTAATCCTAAGCAACTGAAAGGAAATAAAACTCTTAAGGAAACTGAATAACTCCTAGAATCCTATAGAAACTAAATCACTAAAAATAAGGAAACTAAATAACTAAATAACTAAATAATAAAAAGATAGATTGTCTTAGATGCTCCTGCATCAGTCGCTCAGGGTTGAAAAGAACTCGTCCTCGAGTTCACAACAGTGTCATCAAAATCCACAAAACCAGGACAAACTAACGATGACGGTTAATCAAGCCTTGTACTTGGGTCTGTCCTGTCCCTCCCGTGAATTCCTTAGCTGTTTCAACCACGTCGTCTGATGTTGGTTAAATCCTCGACAGCCTCTGCAAATCCTCAATCTTTACTTCCTTGGAGTGAACACTTCGTTCACGGTGTGGACTCCTCAACATCACCATGACTCAGTCATTTAAGCTGATGAGAATTTTGCCCCAGGAAGAAAAAAATCCAGTATTAGCCAGAGGTTGGGTAAATCTGCGACTTGCTTGGCAAAACCTCGATCTTCCCAATAAGTGATTATAGCCTTGCCTTGTCGTTCACGAGAATGGCCTAACTGCTCCCACCAAGCAGAAGCCCTACCATTGAGTTTGACCGCAACTAACTTAACCCTCATCGAAAAATTCTGAAGCTCTGATACCAACTGAAGCCGGGCAGAATAGTGATAATTCTGCAGGCAAGTTCCATCAGATTAATTTGCTACAAGAACACGAGAAGTAGGCACCCATGAACCTTTGAGAGAACAAATCTCTTCTTTTTCAAAAACTCATAATCATCAATATCTGAAAATAGTGAAGATTACAACTCCTTTTATAAGAGTCTAATCCTAAGCAACTGAAAGGAAATAAAACTCTTAAGGAAACTGAATAACTCCTAGAATCCTATAGAAACTAAATCACTAAAAATAAGGAAACTAAATAACTAAATAACTAAATAATAAAAAGATAGATTGTCTTAGATGCTCCTGCATCAGAAATAGAGTAAACCATCATCTACATCGTATAAATAAGGCAATCATGCTTAAATGGAAACAAAGTAAATAGTAATATTGTTTACTTATTATTTATTATTATCATACATATAGAATAGTATGATTATATTTGTGATTCTTTTATCTTCTTCAACAATGACATTATTTGATCGTTTTAAATCAATTTATTATAACAAGGTATCAATTATAATCGTATTAAATTAGTTATACTTTGACACATGAGAAAAAGGGAAAAAACATAAACGAATAATAAAAGTAATAAAAGAATAAGAGTAAGACAAATATTAATGACAAATAAGTGATTGAAGCTTTCATTAAGAGTGTGTAAAGTATGTTAAAGTGTGTCATGAGAAGTGTATTTCTCTCATTGATGTAATAATCTATACCACTTAAAGAATATATCAATAGAAAATGGGTTGTAATAGCTAAATTAACTTAATGATGATTTTGTTAACATATGAGTAAAACTCAAATAAATAAATACAAATTGTACATAAAAAATTACCACATTCACACTTTTTGTTGGTGCACGAATACCTCCAAAAAGTTTTGTGATGCATGCCATATGTCCACAATAGGAATATACATGCCATAAGTGGTACTATTTGACACGTCATTTATAATAGCAGTTTCCTTAGTTTTTAAAATTTTAATATTTTATCACATTTGATATTTAAATTAAGATTAACTTTTGTAATAATTCAAATTTATTCACATCAATAACAAACACCGTACAACCTAACTGTACGTTTCTAATATTATACAAACTATGAAAAATAATTTTTCTATCTAATAATGTAAAAAGAAATACATTTCATTACTATACTATCATCTCAGTCACTAAAATATAAATCACCATGTCAATCATTATAATAATATATTTCAAATCTTAAAACATCAATCATTTGATGTATTATTATTTATTTTTCGTCCCCAAACATCAACACTCCAAATCAATTTAAATCATGTTTGAAAGATTTAAATGAAAGGCACAAGACTATAATACATCAAATGATCTCAAATATATATAATTTTACTCTAAAATGTAAAATAATTTTTTTTAAATTATTAATTAGTAATATTATTACTAAAGAAATCTCAAATGTTTGTGTACCCTGTTCCTCCATAATATGTTCAAGCTTCCTTTTTTTCTTTTTTGATAATTTTGTTCAAGATATTTTTTCTTTTTGATAACTATATAATACAATTGTACTTGTATACATGCAGTACTGATACTTTTTGAGAGACAACAGTTACAAATATATGAGTACGATGCAGCAGTTGGTTGAAGTCGTTTGCTCCAGATTGTCGGAAATGTTCGCATCTCATGTGCTTAACAAGGTGGGGAGCTACTTTTTCTTCGGAGGCCGTTTAGAATCTCTGAAAGAAAACTCAAAGAGATTGAACGATATAGCCTCCGACGTTATGACACAAATTGGGGAAGGAGAGAATTTACGGAAAAGGAAAAGAAAAAGAGAAGTTGAGAGTTGGTTGGAGGAGGTGCAAGAAATCAATAATGAATTTCAAGCATTGCAAACAGAATCACAAGAACAAGGATTCATACATCGATTCTCGAGAGGGGATCGAGTTGTAAAAATGAATTCAAAGGTTGAACAACTCATCCAACAAAGTCGAGATTTTGTTGAACTTCTACTTGATGCATACGAAACCAGGGGGAATCCACTGTCAACAACTAAATTATTTGGTGAAGCCTTTGAGAAAAATGTCGAAAATATTTGGAAGTGTGTGGTGATTGATAAAATCCCAATTGTGGCAATTTACGGTATGGGAGGAGTCGGCAAGACGACCTTGGCCAAGCACATCCACGACCTACTTTTAGAAAAAACTAACGTATGTTGGGTCACAGTCTCTCGAGAGTTTAGCATTGACAAGTTGCAAAACGACATAGCCAAACACATAAAATTAGACCTTTCAACTGAGAACGACGATCAGGTTAAAAGAGCTGCATCATTGAAAGCAGCTTTATCTCGAAAAGATGACTTTGTTCTCATATTAGATGATGTATGGGACAACATTGATTTGGAGAATGTGGGAAGTCCACATCATTTGGATGGTTGTAGATTGATTATAACAACTCGCTCTTTAAACGTATGTCATGGAATCGACTGTCATGAAATTGTTTCGGTGCAAACACTACGTGAAGAAGAAGCATGGAACTTATTCAGAGATACGCTTGGACCACGGACGCCACTAACACCACAAGTAGAAGAAATTGCAAAGGCTGTGGCAAAAAAGTGTGATGGTTTGCCCCTGGGGATCGTCGTGTTGGCTGGAAGCATGAGGGGTGTCACTGAAATTCATGTGTGGAAGAACACATTAACAGAACTAAAGGAATCTGATATGTTAGGGCAAGATGACAACATTCTCATGAAAGAGAAGGTATTTAGAGTACTCAAATATAGTTTTGATCGTCTAGATCCACGCTACATAAGTCAAGGCAAAATTAGGAATGGGTACACAAAATTACAACTATGTTTCTTGTACTGCTCTTTGTATCCTGAAGACTTCCTAATTGAAAAGAAAAAATTAATCAGTAGATTCATTTCAGAGAAATTAATATATCACAGAAATAGTAGGGGAGAAGAAATTGACAAAGGTCATGACATACTGGATAAATTAGTGAAAGCGTGCTTGCTAGAAAGTACTCGGGATCATGTGAGAATGCATGATTTGGTAAGAGACATGGCACTGGAGATCACTAGGGACAATCCAAAATTCAAGGTATTAGCTGGACTTTCATTGAAGGAATTTCCGAGTGAAGAAGAAAATTGGACAGAGGACCTTGAGAAGATGTCCTTGATGCACAATGATATATGTGAAATACCACAAGAAATGTCTCCAAATTGTCCAAAACTGTCAACACTGCTTTTGAATAACAATGAATATTTGACAATCATACCAGATTCATTTTTCTCCTTAATGCGTGGTCTATCTGTCCTTGATTTATCTCACACTTGCATCAAAGTGTTACCAAATTCTGTATGTGACTTGGAGAGCCTTAATGTGCTGAATCTCAGCTTTTGTTATGAACTGGTACATGTGGTGAACTTGGGAAAGCTCAAGGCACTTAAGGAGTTGTATCTCACTGAGTGCAGTAATATCAGGGAAGTGCCTCAAGGATTGGAAAATTTGGTGAACCTCAAAATCTTATCCCTATTAAATACCAAATTAGATATGTTACCGACAGGTTTGTTACCCAAATTACAACATCTTCAGTATCTCTTTCTTCCAATTGGTATGAAAGTGGCCGGAGAAGAAATTGGGAATTTGAAACAGCTTGAGAAGGTTTCATGTGGAGTGAAAGACGTGTATGATTTCAATTCGTTTGTTAGATCTCAACAAAGTGGTCAAGGGAGCATCACTTCCTATTATATATTAATTGGTGATTATGGGGGCAAACCACAAATTCATTTATCATCAGAATTTTATTGTAAGTGTGTCATGGTGTATGGATGCAACCTTAAGAAAGCTGGAGAAGGGAACGAAGTAACTTTGCTGGGTCAGGACATCCAATACCTAGAATTAGGTTACTGTGAAGGTTTAAGCAGCTGCTTTTTAGATGATTTGCAACAAAGATTGGGCAGTCCAAGATCCATTCATACACTAAGATTAGAAGATTGTAAAGGAATCGAGTGCATTGCGAGGTTGACCACCACACAAGAAGAAGAATTAAATTCTCTTGAAAACATTGAGTTGTACGACATGCCGGATCTGATGGGTCTCGTAGTTGGTGATGCTACCGCTATTGCATTGACGACAGCACCTCCGAATCCGATCGGTTTATTTTCCTCTCTCAAACAGCTGAGAATTTATAATTGTGACAAGATGAAGAAGTTAGGTTTACTGGACCTTCAGAACCTTGAAACTATAAGCATTGAAGAGTGTAATGAAATTGAAGAAATAATACAAGTAGTAGCAGGCGAAGGGAGGGGGTGTGTGGTGTATTTGCCCAAGTTAAAAGTGTTGCAATTGACCAATTTACCAAAACTGAAGAGCATATGTACTGATGAGGAGGCAAAGATGTGTTGCAATTCCATCGAGTATATTAATTTATTGGGATGTCCGGAAGTAAAGAAGCTGCCTTTGGTGCTTCTCCGTAGTAGCAGCGTGGAGGAGGATGGTGGCCACCAATACAATCATTCTTCTTCTTCTTCTTATTCCGCACCTCCAAATCTCAAGAGAATTAGAATAGAGGAATTATGCTGGGAATCTCTGGAGTGGGATGATCCCACCCACAAGGATATCCTTCGACCCTTTTGTCGGTTACAAACTTACAACAATGATGATGATAATTAATTTAATCACCCAGTGAGTGAGTGCTTGTTTTATTCTTCTTCTAGACTAAATAATATTAATAATTAATATATATAGTGCTAACCTTTAGTGGGTTCTAGTCTTAGATGTATGACCCGCGCGTGTTGCATAAATGTGTAATGGGGGTCAAACCCCGTACGCACGTGTTTTATAATCTTATTTTTTATCATATGATCTGGCTGGGCATGCTTACATTAATTCTTATTAATAATGATCGATGATGATGATATTAATTTCATCATCCAGTGAATGCTTGTTTTGTTCTTCTTCTAGACTAAATATTACTATCTACGTTGCACGGATACGGACTCGGCGATTCGGACTCGACACGATTCGGATTCGGCGACTCGTTTTCAAAAAAAAATTAAGATACGACTCGGCATGGATACGTATATTTTAATAAAATAAATTTATATAATTATATATAAAAAAAATATCTTAGCATCAAAGTCATTGAATAAACACTCATTCAAATATTATGTGTGTCTAAAACAGGCAATTGATTTAATTAATTACTGGACTAACAAAACTACTAACATTGGGCCAATAATAATAATAAATATAACTGGGCCTAATTGATCGCATCAGCCTGGCCCAATTCATTCTTGATGTTTTCAAAGCCAATGTGACACGTATCCATCTTCAAAGCCATTCATTCAAGAGTATGGCCGTAATCTTCTTTTGACCAGTTCATTTCTTTTCTTCTTCTTCTTCCTTCATCACCGGCTACTCAAACCCTCCGCCGTCGCCCGGCACTCGCCTTCCACACCACCACCGCCGCCGCCCCCCCACATCAACCTCCCCCAACACAATCTCTTCTGTATATATGATACATGGTGGGGTGATGTTGTATCATCTAGTAATTTATCTTTCACAAGTTTTGATTTAATTAGTTCATTCTTGATTTTTGGATTTTTGGATTTGAATTTTGGAAGAAAGGGGATGAACGATGGAATCTGGAAGTAAGAACAAAGAACTAAAACTGCTTCCTATTTCAATTTTATATTATTAGGTGTGTAATTTGCATTTTCAGTCCAACATTTTATAAAAAAATTACAAAAACCCCCAGCTGAGTCCTTGACCGAGTCGACTCTTCAGCTTGACCGAGTCGACTCGCGAGTCCGAATTTTTTTTATTTTTTTTTTCTCGGACTCGCCATGTGGCGAGTCCGATACGAGTCGCAGCCGAGTCGACGGCGAGTCCGAGTCCCAGCCGAGTCGACTCGGCATTCTTCATGTTCTTTGAGGAGTCCGTGCTTCATAGATTACTATTATTAATATATCTTTTGCTCATTATGCAATTATTAGTTCAACATCGATGGTGTGTAAATATTCTTATGTAGCATAGATGTCCATAGTGATATATTTGTAAAGAATATAACTCCGTTCGCTTTCCTTTTTGTTAATATAATTAACAAATTATTTTTCTTTGTATATTAATATTGCTATTTTTATTATATATATTTTAACCATGTTGTATAATAAATATTTTCAAGATGTTAAACAAGATACTTAACAAATATTTTTTCTAAAAATTTGTCATAGCACAGGACATAGACTAGTTACTAATATAGTAGCCAAAATTTTCTATGTTTGACTGGTCCAGAGTACTTAATTTAATTTGAGAAATGGGAATAAAGCACTGCTACTTCTTTTGAGTTTGGTGCTCTTTCTTTAATTTAGGGCATCTCTAATGACTAGTGGGGAGATGCCCTAGAGGGTATATGGGGGGAAGGGGGAAAAAAGTTTCATCTCTAATGACTAGGGGGAGGGAGAGGGTATACGGACTAGAGGGACCCTGGAGGGACCTTGAAGGGAGGGGGAGGGGAGCTTCTCCCATCCAAGCCCCCTCCTTCACATGCTATTTTTTTTTTTTTTTTTTGTGTGATTTTGTTTTGTGTTATTTGGTTCTTTCTTTTAATCTTTATTTAAGAATAAAAAATTCCTAAAATTTGTATATTATTTGTAGATAATTATTTTTAATTATAAAAATATAGCTTTCATTTCATTAAATTAACACTATTAATATTGATTTGTTTTATTAATTTTGGGGTTGTATTTATCACCAAAAATAATTCTTTCTAAAAATTTAAAATAATACAATACAATCATGTTCGACTAAAACATAGACGAATATGGCGGAGATGATGAATTTTCTTATATGAATTAATTTAATATTTGATGTAATTTTTTATTTTCTAAGTTCCCTAATGTACTTTTGATTTTAAATTAATTTTAATTTTATATTTATTTTTGGTATAGTAGTAGTAGTAGTAATAATAATAATAATAATAATAATAATAATAATAATAATAATAATAATAATGGAGAAGGATAAAATTTATTATTAAATGAGTTTGATAGAATGAGTCATTAGAGATGACTAAAAAACTAGGGAGAGAGGGAGAGGGATGGGAAGAGGGAGAGGGGGGAGAGGGGGAGAGGAAGAGGGTATTCCCTCTCGAAGTCATTAGAGATGCTCTTAGATCATGCGCGCAATAAGTATTTCCAAAAAATTGTATTATGCTAGCTTCTGCACCATACCTTGTTTTTATTTAATTATTGATGATGGAGGAAATTAATTAGGGAAGAATATGACCAATTAATAAGCTTATGTTTCGATGAATAAAAAAGCAGTGAGTTTCATTTATCTCTACTATATTACAAAAGTACGAGTAAGCAGTGTGCTTCTTAATATTTTTTGTGTGAATTAAAATATTTCTTTGTGATTTTATATTTTGATATATCTAATTAATTTAGATCTAGATAAGTGTGTAAGTAAATTTTTATTTTTAGACCCAATCTACGGCTAATAACTTTTGTAAATCAATTTTTATGTAGACCCAAGCAAGTGACATTTTTGTCTCCGACATTAGCTCCTAAAAATTAGAAATTATCTCTTACATGAATTTTTAAAGTCAAATTTTCTTAAATATCATTATGCTACACAAATACACACAAAAAAAAAAATAAAAAAAAAAACCGCATTTTACATATGAAAGAACAAAAAAGTTTATGACATAGGGAAGTGCATAATTTTTATTTAGCTAGAGAAGAAAACTATAAAGGATATCCAAGAATATAAAGACATGCATAATGTCAAATTTTCATGAATTTTTTTTTGTGAAAAACGGGTGAAATCAGTGATAAAATGGGTGGATATTGATGAAAATCGGTGAATTGATAAAATTCGGTGAAACAGATAAAAACTGGATGAAATTGGTAAACAATGGTAAAGTTGGTGAAAATTTGATGAAACTGTTAAAAAATTATCGTGAAATTGGTAAATACATGTGAAATCGATGAAAATTCAAATGCAAAATTCATGGAAAGTGGATGAAACAGGTGAAATGAAATCAATGGAAAATGGATCAAATCGGTGAAAACATGTGAAATAGGTGAAAACGAATTAAGCTTGTATAAGTTAGTGAAATCAATAAAAAAAAGTTTAACCGACAAAACAGGGAGAAACTGGTAGAAAAATAGTTTAAATAGAAAAACTAAAGAAATTGACGAAAAAGGGGAAGCACAATTAAAAAGGTTGTACAAGTAAAAAAAAAAAAAAAGGTACTATATGTTAAACTTGTAAAAAATGAATGAAAAGCGACAAAAAAACATGTTAAATCAGTGAAAACAAATTAAACTAATGAATTAAAAAAAGGTTTATGTAGGTAAATGAATGCATTTCAAACGACAGTGTAAGAGAAACAATTTAAAATCTTCTTAAAAATGGACTCAAATCCGTATGATAAACAATGCAAAAGATTTCACCTGGAGATTTAAAATCATCGAGTCCAAATCCACCCATCCAAATTGGCGCTTAATATATACATCATCATAATTGTTGTTACTAAATCATACTTGGTGTCACTTCACATTACAAATTTGAGATGGTAAAAATTTATGGTATTCAACAAATACGAAGATAAATGATAATAATTATTGTATTTTGTTGTAATGAAAAATATTTTAATACTTTATTTGATAATTATATATTAGTTAAATATAAATTTAAAGGAGTTCAATGATGTGTAGCCTTTAAAACAAATAAATAGAGCTCTTAAAATGAAAATTGCTTTATGAGATAAACCTGATAATTTTCTTATGATCTTTTTTGAGAACAAATTTTCAAGATCTCATGACTAAATTAATCATTATTTTATATTTTATTATAATAGCTTCTTAAAACCATCATTTAAAAAAAAATTTAAAATAAATAAATTGAATATTAGTCATTAATCCGTGCTATTTAATTAATGACACAATAAAGTTAATTTTACTCTGATTCATATAATTTGTCTATGAAATTAAATTAGACACGTAAAATGTGTCATTGGTATTTTTTTTTTTTTGTATATTAGAGTAAAATTAAATTTATCATGTCATAAAATAGCATAGATTAATGACTGATGTTTAATTTATTTTTATTAAATTTATCATTTTGTAAGACAATCGTGGATTTAAATGTTTATAATAAAATATAAAATGATGACTGATTTAATCAAAAGATCTTGTAAGTTAGTTTTATAATAAGATCATATGAACATTATTTAGTTCATTCAATAATAGCAGTTTTCATGTTAAAGTTTACCAGTTTTTCACTAATGACACCAGTTTTATCCATTTTTTTAACAAAATTTATCCGAATTTTCATCTATATCACATGTACTTATCAATTTCACGAGCCCTTTTTCTTAGAGGTTTCACCAGTCCTAGGTCGCCGATGGCCTGGGATTTTGGTTGGGGTGGGGGGCGGGGTGGGTGTTTTTTTTAAATATTTATTAATAATATCTAATTTTATTGTTTTAATAAATATTAAATGTATTTAATATTTATTAAAATACATTTAATATTTATTAAAAAAATAGAATTATATATTATTAATAAATATTTTTTAAAAAATCCCCCATCCCCCTTCCCAACCAAAATCACAGGCTATATACTATTATATCAATTATAGATCTAAATATTTTTTTTTGTCGGATTTATATTAAAGTATTATCTGATCTTTCAAAATTATTTATAAAACAAAGTTAGTTAAATATATATGTAAATAAAATAAGTAAAATCTTCAAATTGGTCCGCATGTATCTTTTTCGAGCCAATTTTGAAATTGGACGATAATTTGGACTAAAATTGTTAGTAAATTTAAAGATGTGGGGTTATTTTGCAATTCTTAAATGTTATGCGGTAGAATTATAATCAACATAAGTATGATGTCATCAATTTTGCAATAAGAGTTAACTTCATCACTTAACGACCATTTTTAACGGCGTTATCAAAAGTGATTCAATTTCTAAAATTGTGGTACCAAATTTGTCGGCCTCAATTTTTATGATACCATAAGTGAGAATCGACATATACCACAAGTGCAATTCCCTCGATTTCACCTTGTTTTTGTCAGACTATTTTTTTTAATCTCACTCGTTTTTAACTGTTTAACTCATTTTCACCTATTTCACATGTTATTCACTTGAATTTTACATTGATTAAGATCATCTCCAAGAGACAATGTATAACTCAAATTATAAGAAAAATTATAAGTTTTGGCAAAAAATTGAGCTCCAAGAGAGCTCTTATATTTTAAGACACACAAAAAATTATAAGTTTGGCCTCTTAAATATAAGAGGCCAAAGTTATTTGTTAAAAGTTCTTTTTGCATTGAAAGTACAAAACTTTTGTACTTTTCCTATAGAAAATTAAAAATAATTAAAAATAGTAATTTATATTATTTTTTTTGAAATAATAATATTTTAATTTTATGTTACTTTTACGAAATATTTAATTCAAATTCATAGAACACGATAATTTAATTTAAATAATTAATATTTTATTAGTATATTAAATAAATTATATATATATATATATATATATATATATATATATATATATATATATATATATATATATATATATATATATATAACTACAAAAAAAATGAGCTTAAGTGACAAAAAATTAAGTGATAATGTGGAAGTTGTCACTTTTTGTATGCATTTAGTGATAAGAGTATATATTTTGTCATAATAATAATGGTGACAAGTGCAATAGTGACAAAATATATTTTTAAATTGTCACTAATAGTTATTAATGACAAATATATGGTGACTTAAGTTGTCACTATTGACAATTAGTGACATCCTTTTAGTGACAACCTATTGATAATAAATATTGTCACTATGGTTTAGTGACAACATTTTGGTTGTCACTTTTGGGGTATCGCTAAATGTCAATAGTGACAACTTTTTTGCAATTTTTGTCACTAGTATGTTTTCAAAACCATTTTAGTGACAATATTTGAGTTCTTGTCACTTAATGTATACAAGAAGTGACAACTTTAACATTGTCACATAAAATTTTATCACTAAAATTAATTTTTTTTGTAGTGTGTATATATATATATATAGCGGCGGGGCGGCAAGGCCATGTTGTTCAGTTGAAAGCCTTCGCCAACTTTGATAGGCATAGCATTGCAAGCAAATAGAGCAGAGAGCTTACCGATCCTATGATGAATGCGCTCACTATGGATATGATGCCGGAAATAGACCGATTTTATATCACCCTTCAATTCGAATATATATATATATATATATATATATATATATATATATATATCACTATTATTTATATTTGAATCATAATTAAAATAATTTTATTAAATATAATATAAATGTTTGAGTGAAATGGTGTTGTAGTTTAAAAGTAGAATCTTAAAATATAAACTAGCTGTTGGAGTGCAGAGTAAAAAGTGGGAATGTATAACACTGTTCACCGCTTAAATTTTAAAATAAGAGGTCAAAATTTAAGAGAGCTGAGCTGTTGGAGATGGCCTAAACATGTTTTCACTGACTTTATGGTTTTTTGCTCGATTTTTACATTTTCCCCTTGATTTTACCATTTTTCGCGGGATTTCACCAATTTCATCCATATTTTTTTTATAAATTTAACTCGATCAGTGGTGAAAAATGGGTAAAATAGGTGAAAATGGGTAAAATCGATGAAAACATGTGAAATCGCCGAAATTACTTGATTTACCCATTTTTTTAATCAATTTCATCGATTTTTTCACCAATTTCACCATTTTTATTCATATCCCCCAAATTTAACCGGGATTTTATCGATTTCAAATGTACTTACATGTTTCACATGCACTTTTTTGCCAAATAAGTTTTCTTCATAGAAAATATTGAATCTGATTTTCTTGATAGAAGATCTTGATTTGAAGATCGTAGATAGTTTAAGCTCGTATCTAGGAGCGTGACATTTGTATCATGGACTCTTCAATTGGAGCTTCATTAAAAGATTTGCACCCTTCTTTGACTTCTAATTCATCTTTAACATCATTTCCAATTGCACTCATGCTCAATTCCATATCGTATGCTCGAGTGGCTAAATCATCGAAAGTTATTGGCTTTATTCCTTGAAGAATGTAACGAAGACTCCATTGCATTCCTTGGATGCACATCTCGATGGATGAAACTTCCGACAATCGATCTTTGCAGTTGAGACTTAAATTTCTCCAACGGTTAATATAGTCATTGACAAACTCCTCTTTCCATTGACGAGTGTTAATGAGTTCAGGTAATCAGATTATATCTTTTCACTCACTAAATCAAATTGGTCAAGATAAAACTTAAGGGGGACAATATATAACATTTAAATTTGGTTGTCTTATAAGTCCTTCTTCAAGAGGATGCATCATGATCCTTACTAAATCAAATTATAATTACACACGTACATCTTTATCTTATATATAATTCCAAAGAAGAAGAAAAAACTAGCAGGGAAAAATATGAAATATATATATATATATCCATTGACTTAGTTTGTCATATGCACACCCAAAACTGAAGTGCTAAGAAAATAAAATCATTAATTGAATAGAAGATATTGATGGATTAGTTGAATCTGGCCTCATAGTTACAAACAACAGCTGTAGATGTAGTAGTTTGGACTAAAATAGAAGTATTGTTTTACAAAATATATTAAGTTAATTGAGCAAGAGCATGGGGGGAAAATTGTTCTCTCACTCTCTGCACACATTTTGATTTAATTCAATGATTAGTTATTCTTCGGCGGATGTTGCTTGGGCGAACGATAATCAGCGGCAAATGCCATGAAATTGTCTTTCCAATTATTTTCTCTTTTTCTATCAGAAGAGTTCAATTCAGCTGAGGATAATAATGCCTTTGACTCTGAAACTGAAACCTTCATGTAATTAATGTTGCTTTTCTTTTCATCAACTTCATCTGCACTTGTTGTATATAATTCCTGAAATTTTCAATTGAGTAAATTTTTATTATATCACATAATAAATTGAATTAAAAGCAGGTTCACAATTCACATAAAAGTTGAACAGAGAGATCAACTAAAATTAAATGAAATGGTAATTAAGAATAATATGTAAATTAATTACCTGCAGCTTTCTAGCCTTTCTTATAGCAAAATTACTACTGTCTTCTGCCAATTTGAACTCTAATTTCTTAGTTGCAACCGCAGTCACTCCCATTACTTGGAAAAGGACAAACAGTAGTAATGAAGAATTAGTTCTAGCTAGATTGAATTCAAATATAGGAAGGAGCATTAATTAATTAATTAATTAATTAAGAAGAAAAAAAGAATTAAGGATATATATAAATGGATGGATTAATTACCTTGACGTGCATGTGAACAAGATTTACCCATAGCAAGAACCAAAATTGAAATGAAAAAAAGAAGCAGCTTTATGCTTAGTACCATTTGTAACTAATACTCTTGAAGAACAGAGGAAAATGAAGGACATATGAA
Organism: Penstemon eatonii; assembly: GCA_038501285.1. Lineage (NCBI taxonomy): Eukaryota > Viridiplantae > Streptophyta > Magnoliopsida > Lamiales > Plantaginaceae > Penstemon > Penstemon eatonii. The sequence goes on from CM076713.1 coordinate 43,845,532, forward strand.
TTATAATAAGATGGTAAATGAGTAATTAATTTATAGCTGCAGAAGACAATTTTGTCAAAGTACAAAAAACAAGTCAAAGCTTTGATTCCAACAAGTAATTCTTTAAACAAACTAATTCTTGGAAAGAAGATTAAAATATGTGTTCCCAGTACAAGGTGTGGTACTACGTTGGAAAACTCGAATTTCCCCAGAAATAAACAGTAGTAATGTGGTCAAATTACTAGTTATTAACATTTTATATAAATATTAATTAAAAGAGGTGGTAGTAAGTAAGTACCTATATGATATGAGTTTTTCTGGGATGTCTCGCAGAAAAAAGGGTTGTATGGAACTGTATTTGTATGTGTGTTTTGCGCCTGTCTACGTCTGCCGCCATATATGCATGAAACGAGGAAAAGTAATTAATACATACTATATACTTTTTTTATTGATAATTTAATTAACAAATTATCCCAAATCCATATGCGTTTTTGCAGAATTCCGAATCTGATGGAGTATTCTTCATTTCAACTGCGAGACAGAGAAGATCTTATAGCAGTTCTAGTTTAAATGTGTCACTTTTTGTTTTACTATCTACTCCATAAAATTCTTTCTATATATATATATAAGGTTTGGGTGGTTTAATTTGGGCCTGCCCCTTATCCGTCCATTATAATAGGGATTGGGAGAATATATAGAAGCCAATGGGGCGGATATCAATATGAATTTACTTTCAATTCGGCTTGAATTATTAGGATTTTAGTTTGATTGTAGGTTTTACAAATCTGATCCGATCATAAATATGCATAATTTAAAATTCGATATGTTAAAGATTCGTATCATACAATAAATATATATATATATATATATATATATATATATATATATATATATATATATATATATATATATATATATGAAAAACTTGTATATATGTAATAACTAATTAAGATAGTAACTTAAATCATGTTACCATCAATTTATGAAGACTTTAGTTAGTAATTTGTATATTTTTACTCATATTTTCGTCAAACAATATAAACTAATTTTCATATATTCATAACGTGAGTATCATTGTTTATCAAAGTAGTTTGTTAATCATTTGAAACAAGTAGAGATTAAATGAAATTGTAATGTTAACAAACTTATTCAAAGAAATATTGGTGTTAACTATTAATTTTAAAAGTGAAAGATTCTATTGGATTCGGAAAAAAATGATATCTAAACGAAACAGGACAAGATTCGATGGACTCAAAAAATTGGATACGTCCAAGATCTTAACAGACTCAAATCTAAATCTGAATTAGACCTAACAAAAGAGGATACACTTGCTCACAATTGATCACTTACTTTAGTAATTTCTTTTATATATACTAGGAATGTGCACGTACGTTGTACGTGTCTAGTTAATTTCATTGGTATTTTTAGTAAATTAGAGTAAAATTAATTTTTTTATGTCATAAAATAAAGTAAATTACCCGTTTTCACCTATTTAATTCATTAGTTTAATTCATTTTTCACCAATTTAACCTATTTTTTAACCGATTTAATTTATTTATACCAGTTTAGTTTTTTTTACCGTTTTACCTATTTTGATCAATTATAACTTATTTTCATTGTTTTTATAATTTTGTCCTCTTGTTTTATCCGTTTTAAACTAATTTCTACCGGTTTCACCTTATTTTGTCTGTTAAACTTTTTTTTATTGATTCAAACGTTTTTGTCATATTACCTATTTTCACCTATTTCACACATATTTTTTACTGATTTCACATGTTCTTTTCACCAATATCACCTGAATTTCATTGATTTGTCACGTTTTCACCAACTTTATTCATTTTTCACCGATTTCACCTGCTTTTCTCTATTGCTGTCGTTTCACCGGTTTCATTTTTTTCACGAATTTTCATCGATTTCAGGGTATTTTTTTTCATCATTTTCAACCAAATTTTCATCAACGTCGCCAGTGTTCACCAATTTCACTCGAATTTTCATTGATTTCACATGTTTCAATGATTATATTTTATCTATTTCACAAATTCCCACGAACTTTACCAATTTTTTCACGAAAATAATTACATAGAGGTTACGCATGTCTTGAAATTATTGAATATTCTTCATATTTTATATTCTAGCCAAAGTAAAATTACATAATTAGCTAAGAAAAGTAATTTTTTTCATTCATAGTAAGATGGCGATTCAATTTTTTTTTTTTGGTAACATAATGATATTTAAGATAATTTCATTTTAAATATTTATATTTAGAGTGTTTATGACTTATGTTGTACTAAATCTTTAAATTAACATTTTCTTACTTAAAAAATATAATAGTTTTTATATATTTTTAGGGGATAATTAATATAATAGTGTTTTCTTAAGATTAAAATCACAAAATTCATGTAAAAGAGAATTTATAAATTTTAGGAGTTTATGTTGGAGATAAATATAATAAGACTCCATGTCTAAACATACCTCTTCAATTACTTTTATTATTTTATATATTTACTATTTAATTAAATATCACTTTATAATTTAAGTAGGGGTATTTTAGTCTTCACAAAAAAGTTAAGAAATATTCATGCTTTTATAATAGTATAGATATAGATATGTATGAACAGACACAAGTATATTGCTTGTGTAAATACATTATCTTTATTTTTTTTTAATGAATTTGATGAAGATGGTCAAATCAAGTTGAAATCAAAATTTTCGACTGCGTAGATTGCATACATACATGCACCTATACAGTTGTGTTTTAGAGAATTTGAAATGATGTTCAATAATTATTTAAGCTTGTAACTCTATCAAAATATATAGAAATATCACAATTGATTTATACCTATATATATATAAATATAATTCAGATGAATTATATATATTAGTTGGTTAGAGATTGAACATGTGATACAATTAAGCAAATTGGACAGGTTAGCTGCATCGAATGAGTAACCCATCATATACAATAGTAGTAGTATATAACACGAAGATGCAAACAAATTAACAACATTTCAAACAGTTTATTTGGTTTTGACGAAATGCAGAACACGAGGGCGTTTTTTCCGCCTTTATACTTCAAATCTCAGTTGGTTGCCCCTTGGTAATTGCGTAACGTTTCTTAATCTTTTCAATTGGTTCTTCTACTTTTATTATTTTAACTGCATGCAATGCAGAGGTAAAAGTAAAAGTGCTTAAAGCTTGAAGTGTAAACACCCAACACAAGTCAAGCAATTAAGCAAGTTCAAAATAAAAAATAAAATATAATTTAAAATCAAGTTCCACATTTCACATTCCAAGCATCCCGACGTCGTCGTAAATTGTTCAAACTTGGCTGTGAAATGTGAATAGTCGGCAATTAACCATCCCAGAAATTTTTTGTTGTTCCCCATACTTTCGTGTTCCGGATTTTTTTTATTAAAGTTCTTGTTTTGTCAAATTTTGATAAAAGTAACAAGTAGAGAATAACTATGTAATGAAGTTCAAAATACTATGAATTTTAGGTAAAATTGAATAATTTATTCGACTTGGGTATTCAAATTATTATTGCATTATCTTTTTTTACAGATATTGATTAATTCAACCCGTTCACCCTAACCCGATCTAAACCCGGACAATTTTGTACCCTTACCATAATCTAATTTTTTTCTCTTTCAAAAATATATAATAGGGTCTGAGTCTATATCAGGCTCTATAGTTAGTTTCATGGTCCGGTTAGGATTTGGACCAAACTCTTCACAACCCTCAAAGTGGTCGGTAAATAAATTAAAATTTATACTAAAATATGACAAGTAATTAGTACTCTGCATCTCAAAAATACAATACTTTGACACTTAGTACTATGAAATTGATTTTATTTTTCTCTTCATAATCAATCATTCATTCATAACTAGAAAACTATGATGCACGGAATTATAAAATGCCGTGTCAGATACTTCTCGGATACTCGTGTGATACGTATTCGACACTCTACGTGGCGTGTCGGTAAATATAATTAAAAAGTAAAAAAGGACATACGTCTCGGATACTTATTTAGACGTATCCAACACATATCGTATTCTGAATTTTGCCAATAAAATTTCTTCTAAAAGTTATGCAATTTAGTATTTATGGAACTTAACTTAATCTATATCAATATGTATGAACATATAAATATATTATTTCACCTTTTTCAATATGCACAAACATATAAATATATACAGTTTTAGATTGATATCTATGTAGTATCGTATCCAATAAATTTTTAAAAATTTGTATCGTCGTATCCATATCGTATCGCCGTATTTGTACCCGTGCAACATAGCTAAAAAAAAAAGACGATTACAAGTACATCAAGATGAGACCAACTTTTGGGGGGAAAAAAACAAATGAAAGAAAAACTTTAGAATAAATTGAGCTATTGTACATAGACGTGCAATGAGTGATCCCCAAAAATAGTAAAAATCTACACCAATTCTTTTTGGTGAAATAAACAAAATGAAAGAAAGGAAAGACTTTATTATAAGAAATTGAGCTATTATACAGAGATATGCAATAGTGATTCCCAGACATAGTGAAAATCTACACCATTTCTTCCAGCTAATCCCATGGGGGGACTATGAACAAATATTGAAACCATCTCCGAAAGTGAATAACTGAAATTAACATTCTAAAACCGGATCTTCATTTTCAATGCTAACAATTTTCAAAATCCACAAGTTTTTAACTCTCAATAGACGACAATATTTTTTGAGATTTGTCGGTGACGGCTGGACTAAAGATTGAGACCATAAGGTTCACCTCTCTAACAAGAGAGGGGATTTGCCCTACTAGAGAGAGATGATGGAGAGTTTGATTGTTGGGTGTCTTGTGATTATTCATTGAAATTTTGACACTTGTTCCTTTGAAGTACATATATTCTTTGATACAAATGCCCATTATTTTGCTAATATGTTGAAATTTAAGGTTGTATTGTTAAACTTTCAATTTTAAGGTGCCGTTAAATTTGAACATTTTTGGGTGCAAAATGTCAATTGTTCAATTACGAACTTTTCTTAGAATGTGACCTAGGTAACTAAATTCGTGGGACCCACCTTCGTGCGCGCTCTTAATTCGCGCTCTAGAGCGCAAAACCAAAATTCGCTACTAAATTCGCGAATTTGTGAAATTAAGTGCGCGAACTCATTGTTGGTAGAGCGCGCACTCTTTACAAGAAGTGCGCGTCTTATTTGAATTTAAAGCGCGACTTTTTCAAACAAAGGATCGTGCACTATACTTATAAAATGTGCGCTTTATAAATTTTAAAGTCGAGAATTATATAAAAATTCGTCAAAATGTGTTAAAAAAGATGAATTACAAAAAAATTAAGTATAATGTAAAAGTTTTCACTCTTTGTATGCATTTAGTGATAAAAATTATTAATTTTGTCATAGTAATATTATCTAGGTAATAATGGTGACAAGTGCAATAGTGACAAAATATATTTTTAAACTATCAATAATAGCTATTAATGATAAATATATGGTGAGTTAAGTTGTCACTATTGACAATTAGCGACACCTTTTTATTAGCAACCTCGTGACAATAAATATTGTCACTATGGTTAAGTGACAACGTTTTGGTTGTCACTTTTGGGGTATCATTAAATGTCAATAGTGACAACCTTTTTACAATTCTTGTCACTAGTATGTTTATGAAAACCATTTTAATGATAGTATTTGAGTTATATGGTGACTTAACTTGTCACTATTGACAATTAGCGACACCCTTTTATTGACAACCTCGTGACAATAAATATTGTCACTATGGTTAAATGACAACTTTTTTGTTGTCACTTTTGGGGTATCGTTAAATGTCAATAATGACAACCTTTTTACAATTCTTGTCACTAGTATGTTTATGAAAACCATTTTAATGACAATATTTGAGTTATTGTCACTTAATATATATAAAAAGTGAAAACTTTAACATTGCCACATAAAATTTTATCACTAAAATTAATTTTTTTTAGTGGAAAAAAATTAATTTATAAAAATAAATATATGTGTACACATTAGAGCCACAAGTTATTATTGATTTTATAGTTAATATCATTAAACTAATAACCAAATGTTACTTTACCAAATCAAACTCTACATTTTCACTTCTCTGACGGCAACAATGGTTTGAACAAGATTAAAAAATTCATCAACATTCAAGCTTAGAACTTAGAATTCTCTAGCCTCCAAAACCTACGGCTCTACATTCTACACCAGTGACCAGTGTTGGGCAGGCAATTACTTGATTCAATTCTACCCTAAATCATTTTCACTGTTAAAAACTTTAATTTAATTCCGGTCATTTTTGGTAAAAATAAATTGTTATACAATTATACTTGTGTTGGCATTTGTTGTGCTGCTTGGTGTTTGTTCTTTGATGTTAGAGTTATTTGTATAACAATTTAAGTGCTTGATAAGTAATTTGTCGACACAAGTAAGTAATACAATTTGTATCAAAGAACAGTTTAAGTGCTTGTTATACAATTTTTGTTGGTTTTTTGATGCAGCCATTAACAAAGGTGGGTGGTAAAGCACATATAAACTTCTAGCATTGTTAGTATGTGATTATAATGATTATGGAACTTATGCTACTGATTGTAATGGAACTTATTTTGATTGTAATGATATGTAGTTATTTAACTGAATGAAATCATATATCTTAGTTATATGAAATGGTAATACTGATAATTTTGTACTTTTGTAATGTTATTTTTTCTATTGTAATATGTTATTTAATTATTTTATATCTCTTAAAAACTATTTTTTATAGACGCTTTAGTGACACTCTCATACTTGAAATTTACAGTTACTCACGCTTTCGCGCACACGCTCACGCACACGCACCCGCACACGCTCCACGACTTAGTTACCTACATTCATTCATTTTGAAATCTTTAGCTCCAAACAAAATTTGGTGTAGGTCAATACATAATCCGTCCCGCGTAAAACCAAGGCATTCTCCCGCCAAACCACAAATTCTAAACTTTTCTTTATCCTGCATTTGAATTTACACCCAAAGCAGAACAAGAGAACAGAACCCTACCCCTAAAACCTCCAAACAACCTACAATGAAGATCCGAACAATGAAACTCCGTGAAGCCCATAAGATCGACAAAGGATCGACTTCCATATGCTCCATTTTGTGGTCTTCTAATTGCGATCACATTGTTACGGCGTCGTCTTCCGACAATTCGATTTGCATTCACGACGCCGTTTTCCCGTCGAATGCCCCTAAAATTCTTCGCAACCACCGCGAAGGTGTTACAGCTTTGGCCCTCAGTCCTAATTCCACCTGCCTCGCTTCTGGGTCCCTTGACCATTCAGTCAAGCTCTACAAATTCCCTGGTAATTTCCTTAATTGTGCGACCCTTTTTATTTTTGTAGTTTTTACAGATAAAAATTCGGGATTTCATGCCGCGTTTGCTGTTTCACCTCAATTTGGTCATATTCTGAAAAATGGCAAGCTGTATAGTTTTGACTGTTAGACATTTAACTGCCTATGTTCTGGGGTGATATGAAAGGATCCATATGATGTAGAACAAATATGGACCTAGCTACTTGTAAATATATCTGCAATTAGTATATCCTACATTCAGTTAGAAGTGAATAATGAAGGGACCTATATTCTAATTGAGTTACCCCCTTACACCCAACTGCAGAAGGATGTTATTCGAGTTCATGTAATAATAGTAAATTCGGAACCCTTGCCCTCTGGATATGGGGGATATATTTATTTTCAATTCATTATATTCTGTAAGAAAATTTCAAAATTGCAATTTTGGTTTTTGCTCTAGATGAATACCTATCGGTGTCTTTTAGAAAAGTCCTTTTTGTTGAGAGTTCAGGGATAGCGATCTCCAGATTTTTAGTATGTGCCCTGAAGTAAATTAAAGACTCAAAAGTCAAAACTATATTATTGGCACCTTGGAACTTGGATGATTTTTCAGTGTTCATCAACATGCATAGAAAGAACTTATACGGAATCGATATATTGGAAAATCCCAATTATTGTAGGTAGCACTTTTTTAATATACAACAGTATTAAAATGCAATGATCACTTTTCTTTAGGTGGAGATTTCGAGACTAATATCACTAGATTCACACTGCCAATTCGTGCTCTTGCTTTCAATAAATCGGGAACCATATTGGCTGCAGCTGGTGATGATGAGGGCATCAAACTTGTTAATACAATTGATGGAACAATTGCAAGAGTCCTTAAAGCGCATAAAGGATCTGTCACTAGCTTAGCTTTCGATCCTAAAAGTGAATATTTGGCTTCACTGGATTCATTTGGGACTGTCATTTACTGGGAACTCCAGACCGGAAGTACACTTCATGTCCTCAAAGCTATAGCTCCTAACAACGGTTCTGATGTTTCAGTGATGAATGTACTTGCATGGAGTCCTGATGGAGAAATGTTAGCAGTACCAGGCCTTAGAAATGATGTCGTAATGTATGATAGAGACACTGCTGAAAAGCTGTTTTCTCTTAGAGGGGATCACTCACAGCCTATTTGCTTCTTATCTTGGTCGCCTAATGGAAAATATATGGCCACTTCTGGTTTAGACATGCAGATCCTTATTTGGGATGTTGATAAGAAGCAAGATATTGATAGGCAGAAATTTAGCGAATGCATATCTTGTATTACCTGGAAACCCCTAGGAAATGCTTTGGCAGTAATTGATGTTATGGGCAAGTTTGGTGTGTGGGAATCAGCTGTACCAGCACCATTGAAATCTCCAACTGAAGACATTCCTAGCTCAAAGAACAGCAATGGCTTACTCTTGTTTGATGAGGAAGAACCTAGTGCATCAGGTAATTTGAGCGATCTAAATGAACATAGTGAAGGTGAAACAGAGCTACCTAGCAAAAAAAGATTATGTAAACAGGATAAATATGAAGATGATTGGGAAGAAGATTTTAATGATGAGTTGAAATCTGTTCCAAAAATTGAATCTAATAAAAAGGCCTTTTACGGTCACAGTGGTACCCTTGATCGAAAAAGTGAATCTCGAAATTTGAAGGTAAATATAGGACATAAAATGCAAGATGCTTTCCAGCCTGGAGCTACTCCTGCCCAACCTGGAAAGAGGCATTTTCTGTGCTACAACATGCTTGGAAGTATAACCACAATGGAACATGATGGATATTCGCATATAGAGGTATGAAACTTATATACTTTAAGAGTTATCAAGGAGCAAGACGTTCAATACATATGCCTTTCCTTAACATTAGATTAGTATTTGATTATAATAATCCTCTGACAAATTAACTTGTTTAACTACAGATTGATTTCCATGATACCAGCAGTGGCCCACGTGTTCCTGCAATGACCGACTATTTTGGTTTCACAATGGCTTCTCTAAATGAGAATGGGAGTGTATTTGCCAATCATTGCAAAGGTGATAAGAATACGAGCACGCTCATGTATCGCCCCTTCAGTAGTTGGGCAAATAACAGTGAGGTCAGCCTTCTTCAGTTTAGGTTGCATGATTTATGTATTTGTACTAGTAAACATTATAGATATGCTGAAGTAGATTTTTTGTAGGTCCTTAATCAGAAAACAAGATATTCTATATGTTTGTTTAGCTAACTGTAGAAAAGACTGATTTCCTTGTGCAAATTTAGTGGTCTATGAGATTTGCAGGGGAAGGAGTTAGAGCAGTAGCACTTGGAAGTGCGTGGGTTGCTGCTGTCACCAGCCTTAACTATCTCCGTATCTTCACTGATGGTGGTTTGCAGGTCTGTGAATTTCCAGAATTAAGTTGTCAACTCCATTTTGTATTTGTCAACCTATTCGTCAGAGAGAAATTTTCATATGATTAGATAGTATTTCTCGTGTAGCATTTGGTGTTAATGAATATGTATTTAGTAAGAAGACATCTTTGCTGAAACATTCTTATTTATCATTTTAATTTGCCAGAGGGATATAATTGCTCTTGATGGGCCAGTGGTTACTGCAGCTGGCTATAAGGATGAACTTGCAGTTGTCACCCATACTTCCCCTTCTCTGCCCACGGATGAGCAGGTACTACTGAAATAATCTTTTGATGGATTAATAAATTTATTCAGTATATTAAACACCTCAATCTTGCAGAGATTTTAATGAAGGTAATAATTACTGCTCAATCTAGCATGAGCGATACCATTTTAAAAAATTCTGCAAGTTTCAGTATAATTTTATGAAATGCATCAAGTAATGGGTATAAGATTGTGGAAGATTGCATAAACGTATTACCACTTGCAGATGCTTGAATTTAGAGTATTGAATATTCGTCATAGAACAGAAGCACTGAGAGGACGAGTTCCATTGACTCCTGGGTCGTCTTTAACTTGGTTTGGTTTCAGCGAGGAAGGACAACTAAGCTCTTTTGATTCAAAGGTGACTGCATGTCTTTGAGCTCTTTATTTTTCGTTGTTGTATAAATACTATTTACATACAAGTCTGAATAAAGGACATATACATACAAGTCTGAATAAAGGACATATACATACATATGTAGGGTATCTTGAGAATCTTTACATATCAATATGGGGGAAGTTGGCTGCCACTCTTCAGGTAGTTTAGTTATTAATATTATGATTATATATACGTACGTATATAAGCTTTAATGCAACATTTTTCTGAACCTTGTTCTGATTGTCGCCAGTGCTAGCAAACTGAAAAAGTCCGATGAAAATTATTGGGTTGCTGGGTTGAACGCAAGCAAGTTGTTTTGTATTGTTTGCAAGTCTCCTGAATTCTTCCCACAGGTATAGATAGATAGTGGATATATCAGTCTCAACATTTAGTTCCTATTGGAGTGATTTTCAATGCTTTTGTTGTTTCAGACGACTCCAAAGCCAGTCCTTACCTTGCTAGATCTGTCATTCCCTCTTGCTTCTTCCGACCTCGGAGCAGATAGCCTAGAGAATGAATTTATGATTAGCAACATGCAGCTCTCTCGGGCAAGTCGTTAATAAAAAAGTTTCTGCTTGCATATTTATACGTATTACCATTGCTGTACTATTGGTCTAATAGCGTAAACATATATATTATTTTCAGATTCAGAGAAGTATAGAAGAAAAAGCGGCTTCATATGAGGATACGAGCTCACTTGATGATGAGGCTTTCAATCTGGAAACATTGCTAGACAGATGCATCTTGAGACTCATTGCATCCTGCTGCCAAAGTGAGTATTTATATATATATATATAGACACAATATTAAGTAATGCACAGACTAATTATTATAGTATGAATTCCAGGTGACAAACTTGTGAGAGCCACTGAACTTGTGAAACTTCTTTCACTAGAAAAATCAATTAGAGGAGCCATAAAGCTTGTGACAGCATTAAAACAACCAAATTTGGCAGATCGCTTCAATAACATACTCGAGGTGATTGATTGATGTGATGTGAGCTACTCATTCCCAATGCTACTTATTTTGTTTCTAACTTTTGCAAAATTAATTATAGGAAAAGTTGCTCAGTGAAAAAGTGGTCCTCCCTCAGACCAATTGCAATTCCAAATTTGAAGATGATTCTACATCTGTTAAATTAGAAACCAATACAACATCACAAGGTAAAGTTCCATCTCAAATTTACACATTTCCGTCCACTTCATTGACAAGAAAACGAAATGCTGAGGAGCTAACCATAGATGGAAATGGAAATGGAAATGGAAATATCGAACACAATAATAATGCTAATACAACATCAGAAAGAGCAACTGATTTGAAGGCCACGGGAAAGTTGAAGAACGAAACTAAACCAAGAGAATTTGATCAACCCATTCCTAGTCGCCCATCTAACCCATTTGCGAAATCATCAACGAATCAAGAGACGTCCTCTTTGTTTCAGTCTCTCAAGAAGATGAAGGCTTCATCAAAGGGTAATTCTTGATGATATTGTATTACTGCCAGAACAAATTGAAGCAAAATGTTGTACACCATGTTCATCTCTCTCTACCTGGTTTTGGTAATAATGAAAAGAATAATTTATACTAATTATTATGCTAGAATGATTAATATTTTTGTGGAAGCTAACTTCCTCATTATTCATTACTACAGAGCAAATATCTTATGATTGATATAGATCATATTGCATCATTACATATAATGAACTTCAAATTATAATTTAATTATCAAAAAAAAACTTCAAATTATAATTGATCACCTCATCACTTTTTTTTTCTTTGGCTTGGCTCTTTGTAGATAATAGCAACAATGTACAAAATTTGAAGATTTTTTTATAAAATTTATTACTTCGTATTATTAAAGAGAAAATATACAAAATTTCCTATGCGTTGTGATGTTAAGTTTTCTCAACTTTACTTTTTATGAATATTAGAATTCATTTCCAACATTAGAATTACTTAGGATAAGCAAGATATTTGTTTTTTTCTTTTCTTAATTTTTAAATTATTAACATGTAAATCCTAATGTTTCGACATCTTCACGTGTAAGAATATTAATCAGAGTAAATAAATTTGCTCTGATTTTACCTTGGATAATTGCCTACATAACTTCAGAAGTAATAACGTATGATGAAATTGGAGAAACACTTCCTGATATTTCACCAATTATCGTCATTAAACTCCGTAATAAGAATGAGGGAATAGCAAATTAACAACCAGTTATTTTAAATTGGCAATTTAACTCTCTGTGATAAATAGTAGGCAAAATACCTCCCTGTGATATCCTAAATAGATAATTTAACTTCCTGTGTTAAGAAAAATGACAAAATACCTCCCTGTGTTTTTATAAAATAAGTACAATGTTCCCTCTAAATTGCTTACTAATTCATATCACATGGAGTTAAATTGCTTATTATTTCATTTCATAGGGAGGTATATTGTCTATTTTTATATCACGAAGAGGTAAATTGCTCAAAACTTCATTTCACAAGGAGTTAAATTGCCTATTTTTATTTCATAGAGAGCTAAATTGCCCATTAGACATATCACAGTGAGTTAACTTGCAAAAAACCCTCATAAGAATTATCAAATACAATCATAAACTCTTTCATCTCTAATTTTATCTTCAAAATTATTTAAAAAACATATTATTTTGAATTTGTCAAGTGACAAGAATGTCTTGAAAATGGGTTACCTTAAATAAATAGTTAATTCAAAATTGGATTCAATATTTATAATAAAAAAAAGGTAATTTTATTTATATTTTTAACTATTCAATATCTATATATTCAATTCTATTGTTTATTTTATTTATATTTATTTTATTATTTACACATATAAAGTAAGAGTTCATTATAAAAAAAAATTTGAATTTATTATTTATACATATAAAGTAAGAGTACATTATAAAAAAATCTTGAATTTTTTGTGAACCCCTACTTCAGATCATAATACTTTATGTTAATGAAAATATGGGAATAAAATTTTAAGAAACATACTTCTACACTAGAAACACTAGAACTTAAAGAAGTCTATTTCAATCAAACAATGTATAATTGAACAAAAAGAAAAATAATGTGCCAAACAAACACTGCATATTATTTTTCTTAACATTTTTCTGAGAATAAATCTCCATTATCTTACTTTTGAATCTTATACTCGATCCCTACCTAAATTTTATTATGATACTTAATATAAATGGCAAAATAGAAATAAAATTAGAAGAAACATAAATCTACTTAAACACTATACTTCAATCAAAGAAAAAAGAAAAAGAAAAATACAAGGCCAAACAACACTGTATATTATTTTTCTTGAACATTTTTCTAAGAATAAATCACCATTATCTTACTTCTGAATCTTATGCTCGACTAAGTACTTGTCTAGTATAATCCACTTTAAAAGATGCTACAAATCAAGAAACTAATTTACATTTTTAAAAAATGGATAATTACATGAATACAATATATAATTATAATGTTAGGCCCGACACGTAAGTACATGTTCATGATCACGTTCAAAAAATTCTAAACACACTCCAGGTTACAAGTTCAACTCTATATTAGAAGTTTTGAAGAGTAACCACGTCTTTGATGCAATTTGCAATTGAGTTGTGTTTTTATTAATTAATAATAAAAAAAAATCATATATTGTATGGTCAAGGTTCGTATTATCAATTCTTGAAGAAACTTAGTATTAAAAAAATACAAAAAAAAAAAAAGAAAGAAAAGAAAAGAAAAAGCTTTAGAACATCACCAATTTATCTCACAAGATTAAATAAGACTTCTAAAATTCAATTCTTTAATTCCTACAAGATAACATGCTAAAGGAAACCAAAAAAAACTATATAAGTACTTCTAAACATCAGTCACATTTAGAAATCAATAATACAAAAGATGTTTGTATAATCAATCATTGTTATATTTCACATTAAAAAAAATTAATATAGTCATAGAAAAGTTAAATTTAGTACCAATAAAAAAAAATTAAGAAATAATGTTATTATGGATCCACGAAAATAAAGATACAAATTAATCACTCACTTGAGATGAAAGAGATGATTTTAAGTTTTTCTTTAGATTTGTAAGATTAAATTAAGGTTTTCAATAGAACTGTTAATTAAGAAATATTACTAATTTGATTAGTCAATAACGGACAGTAGAATGCATATTTTATGTAATCAATCCCTATTGGACCTAGTTTTGGAGTTGCACACTAGTTCAGGTGCAATCTTAACCCATATACAAAGAATATGGGTAAATAACATTATACTCCATATCAGTGTTAATTAGTAATTAATAATATGTATATTGCTCCATTAACTATAATATCCGGAGAAATTTTCAGTATTTTAAGTGATTTATCATGTTAAATTATTCACATTGTAATTTATATATATTACCATATGATATTATAAAATTATTAGTGAAATATATTTGCTAAATTATTTATTATAATTTTTATAAATTTAATCAAATTGATTGATTAACTATATCAAGAGTTTGTGGTGAAGACCCCTTTGTGCGCAGAGTGTACATCAGTATGGTGGGATCCCGAGGCTTGGTGGAGGCACATCCTACGATTTACATCCTTCAGGGTTCTAGGGCAAAGGTTCTGAGGGTCCAGGATTAGTCGAGTGTACTGGGTTATCAAAAAAAAAATATGGGATAGGGGAAATATGATGTTAAATATTAATGCTAAACAACTCTCTTAATTACTATTGGAAATAATCCCAAGTTGCCTCTTGAATCATCAAAGATCCCCATTCCAGTTAAACCAATCAAATCAATTAAAATTAATACTCGGAACAACAAAAGAAAAAATCTTGAATTTCACTAATCTCATGTCTAAACGATTCAAATACTAGCGGTAAATTTCATCTAGTGGTCAGGCACATGAGGATCAAACTAAAAACTTCAATATTTCAGGAAAATATTGTATCAATTAATAGAGTAATTTTGCACTAAATGAACACAATTTAAATTATCCTCCACCCACCATTAGCACTAGTAAGTCGACCTAAATGAGTCAGACAAGGACTAATCATGACTGGATATCTCGTGGTCAGCCATGCCGAGTGTTAACCTGATCGATAGTCTACTCTAGCGAAATTGAGATCATTAATTGTTGCTCACTTATGGTCGAGGTCGAGGTCGAGGTCAATGTCATGAGATCCAGCACCCGCAAGGAGCCAAGGATCGTCTTGACTCGCTAAATAGTTATTGAAATTTTAAGAGATTTCTGTAATTTTATGACTAATTTAGTTGTGAGCAATTAACCGTGTTACCTTTTAATGACTCAAGATCCTCTATACCACTTTTAGTGTACCATGTTTGTGTATCACTAATAAATAATTGTCACATATACATGTGACAATTATAATAATTATCACATATATATAATAATTATTTATTAGTAATACATAAATATGGTACACTAAAAGTGGTACGGCGGATATTCTCCGCCTTTTAATTAATTTTTTCAAGACAAATGCAATAATTTACCATTCACAAATTTAGATGCTATATTTCCATGTAGGAATCTATCATCACAAAAATGTGTAGAGAAGAACCAATCATGCCCTACATTTCTAATCTTTAGCACCACGTGGCATCACCTCGTGTCTCCATTACCATTTCTCATCTATTACACAATTTGAAGTTTTAATCGCAACTAAAGAGCGGTGGTGGCACAAGGAGAGGCTGAAAGTGATGGCCCTCAGAGCTTCCGCAACCGCGCGTCCGCCGTCTCTTCCGACTCTTTCTCCCCTACCCAAAACTAAAATATCTTTCCCTAAAGTCGCTAAAATTACTTCCACTCAACAAAGTAAACCCAATTCTCTCTCACTCCCCGCCACTACTATTTTACCTCTCTTTACTCTCATTCTTGGTTCAGATGACGCCAAAGCTCAAATCTTTCCTAAAGAAAAAATTGTATCTTCTCTCGATCAGGTACAAACCAGCATCCTAATTTATTGTAATTACTAAATAACCTTTATCTTCTTAATCTGCTACATTAATTTAAGGGAAATGCTAAACAAACTAGTAAGAATTTTGTTGTAATTTCGATTAGTGACACTTTTGAGGGAAAAAAATTGAGACCCATTTCTTGAAAGTGTAGAATTTTTGTGAAATTTTCAGGCGGAGTCGACAATTGATCAAATTCAAGAAGTGGGATCCAGCTTTTTGGATTTTGCAGGGCAAGTGATTGGAGCTGTATCAGATGTTGTAAAGCCAGGGGTAGATTTGGCATTGCCTGTTTTAAAGCAAGTTGGAGAGGAGGCTGTAAAGATTGCTTCTCCTGTGGTCTCAGAGGCTTCCAAGAAAGCCCAAGAAGCCATCCAGAGTACCGGATTCGACGCTCAACCTGTCCTAACTGCAGCTAAGGTATTTCATTTGGTGAAACAATACCAAAAAATACTTATTTCATTTAATTCAATTCCATAAAGAATTGGCATTTACAATCACCATGTAAATTGTGGAGTAATATTAAAAATTTATTCACAAGAAGTTGCATTCTTAGCTGGTTTTTATAATTATGCAATACTAAGGTGATTATCACTCAATTGATGCCTAAATCACATCAAGTGATCAAGGGAATTGGCCGGCCCTTTTTTGTTTGCTCAAATAACTAGCTTGTGTGTATGGTTAATTAATTGGTAATGACTCCGTTTTCTTTTACAAGGAATCTAATTAGAGATGGCATGGTTTGGTTGCAGACAGTTGCTGATGCAGCTCAACAAACGACAAAGGTGATTGATGATGCTAAACCGCTAGCCACTTCCACAGTCAAAACCATAACTACTGCAGAGCCTGTTGTAATTTTAGGGACCGGTGGTGCATTAATACTTGCCTATTTCTTGCTTCCTCCCATTTTTTCTGCCATCTCTTTCAGTCTTCGTGGTTACCAGGGTACTGTACATAATCATTTTATTGTTCTCTTCTTCGTTTGATATAATATATACTTTTAAGTAAATTAATGTTTGTTTCGTTTTGAAGGTGACCTGACACCTGCTCAAACTTTGGATCTCATGTCTACGAAGAATTACGTCATGATTGATATAAGATCCGAGAAGGATAAAGACAAAGCTGGAATTCCTCGACTTCCCTCCAGTGCTAAAAACAAATTGATACCAATTCCGTAAGTAATACTTGTCGTAGTAGTTGTAGCAGTAGTAGTAACATGCCAAATAAATTTAATTATGTTCCTCGTATCTTAAACTATTTTTCAGTTTAGAGGAATTACCGAGCAAGCTCAGAAATATTGTCAGAAATTCAAAGAAAGTAGAAGCCGAATTGGTGGCACTCAAAATCTCTTATCTCAAGAGAATTAACAAAGGTTCCAATATCGTCATAATGGACTCGTAAGTATAATTAAGAATTAAACTCTAAATAAATATATATTACTCCCTTTTTTTATTTCAATTTCTTTGAAAGGTGTCTTTTTTTCCTTTTAATGTTAGGTACTCGGATTCGGCTAAAATAGTTGCTAGAGCTTTGACAAAACTCGGGTTTAGAAATTGCTGGATTGTGAGTGATGGATTCTCAGGAGGCAAAGGTTGGTTGCAGAGTAGGCTAGGAACAGATTCTTATAATCTCTCGTTTACGGAAGTTTTATCACCATCCCGTATCATCCCAGCTGCAGCTAGACGATTTGGTACGTCGAACTCGGCCAAGTTGCTTCCGGGCAGCTCCGATTAAGGTTGTTTTTGTGTACATTTTACTTCTCTAAGAAAATTAAGTACATTGTGATTCATTGATGAGTGTTGTTAATAAACACATGGTTGAAGAAAAATATACCTAAATTGACTTAGAACACCTATTAAATACTAAGTAAACAAATTGACTTGTCCTGCAGCTTGTTAACTGGTTTTCGGTTCTATTGGGCCAATTATAGTCGAATTCGCTTCTTATTTAGGCCACTTATGGGCTGTCTTATTTGAATTATTTTATTATCTGTTGGCCTAATTGATTTGTTAGTTTAGTTAGTCAGATGTCTTGAATGCCAGTTTTATGTCGATAGCTTTGGCCTGTCGAGCCCATCTATATCTCGGTCTCAGAATGGGTGGGTCGTCCATGTGCGTTGATATGGCCCGGTTTAAAAGGAAATTTTGGAGGGAGTGATTAATTAACCACTCCCATTTAGAGAGGAGGAAACTCTTACTGAGATCGAATTTGGCCGAACCCAAAGTAACTACATGGCAAGTGTAATACACTTGCTTTGTGATTGTATGTAACTCCCAGGAAAGTGACCAATCACAAAACAAGTGCAATACACTTGGTTGGTGGTTGGATGGGTTTGGCCAAACCAGACTTGGACAAGAATTCTCCTTAGAGAGGTACCTCTTTACCCAAAAAATATAAATTTACGTTCATTTAGCTCGTGTAATATGTATAATCTTCAGTATACTCTCTATAATTTTAAAATAAGCATTTTAACCTATGTTAATAATTTCACGTTTAAAATAATTTTATAAGTATATAGTATATAATGGAGAGTACTTTTGTCAATTTTATTTTCTAGGGTTTAAAAATTTTAGGAAGAAAATGTGAATCTTTTATAAAAAATTAAGGGGTATAAAATATTAGGGAGACAGTATGAATCTTTTATAAAAAATTAAGGAGCTAAAGTGCATTTATTAAATATTAAGGGAGTAATTGGACATTTTATATTTCACAGGGAATAACTTTTCATTATCTCTAAAAATATATGGAGTGTTTTGACAAATGTAATAAATCGATGAATGCAAATGCAATTGCAAAGAGTAAAATGTTGAAGTCAACCAGCGGTCTTTCCACGTGTGGGCCATTTAAGCACCATGTGGATGTTGAAGTGTAGTGTGCCAATGACATGGACAACCATGTCAATGCCACATGAATAGTCGTGTCAGCTGCCAACGCGACTTAAAGGATCTATGTTCATGGATTAAAATTTCGGTTCAAATGTATGTTTCGGTCAGTCAAATATTGGAAACTTTTCGAGACTATTCGGAAATGATTCGAAAACACTAAGGAAAATTTGTAAAAAAAGTTACTAAATTTAGGAAAATAACAGAGTTTAAGGCAAATAAATAGTTTCGGAATTACATCTTGTTTTCGTTTCGCCTGATTCAAAAACGGAAACTTTTCGATATTTTCGATGGAAAAGATGGAAATTTTGATCCATGAACTTCTCTACTTCTCGCCCAAGGTTGTTGAGTAGCTAGCAATCTTTGTTCTACGCGTTCTTATACCATCTTTTCGATTTCTCTTTCCGAAACCTGCATCGTTTTGGGCTGGTTAGGTACTGGATCGACCATATCGTCATCGATAGGGATAATAGTATTTTCTTTCGACTGTGGCTATATGAGACAAGCAGTAGCTCTTGCCCGATTGGGTCTTCTTTGGATATTATCATCGACCGGTCTTCCATTACTCCTGTGTGGAGTAGCCAAAGATTGCCGATCGGTTCCCGGACTATCGGCCTGATCTGAGATGTGATCGATCGGCCTCTGAGTTCTCCTAATAGGTTGTGCCTGAGCTATCCTTGGATTTCTAGGCTCTTGTTCGGGAATTTTCAGGAGTACGTTTGGGATATAAAGAATTCATCAACTGCGCTAGTTGCCTAAGCTTTTCTTCCCTCTCCGGTAATGGAAGGGGAATCGTTCTGACTATAGGTTCTGCTGGGACCGGATCCACCGCCGGATTCTGTGGTTTCGCAGGGACCTGCATGTTGGAGTTAGGGTGATCTTCTTGAGTTGCAGGATGATCGAGTTCCTGGTGTTGATCGACGTCCAGCGGGTTGTTGATGCCTTCACCATCAGTGTTTTCGTGCAACCCATCCGTTGGTGGGGGTGGGTGCGTGCAGGGGCGGACCCACGTAGGGGCAAGTGGGGTCTATAGCCCCCACTCAAACATATATTAAAAATATTATTAGTTTTTCTAACAAAAAAGTCAGTTTGGTGCGTTGGTTTGTCTTATGCAAGATAAGACATTATAGTGGAAGCCAGGGATCGAAACACATGTGGAATTGCTGTTTTATAATTAAATTCTTACACCTTTTTCTTTTGATTTATTATTTTTTCTTTCCAATTTTAATTGTTCTTTAAATATTTCTCTTGGTAATTGTTCATTGATTTTTGTTATATCTTAATAATTTTTTTAATTTTATTTTTTTCTTAATTTTTATAGTACGGTTTCCTCGTATTATATTTTTGTTTAATACATTACTATACAAATTTTTGCCTCCCCTCATAAAAAAAATATCGATCTAGCTTTGAATTCCGAAAATGAAAAATCGACGTTGTCAATAATTGTGAATATAATTGGTGTCATTTGAAATTATAATTAAGATATGTAGATGTTTTGAGATTTTTTGGATCATAAATGAGTATTATATTTAATTAAAGTAACACGTGAAAGTTATTTTCATCAAACTTCATCTTCTCTTTTTTATAAATATTTTCTCTTGAATGAAATTTTTTTTAAGTTTGACTGTTTGATCATTATTTTTTTTTTTTTGTATTTCGATTATTAAATTTATCGTAGAACCTTAGCCCCATGGATTAAAGCTCCAATTTCTACGTATGTTTCGATTAGTTGTATATTAGAAATTTTTCAAAAAATCTTTGAAAAAATTGTAAATATAAAAAAAAATAGGTTTAAGTAGAAACTACTTTATATTCTCGTTTTGGATAGCTCAAATACGAAGACCTTTTAATATTTTCGATGAAAATTATCGAAATTTTGATCTATGCTTAGCCCGTTAGCCCCCACTGCCCCGGATTCCTGGATCCGCCCCTGGGTGCGTGGTGTTGCTTTTCTATCGAGTAATTAACTGAGCCCCACAGTGGGCGCCAACTAATTTTACCGAATTTCTTAGGTTCAATAATATCAATAATAATAAGATTTAGGTTTAATTCACGGGCTTAGTTATTTTACTCCGGATGGATCAACTCAAAGATGAACAATATGCAACGTAAGAACAAAAGAAAAAGTACGTAATGTGTGTAGCAATGGCTCTCTTATAGAATTAATCACGTATTACAAAGTATGTAGTCGTAAGTATGATATTCTGTGTTGTGCCCTAATACAATGTAAGTGGTGGATTTATATAGATCTTCGTCCCTAGCTATACAAGGAAACATAACCATAATTGGACTCAGACTAATGGTCCTGAGGACTTCGGACTCTGGATCTAGATCGCTGAGATGCTCATATTAGGTCAAGACGACCTTCATAGTCGATCCGCATTTAGGCTGAGTATCTAGTCGGGTCGACCGTATTCTTCTCGAGTTCTCGACTATCCTTTAGGGTTAAAATAGCCCCCATCAACTGTCCTTGGCCGAAGTCCCTTGATTGATAATCTCGCGGCTGGAAATTGCCCAAAGGTTAAGTATGAAGTGAATTGCTACAAATGCTTTTTGGGATACTATCTTGCAAATGGTATATCTCCCAATTGGGCGACGTTAGTTTAAGCAATTAGAAACCCTATTAACCCTAAACAAAGATTGTTCACTCAAATGCAAGAGTCCTACAGAAAAGATGTTCAACGAGCCTTCGGAATCCTGCAGGCTCGTTTCGCAATTATTAAACAGCCTGGAAGGACGAACGGTTGTTGACTTGCATCGTCCTTCACAATATGATTGTGGAGGACGAACGAGACGAATACGCCGACGAGGACTCAGGCGACGATGAGACCGATCTTCATAAATATCGTAGAGCTCGTGCTAGAATTTACAAGCAATCGAAGAAAAATACATCTACAACTGTAGAGATGGAAACAACAAGGTCAGGGAATTTCAACTTGGATAAGTACATGAGGAGTCTTGCTAGTATTCAAAACAAAGATGCCAATGGTCAATTAAGAAAATATTTAGTCGAACACTTGTAGGCGACTCACGGACTGTAGGGTTAAGATTGTATTTTTTATTTAAGTTGTATTGTGTATTTTTAAGAAAATGAATGATTCTAAAGTTATATTGTGTATTTTTAAGTTGTATTGTTTATTTTTAAGAAGAGTTCTTAATTAATGCTTGCAAATGATTTGTGTTAGATAGTTTCAAAATTAAAACTGTTTAAAATTAAATCCGGACAATTTGTAAGTAACTGTCAATCAAATGGTCTTTATTTAATTTAATAATCTAAACATTGTGACTTTTAACTAAGGCAATTTAATTTAATACTCCGAAAGAACACGACTCATTGAAAATGAGTTAGTTTTCTTATTTAAAGGGCAAACTGCAAAGACTATTGAATAAAATGAGTTAAAATCATGGATTGACGTTCACAGTCTTGACCATATTCTGGTGCAAATCATGGATTGACGTTCACAAATCGAACCTTCAAGATTTGTGCGAGCCCGCGACCTGCGGACACGAATGTTGACCCGAAAAGCTCAATTCGGACAACCAATGTTTTGCCATTTTCTTATCAATAGTTTATTCAAATTAATATCCTGCCCCTAAAATATTTTGTATTTAATAATCGACCCCTAAAATTAATTTTTGTTTTAAAAAAAAAATTCATGCCCAGCGCGTTTCCCAGCCAGCTGCCATTGCCAGCCTGCTTGCCGCCTTGCCTGCCCGACCTGCCCCCTACCTCGCCCGATTGCCAGCCACCGTCTCCCCGAACCAAGCCGACAACCCCCCTCTCATGCCTGATTGCCGGCTCGGTTGAAAATGGTCTTAGCATACTATACACTGAAGTCAAATGGCTCGGGCAAGTTATATTTGAGTTGACCGAGCTTAATGAAACATTTGATTGAAAAAAGAAAAAATCAACTAGATTAACATGCTATAATAATTAGGGGTAAATGCAAAATGCTCTTATATGTTATGCTAAACCTTGCACTATCCTGTGAAATTTTTTTGCGCCAAATTCCTTATGATTTCAAAAACCCTGTAAAAAACATCCAATTTGAAAAAAAAATAGGTCATTTAGGATCGACATATTCTAAGAAATAATTTTGAATTTTTATACGTGAAGTTGTAGGGACCAACTTGAAGTATTTTAAAAACGATTTATTGAAATATATATATCGATCCAAAACGACATATTTTTTACAAATTGAGTGTTTTTTATCCTGTTTTTGAAAACACAAAGAAGTTTGGCACAATAAATTTTTTACAGGATAGCTTCTTACAGGTTTAACATATATAACACACGGAAGTATCTTGCATTTTCTCCTAATAATTATATATATAATTTGCAGTGATATTAAAAATATACACAAAATCGAATAAATCATGTGAGTTGAGTTTTAGTGGATTGTATAGAGAAGCTAGAATTGATCGTGTATATAGACATCAAACTCGGTCATATTTGAGGTTGAATAAATCAAAAGTTGAAATCATAAGTTCCAATATATTCACAGCCCTAAAATCAGATTATTAATAGAATGTGGATTGCCCACATTTCCACTATATATGGTGGCCTGTTTTCTAAACTCTAATCATATCATATACTCTGACTTGTTCAAATATATTGCGCTAAAAAAAAAAGATGGCATATTCAAATCATATGACATTAAAAAAAAGAATTCAAATCACAAGCAAGTAGACGGGGATAGGGGTGGAACAATTCAAGATAACCTTTACTTATTTATTACTATTATATATTGAGGTTTAATATCAATTTATCCCTATGATATATATAATGTTCAATTTATCCTCTTATTATTTAAAAAAGAGTACTTTACCATCTTGTAAAAAATTCAAGAAAACAATTTACCTCTTTGCAACAGATACTGTAATACACTCACTAAAATTGAGAGCAGTCGTGAAAGTGTTACAAAAAAATACAAAAATATCCTTAAAAGTGTAAAATATCACATTTATCATAACACAGATAAGTAAAGTAATATATTCATAAGTTGAATTGGTCAAACTATAGCAAATAAAGAGGTAGTTTTGTGAATTTCTTTTTTTATAAATTTAAAAATGTCGGGGAGACAGTGTGAAACTTTTACTTCCTCCGTCTCAATTATCTTTATTCCTTGATACAGTTGATCAGTCAATTTGACTAAATTTATAAAAATTATAATAAATAATTAATTAATATATTTCACTAATAAGTTGATAATATCATATGACACTATATATATTAATATTTAAAAGATTTAATATATAATAAATGTGAATAATTTAATAAGACAATTCACTTAAAATATTGAAATGTTTGACCGGGTACTGTAACAAAGAGAACAAAATAAATGGGACGGAGGGAGTATAAGATTATAGAGAGGTAAATTTTTTTTTTTTTTAAAAATCAAATAGGGTACATTGACGATTGTGTCTACTAGAAGGAGATAAATTATTATTAAATCGAATGATTGATAGAAACATGGGGTAGAGAATATATCATAATACAATAAAGTATATATAAGTTGACATCTGACTTATTCAAGCAAGACCAAACTTTAATTCTTAATTGTGCGGCACTTTTCCTTCGCCAAGATTGATTGGTCCGTACTCCATTCATAGACTACTATATATACAAGCCCTTGTAACAAGGACCAATATTGCAACTAATAATGAGGTCTTCTTCTCTTATGAAGCTCATAATACTCTACTCCTTTGCTTGCAACTTGATTTGGCTCGCCACATGCTGCCGTGGCCCCGTAACGATTTCGAGGCTCATGAGTAGACAACTCTTCGATTCGATATTCCTCCACAAGGACGATGCCGTTTGCCCTGCAAACGGCTTCTACACTTACGAGTCATTCGTGCAAGCCTCAAGGTGCTTCCCGAGATTTGGCAACACCGGCAATTTGGTTACAAGGAGGCGCGAGTTGGCCGCATTCCTCGCTCAAATCTCACACGAGACAACCGGAGGATGGGCTACCGCACCTGATGGACCATACGCGTGGGGTCTCTGCTTTAAGGAGGAAGTCAATCCTCAGAGCATTTATTGTGACTCGGCCAACACATTATGGCCTTGTTCTCCTGGCAAAACTTACCATGGAAGAGGACCCATTCAATTATCCTGGTATAAATTTCTTACTAATCATAGTATTTTCTATTAAAGTTTCACATATTAAAGTTAGAACATTTAAACTATTTGTATCATAGAGGTTATTCTCGATTTGTTTTGCATACCATGTGGCTAGGCGAAATATATTTTAACATATATAGCATTAGCAGCACCACGTACGGTCGTTTATGCGGATTAATTCTCTTTTTATATAGGCTTAATTCCACTTTGCACTTTGGAAATAGACTTATTTTTGTACTTTACACCGTGGAAACCATATTTCGTTTCATTTTGCGCTTTGGTCATTTTTCTGGCCATTTAACTCGCCATTAGAGAGTATTTTAGTCCATTTTGTTAGATCTCACCCCATATTCCCTCCAAAAATAAGATCACGTGTAAAAGACGTGCAACTAATGATAAAATTGACTAAGTATATTAGAAATAACCCTGAAAAAATAAAAGTTCTTTTTTAAATCTCAAATAATAAATTAGAGTTTGCGAGATTTCATATTTCACTCGATGAACTTCAAATCCAGAGCAAGTTCGCCATCCTTTTTGGCTGAAAACGTGAGATTAGAGTTAGTAAGCTCTTAAATTGTGATTTTTTAAGAAAATTGGAGGGGATAGAAGCACTGTAAGTGAGTTTTTCTTGAATTTGGTGGGAAAATTTGTAAGGAAATAATCCATTATACTATTGGAAGATATTGGAAAGTAATAGACGGTGATGTTTAATAAGTCAAATGGTTAGAAAAACGACCAAGATGCAAATAAAAGCAAAAACTTTTTTTCTTTAGTGCAATTTGGTATTAATTTTTTCGAGGCTGCAAAGTGAAAAAATGAACCTATTTACAGAGTGCAAAGTTGAATTAACCGGTTTTTATACAATAATTTCTAACATGACGACCTTCATATCCATCATGTGCAGGAACTACAACTATGGACCAGCCGGAAGAGCCTTGGGGTTTGATGGTTTACAGAACCCGGAAATAGTGTCGAACAACTCGGTCATTGCATGGAAGACGGCCCTTTGGTTTTGGATGACGGAGCAGAGGCCCAAGACCTCTTGTCATAACGTCATGGTCGGGCGTTACGTCCCTACGAGGGAGGACATAGCTGCCAATCGAACGGCCGGATTTGGGTTGGTGACGAACATAATTAACGGAGGGCTCGAATGTGGTATCCCTACGGATGGGCGTGTTAGTGATCGAATCGGATACTTCCAACGATATGCAACAATCTTTAATGTTGACACCGGACCTAACTTGGACTGCCAATATCAGCAACACTTTTGATATCATGTTATATGAAAATTGATTAATCTATTCTGATTTTAGACTAGATTAGTTGATAAGTTGTTTTCTCAGTGAATTTTTTTATTAATAATAATAGTTGCATTCATTCTATTTCGGCCTGCAACCTACAATGACATTTTAAATTAATACAAAAGTATTGCAATCCTACTAAAGTTGCATGATCGTAAGGTAAAATTGTAGGAAACGTCACAAATTAATTAGTGATTTTGAAATTTTGTCTCAAATTATATTATCTTACCGAATTTTGTCCCGCAATTTAATATTTATTTGAAATATCGTCCCAAACTAATTATTTATATTGCTTTTTCGTTCTAAACTATATCACCTCGCCGAATTTCGTTCCTTAATTTACCATTTTGAATGAATTTAGTCCCAATATTAAATTTCTAATTTAATCGAAATGACGGTTCAATATTGCAATTAGTTTGGGACGAATTCTGCAATGTTATATAATTATTCATGTTGAAATTTACCACGTCATGGCACGTAAACAACCATGTGATAATTTAATTGCAAATGTGCTATTTCCGTCTCATAATTAACGGTGGGACAATATTCCAAAAAAATATTAAGTTACGGGATGAAATTCACCAAGTTAAATAGTTTGGAACGAAAATCCAAAATCAGTGATTAGTTTGGGACGATTTGTAATTTTGCTTTATCGTAATTAATCACATTAATAGAGAAAAATCTAAATCTAGTCAGCCAATATGGATTTATAGTTGATGCATATAAAATATACAACCATCTGCTCAATCATAATACTGACATTTTGGTATGTTATATCATGTTAAATTAAACTGGCCCAATTATCTATCTGCGCAAGGGTATTATAATAGGCTATGTTGTCATGTCATTGCAATGTGGTGTGTCGCGTTTATTTTGAATCGCCAACTCGGCTGATTCGACAATGCGCCGCTAGCCAGTTGAGGTATCCTGACGAGAAATTATTTAGTACAATCGCTGCACCACGTCATCAAGTACATGTGGTGCAGCCCACCAATACACTTGGGATAATAATCCACATCACCCATGTTCTGGCAATGTGAATACAATTTTCTGAATTCTTATTTTTTGGGAACATGGCTAGAATATGGGGTGATCAATCCACATGTCCCAAGTGTATTGGTGGACTGCACCACGTGTACTTGATGATGTGGTGCAGCGGTTATACTAAATAATCTCTCCCTACTGACACGGGCCACGGCCCACGGCGTGCATGTGAGGGTGCTTGCAACCCAACATCCAATGGTTGCTTTTGGTTGGAACTTTTTGAGAAAAAATAGTTCATGTATTAAGAGAGAAAGTAGCTTATCTGTGTATATAGACTTTATGAAAAGAATGAAATTACTATAATTAACAATTTACCAGTAAAGTAAACAACAATGTACATCACAGGAATTAAAAGAATTGTTGGTATAATTGAAGTTATGACCATTGACTAACTGGGTGAATCTGAAAGTTCTAAAAGTTAACTTGAAAGTAAATTTTTTGCTCTTGCAACATCAACTGCATGCCACCCTTTTCCTCAAAAAAAAAAAAAAAAAAAAAAAAAAAAAAAACATCAACTTTCAACTGAAAAGTCAAATTTTGAAAACAAAAATTAAATCAATTTTCATAAATGTGATTCTCTTAGAACCAATTATATTTAAATCAATTATTCTAAAAATAATTATGCAATTCCTAGGTCAAACTTATCATAAATCTTAAATATATTTGGATTTTGTTGTCTAAATTAAGTATATTGACTAGTCAAATTTTAACTGATATAGCCAACTATATTAGTAAATAATTTGACGCACATTATATATCTGGTCAACTACATTAATTTAGCATCGGTAAATAATATACATGAATTCATTCTTGATAAGTAGATTTTATTTCCCCTTCCCAAATCTATTTCATGGTGTCAAATGTATTTCGTCTGTTTATATGGCTTTTCAAATGAACAAATTAAATATTATTGACTTGGTCCTTCCTTCCGTAATTAAATAGAAAATTTACATTAATAGATCAATTTAATACATTACAGTTATTCATCGTGGCTATAAATTCTATTCTTCTATCCAAAAATGACTACCACGTCCACGTTTGCCTTAACTGGCATAGCGGTTTTTGCAACGCGGTAAACTTCAAATGCAAATGGTCAAATTCAAATTATAATAACAAAATTCCAAATTTATCCCCATTTCCAAACTCGGAAAATTATGGAAAAAATCATTATTTCACTTCACCCACAGAAACCGTTTTTTACATTAAGAAAATAAAACCATCCAACCCTCCACACATTTTGCCCCATCTTTTTCTTCCTCTCATTCTCATCATACCCAAAAACAAAGCAAAACAAAACAAAACAAATCAAAAAACTACTCTTCACCGATTTTTCGATCATCGTTTTTCTTTTCCAATCGAAAAACAATTGATCGATCGATCAAATCGTTCCAATTAAAAAAATGGCACGCTTGAGCAATGGGTTTATAACCTGTCTAAACATCCTGACCCTTTTAATCGCATTTACCGCCCTTGGTTTTTCCTTGTGGTTCCACGTTAAACCGGATTCGACATGCCAAAGGGTTACGAGAATGCCTCTTCTTATTGTTGGTGCTGCTTTGCTTTTGATCTCAGTTGCAGGGTTGATTGGCTCTTGTTGTCGCGTATCCGTTCTTCTTTGGCTCTATCTTTTTGTCTTGTTCGTTATGATTATCGGTCTCATAATATTTACCCTTTTTACGATAATCGTAACCAACAAAGGGGTCGGGAGAGCGCTCTCGAATAGAGGCGTTGGCGACCAGAGGCTCGGAGATTATTCGCGATGGCTTCAAAAGTACGTTGTGAATGCGAAGAATTGGGATGAGATTAAGAGTTGTTTGGTTGCAGTCAAGTTGTGCCAAACGATCGAGGGTGGAATGGACGAGGACTTTTACAAACAGAAATTGTCTCACATTCAGGTAATTATGGAGTATTAATCTATTAGACTGAACTGCACCTAATTAGCAAGGAACCCCTTGTGTTATTTTCATTAGTAAAATTTGTTTTTGTTTTCTTATTATTGACAAAAAACCCCCCTCCCATATCAGAATACATATACACACAAAAAATGCGAAAACACCCCTCTTAACCAAAAAAATATCAAGCCCCCATGTTGAGAGTTGGCAGTAATCATTATGTTCACTTGAAAAACTGAAAATAACCTCCCTATTGACGTCTGAAGAAATTTCAAATGAGATTTTTTGCTAAAAGAAATAACACAGGGTTTTTTGCTAATCAAATTAACACTGGGGGTTCGGGTTTGCCAATTAGACAAAACACAGGGGGTATTTTTGCATTTAGCTATAATTCATTATTATTATTGTACTTTTTTTTTTTTTTTGGATCAATTTGATACAGTCGGGTTGTTGCAAGCCACCGAGTTATTGTGGGTTGGAATTTGAGAACGCAACAAGTTGGAGGATACCGAGAAATGGTCCAGCGGTACCGGACCCGGACTGCAGGACGTGGAGCAACGATGTACATCAGCTTTGCTTCGACTGCGAGGCGTGTAAGACGGCGATTCTGGACAACATAAAGAGAGAATGGAGAATGTTGGCTTTAATCAACATATGCATAATTGTGTTTGTTACAATTGTCTACTCTGTTGGTTGTTGTGCTCTAAGGAACAATCATTCATATGGCTATATGAAGCGCAGAGGACCCTATGCTTAATTAGCTTAATCAAATTATGTACGCGCAGGCTAACATTAATTAATTATGTAATTTAGTTAGTACTTTATGTTCTGTTGGATTTATTAGCTAGGACTATATATATGTACATGTGGTGATTTTTGGTATTGACGTGAAGTTTTAGATACATAAACATTTGTTATTAGTTTGTAGTTTTGCTTTTGTTTTCTCGTTTCTTTTGCTTCTGTACTAATGTTTGTTTGAAGTGTAGCAATAAAATTATAATATGAAGCTTGCTTGCTTGCATTGATTAATGATTAGTTCAACTATTGCTTTCTTTAAAAATAAAAAATAAAAAATATATATATGCACATAGTTTTTGTATATACAATATTAATACTGTTATATATACTGAATACAACTAGGAAACAAGTCAGACATGTTTCTAGTAACTCAGAATGTCAAAAATAAAAACTGGAAAAATAGGCAGACATATATTGGAATGTGTTTAGTTATTTGAGTATTTAATTTTGTTTCCTTCAATTTTTTTCAAAATTTAATAAGTATTTTATTTCAATTAGTTTTATTATTTCATTGCTTACACATTTTTTCTAAATATTTCAGGACTTAAAATGATCACTACTTAATTAGATTTGTTCAATCAAAAAATCGCTTTTTGGCCTGAAAAGAGCTGATGTTAAGGCAATAAAACTTCAAGGTGATACATCTTTAACCCCAAAATTATTTCTCATAAACTTTGTTTCAGATAAAGAACCACAAAACAGGTAAATTTAATCACACAAATTCATGAGAAATCTTCTTAAGTTATCATAGTTTACAATTTCGATCAGTTTGCGAAAATTGTTGCCGCAAAACCCTTCTCATAACTTTATTTGTGGCTGTTCTTGGAAGAGAAGGGAGAGGAATGACATTAGATACCTGCAAGTTTAAACCTTCATATAAGATAAAACCAAAAAAAAAAGTTACTTTTTAACTGCCAAAAAATTGGAACAACTTTTTCCATCATACCTTAAATAAAGGATTTAACTTTTTCTGCAGAGCTGAATTGAAAGATGCAGCTAGAGTGTCCAGTAATGTGTTGTTAGGATCCCTCAACACAACAGCAACAAATAACAGCTCAGGTCCTCCACCAACAGGAGGCACCCCAACTGCTGCACTCTCTACTATGTTGCTATCAACTGCATTACAAATGCGCTCAATCTCGACTGAGCTCACCTGAATTACAAGAATCATCATACGACTAGTAAAAAACCATTTCGATTGCAAAATACGCCATGAATCTGATTCTTTAAAAAGTGGTTCAAACCAACTTACCTTTATACCCCCGAGATTCATAGTATCATCAGCACGACCATGTGCGCGATAGAAACCTCTAGGAGTTCGCTCAAAGATATCACCATGCCTTCTCAGAATCTGTTATTAGGAAACGGAAAAAAGAAAAAAACCGTAAAGAAAAAGCAATGAGGATTTCACATATGTACACTCGATTCTTGATTGATTATAAATATACCTTCCCATTCCAAAGTGGCATTTGCTTAAAGTAGATATCATAGTGGTCAGCATTCAGTAGAGTGCTTGAAGCTCCAAACATGAGGGGACCAAGGGCTAATTCACCAATTCCAGGAGCATCTGATGGCTACACATAAATAAACCACGTAAGGTTTATTTTTTAGCAACCACGACAAGACTGATATAAATACGATTAATTTTTCTTTACTTCAAAGGATCTTACTATTGGAAATCCATCTTCGCCAAGAATAAACAGACTACAGCCCATGGCTGGTGTGCTAAAAGCTGCTAGAGATTGGGGCTGCAATAATGAACCGGCAACAAACCCACCACCAATTTCAGTGCCACCACAATACTCA
This sequence comes from Penstemon eatonii, assembly GCA_038501285.1. Classification (NCBI taxonomy): domain Eukaryota; kingdom Viridiplantae; phylum Streptophyta; class Magnoliopsida; order Lamiales; family Plantaginaceae; genus Penstemon; species Penstemon eatonii. The sequence continues at coordinate 43,877,731 of CM076713.1, forward strand.
ATCACTGGCTTATATCCAGCTCTCCCCATCAACCAAAGGTATTCATCAACATTAGATGCCTCACCAGTCGATGCAAAGCAACTATAAGATATCAATAAATGTATTAATTTATAAGAAGGTGGTTTTGATAACATATAAAGAGTCACCAAATCGTGTTTCTTAAAAAACACACAGCAGTGGCAAATAGATGATGCTGGTCAAGGAAGAAATACAACAAGATAACACATTACTCATAAAAGATGGTTTTAAGAAGAATTCCAGCTTACCGGATGGATGACCAATCATAAGTAGCAGTCGAATTTGTACTTTTCCATGCCCTCACTATACTTGGGATCACACCCAGCATTGTTACCTTAGCATCCTAAAAATAAAAAAGTACCATTTAGATCTCAAATCCCTAGTAGCATGTTTAGAGCTATATATGATAACTATAAAAGATATGATTCATAAATCTTTTCATTGTATAAAATTCAAATGAGACAGAAACAATTATAGAGACAAGGAAGAAAAGGTCCACCATAAAAAGTAATGTGTGACCTGCACAAACTTGGCAAAGCCAGAACCAAGTGGTGATCCATTATATAAAGCCATTGAAGCTCCGTTCAACAAGGAAGCATAAAGAAGCCAAGGACCCATCATCCACCCAAGATTAGTCGGCCAAGCAACTATATCACCTTTGCGTATGTCCATGTGGCACCATCCATCCGCAGCAGCTTTAAATGGTGTTGCAACAGTCCATGGGATTGCCTTTGGATCTCCTGAATCATAATTGAATATTGTTGTTCTGTCATATAGTCAGTCAATTTCAAAACTGCAGTTGATCAACTTATAATAACTGGTCCAGTAGTAAAAATTCTTACATGAAAGCAAAATTATAGTATTAGTTACCAGCATTTGAAATAGTGCAAAACGATGACCTTGTAATAGCATTGAACATTCAACTAAGTTTAACCATAATGAAATTTCAGTCTTTTGAGTTATAGTTACTCAGTACAAGAGGCCAGATATGTTCTTGCAGTCCATTTTAACACAAAAATGCACATATAGAAAATATTCTACTATAATTTTGATCCAAGTATACCTGTAGTTCCTGAAGAGAAGAGAATATTTGTGAATGCTTCAGTCGTTTGCTCAACACCAACAAACTCAACTTCTCTGCAAGTTGACGTGAGTACCAATATGAGAGCTTAAAGCTGGCATATTGATATTGTATATACGAAAGATTTTTAACTATTTAGGTGTTACCAGTGAAACGAATAACTTGTCAAACCGATAAGACCACTTGAATTGGTCAAAGCATGTTGAAATTTGAGTAGCAAGTCAAATAATCCTACGTAACTCTTTATAGTTTATGGGAAATCAAGTGAAATTGTGATAGTGTTTCTCCCAGAGTGTTATGATTTTATCAAAATTAAGATGGTAAAAAATTATGACTCCATGTTACAAAATTCATCCAGAAATATACCAGTCCCATAACCCACACATTAAATTAAATTCTGCTTTGAATTTCAAAGTATTATGAGCTCCATAATCTGTAAACAATCTTTGTCATCTCAATTGGATTTTATGCACACCATATAGTTAAGAGAGAATGAATTGTATATTCTCCTTTTAGATTTAATAATTTAAGATAATAAAAAGTATCATCATGATAGAACATATTGATTAGCATGCTTACTTGGAAACGTTCACTTTCTCAAGAAAACTCTGCCAGGAAATGTCAGTCTCGCGCAAGTTCATGCTGAAGCTGGAATCCCCAGCGGGAATTACTATTGCCATTGGTGATTGCGCATCAACAACTCTACTGCAATATTAGATACGATGTCCTTGAGTAATAAAACATAATTGAAGGAATGCAAAACAAATAAAGAGAAAGGAAACAAGGAGATCTGTTCACCATTCGAGGCAGTATACAGAGAGACTGAGAACTCACCTGTACAAAGGAATTCTTTTATCCCCGCGAATTATGACATCCTGGGAATGGTGAATGGATTTGTGAGGAAATGAGACAACAAAGAGTGAAGGACAACCAAGGACTCAGCATGCCAACTAAAGCAAATATGTCAAGTAAAAATGTTTACAACTAAAAGGGAACATAAAATATGAATCGGGGGCCAATATAAAGTAAAACCATCACATTAAGTACTGCAAATTCTGCAATTAAAAATACGATGCTATAATTAATTATGTTTTTTTCCAAAATCTAGTTCCATAATTGCCTAATGAAGAACTAGTTTAATTAAGTATCCAAATTTGGTAACACCACTTGCTCTGACTATCAAATAGGAATGATGGATAAGCAGCAAAAATAGCTTGATTAAGCACAATGATCTAACTTTATTAAAACAAAAAACAAATGAAGATATTAATGAGTCAAAATAAACACTAATTTCCTGCTAGTCTTCTTCAAAAGTAATATGCTGGAAGAGTTATATTTTCCATGTACATTAATTAAGCTTTGTTGTTACTTCTTTATCACTTTTACCTCCAAAAAAATTGCAAGACCCTAGTTACATTTCTAATGATCCATCTTTCATTATAAATCAATCCTTTGCACTCCCCCCCCCCTCCCTTCCCAACACAAAGAATTACTAAAAGCTCGACTGTTGATTAACACAGGGTGACAAATGGAGATTTTAAATTTAATAAGACACTACAACCTAAGAAACATAATAGCCCTTCATACTCCTCGACAAAATAAGAGGGACTCTCACCTGAGTGAAAATTGCTTTGGCTTTTGATATTTTTAGCCTTGCAGATATCTCAGTTGGTGCAAAGCTATCAGCAATGGACACAACTATGTAACCAGAAAGTACTATGGCCAGGTAGATCACAACAGAATTAACATCCATCGGCATATCTATGGCAATTGCAGAGCCTTTTGGTAATGCCAAACTTTCAATTGCATGAGCTACATGCCTGCAAAAAAAAAAAAAATGGTTTCACTTAATCCAACGTTGAAATTCAAAAGCTCTTGTGGAAATAAGCGCATCAAAGCATATGAAATTTGAATTCTCATAAAGAGTAAACATATCTAAATTGAAATCTTATAATGATAAGGTGTTTAGTAGTTGGACATAACAATCCTGAAGACATTGTTATTCTTTCATTTAATGTATAATATCACTGTCATTTTAGCTACTTTGGAAAAGCTAATTTTCAATTATTAAGGGGTAAAAATACTCCTTTAGTCACTAGTTTACATAGGCAATCATTAAGGGGTACAAACAAGAAGATTTAAACTTGAAATGACTTAAGTTGTCAAACATGGATAAAAACTATCATACCAAACAAATTCTCGTAGCTCCTTAAGGGTCATCTTGTTGACAGCCTCTTCATTATCTCCTTCACCACGCCATATCAGGGCAATATCATCTAGACTCTTCCCACCAGTCAAACTCAGGCAATTTTTCGCTGGATTTGTGTGTGCACATGGAAGCCAGTGACCCCCCGGGTAAGTAGGATCATCCACTTGCAAAATGCATTGCGGAGGAACTGAAAACGAGACATTCATTTTCTCTAATACGGTCCTCCAATAAACCTAAGATACAAATATAAGTGAAATACAATAAAATATCTCTAATCATTAATTATGGACTTAACTCAACCATAATGGTAATCAACCTCAGGGTTTGATACAGAAAATTCCTGAAAATCAATGAAGCTCGATATAGGATTCGTGTATTTTGACCCTAAGAATTCATTTCCATGCTTCTCCAGTAGCTTGCCGATATTAGTGAAATTTGCATCACCACTGTATAGAAGAGCACGAGAGAATCAGTTTTTAGCTATTCCTAAATTTGATTAAGATTTACATCTCTCCCAACAGCTTTGCCAAATTTGAACTTTACTTAAAACTAATAAAATTTCCAGGAATCTTAATCACAAAATTATCAATTCTAAAAGAATAGTTTATTACTAAATTGAATTTATATTAACTTAGCTTATATCCAATATATTAAATTAATTTTATTCTATATTGACATCCTAAAATTAATATTCAAACTATATTATAAGATTAACTAAATTATTGAATGTTGTAGTTACTAATCAAAATTAACTTAATTCGCAGCACCAGATGCTACTAATTTCAAGCCTAAAGAAAGAAGTCAAAGGAAGCGAATGCATACGAATCGGGCAACCAAGCGGGCGGGTCGTGTCCGAAGTGTTTGTAGCAGCCGTAGTACATCATTTGATGGAAAGAGAAGGGGAGTTCCGGATTTAGAAGGTTTTTAGAAATATTGCTCCATGTTTGGGGAGTTCCGGCGCCGGAATCGTGAATTATTCCGGCGAGCTGGTGGTGAATTTGGTCGGCGACTTCGAATGGTACGCCCAACGCCGATATATCGGCGGCGGTGATACAGTCGAGGGACTTGTAATTCTCACTACCCATTTCCAAAATCACTCCTTTCTACTGTTCGACAACGATGAACAGATGAGTTTAAACTTTAAAGAGATAGAGAGCGTTATGTTGACGGGTGGATGACTCATCAATCATCATACCAGGTTTTGGCCCTTTTCTCATTTTCGCTCCATTTTTTCTTATCAATCAATTGATTTTATTTTATATTTCTCCCTAAAAAAAATATTTTACTATTTTTCTAAAGAAAATTGAATTATTTTATTTTTGAACATAATAAAATTATTTGTAGCAGCCAGCTAGGACGAGACTCATCCCCATGCCATGATGAGCATTTATGGAGGAATTTTGAATTATTAATGTAAAAATTTAAAGATTCTTTCTTGATATAAAGAGAGTAAAAAGAACGTGGTTCCATGAGTTTGGTTGTGTTGGTATCCATTAATCTATCTGTGAGTAACTATTATTCATATGCAAATAATTAAAATATAATCCGACATTTTTTACCACTAATTATTTAAATAATAAATTAAGTGTGAGTAACTATTATCCATTAATCTATCTGTGAGTAACTATTATTCATTTTCATTTGCATTAATCGTTACAAACATAGTGACAAAAAGCATCTCAAATAAATATTATTAACACAAAAAAAAGGGGTCACGCTCTAACAATATAATTATACTCTAATAGCAATATTTGAACAATACATGAATGCCTTGGGCACAAATATATTTTACCTGATTATATATAAACATGTTTGATAAGAATGCAATAGACACTTAATTTATTATTTATAAATATAAGAGATAACACAAGGTCATACCTATACTGAAATGGAAGACAAACATTTCCTTTAAAGTACTATTACTAATATAAATATCAAATACTTGCAAAACTCAAGCCATTTTATCAAAAATAAAAATAAAAAATTTACCAAAAATCGCAGTTGCTAACTGCAAATTTTTGGTAAAAAATTTTTTATTTTATTTTTCATAATTACGTAAAAATGAAGAATCGCAGTTGTCAATTGTGATTTTTGAAATATCGCAAATGACAACTGCAATTTTTCACAAAAGGTACATTTGGGAAAATACTTTTCAGGCTCCTGCGAGAGCTACTTTTGTTTTGGAGGAAGACCTTTGCTAGGCTAATTCCTTTTCCGCTTGACCAAAAAAAAAAAAAAAAATACTTTTCAGTTTGAGTCATTTTGAAAAATACTTCTATCTAAAAGACTATATTGGAAAAAAATTCTTTATTACCCCTAATAATTTAAATTATATAGCACAACATACACTCGTAAAACTACAAGTAAAACTTAGTTGGAATATCCAATAAATGAAACGATGAATTACGCAAAAAGTTTCCAAGGCTACTAGTATTTCATAATTCATTTACCAAGTCCACGATATTATCTTAAATTATTAGCTTTTTCTCTAACAAATAAGATGCCTTTTTTCCCGTACATGGAAAATTGTACAATTCTTGAGTTCTACAAATCAAATATACGTAATGTAAGATTACTTATCCTTTTAAGTGAACTGATGAGTTCAGTTACTACGAAATGTCTTTTATATCCTTTTTAATTATCTTAATTAAAACAATTGTTTCAATTGGGTTTAGAACCCAGGTCTCCAAGTTGAGAATATTAACTACCCAACCAATGTTCAAACTCATATTTTGTGATTAAAATTGACAAATAAATGTACAAATAACATATAATGAGATTTACTTCCACATTTGATTATTTCCATAAAAATTCTCAAAATAAGATTTTGACAAATATTTAGGCATGTGCTACATTATGATTTCAATCTATTTATTCATATTGTTTAAAAAACATTATATAATAAAATATTGACATTAAATATATGAATATTCTTATGAAAATGATATTTGAAACTGAAATTTTGAATTGAACCTTCATGTACATTGGTTAAAAGATTTTGGTGCCAAATATGTACATTTAAGAAATAGAGGGACCTTTATGGAAACATCCAAAAATGTTAATCTCAAGTAGACTTTTTATGCAAATGAACTAATGTTATATGAAATTATTATACAAGATTTTTTTAACATCTAATATATAAAATGTCTTATAGACATTGATATTTGAAACTGTTATTTTTTAATAGGACCCCCATGCACTTTCAAAAAGTTTTGGGGTCAAATATGTTTATTTCAAAATTGAGGGACATTTGTTAAATATTAAAAAATGTTAATCTCTTGTAGTATTTTTATGTAAATGGGCAAAATTTATATGAAATTATTGTACAAGATATTTTGAAGTGTGTATTTTCTAGCCGGGGCGTTATTAATGGTATTAAAGCTTAGTCTCCGAGTCAAGATAGGGTCCTCGGACGGGGGTAGGGATGTTTGTTAAATTTAATATGTAAAGTTTCTTATATAATAATTGATATTTCTAACTTATATTTTGCAGCCAGACATGAACGTAAGCTTTTACGGTACCAAATTGATCAACTTTATTTTTTATGGTACCACAAGTTGTAATCGTTATATAGTTTGGTACCGCAAATGCAATTCTCTCTTTATTTAGATGAAAATATTCGGAAAAATTATTTATGAACAAATTACTAACTATTATTTCATTAAATAAAATTATTGATGGTAAAATATTATCAATGTTACTTATTTTTATAAAATACTATGCATACATATAATTTTATTTATTTATTGTCGAATACGGATCTCTTAACTAATAGGATCGACCGAAATTTAAACTATTATCTAAGAAATTCGAACTTAATCGACCGAATAGAAATAAATAAACAAAAGGGGATTAAGGATAATATACATCAAAATTATTGATTTGAGATATTGATTTCGTGGATTCAAAAGTAATTGAGAATTTCATTTTTTTATAATTCAAAATTTGTAAAGCAATTTTGGAGATGATTCATTTAAGGTGCAAAAATGGTGGTGAGATTATTGAAGGCATGAATGGTGTAAAAATGGTGGAGAAGTAATAACAAGAAATAATCAATTAAGTTTGAATGATTATGAAATAAAAGGCAATTATTTTTTAGTTTTGAAAGATTATGAAAGAGAAGGAAATAAGGAGCAAATTAATTGTTAATTTCTATTTTTAAGTGGGGGGTATAAACGTCTTCTTAAAACATAAAATTTAATGGGGGGGCAAAAGAGTCTTTTCTATTTTCAGTCGGTTTTTTCTTTTTTTTTTTTGACAAACTAAGTAAAAGGGCTTAATAGTCAATTGTATTTTTAATTAGAAATAAACCAAAATTAAATCCAAAACCTTTAGTTACCAATCCAACGGCTGCCATTTAAGTAAGCCGATCTAACGGCTGAGGGAGTGGACCGCATGTGAGGCCGTAACTAATGGGACCGCACCCTAGAAAGATTGCAGTTACTAGCATACAAAGAAAAGCTGACTAGTAAATACAATGAATATCCACTAACAATACTAAAATACTAGAATTTTTTTTTTTTTATATATAAAAAAAAGCACCACATATTTGTGGGATTGAAACACAAGATTTAGGATGTTGATACCACACCTTCATCATTAGACCAAACCTCCTCAACAATAACATTACTTATTAACACATGTAATGCATCACATCACAAATACAAAAAAAGAAAATATTCAAAAAGGTAAGAAATACATTTTAAATAAAAACTTTTGACAGAACAAATTAAATCTATGAGGATATATAATTTCATGTAACCACTATGATCTATGGTATATTATTAGCCAAAATGGCAGTAGGCAGCTTAGTATACTCAAATCTTCCATCTAACTCGATGTTCTCTTCACCATGCTCCTCCTTGCAATGGAAATACAACACAGTGTATGCCATAAGGAGAAATATATTCAGCAAAGAAGAAAAGATCACCACAAACAATCCAGAAATTGTTTGACTCACCAACCCTCTGTTTCCTAATAATGAAATCATCAAACCCTGAAAAATGATCAAAGCCACTACATTGACACAAATGAGCAAAAAGCCCTGCAATCTATTGCCCTTCCCCAGCCAGGCAGCTCTTCTCAGTGCCTCAATCCCATACGAACTTTCCTCCACAACCGACACAACAAAGGCCAAGGCCAATGTCATATATAAGTAGCAGTAGAAAATATAAGCGAAGATTGCAAGAAAAATGGCGATTGAAATGGCTACTCGATTAGGATACAGGATGAGTAGAGGAGTAATCAACACCAAAAGAAACGTAAAATAGCCCATTGCTAGACCAAACACGTAGAAGCTAGTTATAAGGGGCTTGGTCCATTTTCTACATATCATTGAGAGTAGATCTTTTAAAGTTACCGTGTTCTCAGTATAGGACATTGCCGATACATAAATTGTTGCGACTCCAACGAAGAAGGAGATTACGAAAGACGCAAAAATAAAAGCAATTTCGATTGTAAGAAGAAGTGCTGTATCTTCTTTTATATGGTCTAATAGGGCGGTGATTTTGGTGGGATCGGGCATGTAAGCTTGCGACATAGTAACAAACATATCTTGCATCAAGGATTGGAGGAAGCAATTTAACAACAAGAATAAAGATGAAGAAAGAATTATGGAAAATATGGCTATTAAAGACATGAGCTTTCCATTTTTCGGAAGAATTTTGATGGTTTCCTTTAGAATTGCGAAGAAAGTGACGAATAACTTAGAGAATGCCATTGTAACTTTTGGGGTTTAGAGGTCTAGACAAACTCTGTAATATGTTCAACTCTGGCTAATAGATAAGCTATTTATAGCACTTGTGTTATGAAATTTCAGTTTGAAATGGTCATTGGGTCTGTTTTCTATACTAATTAAAGAAGACTAACTATTTAGGAGGAATGCATAATAGTCAAAGTCTCAAGAGAAGACTCAGTTGTTTGGGATGTAACTTGGAAATAAGCAACCGATTTAATATATAGATATGTAAAGCAAACAAATTGGTTCCAAAAGTAAGTATTTTTATACAATTTGGTGAACTGATGAATATGCAAGTTAATTAAAAAATTATCATTGGTATGACTCTTTCTAATACCCAATGTCCATAATCCACAAAGTCTACTCGTTTCCACCTGTTGAAGTTAAAGCAACGCAAATAGACTAAGGCTATGTTCAGTCATTTGATGCAATAAAAAAAGAACATTTTCCTTAGCAGTTTACTAGCTAAAATTTAAAAATGAAACATAATCTACAGTCTAAACGGAAGATGAGTCATAATCATATCTTTGTACATACAGGCAGCGTCTGCTAAACAAAATCAACTGCGAAAATAGCAGTTCAAGTACAAATGATTGATGGCCTTCTCGGTCACTACCTTGCATGGTTTTCTGTAGGTGTTATGACCATCTAATCAGAAATTCAGTGCACTAACAAGTCATAGTTCTTAAAACTTTCCAATACTTACTCGAAGCACAAAAAAACATGATTATATAAATTCCTGTCCAGAAAAAATAAGTTCGAAATCCGAGACTTGGCTAGAATTCCAGAAAATTGAATTCCACTATGCCGAACAAATTCATAAGTGTTTTTAGGCCAAGCTTTTAATACTACATAGCATTGAAGAGATACAAACAGCAATCCAAATAGATAGAGAAGCCAGTTAACAGAAGATGAATAATTCTAGCCAAAATTCTGAACTTTTTTCTATATCTAGTTCCATATGTTTAATATAGAGCCTTGCTTAGGCCTGGCCTGATGGCAAAGCTAAGACATCATGGGTGTATGTGGATGGATGGGTTTTGGCCCGGTCTCGCAGGTTTCGCGAGACTGAGTCAAAACCCTTTCAAATGAGTTTGCGTCACAAAACCCAACAGCCAAAATCCATCCAAATGAGGTCTCAAAGGTTTCATCGAAACCACGTAAACCATCTTTTTTAAACCGAAACTCTCGAAACCGAGCCAAAATCCATCCAAATAGACCCCAAGACTCTGGAGGTCTTGGGTTCGAATCACACCAGAAATCCGAGTAATTTTTCAGTTTAATACTAGTCTTGTTAGCTAAAGTCTACATATTTGTATGTATTAATTAGTTGGTCATTCTTTGTTAACTAATGTAGATTTGTTGATGTAATCATGGTTCACTTAAAAAAAAAATGGAGCCCTGCTTATCATATACTACTTCTAGTTCAAAAATATTAATTTCGGAAATAAACTTTCCATGATCCTCAGAATGATTAAAGATACTATCTTTTAAATGCAAAAGGCAAAAATGCATCTTTCAAAGAGCAATTCCTTGTAACACTTTCCATTAACGCTAATCCAAGCACTAAATTTACCATAATCAACTTAGCATCATTAATCATATAAAAATCTCAACATCTAAAAACTTATGTACATACAAAATCTAATCCATTTTTTCACTAATCAAAAGGGTCTCAAATACCTAATGAAGAAGTGCCCTGTTCGAAATCAACAGCCCAAAGCCTCTTCCACCTGTCATCATCACCAGCCCCAGTTCTCGAACCGGGTAACCCTTTCGGATCCAAATCAACCCGGGTCCGACAAACAGGGCAAGTGGGCTTCTTCCCAATCCATCTATCCAAACACCCCGCGTGAAACAAATGCTTACAAACAGGAAGATTCCTACAATCATCCCCTTCTTCAAAACAATCCAAACAAATCGCACATTCCAATTTCGTCGGAAAATTCGCAGCGATGTAAACCACGTCGGGGAGAAGTTGAGGCGGCGGTTCCGCCGTGGTGGTTGAGGAGCTGTTATCGAGCCGGCGGTTGAAGGTGTGGGAAAGGAAGAGGAAGTGGAGGAGGACGATGGCGGCGAAACCGATGAAGAAGAGGAAAAGGGAAATTATGATCACCATAATTATGCATTTTAGGAAGAAGAGGATGAGTTTCCTCTGGTTTCGGGTCGGGTATTGAACTGAAGTTGGCATATGGGTCGGATTCTAGAACTTTTCTCTTTTTTTTCGATTGCTAATTCTTTTTTTTATTACTGATTTTGGTCGATCAGACGCAGAGAATTGGGATTTAGAGAGATTGCCAGATTTGGGGAAGAAGAAGAAAATTATAAGGAAAGGACCGTAGGGCCTGTTTGTTTGGCGTTTCCCCAAAATTTTTCGTGTTTGGGAAATGCCAAACAAACGTTTTCTATTTCCTGAAACTACTCTCTTAAAACCCAAACAAACAACAATTTTATACAAACTCTACTTTGATTTGACATAAAATAACATATTTCTTACACAGTTTATATTACAACAAACATGATTTGACATAAAGTCTTATACATCTTACACCTACAATCCAACTCTTTCAAAAAAAACATAACCTACTTTATTTCTCAAACCACTCTTCCAAATCCCAAACAAATAATATTACGCAAATCAATATTATTTCACAAACCTTCATTATTCTCCCAAACTACTTTCTCAAACATCAAACAAACATGCCCGTAGATTTTGTCGCTTGTTTTGGGAAGGTTAAGGTAGTGATTGACTACCTTCTTTAATCAGCACATAGTTTTGGTTTTATTTTAATTTTTTAATATTTGAGCTTAGTTGAGTTGATTGACTATCTTCTGCCACAAACATACCGCATTCCCCGGTTATCTGTTTAACATATGGCTAGTGATAGGAAAATTGATAGAGAAAAGATTGTTGATATCGGACATGGCTGTAATCGAGTCGAGTAATATCGAATAATATACTGTTCAAATTTGGTTTAATTTTTATCGAGCAGAAATTTTGTGTTTGAGCTTGGTTTGATTTTCAATCGAGTCGAGCTCAAACGAGCTCAAGCCGAGTATCGAGTAGCTTGATATTTTATATGTAATTTTTTAATTTTTAGCTTATCGAGCCAAACTTCGAAAGTTATTGAACGAAAAAAGATGTGCAAGCTTGTTTGATTAGTGTGACGAACCGATATCAAACGAGCTCGAGTCGAGTATCGAGTAGCTTGATTTGATTAATTTTCAGTCCTACTTCCAGAGCAATTTCTTCGTATTTTCTAATTTGTTCCTCATAGTTGAAGACTATAAAATTTGATTTTTATTTTCCAACAATCCTCTTTAAGTCTGGCAATTCCATATTCTCTCTCATTAACACATTGATTATCTTTTCATTTTCATAAAACCTTTAATTATGGAAATTACTCCCTCTGTCCCAAATTATCTGTTGTTTTACATGTTTTCACATATATTAAGGTACCTAATAAATAACTTTCATTTAGAAAAAAATCAAATTATATATTTGGAATACCCGTATTCTCTATTTATCTCAGCATTAATTGTTTACATGATATTGAAGTTTTACACTCTATCTCATAAGGACAAAATAAAAAAATATGTAATTCTTATTGTATTGAAAAAGGGATAAATAAACTGGGACAAAAAATTTCTTTAAGACAATAGATAATCTGGGACAGATGGAGTAAGTAACTTTGTCTCTTTAGGTTTTTTGTTTGCTTTTCTAATAATTAATTAATTATTTCCTTTTCATAAAGTCAACTTATCTCTTAATTAACACCTTTGATAAAAAAAAATATACATATGTTGAATGGATTCGAAAAAGCATCCTAATTATAATTAATAATTTTTTTATACTATTATATTAAGAAGAAAAATTCGAATATTACAAGGGAGTGAGGAGGCCCGTTTAAAAACTAATCCGTCTCTTTATATAATAATAAATTTTTGATATGTCTGAGTTTTACTTTATATTACGTTTGTATTTTTATCCATTTTTATTTTACTATCATTTTTTCATGAATTTTGTTTAAATTTATTTTGTGGAAATCTTATAAATTAATACTCCGTAGTAATCTTAATCTTTTATGTAATATCCCATATATTTTAAATAGTTGTAAAATGAATTTTAAGTTACATTTTAACTTAATTAAATCACTCTTAGTAAACATTTTATATAAAAGGCGAGACAATATATAAGAATAGAATAAAGTATGGAGTTTGAATAGTTCTCGATCGTGCAATCGTTATTTATAGAATTTGGGACGTTGGTTGTAGGTAACTCGAGAATAGTCGGTATGACTATCTGACTATTTGAATATTGAATCAAGACGTGAAATAAATGGGATAGAGGTCATTCTTCTACAAAGCCATGCTAGAAGGTTTAAATTGAATAGCAGGACTGGAGGTCATCTGTCTATCGTTGAGTAGCACCTCTAGCCTGAGAAAGGTGAGCGCCTCAATAAAACGTTTTTAAAACTGAAAGAGCTTTTCAAGAAAATTATATCATATATATGTATTTCTCATTTGAAATAATTACGGTTATTATATCTCTGTTTATAATTGTCTGCAATGCTTGCAGCATGTACTACTTATTCATAGTAGAACTGATAATTCTATACTTATTTGCATTTCTCGCATCATATGATATTTGTTGAATAATGGGGTGTAGTACTTTATCTCACCTCATATTGATGAATGGTACCAATGTGTAATACTTTATCTCACCTAAATACCAATTGCTTGTACATGATTATTTGCGCGCTCATCTGCTCTCGGTTGATGGTATTCTCTGGATAATTCTGGGTAGCTGGGGGCTACAGGACTACTAGAGCTCTGCCATTGACCGGACTCACAAAACCAGGGATTAGAGCCCCTTGGGGAGTGATTCAAATTATTCGGCAAAGACATGTCAACGCCACTTAAAGGGACGGGTCGCACCTCAGCCCTATCTAACCGGAGTACTAACTTTGATCACATCCTGATCTTTTTGTATCCTTTTGAGGCGGAGGAGTTGTTTATCCCGTTTTGACGGGTAATTGATTGTGACATCATCTGTGATATTTACGTATCTGCTATACTAATCTTAAATATCAAATATTTTGTAAGTTAATAGGCAGTACATGTATTTCTAAATCGTTTTCTGCATAAAACTCAATTTCACACCTGCACAGGCCTCACTAAGTTGTTTTTACAACTTACGCTTTCAAATTATTACTCTTTCAGAATCTCACCAAAGGGCAGGATGGGCCACATCAGACTAAGGGATTTCAATTGGACGTCTACCATAGAGTTCCTAGAATTTGTCAGGTGAAGGTTTGGGTTGTAATGAAAAGTTTTAAAGTAATAAGTTAGTTGGGAGAACCATTCCATTGTAATAGATAGTTAGAGCTCTGAACTGCAATTATTGGAAATTATCAAGGTTATTTTATTATATATGTATGTCTTAGCAGGCAGGTGCTGGTTTCGGGCCGTTACATTTTACATTGGTCTACAAAGTTGAATTTTATTTTTTGTAACCTAGGACATAATGAAAAGTTTTAAGTATAAATCAAGAAAACATTTAAAAAAAATACCAACCAGAGAGAGAATTAAGTTTTTTTTTATATAAAAAAAATTGTACATATTATAAATTAATAAAAGACTTTTTAATTGTGACAACTTGGGTATAAAAAGAGATAATTAAAGACATAGAAATTAATAGTAATTTATAATAAGATTAAAGTTTTGCTTGATATAAACACAAAGAAATTGGTATGTATTAAAGTGAGAGAGAATTTTAATAGTTGGTAATGCACTATTTTTCAAAATTAACAATAAGTAGTTGATATAATCAAATTTATTGCTCTTAATAAAAAGGGGCAATTCAGGAAGTTATAATTTATTGCAATGGCAACAACAATTTATGCTCTGACAATATCGTTAGCCTTAAAATATAGGGTAATTTATGCTTGTACCCCTCAAGTATATTCTAATCTAAAAAATATTCCTTGTGATTTTAGACGAGAACATCCATGTAATTTACAAGAACACCCCTTCTGGTTCAATATTTCTTAAAAAAATGTCATGCACAATTTGATGACACAATGGGTATTTATGTAAATATACTACACCATAAATGAGTAGTATTTTGTGATATACGAAATACAGGGAGTATCTTGATAATTCGGGTTTATCGAAGGGATTGGAGCATAAACTACCCTAAAATGAGCGGGTCAGACTTAGATCATGCTATATTCTTGAGTCTGATCCATCAAATGCATAATTATTAAAATCATAGTTTCGAGTTTGCGGGCACATAGGATGGATGAAATGATTTTATGGGATCTAGGGGAATATTCCATTAGATATAGTTAGTGAAACTATTCATTGCACCTGAATTCATAATAAAAGAAATTTGAATATTTTATTCTATATCTAGGGAAAATTTATCTATATCTAACATAATCAAACTTATTCAATCACAAAATAAATATATTGTACTTGTTTGTGATTGATCATTGTTTTTAAAGTTACATTTAATTTCAATACAAATATATTGTACTTGTCATATAGTTACATTGGATTCGACAAACCTGGTATGTGATAGAATTTCTCATTTATCTGACATACTTGGTATATTTTATGATGGTCTTCTCATTATGTAAATGTTACACGAATATCAAATGGTGATTGATCTTGTTGAATGTATAAGTCATCACAAAATAGCGAATTCATGTTCGAATTTTCGTTGAGAAAAGTTTACATATAATAGCGAATTCATGTTCGAATTTTCGTTGAGAAAAGTTTACATATAATCTGACGCATTTCCATACACATGACCTAGAGTGTGTGATTTTTAATTATTCAAAGATAATAGAATCATAATGTCATCATTGATTTGTTGATTTCTATCTCTCACACACATATTGTGATATAATATTATGATTAAGTTGTCTCCCTAATCAGGGGCGGATCCAGGATTTCGGTCCAGTGGGGGCTGAATTTATACAATAAATTTAATAATCGAAATATAAGAAAAAAATTCCAATCAACAACAACTCAAAAATTATATTTCCTTTACAAGATAATATATGATGAGATACAAAAAATAAGTAGTGATGTTTGACAAAAATAATCACCCACAAGTTACTTTAATTACATTTGATCCCCTGTTATAACCCAAAAGAATCCAAAACATCTATGTATCTTAATTACAATTTCAATCAACACCAATTATATTAACAATTGACCACGACGATTTTTCATTTTCTGAAATCGATCAATGATAACATCATTTGAAACACCACTAAATATGTCCTTCTCTATAAAGACAATCATGCTATCATTTAACCATTGATCTCCCATTCGGTTGCGAAGTCGATTCTTCACTATCTTCATAGCCGAGAAAGCTCTCTCTACTGATGCAGTTGCAACAGGGAGAATAAGTGCCAATGTCACTAGCTTGTAAACTAAGGAGAATGCGACATGCCTTTTAGTTGCAACCATTTTCTTAGCAAGATCACCAATTCCTTTCAAATCAGAAAAGTCATCACTAGATCGAACATCCCTAATATAATTTTCTAGTTGACTGGGCAAGGCCGAGAGCTCAAGAAAGGAGAAATCATTAGGATAAAGTTCGGCAAGACGAATAAGCTTTTCTTTGTCAAAAGCATCAAAGAGATCGGATGGGTTCAAACATGAAGAAGCAACTTTGTGTTTACTTCATTGAAACGGTTGTTTAACTCTTGCATTTGCCTATCTATAACCGAATTGAATCTCTCAACTTTGTAATGGTGTTCGATGGTCACTTGTTCAATTTTACGCTTTGGCCTCCCATAGGGAACATATACATTACTCAAAGAAGGAACTTCAATTTCATGCCTACAACAAAAAGAAGTAACTTCCTCTAACAACGGTCTCCATCCACTATCTCTTGTCTCTTGAAGTCGATCCTTAGATATTTTGACTAATCTCATAGCATTCACTATGTCTTGATCTTTTCTTTGCAAAGCTTGAGATAAGTCATTAGTAATGCCCAATATCAATGTCATCAAATGTAGATTGAAAACAAAGGAAAATGATTGAAGTATTACTAATAGATTGCTTGCTTCCCCATTCTTATCGGTGGACTCCTCAACTATAAAGCCAAGAGCTTCAATCACGGAAGAGAACATGGTAACTAAACTCATCAAAGTACCATAATGTGATCCCCAACGTGTGTCACTCGCACGAATGAGAGTTCTCTCTTGGTTAAGACCTTGACCACTTTCAATTTCATTATTTGATAAAGCCTTATCACATTGTTATATTGCTTGTCAAGAAGAAAATCACGACGTTTAGGAGAACCTCCAAAAATATTGACTACCATAGTCACCGAATCAAAAAGTCCGGCCATATAAGGGCATTTCCTTGCTACCGCAACAAGAGCAAGTTGAAGTTGATGAGCAAAACAATGGACATAATATGCACTTTGATTTTCTCTAAGAATTATGGCTTCAACCCACTAAATTCACCTTGCATATTGCTTGCCCCATCATAACCTTGCCCACGTAATCGATCAATACTCAATCCATATGTAGAGAATAAATCATCAATGGATTCTTTGAGAGAAAGAGCCGTAGTACTCTTGACATGTTTGATGCCTATAACACGTTCCATCACATATCCTCGTGAATCCACATATCTAAAAACAACCGCCATTTGCTCCCTACAAGATATATCACGAGATTCATCGACAAGAATAGCAAATAATCCATCCCCAAGCTCCCTAATAATAGCATTTGGTAGTTTCAATAGAGCAAACATTGACAATGTCTTTTTGAATTGATGGAGCCGTTAACTTAAGATTTTCTGGGGCATTCCGTAAAATCACGGCTTTAGCAACTTCATTTTGTTCCGCTAGAAAACTTAATAGCTCAAGGAAGTTCCCTTGGTTGCTTGAATATTCCGATTCATCATGTCCACGAAATGCAAGTCCTTGTTTGAAAAGAAACCGAATGCAATCGATTGATGCAATCAATCGAATTCGGTAGTCATTGCTATTTTCATTGGTCTTCCTATGTAACATAGGTTCAACTTGTTGTTTTTTATCTAATAATGCTCGACATTTTTCCCATGCTTGATTATGAAAACTATTAGAATCTTTTCCCACGTGATATGTCAATCTATCTTTCTTTTTCCAATTTGAATATCCTTCGGTAACAAAAGCATCCCCACCTCCTTGGTCTCCAAGATCGGGCTTGAAGAGATAACAACAAAGGCAAAATACGGCATCTTTTTTTTCACTATACTCCAACCAATTAGCATTTCCACTATACCAAGAAGGAGAAAATCTTCTAAGTTGACCTCCCTTAAACGTTCTTGGAAACTCAAGATTGCGTGGTTGACATGGACCTTTGAGCAAGTATTTTCTACGAACTCTCTCTTGAATGTTAACATTATAACTCATTATATGAGGTCGTAGGCCGGGATCACTCGGAAGCTCGGGCAAATCCATTTCAATATGAGGTTTTGGAAGCTCATGCAAGTCACTTTGAATGTGAACTTTACTCGAAGACTCCACATGAGATGTAGCATTAAAGTATCTCTCCATATCTGTGAAATGAACTAAACATAAGTATCCCTTAAACAAATATTACTTACCAAGTTACCATATACGAAGTTCTTACTACATCCTTTCAATTAATTACACCATTTTCTTGAACTTTCACATAATATATATTCTCATTTCTCACATTAAAGAGATTCTAATTGACATAAAAAATTCAACTTTCACCTAAATTGTAGTTGAATCCAGAACAAAATATTTCAAAACTATGATTAAGTTTAGCACAAAAGAAACTATGTTACCACAATCAGACAAACTCATTCCACTAGCACTAAAAAATAATAATAATGTCAACTAAGGTTTTGTGTGATGGATGAAAAGTGATACTATAAATATTAAGCAACATATGGAATGTCTCCACCACGCCTCCACAAATGAAATACCATGAATAATTGGGTATTATCCAAATTCCAAAATTCACCTAATGGGATTCTAATTTTAACCATGGCCAAATTAAATACACATATTCAGATAGATCCAAAACATATGCTGCCCAGTGCCCACTGCGCGAGATTTAAAAAGGAATACTATAATACTTAAAAATGTCATATATCACTTTATATGTGTGACAAAAGTCACGAATAGCTAGGTGTATCAAATCCTTCCGTTATCCATTCTTCTTAATTAATTTATTCAGATAGATAGATAGCTAATAATTAATTTCTTTTCTTGCTGTTGAACAAATTAAACACCATCCTTTTTAATTAACTATAAATAGCTAGAGAGTAAGAAAGAGAGAGAGAGTCTTGAGTATGGAAACCTTGAGCAGCAGCAGCAGCGGCGCCGTGGCGGACGGCAGGCGGGGGCGGCAGGCTGGCAGCAGGTAGGTAGTTAGGGTTTGGAGGAGTTTGGACTTTGGGCTAAAGTGGTGGGTTGGGAGTTGAGTGGAGTTGGGTTTTGGGCTTGTGAATTGTGATGTGGTTGGGATGAGTAATGTTTTGGAATTTGGACAGCAGCGGCTGAAATGGTTTGGGCCTTTTTTTTTCTTTTTTTTTTTTTATTTTTTTTAATACATTATTACTACTATTATAAAAAAAATAAATTTTTTTGAGTGGGGTCTATAGCCCCCAATCGCCCTAGCATAGATCCGCCCCCCTAATAATATATGCGTGCGCTGTGAAGCAAATATGCTCAAAGTTTTCAGATACTAAAGCCAATGAAGAGATAAGGAATAATGTGTAATGAATGAAATTTATAACCCCAAAATAAACGATTTTTAATAAATAGCTTTCACATAAATTATAAAAGAAATAAATCTCACAAACATCTAACAAACTGTTTATATATAAGCATGCCGGACCTCTATTCAAATCTACCCAAAATAAACTTCTTTTGCACCAATTACCCAGCCTCTAATAAGGCAACTTTCTTCTATTCAATTCTTAATTTTCTCAATGGATTGTCTGTTGGGATTCGGTAAGAAAAACAGCCCTAGGCACAGCGGAATATAAAAAAATTTCTAGGGCCTCTTAAAGAATCTTGCCAGGATATTCTCTAGTTGTATATATATGAATATAAATCAATGACAGTATAAGTTTTCTCGTTTATACCTGTCTCCTTGCAAATCCAAGTTGGCTAGATGAACTCTGAATTCTCTCACAGAAAATCGATCCAAGCTTTTTGTATAGCGCCCCACGTGTTGCGCCTCTACGAGTTGATACACCACAATATCACGAAAATAATATAACCTAATCGACTAGAACATAGGCTATATTAATTCAGGACTTTAAGAACGATTTTGGAACAAAGATCGAACACGAAAAATTCTTCCAAAGTGGAAGCAGGGTTCGGCCGATCCAGGGAGGGAGAGGGAGAGAATTTTGCTCTTCTTGATTTTTCTTGTGGAGTTGTGTGAAAAATAACTAGAAGAAAGCTATTTATAGTTTTCTTTCTATCCTAGTCCTATTAGGACTAGGTCTTCTCTCTCCTACATGGGCCATGGCCCTATTTAATTAGAAGACCTAGTCTCCTAATTAATTCATGGCCCATATTAATTAATCTTTCAGGGCTTTATCTAATCTTCCAATTAAATAGCCCAATTAATTAAATCATCTCCCAATTAATTAATTAAACTCCAAGTCTAATTAAATTAATTATTCTATTAATTAATTAAATCCTAATTAATTAATTTACTCATAAATTAAATTCCAATTTAATTTATAATCTTGATCCAATTCCAATTGGATCCAATTTTGTTCCATATGGGTCGACCCAGTCGACCCACCCATTTAATCGACCCAGTCGATTTTGACCCAGTCGACCCAGTCGACTGGTTCGTTCCTGTTTCCTCGCTTTCGCTACTTGTGTATTGTGTATGCCCCCGTAGGTTCACCACATAATTGGCCGTGGGTTGTAATTAAATATTATTTAATTACTTGAGCAATTAATGCTCTAAATTAATCGAACACTCTGTCGATTAATCATTCCAAAATTAGCACCCCTGCTAATTTGGGAATTCTCCCACACTCCACGGTCGATGTCCAGTCACAAGCCCATGGAGCCCAATCACTGGTGAATTAATTCAGTGAACCTTTTATCATTTACAATTTCCATATACGACACAATCTCTCCATCGATCAATCTCCCAGTCGAGACTTAAGGGTATGGTCTTTCATCGGATTCCCTTATCTTTTGTCTTGACCTTATGTTCTCTGATCTCGAAATAAATTCTTTCTGACTTGTTCTTTATGAGCTACTTACATAAAGTCGTCAGTTACCTTGGCCAAGGATTTCATCAGAATTAATTTCTCACAGAAATCCATAGGAGAATTCCTCGACCTATCAAGTCGAGTCAATGGATCCTTTGTTGATGATATGAATCTGCATACGAGTTCCTCTATACCCAACATGAGTCCACAGAGACTTTCTGGTGATCCCCAGTCAGTCGGAACTCATATCAAAGTATAGACGTTCTCGTACCAGATAAACCCTATCATCTCAAGTTGTTAGGGATCGTTCCTCGTATACTATTGTAAATTGGAATAACTTCAACCCCGATATGCGACTACCGCTTCCATGGTGAGTTATTTCCTAATTGGGGTATTCAGTGCGCTTGCCATCCCAGCAAGCCACCCACTTATGTGTATCGACTATCCCAGTCACGCTCGTGGACCCCAGCGTCCTCCAGTTCATCGGAGTATACACAATAGTGAGAGTCTAACCGAATCCAACGATGTCCTATCTCGATTGGATTCTACGACTCTTGAATATATTCTAGATCACGGCCTTAGAGATCAGTCCACGGGTTGTCCCATAGCCCTGTGATCTAAGGACTTCTATCCTTATGCGTAGACAAATATTACATAAGATAAAGTTGACCATTTAATAAAAGTGCATTTATTAATCTAAATTGAATAGTTCCTCATTAATTACAATTAATGCTAGCCATACAGCTGGCTTGCAGGACACTATTTCTATCAATCTCCCACTTGTCCTAAAGCCAGTCTTTTATGTTCTTGAGTCCCATCTTATGCAGATGTTTCTCAAATGCCTTTTGAGGCAGAGGCTTCGTTAGCGGGTCCGTCGTATTATCTTCCGAGTCGACACGTTCCATCTTAATGTCTCATCTACCAATGATATCTCTTATCACATGGTATCGTCTCTGTACGTGCTTGGATTTCTGATGAGATCTCGGCTCCTTTGCTTGCGCTATTGCCCCATTATTATCGCAGAAGATAGTAATGGGCTCAGCAATGCTAGGTATCACATCCAGTTCCTGGATGAAGTTCCTCATCCAAACACCTTCTTTTGCTGCGTCACTCGCGGCAATGTATTCTGCTTCAGTGGTTGAATCCGCGGTTGTTTCCTGCTTGGAGCTCTTCCAGCTAACCGCACCACCATTGAGGCAGAAAACATATCCTGATGTCGACTTGAAGTCGTCTACATCACATTGGAAGCTTGAGTCTGTATAGCCTTCCAATTTCAATTCTCCTCCACCGTATACCAAGAACAATTCCTTAGTCCTTCTCAGGTACTTCAGAATTGCCTTTACGGCTATCCAGTGCTGCTCACCTGGATCAGACTGGTAGCGACTTGTAACGCTTAGAGCGTACGCTACGTCTGGTCTCGTACATAGCATACCATACATTATGCTTCCTATCGCGGATGCATACGGTATTCGAGACATATTGCTTCTCTCTTCAGGCGTCTTGGGGGCCATAGACTTGGAGAGTGCAATTCCATGTCTCATTGGAAGCAATCCTCTCTTGGATTCTTCCATACTAAATCTTTTCAAGATTTTGTCTATGTACTGGGATTGGGAGAGGCCCAGCAGTCCTTTTGATCTATCTCGGTAGATCCTTATACCTAGTACAAAGGATGCTTCTCCCATATCCTTCATTGAGAATTGTGTAGACAACCATGCTTTAGTTTCAGACAATGCTTTTACATTGTTTCCAATGAGAAGAATGTCGTCAACGTAAAGCACCAAAAATTCAACTGTACTCCCACTGATCTTCTTGTACACGCAAGGTTCGAACATGTTCTTGATGAATCCAAAAGTTTGGATTGTCTCATCAAAACGAATGTTCCAACTTCGGGAAGCTTGCTTCAGTCCATAAATGGACCTCTGGAGTTTGCACACCTTGTGTTCATCTCCTTTGGATGCATATCCTTTTGGTTGCTCCATGTAGATCTCCTTATCAATGTCTCCATTGAGAAAGGCAGTCTTTACATCCATCTGCCATATCTCGTAGTTATACCACGCAGCTATGGCCAGCAAGATCCGAATGGATTTGGGCATTGCGACTGGCGAGAAGGTCTCCTCAAAGTCGATACCTGGTCTTTGAGTGTATCCTTTTGCCACTAGTCGCGCCTTGTAGGTGATCACCTCTCCGTTCACTCCAAGCTTTCGCTTATAGATCCACTTGCAACCCACGGGAGCCACTCCCACTGGTGGATCTACCAAGGCCCAGACCTTGTTTGAGTGCATAGAGTCCAGTTCGGATTCCATGGCTTCGCGCCACTTTCCCGAGTCTATGTCTAGCATAGCCTCTTCGTAAGTCCTTGGGTCGGTTAGAGACTGTCCAGTCTCATGCAGCAGACCGTAGTACCTCTCGGGTTCTCTACGTTGTCTTTCTGACCTACGAAGTATCGGTGTACTTTCTGGTGCACTTTCATGCTCCTGTTCTCCCACTGCCTGTGGTGACGGGTCAGCTTGATCGACCTCTAAGGTCTTTTCAGCTTCAGTGACCTCATCTAGTTCTACGTTATTTTCTTTCTTGTCCACCAAGAAATCCTTCTCCAAGAAGTGTGCGTTCCTCGAGGCAAACGTTGTTTGTCTTGTAGGATCGTAGAACTCGTATCCTATTGAGTTTTCTGGATACCCCACGAATTTGCACAAAGTGGATTTAGTTTCCAATTTATCTCCCACTAGCTTTTTAACGTAAGCGGGAGATCCCCATATGCGCATGCATGAATGCGTATGAGGGTGCCTTGCCAAACCATAGTTCGTATGGTGTCTTTTCTACGGATTTCGAAGGTACCATATTCAGTATCTTCGTTGCCGTGAGGAGGGCATGTCCCCAAAATGAAAGAGGTAAGTCAGTGGCACTCATCATGGATCGAACCATGTCCATCAATGTTCGATTCCTTCTCTCTGCTACTCCATTTAACTGGGGTGTTGCAGGAGGAGTCCACTGCGATAGTATTCCATGCTCTACAAGATAATTCAGAAATTCGTTACTAAGAAATTCTCCACCTCGGTCAGAACGAAGAGCCTTTATCGTATGACCAAGTTGATTCTCTACTTCCATCTTGAATTCTTTGAATCTCTCAAAGGCTTCAGACTTGTGTTTCAACAAGAACACATATCCATAACGACTAAAGTCGTCAGTGAAAGTGATGAAGTAGTCATAGCCACCACGGGCGCTTTTTCTTAGTGGTCCACATACGTCAGTATGTATTAAGTCCAATGTTTGCTTGGCTCGCTCAGGGTTTCCTTTAAACGGCAACTTAGCCATTTTACCCTTTAAACATGGTTCACATGTTGGCATTTCATCAATGCGATTGATTTCAATCGCGCCAGAAGATGCTAACTTTTGAATCCTTGACTTAGATATATGTCCAAGTCGAGCGTGCCACAATTGGGCAGATATTTCATTATCTTGTTTCCTTTTGTTTTGTTGTACATGCATCACTAACTTAGGTGGTTCAATGGTATATAGTCCATCTTTTAATGTACCAGTGAAAAACATATTATCATTCATGAATAATGAAAAGGAACCTTTATTAATAGTAAAATTAAAACCTTCATTATCCAAAACAGGAATTGAAATAATATTTTTCACCAAACCAGGTACATAAAGAACGTTCCTAAGGACTAATTTATTACCACCTAAATCTAACTCCACTTCGCCTATGGCCTCGGCAGCAGCTCTAGCTCCATTGCCAAATCTCAGGATCCAATCCCCTGGCCTAAGTGGCCTTGTTGCTCCCATCACCTGTAAATCATTACAAAGATGAGAACCACAAGCAGTGTCTAGCACCCATGATGCACAGTTAATTGATAAATTAACTTCAACAAGGAATATACCTTTCGAGCTCTCCAAGAACTCTTTGCAGTTCCTCTTCCAGTGTCCAGGTTTCTTGCAGTAGAAACATTTCTGTTCACCAGACGAAGCTTTACGCTTCTTTCTCTTCCCTATGGGCCCAGATGGTGCTTTGCCTTTGCTTGAAGAAGCATTTCCCTTCCCCTTCCCTTTCTTTGTCCTTTTGGACTTGGATTGGGTTGAGGTAGCAACCATCACTGGCTTCTCTCTTTTCATGGAAGCCTCGGCAGTGGCGAGCATATTAGCCAACTCGTGAAGTTCAACATTCATCTTGTGCATGTTGTAGTTCACTACGAATTGCTCGAATGATCTAGGCAATGACTGGAGGATTATATCCTGGCAGTAGGTCTTGTCCATCTTTACGTCAAGATGACTAAGCTTTTCAATGAGCCCAATCATTTTGATGCAGTGAGATCGAACATCAGCACCTTCAGCCATCCTCGTTTGTTGCAAAGCCTTAGCAGTTTCATACCGCTCATATCTACTTTGCACCCCAAATAGACCATTCAGGTGCGTGTAGATTTCAAAAGAAGACTTCATATGCTCGTGCTGCTTTTGAAGCTCATTCGACATGGATGCCAACATGAGACAACGTGACTGCAAGTCATCGTCAAGCCATAAATCAACGGCTTCTTTCTCAGTGTCGTCGGCATCCTTAGCAAGTTCGGGAGGGGGCCCATCAAGGACAAAACCTCGCTTTTCAGAAGCGAGAATGATCTTAAGGTTCCTGACCCAGTCATGGAAGTTTGGTCCAGTCAATTTGTTATGTTCAAGTATGATGGAAATCGGATTCTTAGACATTATATCTACAAAACGACGATAGAAGAAATAAATACGCGAAAGATTAATTTAAAATGCACAATTCACAAACATGGATTTCATTTGCAAATTACTCCCACTATTTTAATCAAAATCTTATGCCCCCACATAAGTTTCGGGAATTTAAAATATCCTAGCGGGCTTAAGGCCCAAATGCAATCTCCTAGTACCCACGACTCGTTGGCCATACTATTTGATCCACTTGGTGGTCGACTATGTCAACGGTTAACCATCGCAGCTAACCCTTAAGTTCATTTAGCCTCGTTTTTCGATATGGACCCACGACTCGTGAGACATCCATATTTACTAGCGTTAAATCATGTCCAATACTCGTGAAGAGAAATAGTTCAATCCTAGACGCCCCACGACTCGTGAGACAGCGCCTAAAACCTTGCTATCCCCTCCCTTGGCACTTAACTCGTGCATCGAGGCAATAGACATATTATCTTCCTATAGCTCGACCCACGACTCGTGAGACATCGAGATATATTCGTACAACATGCCTAAGACCTAGTAATTGGATAGGCTCGGACCATAGACACTATTCATATGCGCCCGTTATTCGATTTAATATTCTAATTGAATTTTAAGTTCAATTGGAGGTTTCTAAGTGTGCGAGGTCTCATCAGATTATGCTTATCTTGTTTACGTTTTCTATCCTAAGCATGCATCTCATACATCAAAGAATAATGTGCGAAAAAGTAAACATTCATCACCTAGCAAGATATGATTGGTCGATTGCCCATCCTATGCGATCCATCACGAGCCACGTGATAAATCAATTGGTCAGTCTAGGGTGAAAATTAAATGTCCTAACTATTACAATTTTTAAACCCATAAATCATGGGCCTTCTTGTAATATCCAGCTTGATTGGGCCTCCATGTAATGAATTGGGCCTCCATGTCCTCCAAGGTAAATGGGCCTCCATGTGGATCTCCAAGTCTTCATGGGGTCTTCTCGGCTCCAAGCCTAATCTAAGCCTAGCTTACATAATTTAAATGGTCCTATTCTATTACATTTGTTTGCGCAAGCAAGGGCACCAATCAGGCCCATTTAATTACAACCCATAAAATAAATAAACCAAAACTACACAGGGCTTAAGGGCAAAATCGACCAATCCACATATTCACTCAAGAACATGCATAAATTCACATAAGGGCAAAAATGTAAATTTACCGGCTCCTTTAATTTTAATTCATAAAATTTATCCAAGTTAATTAATTTTGAATTAATAATTAACCTCTAAGATTAATTAGCTCTTACTTGAGCTTCAAGTAATCTACAAATCCTATCTTGATTAAGATTGGTTAATTAAGGTAATCTAAATCTCTAAGATTCTTACCTTATCCAAAACTCTAAGTTTCCCAATATTCCCAAATCTCCAAGATTCTCAAGATAATCCTATTTTGTTTAGATTAGTTTAATTAAGGTAGTGTTTAATTCTAACAACATAACTACCTTATCCCAAAACTCCAAGTTTCCTAATCTTCCCAAAATTCTAAATTTCCAGAATTTTCAAAATAGGCAGAATTAGAGTCCAACCCAAACATGACCAGTCGAAGCTAATCAGGAGCTGCCACGCGGACAACCCACGCGCGATCCCGCAGGGGCGCGTGAGCTGCCACGGGCAGCAGCCGCGGCGCGTGACAGCGCGCGGCAGCAGGCTGCCGCGCACAGCCACGCGCAGACAACAGCCCGTGGGCTGCTGCTGTGCGCAGCGTGCGCGGACAGCATGCTGTCCGCATGCTGCCGCATGCCGCGGCTTGCGGTGGTCGCCCAGCCGCGGTGCGCTGCCGCGCACCGCCGCGTGCCACCGCAGGGTTGGATCTAAATTTTTTTTTTTTTTTTTTTGTTTTTGATTACTTTTATGATTTAATTAAAACAGTCCCAATTAAATCTCAATCCAAAATTAAAATAACATGATAAAAATACGAATCTAAAAATTCCCATTAACTCTAAGTTAACAATAAAGTCCTAAAACATTCATAGTTAAAGAACTTAGCCACATAAATCAAACATATGATTTAATAAACACAGAATTCGCAAATTCATATATATACAAAGCCTAGAGTTGGCTCTGATACCACTGTTGGGATTCGGTAAGAAAAACAGCCCTAGGCACAGCGGAATATAAAAAAATTTCTAGGGCCTCTTAAAGAATCTTGCCAGGATATTCTCTAGTTGTATATATATGAATATAAATCAATGACAGTATAAGTTTTCTCGTTTATACCTGTCTCCTTGCAAATCCAAGTTGGCTAGATGAACTCTGAATTCTCTCACAGAAAATCGATCCAAGCTTTTTGTATAGCGCCCCACGTGTTGCGCCTCTACGAGTTGATACACCACAATATCACGAAAATAATATAACCTAATCGACTAGAACATAGGCTATATTAATTCAGGACTTTAAGAACGATTTTGGAACAAAGATCGAACACGAAAAATTCTTCCAAAGTGGAAGCAGGGTTCGGCCGATCCAGGGAGGGAGAGGGAGAGAATTTTGCTCTTCTTGATTTTTCTTGTGGAGTTGTGTGAAAAATAACTAGAAGAAAGCTATTTATAGTTTTCTTTCTATCCTAGTCCTATTAGGACTAGGTCTTCTCTCTCCTACATGGGCCATGGCCCTATTTAATTAGAAGACCTAGTCTCCTAATTAATTCATGGCCCATATTAATTAATCTTTCAGGGCTTTATCTAATCTTCCAATTAAATAGCCCAATTAATTAAATCATCTCCCAATTAATTAATTAAACTCCAAGTCTAATTAAATTAATTATTCTATTAATTAATTAAATCCTAATTAATTAATTTACTCATAAATTAAATTCCAATTTAATTTATAATCTTGATCCAATTCCAATTGGATCCAATTTTGTTCCATATGGGTCGACCCAGTCGACCCACCCATTTAATCGACCCAGTCGATTTTGACCCAGTCGACCCAGTCGACTGGTTCGTTCCTGTTTCCTCGCTTTCGCTACTTGTGTATTGTGTATGCCCCCGTAGGTTCACCACATAATTGGCCGTGGGTTGTAATTAAATATTATTTAATTACTTGAGCAATTAATGCTCTAAATTAATCGAACACTCTGTCGATTAATCATTCCAAAATTAGCACCCCTGCTAATTTGGGAATTCTCCCACACTCCACGGTCGATGTCCAGTCACAAGCCCATGGAGCCCAATCACTGGTGAATTAATTCAGTGAACCTTTTATCATTTACAATTTCCATATACGACACAATCTCTCCATCGATCAATCTCCCAGTCGAGACTTAAGGGTATGGTCTTTCATCGGATTCCCTTATCTTTTGTCTTGACCTTATGTTCTCTGATCTCGAAATAAATTCTTTCTGACTTGTTCTTTATGAGCTACTTACATAAAGTCGTCAGTTACCTTGGCCAAGGATTTCATCAGAATTAATTTCTCACAGAAATCCATAGGAGAATTCCTCGACCTATCAAGTCGAGTCAATGGATCCTTTGTTGATGATATGAATCTGCATACGAGTTCCTCTATACCCAACATGAGTCCACAGAGACTTTCTGGTGATCCCCAGTCAGTCGGAACTCATATCAAAGTATAGACGTTCTCGTACCAGATAAACCCTATCATCTCAAGTTGTTAGGGATCGTTCCTCGTATACTATTGTAAATTGGAATAACTTCAACCCCGATATGCGACTACCGCTTCCATGGTGAGTTATTTCCTAATTGGGGTATTCAGTGCGCTTGCCATCCCAGCAAGCCACCCACTTATGTGTATCGACTATCCCAGTCACGCTCGTGGACCCCAGCGTCCTCCAGTTCATCGGAGTATACACAATAGTGAGAGTCTAACCGAATCCAACGATGTCCTATCTCGATTGGATTCTACGACTCTTGAATATATTCTAGATCACGGCCTTAGAGATCAGTCCACGGGTTGTCCCATAGCCCTGTGATCTAAGGACTTCTATCCTTATGCGTAGACAAATATTACATAAGATAAAGTTGACCATTTAATAAAAGTGCATTTATTAATCTAAATTGAATAGTTCCTCATTAATTACAATTAATGCTAGCCATACAGCTGGCTTGCAGGACACTATTTCTATCATTGTCATAAGCCAGTTGATAATTACTGCGATATATGGCATGCTGATTATCTCGAAGATAGCTCTGATTTGTTCTTCAATGCAATCAACATTGAAAAAACCTACCCTTTTTTGTTGTATGCTTTGGCAAATAAGACTTTTCCTTGGATCAAAGCTTTAAATCACATAAGATATGTATGTCCTCAATTATAGTATTTCACTATGTGTAGTGATTTCTAAGTTACCTGTTTTATTGATGACTTAAACTGTTATAAGAGGACATTTGCTATTTTCTCTTTCTTGAACTACTATATCTGTTGGGACATAGATTGAGTTGGATTATTTACAAAAGTAAAATTAGGACTCACATTTGAACTAATTTGACACCATCTGTGTATTCTCTGTTAAGAAGGCAACAAATGAGTTTTATGTTGAACAATGCAAAGTTGCAAATTGTAAATCGACAACTATATTAGAGGCTCAACATGCACTAAACTAGATATTATTTATAAAATGTTATCCAATTATTTTGATGGGCTCAACATTGTCACGCTCCAGCACTTTGCCCGACCACGGGGGCCGAGCGAGCAAGGCATTTGATCGAGGCAAGAGCCGAAAGGGACATCACGGGACTGCCGGCAAGGCTGGAGGGCTTGTCGGGCACACAGCATATCACCCGGGGCGTGGCCCGGGTGAGGCAGGGACTTACACGGGCGACGGGAAGGCAGTGTGGCAAGACACGACCCGTCGGGTGGCACTATGGCGTCCCAGGGGCCCTGGACGTTTTGAAGAACTAAACAAGCCCTTGGATGTTTTGGAGGACTCTAGAGGGTTCCACATGGGTCCGGAACGTTCAAGAGAGTTCTGGGAAGTTCCACACAACTCCGGAAGAGTCAAGAAGAAGCCGAAATATGCTATATAGGTCCGGAAGAGTCTGGAAGGTGCCAGAAGGTACTAGAAGAGACCGGAGGAGCCTACACAAGTGTAGAATACGCCGGAAGGATCAAGAACCTTGTGGAAGGCTCAAGAGACATGTAGAAGCATCTTGTATATAGTAGGACCATCTAGAAACTTGTACATAGTTCTAGTTTGGTCGGAGTTTTGTAGAAGGGTCTAGAGATTGATTCCTAGCCCTTGGATTAAGTAAATCCTAGTCATTCATTAGGGAAGGCTCCTAGTATAAATAGAGGTAGGTCATTTCATTTGTAATCAATCCAAATATTCTCCAAGTAGTGAATATAAGAGCATTTTCTTAATGCTGGTTTAACTTCCGTTTTTATTTCTTTTTCCCCTGATTAAAGAAATGTAAGCCATATGTATATCCATATATTCGTTGGGTACTCCCTAAGGACCAAACTTGCAAATTTGCACACAGCTAAAAAAACACAAAGGGATTAGTTAGGATTAAAATTTTACAAATAATAGAACAAAAAAAATAAAAAATAAGAACAACTAATTTGGACAAGATGAACAAGAAGTAATGAAATTTAATTCCTAGTTGAGACCACATAGATGTCCGCAAAAGTCTTTTTTTTTTAATTATCAAACAATAAAGAAACAATTAGTGTCATAATACTTATTCATATAATAAATTAATAATAGTATTAAATTACATACTAAATATACTGCAGCTTGGTTAAAACAACCATCACATCTTGCAGGCCTCATGTGATGATGACCATAGTCGTCGTGAACGACATTTCGTCTGCCAAATAGAAACAAATTATGTACTAATTATTTAATATGCTATAATTAAATTAAAAAAAAAACTAACAATCATTTACAGTATGTAATTATTAATTAGTTATGAAATAATCTATGAAAATCACTTATAGTCCCGCAAATCGATATAATATGCAAGTTTGACTTTGAATATTAGACTTTTATACATAAGTATATTTTAAAATTTATGAATTTCTTAGTTTGTTGTATTTTTAACTTACACTTTTAAATTTTTATAAAAAAATATAATCATTTATATGAGCATACAAATTAGTACCATATTATCGTTATGATATAAGTTAGATAAATATTATATGATTTAATTTTAGTATAATAAAACAAATTTTATATTTTTAATCAATTGTAGGATAATGTTTAAATTTTACGCACATTACATATACTTTAAAATTAAATATATTTATTACATTATTATGACATCATCCGGTCCGACCGGTTCGATCAGTAAAACCAGTAACCAGTCGGCTCACCAGTTCACTGTCCGGTCCGGTTCTGAAAATATTGCCTACCCGATCAAGAAATATATTAAAAAACAAAGATTCCTAATATCTATTACTGTAAAAGCAATGTTATTAAAACCGGACCGGACCGGCCGGTCCGATCGGTTGGACCGCGAACCGAAGGTTGGTCCGGTCCGATTTACCCCCTAAAACTACTTACTCCAAAACCCAGTTTGAACTGGGTTGAACCTAATTTTTTAAATGTTAAAAATTCTTGTAAAAGTTGGGATTTGAACACCTAACCTTTAGAGTGAAACATGACTTCCTTGTCATTTAAGCTACATTTCTTTTGTTGAACTTTTAGTACAAATTAAAATTTATAAATTATAGAAACTTGTAGCCAAATTTATTTATAAATTAGATAATTAACTCAAATAAATATTTTACACATTATGAATGAAAATTAATACTCAAATAATAAATTTTTATTAAAATTTATTCTATAAACAATATTATTTTTAGGATAAAGAGTCAAATCGATATAATATGCAAGTTTGACTTTGAATATTTGACTTTTATACATAAGTATATTTTAAAATTTATGAATTTCTTAGTTTGTTGTATTTTTAACTTACACTTTTAAATTTTTATAAAGAAATATAATCATTTATATGAGCATACAAATTAGTACCATATTACCGTTATGATATAAGTTAGATGAATATTATAAGATTTAATTTTAATATAATAAAACAAATTTTATATTTTTAATCAATTGTAGGATAATGTTTAAATTTTACGCACATTACATATACTTTAAAATTAAATATATTTATTACATTATTATGACGTCATCCGGTCCGACCAGGGGTCCGATCGGTTCGACCAGAAAAACCAGTAATCAGAAGGTCCGACCGGTTGGACCGCGAACCGGAGGTTGGTCCGGTCCGGTTTATCCCCTAAAACCACTTACTCCAAAACCCAGTTTGAACTGGGTAGAACCGGTCCGAAACCGCCGAACCGGTTCGACCCGGTTTTGAATTTCTTTTTATTTTTTTTAAATTTTTTTAATGTTAAAAATTCTTGTAAAAGTTGAGATTTGAACACCTAACCTTTAGAGTGAAACATGCTTCCTTACCATTTAAGCTACATCACTTTCATTGAACTTTTAGTACAAATTAAAATTTATAAATTATAGAAACTTGTAGCCAAATTTATTTATAAATTAGATAATTAACTCAAATAAATATTTTACACATTATGAATGAAAATTAATACTCAAATAATAAATTTTTATTAAAATTTATTCTATACAATATTTATTTTCAATATTATTTTTATGATAAAGAGTCAAATCGATATAATATGCAAGTTTGACTTTGAATATTAGACTTTTATACATTACTATATTTTAAAATTTATGAATTTCTTAGTTTGTTGTATTTTTAACTTACACTTTTAAATTTTTATAAAGAAATATAATCATTTATATGAGCATACAAATTAGTACCATATTACCGTTATGATATAAGTTAGATAAATATTACAGTATATGATTTAATTTTGGTATAATAAAACAAATTTTATATTTTTAATCAGTTGTAGGATAATCTATTAATTTTACGCACATTATATATACTTTAAAATTCAATATATTTATTACATTATTATGACGTCATCCGGTCCGACCAGGGGTCCGACCGGTTCGACCAGTAAAACCAGTAACTAGTCGGCTCACCGGTTCACTGTCCGGTCCGGTTCTAAAAACATTGCCTACCCGATCAAGAAATATATTAAAAAACAAAGATTCCTAATATCTATCTATTACTGTAAAAGCAATGTTATTAAATCCGGATCGGACCGGCCGGTCCGACCGGTTGGACCGCGAACCGGAGGTTGGTCAAGTCCGGTTTACCCCCTAAAACCACTTACTCCAAAACCCAGTTTGAACTGGGTTGAATCGGTTCGACCCGGTTTTGAATTTCTTTTTTTATTTTTTTAATTTTTTTAATGTTAAAAATTCTTGTAAAAGTTGGAATTTGAACATCTAACATTTAGAGTGAAACATGACTTCCTTACCATTTGAGCTACATTACTTTTGTTGAACTTTTAGTACAAATTAAAATTTATAAATTATAGAAACTTGTAGTCAAATTTATTTATAAATCAGATAATTAACTCAATTAAATATCTTACACATTATGAATGAAAATTAATACTCAAATAATAAATTTTTATTAAAATTTATTCTATAAAATATTTATTTTCAATATTATTTTTAGGATAAAGAGTCAAATCGATATAATATGCAAGTTTGACTTTGAATTTTAGACTTTTATACATAACCATATTTTAAATTTTGTGAATTTTTTAGTTTGTTGTATTTTTAACTTACACTTTTAAATTTTTATAAAGAAATATAATCATTTATATGAGCATACTAATTAGTACCATATTATCGTTATGATATAAGTTAGATAAATATTATATGATTTAATTTTAGTATAATATAACAAATTTTATATTTTTAATCAATTGTAGGATAATGTTTAAATTTTACGTACATTACATATACTTTAAAATTAAATATATTTATTACATTATTATGACGTCATTCGGTCCGATCAGTGGTCCGATCGGTGCGACCAGTAAAATCAGTAACCAGTCGGCTCACCGGTTCACTGTCCGGTCCGGTTCTAAAAACATTGCTTAAACAAGAGGGGAGTGGGGCTTCTTGTTATATAGAAAATGGAGACATTTAAGAAAAACTATATAATGCCAAAGCAAAGCTCAGTGTGGTTGCTGTTGGAGCTTTAGCATATTGTGTTTTGTACTTTACACTTTTGCTAGATTCTCTCTACTCTAATTAATATTCGTTTCAAATATATATTTTCAAGTTCCAGACACTATAATTCAATTGAATAATTTTATATATCTTATCTACTAATGCTTTCAGATCTTTTATTCTTTTTTACAAGTTAATGTTCATACAATATAACCAATTTAAATGTTATAAACATTCTAGCTGAAACTACAAATATGCCAAGCTGAAGTATAATAGGTTGTTCCGCTAGGCATGTAAATAATCAACATATATCATGATGGTATACTCTATATGATTACTTAGTAGGTACAACTTTTGTGTATATAGTGGAGGTTTTGTTGAATAATTTTTTTTTGTGTTTATAGAACTTCTGTATAGTTTTTTACTATTCTAAATAGGCTTCCCTGTTTAACTACTATATTTACTATTAATTTGAATATGTTTGTAAAACTAAATGCAGTACAGGGCTAATTTTTCCCATTATAATATATGCAGTTATGCTAAAAGCAGGGTGATTTAGGTGGTTCAGGTGTGCTTATTAGATTCGAAATTCATTCTCGATTGATTGCATTTGATGGCAATAGTTCATACACAAGAGAATGATTTTATTACACGATTGTATACGTTGCAAGGATAGTCAACAAGTTTGGTCCCGAGTATTCTGGTGCACTTTCTTGCATTCTTAGGCTACCTTTATCTTTGATAAAATTTTCGAATATAAAAGGAAAAGAGGACTTATATTTGGTTCTGTTGGAGCTAGTGTTGCCGTTCTAGTAGTGACCTTTTTTTCTTTTCTTTTTTTAGTGGTAGTTATTAAAAAAGGTTTAAGAGTTTCATGGGCGTTTCCAGGTTTTCAGTCGAATGTAGATGATGATGGAAATGGATTGATGATTTGGAGACCCATTCTAATTTGAAGTATGAACTGATTCTAATTTGCAGTGATCCATTCAGGGTGTTAGGGGCTTCTTTGAAGGAAGCAATACATATAAATAGTGCATACTGACATGGAAACATATGTGAATATCCCCATTTTTCCAGCATATATTTCTTAGAAGAGCTTTACATATAAATAGTGCGTATTGTCATGGAAACGTATGTGAATGTCCCATTTTTGTTATGCTATGTTTCTACTCTGTTTTATGATGAGGCTTTATTGGTGTTTGTGTGTTAATTTTGTTAAATTGCAATGTTGTTTCTAAGTCTTGACGATAGAGGGAAAAAACATTTTAGGAAGGAGTGAGTTTTATATAAATATTTATGGGTGTATTCTCGGTATGCCTTAATTAATTATCCGATCTTTGTACCCCTTTGTCATCTCTTATAATCTCAAATCCACAGCCGCCCCAAGCTATTCATTTTTCTAGGTATACCTTCACTGAGAGCTTGGCTTGATTCATTTGGAACTTGATCCACACTTGAGCCACATACTTGACCTGGACCAGTTGTCGAACACATACCTATGCATATGTGAAGACGTTAAGTGCAGAGTGACCCATTACCTTACCCTTTAAGCTCCCACTTGTACCATGCTCAGCATAGCAGTTCGCCATCTTACCCCATTGATTAATCACTGAGTGACAAGGAAGTTATGCAATGTCTGCAGCGTTTGGAGATTAGACTGGGCGTTGGTGTGTAGGGCTGTTATTTTTCGAACTTGATACAGTTCTTCAATTCTAGAGGTCATCAATTAAACAAACACTAGAATTCTGCTGAATTGAGGGTTGCTACGTCCTGTCATTAGGTCCTGGTGCATGAAATCTGGGTTTGCCCGCTCCCTCATTTAGTATTATGGGAGGAAACCACCTCCGCTTTTCTAAGTTTGACGGAGAGTGTCTGATACACTGATCGTCTCGGCGTATAGGAAATGTGATATGTAGTTCCTTTTGTGGCTTCATGTTCTCATGCTCACGCTAGGCCTCTTCATTCCATTTTTCAACTCTTGAGGGGTAATGAGACATTTAGACCTCTGTGTAGAGGCTAAAGAGCTCGAACAAGCTTCATATTAATCTATTGTGCTTACCTCTCCTCCATTATGTCAAACATTTCTTAAGTATTTGTATTTCGATATATGGGTTAGTACTATACTACTACTACAAGAATTCCTTCTCCAAAATGTCACATTGAAATTCTGGTTTTCTCTCTCGATGTCGCTCTGCCATCCCAATTACACTCTTATCTCCCACAGACGAAGCTGATTGTTAGGAAATGTCTAGGTGTAAATAAAGTAATTTCTTTTAATGTACGTAGTTGAGATTGGAATTAATGTAATGAAAAATATGTGTCATCTTCTTATACCTTTTTCCTTGCTGTGAAATTATCGACTTTTCCACCTATTTGCTTCATTTGTAAACCAAATTTTGGGACTGTCACTCTTTTTTCCAGCACTAATTGACTCTTTTGTTTGAAACGGAAAATCCCAAAGGAGCTTGATCAAACGGAGTATTTTTCACGTTTCCAACTGATGTATACCACGAGCATAACTGGAAGTTTGAGATACATCCAGTTAAAGCCGAACAAGATTTTCCTATTTACTACTTCCATTTCATTTTCTATTTCCCACTTCAACTAGAGGGATTAGAATATTTTGACCTTCTCATTTCCTTTATATTTATTACTATTCTCAGTATGTTTTTCGATCATTCAAGTGATTAAGTTTTCAACCATGGAACCCAACCTGATTTTGGCTGCAAACTCCTTACTGAGTGCAATGTGTAGAGAAGAAAACTAAACTTCAAAAGCTGTCGATCGAGTTCTTTGAGAGAATAAATTATGAGCTAGCATACCTCCAGATGCAGACTCATTTGCCACTCTGTTAGAAGGATGGGTCTTTCTTGGGGAGATGGTGATTCGTGTACAATACATGTTTGCTTATGATGCACTTTTGAATACTCTTGTGCTCGGTGCACAAGCTGATGAGACAATCAAGTTCTTGCAGGTTATTAAGAGGAAGAACTGCTTGCCAGGTTTGAGATTCTTCTCTAATGCACTCGACATTTTTGTCAAGCAGAATGATTCCGCTCACACTAGCTATTACATTACGGTATGGGGTCTAATGGTCGCTGGAGGGCTGGTTCCTAACCTCATAAAGTACAACGCCATAATTGGTTTGCTCAGCAACAACAATGATATTGACAATGCATTTTGTTTGCTTGATGAGATGGTATTTCATTGTGCTTTACCTCATTATTTGATGTATAATATGGTTTTCGAGTACTTAATCAAGAATAGAAAGGCAAATGAAGTGGGTAAGTTCTTTATTGAGATGATCAAGAAGGAGTGGCCGCCAAACCCTCCTAATTTCACTGCTGCCATCAAGAATATGTTATTTGAATGTGATGATCCAGAGATGCATATATGGCTACTAAAATTTGGAAGTATATATATGGTTGGTTAAGAATAACAACTTGTATTTTCTTCTTTCTTAATACAGTATTTTGGAAAAACTTTCTGTGATTCTTGTTTCAAGATGGCTTTGTTGTTCAAATATCAAGGACGATGTTAATTTTTTTTGAGTTCTGCAAATTTTAAGAATATTTCAAAAAGACCCAAAATTTATACTTTCGATTTTTTTGTACCGAACTGTACCAAATAGAAAATTTTGGTTTGACACACGGTACACATTTTAAAATTACCGAACAAGTTAAAATTCGAAAAATGGGTTATGTCCAATTCGGTTTTACCAAATGCACATCCCTAGTTCATATTGGGCCAACTTATTTAAACCTCTAATCCATCAAGAATTATCTTGTAAAATGTTAAGTAGTTAAAGTTTTTATTGAAAAAAACAGATTTTACTTATTTCAAGTAAAAAAATTATAATCAAATAATGTTATCTTTATATACATATAAATTAATCGAATTCGGATTTTCAACGGATCGAATTAGGTTAGATATACATCCGTTTAATTCATTTCGAATTACGAATACGGGTAAGGGGCCGTTTGGTAGGACCTAATAGGGGTTATTAGGTCATATTATATGAATTAATATGGATTAAACAACGTTTGGTGGCATTGCTCTAATACCGGGTCAAATAGATTAAATCCTTACGATCCGGTATTAAGACTAGATTATAATCCACCCATGCATGGGTGGATTAGTTAATCCGGGTGAATATAGATTAGGTAAAATATCACTAATAACCTCAAATTTACATATTTTCTTTTTAACATATCATTAAATATCATAAATTTTTCTCAAATCTCTGAAAAATGAAAACACATTATACATAAATAAATCACAAAATTAAAATCTATATCAATTTACAATTAATATGAAATCATTCAATCAAATCTACCAAACATATTTTTAATATGGCCTTCAATCCGGTTCCAATCTTATCCACCATAATCCCATACAACCTACCAAACGGCCCCTTAATCGACTAAGATCCACAAAATACTTGACCAAATAAATATTCTAATTAATGGCTCGGGTTCGGATTAAAATCCGGCCCATTGCCGCCCTACCTCTATATATATAGAGCTCCCCTCCCCTTATTATTACTTTAAAACCTAAATATTGATTTTTTTAACTCTCTACTACAAATCTGTTTCTTTTCTTTTTCTAAAAGAAGGATCTGTTTCTTTGATCGCTTAATCTCGTATCGTTTGCTATCCGAGAGTTGATTAAGAACCTGTGGCACATAATGTCGACGAGGCTGTGTCGAAAAGTAGTCCTTCAAAACCCGTGTGTCAATTTGACCTTTGAAGATGTATATGTTGAATTTTCGGACTTGTTCTTATAATGAATAATTAATTTCCTATTGTGCTTTCATGTGGGATATAAAAGATGGGTCGTCTTACGATTGATGACGAAAACGACGATGTTCAAGCAAAGAAAAAGATCCACTTGGGGACGCCCACAACAGAGTGGCTTACCGTCTACAATCTTCGACCTTCAATGAAGCAAAGGTGTAGGGTTAATTGCTATTTAAACCTCTTGTTTATTTTCAAGATTCAGTTTACATACATGTGATTTAGAAAAAAAAAGTTTACCCTTTCCTGTAGATGCACTTCAACCTAGACCTCTTGTGTTATCATATATTCATATATGTAGCTATTTGGCCATCACCTTGTGTTATTGTATTAATAGCAATTTACACCCATGTATCATTCAGTTTACCACTTTATTTTTATAAATGTGACACTTTACCCCTCTTGAATTATAATTTTGTCTTTTTGCTCCACTTTGAATTTCATGCTATTGAGTTACATTCTCCAACATAAGGAGGTAATTGATCATTTTTATCATTGTTGTTTCTTGTGTCACAATGGTTTTGGGCTATGCTGGATGTTATCTACTATGGTTTAAATATTGAGTTTCTTTGAGGACAGGTTAATTGAATTTACCCTTATGTATATGTTTTGTTTTGTAGATATTACTGCAACGTCCGAGATGTGAGGGTTGCTCGTCATATTAAGAAAGGAAACAAGCATGGACTATTTATTAGCAGCGTCGCATCTTGTTCAAATAAGTGGTCAATAATTATGGATAAAGGAACTGGCTTTACTGCTCAAAAATTTAAAGTGTCACCTCATTTCCTTCACAAGGTCCGCCTTGATCTGCACTTTTTATGGATTTCAAACTCATTTTTTTTTTTGGTTACATTGTTCAAGCTTATTTATCTAATAGTTTCATTGTTGGTTGTATATATGAATTGAAGAAATGGATTTTGAAACATGCGGAGAAATATTACATTAGTGCTATAGCTGGGGCTAACAATGGGAGCTCATTAGTAGTTATGTCTAAGGGTAAGCGCACAAATAGAGACACTCAAGTACATGTAGATGCCGTGTGTTTTACTTAAATTTGAAAATAATGCAGGTACACAATATCAGAAGCAGTTCTATAAAGTTAGTAAATCGTTTCCATTTGAGTTGATCAACAAGATGCATAGAGAGGGATTCCATGTTACAGCCATGGCTACTGCTGGAATTAAATGGGCAATCGTTATGTCTTATGGGGCTGGGTTTTCTGATCAGGTATTTGCAGTCGTACTTACTATTTCTACGATTTGAATTTTTTTTTTTTCCAAACATGTAATTCGATTTATTGCATTCAGGTTGTGGAGTTGGACCCTCTTCCTATCACTATTCAGAAGAGGTTGGATGATGGGTACCATATAACATCTACTGCAGCAACATCAGATCAAACTGCCATTGTTCTTAGCATTCGCATTGTGAAAGATCCCTATGAAACACAAGAGACACTCCACACTTCTGCATTTCCAAGCAAACAAATCAAGGTCGACTACTTTTTGGTTCTTTTTTTGGCTTGATTGTGTTTTGGAAAAGTTTTTTACTCAATGAAGTTACTTATTTTGCAGGAGAAATGGGCAAGAGATCTTTATATTACATCCTTGTGCTATGGGAGAAGTGTTTCTTGAGGTGCCGTTTACGAGACGATCCGGCAGAGCAAAAGGGCATATATATTGGAGAACCATGGGAAAATTTGATGTATAGCTTAATAAAAAAAATTTAAAACTACCATAAAAAATTAAAATTACCATGTAATTTGACTACTGCATTTGTGTCTAAATGATTCGGCGGCAAGTTTAGTTCTTCAGTAACTTCTGAAAGTTTGTATATACAAAATACAAATACATGTATAGGCAGAGAAGATTGGTATAGCACTCGTTAATCAATTTATTATATACAACTTTACTAACGACAATTATATTATGATTGTAAATTTCTTGTTCTATCAAGTTTTATTCTGAGTAATTTGTAATCTCATCTCCATCACTTCCTTAATGTGCAAGATTGAATTTTACCTAACAAGAGCAAGAATAGTAAAAGAGGACATAGTTAAGATAGCTTAATTACTAGTTAAGTACCAATCAACAACCCCCCCCCCCCCCCTCCCCTCTCATTTTTCCTTCTCCCCTATTATCTAAAGTTACTCACAACCTTTCTTCTATCACAAAACACCCAAAATAATTCAACTTTCATTCCTAAATGCCCCAATGCCAAAACAAGTTTTGGGTCCTCGCAACCACACCAAACCTATCATTTGGTGCGCGGCAATCATATGCGCTATACACTCCGTAATTGTATCGTATTCGGTATTGTTGTATTCCTCGACTATGAGAGCAAAAGTGAAAAAATTCAAATTGGTCCCAAAAAAAAGTAAACTCACATCCCACAACTACAATTGTAGGAACTCACTGCTACTTGACCCCGCTTTGTACGAGCAATTAGTTCTTGAGGTTAGGGCTGTCAGGGTCGGATTCTGGTCGGATCAGCCTCATCCATATCCAGCTCCATTTATATCGAATCGAATCTTGTCGGATTTGGATCTTGCTTGGATTGTGCTCGGATCGAGATTTTTTTGAATCCAACGAATCTTGATCGGATTTAGCCGGATATCGAATCTTTTTCGGATCCAATAAATTTTCATTTAAAAAGTTAAATTAATATTTTTTTCCTAAAACAAGTTTATTGACTTTTCAATTTTATTTGATTTTAGCTCATATGTTCAAAGTTTCTTTACTATATTCATATTTGTAGAATGAAAATATTGTTTTTAATAAATTTATAAATGAGTTATAAATTACTATCTTCTTAAATTGACAGTGAAATATTATTAATGATACTTACTATTATAAAAAAATATGTATATATATCTTTCTTTTTATTTATTGTCGGATACGGTTCTTTAATGGATCGGATCGACCTAAATCTATGTTCGCTCCATGAGTTTTGGACTACGGATCTTTATAATCGGATCAGGTCTATCGAATCTCTAATCGGACAATTATCCTAATAAATCGAACTGAATTCGGATTGATTAGGATTGAAATCCGCCCCATTGACAGCCCTACTTGAGGTTATGTATACAAGAACGCGCGCAATTTTTGTAGATAAGAGTTGTTAAGATAATTTTTATGTAATATTTTTATTCTTCAAATCTTCAAACTAATGGGTGAAAATTAGTAATATCAAATTAATATAGATTGACAGCTCTATTATGTAATATACACATTTTTAAATAATTATTCTAATGGCTATAAAATTATATTTTACCTAAAATAATGAGGCAACTTACCTTGTTAAGGAGGACAATTTAACTCACTTAATGAAATTGAGAATGAACATGAAAAATGTCTGTAACATAAGAGGATAAATTAACACATTTATCATAACAAATGAGATAAACTGCTATATAATATCATGCTACATAAAAATGTTAGAGAGACTGTGTGAAAATTTTATAAATTAACAAGGAATTAAATGACTCTTTTCAAATCAAAGAAGGGTAAATTAAATATTATGAATGTTATAGGGGGTAAATTGACATTATCTCCATTATAAAATGGTCATTTGTTGTTATTTGGACATTCCAGATTACTGTTGTTCTCTGCTTAGGGGTATACGAGCAATCCCCAAGTTTATTGTGTTAATTCTTTTTTTTTTTTTACTTAATGATGCATGCTATTAGTGATGAACATATATTAGATTTGAAGATGAACAATTTTATGGTGATTAGGCCAACTTTATTATTCCATATGTATGTAAAAGAAAATTTATTATTCCTTTAATAACATATGATCGGAATAGTTGCTATTCCTTCAAAGCTTGAAAGGATAAGACTTCTCCCAACAAATACGTCCAAAACCTCTCTTAAAAAAAAAAAAAAAAAAAAAAAAAAAAAAAAAAAAACAATTGAAAAACAAAACAACATTAAAAAAACAAAACAACAGAAATACATCCAAAATATTGGTAAATTTATTATTGTTTTGGAGATTACAATATTTTTTTGTAATTTATTAATTTAGAACCACACATGGATTACTATATTTATCCACTGAATTAAATTATAACAATTCATTTATCCATGTTTATTTCCTCAAATGGTGTGGGAAATTCATGTGATCCCGATATGAATTCTTTCAATTTCAGTGTTATAAAAAAATCAATTATTTGCCTTTTAAAATAGCTACATTACAAAAAATGTCATTGAAAAAAAAAAAGCGTCACAGTTTTCAAAACAATAAAATAACTCCCACAACTAAAAATTACTCCAATAAAAATTTATTCAAAGGAAAACACCTATATCTTCATCCAAACAATCTCAAAACACAATAAAATCACTCAAGACCAATAAATTTTAACTAATCACATGAACTTAAAACACATGATTACATAAACTTCACAAAACAAGTAAACCAAACGGCCTACTGCATTAGCGTGGAGAAATACGACTACTTCTCA
This sequence comes from Penstemon eatonii, assembly GCA_038501285.1. NCBI lineage: Eukaryota > Viridiplantae > Streptophyta > Magnoliopsida > Lamiales > Plantaginaceae > Penstemon > Penstemon eatonii. The sequence continues at coordinate 43,922,028 of CM076713.1, forward strand.
CCATTGAATGGAATATGTGAATACTTAAAGATATGGGTGTAATCGAGTCGAGTAGTATCTAACGATACAATGTTCAACATTTGAATTTTATCGACCTTGTAATTTTGTGTTTGAGCTAATTGATTTGATTATTAAACCAGCCGAGCTCAAATTGCCGAGTATCGAGTAGCTTGATATTTTATATGTATTTTATCATTTTTTTGTTTATCGAGTCGAGCTCGAGCTGAACTTTAAAAGTTATCAAACTTAAAATGTTGTTCAAGCTTGTTTGATTTGTATCGAGTCGAATACTTCGGTTTGATTTTCAGCCCGTTAAGATTGTCTATATATGGTATTCACATTTCAGCCCAATTGGATAAACACAAAACCATTGTTAACTATTAATCGAAGCCCATAAATCCTATCTTAACAACCTGAGACCTAAGTCGAGAAAAGTTTGAGTTACACCTCAAGCTTGTCCTAAAAAAAGGCAAATTTCCTTGTTGTATCCAGGTGGCTCGAATCTCTATTGATCCAACATGGAAATAGCACAAATTGATTTCCAGGATTTGTGAACTTATGGTCAATTTTAATTAAATTGCAGAACTTAAGAAGCCAGATTAATGGTCAATTAGTCAATTGATCGTTGGTTGGTAAAAGTGAAAATTATAATGGTATACTACGTAGTATCGTACAAATTCTATCTTCTTCCTACCCTTTTTTTTGAAAAAAAATAAAAAAATATTGGCGGTGTAGACCATCTAGCTTATTGTTAATGTAAAAAACTTATTCAATGTATTATCCCTATATATGGCCAGGTCAGAGTCTCGTCTAGATCGTCAACTTTAGAAAGATCTAAATTCTTATAAAGTTGATCTTTTATTTATAAATTTACAAACATTATAGTTTCTAGATTTTTAATAAATGACATAGGAATATAAATATATACATATACATGAACGAAATTGTTACAATTAATAAATTAAAATTAAACTAGAAAAGTACACGTGATTAACTAATTTTCTATGTTAGTTGAATCATATAATAATTTTTTATCACACTACGGTCTTAATGGCATATCACATAATTTTTTTGAATAAATCAAATTAATTATTTCTATATTTTTACTAAAAATTTAAAGTTGTTATCATAAATACCTAAAATCAAAACTTTAAAATAAAAGATGAACTATATATTTACTAACTATTTCTAATCTAAAATTACATGTCTACATAATTGTTATTCTAAAACAACCATTTGAACGAATGAACAATATCAAACGTTTTCTTCCTTGAACTTGATATTTCTGATATTTCCATCTAAATAATTTTTTTCCATCTTCACAAGTTTTAACAGGTCTAACCATTTTTTATTATTATTTTTATCGATCTAACTAGTCTTGCTGGTTATACTATACCTATATTTTACTAAGTTCAGCCTTTTTCAAATACATGCCTAATCCATTTTTTGACTAATCTAACTCGTTTTTACTGATTTTCCTCAATTTTATTGAGTAAACCTCCTTTTAAACTAAGTTTACCATTTTTTCAATATGTTCTTTCATCGATTTCATCCGATTTTACATTGAGTTTACCATTTATTTTAATCCGTTCTTTTTACCGATTTCACCATTTTTGTGGTTTATCTCTTGTTAATCAATTCACTCATTCTCTCCGGTTTAACTCAAGTTTAGTCGATTTTAATTTATTATTTTGCTAATTTATCCTATTTTCTCGACTATTTCACCTTTTTTTTTTTTGTCAATTTAACTAGTATTTTTTGTTCTTGTTGTTTATAGATTTGACCAATTTTTTGTTATCCTATGTTTAGTCGATGTCATTTATTTTTTATAGGTTTGCCCATGTTTTGTCGGTTACCTAATTATTTTATCGATTGTACCATTTTTTGTTGCTTAAATTTAACCCGTTCTTTCATCGATTTCACCCATTCTTGTGTTTTATCCCGTTGTTAGTAAATTCACCTATTCTCCCTGGTTTAACCTGATTTAATTTAGTCGATTTTGCCTATTTTTTATGCTGATTCAACCTATTTTCTCACTTTATTTCACATTTTTTTCGAATTTAACTCATTTTTTATTTTTGTTCTTTCATTGATTTGATACTCCCCCCCCCCCCCTTTTGTCACATGTCTATCCAATATCATTTATTTTGTACCAGTTATCTATTTTTGTCGGCTTACCCCGTATTTTGATCAATTGCACCATATTTTTTGCTTTAACTCATGCATTTTTCTTCTATCTAACCCATTTTTTCATAGTACATGTTTTTAAAGACTTTACCCATTTTTCATCAATTTTAATCCTTCTATGTTTTAACTTATTTTGGCTCAAGTCAATTACAAGTTTTTCAGTTAACTAAATAGTAATTTTTTTATTCATATAGTCCGAAGGTAGCCTTTTATTTTTAGGTTCTTTAATAAGTGATTATATCTTAAGAACTTTCAAAAGAAATATCAATTTTACCTGTTTTTACACGGAGTTTATCATTTATTTTTTGTTATTTTATCCCGTTTTCTCAAATGTTTCAGCCGTCTTTTAGTGTGGTTTATCCCAGTTGTTAATCAATCCATCCATTCTCTCTAGTTTAACTCAAATTTAGTCGATTTTTACATTTGTTAATTAATTCACTCATTCTCTAACCCAATTTTGGTATGATTTTACTTATTCTTTTGCTTATTTAACATATTTTCTCACATATTTCACCTTTATTTTTTTGCCAATTAACTCATTTGTTTTGTCTTTGTTCTTTTATCGATTTGTTCTATTTTTTTGTTATCCCGTGTTTAGCCAATGTCATTCATTATTTTTTTTATCGATTTTACCCAAAAAAAATTATGTTAACCTTGTTGTTTTATCAATGGCACCATTTTTATTTCTATCTAATCCATTTTTTCGATATTTTATCATTTTTATCATATATTTTTAATTGACATGTACCTGTTTTGCCGATTTTAACAATTGTTTAGCCGATGTCATTCATTTCTTTTACCGGTTTTACTCATTTTTTTCCGGTTAACCTAAGTTGTTAAACTTTAGAAGATCATTATAAGTTTGATTTAGGAGAGACTTCTTGTGTAATTATATTTTTAGGATTCTTTTCATCTTTCCTTTTACCCCTTTTCCGTAGAATTAATTTTCTACTTCACTTACATTATATAAAATGATTCATCATACTAGCGTCTTAATGACATACTACATCTTTTTTTTACTAAATCACTTAATTATTATATTGTCACCAAGAAATTAAAGTTGAGATCATAAATATCTAAAACAAGAACTTGACAATTAAAACCAACTATCATTACTAAGTATTTCTAACTTAAAACTATATATCTTCAAAAATATTATTATAAACCTACCATTTAAACAAATGGACAACATTAATTCTTTTATTTTTTTGACCTTGATATTTCCATCTAAACCACTTTCACATGTTAACCCCTTTTTTATTTATCGATTTCTTAAGTTTTACCGGTTACACATGTCTTATACTGAGTTCAGGCATTTTTAATTTCATGCTTAATCTATTTTTTAAACAATTTGACATGTAGTTACCAATTTTTCTCAATTTTGCCGAGTGAACCTATTTTATTACACCAAGTTTATATTTTTTGTTTTGTTATTTTAATATTTCTTTCACCGATTTCATCCTCTTTTACATGGAGCTTACCATTTTTTTACTAACTCATTCTTTCATCCATTTTTGTGGTTTATCTCATTTTTCTCACCTATTACACATTTTCATGCCAAGAACTCTTTTTTTTTCTCTTGTTCTTTTATTGATTTGATCCATTTTTTTTCTTCTTATTATCCATCATTCTTTTTTTATTTTACCGGTTTTACTCGTTTACCAGGTTTTTTTATCAATTGCACCATTTTTGTTTTAACTTTAACTCATTTTTCTTCAGTCTACCTATTTTTTCATTGATTTTACCATTTTGTGTATCATATATTATAATCGAATTTCTTCTGTTTTCATTTATTTTAACAATTTCTATGTTTTGACTTTATTTTGCTTAAGCCAATTATAAGTTTTTCTGTTAACAAAATAGTACGTTTTATTATTATTAAAATAATAATATAGCATGAAGGTTACATTTTTTTAGGTTCTTTAATATTTTTGAGGTTATTTAATAAGTGATAATTTCTTAAGTGTTTTCCAAAGAACTATCGATTTCATCCACTTTTACATTGATTTTATCATATTTTTTTTTGTTATTCTAACTCGATCTTTCACCGGTTTCGCCCATTTTTTGTTGTTTATTCCATTTATTAATCAATTTGTCAACTCTCTTCGGTTTAACCCAATATTAATTGATTTTATCTCATTTATTAATAAATTCACCCATTCTCTCATGTTTAACTCAATTTTAGTCGATTTTACTTATTTTTTGGTTGATTTAACATTTTAATTTTCTCACCTATTTCACCTTTTTTTCCCCAGCTTAATTCATCGTTATGTTCTTGATCTTTTTTCAGTTTGATATGTTTTTCTTATTATCCCTTGTTAACTTGATTTTAATTCTTATTAGTTTTACCCGTTTGCAGAACATTTGATTGTTAGGAATTTAGCTAGATAGAAACCAATATTTTTCTTCAAATATTTAATAATGGTACAATTTATATATTTTAAATATATATTTCACAAATAAGCAAATTGTTCTTACAACGATAATAAAATTTGTTAATCCTCATATTAGTTTCCGTAAGCAACTTTCTAAGTGTCTATCTTTTTTTTAACTTCACTTACATTATTAAGTCCACCAATTTTTATTTTGTTGTATTTATTATTTTTTTGATACAATAGTATTTATATTAAAGTAGATTTTTTTTTCATATAAAAATATATGATTATTCAATTATTTTATTTATTATTTAAATAGGAGTATATCAGCCATAAAAAAAAAAAAAAATCTTTTGGCCAGCCCGTACGTCTATATGTATAATAAAATAATATAATATAATAATAATATGGATAGATAAGGTGATCGTTTATTTGTAGAAAAAAAATTACAAAGTCAGAATACGGATACTGGCTATTTTTATAATTTGGCGAGCTGGAACAAATAACATATGCAGCAGCCAGTAATTGTCAGAGGAAGTCACCATCTCGAATTCTTGGTCTCAAATTTTTATTTTTCTCTCAAGGAAAAATATGCCTATCTGCCGAGAAAATTCGACTATATAGAGGACAAATCACTTTTTTGGCGTCCAAGCGAAGGGTTTAATTTTATCCTTTAGAATGGCCAATATTATATTTTTATTATCATTTTTTATTATTTTTTTGTTCAACTTGAGTAGTGATTCTGGAATAATATGGTGACACTTTTGTTCTCGTCCTGCGCGCTAATAATAATACTTTTAATACCACAAATTTAACTTTAATTTTTGTACTTCTTTGCATTATTGAAAATATTAGGTTTAATGGCATATGAAATGTACCAATATTAGATTTAAATTAACACGTCATCATTCAATGGATCCTTTGAAAATAATTTTCCAAAGACGTTTAAGGCTTAATTAAATAAAAATATATTGACTGGTCGTGAAGCTGTTCACTTTGCTTGGATACTGAAACTAAATGTTGAATATTATTCACGCATTAATTACCAATTATTATTAAAAAAAAAAGGTCCATGTGCAATGTGGGAATACATATTATAGAAAAATCATTCTAGTTAATTATAAACATACAGCAAAATTTCTGATAACCGACGGAAAGCCGTCTTTGAAATTAATAACTAGACAGTTCTACACGACAACGCCTGGGAAAAAAGGGAAAAAATACTTTTCCGTCAAATAATTAAAATAAGTGAACAGTGTATGTTCCTATTTCCATGAAAAGTTTGGCACGTCAAGTCGTGATAGTAGACTGATAACGTCACCGGCGATACAAAATAATATTTTTTTTAGAAAGATACAAAATAATAATTGTATCGTGAAATTTGTCTTTCCATAATGTATTTTTTTTATATGGTGAATACATTATTACATCAAATAATATATTAAATCGAATTTATTACAATGGTATTAAAGTAAATTAATTATAAATGTTAGTATTAAATTAGAGAAAATATTCACATTAGTGGGGTTAATTAAACTCATTCTTAAACAATTGGCTAATGCCTCATCGACTTGTCTCTATGTATATTTTTGTTTAATTTCTTTGATATAGAACGTTTATTAGACATATCCCCATAAAGTATTTATTTTACATTTTTTAATCTGTGTGCAATCTTACAAAACTATCTAGTTTGTAGTTGGATTGGTAATGTAGTTTTACATTTTACATGTTTGAAAGCATTTCATTCTATGTTTAATATGTGGTTGAATTGGAAATTAAGTTTAGCATGTTTTGAATAGGAAATTTAGTTTAGGATCATCGCCTAGTTGATTTTCTGAAGACTTTAGCTTTAACTAAGAACATTTAGTTAAGTCAATAATCCTTTTAAGTTCATTTCAATATTTGATTTGTAGTCCTCTTTAGTTGTAGCTATATAAGTTGTTAGGAAAGACACTGGTAAAACTATTTAGAAGACATATAAATGACAAAGCTACAATACAAATTACATATTTGATTTCTCGATTTGCATTGTTATCATTAGTTGTAAAAAGTACTCTTCTAAAAACAACAGAATCATCTGGTTCCAATTACTACTGTCTCTAAGTTGCTGTCAGGCATCTTCACATTTCATAATGGAATTCTCTAAAAAAAAGAACATTTTAGAATGGAATCACATGTCAAACATGGTGTTATAGTGAAGGTTGGGTCTCGTGGCCAAGTTACTCATGTCAGAGTCAAATTTATTGATGAACATAACTGTTTCACTATGAGAAACCGTGAAGTTGAAATTTAATTTGATAGTGAACGGGAAAGTTGGATATTGAAGTATTTATTATATAAGTACTGTATTTTTGTAAATCCTACCAAACATGATTAAATAAAATTAGAATAATCCATATAAGACTAACTCATGTTACCAAACGTTAGATAGCCTTCAATTCAGCCTTCAATCTAATTTGGGACTAATCCCATAAGCCTACCAAACGGCCCCTAAATAAATAAATAGTAACCGTTGGTGTAAGATAGTCTTTTCACTAAAAAAATACCTACAGTATAAGAATTTTGTTGCACTTTTACATGTGTGAGTGTGAATATGAGCTAATTAAGGAGGTGTATTCCTTGTTTTTGGATTTTACGAAGGCAAAATTTGCATAACCTTTATTCTAGTGAAGTAATTTAACCTAGAGTTTATGGGTTCAGCTCTCACTAATGTGAATATTTCTTTAATTTAATGCTATATTTATATTTATCTTTGTATTTCAATAATAATTGAAATAGATTGGAACAGAATTTCTAATTTAATGATTCATGTAAAATATAACCATCTAAAAAAAAGGGTAAATTGGTAAAACCTCATTTAATGTAATTTGAATTGAGATGTCTCCTAACAGCAGTAATTTGTTTTTCTTTTCATGAGATATAGTTCATTAGTTTTATTTGGTCAATTAACTAGTTACTGAAATGTGAATTTAAGAAAAGAATTTAAGATAACTAATGTTTTTGCATCCTTAAAGTCATAATTTAGACCAAAAAAACGTGTGAAGACTAATCAACTTAAATTGAATATAACTTGATGCAATCCTATAAATAGAGGACAATTTCTCCAATTACTTCGAAGCAAAATATATTTAGTGTTTTCCCTCATATATTACGTACAAAGCAAAATAATTTAGAGCTTTTTTCAATTTAATAGAAAATGGCCATTGAACGAATTATTCTTTTGGCGCTTATTGCAACTAGCCTAGTTTACATTGCCTCCGCCGTCCCCGGATCTGCGAGTTTCTATACTCCTCCTTATGTTCGTAAGTCTTTTTTTTCCCTCTCTTATAAGTATTTTGTAAAGTTGAACGACGTCTGGTTCTTTTAAAGCTTGAATTAATTCATTTTTTTTTTCAAAATGGGGGTTAAAGGGCCTATTTGGAAGGATTTTGGCTCAATTTCGCGAGTTTCAGTTTAAAATAAAATGATTTTTGTGGTTTCGGTGAAACATTTGAAACTCATTTGGTTAGGTTTTGGATATTTGGTTTTGGGGAAAAAAAATAGGTGGTAGGTGTCAAATCAATGCTTTTTATAGATTTTGGGAAGAGAAAAATAGGTAGTATATGTCAAATCAAAATTTTACAGGTTTCAAGAGTTTGAGTATGAGTTTCTAAATAGGGTTGTGATGAGTTTTACAGATGCAAAAACTAACACATTCACGTATACCCAACGAGCTTTAAAAGTGATCATCAATATAAATGAACATATAAGATTATCATTTGTTAATGATCTATATTGATTCAAGTTTGACTCAAATCTCAAATTTATATAAATATAGTAGTGTATGTTGCTCAAATGATTGAATTACAACGTTACCTAATTAACTTCATGATATATATATTATGGGTAGCTAATAATTAATTAAATAAAAAAAAAATGGTATCGTATTCGTGTAGCGTCTTCATGCTATGGGTTCCAGGAGCAAGGCGTGATGATAGCAGCAGCCCCTGCTGGAATATTCAATAACCGTGAGGCATGTGGAAGACGGTACAGTATCCGGTGCACTGGACGCACCAATCTAGGCGTGCTACAGCCATGCCGTAACGGTGCGATTACGGTGAGGGTTGTTGATCTTTGCCCAGGATGTGCCGCTAATCAGTTTGATCTTTCTCAAGAAGCTTTCGCCATGATTGCTGACCCTAATGCTGGAAGGATCCTCATTGACTACAACCAGTAAGTAGTTAATTAATTAATAGAATTTTATATATATTCTATTTTAGAAAATATATATAGTTGGTCCTTCTAAATTTTAAGAAAATTATATTCTTATTCAAATTTAGTTTGGTCATACAAATTCAATCATGAGATAATTAAATCTACTACACATATCTTGTGATTGGAGAGTATTATCCAGTCATAACGTAAATATATTGAACTGGAGTATTATATATTTATCTAGTTATTAGACGCATGTATATAGTCTAGCCCGATCTACCTCAAAATTTTGTTGGGAAATTAGTCTTTTGGAGATATTATTCTTTTGAACTTTTAACTTTATTTTTTTAAGGTGAAACAATAAATATATAATTGAATCAAACATTGCATGGATCTCTAGCTCTTGTGCATTTACAATTCCATTTTTCTTCCTTTGTGCATAATATATATATATATTACTACTTTGTAATTAATCTGGTTCGATTTTCCTTGAAGCCCGCACTAATTAACAAATGTTGTTTGTGTCTTGCTTTTTTAATTTTGCAGGGTTTGAAGAACATTACGTACTATGTAGGAACAAACACGAACGTCAATTAAATAATAACTGAAAATAAGCTACTTATATGGCAGTTTCCTAGCCCTTGGAAATATTGTATCGTTTATATTAATAGTATGTAATAAGAGGCCGTAGCTGCCTCATTTGATTTCATTTTATGATGAACATTATATTATATATGCTACTTTCCAATTGAATGTATTTTATCTAAAACACATTAATTCGTGCTATGTGTCCTTACGTAGTCAAGTGGTGGAAAACCATTATCGATCACAAGTTTTAACATTTCAACCTAATGATTTACCATTATTTAATTTAATTACCATAGTTTTAATATTTATCTTATTGTTTTTCCAATGTCTAACATATTGATCTAAATTCATACTCCCTCCACATATTTATCTTCTTAATTATATCAGATTCATCATATTTTTAATCGAAATACAATTCTAATATTTCATGTTGGATTGGAAGAAATTCAAATTAAATTCATGTCAGCCCTAGCCCTAGACGGCTAGACCCTAGTTATATATGCTGGAACAGAGGCCCATTAACGTATTTTGAATATGTTGATCCCTTAACAGCTTAACTTACCCAATAGGCCCAGTTCCGAGAAGCAATAATAAATAAAAGGCAAAATGGTAAAAACGTTCCAAATTAATTAATTAGTGATTTCGAGTTTTCGTCCCGAATTATATTATCTTGTCGAATCTCATCCCATAATTTAATATTTTTTCGGAATACTGTCCCAAACTAATTACTATATTTTGTTTTTGATCACAAACTATATCAACTCACCGAATTTCGTCTCGTAATTTATCATTTAGCACAAATTTAGTTTCAATTTCTAATTTGATGAAAATGACGGTTCAATCTTGTAATTATTTTGTGACGAATTCTTCAATATTGTATAATTGTTCATGCTAAAATTTGTCACGTCATGACACGTAAGCAGCCATGTGATAATTTAACGGACACATGCGCAATTTCCGTCTCATAATTAACGATGGGACGATATTCCCAAAAAAAAAATTACGGGACGAAATTAGGTGAAGTGATATAGTTTGAAACGAAAATCCAAAATCAATGATTAGGTTGAGACATTTTCGGCAGCTTTACCTAAATAAAAACCTCAAAGTGCAATTCTCTCAGCAAATTAAAATAGCATTTTCAATTGTCTCTAAACCATTAAAATATGTTCGATTTATAAAGAGTTCTAAGATTAACTTTGTGCAACAACTAGAACTATAAATATTCATCAATATGACATTAAGTTAAATAATTATTATAGCTTGATAAAATCTTAATGGAATTGTTCAATTATTTTTAACGATAAAACTGAATTTGTTAAGAGCCATAATTATACCAAATGTGTTTTTCTCATAAAATTTGGTATGAAATATGTGAACTAAGATAAAATATGGTAACTGGTAAGGGAAGTGTAATTCTTGTATAAAATAAGGTGAGAATTTCACTTTTGGAATAATAAGTAATCCTACTTTAAGGTTACGGTACCATAACTTTAAAAACAATCACAGTTGGTACCACATACTAACTGTCCTCAACACATTTGATACTTGCGTCAATTTTGTATGGAAAATTTATAGAATTGGTCCTATAGTTATAGTCTTATAGATTGTTGCCAAACTTTGCTCCACATATTTTATGGTTGACAAATTTACCCCACAATTCACAAGTTTGAAGTATTTAAGTCTCAATTGCAAATATAATTAATTATAAATCCTATTTATAAATTTATAAATTTTAAATATAATAATTATCAAATCTCTTACACTAACTAGATTTTATAAATAATATATATAAACTAAATAATATTTTATAAAATCCAAAAAAAATATATCAATTAAAGTTACATATAACACATATAAACTAATAAGAGAGAATTTCACTTTTGATACCATAACTCAATCTACTTTAGGGATTTGATACCATAATTTTTTTTCTCGACACATTTGATACCATAACTCAAATCAACTCGACACATTTGATACTTCCGTCAAATTGGAAACAGAATTGTCACGTGATTGTCATGTGGCCGTTAAAACTTTGCACATTTGATACCATAACTTATGTTGACTGATAATTTTACCCCATAACATTTCAGGTTATCAAAAAAGCCCCACATCTCCAAATTTAGTGACGATTTTAGTCCACATTGTTGCAAAATTTCCAAATTGACTCGAATAAGACCACGTGCTGACCAATTTAGAACTTTACACATTTGATACCATTACTTATGTTGACTGATAATTTTACCCCATAACATTTTAGGTTACCAAAAAAGCCCCACATCTCCAAATTTAGTGACGATTTTAGTCCACATTGTTGCCAAATTTCCAAATTGACTCGAATAAGACCACATGCTGACCAATTTAGAAAATTTTACTTATTTTATTTAAATAACTAATTTAATTTATAAACAATATTAATTAATTAAATAATACATTAACATACCAAAATTAAGAAAATATATTCTTTTTAAATATTAAATTTATATAATAGAATTAAATATTTAATATTTATTAAAATAATAAATTATATAATTTAAAACTATTTAATATTTATTAAAATATTAAATATTAAATAATTTTAATTTAAAAAAAAAAATCCCCACCCCACCCACCACCTCCCCAGCCTTCCCCCCTACCCCCCGATTCCCAGGCCGGCGGTGGTCTGGGACAGAAGACCCAGGCCGGCGGCGGCCTGGGAATCTGGGGGTAGGGGGAGGGGTGTGTTAGGTGGGGTGGGGTGGGGATTTTTTTATTAAATTATAATTATTTATTATTAAATATTTTAATAAATATTAAATAGTTTTTAATTATATAATTAATTATTTTAATAAATATTAAATAGATTAATTCTATTATATAAATTTTATTTTTAAAAAGAATATGTTTTCTTAATTTTGGTGATAGTTATGTTAATGTATTATTTAATTTATTAATATTGTTTATAAATTAAATTAGTTATTTAAATAAAATAAGTAAAATTTTCTAAATTGGTCAGCACGTGGTCTTATTCGAGTCAATTTGGAAATTCGGCAACAATATGGACTAAAATCGTCACTAAATTTGGAGATGTGGGGCTTTTTTGGTAACCTGAAATGTTATGGGGTAAAATTATCAGTCAACATAAGTAATGGTATCAAATGTGTAAAGTTCTAAATTGGTCAGCACGTGGTCTTATTCGAGTCAATTTGGAAATTTTGCAACAATGTGGACTAAAATCGTCACTAAATTTAGAGATGTGGGGCTTTTTTGGTAACCTGAAATGTTATGGGGTAAAATTATCAGTCAACATAAGTTATGGTATCAAATGTGCAAAGTTTTAACGGCCACGTGACAATCACGTGACAATTCCGTTTCCAATTTGACGGAAGTATCAAATGTGTCAAGTTGTTTGAGTTATGGTATCAAATGTGTCGGGAGAAAAAGTTGTGGTATCAAATCCCTAAAGTAGGTTGAGTTATGGTATCAAAAGTGAAATTCTCTCAAACTAATAATATTTTTTATAAAATTTGAAAAATAAAATCTGTTAAACTTATTAAATTTTTTAAATTGAAAAAAAAATCTTTTAAACTAATTATATAATAATATATCCAAATTAAATAATATTTATTAAAAAACCTGATAAAAATATTTTTATAATTATATAAATAATAATAATTCTAATTATTAAATTTATTATAATTAAATAAATTTAAAAAAATAAAAAAACACTAAATCTAATTAGTTTTAAAATATTTATATTTAAATAAAAAATATTTATATTTCAGATTTTATATAAAATATTATTTAATTTATATATAAAATCTAATTAGTTTAAAAATTTAATTTATATTCTATATAAAATATTATGTAGTTTATATATATAATCTAATTAGATTAAGAAATTTAATAATAATAATAATATATAAAATTTATAAAATTTGTGAACTTAGGGGTAAATTTATCGGCCAGAAAATATATATGTGGGACAAACTTTGGCAACAATCTTAACTATAGGACTAATTATGCAAATTTTCTATCAACTTTAAGTCCGAAATTGAATTATCCGTCCAAAAATTGACGGAAGTGCCAAATGTGTCAAGAACAGTTAACATGTTGTACCAAATAGGACACTACTAGCATAACAGCCCTTTATCACAATCCACTTGTACAACCAGTAGAATATGAGAAAAATTATTTGAAGAAGTAACTTGTTAAACAGGTAATAGGTAACACAACTAAGTTTGAAAGCATTAAATAAGGCTGTACAAAAGGCTGTGAAGAAATGGGCTGTTATATAATCATTTTCCGTACCAAATATATATGTTTTTAAAGTTATGAAACCATAACGTTAAAGCAGGATTATTTGTGGTACCAAAAATGAAATTCTCTCATAACCTAATTAGTAAATTTGTTGTCCTTTGGATAAGATAATATATTGAGGATAAGATATTTGTAATTTGGGCTTACCAATTATGTCCGAATTATAAAGCCTGAGTTACTAAATCAATATTTAATCAGTGGTCAAACGAAATCGAATTGATAATAGGTGGTTGACTATATACTTAATAATAAGGTTTAATTTCCATAAACTAATATGATTTCATTGCTCTCTTATTAGGAGAATTTAAGAGAGCAATGGAATCTTATTAATTTCCACAATTAATATGATTCTATTGCTCTCTTATTAGGAGAATTTAAGAGAGCAATGGAATCATATTAATTTATTCATAAGAAATTAAGGCAAGTTACATTATACTCAAATAAATATAGTTGACATAAAAAAAAAATATATGCGTCATCGAATTTCAACTATAAAATGATGCAAGTTTCTTTGATTTCAATTAAACCCAATTAAAGAATATAAGATAAGCACTAAGCAAATGGCCTTGAAAGTTATCCTCGCAATTATTTTTGGAATTGTGGCAAGCTTAATTTCAGTGGTTTTGGCTACACCAGGAACAGCAACATTCTACTCAAGCTATGTCCGTAAGTGGCCCTAAATTATACATCACACTTATATATATTAGTTGTTTCAACTCGATCCTAAAATTGTAATTTTGATGATATATATCAAAATATGCTAGAGGGTAAAATTGTAATTTTGGTCCCATCGTGTCTTGTGAGATTAAAGTAATTACATGGGACAAAAAATGCTAATATATCTTAAGAAATGGGATCAAAAGAGCAAATAATTTAAAAACTTGGGGCAGAAAATAATTTTGTAAAGTTTGGTTTCCATATATAGTAACTCCACCAATTCATATATACTTTGCAGCATCTGCATGTTATGGGAACAAAAACTATGGTGTTATGATAGCTGCAGCAAGTGATCCTTTATGGCAAAATGGTGCTATTTGTGGCAAAACGTTCAATGTCACATGCACAGGTCCCACTAATCCGGTCCCGCATCCTTGCACGGGCGCGAGCGTGGTGGTGAAAATTGTGGATCACTGTCCTGGATGTGGCGGAACCCTAGATCTCTCTCGGGAAGCCTTTGCTCATATTGCTAACCCGGTAGCAGGGATTATCAAAATTGATTACCGACAGTAAGCAAAAATTTGAATTCATTTACTTTAGATTGAATGTTTGTGTGCATATATTCATTTATAAACATACACATTTTATACTTTTTTGTCTGCATTTTTCATACTAATAATAATCTCCTTTTTAATTTTTTTTTTTTTTTGGCAGGATTTGAGGAAGAAAAATTAGCACTTAGAAATTAGTGAATTTATACGTCATCAAATGTAACAACGGAGTATTAGTTAATATAAGTGTCATATGCTCATAGAATAACTCTTATATCGTATTTTTTACCGTTTCAATTTTCATGGAATAAAATTTAAATTTTGAAATCGAATTCAACATGATGTTTGATGTTGTTATAATTATTTTCATCAAAGAGTGGAAACGATAAAACTATTAGTGTATAGTATAAAACCGGCCCAAATCCACTATACTGTCTTAGACTTCACAATTTAAGTAACATGATGAAATAACATTTGACTCAACGATTGAACCATTAGACCCAGAAGCTGAACAACTGAACAATTAGTAAATTTTGTCAATAAGTTTATGTCTATGGCAAAGCTGAAGACCCAAATATTTTAAATGGCTTAAAATATTTATGGGAATATTGGGTGTATGTGGATGGATTTTGGCTCGATCTCACGAAGCCGAAATCCTTTCAAATGAGTTTTCGCCAAACTCATAAAAAATTTTCAGAAACTCACACTCAAATTCTTCAAATTTATAAAACATTGATTTAACACCTACCACCTACTTTTTTTCCCAAATCTCACTAAAAAAGACATTGATTTGACACATATCACTTACTTTTTCCCCTAAACCTCAACATCCAAACTCAATCCAAGTGGGGTTTCAACTTATTCAAACTACAAAACCCAAAAATCAAAATCCATCCAAATAAAGTCTCAAATATTTCATCGAAACCATCCAAACCATTTCTTAAACCGAAACCCGTGAAACCGAATAAAAATCCATCCAAATAGACTCATTGTTCCTACATGGACGAGTTTTGACCCATTTTAATAATTCTCGTGAAATTGAGCCAAAACTGTTTTGTATAATAATTGAGCAAAACTAATAATATTTAATCATGTTTGCTTTAAAAATTCATTTTTCATACCATAATAATAATATAATATACCATAGAGTAGATGTCATACCACTTCTAATACCATAATAATATAATATACGCCAATTTATTATAAAAAGTGGACGGATTTTGCAAACGTAGTACCATCGTCAGTTTCTTGGACGATAAATCACCTAGGCGGGAGAAAAATGCCATGTGCAAGGCATTGTTCAAATTAATAGTATTTAAATGAGAGTAATGAACTAAAAGAATGAAAACACATGGAGTTCATATAGCTGACAAAAATAACATAGGGTCGGGGCTTTCTGCGAATTAGAAATAATATAGAGGTGCTTTTTAGTTTTGCTCCAAAATATAAATAAAAAATACCTCAATCATATAATTGAGACATTAGATTGTTAATTATTTTTATTTAATCATAGTATTATTGGCCAGGGTTTATGCAACAATTGTTCCATGGTAGAGGTCTTAACGGGATCAAGTCACATTTGAATGCAGTGGAGACGTGTTTATGAGAATGCATTATAAGACTATGGTATACGCATTTTCTAACATTAATTGAATTTGAGATAATTGTTAGCGTCTGAGATCCTACAAATGGTAGGTATCAAAATCAAGGTCACGAGTTTGATTCCTATGTGGAGGGGAGATTGTTGATTATAGTTCATGCAGCAATTATCACGTTGTTGAGGTTCTACTAGAACAATAGTGATTCTTCATAGCAGCAGTATTTCATTTCTGAAATAAATAATACACTTATATAAGTCTATGACACTGCTTATTTATTTAGAGTAGTATGTATATCTATATCCGTACTCCAATATTCTTATTGCATCTTCAGAAATACTTCAAACCCTGAAAAATAAATGAGAAAAATAAGAATTGTAACACGTAAACAGCAGTTGCAGTACTAATGATAAATAAAGTTCTTTCTACAAATTAAAAACTTTAGCAATAAAAATTGGAATCACAATCACAAGTATAAAAAAATTACATAAACTGTTAGTTATGCTTCACGACTTAATAAACAATGCAAAAACACATTAGGAAAAATAGATATTAATAAATAAAATGCACGTCACACTTACTTGTCAAATCGAATCTTGATTTTTCCAGCATCAGGATTTGCAATAATGGAAAATGCCTCTTGAGAGAGGTCGATGGTGCCGCGACAACCCGGTGGACAATAGTCAACAATTCTTACGACGACGCTTTCACCGGTGCAAGGGTGCGGGACCCCTTTGTTAGTAGCTCCGGTGCAGGTAACTTTGTATCTTCTTCCACACGCGGCCCTGTTGTTCCAAATTGCGTCACTAGCGGCCGCAATCATGACACCGTCGTCTTTGTTGCCATCGCATGATGAAGCTGAAACATAATTAACAATAATGTCATACACTGACTGAAAATCAAATTAAATTATTTGATATTTTACTAAAGCTCGGTCAACAAATTAAAATTGAATGCCATCATATATTGTTTATTAACTTTTATAATTTGGTCTTCACTTGCTAATTAAATAAATATATAAGACCATCTTCAAGCTCCGGGGAGTCTCGGAGATGACCTTGCCCCCACCCCGAGCCTTGCCTGGTCGTCTCCAATGGCAGGGCTACGGAATGGAACTAATTCCATTTTTTTTCCTTTGTCCACTCTCAACTATTAGTGTTATAGTTTTAATTTTTTTAATATTAATATTAATAAAACTAATATTTATTTGTATCTTGTAATTAAATTATTAATTATATTAAAATATTTAAATTAAAGAGAGTAAATAATTAATCGACTTCAAAAAGATTTATTAGTCCATATTTATGCAAAATACGGTTAACAATGAATGTAATTGTATGAATTTACTTTTCTTGTCTATTTTAGTATGTATTTAAATATTTAATTTAGATTAAGTATTAATATAAGTTATTTGTATAAGTGTTTAATTTTATTTTTAACTAATTCCGTATTTTTTAAAAAATAAAACCACAACCAATTAATATTGTAGTTAAATGTTTTTTTAATTACGGTTAAACATATTAAAATACAATGGGCTATTTATTTATTAATGATTTGTCCATAAATAAATTTTATTACTAATTGTAATAAATTATTAATGATTTTAATTATTAAAAACCTAATTTTATTATATTAAATAATCAAATTAAAAATTGGTGAGTACATATATTTATTAAATACTAGTAAATATACCAAATAAATTTTATTAAATAATTCAATTCTACATATTTAATTTAATTTAATAGAGAAATTTAATTTTATTAATTATTTAAGTTTATATATTTAATTTTCCTATTTTAACTTAATAAATAAACAATTTAAAAGAAGAAGAAAAAAAGAAAAAAGGATCGCATTCAATCAGGGGATGCCAAGTGGCGTCCCCTGACTTAAATTGGGAAGCGTGAAATCATGCGCCCCTTCCCGCCTAGTTCCTTAGCTTGCCCCGACCCCTCTTCCGCTGGAGACGACTCCAGCAGCCCACTCCGACCCCATCCCCAGCCCGGACATCTCCATTGGAGATGGTCTAATATATACAAAATATTTAGTATCTTGAATATTATGAAGATTGCCTAATATATACAAAATATTTAGTATATTGAATACTGTTTAACTCGATTAAAGTAAGTTTAAGTTTGATTCAATATTCAGACTAAATCCAAACATAATCTTGAACTTCTATAGCATGAATTTTGGTTAACTTATTTTTTGACCTTGTTATACGCTTACTAATTAATAATTAGCATCATAATCGAGTACTTATTTAACAACAATATAGCATATATATATATATATACGTAGAACAATACTCACGAACGTAAGGGGGTGTATAATAAGTAGCAGTTCCGTGGGCGGCATATGCAATGGAAGCAAGGCTTACCGCCATGATCACAATTATCAGAAATCGCATTGTGTCGTATATTTTCATTTTCCTTAATTTCCTATAATTTAAGAAATTTGATCTATGTATATATATTAGTGGTAACACATGATGATAATGCTACGCCTTTTTATAGACTTGATCAAGATTGAAAAGGTTCAAGTAAACCCTATTGCAGTAAAGCGACCATTATTAACATTTTGCATAAATGACATGGAATTTTGTACATATCCTAGGAGTTTCGGGCATTTGTCCAAATAATAGGACAATATCTAGAAACGAATAACTATATTGGATTAAAGAATTTGATTATTAGTTGCATCGATCCCAAGTCACCATCTTGTCGAAGTTAACTATGTTTTACATCATTATCTAAGTTACTCATACTAGTAAGACAGCCATTAAAGTTTACAAGTACAACATAATAATATTATTCAATCAACTTACCAAAAAAAAAAAAAAAGATCTCAATCTAAAAGCAGTTCAATGCTCTTCGCGATCAATGTAAATTCATTAAACATCAAATTCAACTTGTTGCAATAGACGATTGAGTCTAGTCAGCTATGATTGGTGCATTATTTGCAATCTCTATCCGCTAATAGCAACAATTAATCATACATAAGAAAGTATATAAAAAAAGACGCCTCGTGCTTTTTAAAGGTAGATTTTGCCCTCCCGTTTAAATATGTTGGTGTCTAACAATCTGTGTACTTAAATATTTCGATCTAACACAAAAAAGAGTGAGACTTACTTGTATCGAAATCAAATATCACTTCAATCTTTACGTAAAAAGCAAGGAAATTAGACTGGGGCTTGCCGAAACAAATTTCCTTAAGACAATATTTTCGGGGCTGTCACGGTGCATACAGTTTGATTCTCGGTAGTCTCCCAAGATACAACAGTCTGTTATTCATTATTTGCACAAATAATGAACCCACGGCGAACCGAAACAAATAGAAAATTCAATATAAATTTAAAGTTGAGATGAGAGTAATTTTTTGATTATTATCTAAAAAAGGATACTTAATTGGCCAGATTAAGTCTCCTATTTATAGACTCAAAAAATGTCTTTTCGCAAGAGACACAATATTTTGATTGTACTGTTTCGATCCAAAGGGTACCTCTTCAGATCGAACAGACACGACCCCTTACTCTCAACTAATTTTATTCACATATAGAATATAAAATCCAACAATCCCCCACATGAATAAAATAGTTCTCCTGGTTCAATCACATAAGACATATCATGTCGAAATTTCTTTAGGAATAATACCGCATGGAGATAGGTGAAATATTTCATCTTGAACCTTCCCTAGTTAAAGCTTATCGGATTTACTTAGCCAATCGGTGAAATATTTCATCTTGAACCATCGGCTGTTTGTGTAAACCAAGACAATAAACTTAACACAGTAATAAACCGATTTGTTTCAAGTTCTCGGTTGTGTTCGTTTTGGCCCTGAACATATTCTTGGTTATGCGAGTGCTTTAGAGAATTACAGCCTATAAAGAAAATCTCAACGAGCCGACCCAGCTCACACTAACATAGGTGACCGCATCTATCAAGAGTATCCTACCATACTCTACTTGTTTTGACAAGATATAGACGTCGTTAAAATCATTTGCTTAACCTATAAAATAATTAATGTGGTAGGCTTGCACTTATTGCATCATAAGAATGAGATAGAGTTATACTCTTAAGTGCTTTCTTTTAAGTTAGCCAAGACTGGTTGTCCTATTGAACCTGGTCTGTGGGATCTCCAGTCGCCATGTTAGGTTTCCATACAAGGTAACTTAGTCTAATTTGGCCTTTAAGCCCATTCCTCTCGATGCACATACTACTCTCTAGATAAACCTTTTAATATCCGGAATCAGGATTATCTCTTGACTTCTAAAAGTCCTTTCTATTTCAAAGTAGATGTCTCTCGGTATTGTATCAATGACAACGAATATGTCATGTCGTGACTTTACCATTATACATAGAGCTTGTTGAGCTCTGTGTATCACCGCTTGATTATCGCATTTTACGCATGACTAACACAATTTTTACTCATTTTAAATATCTTCCAAGAATTTTGTGAAACAACTCAAATTCTTCATTACTTTATCCAATGCTATGCTCTCTTATCTCATAGTGGATTGAGTTATATGCGTATGTTTGGAAGATTTTTAGGAAATAGCGGTGCCTCCAAAATTTGAATATATACCCGCTTATAAACTTTGATTCATCTAAATCAGAAGTTTCGTTTGCATTATTATATCCCTCATGGATCATTTGAAATTTTTTCAAATATAATGCACATATGTATGTATTCTTTCAAGATTCAAGCATTCTCAAGATTGCTCATGTATCTCCTTAGTTTATTAACCAAAGAGAAATGCATCCTAATGAATCTTGCTAAGATTGTTCATGTATCTCCTTAGTTTATTAACCAAAGAGAAGATGTCTAGCCTCTTGCATTTTACGATATATGCTTGACATCTAATTTTATGAGCATACTCAAATTGTGATATTCTATCACATTTGTTCTCATGAAGCATACAAGATATGAATTAAATAAAATTATGAAATTCCCTAATTTCATAAGTATTTAACTTAGACATCGTTCATCCACGTAATGTGCTTGAGATATTAATGTCATCACATGACCTCAAAATCATAATTGATTAAATTGATGTTTTTCATATCATAGTTAATATTTCTCGATGGATTTTATATTCACAATATTAGTCTCAAATATTAACATATCATTTGCGCATAAACAAACTCTGATACTCAATTATCCAGTTAGTTTATATGGACACACTTGTCATATTTATTAATATGACAGTCAAAATTTGTTAGTGACACTATCACATTTGCGTGCCATTATTTAGGAGCTTGTTAAAGGTCAATGAGAAAATACATAAGTTTCGCAAACTATGTTTTCTTTTCATTTAACAACGAAACTATCTGATTACTCCTTATAAATTTTCTCATTTAATTCACCATTAGGATGATAATTTTAACATCCATTGTATATATCTATTAGAGCTATTAACATTCAAATGGATGTTATCCTAATCGCTAGTGAATATAAGTCAAAGAAGTAAAATTATTTCTTTTATAAGGCAACTTGGCTACTCGTCTAGCCTAGTTTTTATCGATTGACTTATCAGATTTTTAAACTCTTGAACTTAGAAAGCCATCTACATCTAATTGGTTCACTCCTCGAGTTCTACCAATTTTATGAATGTAACTCGCTGTCAATCGCCTTTTTCCAATCCATGATATTGGAGCATGACATAATCTATTTATATCTTCGAGGTTAATTTCTTAACATATAAATTAGAATATTTGGATCAAATAACTTCAAGCTTTTGGCTCATATGTCTCTTCAACTCATCAACAAACTCATGTTGAAGTTAGAGATTGACCTCTTCTCTCAGAATAAAGTAATTTATAATTTAAAATAATTATAGGCTTCACAATGTAAACCCTCTAGATCAAAGTCAAATAAATATTTTCGCAAAATATTTTATGACTTTTAAATAAATATTCTAATCTAAAATGATTAGATCATACTTTTTATTCTAGCATAACAAATAATTTATAATTAAATCTAATTATAAATAATAGAAAGGTTTATGTAAGTAATAAATAATATTACTTTATCAGATTATAATATCAGTAAACCATACTTACTGAAAATAAATCTGAACCGAAAGAAAGATCAATTTATAAGAAATGATTCTCAAATCCTTCTTACATTCTCAATGATTGTTATATGTACGTGACTCGGTACACATGATTACAATCATGTCAGATTTAACTACCAAAAATATTAGCTACTACTATTTATCGCATAAAATAGTAGTAATTAATATTTTTAAGTTATTTTTCGGTGGTGAAATCGATGTCTGGCCTAAGTACCCCCACATTTTGAGGTATTTGATTTTTCTTCCCTTCCATAATACATATGGAATGATATTTAATTTACTTGTGTGAAACTCGACTTAATATGCGTTTAGACATTTAAGGAGTTTCCCCCCACAAGTTATCCGGTACATCCAAATTTATAGAATAATATTACCCGCACCTTCTTAGGTTTGATTATTCCGTTTAGCTACATACTCAATTGAATTGGGTTGAGCTAGGTGAATTATTTTTACGAATTAATCTCAATTGAACACATGTTAAATGAATATATCGTATTCACCCCTGTAACGCCCCAAAAATTTCGAACCCGTTTGATTGGATTTTTAATCCAAATTTATGTGCTACATTTTATTTTCAAAGTTAAGCATTAATTTGAACTAAAATATACAAATTAACTAAATCTTGTGATCTTATGAACTTTGATATAATTAAAATTTCAAAAGTTACTTTAAAATAAAATCAAGACCTTTTTGAAAATTTTTGGGCTTGGATGCACAAAAAATTTGTTTTTGTGGACAAAAATGTAAGATTTCAAAACTTCGGGGGGCAAGGTGTAATTTTGCCCAAAGTTCCAGATTTTTGCAGGAGAGTAATCATTTTCTCTCCTTGCACACACTCCTAGGGCTTTCAAGCATGCCCTTGGGTAGATAAACTCATCCACCTAAGTTGACATGCATTGGTGGAAAATGTGGAGTAATAATACTCCTTCATTATCATATTGTATGTATATGTGTATATACATTAAAAATCTGATTTCATAACCTAGTAAATATCCTCCTCAAACCTACATTATCTTCTTTACAACTTAAAAATACTTAGATCAAGAAAATAAGAAAGAGAGAGAGAAGAGAGAACACACTAGAAAGAGAATTTTCGGATTCTCACTACACAGCCTCGGTTTTCCGACCATTCCGCCTTCGTCCACCGTTGGATCATTCCCAAATTTTACGTGATGGTTATTCACACATGGGGCTACATATTGACCGTTCGGATCGTCATTTGGAACTCCCAAAGTGAATCGACAGCCATTGGAAAATGGTGAAAAGTAAGGATTTGAAGGCCTTTTTATGAACCACCACCGGAGCCGCCACCACTGCCACCGGATCTGCCACCACCACCTTCGGAGTTCTGGAAATGAAGAAATTTTCACCCCTTTCGTTGATTTGGGTAAAAAGACATCTATGCACGTGTTCTTTAGTCTTTGTGATATTACTTTTTCTCTTTAAAATATATGTTGAAGAAGTTTAGTTTGTCCTTGTGATAAGTTGTTGAGTTCATATGTAATATTTAGTGTGACTTGCTTTGGTTTTGTTTAAATATTTCTTATATGTTTGGATCTTGATTTCTTTTTGTAAGAAAGTTGATGTTTTTATTTTTCTCAAAACTTTGGGGTATTTTTGAAAGATTTGAAAAGTTGAAGGGCTGAGGGCTGCAATTTTTATTGGGAGTAAGATGGACTAAAATCTAAATTTTTGTTTGATATTTGGTATAAATTTACTTGAAAAGCATTTGTTTTAAAGTTTGGTTAGAGGTTTTTTGCAAAAAGGTAGTTTTTGAAACTTTTGGGGTTATTTTTGTAAATCTAAAAATAAGGGGTCAAATGCACTGTTTTGTCACTGTTTTTACATGGTTCTTTTATAAAATCTTGATTTATTGATTTGAAGTAGTGGTTTATTCATTTTAGTTTTTAGATTGAATATTTGTAAATTTTTCAAAGAAAGTTCATAATTAAAGAACTTTTTGTTTCGTTTGTGAAAAGTTATTTAAACTTATTTTTAATCTCAGTTTTATAGTGAAATTTATGCTTGATTAATTTTAAATATTTCTTAAATGCGTGGATCTTAAATTATTTTTCAAGAAAATTGGTTTGGTTAAGTTTTCAAAACTATGAGGGTGTTTTTGAAAAGTTTTAAACTTGTGGGGTTTTTAAAGCTTTGATTTTTGAAGTAAAATGATATTTAATACTTTCATTTGATTTTCGATATGGGTTTAGTTAAAAATCTTTTGATTTAAAGTTTGTTGCAAAAATTTTCGGAAAAATGGATGTTTATAAAAGTTTAGGGGTTGTTTTGTAAATCTGGAAAATAAAAGGAAAATTTTGCTGTTTTGGCGTTGTTTTATGAAATTAGAATTTTGAGTTCTGAAAATAATAACTTTTAAGTGGAGTTGATGTCGTAAATTTTAAACACTTTTGTGCGATGTGTTAGTTTAGGAAATCCTTGTGTAGGATTTCATTAGTTACGTTTTAGTAAGATTGTTAGATACATTCTAAGTCGTATACGTACTTGCTCAGGTTTCGGATACGCTTCATTTGTGGAGTTTTAGTCGCTATACTAAGCGACAAAGGTGAGCGCTGTGTGTTTAATTTGTATGTCGGTCCGATGTGCTTGTAGATCGAGTCCAAACATGCACTTAGGCTCTTAATAATCAAAGCATGAATTTTGTTCTAACTTTTCTTGCATGTCGTCACGAATAGGTTGACTTATTAGGTCAACATTACTCGCATGAAATCACTTAGCATTTCAACATGATTATCCAAATACATGGTACATCCGAATTTACTAGTTGCGAATATATTTTTCGAAATTATTATGATACCCAAAATTTCATTCGATAAGTTATTAAATATTGATAATATGTTAATATGTTTGATATGCTATGTTCCGTTTGTTTCTGATTTTGTGTGGGCCCCCTTTTGATTGGTATATGGACCCGATGCCAACCTGGCCGGCAAGGGCCGGCAGGATTGTCACGGTTACCCGTAGGCCTGGCCTTACAAACCAAGTGGGGAGGAACACTTGGGGAGTAATGACGAACTCCGGCAAAGACATGTCGATGCATTTTTGATAGTAAGGTCGCTCCTTACTTGGTGAGTTTGGATGGACTTTGATCAGACTGAGGATGGAGGGTAAGTGGAGGACGGCATCAGCATTATGTGAATTCCGTGTTTCTTCCGTCTTGAATATATGTTTATTTGCTTGATAACATGATTATGTTGTATAATATGTTGCATTCACACATCACCATGCAAATTCGCACATAGCCTCACTAAGTTGGACGATCAACTTATGCGTTCTATGTTTCACTCTTTTCAGTTTCAGGCGTTCTGGAAATAATAGTCGGGTTGCGGTTAGGTCATCACGGTTGCGGTCCCACCCTAGTATTCGGGAGAGTAGTAATATTTTGTGATCGATTTATGCTCTTTTTCGATTTTGTTTAAAACCTTGCTTAGACTATTTGATTCGTTAAAGATGATTTATATTCTCGCAAAAGAGACAAGATTTTCATAAATTACTTAATTATCTCTCTCGGTTGATTTTGTTCAAATATTTTTATATACTTTGATTAAATGCTTCCGCTTTAAAACCTTTAATTTATTGTTTCTTAAGAAAAACTTTTAATTTATCGTTTTCGTTTATAAAAAAAAAAAAAAGGCTTCGATGTTTTTAACGCTTTTTTTTCAAAATAACAATAATTTTTCGACCGTTATTCGACGGACCCGCGGTGTCGGGCCGTCACAACCCCCACAATTTGGATATAAGAGTTTTTCATTTTCTTATTCTATTATCCGGATTTGTATTTCACAAATGCTTCTTTTCGTATTTCGCAAATACATTTATTTCCTATAACTCAATAAATAGAGCAATAATATCTATGTGATCAAATACATTCTCAAACTCCACGAGTTAGTAATGATTTCAAAATCACAGTTAATTTAAAATTAGTTCAAAATTTGAACTCACATGCATGATAATTAGTTTTGCAAACAAATAAAATTATAATTATTTCACAAATAATTTATAATTATTTCTCACAATAAATTATCAATATTTTCTCAATAAAGTATTGATATTTTAGTAAATTATAATTATTTTACAAATAAATTATAATTACATTTACAAATAGATTTTCAATATTTCCACAATAAATATTGTTATAAATTATAATTAATTCGCAAATAATTATTTTCACAAATAAAATATTGATTTTGTAGTAAATACTAATTAATCATTTATCTCTACATAAAGATTATTAGTAATATAAGTCGCACTTATATTAATACACGAGCTATTATAATAACCCATACACGTATGAGATTATTATTTTGATGCCCATGACATTTTTAATTACAGTCATTATCTCATATAATGACATAACGTATGAATTACTTCAAATAACAAAGATTAGTGCACCACTAAAATATTGTACACAAAAAATAGTTCATTCATAAATATGAAAATGTCTTTCATTTTAGTAATTCCAAAAAAATTAGATATAATCAAATTTTGGAGTAAATGATTTGTTTGTATATTTAATTCGTAATTCATATGTAATAATTATAAGCATGACCAATATGTTAAATGAGATTTTCTTTTCATAATCTCCAAATGCTAAATCACACAATTAGAAATTGTAATCACAATAGTAATCGCTCAATTTGAAAGGTTATCATGATGTGGTCGATACCATTCAAATATTTCAATGACACTTCATTTTTCCCTCAAAAATGAATATTACACTTTGAATAATCAATATGATTTTTTAAAGTTGTGAAAACACACCTCTTCACATTGTTACGGAATTTAAATTTCTGAGACATACAAAATCTTAGAAACTGAATTGTCCTCCTATTATAAAAAGGCACCGATTCATAGATACGGCACGCACCATGAAATGCACCATTTCATTTATGAAGTTAAACGGCATCAAATTAGTTGAATCACCTTTTTAATCCATTACACTGGAAAAATGACTTCCACGAGATATTTCAATTAATTTGTTTCCCCATTTTTTGAAGTGGTGTGTTTTTGGAGAATCAAAACAAATATTGTTTTCAACACTCCATATGCTAAGAATTAGATGCCCCAAATCAAATAGCCTAATGAATTCCCTCCGGCAAGAGAAGAAAGGGAATACGACAAAAACATGGTAAGATGATTTTTTTTTATTAGGCCTAATCTGACTATCGGGTTCCTATGCAGGGCCTATATTCAACAGCATTATTGGGCTTGGCTTTTTATTTGCAACACCTACGGGCTAAGGGTCCTGCAGAATTTGAAACAATTGGGCCTTCCATTGTAGGATTCCTTTGGGGCCCTAAAGATGATGCATGTCGGGCCGCTGCTTTGGGCTCGTAGCCCA
The DNA here is from genome assembly GCA_038501285.1 of Penstemon eatonii. Classification (NCBI taxonomy): domain Eukaryota; kingdom Viridiplantae; phylum Streptophyta; class Magnoliopsida; order Lamiales; family Plantaginaceae; genus Penstemon; species Penstemon eatonii. The sequence goes on from CM076713.1 coordinate 43,949,912, forward strand.
TTATTTTTTCATCTATAACTAAAGATGACAAATAGTACTTTGCTTTCTGCCCAAATATCTTCCAATGATTCTAAAAATGTTTCTAACATTTCACTAATCATCAAAATATATGAAGAGAGCAAAATTTAATCCATGTATTATGCATCAATAGTCCTCGTTGACAAGATAGTCAACCATAATCAATTTCTTGAAAAAAATCTTTCAATTAAGTTAATTCATACTAATCAAATTACATATATAAACAACGCTAACAAAACTTTACCATTTTTTTTTACCAAGAGGGTCGTCGTCCAATCTAGAAATCTACAAAATTAACACTCCACAAAAAAAAAAAAAAAATCAATGTAGTTGAAAGTTTATCATTCAAATGACCTGAAAAGAAAAGAGTACTTTTTGTATGATAAGTTAAGACAAATTAAGTAGCATACATAAGGTGTGGTGTACAGGTGTAGTAGTGTACAACTAAACTAGTATTATTAGTATTAGGTCATCATTGAATTGTATATTAACAGCAACAGACAACGGCTCGTATGGTGACATAACGCCAATATTAAATGTACCCTTTCTCTTCAGTTTGCCCTTATTCCATTAAATGCAACACCTTGTGTGTGACCACCTTCAACATTGCTATATATATATATATAGCCTATTTCATAATTTTCATAAATAATAAATTTATTCTTTTAATTATGATGTAATTTACTATTTTGCTTAGAAGAAAATATCATTGCGTTCTTTAGTAAACTTCGTTTCGAATTTTAATTTTAATGAAAAATGAACATAAATTAATATATAAAATATATAATTATTCTATGCTTGAGAACCGAAAAGATATTTTTCTTTTATTGGATAAGATGTCTCATCATGACTTGTATAGATTGAAATTAATGAAGATGGATATAAATGCTAAATAAATAAGAAAGTGGACATCAACTGACAAAGTTTGAGGAGGATCTCAGTGAACTGGTTACTACATCCTAGTTTTTTTTTTTTTTTTAGAGGAAGAGGATTTAATTTTGATTAATATTATGGAACATTATTGACTTAATTAGAATAGCGTTATAGGTCACCAATCAATTGATATAAGAAATAATAACAATTCCATCTAGCTATATTAATTAATACTCATTACTGTGTGGTTGGTTTGATACTTGATTTCAAACTCAACAACTAAATTTGACATCTTTGGCTAACTATATATAATGACTTGACTGATCCCACATTACATGATGAATTTATCTTGAAATGAACCGAGGATCCAATGCTAGCTAGGAACTATATAGGATTACATTGAACAAATATTCTATCATTTTTATTCATCAAAATCATGATTTTAAAACGAGATTTTCATGATTAAAAAAAAAAAAAGATACACGAGATTTACATAAATGTTTTACAAGATTCAAATAAATGCTCAAAACTAACTAGGACAGATGTTAGCATGCAACTTTAATAGTTCACATGTATCAATCATGGCAAGTATGTACTCTCCTTTTTTCTTTTTTTTTTTTTTTTGGAACGTCCAAAATAAAATTTATTTTCTAAAATATATCTTCATATTTATGGTTTTCACTTTTACACTCCATACCAAATAAAAAAAAGGATGAAGAAAAGGGGAAAGGGGAGTAAATCTATAGACATGCATTTAGATATTTGTGTTTATCAGTTATTATCATTTATCTTTCTCAAAAAAAAACCAAAAAAAAAGGCATAATCATTTATCAACAAGTACTAAATATAGTGGAAATGATTAGTTTGACAAGAAAACCCTCTGATGGAGATATTTGCAATATAATGTGCCTTGTTTTAAAAGGAAAATTTAATCCAAGATCTGAATATTATTAGAAAAACCAATATAATTAATTTTGTTTGCTATTTCCACATTGTACATATCAAATATCAAACACAACAGTAAGTCAAACCCCATAGAAGATATGGGAAAAATCATTCAACTTTAAGCATCAAACAATATTAGAAATAAAAAATTAATGATAATCCAATAGACAAACTAAAAATACAAGAACATATTTTGTGAAAAGAATAATAAAATATATGCTTCACTTTGCTCTGGACAAAGAAGCAATTTCACACTCATTTTTTCTTTTTCTTTTTTTCTTTTTTTTTTTTTTAGATGAATTTCACACTCATTGTCTACTAACAATATCTCCTTCAAAATAAAGTCTATATCTTTTTTCTTTTCTTTTTTTCTTTTATCCTCTTTATCCATTTCTCATGTAAATACCTATCCCCTACTAATTCGCAACAAAGAAACTAAAAGTCCAAGATTAAAATGTATTAAAACAAAATGCAAAAGATACATCTAACTAAACATTGCTTGAAAATGTTGAATGAACAACCTTATTTTGCCTTCCCATGATCCAAAGAAGTGTCCTCCTTGCAAGAGATGGTGGATTTGATTCAGAATCCAAACTATTAAAACTTTGTATATCCTCACCAAAACCAACTTCACTCCCTCCATTTTCCCATCTACTCATGTCGATTTCCGATAATGCTCTCCTAGCACCAACACCACCATTCTTGTGCTTCGGCTCACCCGTACCTTCCGTGTCCCTATGCACAGGAAACCGAAACGAGTACGCTCGTCTAGATTCCTCGACTATAGCTGCATTAGGCCTATCCTTCTTTCCCCTTAACCAAATTTTAGACACCGAAAAGCTTTCCCTCTTACTATCATTTCCATGACAAATACTACTATTATCAAGAACCTTAAAAGATTCAAAACCATTGAATTCCCTTCTTGAATCACATCCACATTCAGACATAGCGAACCTATGACCAGGTGTCAAGGGCAAATTAGGCTTTTTACTTATTTGTTTCTTCATTGGAGTATTTCTAATGGGTACTTGCAAAGATGACTTTTCATCCATTACATAAGCAAATGACCCCATTGAAAAACACCTTCTTGTACTTGCATCATTACTTTCACTACAATTTCCTTCACTTCCACCATTAGTATCAACATTTCTAAATTTCCCAAGTTTCACAGACACAACTTTTTCAAATCTCCCCTGATTTTCATCCTCTTTTTCTTGAACAATTTCGCCAGATTTTTGCCTAAAATCATCATCAAAATGAATAACACCCAAATGGGAATTCTCTCTCTCAGAAATGTTAACAATCTCTCTTGAACTCTCACTACTACCAGATTCAAGAACATGAACTAAAGGCGAAAAGTTTCTATTTTGGGAATAATCAAGAATCAAACTTGCTCTACAAAGAGGGCAAGTTGAGTGAGACAATAACCAAGTATCAATACATCCCATATGAAAAGCATGACTACATTGAGGCAACAATCTAAGTTTATCTTCACCTTCAAATTCACACAAACAGACAGCACAATCAAAAGGGTCTTTCACACCTATAATAGCTTTGTAATTGAATACAGGTAGGGTATCTATAAAAGACTGATCTACCCCTGAATCATGTAGGTGAAATAGTTGCTGTAACTGGCCTTGAAGGGCAGTGACACTGTCAATTTCATCAGGATCTCTAGTTGGAGGTCTTAACAGAAATCTTACAAGAAGATGAAGTAAACCAGAAATAAAGAAAATTATTGCAAGGATTATTATAATTAATAGTATACTTGGGCTTACCTTGTTATTCAAATTGAAACCATTGGATTGAGAAGAAGAGAGAGAGGGTGGAGGTGGTGGAGAGAGAAAGTATGGCTGTTGAGATGGAGAAAGAAAGCTTCTTTCTTTGATTTCAAGAAGAACCCAGTTCATATTTTCTTGAAAAAAATGGGAAAATATTGTAAAGAGTGAAGCTTTATAGCAATATTTTCACTCACATGGTAGAAGGTGTCCCTTTTGACTAAAAAGATTTTAAAGAAAAATGGCAACGATGACAACTTGCAGAAAGCTTTTGAAGTGTAAAACAAATTAAGTCAGATAAAAGGGACCTTTTAGTAATTTTCTTAACTTAAAAGGAAACTGCAAGGTCAAATTTACAGAGGAGAAGTAAATGTGATGCAGAGAAGGCGAAGATTTGAATTTTGATGCAATAAATCATAATTGCAGGGTAGCATTATTAAGTAAGCAGAAATTATGGCACTCAAATCTAATGCAAGAATATAAAAAAAATGAAATTTTATGATTTCATCAAATGTGGGTTGACTTAGAAGAAAGAACCCAAGTTCAGCAACCCCAATGCATATTTAAGTCTCTCCTAATTTAAAAAGTACTAATCTTCAGCTGTAAACAATTGATTTTGTTTATTTTTTCTTGGTTAAGGTAAATGTGAATACTCCCTTTTTTCAACTTCACAATCTTGTTTGTTTCAGTGCTTCTATTCTGTTCCTTTTTCATATCTGGTTCCATGAAAAGTGTCCCTTTTGTTAAAAGACAAAATTAGATGAGATGATTCTGAAAGTCAAACAGATTTTAGGAGTGAAAATTTGGAGATGAGAAAGTTGGAAGATTTTGAGGTCAATGTGAGTGTTGCTTGAGTGGACCCCACATAGCCTTTTGCTTAGCTTTTTGTGCCGCCTAATAGATCTTTTTAGTAAAAGGGTATTCGTAGGCAGAAACAAAAACCCACATTTATATAAATTTATATCTTGAAACTTAGTGATATTTTTTTTTGGTAAATAAAACTTTATTGAATTTATAGACACACTTTTCAAAGTTTTAATTGTTACAAACACTATTGTTTTCACTAAATTTCATTAAATAATTAAAGTAATAAATCTTTTATCCTTAGAATTACTGTTAAATTTGTTTAAATATGAAAAATTTAAAGTTCATTGTAATATAATTGGTTTAAATTTGTTATTTATCGTTGAAAGTGATAATTAGATAATATTTGAATAACTTAGGTTTATTTTTTTGTTTGTAGTTCTATAAGTGAAAATATTATTTATTCTTAAAATCTACACAACTTTAAAATATTATGAGATACTTAGTACTTCAAAAGTAAATAAAAGTATGTTTTATAAATAATCTTTGTAAAATATTTTAGTATAGCTGGTGTAGTTGAAATAAAATTACAATAATTTTAAAGCTTTTATTTGTAAACATACTTCTTCAGGTGTAAAATTCATTACAAACAAATTTCTTCATCTCTTGTAGGTCATAACTCATGTGTGTTGATAGAAATAAAGAAAATGCTTTTGTTCGATTTTTTTTATCAGGGTGTAATAGACATATTATTCAAAATTTAATAGCAGAATATACATCTACAAAATAAAACTTAAAGCAGAGAAGATGCATGTTTTTTTTTAAAATAAAACTTAATCATAAAACGGATCAAGGTCAATAGTTACTGTTGTTTTCGGGCTATCGGAAACACAAAAACAATGTGGAGAATGAGGAAAAGTGGAATACAACCATTCTAATTACAAGATTTTCCCCATTTTGCTAAGTCATGGACGGTCTTGTTTTGGAGACTTGAGACTTTTTTTATTTTTCATTTAAGACAAAAACCAAAGATTTAACGAGCAAAGAGGACGTTAATTGTGCTTGACTATTCGAAGACGGGAGAAGGAGTGAAAATCAAAAGAATAAGCATGACATTGATTGAGTTACTTTGAAAATAGAAAACATTATGAATATTGGTTAGCCTCGGACAGTAAGCGGAAATAATTGCTCATCCCAATTTTGTCGAAGCAACAATAAAAATTCACCGGTAAAGTTCATTATTTTTGTATACTAATATATAATTACATTGAACAGTACAACAGTTTTAGTATATGGTTGCAGTTCCTCCAATGTTGTCTAATTGGCTTGATATGTCCAATGTTGAAAATTTGAAACCCTCAATATAAACAGATTTGTAATTTCTATTAATTATTAAGAAAGAGTAATTTTGAAATAGTATTTCTATTTAATTTCGGTGTGTATTCAATTAATTATTCAATTTGTTGTCTAGATCTAAAGATTAAAATTAATTTTGGATGATTAAACCACAAAAATTAAATCATAACCTTTTTTATTTCAGTTTTTTAGTGAAAAAAAGTATATTTATTTATAGAAATGAATGAGCCATAAGATTTAGATATAGTTGACCCGTACGTCAAGGTTTATTTGAATCGACAAAGGACTATTATTCGTCATCTTAAAAAAATTAATATTATCTTTTGAGGGAATTGAATTTTTCATGTCAGATTTTTATCCACTTTATTCATTAGGAACCAAATCTTCAAAAAATGTCACATTTAGTATCAAATCAAAATTGAATAATTTTTTCGCATTTGATTGGGTTTTAATGATGTGTTTTGGTATGCTTAATAGTATGCTCCAAATCTTAATCATAGCATGCTTATGTGCCCTATATCATATCTGAAAATTATTGTGGCATGATTCTTTGTAGATTATGAAATATGATGTAATCTTGATTAATATCCCGAAATTTTGTTAATTTTTTGTGGATTATTTATTGCGTTTCGTGAACTGAAATGTGTACCATTAAAAATATCTCGTCAAGAGTTTTCAGCCATATACATAACACAAAATTTGGCCTTTGTAACGAAGGAGTTAGGCCAAAAATCAATGGAGAAAAGAAATATGAAAAAAAGTCCTTCAATTTTGATATTAAATATCTTTTCTGAAAATTTGGTACCAAATCTCTAAAATAGGTAAAAGTTTGATATGAAAAATTCAGTTTTCTCGTTTATTTGTTTACTAGTAATATTATGGAAATGAGGTAAAAATTTATTATAGATATAAGAAGAGAGGTTTTTACTATTAGGGAAAAGTAAGGGGAGTTCTCTGTAATCTCATCGGTCAAAACTCTGGGGAGGTAATTTCTTTTTTTCTTTTTTGAGAAAATTCCTCGTTTTAATTATAGGTGTTCATAACGTACTTGGATCTTGCTCTTGTCCTTGTTTTCATTGTTCTGTTAATGAGCAAATAGGACAACCCCAAATTCAGGTGATTTTGAAGATCCAGATGTATACAAACCTAGCTAGTCGCTGAAAACACGATCTTAGGTTTCAACACGCATTAACAAAGTTAATTAAATGTTCATATGAACGTAGGACAAAGAAATGTTCTTGTGAATAGAACTCTCCATGCCTGATTTTGTGTATAATATATGCAATCCCAATGCTTTATTTTATATGGCTAGCTAGTACTCTATTACAATTCAAAGTCAATATTAGATCCAAATATTGAGAACAGTAAATGAGAGACATACATGGGGTTTTTTGCACTTTGCACCCTGAAACATGGTAAATAGACACTTTGCACTCCCGAAACATAGATTTAGAACTTTGCACCCTCGAAATATGAAAAATGCAGCACTTTGCACCCTCTTTTATTTTCAAGCAAAAATTCAAGGGCAAAATAGGTAATTCTATGGTAGACTCCCCCCCCCCCACCCCTCCACCCCCCCACCCAAAATAAAATTAGCACTTAACACTCCCTAATTAAGAACTAATTAACAACTTGCACCCCCGAAACACAATAAATGGACACTTTGCATCTCAAAATACAAAATTAACACTTAACACCTTCAAATTAAAAAAAAAAACTCAAACCCCTCATTTTTTCGGGCAAAGTTGACCATTAAGGTGAATTTTTTTAAGGCAAAATAGGTAATTATTTATGGGTATTTGATATGTTGAAGTAGACAATGAGTCTTCGAGAAGTTTACTTGTACTTTATTTAGTTATTTATGATTATATTGTTGAAAAGAAAGATTGAGAGAGACATGAGTATTCGAGTATTTATAATTATATTTTGCAAAATTTAAGTGAAAAAATGAATCACCTATTTTGCGTAGAATTTTTCACTCCGGTAGACAACTTTGACGAAAAAAACGATGGGTTTGGATTTTTTAAATTTGAGGATGTTAAGTGTTAATTTTGTGTTTTGTGGTGCAAAGTGCCCATTTATTGTGTTTTGGAGGTGGAAGTTGGTGATTTGTTCTTAATTACAGGGTGTTAAGTGCTAATTTTATTTTGGGGGTACAAAGTGCGAAATTCTCAAGTTTTGAGGGTGCAAAGTGTCAATACTATTGAATTACCTATTTTGCCCCTGAATTTTTGCTTAAAAATAAAAGAGGGTGCAAAGTGCTGCATTTTTTTCATATTTCGAGAGTGCAAAGTGCTAAATCTAAATTTTGGGGATGCAAAGTGCATATTTAACATGTTTCGGGGGTGCAAAGTGCAAAAAACCCACATACATGTCAACTTATCCAAAAAAATAAAAATGCTATGTCGATTGTCAAAATCTAGATTAAGTTTGAGATTCTATGTTTAGATTATAATTAAACGGAAGTCTAAGGTGTTAGCTAGTCTAGTTCTTCTTTTTCAATATTTCCTCCGTTTCAATTATTTTGCTCATTTGGTACAGTTGATCAGTCAATTTGATTAAATTTATAAAAATTATAATTAATAATTTAATTAATATATATAGTTCACTAATAAATTGATATGACACCATATATATTAATATTTAAAAAGTTTAATACACAAATAAATTATAAATAATTTAATATGATAAATCACTTAAAAAATTGAAAAGTTTGATCGAATACTATATCAAGGAGAGCAAAATTAATGGGACAGAGGGAGTATGTTGTAGTATAAATTAATAATTTAATTGGTTAACTGAATTGATCATGTCATAATGTAAAGATGTGCTTATTTATTAAAATAAAAATGTAATTGATTTGCAACCTTTCCCTATTTTCCGCATTCTTCTTTTATGTTCTTTTTATTGTTGCCTATTATTAGTGAATGATTGTCATTTTTAAGAGAGAAAAACACAGCACTTTTTCCAGCCTTCTTTCCACTATTGAAGACAATTATATAAAATATTTATCATAGAAATCGATAGTGCTGTATTGACAAAATACGAAAAGAAGGAAAATAATCTGACCTAATATATTATTTTACAACACACATCAAATAAATTACAAATAACGCTCATCAAACGAGACCTTTCAGCGGTTGACTTTTATTTATTGAGACACCAAAACAAGAAATAATTAACTTTGAGGAGTTTGATTACATCTAAATTATCTAATTAAAATGTGGAGTTTCTAGTCCTAAATCTTGCAATTGTTTGTGTTTTTGCTTAACTATGAAATCTCAGATAACTAAAAGTAGTACTGTCAAGTGTCAATCTATCATAAACTTGTTTGTAAACTATGCAAAAATGATTAAAAGTTAATTTTCGGTTATAGGTAAACTATGCAAGTACAAGTTAAAATGCGAAAAAAAAAATTAGTGTTTCCAAAAGTGGGTCCAAACTTACTTCGACCATTCTTTTTTACATTATCGTGGAGAACCAAAATTAGAAGTTAAACATTCAAACACTCTAAAAGTGTGGTTTGGCCCTAAAAGCTAAAAAAGTATCTTTATTAAGCATTTGCAAACATCTTCTAATTATAAACTCTATAAACTTTAACACTTATGAGAGCAACGATAAAGGATTAGTTGAGAGATTTTGAATCAGAGTTCTAGATCTTTGTTTGTCCTTCAAATATTACATACTGTGCAACACACATATGTATTCTCCAAATGACATATGTTCATATTTGTTTTGTTTGAACTTTTTAAAAGGTCTTCCTTATTGATAGGGATAAACAAAAACGATTTGTATATTATTTGAAGAATACATCCATGCATTGCACATCATGTAACATCTAAATTCCTCCTGAAAACATCAATACAAGACTTATTGGATCTTTGGCAATTCATACAAGGATGGATTATTGGAAATCTCCATAGACCAAGCTTATAAAACTTCAAGGGGTACGATATATCTATAATTCAATAGAGATAGTTATACATTTTTTTTTCTTTTAATACGAAGTTTTAGAAATATCCAATTGGAATTAAATGAAACTTCTAAATATTTTATAAGTGTGTCCTAAAAGGAGCTGTTGATTCTTCTTAAAAAGTAAAATAGTGGTAGATAATCACTAATATATGTTAAATTATTTATTGTATGTAGTATAGTAGTTTGGAATATATATGTTACGTTAGCATAGAAAAACACACATAAAAGAAATACCTAAATTATATCTTGCTCTAAACCTTCTCAATGGATTGTCGTGATCAATAAATTTTGATAGAAGGAAACAAAAAACATAAAAGCAATAAGTCAAATTTCGAAAATGAATAGAACCCTATATAAGAAAGTAGAGTACAAGTCCAAAAATGTTTGATTGTAATTTGTAATCATACTTGCGTGGAAGATATGGTAAATAGTTGACCATTGCCAGGAACATTTTGTTGCATGTTCAAGATGATTAATTATTGACCGATAGAGACTCTATCAATTTTTTTTATTTCTCTCTTAGGAAGATAATTAAATTAAATTTCACGTTTGTTCCATAATCAATTGAACTTAATTTTTCCAAGCATGAGGCATTTTTGATTGAAATGAGTGGGTCACTTATTTTCACGATAATTATAATATTTTATTAAGAACTTATTTGAACAAATCTTGCAATAATTTTAATTATTAATATAAAATAAGGACAGAGATCCTGAAATGAGAAAGTGGGCCTTCAAAAATTAAATTCCGCGTATTCTATGCAAAAGCTAAGACAAAATGACAAAGTATTACAGCTTGAATTTTCATATTATAATAAAGTTATATAATTAAAATAAAATAATCTAGTAAATAGTTATAGGTTTGAATTCATATTGTACGTAGTAGAGATTCATTCTTGCATATAGTCATAGAGAGTGCCGTACATATACAATTTAAGACTATATATAATATATTATGTAACTTGCATTTCATTTCTCTAGGAAACTTCTTATTCAGATCGGAATTTGACCGAATCCAATGTAACTAACTAACTATGGAGATTGAATGTAACTTCTAGAAGAATGACCAATCACAAAGCACCAATATATTTGTCTGTGGTTGGATGAGTTTGACCAAATCAGACTTAGACAAAAAAATTCATGTGGCCAGTAAATAAACATTTTTTCCTGATATGTTTTTATTTTTTTTATTTTTTTGTGTGTGTCTTTTAACTGCAAAGAAATGAGTTGTTATAATCAAGTCATAAATTGATTGGGTACTTATGAGTTATGACACATGTTAGGACCACATGATTTCATGAATGCTGTACTTGAATATTATTTCCATGTGCATTTGAATCTGGACTTATTTCAATCCAGTAAAAACTTAGTACTATGTCCCAGTGTTGATGGAAAAATATACTAGCTCTTTGATTTCCAATGTTTTTGCTAATTGATGATTAAAAGTTGTTAATATAATCAGCCCATAATGCTTCTAATGGACGCATTGGATCATTGCCCATATAATTTTAGTGATCACAGATCATGGCCCACTACTAGAACTAATACTAGGCCCATAGTTATAACTAAAATATGATGGACTCTATTTGGGCTGTGAATCTTTGATTTTGCTAGTCTATCTTGCAAAAGGAACTCTTTGTGAATTAATTTCTCCTATATCTAGGGTTGAACATTGATGCAACATATAACACATGAATATGGATAATTCTAACAGATATAAACATTTAGTTTTAGTTCAATAAGTGAGGTCATTTATCTTTATGTTAATCACTTTCAATCATTTAATCCTTACTTGTATATAAAAAATCATTTCTAGTAATTGCATAATTTTTTTAGGCACATAAGCCGAAGTTTGTTGTTTTAGGCTAGCTGTGTTAAGTTCCTCGTAAAATATTAAACTCAAAATATAGGTAAATACCTACTACAAGACTTATGTATTTGACAATAAAAAGATATACGGTTGGAATGTGTACATATATTTAAATGTATGGGGCTCAAAATATAACAGAAATTTTCTATCATGAATCAAAAGTTATTAGACCAAATAATGCAAATTTACCTTTTGGTCGCTCTTTTGGTTTTTAAGTTATAAGCCAAACCAAAAATATTCAAAATAAAAAAAACTAAAAAAATATATAAAAAAAAAGGGAGAGAGAGAGAAATGTACACTCTATTACAAATATAAATCTTATTTTCAATGACTTTCTTTAAAGAAAGAAAAAGCTTGTCTTCTGTATCATTTTTATCAGTGTTTTAAAAATTGGATCTGATCGATCTGTTCGATAGATAGTCAACTGTTAATTCAGTCTAATCAACCCTTCAAAATCAGTAATCTCCATGTTCAGTTCGAACAGAAAAAGCCGATAAAAGTGGGGAACTAGTTGACCAATTGAACCACTAGTTCACTTATAACCAAAAAAAAAAAAACTGGGATTTTTTACTCAGTCTTTTTTTACCCAATTTTAGATATTTGCATTTTTTTAATTAAAAAAAATATTGTGACAAAATCCATCCAATATTTTCTCTTTTCTATAAGTGTTTGTAATAAAATTATTGTTTTGATATGGCGTATATTATAGTTTGTATTATTGCTTTGATATTACGTGACCATAGTTGTAATTCATGTTTATTTTGATTTATGTCTATGATTTGGAAATATGGTGGTTTATTTTAGAGTTAATTTTTTTTTCTGTTTGAATAATGATGTGATAATTATTGTTTGAACATATTATGTTGGATTGTTATTTTGGATTTAGAATCGCATAATTACTTGTGTTTTGTTTTGTTTTTAATTACTTTGAAATGAACTATTGTCTATTAGTTGTGATTTATGAGATAGTATTTAATTCATGAAAATAACTTGAAGAGTTTTGGATAAGAAATGATTTTGATTTTTTTTTAAATCATTCACACCGATTGAATCAATAATTAAAACTATTAAACATATTCAACCAGAATCCAGTAAGGATATCGGTTCGATGTCCGCTCCAGTTTATAAAACTTTGTTTTTAGAATGTCAATACAAATAACACTGTTAATCCTATGACATGGTCTATAACATAAAAAGTTATATCTAGATAAATGAAAATTTTAGACACAAATATTATTAATGTTACTACTATTTTGCAAGCTTTCACTTTTGGAGTATTTCAAATTACTAGTCAAACTGTTTTTATTATTTAGAAGTTTCTTCTGGACTATATCCATGGATCAAAATTTGTTCAATAATGAAGTAATTTGATAAGTTAACTACTAAAAATTTTTTGAAGTAAAAATACTTTTAAATTCAGAACAATAAGAGAGTCTCAAGATAAATATAAAATTTAGAAACTACAATTTCTTTTTTTTATACACTCAAACTTTAGATGTTTTAAACTACTATGAAGATTTTGATCCATAACTATATCTATAAAAATTGAAACTCAAAATAAAAAAAAGGGGGTTAGACTTATATCCTATAACCGAAATATTAAAAATACGTGGAAAATAATTTTAGATCTAGTGTATTTGTATATGATAAAAACAAAATAAGAATTTAAATAGTCCAAGAACAAAATTCTAAAAAAAAATTGTCCGTGACAAATCATGAAAAGAAAAGAATAAACAAGATTGGAGAGAAATAATAACGAACCCTACCAAAATTTGACTGCCAATAATGAAGAAAGAAAGAATAATAATAATGCTAAGTGTCAACCCAATCATGAACTGCACATCCTTGAGCCTGTTGTTTTGAGGTTGCCGCGAAATTCTCTGTACCCTTTTTATTATTAGCCTAAACAAATTACTCCTACAAATGCAGCACATAAAAGATTAACAAATATATTTAGGGCCGAATATTAAGCATTACACCTCATTCCACGACAGATTTTTAGATACTTTATGAAGAGAGAGAGGGAAAGCAGAGAGATTTTTGGGGGATGATTGCCTGTCATTAATATTTGTTATTGTCGGTTAAGAAAAAAGGAAGAGAAAAAAAAACAACCCATTTTGGGCTGAGTTTCGTGGGGTGGTGGAATTTGGACTTGGCATTTACCAAACATGTGAATCTTTGATTATTGTTGTTGTCATTATTCTTTTCTGGATTTCCCTGAAATTTTGGAATCTGGGTGTTAGATATTCTCGAATTTGAGGGGAAATTGAGAAGTGGGATGTGAAGTTTTTGTTAAGTTTTTTAATTTTTTTGAAAGGGCATTCAACAATCTTGATTTTGAGGGGAAATTGAGAAGTGGGTATTTGAATTTATCTTCATTATTTCAATTTAGAACAAGGGTTTGCAATTGGGTTTGTAAGATCACTTTTTTATTCAATTTTCAGCTCTGTTTCCTTGGTCTTTAGGAGTTGACAAAGTCTTTTTTATTCAGCTTGTACAGGAAATCTGTCTTTATCAAGATAGAATTGTTTACTTTTTTGACATTTGAGAATGATTCTATACATTAGATGATAATAATTGGAGCTCATTGAGATATTTGACAAGTAGAAACATTGTTTATCTTTGGATGATTTTGTTCTGAGGAAGTATAATATTTTGGTAGAAAACAAAAAAAGAATGGGTGCAAAAAGGTGATATTGGTGAGACTCCTCTATTGGTTCAGAGATCAAGGAACCGCAGTTTCGTATAGAGATAAGCAATATATATGTTTGAGATTGTGGAAAAATAAAGGTTGATTCTGGATATAGATTAGAAGCCTTAGTTTTGTGGGATAGTGAAAATGAGATTTTTGAGTATTTTGGGGAATTCATTTGGATGTTCTGCATCTGGGGAACGTTTAGTATCAGCAGCAAGAGATGGGGATCTTCAAGAAGCAAAGGCTTTATTGGAGTATAATCCTCGCCTTGCTCGATATTCCACCTTCGGAGTTCGTAACTCTCCTTTGCACTATTCTGCAGCTCAAGGTCATGATGAGGTATGTCACATTTTAATTTGAGCTTGTGCGTGTGAAAAATGTTGAAATTAACTTGTCATAGAGTCTAATAATATTGAAATGGGGAGGCACTTAAATGTATTGAATCGCCGGCTTCCTGTCATTAGATTGTTTCCCTTTTGCTCGAATCTGGAGTTGATATTAATCTCAGGAACTACCGTGGACAGGTAAATATCCATGACTTAATTCTATGTTAAGTTCTTTTAGGCCATGTTTGGTTCTTGGATTTTAGTGAAAATGGAAATAAACATAGATTAAAGCCCAAAGTTCTATTATTTTACTAAATCCAAGAACCAGACATAGCCTTAATAACAGTCACTTATTGCTTGAATATAAGAGCTTTTTTCGCAAGAAAAGTAACTCTTCTTAAGGATTTTAATCTCGATTTGTGACAGACTGCCTTGATGCAAGCTTGTCAATATGGACATTGGGAGGTTGTTCAGACACTGATTCTTTTTAAAGCCAATGTATGGAAACATATCGTATGGTTTAATGTACTAATACCCTTTTTAAGAACATAAGTTTGTATAATTATGTTGTTTTATAGATCCACAAAGCAGATTATCTCAATGGGGGAACTGCACTGCACTTAGCTGCTTTAAACGGTCATTCTCGATGCATTAGACTACTCCTTGCAGATTACATTCCCAGCATTCCCAATTTTTGCAGTATTTTAAGGAAGAGGTCCAAAAAAGATGAATCTGTTTCAGATTTCGATGAAGGGTATCAAGAAATTTCATTTAATTATTTAACTTTTCTATATGAATTTTACAGTAAACTGAAGTTTCTTTGTTTATAATTATAGTGCACTCGATGAAGTTATCAATAGGCCTGCTGATGGAGGCGTAACTGCTCTTCATATGGCTGCACTGAATGGGCATGCTGAAGCAGTTCATCTGTTATTGGATTTAGGGGCATCGGTATCTGATATCACAGTGGAAGATGGGACTACTATTGATTTAATTGGTGCGTTAGATTCTTCTTTCTTTTTGCATTTATAATTTTTTGCAGTGTTGTACTTAATTATGTATTACAATGCATCATACTCGAGTATAATACTTGCTGATTCCAAGCAGTTATTTTCATTTTGTTGTGCTTGGTTATACCTTTTGCGACAAAAAAACAATATTAGTCTTTTAACTTTTGCAGGACGCAGAAATGGGACATTTATAGTTCCTACAAACAATTTACATCCTTTATGTTCTAAGTTGCCGCAATTTTAGTCCTCTTACCCGCAAATTTAGTCCTCTTACCTGTAAATTTAGTCCTAAATTCTCCGGAATTCAGATCAGTTTTCATAAATTTCTACACATGCAAACAAATTAAGACATTATACCCTTTTTGCTCGAATTATCAATAGGTATGGGGAAGAAACTGAGAAAAATAAGGTATTCTTTTCCCTCCAATTTAAGCTGATTGGCAATGTGACGCGTTGGATTACGACTGTGTGGCAACCAGAGGGATAAAATCCCCAATATGTTTGCTTGTGTGGAAATTTATGGGCATTGATTTTTATTCCGGCGAACTTAAGACTAAAATTTGCGGCTAAGAGGACTAAAATTGCGGCAATTTAAAACATAAAGGATGTAAATTGCTTGCCGGAACTACAGTTGTCTCATTCTCGCATACCTGCGAAAGTTAAAGTACTAATATTGCCTTTTTGACTTCCATTTGCTTTTCTTATTTTCTTAATACTTTTCTTATGGAATAAATGTTGGGATTACCCTAATTGAAATGTTTGCCTTTTTCCAATTTAAATGTATTTGAATACTACTAGTTTCTAAGTAGATGCACCACTTTTTGATAATTTTATTCGGCACACTCGTATGCCTTAGAGAATGTTCTTATTAAGCCAGCACAGCACTTTTGGACTATAAAAGATTCTTGATTTTAATTAGTGAATGTATGAGAAATCTAACTCCATATTTCGCAAATATGGTATACTAATCAGTAGTAATTATTCTTCAGATAACAACATTCAAGTGATGTAGCTCTTACATGTTTATAACCCCCGCATTAAATTTATTAATTCAAACGGTGCACTTACCCAACCTACAGGTGCTGGAAGCACGCCACTTCATTATGCTGCATGTGGTGGTAATGCACAGTGCTGTCAGGTTCGTATATTTCAATACTGAACAAATATATTTGTCCAAGGAAATTTGATTAAAACTATGTCTTTTGGCGTTTTTTCTTTTCAGCTTTTGATTGCAAGAGGTGCTAGTCTGGCCACAGAAAACGCAAATGGGTATGCCATTGTCTGGTTTTCATACGTATTGAGTTGCAACTATATATATATATATAGTCGTATAACGTTGGACATTTATGTTTTTCCATCTTACTTTGAATTAAGCAATTCTGCTGCTAACTTACTATTCGAAACTGCAAATTCATAGTTGGACTCCATTGATGGTAGCTCGTTCATGGCATAGAGATTCACTTGAGGATATTCTTACCCAACGACCTGGAGGCCGACAAAGACTTAATCCTTCACCATACTTATGTCTTCCTCTAATGAGCATTGTCGATATTGCTAGGTGAGCCAAATCAAAACCAAGTCAAATTCTGTTCTATAATTGATCTCTTTAAACAAACCATGTAAAATATCCATGAGTATCTATCGTTTAGAAACCTATTTTATCTATTTATTTTACTCAAAAAGTTCCATCTAAGATAAATGAGATCATTCTCTTATAAAATTTTCAGACAATGTGGATGGAGAAGCAATGATTCAGTGTCTATGTGCTTAGATCCATGTGTTGTTTGCTTGGAAAGAAAGTGCACAGTTGCTGCAGAAGGTATATTTTCTTCCAACTCACTCATCACTTAATGTAGGTAGTGTTTGCTACAGCCTTTGAAAACAGCTTCTTAGCTTATTTTTGCTGTTTTGCTAGAGGTGCTTTAGGATCTGCTTCTGTTAAAATAAACTAAAATAAGTTGATAAGCTATAATAAGCACCTCTAGAGGCACTTCTGCTTCACTTATTCATAAGTTGTTCGCAAGTACTCGCTCATCACCCTTATAAGACTGATTTTGTACATGTTGATAAAATGCAGGTTGTTTCCACGAGTTCTGCACTCACTGTGCTCTATATCTATGTTCCACAAACACCACATCTACCGTAGCCCATGGCCCACCAGGTTCAATCGCATGTCCCCTTTGCCGACATGGCATAGTTTCTTTCACTAAACTAGCATGCACAAGGCCGATATCTAAAGAAATGTCAAGAACGAGTCTATCATTACCCTTTTGCACATGTTCGACCGAGGACGGTCAAGATTTAAATTCATTGGAAATGCCATTTTGCAAGCCAGATATAGCTTGTGGTCGAATTTCCCCTCTTGGTTCTTTCCGCTCACTAAGTTGCCGTGTGAAACTAAACCCGGGACTTTGCTTGGGAGGTTCGGACACGAGTCCTACTAAGTTGGAAAGCCATAGCTTGAGGAACCAGTTGGTTAGATGTTCAACAAGATCAAGCTTTAGGCGCTCGACTTCTCAACACGAGGGTAGGAGATGGCTTTGTTCTTTTAATCATTCTCTGCCAGCAACTGGAAGCACCTGCTAACGATTTTGATGGAAAATCGAAGGGTTTTTATTTATTGTAAATATTTGTGGAAAAAAGAACACACATTGTTTTGTTTCTATCAGTTTAAAGTTTGAACTACTACTTTTTGTGACCTTAAAGGTCAAAATAGACAAGAATCTATCTTCTTCTATGGTTGTGTGATTACGGATTTGTATGGGAATAATAAGAACAAAAGATAATCTTTTTTGTTTTGATTTCTAAAGGAAATATTGTTTGTATAGTTTGACTTGTGAAGTGATATATTTGTAAAGCTTTATTATTTGATCAATGAAAAAGGTAAATGATCTAATTTATAATGTAGCATACTTTCTCTTCCAAACAAAATAGCTTCTCAGTTCTCAAGCTAGAGATAATGCATGAGATTTGCATTTTTGTATTCACTAAATTATTTAACATCATTTCACTATTTATTTGGGGTTCTCTAGAGCTTAAGCTAATTGAATTGGACCATTTTTTCAGTGAAATGGGCGGATTGAGAATGAGTAGGGTTAAAAGGTCATTTTCTCGGGTAAGAAATAGATCCGTACAAACAAGGTTGGGCCTGATTGGGCCACTGCCTGTTATATTTAAGCTTGTTTCCACCATACAATTATAATAATAAAAACATAAATTTAAATATTGTCATTTAATTGAACTTAAATAGATTAAGTGAAGTACACGTCTTATGGATTTGGGATTATGGGACTAATTCAGTAATTTGTAAAATAAATTTTACATAAATCTTAGAAGAAGAAAAAATGTCGAGTTGGGTTAAGTCAATGAAGTCAAAAATCCGAGTTGGTTCGATCATGAAACGTTACATTAATTTCTTTCTAACCAAGTGGTTTTTTTTATACACTTAACTCGTTCTCCCCTGTTAATTTTGTGATTTTGTTTACTTTGAATTCTAGATTTAGAATGAACACTAAACTTTTCCCTTAAAATTATTATTGCTAATAGTTGCTATAATCCAAGTTTCTCGTCTAAAAACACTATTGTTGTAAAATGTAAATGATTATAACATATATAGATATATCTATATGTAATTGAATTTGAAGGTAAACAGTTATCTGCAAGAACAATCAAAATGCCAATAAACAACATTGGAGAATGAAATCTCGGAAACATTACATCAGATTCAACTAAGTATATATATACCTTCAATTCATAAGTTGAGATTCAAACAAATGCAGCAAATAACTGAAGAAGAACATGGACAGGAGGAAAACTACTAAAATACAAAACAAAATATTCAAATTATTTATCTAAAATTCTTCTATTACATTCTTCAACGAGTGTAGTGGAACACACTACTTCATTTCATTACACTGAATGTTACAAACCCAAAGCTCAGAAGGAATAGTCAAAAATACAGAAAATGGGAGGTTTGAACTAGATACAAAAAATAAATACATAAAATAATCAAAATCCAGAACAAAATACAAAAAAACAAACAAAATAAAAGTCTTGCAAGGTCAAGAAAAAATTATTTAAAATTAAAAAAAAAAAAAAAACTTAAAAGCTCGGTTAGGATAGCGCCATCAAAATTATCATTTTTCAAACATTCTTGACAACTTCAAAAATATATTCCCCGACAAATTCTCCACAAAACATGTATCCTTGCAAAATGGCTTCAAAGAAAAGGATTGGTCAAGTGAAAAAGAAAAGGAGGAAGAGAAAGAAAAGACAGTCATGAATAGATTGATATATTTTTGAGTGTTTATTTGAAATGATGGAAGTTATAAAATCCTCAAGACTGATATCAAGTTTAAATAGACAAGAAAACATGGAATACAAAAGTGTACTCCTATATGTGTATGTGTACGTGTATTTGTATTTGTATTTGTATATGTATATGTATATGTATTTGCGTGTGTGTAAAAGTACAGAAGAGAGGAAAGTGGCAGTGATAATAATTAGACAGAACAAAACTCAATATCTCATCTGTCTCTCAACTCTGCCATATATCCCACATCGATCTTTTACCTTCTCAGTTACGTTATATGCGAAGTTTGAGAAAAAAGAGAAGATTGAAACAGTTGAATAAGAATGGTAAAGGGTTCTATTTGACTTATTAACTATTTTTCTATGCAGTTATTGTCTTTTTTGAGAAATTCATGATGACTCTGCTATGCGCTGTAGCTTTCAGGATTCCATTTATTTCAATTCATAAATAGAGATTATTATGCAGTTAAATCTTCATCTATGCTTTGTCTAATTTTGAAAAAAGTGTGATAATTACTTGTGATATTCAGATGCGAGATTTAAGTTCGAATCTTATTGAATTGAAGACACCACATTGAAGAGGGTCCGAACTGTAAATACACTTTTTAGTTGATAAAAAAAATGTTATTTTAACTTTTAAAAATTCCCTTGTGCTTTTCAGTCAGTGCCAAATACACCCCCAAGAAAATAGTGTGATTCAAACACGAAAACAACAAATATTTACATTTTGTTTTGACATGACAGTTTTACTCTTGACAGCGAAATACAATAACACCTCATATGTTTTGTCTAGCTCCCAAAACTCGTCATGTGTTTTGTTTTAATTACCAAACTCGACCCAAGTATTTTGTTTTAATCTTGTCATTATGTCAAAAATAAAAAAATAAATTTTACTTTGATCGAGCATGATAATTAAAACCAAACATAAAAGATTGTGAGAGTTAAATAACACAGAGATTTTTTTTAAAGTTAAACATATGGACTGCTTTTTGTCTTTCGTTCAATTACAATCATCAAACACAAAGCTGAAGTTTAGAGGAATGTATATATTAGATGGTACAAGAAATTCAAGTCCTATATGTTTGGCATTTTCCAAATTTATTTTCGGTTTAGAAAAAATGAGACAAACATATTTTCTACTTTATGAAATAAATTTATCATTTTTCAATTTTTCTAAACTACTATACCAAAAGCCAAACAAATAACAATTTTCTTATCTCTAAATAAAATATTTACAAACTCTAGTTTAATTTAACATAAAGTAACTCATCTCTTACGCAACTTATCTCCTATAACAAATATGATTTAACATAAAGTTTTACACATCCTACAACTACAACATAAAAATTTTCAAAAACACCTACACCTACCTTATTTCTCTAATTATTCTCTTAAAATCCAAACAAACAATATTACGTAAATTAAAATTATTTCACAAATTTCCACCACTTTTCCAACTACTTTCTCAAATATCAAACAAACTACCCCTGGTTAATAGTTGTGGTTGATTGAACTAATGCACAACTACTAAAAAATAAATAAAGATTTAACTAATGCAGTGTAGACCTTACAAAGGTACAAGATTTGAGATTTTGAATTATCTAGCTTAATAATATAGTTTCATAACTTGTTGTCCATTCTGATCTAACATGGAGTCATGAAAGATAAATAAAAAACACAATTTTAATTATGTTTACATTTTATATTAGAGAGTTAGCGGTGGAATATTAAAAAGCAAACTTAATAAGAGACATTCCAAAAAATATATATATATATATATATATATATATATATATATATATATATATTTACCAAGAAGTATGGTGACTTTCACATGTATTGTACATTTTTTTCTGAACCAGTTCTGAAATTCTGCAGCGTTTAGTAACAGGCCCCTCCAAAGCTTCCCTTGTTCATTTTCAGAAAAACTTCCTTTTATGTATAAGCAATATTGATTGACCTTTTTTTTCATACAACTACTCTCTGTTTTAATTTAATTTTCCTTTGTAAAATAAAGTCATTTTCTCTTGCATAGAAAAATTAGCATATGTATAGATATGATGATGACTTGCCTATTTTCTCGTTTTGGTGTGCTAAAACCAAAGGCTGTCTTATATGAATGCATAAATCAAAGAACATGGCCTGTTTGTTTGGAGTTTCCCAAAAAATTAAATATACATATTTTTTATTTTTTGAAATAAATTATAATCTCTCAATTTTCTCAAACTACTCTCTTGAGAACCCAAACAAACAATAATTTTCTTATCTCTAAACAAAACATATACAAACTCTACTCTGATTTGACATAAAGTAACTCGTCTGTTACACAATTTATCTATGATTTAACAAAAGTCTTAAAGATCTTACACCTACTTTATTTCTCAAACCACTCTCTCAAACTCAAACAAACAACATTACGCAAATCGAGATTATTTCACAAACTTCCACTACTCTCCCTAACTACTTTCCTAAACACCAAACAATGAGGCCCCATATCTTTTAAAAAGAAAAGGTAACATTAAAAAAAAAAAAGAAAAAAAGAAAAAAAAAACATTAATCATATAGACAGACCAAAAGATTAATCGACTTCAATATGAAGCTACTATAGAAATATTGAGTTAATAACAAAAGTACCCCTTGAGTATTCTTAAAAGACAATTTACTTCTTGTTCTTGTGATAAATCAAATGAGAATATACCCCACTATTTTTGTAAAAAGATGCCCACAAGGAATATAAAAATGGAGTCAAAGTTCTCTTTAGGCAATATCATAATAACGGAAAAAGTATTCATTTCGCAGTTGAAAGATGATAAAGTGAGGAGATTATGTTATTAATGGACGGTTAAATTGTTATAGCTAGTTTTGTTGGTATTTAACAATATGTGCCTCTATATGAATAACAAAATATTAAAAGTTCATAGAATATAAGTATAACACATAATTTACAAATAATTAAAGTATGTAAATCACACTTATTTGATTGGAATTGATTCACAGAACGGTTCAATCAATACATGAATAACGGAAATAATACTGATTGTCGAAATAAAATTTCTTAAGATAATATTTTCGAGGTTGTTTTTGGTGTTCACATTATATCCTCGATAGTATCTCAAGATACCAACATTATGATGTTTTGTTGTTTGTATAAATAAAAAACACAAGGTCGAGTTCAAACAAATAGAACTTCGAAAATAAATTAAGAACTGAATAAGAGAGTATAATATTTTGTGTTTTTGTAGCTATTAAGTGATTCAAAATTGGTTAGATTATGTCTCAAGTCTCATATTTATAGACGTAAATATGGAGACACGATGTTTCGATACAAATAGTACCTCTTTGTACCGAACATACACAACTATTCTCTCAATTTTTTCATTCACCTATAAAAACACCAACAAGTTTTTCCATCAAATTAAAGTCTCACTTGCAATTATGAGTATGTGCGCAACACTTCGTCGACCAACCAGATATTACACTTGTCATATTTAATATACATTTTAAATCAAATAGAGTTAAATTATCAATTAAGCATTCATATGTGTAATTAGGGGTGAACCGCCTTGAGGGCTGAGGGGTGACCACCCCAAGAAAAATATAAAGGGTTTTTGGCACTTTGCACTATCAAAATATGGAAAATAAGCATTTTACATTCTTAAAACTTAGATTTAACACTTTGCACCCTCAAAATATAAAAAATGCATCACTTTGCACTTTTTTTTATTTTCAGGCAAAAACTCAAGGGCAAAATAGGTAATTCAATTATAAATATTTGGCACTTTGCACTCCCAAAACTTGAGAAATTGGCACTTTACTTCCCCAAAATAAAATTAGCATTTATCACCCTCGAATTAAGAACAAATTAGTAACTCGCACCCCCGAAACACATAATTAACACTTAACACCCTCAAATTTTTAAAAAAAAAACTCAAACCCCTCATTTTTTCCAGCAAAGTTGACCATCGGGGTGAAAAAAAGGCAAAATAAGTAAATTTTCAATCGATCCGATTGAAAAACCTACATTTATATACATATATACAAATTAAATACCATGAATTTGGATTGATTACATTATATAACAAATTAACAAGCCATGAATTATAGCTTGTACAAATTAAACGTGCTATGCACATCAATTGAATGAGTAAAAATTGGTAAGTTCAACTTTGTCTTAGATTTTTTTCACACCGATGATCAACTTTGCCGGAGAAAATGAGGGGTTTGAGTTTTTTTTTTTTTTTTTCAAATTTGAGGGTGTTAAGTGTTAATTTTGTGTTTCGGGGTGCAAAGTGTTCATTTATTGTATTTCGGGGGTGCAAGTTGCTGATTTGTTCTTAATTCGAGGGTGATAAGCGCTAATTTTATTTTGATTGCCAAATATTTATAATTGAATTACCTATTTTGCCCTTGAGTTTTGCTTGAAAATATAATAGAGTGCAAAGTGCTGTATTTTTCATATTTTGAGGGTGCAAAGTGCCAAATATAAATTTCGAGGGTGTAAAGTGCCTATTTCTTATGTTTTGGGGTGCAAAGTGCAAAAAATCCAAAATATATATATGTATAAATTAATACTATTAGGTTTAATTAAGCAAACAAGCTCTAACATATCAAACATCTTATCTTATAATTTTACTAAAATTAGACTTCTAGAGCATAACGGAGAACACTATTTTTGGAGATATACATGCTTCTATATATATTTTTAGAAAATTTGTTGATTCTTTCAGCACAAACTCGATTACAGAAGATTTATACTCAATATAATATCGATCTGATTCCCATTTTTTAAGATACTTTTTGTGTTGCCTTTTCTGATTTTTCAAAATTGTGTTAGACTTGACTTAAATAATTAATTCATTTGAAGACAGGTCAGACACATTACGTGAGAATATGTTGAACATAGATTTGTTACATTGTGAAGATTTATCCCATATGGGACAAAACTAATTCTTTTACCGTTATCCAAACACTAGGAGAATAAAAATCTCAACATTCCAAAATATAACTTCCTTTCTCTCTCAAAAAATAACAAAAGTTTACTTTTTTAACAAATTGTCTAAAACTCCGTATCCAACTTAAAGGGAGCAAAAATTTGGGACGAGGGAGTATTTAGTTTCAAATCAAAAGCACAGAGCATATATATAATTTTGCTATGCAAAGAAGTGCTAAAACTCTCATATCATATGCAGATCCCGGATTCAAAAAATTAATTTCAATAAAAACGAACAAAAGATAAGGTGAATTTCTTTTGTGATTCAGCGATTAGTACGTGAATTTGAATTAGGAGATGCTACCTTTTTATATTCAAAAAGTTAGTTAGGCCATCTCCACTCCAATGGGACGGGGCTGAGGCAGAAATCGGTTGGAGATGAGGGGCGCGGGTTGGTGATGCGCCCACCTGATTGGGCCGCTTCTTTTAGGCTTTTTGGGACGACATTCGTGTCCGCAGATCGCGGACACGCACAAGTCTTGAAGGCTCGAGTGTAAATATGAACCAAGATTTGCACCCTCCCCTGCGCGCAAGGAGGGAGCCTTCTAGTAATAATTTCTTAACCTTCATGGTTTAGAAATCACATATAAACCCAAATTTTTCTTATCACACTTTCAATGTAGGATAAATCAATTTCCTTCCAATTTTTCACATTACATATGTAAACTTTGAGATTTAATTTCTTATTCACCCGTACTCCGATTTGGACGTACCATATACCATTTTAATTTACTCACAGAGTAGAATATAATTCCGTCAAGACCCGACTCTTTACTCAAAGTAGGTCCCACTTAAAATACGTCCAAAATGGTCCATTAACTTAACTTACTTTTTTCCAAAACTATGTTTATGAGGTTTATAAGGAACTTTAGGACTATTTTTATTTTCTTTTCCTTGATTATGTTGTGTAATTAATATTATGTATTGTTGTAATTAATATGTTATTTTAATTAATACTCCATATTAAAAAAATTAAAACTATAATATTAATAGGTGAGAGTGGGCAAAGAAAAAAAATTGAATTAATTCCCCCACGGAGTCCCAACCATTGGAGACGACCAAGCAGGACCCCGGGCTGGCCCTGGGCTAGCCCGGGCTCCAGAGCCCGGGGCTAGCCCTCATCCACTGGAGATGGCCTTAGGACACATATAAACCGAAGAGAGCGGTAGGCAATATTTAGCGGGAAGCCTCTCCTAAATCCGTGAATTTATTGAGGAATCTGATTAACACAATAGTCAATGCTTGTTGAACAAAAGCACCCTGTAAGAGGAAGATCTTCTGATGATTTTTGAGTGTGAAAAAAACTCAAAATAGCTTTTGCAGGTAAAAGCTGAGGTACGAAGCACAATCAGGTAGTTCTCCTATTTTATTTATTACTACAATGTAATAGAATTAGAATACTAGTAAATATATAGCGGTAGGGTTCTTTTTTCCCGAAGCAAGTATAGGTTTTGTGCTGTTAATTTACTTCTTCTGTTGGTGTTTTACTTTTAGCCTCTGTCTAGACCTGTAGTAACTGCTAAAGGGCAATTATTCCAATAGGCTATTCCCAATTCGCAATAGACGCAATAAAGAAATAAAAAAAAAAAAAAAAAAATAAAGAAATTTTATTAATTTAAGAGTAAATCGCACTTTTAATCTCCTTATGAATTAATTTTTGCATATTGGTCCCTCTTAAATTTTTCGTAAAAGATGTGCTCCTCTGATCATTTATATAAATAATAATAATATATTTATAATACTAATTGATTTAATTTCATAATAAAAATTAGTTTTTTTTAAAAAATATTAAATATTATTATTTGAAAAAAAATTCCGACTTTTAAATTTCAACATGCACTACAAGAAATTAAGGGCCTGTTTGTTTGGTGTTTGGGAGAGTAGTGAAGGATTGTGAAATAATCTCGATTTGCGTAATGTTGTTTGTTTGGGTTTTGAGAGAGTGATTTGAGAAATAAAGTAGGTGTAGGTATTTTTTAGAAGAGTTAGATTCTAGGTGTAAAATGTGTAAGCAAATCATGTTTGTTGTGAGATAAATTGTGTAAGAGATATGTTACTTTATGTCAAATCAGAGTAGAATTTGTATAAGTTTTGTTTAGAGATAAAAAAAAGTTGTTTGTTTGGGTTTTTAGAGAGTAGTTTAAGAAAATTGAGAGATGAAAATTTATTTCAAAAAATAAAAAACATGTTTGTTTGGCATTTTCTAAACACGAATTTTTTTTGGAAAACGCCAAACAAACATGCCCTAATTTTTTTGGATAATATATTGAATTATAAGGACAAACTTATCACTTTTTATTTTGTCCAGAATAATTTATTGTTTTGCATAAGAGTACATGTACTTTCCTTCAAACAATTATAAATAACAATTTGCATTGGCTAGCGATATTGCCAGAGCACATATTGTTGCTGCCAGAGCAATTTTTTTAATTTTCTATTATGCCCTTTCAAGTCAATGGTCATTAAATCCATATTTCTCAATTCCCAAAATACTCATTTAATTGGTAATTCAATATTCTCTCTCTTATTAATATATTATTAACTTTTCTTTTCTTTTTTAATAGTAGTATATTTTAACAAAAAAATAAATAAATTATTTTAATGACTTTTTAGATAAATCACATTAATAATTTTACTTGTTCTTCAACATATAATAAACGGCATATGAAAGAAGTCATTCATCATTATGCTTAAAGATAATTCTTTTAACTTCATTTGCAATTATTAATTTTAATTTTGCCGTAATATAATAAACTGCGCATATGAAAGAAACCCTTCATCATCATCCTTAAATGTTTTTTAACTTCATTTGTAATATAAATAATTTCCGTAATATTAATTTTGGCCCAGCGATGCATTTTTCCCTACCCATTTTCATGTATATTTGATTAGAATGACACTTATATATGATGTTGTGATAATTTCTTTGGATTGTACAAACTATTTTTGTGCATTAATGATTAATTAATCTTTTTGAATTTTGAAAATATTTTTAAATTATTTGGATTCGAACGAGTTTTAATTGAATCGAACATGTATTAAACTCGTTGAACTTCACATTTACATTTTTTTTGACTAACCGAATCGAGCTTGTGACGAGTTTGAAAGTTAATTATATGACTATATTATTCATGTTAGATTTGATAAGAATAATGGATTTAGATTTGAAAGAGTTTTAATTGAATCGAACGTGTATTAAACTCGTTTAACTTTACATTTACATATTTTTTATTTTTATTTTTTACTTACCGAATCGAGCTTGTGACGAGTTTGAAAGTTATCTAACTATATTATCTATCCACATTTCATTTTTAATTGTGTGAAGTACATCGACTACGCTCATTTTTAGATTTACCAAATTTGCTTTAAGTCATAAACATTTGGTAATAAGAAGATACAAAAAATTCATTGGTAATAAGAAGATACAAAAAACGTTTTCCTAATATATCTTTTTTTGTTTTGTTTTATTGTTAGGTCGCAAAAGTGCACATTATGCCATTTAACTTCGTATACTTTATGGTTTTAAAATTGTCAAGTTTTTGTAGCAATGTTTAGATGGCCTGATTAATGTTAAGATCGTGGTCGTTAGTTAGACAATATTTGTTTACTTGTTCCTGATATGGATATGCCTTCATGCATTTTATTTTCTGCTGCTTAGGATGCATTATTTAGATGGGAAAAAAAAATACAAAAAATTCAATTATAAAGAGAAAAAGTGAAATTATGCAATAGTTCATTTCATCACAAATTAATTTCTTTATATATTGTTGTGAATTACATACCAGACGTATTATACTATTATATAAAACTATATAATTATTTTTTTGCTTTATATATAATAGGACAAGGAAAAAGATGTTAAATAATAAAAGAAAAAAGAAAACAATAATAATATATTAGTAAGAGAGAGAAAACAAGGTATGAATATGAAAGAGAAAATTGAATTGTCAATAAAATAATATGGTGTGTCATGGAGATTGAGAATTTCAAGTTTTATGATCTTGACTAGAAGGGGTAGATTAGAAAATTAAAAAAAATTGCTCTGGCAGCAACAATACGTGCTCTGGCAATATCGCTAGCCATTTGGATTTGGCCATCCAAACCCATAAATTTTAGCAACACATAATTATACATGTGCTCTTGAAGAGCAATTTTAATGATAATTTTAATAAAACTCTTATAATTAAACTTATACATGTGCTTTGGAGATTGGCCTTATGACTTAATTTATTATAGTTGAACAAATCAAATATGGAGTATACTTTTAGTGGAACCGCAATTACATCATAACATTATTGTGTCAATATATTACAGTATCACACTGGGGAATTACGATATATTTTAATTAGACCCCCCTTTTTTACAAAAAAAAAATTATGAACACTAGTGTAGTATATAGCAATATGGATTTTCTTTTTTCAAAATTTATCACAATTATGTGTATATATATCGATGATGGTGGGTGTACGCAAATAGATTTGGTCTGATGATTGTCCATTTTTTATTATGTTACGAAAAATAAAGTTTTATAACAAAAGAATAAAGTACATTGACACCCAATAATCTAATCTTTTTCGAGACACGTCGCACATATTATTTAAGAAAATTTCTCAACAGATATTCGAACTTGAAATAAATACATATAAAAGAGGTCCACATGAAACATACAAAACTAAATTATGTTGTCATAAGATCAAAACTCACAGAAAATTTTCAAGTTTCATACACCCTCAACTCATGGGTCACATGATTTTTTTTCTTTTGTTGAAAAATAGTCCAACATATATACTTCAATTAATAAATACCAGATGTCCAATGGGCAATGGAATTTTCTGTTTTGTTTTAAGAAGTATTTTTCTTCACCATTTTTTTGGAGACGTGCTAAAATAAAAATAAGGAGTTAAATTAAATAGGAGTAGTAAATTTTTTAATTATACAGGGAACAAAGAAAATTCAAAACCACTTAATATTCAACGTACGATTCTCCCCTTTCAACATCAGAATTTATCAGAAGTGAGATGTGACTATACATAGTCAATTTTTTTTTTTTTAAATTAAAAAGATGCTGCTGCAATATTCATTCATCCGTAGACCAGACGTAATAGTATTATTGTGTTTAAGTTTATTGCATGTGTGAATCTGAGCCAAATTAATTAGCGTGTGCCTTTGGAGAAAGTATTAATTAGTGTATTTATGTAGTTTTTTTTTTTTTTTTTTTTTTTTTATGAAAGAATAGTGCATTTATAACTTAATTAATGCACAACCCATCCATTTTTGTGTCTGTGCTATGTAGTAATTTTGAAGTACATTGTCACAATTTGCAGATACTACAGGCGTATGGGACGTGTGAATTTTGAAGCTTCACGCATTGGATTTCTCTCTTTTTTTTTTTTTTTAAATCCAAGAGTCAATTTTTAGCTATGCAATACAATAGCTTAAAATTTCAGATTTTGCTGTTGCTCACAAGATAAATTTGATGAATTTATGATTCCGAAAATAGGAGGTATAAATTTTACAAACATGTTGCATTGATATATCTGAGGGTCTATTTGTATGAGTTTTGGCTCGGATTCGCGGGTCTCGATTTAAATAAACTGATTTAATGGTTTCGATGAAACCTTTGAGACTTCATTTGGATGAATTTGGCTCTTGAGTTTTATGGTTTGAATAAGTTGAAACTCCACTTGGATTGGGTTTGGATGTTGGGGTTTAGGGAAAAAAGTAGGTGATACATGTCAAATCAATATATTTTTTAGTGAAAATTGGGGGAAAAAGTAGGTGGTAGGTGTCAAATCAATGTTTTATAGGTTTGAAGAGTTTGAGTGTGGGTTTCTGAATAGGTTTTTGATGGTTTTATGAGTTTGGCGAAAACTCATTTGAAAGGGTTTTGGCTCGGTCTCACAAAACCCGCGAAACCGAGCCAAAACCCATCCAAATACAGCCTGAAAAACAAATGATACTTTATAAATGTTAATTATCGAGGGAATTGCACTTTTTATACCAAACATTTACCTACTTTATACATTTCATACCACACCTTTCATAATTGCAGATTTCATACCAAAATCAATCAACCTTTTTCAATTTACATACCACCGTTAAATTTTGGACGGAACTGGACACGTGCGCCGCACGTGCCCGTTAACTCTTAAAAAAAAAAAAGTTCTGAATTTCACTTTTCATACCAAACATTTACCTACTTTATACATTGCATACCACACCTTTTAGAATGACACATTTCATACCAAAATCAATCAACCTTTTTCAATTTTCATACCGACGTTAAATCACAAAAAAAAAAAAAAAAACCCTCGCGGGCACTGTGCTACCTCATATGCTATTCTTAATTTGAGGAAACTGTAAAAAATCATATGATAGATGACATTCCCGTTTTTTTTTCGAAAGGGTAAGTATCTCAGGCTCGTCACTTTTTTATAGATATGTAAAAAATCATATGTAATTGAAAATCATAGATAGAGAATACCGTATTTTATTATATTTTGTACCCTTTCGGAAAAAGAAGCAGGAATGTTATCGATCATATGATTTAATACGGTTTCCTCAAATTGAGAAGACCCTATGTGGTACTACTGTTTCAATTCAAAATCATCATATTCATTAAATGATATAATTTATAATTGCCCATAAATTTAAAAATTATTTCAATTTTTTACGTATTTATTAGTACTAATAACACTCAAGGGTAAAATTGGATTATTTTAGGGGGCAAGGGGTTAATTATAAAAAAGTGACGAACCTGAGATACTTACCCTTTCGAAAAAGAAACGAGAATGTCATCTATCATATGATTATTTACAGTTTCCTCAAATTAAGAATAGCATATGTGTTAGTACAGTGCCCGCGAGTTTTTTTTTTTTTTTTTTTGTGTGTGTGATTTAACGTCGGTATGAAAATTAAAAAAAGGTTGATTGATTTTGGTATGAAATGTGTCATTCTGAAAGGTGTGGTATGCAATGTGTAAAGTAGGTAAATGTTTGATATGAAAAGTGAAATTCAGAACTCTTTTTATTTTTTTTTTTTTTTTAGAGTTAACGGACACGTGCGGCACGTGCGGCGCACGTGTCCAGTTCCGTCCAAAATTTAACGGTGGTATGTAAATTGAAAAAGGTTGACTGATTTTGGTATGAAATGTGCAATTATGAAAGGTGTGGTATGAAATATATAAAGTAGGTAAATGTTTGGTATAAAAAGTGCAATTCCCTCGTTAATTATCTGAAAAACTAACTAAAATAATATATAAATACCATGAAACTAAACTAAACTATACTATCAAATAGTACTATGAAACTTCACAAGAAAATTGAAAAATTATATTAAAAGAAAAAAACTAAAACTTAGAAATAATTTGTCACATGACCGATCCGACCCGATGCACTGTAGCCCATAAACTAATCGGTTTGGTTAGAGCCGGATCGATATGTTCTGTTCGGTATTCGGTACGCACCCGATTACCGATCCTCGAAAGCATTCGATTTTCTGCAAATCGACGGGTATATCGTTTTTTTAATTTTATTAATCCTAATTTATAAAGAGTAAATACCGGTTGTAAATTGATGATGGCAAACTCCCTGCTCGTTCCATATTGAAGATGGCAAATTCACCTTTAAGATTTTGATTCCCATCAGCTCTGAAAGCCTCGTGCAGAACTCTTCTCACTTCTTCCACGGATTGCCCTAGAGCAAAGCCCAAATCTTCCTCTTCCTCAATTCTAAATCCCACCGCTCCGCCGCACCGCCATCCTGCTCCGCGCCTCCGCCATCTCTCTCTTTCGGGCCAGATTTGTAATTTACAGAGGTACAGTCCAAATTTTAAATTCCCAATTTTGTTCCTTTTTTTATTTTTTTTATTTTCTCTTAATAAATTGGGTTCTAATTTAATTTAAAACCCCAAACATGAATGATGCTAAAGTAATTTTTCTAGAGAACTGAGGCCAGGGGGTTTTTGATGTATTCTTTATTTTTTCTATTCAACTTCACTGAAAGTGGTAGGAAGCAGATTATTATTTACTGATGTATTCAAGACTTATTTTTGTTTTAATAAATTTTCGGATTTTTTTTACCGAATCAAATCGAATTATACCTAATCGGTAATTTCTGGAACCGAACCGAAATTTCGATTTGATAAACGGTAAGAGATTCCAGAATATCGACCAGCGGGTATACCGAAATTCGGTACGGTTCAATTCGGTTCTATTTTACAGTTTGCACAGCCTTCTTCGGTAACAACAAAATAGGAGTATCAACTAGATGGCTCAGTGCCGCCGCCTCGCCGCCTAATCCCCACCGAAGTTCCTCCGTTTTCCGCCACCAGAAAAGGATGAGACAACGGAAAAAGCCTTCAATCCCATCTCCCACTGATAATGATATCAAAATGAAATTAACCTTTTCCCCATCACTGAACAGAATCTTTGTGCTCTGTTTGGTTACGCGGATAATAAACTCATTATTAGTGCAAACATACTTCAACCCAGATGAACACTGGCAAGCTCTTGAAGTCGCCCACCGCATCACTTTTGGGTACTTTTTTTTTCTTTTTAAATTGATTTCTTTTGATTTGTTTCTTCGTGCTATGTAATTATTTCTTAAAATAAATTTTAGGTATGGACATTTGACGTGGGAATGGAAAAAGGGTCTAAGGAGTTACTTGCATCCAGTTCTGTTTGCTGCTCTTTATAAAGTTTTGGCATTTTTCAATCTTGATACTCCTTTATTCATGGTAATCTGAATTTCTTATCTTTATTTCAGTAAGTAATATTAACTTATCCAAATATTTGAACTTGATGAATCTTAGGAGAATATTATGTCGGATTTTGCTTATCAATGTTCAGCAAAGATTTCATTGAATGATATTATGTGATATTTCACTATGAGCATGTCTTAAATAATGACATTTTCTGCAGATAAGGGCTCCGCGATTATTGCAGTCTGTATTTGCTGCTGTTGGTGATCTATACTTATACAAATTCTCTCATGTCCTGTTTGGCGATGTTGTTGCAAATTGGGCAGTATCCTTTTTGTCACTATATGCCACTTTGTTTCTCTTCCTTCATTTTTACTTGTTGTCTTCAAATTTTCCGATTGGTCGACTATCTATGGTTCCATCACATGCCTTTTTTTTGGGCAGGGAAAATTGAATTGTTAATGTATTGCTTGTAATGGATCACTTAACTTTGATACAGCTCTTTGCACAGTTGACCAACTGGTTCATGTTTTTCTGCATACCACGAACTTTATCTAATAGTTTAGAGACTGTTCTCACGATTGTGAGTTTGTACTACTGGCCCTGCATGAGAAATTCTTCTAGCTCAGTTACATCTGGTTCAAGAAAGTGTGCTTTGGCTATGGCAGCGCTAGCATGTGCCATTAGGCCAACAAGTGCTATCACTTGGATTTATGTAGGCAGTCTAGAGCTGTTTTTTTCTCGTGATAAGCTAAAGTTTGTTCTTCTTGAGGTGGTTCCTATTGGGTTAGTATCTCAAGTCAACTCCTTTTTTAGTTTACTTGTACACCAAATATACTTAATTTTGCATTTTGAATGTATGTACCAGGGGACTCGTGCTTGGTATTACGTTTTTATTGGATCGCCAATTATATGGGTCATGGGTTTTTGTTCCTCTAAACTTTCTAAAGTTCAATTTCCTCTCTTCTGGTGGAGACTATTATGGAACTCATCCGTGGCACTGGTACATGACACAAGGATTCACAGTTATGCTCTTTACCCACATACCATTTTCATTAGCTGGTATCATTAAGTCTAGAAAATCGAAGCTTTCTGGACTTATTGCATGGGTGTTAGGAATTTATAGTCTCTTAGGTCACAAAGAATTCAGGTACTTTCTTGTTATTTTTTTTTCTCGGTGATTAAATCATTGATTCGTTCTTATTATCTTCAAACTCCAAATATCAGGTTTGTTCTTCCTGTCCTTCCAATTGCATTGATGTTTAGTGGGTATTCATTAGCCAACCTTAGGCAACATGAGCTTTCAAAGAAGAAAAAACGCTTTCCAAAGCTGCAAATGGCAGTCCTTTTCTTACTTGTTACTAATCTTCCAATGGCGTTATATATGAGTTTGGTTCATCAGGTACTTTAATGTCGCTTAAATCACATTATCTCAATATGTTCAACATGGAAAAAGCTGATAAGTTGCTATAAAGCTCAATTTTTTCAACTGCTTATGTGCTTCAGAGAGGAACTGAGGATGTAATGAACTATCTCTCCAAGGAAGCTAGTGAGGATAGAGTGAAAGGTATACTTTTCTTGACACCTTGCCATGCTACACCATACTACTCGACCTTGCATCATAACCTTCCTATGCGTTTCTTGGATTGTACACCGAGGTAACAACATATAATTTATGTGTTCTATAGATCTACGGATATCACTTTGCTAATTTTGACAAAATATGACTCCCTTGTTATTTTGGAAACTTAATTAAACAGTGAAGATAAAGGAATCATGGACGAGTCAGACCAATTTTTGATGAACCCCGTTGGGTTTGCGACAGATTTTGCGAGGAATTGGTCTTTACCAAGTCACATTGTACTATTTGGTTCACAAGAAAAGATATTGAAGGAGTTCCTAGTTTTGCAACATTTCCATGAGGTTTGACTTTTAGTCATTTATTTTCTCTCATCTTTGTGTTAGCTTTAAAAGGCGATCTTTTGCCTTGATTTTATGATAGATTTGGATGTGTCTTCTTTGACTATATTGAATTATAATTCTCAGATAAGAAGGTTCTTTCATGCTCACTTCAAGGTGGATCGGGAACTTCAGGCATCAGTTGTTGTGTATGCTTTAAGTGGCCTATGACTTCAAATCTGACAAAGATACGATCTTTTAAATTTCATGCTATTTGATTTCCAGTTCCTCTTTTAGTTTTCATTTTTTTAACATGTATGATTCAAGGTGACATTAATTAGAATTTATTTTTCTTGATTGTTAGGCTGAAAATCTTTTTTTTTAGTTGAACATGTGTGAAGATAATCTTTTTTTTAAGGTCTTATTCTCACCATAGACATAGTGACTACTTAATGGCTTCATTGAGTGAGTTTAAATCCTTCTTATAAATAGTCAACTTGATTGGTTTTGGGCTAAGCAAATGTAATTATGCATTCAAATAGGCAAACTAGAAAAAATATTCACTTCTAATGCCAATCAACAGTAGCGTATACACTAAGGAAATGCATATTTTGTTCATATTATTTTTCAATTTTACAAGTTCTACTGAACAAATCTTCAACACGTGATTTATAAAAGAATTAGATGCTTCAGAAGGAAATAACAATGTTTAACAGATGCAATAGGATCGGACTTCTTTGCACAAACAATGATACTGAAAATTCAGAGGCTTCAAATTTTGTAGAATTGAAGCTCATACTTTTTAAATGAAGTAGAGAGCATTAGCATGTGATTTATAGTCATGGACCATGTCTTGTATCGTTGATAATCGTTCATCATGTCTAGCTTGATCATTCCCTTGTCTGTTTTCAGTACAATAAGGTACCCAGTTTCATTTCCCCCAGCTTCTGAATCTTTATATAGTTCCGCATGCAAGTCAAGAACAACACCTAAACCAAAAAGAGAAAAAAAACTTTAATCATTTAATTCTGTTCAAGTAATTAGCTTGTCATGTTTAAATTTATGCATGAAACAGAAAAATATTTAGGTATGTCATCAAGGGTA
Organism: Penstemon eatonii; assembly: GCA_038501285.1. Classification (NCBI taxonomy): domain Eukaryota; kingdom Viridiplantae; phylum Streptophyta; class Magnoliopsida; order Lamiales; family Plantaginaceae; genus Penstemon; species Penstemon eatonii. The sequence continues at coordinate 43,986,565 of CM076713.1, forward strand.
GAAATGTTAGAAAACGAAGCATCTGAAGAAAATAAACCTACTTACTTTCCCTTTGTCTTGAGAAGGTGTTTAGCATGTTTGGCTTCTTCATCTTGAGAATAACCTGCATTATACAATTGTAAGAATTAATGCCTACATGAAACTATATTCTTTTGAAACAAATTTATCTGATTCTTATTAAACCTTCCCTAAGGGTAAAAATTTAGACAATAGAGCAAAATAAAATTAGTTAATTTAATAGCAGATTTTTTACCTTTGCTTCACTATTAAGGACAACCATCACTGACCGGATTACGTACCTTCCTGTTTTAGCATTAGAAAAAGAAAACGTAGGAATCAATAATCTAGAAACGAATAATTGTGTGCCCCTTTTTCCCTTGTTTGAAACGTTAAATAAACTTTATATAGTCGTACCATCTGATGTTTCAATGTTGAGCTCTGCACCTTTGGCTAGAATTGATCTGCATCTCTCAAAGTTGAAATCAGGTTCATTATTACACTCAATTGGAAGCACTGGAGAGCTCCCATTTAATCTGTTTTTGAATCCTGATCTGACTCTTAGAGTATCAGCTCCTCTTATAGCTGCAAAAGAATCAACCGAAGTTGCATAATTAACCAAATTAGTGGATTCTTAGTAAACAAAGACGAGTAAAATGCAAAAATACCCCCTATGCTTTGCCTAATATGCAAACCCCCCCTATGTTATTTTTTTTTGAAAACCCCTCGTGTGTTCTTTTTTCATTAGCAAAACACCCCATTTGAAATTCCTTCATAAATCAATAGCGAAGTTATTGCCAATTTTTTTATGTGAAAAAGGTGGTTATTGCCAAGTTTCAAAGTTACAGGGAGATTATTGCTATTTTTTAGGTAAATAGGGCTGTTCTCACATTTTTTGGTTGGGGGTATAATTGTCATTTTTCCTGCAGAATATGTAGGAGGGTTTTTTTGGCTGATAAAAAAATACCACAAGGGGGTTTTGGTAATTAAAATAACATATGGTTTTTTACTAATTAGACAAAGCATAGGGGGTATTTTTGACTCAACGAAACACATATATCAAATTGCTTACATGTTGCAGCTGCAGCTGTTAAAGTTACTATTTCACCGGCACTCGTGCCAGTGGTAGCCGAGCCTATTACACTTCTCAGTTGCTCTCTCTTTGCCCCCATTGCCTCCGCTACTTTTGCACACTGTGCCGCCACTAAGGCAGCTGCAGAAGCCACAGCCGCCTCCTTGGCAGTGTTTCTGCCACCGTTTTCCGAGTTTTCAGCGGCTATTGCTGCTAAGGCAGCGGCAATACCTGCCACTGATATAGCTGCATGGACTTCTGCCTTTTGTAATCTCTTGTCTTCTTTTCGCCTCTGCTTGATTTCTTTGAGCCATTTTTTTATCGGGACATGCTTAAATGGTTCGATTTTCCATGTCATCTGCATTGATATTGTTTTATTTTAAAAGTACTAGTATGAGATAAATGGATTAGTGTGTGGATGAGATCTTACCCATTTTTTCTTGAAGTAGCTGTTGTAGTTTAGTTCTGGGTGCATTGCTTGTTGCATCCATATCCATGACTGTTGAAAGATGTGAAGGATTTTTTTGTGAGGGCATAGATTTCAAAAACTATGCTAATGTTGTATTACCATGTCTAAGACCATCGTTTAGTTTTCTCTTTTCCTTGCAATTGATTGATTAATGTGGTGTCTTAAATGGTATTTTATTGTGAAAATTGCACTTTTCCCCTAATCTGTAAGCTTTGCATTTCACCCCCTAACCATTATGCTTTTACACTCACCACCCTCAAATATTCAAATAGTTTTTTCTCCTTGCAAATTGATTGATTCTATGATGTCTTAATGGTATTTCTGTATAGTAAAAAAATGCTCTTTGTCCCATCATCTTTACTATGTTTCATCCTAATAGTTGTGTATTAACACTTACTACCCTCAAAGTTTTAAATTGTTGTGGTTCACAGCCTTTAGTTGGTCAGAGGTGGGCACATCTAACTACGACAATTGAATACTAAACTATAATGTAACACCTGTGAACTGCAACAATTTAAAAGGTCGAGAAGGGAAAATGCACATGCGAAGCATTTTAGGCTAAATTATAAATGGCTCAAAAAGGTAAAGTTTAGACTGCCGAGTAAGATATTACTTCTATTTTATTATACAACCATTCAAATTTCATGTTATGGAAATACCTATGATCTTAATATGGTATTGTATTGAATTTGTAGTGTATACAGGCACAATTTCATGCTAGTTGAAGTTAATTACCTTGACATCATTGGCTTTCCAAGCAGGCACAAACTTATCCCCATCATCCATCTTCATGCTCTTGTCCATCTTCTGCAAATTTTACAGTTCTTGCATCATTTTACATGCAAAAAATCTTGCTTTTTGTGGTGTATTAACATTAATGTAAGTGGTCGAAAATAGATTAGAGCTCACACGATCTACTCACCATGGAAGGAGCTTTAACTTCATTCTCAAATATCTTTATCGAGCTATCTTGTAGAACAAGTGATCGGTCTTGTATCTCTGGTTGGAAAGCCTGTACTGCAAAGTTGCACCAAGAATGCGAAAGAAAATCCATTGTTTCTGGATGTGCTTGAGAAAGTGTTTGCTTGTAATCGATATCCATCGCAGTTAGCGCCATGGATTAGAGGATACACTCTACTTGGACTTAGGTATGTATATTCTTTAATTTAATTGCTATTTTGTTCACTCTTCTGGCCTAATTATATAGAGCATTGCCAACATATATATATATATTTATATAATAGGGGAACAAAAGAAACCTACATGCATCATTACACTGGTTGGATCAACATAAATTTTTCCATAACTTTTCAATTATAGTAGCATCTATGCATGTGTGGATTGAGAACATGAAAGTTATGGTAAAGGATTGTAGCTTCTTCTTTATGTCATTTCACAAAGTCTCTTACATTTAGAAGAATATATGATGAGATGTTTAACAGTTGGAAAGGTTAATGAATTAGCAACTTTGGCTTTGATATATTAAATTTATTGAGAGGACCCATAAGCATATGGATGTTTATTTAGATAAGATGATTTTGTTGGAGAGAAGCATCAATGTTCAATGAGAATGAACACATGCTTGCCACTCATGAGGCATTAAAATTTGAGTGAGTAATGGGTTTAGGCCCCTTCTTTGTGTATCTTTAAATTGACACCAGAAACTCTAGCTAAGGATGAAGGAATTTAGGATAAGCCTATATGTGGTATCGGGACACGTCTTAAGGAGTGTAGGTCAGTCGAGTTGAGTCGAACAACGTACGATCAGGTTTGATCATAGTTCGATCAACATAATGCGTGATTAGATTTTTACTTATTGTTAAACAATTATGTCATGACATTACTCTTGTGTAATCTAGGAGTGCATATGCTATAGTGTACCTAATGTATCATCACAAAGCATGCGTTTGGGCCACAATTGGGAGAAAGAAAGTAGATGTGTATAATTGAAGGTAAATTATAATATCTAAGTTGCCGTTTTAATTGATTGTCTTCTTGATAAACAATTTAAATGAAGATTAGCTTTATAAGTGTAATGATGTCGGACAAATGAGCAAAGTACTTTTTATCATTAGGAATATTGTTCTTTAGTTGTCAATAGGGACGTGTATTAACTTTTAGAGTATTTGATGATCATTTGGGTCCTCTTTAGTTGCATAATTATTGTAAGGCTTGTTAGGCTCATGTGATCAGAGAATTGAAATCGATCAATTTGTTTTCTTTTTCTTTTTACTTAAGACTTTGTTCCAATTACTAAATATTTGTTATAATGTAATCTAGTCATGATATAATATATATTAAAAAAATTCATGTATATTATGTATCTAATAATTTTGTAAGTATTACATAAGATGGTTGGGCCAATTGGTAGAGCTTTGCGACTCTCAGATGCGAAACTCGTTCGAAAATACTGGATACACTACATTGAGAAACACCTACTTCCAATGCACTTTTCGGTGAAAGCTATATGTAAACAGTTTAGTAGATAAAAAAATATTAATTTTTTTTTTTCGGAAGCAAGATTGTTTTGGTCGGGAAGACCTAACATCCAATGCACTTTTTTGTTGTTGTTCAAATTCAACACAAACAATTCCGAACTAATTGTGTATTTAAATTAGGAATGCTCGAACTAGTTTACCATTTCCGTAAATGATTTAATTGAGATATCGGAATTGCACATTATCCCATTCATGCAACAAGTTTGGAGAAAGAGTGTTGCTAAATGTATACCATCCATTATTTCACATATGGTAACAGGCCAGACAACAAAATAATATTAATTGCTAGGTGTAATTCATTGAACAATTTAAAGTTAATTAGGTATGAATGTATAGAGATTACATATCAAAACTTCAAAAGTATTGGTTTATAATTTATTGCTGAAAGATGCATAAAAGTATAGATTAGTGTGATCTGGTGATAATCATTTGGTTCTCGCACAGGAGCAAGTTATAATTTGCTTGAAGTTTCCAAGCAACTTCACATCTTATTCTCCTCTACTATTTTAACAATAAAGTGGTCTATAACATAAAGAAAGTCACTTGAATAACAATATTATTTTTTCTTCTTTTATTGGCAGGAGATTATTATTTCATATTCAAGTTTTACTTTATCTCCAGACGTTCAAAAGATGAGAAGTTTAGGGCCTATTTGGCTAGGTTCTGATTCGTTTTTATGGGGGTTTTTTTCTCGGAAAAATGACATGGGTGGTTTCGGCGAATCTTTGAAATTCCCTTTGAATTGAGTTTGAATGAGTTTTGTGATTTTGAAAAAATTAAAACCTCATTTGGATTGGCTTGGAGGAAAAAATACATGTTGTAGGTGTCAAATCAATATTTTTAGTAGAGTTTATGGAAAAAAAAGTGAAAAAATAAATGATAGATGTCAAATTAAAGTTTTATGGGGTTGCAACTTGCAAATGAGTTTCAAGAGTTTGATTATATGTTTGAATTGAATTTCATTGGTTTTGTCAAACTCTAATTGAAATTCATGGGTTTCTAAATAAGTTTTTAAATGTGCTAGAACTCTTTCAAATTAAGCCCTAAATTTCATAATGATTACGTTTTAGTTGAACATAAATTTTATGACAGTTTCACTAGTAGTGGCTGCATATTCATTAAAGTCGTAAGCTGAAAAATAAACAATTTCATGGTCCAATTGTACAAATTAATAAATAAATAAATATTTCTTCTTTATTATAGTATAGCAAGATTTCTTATTAATTATATCAAGATATCCAATACGATAGTAGATGCACTAATTATCATCACAGTCATTGGGGGTGTCCCTAAGTCTTATGTGACTTTTGGAACAATTATTGAAGATATTAAGTATACAACAGACTCTCTCTAATGTTTTGAGGCTCGACACATTGGGCGTGAAGGTAACAAGGCAGCTCATGAAGTTGCCAAATTATCTCGTTTAGATACGTTTTCTTCGGATGCTCTTCCTACTTTAATTTTAAATATTGTAAACTCCGAGTTGACTCATGAATGAAGATTATTTGTTCTAAAAAAAATATCCAATACGAATTTAATGAACACCAACCTTTAACATTTGAGATAATAAATCAAATTTTGGTACAACAATATGGTATGGTACCACTACCATACAGTTTTAAGTACTCTAAACACCCTCAGGTTAAAGGAAATTTTCGCACCTCACATTAATCTTGGCCCGACAACAAATTAATACACAAAAACTACCTAGAAATTAAATGTTACATAATCATAAATAAATTAATCAATGCATTTATCTTAGTTTGAGCTGAAAGTGACGTCGAAGCTAAGCTTCAAAAGTTTCGGAGAGTTTTTATCGAACTCCCATCCCCTCCAATAAAATTCATGGGGTATTTAAAATAGAGTTAGTTATTTCCACATGCATTCTTCCTCTCCAACCCCAAAAAAGGTTGTCAATTATGAATACTAGAATTAAACTACAAAAATACTCACATTTTTTATATTTGAAAAATTCGGTCGTAATTTTGCTCCACAATTACGATCAAATTTGGTTTCGGTCGCAATTCTGGATCAAAATTGTGACTGATGGAAAATCGGTCGCAATTTCGCTCAAAAATTGCGATCGAATTTCACTCGATTGCAATTTTCGAGCCAAATACAAGAAAACTGCGATCACAATTCTTAGAATGCTGCAAAGTTTCCCACATATGCCCTTCGGTTGCAAAAGACCGATAGGAATTTTTAATTTTTTAGTAGTGAACTCAAAATCTCTTGATCTGGAGGTAGGACTCTTACCCCCAAAGGCTAGTATTTAGTATTTACATGCATTTATTAGCATTAATACTTTTCGTATGTACATTTTTGTTTTTGTTTTTCAAGAGAATCTCTTTCAACAGAAATTCGAACTAGACTTCGTTACTTTATAATGATTAGTCCCTTCCACTAGACCAATCACTTATTGGTTCGCATGTACATATACTAATTTCATAAAATAAGAAATTGGCGCAGTCAAGTTTATATGTACTTGGTGTTATTTGAAATTGTAATTAAGATTTATAGATGTTTTGATTCTTTGGAAGTCATAATGAGGTATCACATGTAATCAAAATAACTAATGGAGGTTATTTTTGTCAAATTTCACCTCATCTTTTTCTTACGTCCTCTTATATTTTTCTCGTGAATGAAATATATTTTCAAGTTTGACAGATTTTTTTATATATTTCGATTATTAGACTTGTTATTGTACTTTAGCCCCCACTACAACAAATTCCTGGATCCGTCCCTATTCGCATGTACATATACTAATGAGCTATGGACTGCAAATCAATGAAATATAAATAGGGAAACCAATTTAATCTAACATGCTATAGTAATTGACGTTAATACTTTACATCTGTACATATAGTTAAATGCAACAACATAATTTACCTCTCCTCTATGATAGTATTACTTTTACATTGAAAAAGAAAAAGATTAAAAAGAAAAAAAAAAACTGGAATAAATTATTGAATTCAATTATTCGAATAAAAACAACTACTTAATTACATAATTGACCTTTTGAGTGATCCAATTTATCTGCAGCAGTAACAATATGTCTCATTACATCAACCTGAACCCGAAGTGAAACGATGTAATCTAAAGTTTCTTTAATCAAAGAAATGTCATCTAGTGCTTTTCCTCCAGGTACAAGTCTTTTAAGCACACGGGTTCTTTTCTTCACCAATTTCTTTGCAAGTGAACTGGCTTTAACTTTAGTAACACCTTGAGGTACAACCCTTCTCGCTTTCCGACAAGCAATACGGCTCCGTTTTACTAAGTTGTTCTTTTGTAAATCTTTGTGGCCTAATATTTGTTCGACTAGGTTTCTGTTTGTTTCATCTTTTGAAACTAAGTCGGATATTAAGGCATGACTCCAATGAGTTGTAGCTTTTCTTGTTGAAGCAATGGCTACATCTGATGTTAATTTTATGGCTTTTTTTCTATCAAGAATATTGCTCAAGTTTTTCTTGCTGGATTTGTTGTATATTTGGAGACCTTTTATCCATTTCTCCATGAATTCTTGTTTGAGCAATGCTGTTGAATTTTGCATTCTGTAGAATGATTCAGAAAGGAAAGAAATATTAAGAACACTCATATATGAATCTACATTAATTGGTTTATTCTTCTAAAGAATACATATACATGCAAAATTTCATTTTTGGTTGAAATTTTATTCAAATTTTGCAAAAGGTACAAAATATTTTAAAAAATTCGGACCAACAGTTGTACTATGAGACTAAAGATTTAATTATGTGCCTATGAAATTGAAAATCATAGTCATGGAAATGGGCGTACGTACCTTGATTTCATAAGTTGAAATATCCAAGCAGAAGAATGTAAATTTCTTGGGAAACTGAAATTAAATTGACGAGGAAAGTTAGGAATGAGAAGAAGAAGAAGAAAGTGAAAAAGCCCATTTATTTGGTAAAAGAAGGAAGGGGTTGGCGGTGGGCCTATCAAAGAAAAACATAGCACATGCGGGCACATGGAAATTCATGGCCCGCATGTCAAAGCCCTATAGAGATTATATATATATAATATACATATATTGACATTTTCATGGGCTGATTATAGTTATTATGTTTATATATTAATAGTAATAAATAGTAATATCTTTCATGTAGCTCTTGATGCAATGTAAACCTAACATTCAGATATTTTAATATTTTAAAAAAACTCCCAAAAATGAGTTTATTATGAATGTCTTTGTAGCTAGCGTTTCTACGAAGATGGTTGTAAAATTTCAAATTTCAAATTGGTTCCAAATGTCAAAAGACATGACGTGGATATTTTTTGGACCAATTGAGTTCTGGATCAGGATAATAGTTTTGATCCATAATTAGGTAATCTGAAAACCAAAGAGTGTGTATGCTTCAATCATTTTACTTAATTTTTGTTCGTGCCAAAAGATCGAAAACGACGAACTAATCTTAATTAGTTCAATATATATATATACACGTTAATTTGATTGAATTGGAACATGTAAGTGTAGAGTGTAGAACACATATTTTAATGTCTCTAAAACTTTATTAGACAATAAAATAAGAAGCAACAAATTACAATATTTAATAAATTTTAATAAATAAATGGGTACAATCTCTGTAAATACTAAACTTTTCTGATTCTTCTACTTGACAGATATATATAAATCTAAGGGCCTTAGACTTGTTCTTGAATCGTGGGGCGTGATCTTCTACAAGATTTGCGGATCGGAACACAAATATAAAACTCAGAGACTTAAGAGTCAAAGACTTGTATATGGAATACTTGAGAGAACTTTGAAGCTTTCTTTTATTTGAGAATATATGTGAAGTATGTCAATATCCTCAATGAGACCTCAAAGCTCCTTTATATAGATGCTGGAATAGAGAGTCTTCTTCACATTGCTTGATGATGTGGCGTAATGTGATTGACTGGTGTTTGTAGAATAGAAGACATCATTTTGATTGGTTCTGGCTTCCATAATCTTTAAGACTTCTTAATTGGTCACATCATATTGACACGTGGCGTACTTTAATTAGCCAATTTAAATTAACTATTTACTTTTGGAATTACATATATTAAAAACCCCAAAAATATAAAAAGAGAATTTAAATGGATAATTAACAACTTATTTTACACTTGTCGCCATTTGATTGGGCATAAACTTTATGTATCTACAGTAAGTTTTCTTTAAAATTAGACCAAGCCATCCATGTTAGTAACGTACAAAATAACTTATCACGTATGTTATGGGGAATACCGAGATTTATATATGGTTATCTTCATTTACAGATACGTACTCATACTATTTAATTATTATTCTAATTAATCAAAACTTTATATACATCTATGTATTGTGACAATCTAATTAATCAGAAATCTATATACATCTATGTATCTAACCATTCCAAACTATAATAATTAATAGTGATCATTCCTTAATTCCCATGTTCGGAGAATAAAATTTTCGGTCTAATAATGGACAGGAATATGTAATTAGTTAGAACTGAAAGTACTATAAAGGATGATCCTTTTTTTTTTTTTTTTTTTTTTTTTTTTAATTTTTATAAGAAAGGATGCTCTAAATTGTGAATAGAATCATCTAATTACAAGATTTCTTTAGGTAATAATTCAATTTTTAATATACGACAATTTTTCATTAAAGAATATTGTTTTCGTTATATCATACAACTAAGACAAACCCACGTTAGTGAAAATTTAATCCAAATAAAATAATTGCATGATTATCAAAGTAAAGTTAATTAATCTATCAACAAAGTATGTGAATTTACAACCTACTTTATCCAATACTCCTAAACTTATAATTTTTCTTTAGGACATGCAATAAATTTCATAACCCAACTGATTTTCTAGTTTAAAAATCAAAATATTTTAAATATCCAGTCATAACTATATTCAACCAAACTGATTTGAGGAACATAATTAAGTTAGAGATATGCTCCAATATCTTCCCGATAATTCACTTGTTGAATGAAGTTGCACCATGCACGCACGCACTCATTGAAGAGAAATTAATGATATTATAGGGTAAATATCACTTTTGGTCCCTCTTATCATTAACTTTTTACAGATATTTTTTTTACACTCTAGTCCGTACTATGAATTATTTATTTCACTTTAGTCCCTACTATGAATTATGTGTTTCACTTTAGTCCTTATCAGGTGGTTCCGATAACACGTGACATGCATATGAATATTTTTTAGGGCATTTTCTATTGTAAAAAGTAGGGACTAAAGTGGGAAAAAAATATAAGAGGGACCGCTCTGTAAAAAGTTAATGATAAAAGGGACCAAATGTGGTGTTTACACGATATTATATGTGTAGTAGTTAAATTATAAAAAAAAAAAGAAAAAAATGATATATACGTAGTTGCAGAGAAAGATAATAGGAGCAAGCATGCATGTGTGCACACGTGAATGGGCCATTGGATTGTCAAATAAAAGCTTAACATTGTTCACTAGCCTCCCATCATTAGGCTACCCCTATAACTTAATTATAAAACTCCCATTTTAGGCCCCAGTTTGATACAATATATATGAACCATTTTATTTAGTTTAACGACATTCGATTAGTTCCGTCTATATGTATACATACAAGATGATTTAATTTGTGATTGATTAATTTATCCAAACCTGTCAAATAATTAGAATTACTTAAATATGACAATTGTATGATATGAAAGCATAAATAGTAAGGGATTGAATTAAGTTTATATACATACAAACAATATTTGAAGATTTTTTTCAAACTATTAGCTAGAACATGACTATTTGGGTTGGTGTGAAATTTATTTGAGTATACGTCTAAATATAGACTCAATCTCAATAAATTTGAACTTATTTTTGTTTACTAAATTATTCAACTCAACTAGGTTCATTCATATTTTTATTGACCAATATTAGATTTGGTCAAACACATACAACATACTATACACTTGTTGTATGAAGGAATTGTACTTTTCGTATCAAACCCTTACCTATTTTATACATTTGGTATCATGCTTTCTAAAAAATATAGTTAATACTATGATTTCACCTCCTCGACATATTTTCTTTTCCCGTCAAATTTTGGACGAAAATCGCCATGCTAAACATGAATTAGGCCTAAGGTTCATGATGATTGAGCATAATTAAATGTTCTGAAAAAAGTAGTGTCCGTAACTAAAAGACAATTAAGTCAGATTTGTATTCAACTCTTAAGAAACCGATCGAAAGAAACGTTTATGATAAGTCGCATTCATTCGTGGACGCCCATAGCTAGCTCGTTGTGTTGAAGCAGTTCAAATAATTGATATATCTTAGACCGACGAAATTAAGACAACAATTAAGCCACGACCACATGTTTGCTTAACCTAAGATGGAGACCTTATTATGACATATATATATATATACAGCCAAGAGACAAGAAAATAATGTTGGACCAATCAATTAGAATCTAATAAAAAGCCCCATGCACGTACGTGTGCCTCATTAATTTCACATAGAAGACCTTTCACTATCCACACATGGATTTTTAATTGATGAGTCTCTATATATATAATAATAATATCTATGATGAAATGATGTCTATATTTGTATTTATATATTACTCCTTGTTTATAAGTAGAGCATACATTTTCCTGATACTAAATCACAAAGTCACATGCAGACCCAGTTGGAGGCCATTTGAGCAAATAAAGACAAGAGCCAGCTCATGAGTTGCCGTTGATTTTCAATTTGTATTGCAAAAACATTTTTTTTTTTTTATAATTGTTTTGCAAGAGATATTATTTCATGTAACAACGGCACATTATATGACATATCATATAATTCAATAGTAATACAGTGGAGGTGAGAACTTATAGTACATTTGTATTTCCTAAAATTATGAAATAATTAATAAAGTTATTTTTTTAATTTGTGTAGTATGTGTACCACCACCACGTTATCTGTACAACATTCTTTTTATAGCTAACAAGAACGTGATTAATATTAGCAATTAAGCCTTTTTAGTGAACATGAATAAGTCTTTTCGTTACATTTTATTTTACTATAAGTTAAGGTAAATGGCATAATGAATGTACCACGGCAAAATTCATACAATAGAATAGAGCAATTTCCATTTTTCATACCAAACACATCAAAACAGTACTTTCTTGATTCGTGTTGTGCGTTTGGTATGAAAAATAAAAATTGTCTTATTCTGTGGTATGAAAATCAATTTTTGTCCATGTATTATAAATTTGACCCCAGAGCCGGCTCAATACTTTTGGAGGCCCTAGACGAAACTAAAAATTAGGGCTCTATGTCCTAGAAAAATTATATTCCTTTGTATTATACTCATATATGATTCTTATTTTTTTGATCTCATAGAACAAACGATCTCATAGAAGATAGAACAAACGTATTAATATTAAATCTCAATATTCTGATTTTTGTAACTTAATTATTTTTCTACAAATAAATATTCAAATCACTTCATTTTATATGTTAAATGGTCAATTATAAATATGTTTTATTATTCTCGTTTTTGAGAAGCTTCTCTTAGCATAAACAAATATTTTGGGTACTGTTTTATAACAAAAGCACGCTACTCAAGTAAACTATTTCTTTTGGTTCGATCAATTAATATATAGCCATAGTATATCAATAATTTTTTAATAATAATATAATTATATTATAAAAGGATTCGTCATAATGAGTAAACAAATACATATTCATGTATGAAAAAATAAATTATATTTTATTTATTTATGAAAAAAAATAATTAAAATATTCCTTAAGTTATAAAAAAAATTGAAGTATATGAAATCTTGGGCCCCACGCACGTGGCATTCATCTAGCAGCCGGGTGGATTAAATACATCGGGTAGGTACTAATATTTAGGGCCGCCCCTAGGCCTTTGTCTAAATTGCCTATGGGCAAGGCTGGTCCTATTTAAGTTGTCACTAATAGCTATTAATATCAAATATATGGTGATTTAAGTTGTCACAATTGACAATTAGCGACACCCTTTTAGTGACAACCTAGTGACAATAAATATTATCACTATGGTTTAGTGACAACTTTGTTGTTGTCAATTTTGGGGTATCGCTAAATGTCAATAGTCAGGGGCGGATCCAGGATACTAAAGTCGAGGGGGCCAACTTTTATTCTCATAAAAAAAAATCAGCATAAATAGATGGACACAAAATGTATACTCTAGAATGTATTTTCAATAGATTATAATTGTACACGATGTTTATTAATATACTATAAAATAGTTTCAAATAAAACTAATATTCTTCTCATTATGAATTAAAACATTAGCAAAATAATAAATAATAAATAAACTTGTATATATTGTTTTCAAGCTTATTTTTTACAAGCTTTATTTTATATTTCTCATATAGAACATATAAAATAATGAAAAAACTAATATCACAATACACTGCTTTGCTATCATATTGGTTTAAGAACCTAAATAATTTAATTAATTAAGTCATACTATTAATAGACATATCACTTAAATTTACAAAATTTGATAATTTAGATTTTAAAAGAAACCAATAAGCATTCAAATGAACTTATATATATATATATATATATATATATATATATATATATATATATATATAGATATATATATATATAGATAGATAGATAGATAGATAGATAGATAGATAGATAGATAGATGAATAGAAAAAAAAAAAAAAAAAAGCAAAGCAAAATCTTGGGGGGCCAAGGCCCCCCCAACTCATATAGTAGATCCGCCCCTGTCAATAGTGACAATTTTTTTTAGATTCTTGTCACTAGTATGTTTATGAAAACAGTTTTAGTGATAATATTTGAGTTCTTATCACTTAATATATATAAGAAGTGACAACTTTAACATTGTCACATAAAATTTTATCACTAAAATTAAAATTTTTTGTAGTGATCATAAATTTAGAGGTGGTCGGTTAGTCTAATATGATTGAATCAAATAGTCAATTACAATTCACTCTTGAGAAGATTAATTGATGAGTCTCATGAGGAGTGTGCAATTGTTATCTAACAAAATAAGGGAGTAACTTTCTAAAATAAGAAGATGTGATCCATTTTTCGAATCGGTCCAAAAACGAATCACTCAAACCAAACATGTGATATAGACATAATATATTAAATTTTAAATCTTGATTTATTGTGCAAATCGAACGCACTCTTAATGTAGTACAAGACCAGGATTAATTAGTTCTACCTGCAAAGACCTTATCTTTAAGAATCATGTTTAAATCATTACACATCAAATCACAATTAACATGTACTGAATTTTTTTATAAAATTGAAAAAGAGAATTTAAACTATTAAATTGTTGGAAAATATTAATTATCATGCTTTCTATTGACTGCTTGAAATTTAGGCCACCTGGGAGCTGTGTGTCATGGGTACATGACTTTTCCTCCATTTGTTTCATTTTTTTTTCTCTCATTCAAACTCTATGTATGCATTTCTTTTGGGCATTATATTGGTTTCATGTAAGCATTTTAATTTCAAAACAATATTCATTTTCATAGTTTGTTTGCATTGTGCAGTTATGCAGGTAGAAGCGGGAAATTCTTATTCAAACCGGATTTGACCGAACCCAAAGTAACTAAAAAGCAAGTGCAATACACTTGCTTTGGAATTAGATGTAACTCCCAAGAGAGTGACCAATCATAAAGCAAGTGCAATACACTTGCTTGGTGGTTGGATGAGTTTGGCCAAGCCAGGCTTGGACAAGAATTTTTCGGTAGAAGTTAGCGCAGAGCCAATATTTTATTTTTAAAATAATCAATTAAATCACAAAAATTAGTGAAAGTAAAATTAAAAGGTACAAAGAATCACTCAAGGTATCAAACATACAAGAAAAAACATAGAAACAAAAGTAATCTGACCTAAAGAATAAAATTAGTAATGAATATAAATCCTTCACGAGAATTGAATGTTTTGGAATGGTACCTTTTAATGATACTTTTTTTATCGATCTACCAACTTGTATTGGAATTGCGAATTAAAACTAAAAAAGATTGTTGAATTTGAATAGAAAACCTAATACAATTAAATTTAGGTACAACATATATTAATGTGTTTGAAGGATGTGGCTGAATTTATATCCTATATGGCTATATTTAATTATTCATACCACTACGCCATTAGACCAAACGGCTCAGCATTCGACTACAAACGGGCCTTGATCCATCAATTTAGTCCGTGGAATCTTGGGGCCTAAACATTCCCCAATCCCAATATTAGAACCCAAACATTACATTCAATATATGACTGGGTTGGGCCTATGCTCCAAAAAATATCTATATAAATGTAAATTCAAATTTATTAAAAAATTATAATATTAAAACATCGATCCAATAAATGTGAGTTCCTTCCTCTGAATATTATCCATAATATTACTCAATATGACCAATTAATTATGACACATTAATCTCTCCAAGAAGATCTCTATATTCTTCGAAAAATATGATTAAATGTGTCTTGGAAAAGTTGTCATTTGTACTAAAGATTTAACTTTTTTATGTTGGAACTCAATGATCGAAACAAACAGAGCGGAACTAGCTCACACTGGGACTGGGTGCCTCAAAAACAAACTAGAATACAACCTATGACGTCCGTTATTTGTAAGAAGACCCAAAGTTCACAAATAAACTCTACATCAAAATCACTAAAAGAAAACCTAACAAAAATCTAAAGTTAAGCTGCGATAAAGAGATACCACTTAGCCAATAACTAGTCATCAGTTGTGTTTGCCCTCTCGGCTTTTTCACTTTGCCACGGTTTGCCCTCTCGGCTCTTTCTGCAATTGCATTTTTCCTGGATTAACAAATCCATAGCAAATTATAGTAAAAGTCTACACTTGCTATGTACGAACCACAAACCACCAGGTCCAGAACTAGAACAAATATAAAGGGGGAAAATTTAAAGGAGCAATTTAACTCCTTCCAACGAAGAGTGTAACACACTCAGAGTGCACATGAAAAGTATAAAAAGACGAAAGTACCATTAGGTGAATAAAGTGTCACATTTATCTACCCAAATGGCTATTTACCATTTATTATAACACAGGGATACATAATTTCACATTTAACACAGGGCACATCTATCATGACATGGGGGTAAAATGCATCAATTCATGCTTTTTTTTAAGTTTAAAAATGTCATTGAGTCGGTGTGAATCTTTTATAAGATCAGAGGGTATAAAATGCTCTTTTTTTGAATCACATGGGTATGGGGGTAAATTACACATTATGCATATCACCGGGGGAAGAGGGAGGGGGGGAGGGGGGTGTAAATTGCATTAACTCGAATCAAAAGTAGCATTAGAATACTTACCCTGTGCAAATGAAGTGCCGCGGTCCTGGTGAAGTACACGCTTCACAGTTTCTTGCTCCATATGAACATGTTTAACAACAACTCGTTTCAATGGAGTAAGTGTCATTTCACCTGCAGGTCTTGTTGTTTCTTCATTGGTTCTCTTCTCCATATCACTGTGTCTTCTGCTAGAGTCCACCTTTTCTCGACTTTCACGGCCTAGCATACGTCAAGAAATCTCATCTCAGTATGGCAAAAATATGTTTCAATACTTGTCTTAATAACATATGCTATGCATAAATCTTAATATGAATCGAAGTACACAAGAAAATGAAATGATTTCCCTTTCTCGGTAGTTGAAAGTAATTAACACGCGACAAAAATCAGCTACCTCAAGTTAATAACCAGAATATGTTACAACAAGAAACATTTAACAAAATGAAGCAACTAATTAAGGAGCTTTTCCAAGTTCTGAAAACCAATTCTTTTTTTTTTTTTGGGGGGGGGGGGGGGGCTTGTCAAACTCTTTCTGCTAATCACTGAGCAGTTTTCGGTCTAAGCATAGCAATGTCAACGTTCTTTAGTTGAAATTAAATGAGTGAAATGCGAAAATATCTCCCAAAAATCTAGCAAAAAAATCTCTTCCAAGCTAAAGTACATTTACACCTCCCCAATTAATATTGTTTGCTTCAATCTCTACAAATAGTATTACTCACAATCACATGGTGCTAAGTAGGCATTGAACACTCTATTATAAAAAGCAACAATCAATAACCCCTGTTTAGTTAATCAATTGGTCCCTATTACTTACAAATTTGACAATATAATCCCATTCATGAGGTCATTACTTGGGGGTGTTAATAAATTATGCATTTCAAGCCCTCAAAAAAAGTTAACATTGAAGTTGATCTAGTACTGTACCTTTGGTTGTAGGAGTAGTGGTGGCACTAACAGATTGTTGAAATATTGGAGCATACATGTAGCTATCACTTTTCAAATACTCTGCCACTTCCTCCAACCATTTCTTCTCCTTTTTCTTCATCGGTTCATACACCACATCATCACCTACACACACACACACACACACACGTACGTAAATGAAGAACAAAATAAAAACCAATTTACAATGGGGAACACTAATTAAGTAACAAATATGATATATAATGATGATACACACAAAATACCTAAAGAAGCGGATGATGATGGGGCAGAGGCAGAGGCAGAGGCGGCAATAGGAGAAAACATGTAGGTGTCCGATTTCAAATAATTGGAGATTGTCTTGAATATCGTTTTCAATTTCTTCTTTTTATCGATATTTTGTTTGACTAATGGCTTCTTCTTCTTGTGATGTGAAACGGAGACGACCTTTTTTGCCATGATTGGATTGTGAAGCTGCTAATTCAATGATCAATTTAATTACCACCTTCCAATATCAGACAACAGCAAATAAATTTTACCCAAATTATAATAATGGAAGATGATATGATAAGTTAAGTTCGTTTCTAGGAGGAATAGATCTATCTAGTCGGTTGGAATGGAAACCAGTTATGGACGCGTGTCACTTCCAGACCACACAACGTGTATTATGCTTTTGAAAGGTGGCAGTAGAACCTCTGTTGGACAATTTTTCTTTTTCTTTTTCTTTTTCTTTACATACTCCGTATAACATTAGCCCACTAAAATTTAGTGAAAGTATCATCTATCATATTTTTATTTTTTGTTGCATTTTGATTTCACTAATGAAATCATTCTATAAACTTTAAATACATGTGTACCTCCGTTTTAAATTTGTACATTTGTCAACAGATCGATTTATATATGTCACACCAAAATGTTATCGTTCATCCATCCTAAATTTAACACATTTGACATGTAAATACTTTATCCTTGTGTGCCGTGGTAGAAGAAAATTTGCAGTATATAAACATCCCTCTACTTATACAAAAGAATCTGGTTGTCTCCTTCTTCTTAACCTTCAAAATATCTGTTAGGTTGAAAATAAATGCCCTTATTCATAGACCAATATAATTTAACTTCACGTCATATAATTTTTTTTAGCAGATTACCCATATGTGTAAATATTGTCATGCATATGATCTTGGAAGAATATAATCCCGGCCAGTTCAAAAGCTAATTAATTATTCAAGTATCAAATACTAAATGTAGGAAACTAATATGAGACTTAACATCTAGACGACATTTCCATTGATAAATTTACAAATAGATCACATATATGCTATGCAACTTCAACCTTAATAGAATCGAACAACATCGGATAAATGCACAAGCAGCAGATCTTCCTGTTTGTCTGAAATTGTTGGACCAAATATGTAAGTGAATATTTTGTTACTACTTGGGATATACATATATTTGTTTCTACTTTATCTAATAGTACTTGAGACTGGCTTTAACCCATGTTTCAGTGCAGCTTCCCAAACTAAATCAATTCGGTCCACATCTATAGCTCCAACTTCATGGTGACTCCATCCTTCCAAAAAATGAACCACTCCGCCCGCATGGCAAGCATGAACTACTCCTCTCTCCATCGTATACTACATTAATTCCCAAGGAGAAAAAAAAACAAGAAAATCAAGAAATCGAATTATCCTACATATTTTGAGGTGCTAATTTATAAATTACAGGACCAAAAGTGCAAAATATTTTAAAGAATACGAGATTATAAAAGCTAAGAATCCAATTATTATGTAGGATAAAAAATAAAAGACTATTCCATAGCTAGAAAAGATAGCTTACTTCACAAGATCCAAGCCCTTGAACATCTTGAGGCAATTTCATAGCAGCAAGATCACCATAAGTGCAGTCTCTTCTAAATTGCAATATTGGTGGAACCACAAACTGATGAAAATGTGATCCGGATGGGGCAAACTTTTGCTCTCTTGGTGTGATCCACTTCCCAACTATCCATGTCTATATATTAAACCAATCATATAATTTATACAAATATTAAAAACAATTGTAGCTAACTTATTTTTGTTTAATTTTAATTATCATATGTACCTTACAGTTTTGGGCTGCTTGGTACTTGGTCACTTGAACTAAATACTTGCGACAATCTCCCGGTGCTTCTTCCTGAATGTTTTTAAATCTTTCGACCGATGAAGTTAGCATCTGCATTTGTGATCATGATCAGTGAGTACTTGAAATTTGATAGTGTATGAACTATTGTAATTAGTATTAGTAATAATCATAATACATATATATTAATTACTTACCAAAACTCGAACTCTTTTCCTGCATAAATAGAGAGCAATGGCTCTACCAAGTTTAGAAGTTGCTCCGGTTAGAAATACTTCGGTTGCATCCTTCGGGATCTCATTAAGTATCACTGCAGCTGTTAAGGTATTCCCATGCACAACTCGAACTTTAAGATTCGGATGCTTGTTCACGAATAACGTTCCACCTCCATTTAGAGCCTCATTCTACATTAAATGATATATAAATTATTAATGTAAATCGTACCAAAATATGAAATTCCGAAGAAGTCCTTCGGCCCCAGGTGCATCCGAACATTGTTGAACAATTTCATCGTTAAAACCACTGACATACCCATATATGTAGTCTACTAGATGTTACCCCGAGGGGTTCAATCCACTGTGAGTAGATGAAAGATACATCACAAATGGAAATAAAAGGACAAAAATGGTCACATGTCCTTCATCCAGCCCTTGTGGATTGAATCATTGTATCGACCGGTTTGCATCGAATTAAGCAACTTTAAGTTCTATATTTGTATGAAAATAATTTATGAAACTTAACTATGATAATAATGATATTTAATGTGATTTGATGTATACAACTTGCAAATAAGTGATCACATGGGATTCACCTTATTCAAAGCAGCTAGGCTAATAACTTTAACTCCCAATCTATTAGCCCTAAGAATTGCTTCTTCTATGCAATTATTGATGCCATCTGCAGCAAATGGCAAGAAGTACTGCAAAAAAAATTAAAAAAAAAATAGTTATAGTTCAGGGGTGACTAAAATTTTGAAGTCTCGGCTGAAACTAGTCACGTTTACATGCCTGAAAACCGAACCGAGGAACGGCCCACGTTTGGTGTAGTCGGCCCCTAAGGCTGTAGAATGAGATCAAGAAGGTTTTAGACTTAGCCCACATAACTAGCATCGCAATGAAGGATACTGGCAATAAAGGTAACATGTAAATTCTTGTGTAGTATGGTACAGATGCCATTGATCTGTTCACGAAAGGTGCATGCATAGCCGATGACATGTCCACTACATGAGCCAAGAACACGAAATCCGGTACTCTCCCATTTTTACCTGCATTTTCGAGAATGTAGTAAGTTAAGTAATCATATTTGAGTTAATGAAATTTCTTTAGAACTCAAATGACTGACCTGCATCCAAACTGTTTTTCTTGTGCATTTCCCATGATTTTTTGTTCAATGTGTTTCCTAATGCATCAAAAAGAGGCATGAAAAGGCAATAATTTGTGCTCATTTCGGTATGATGAAGGCTGTGGTATCTGCAATGACAAGATATTTACCGCAAAAAAAAAAAAAAAAAAAAAAGAAACAAATTAGAAAATCTATTTAAAAAATTAGCATAAACAATGAAGGTAGTCACATGTATTAAAAATCAGAATAAATTTGATATTCAATATAATACACAATCTTTTTTATTTTGCTTTGTTAAAAATCTTAAAATTTGAACAAAGTTGTAAAAGTCCCTGTGTTTGAACTGCAACTACCATAATAAATGTTGTAGAAAATGATATTAAATGGCCTAAGATTTAGAGGACTCAATTGTTGGAGCAATAATGGAGAACACATTCAAGCATTGATGCTCCTAGATATATAGCTTGACCTAAATATAGCAAAGGAGTAATAAATTCACATAAATCATAATCAACATGTTTATACGAAATTAGGCCCCCACTAAATTAAGCTAAAAACAACATAATTTAGCACGGTACAGAGTACTTAAACTTCCGTCGGTTTTGAAATAATTCAGCATGATTGTACAATATCCACGATGCCTTAAGTTAACCAATATTCTACTTACGTTGGAGTGTAGACGATATATTTGAGAAACGGGATCACATCAAATATCCGATGAGGAATGATTTCGACATTAGAATGGCCTAAGCATCTCAGAAAATCGAAGATCAGAACATAACCGTAAACCAAGCTCAACGATCCATGACCAATAACAAACGAACAAATTATCGGTACTCCAACCACAACAGTCAATAAAAGATGTTCCAAAAATGTACCATGTCCAGCTGCACAAAGATGACAGGTACAATTTAATTAATAATCAAATGACTACACAGCAACAAAAATTAAATTTTGATATATATACGTTTGATGAAACTAATTACTACCTGTATAGGGTTGTGGTACATCTGATGAGTGATGAAGTGAGTGATAATGACTAAAAAGATAGTGGTTTCCATGAAAACATTTGTGTATAATGTAATAAAGAGGTTCTGAAATTGCTATGTGAAGTACAACTGCAGCTGTGACACCATTTCTGTTCCACAGAGGAAGTGATGATTCAGAAGCTGGGAAAATGTACAACACCAGAGCAGCAACAATTGCTTGAAGTAAAATAAAATTATCCCTGATCCACCAAAGAAAATAAAGTATTATTAACAATTAAATGAGAAAATTAGTAAAAAGAAAGAGTAAAATGCAAAAACACTCCCCGTGTTTTACCTAATTGGCACTAATGACCCCTCAATTAATTAATAAGTCAAAGGCATTTACCTCTTACAAGCACCAATGTGATTGCTAATATTCTTCATGATTTGCAGAGTGAATGACAAATCTACCCCAAGATTATAATTTTTTCTTTATAATAAAATATGAAAAGCACTCGGGTTATCTTAAAAAGTTGACCTTCTTGTTCAGTCAACTCTTAAATCAAGGGGTTTGTTGCTAATAAAAACTTAGGCAGAGATTTTTTGGACAATTAGGAAGCACAGGGATGTTTTTGCAATTTATTAAAAAAGAAAAACTTGTCAAAATAAATGAACTTTATTTAACTGAAAAAACAAAATTACCAGTCCCATTCTTTGTCAATCTGCTTAAAATCAACTCCTTCCTTAACAATGAGGCGATTTCGAGTGAGAAAAAGCATATTGGTGTAAGAAGTCCATGATTGATACATGAAAAGTCTGAGCATACACATAATGAATATATGAAGACTCCATGTCTCTTTTATGGCTTCTTCATCTTCATATCTTGAATACATGGCTTTTGCAAGAAAAATACCATATAGTAGACACTGGAAAAAAAATAACTATTTGTAATAAAACGAACAAATTCTTGTATGAAATAAGTCAAAATTAAATTGGACTAGATTATTAACAAAGTACCTTGTAACTACCCAATTTTTGCCAAGGCCAAGCAGACAAGGGTGCACTCATTCTCATTGTCAGGAAGAACTTTTATTTTGTTTTAATCTCCAATTTAAGTGCAAAATAATGGTATGGCTTTTCTGCAGAATATTGGGAGAAAGAAAGATAAATAATGTTGGATAAAGGGTTAAATGCCAGTGAAAAAACAACAATTTCTTTCTTCTTCTGCTATTTGTGAATGATAAGAATGAGTCCTTTATTTGAACAGAATTCTGCCTGCTTATATAGATGAAATATGACATTTTTGCAATAGTAACTACAGTGTTTAGTTGTACCAAAAAAAAATACATTGTTTAGAGGTCATAATCTGTCTCCATCAGTATTTATTTTCCTGCCAATAGATTTTGACTTTTTTTTTTTTTTTGTGATAAGTGAATAAATAGATTTTTTTTTTTTAATAATTAAGTGAATAAATAGATTTATGTTCACCAAATCTTTACACTTAATATACGGGTCGAGAGTTGAGCTAAGTAATAATACGTTGTTAAAATTTTATAAATCAAATTTGAGAGTTTGTTTAAATTTGTTTTAGTTTTTAGTTTTCATATGAACCGGAGATCTTTGAAGAATTTGATATTTTTAGTGATTAAAAACTTATCAAGTTGAACATAAAATTGGACCTTTAAAACTAGACATAGTTGCAATTTTAGTCCCACTAGATTACACCCTCGACAATTTTGGTCCCGTAGTTCACAAAATTGTATTTTTGGTCCAATTTTTTTAGAGAAATATTTGGTCCAAACTTTTTCAAAATAATTTGCATATTAGTCTCATAAAGAATTTCATATTTAACACGTTTGATCCCATAACTTTTCAATTTCCCATAACTCGTTTGAAAAATATTGTAAAACTAAAAGTCCTAAGGTTAGTTTAATATTGCTGGACTAAAGCAAGTTTCCCATACAATTATCAAGCTCATATGACATTTTAATCTATCAATTCCTTCCGTCCTCGATTTCTCACTTTATTATCTATTTTTCGATGTCACAAAACAAGAATTCATTTGAAAAAATTGAATTGTTATTTGAAAATATACTCACCAAACGTAATTAAAGTAATAATTTCACAAAACTAATTATCATCCAGTATGTTTAATAGTACAAGTATAAATATTTCTAAAAAATTAAATTCTAGACTTTGGTGTCAAAGTGAAACATATAGTATAAAATTACAAGACTTTGGTCGATTTTGAATCTTCATTTCAACATGCCTCAAAATTATTTGTCTTGTATACTTACTTGCATGGGTCAATGGGTGGCAGCAGAATTTAATGTTCTTCCAAACTTCCAATTGAGAGAGAGAGAGAGAGAGATGGGTTGGCAAGTAGGTTATTAAAAGAGCTGTACTGATATGTCTCAATGTTGCTGGCTAAAATTGGAGGATGATCATATGATATATATATAGGGATGGGGATTACTTAAATGCTAAAATATCTTTCTATATATAACAGATATATTTTTATTTATTTTTTCTAAAATAAAAAAAAGTAAGAAACAACAAATGTATTAATTATTCTAAAAAGTGTATTTAGAAATTATCTGATGAAAATATGTTTATATAATTTTCTCATGCATCACAAAAAAAGTTTTAGATGCACTTTCGCGCATTGTTCCACTGTAAACACCAACGAGTCGCTTTGTCTGTTTTCTTGTTATCATAAGAAGTAATTAATATGTCTAGCTATTTTTATATGATGAAAAATTAAATTATTTAATTGATTTTTTTACATGGTAGCCAACACAAACTCTACTTTAATCAGATATACATATTTAGTTGGAACACCCATTTTTATAATGCAAAAGCTAACCTAAATCCCAAAGTTAGTCAACTTGACACTCCAACATGTTTTTGTTTTTTAAAATTTGAATAATTCTAAAATACAAATCTAAATTTTAGGATTAAAAACACTTTTTCAAATCAAAAATCATTTCATTTAAACAAATCAAAAATACGGTTCAACATAATTAAAATCAAGGAAACCCCTTTTACAAAAGACATCAACGAAAAGTAAAGTAAAATAAATACAACAAAACGGATTTCTCTGATCCAAGGATTCAGCCCAAGCAACAAAGTTGTTAGCCACGGAATTTGAGCCTGATCTAACAATGAAACAAGGCCTCCAATTTGGACAACATGCCCAAAAACTTTGAATTTCTTCAATAAAAGTCCAATTTGGCTATTTCCAACAATTTTGGATATCACTAATCGCTTGATATATAGCAATCAACAATTAATGCACGCCTTGGATCAAAAAAAAAAAAAAACAATTAATGCACGCCTTCTTTAACATGGAAAGCCTGGTCCGCGGGGCCTCGTTCAACTTGAATAAGAGCTGGACTGAAAAAATAACGTTAGTTGAAAATTTGAATGCATTTAATTCTTTCAGCAATACGTACGGCCTTTAAGCTCTAGTGAATATGCTAAAAGCCAAATGCAATTAATTGCTACATGTCTAAGTCCAATGTTTCACATTTTTGAGCTTTTATTCTTCACGTTTATTTCTTTACCAAATTTGTATTTTGTTTCACTAGCTAGTTAGATATATTTAATTTGGCTCATGTGTTTCATGGTTTCATAAATTTCAATCCAGAATCAACATTAAAACGTGATTTGAAAATATTATAGGTGCGTGTTTCAATTGATGTTTTTTTTGGTACATTTCAATTGATGTTTTGAGTAGTGAAACAAGTTCATATTTGTATGCAATGAGGATTTTTGGAAACATGTGGAATCATTTGATTTATATTAGAATTTGAAAATGTGTTAGAACATGTATTATGCTAAGCATTCATTCATGTGGAGTTAACAACTTTTTGTGAATTTAAAACAATAATCGGGATTATTTGTCAGTAACTAATTTGAATTTGTAACCCGATATCTTTTAAAAGGAAGCGGCCTAATTAATTCCCCTAGAAAACAAAGCAGGCAAAATTGTTAATTCTTTATACTTTCATCGAGATTGCTCTGGTATTTGTAACACATCTCTTTGTCGGATCGACAAATCGATCGGGTTACTAAGATACATTCTTTTTATTGTTCAAGCAAAGTAAAGTTTTAGAGTTTTTAGGTTTGAAAACAGGAAAACTCAAAAACTGCCGAGCCAAAGTAAATAGGGATTTTTTCGGAGGCATAATGTTGTTAATTACATGCATAGACAAATTAATAAAAAGGTCAAAAGGTGGCGACTGAGTATCAAATCACGAATTAAATAAAAGTAATTAATCACTATATAAGTCTAAATATTGGTGGTAGGCGACATTAGCATTTCGTATCATTTGTAGTCCTAATTAATTAAGTCCAATATATCTACACTACATGAATCAATATATGAATGAAAACCATCGAGTGTATGAATCAAAATATCAATTTATGTTGCACTAGATTAACGGTAAAACTTCACAAATGTTTCTTAAACAAATAAATTATTGTATGATTATCTTCTTTTTATATTTATATTGTTGAATATGATCTTTTAACAAAATCTTGTTTAGATCACTACCTACCCCATATATTTTGAATAATTGGTTCTCTTAATTGAGCCAGATTTATCAAATCTTTAATCGAGAAAAATGCTAAATAAGCCTCAATTCAGAGGGAATTTAAATATCTTCCAGTCCATTTACAAAACTAACTTTATATGTATAAAAAATATGGATATTTAGTGCCGATGGTGTTATAGTCTAGTGAGATCAAGAGATATTAGGTTCGAGTCTCACTAATATGTGTATTTCTTTAATTTAATAATATATTTATTTTTATATTTAATAATAAATTTAAATAGAACTATGATATAGTAATTGGTGTAACGATATATTCATAATTTTACTTAAAAAATAAGAATGAAATATTGGATTCAGTAAGAACCCATAAGACATTGGTCTGGAAAACTTGCTTAAAATGAAGAAGGCCCATCATTGTGAATAAAATGATAAATATCGAAGCCTACTTTAAAAGGGCCCAGTAGGAAAATTATCTTTTCTTTATTGTGGGGGTAAAAGGCGAAATTGGACACTTTCGAAAATGGACCAAATCATATGTACTCCTATTCTTCAAACTTTGTTTTTTCATTAGTAAAAGAAATAACATAAAATTAGCAAAAAGAGTTGTTCCAGTCGACAAGAGGGTAACCCTCATCACAAAAAATAGAAATAAGTAAAAAAGATTACATAATAGTAATTATGTGATGGCAAAATTTCATAATTAAAATGGAGGAAACAACTAAAATTTATATCAGTAAATTAATTTTATTGTATTTTATTTTTAGTTTGGAATCTACAGTGTACACTGAAATTCAATTCAACACGCTTTTTACAATTGTTGACGAGTCAAATGAAAAAAAAAACTACCATTTTATTATATTATATCTGATACTAGGGGTGTTCATAAACCCGTTCCACCCGCCCGACCCGCTTCAACCCGCCCGAAATCCGTCGGTTTTATTTTTAAAATAATCAAGTACGGGTTGGTAATTTGTAAACCCGCAAGTTATGGGTCGGGTGACGGGTTTGATGGTTAAAAAACCGACCCACCCGCAACCCGCACTTAATCTTCCTTGATGTACTTTTTATTAATTGTTTAATAAAATTGTGAAATAAATTACATTTATTAACAAATGAATAAGAACAAATAAATTAACAAACTTTCTTCAAGTTTTTTGTTTATATTAATGTTAATGGTACATATATGTTAATACATTTTTTCCTAAAGAGTTTGTAATGTGAGTGATGATTTGTAATGAATTCTTTTGTGGGGACTTGTAATATTAGTTTTGGTGGAGACTGTTGATTTAATTAGTAAGAAATCGTTAATTATATTCTACTTTTGTACTTTTTGCTTCTTGAATTTAATTTCAAATGTAGGTGAACAAATTTGATACATTTTATTTGTTGTTTGAAGAACTTAAAATTATATACTTAATTACTTATATTTAGATGTCAAGATTTTATGACATTGTTTTTGTTCAACCCGCCAACCCGACGGCCACCCGCCCGCACCCATTCCACCCGAACCGGGCGGTTTATGAAAATAACAACGCGAGTGCGGTTTAAAAAAATGGCAACCAGCACGTGTTGGGTCGGGTTAATTTTTTCATGTAAACCCGCCCAAACCCGACCGCGTTCACCCCTATCTGATACCAAAAATTTCTATGATTACATAACTAAATTATCACATTGAAATATACTAAGTGTTTACAGCTAATGCGTCGTTTTTTTCGTTATAATCTATATCATTATTAGGACTAACAAAATAACAGACCAAATATTCTTTATCATTATGCACGTACAACAATCAAATATCCTTGCGGAGGATTATAGGATTTTGCTTGCAAAGCCCTAAAATATGTTCTCTCTATACGTCATATCAAAAGATCTGCAAATTCAATGGCGGACGCCTTGGCCAAGTTAGGCCATATTTTGGACAAAAACTTGCACTGAATGAAAGAACCATAGACACAACATATGAGCTAGTTGATAGAGACAGATCTTTGTTTTTAAAAAAAATCGAATATCCCCGTGAGGTATATAAACTTAAATGATGACCTCTATTTAGACTTATAGCAGTTCTACGTTGGTACTTAGTAGTCATCATGAGGACCTCTATTTATTAGACTTTTATGTTGCAAGGATACAGATACGACAATATTTTGACATGAATAAGTACGATAGAACTAAATATGTGTGTATATTTAAGAAAAAAAATCATATTTTTAAAAATGTATAATGAAAATTATGTTATACATACTTATACTTTACTTTTCATTCTATTTTTAAAATGAACAATATTTCTTCTCTCTTATATAAATGTTCAAATAAACTCATAGTATTAATGCCATTTAATATCCTTAACATGTTCGATGCACACTCCGGTGTATTCAATACGATATTTTTATTTTAAAAAATACCACCAAGACGTGTCTAATACAAATCGAACGAATTGTAATTTTGAATCTTATATAGCCGTACAAAACAGTAACACTGTCATATACTTACTTCATAGTATAAATATAATTTTATATTCAGAAACATCTATGCAATGATGGAAAACGACAAAATAAACTTTTTTTCTTTTTAACTCTCTAGTAGGATTTCCAACTCAGCAAACCATCAGCCAACCAAGCATACTGCAGATCTTTGTATTCAGAACCGATCCCATCCAGCTAATTAAAGATGTTTTTATTAATAAAATATTTTCTATATATGTTATTTATGTTTCGTCAACCTTTTTTCCTTTTCTTTTTATAGGATTGTTTCGTAATTGGCAACTTCTCTAGTTTCAATTCTTTATAGTCAGTTAAATGCAAATATACCTCTTATACTCTGCCTAATTGGCAAAAAATTATTTATTATGTTATATTTATTAGCAAAATTACTCCTCATGTGCTATTTTTTATTGGCAAAGGAGTCACTAAAGAGAAAAACATACCACATATTTTTACAGGAAAAAATACACGATACTCTCCTTTGTTATGCAAACTTGAATAAAACTTACTTATAAAATTTTTGTTGCATCAAATTCCTTTGTACTTCTGTGAGTTTATTAACATCACTTGGCACAAAATTCTATGTATATTTAAACTTAACACGTAATTCCCGTGCATATATTTTTTATATACTTTTTTTAACTTATCACAAGATCTCCTTCTACTTTTTGAACTTACCACAAAATCTTCTTCTACTTTTTAAACTTAGCATATAATCTTCTTATATCTAGGGATAGTTTAGGTATATCAACTAAACATTGACGACGTTCGACAACTAACAAAATAAAATAAAAGAAGAGTGTTCATAGAATCTGAAAGTATAAGAGAATTTTGTGCAATCAAAATTCACATTGGAGTTTTGTGCATGTTTCACATAACACAGGGGAGATTCGTGTATTTTTCCCTATTTTACAGAGTGACAATTTTACCCCAACAGTAAAATGCAAATATATTCCTATTCACCTAAAAAATTGATAAAAATCCCTAGGTTAACTTTACAAATTGACAATTACCCTATGTTAACGTAAAAATAAAAATAACATCTCAACTGATTTATGATGAATTTCAAATGAATTTTTTCGCTAATAGAAAAGAATGGGATGGGGTTCTTTGCTAATAAAAATAATATAATAAGAGTATTTTTTTTCCAATTATACAAAGCGCGCACTTGGATATTTTTAATTACATTTGACTCTTTTTCATATTCCCTGTATTTGATGGGGGAAGTGAAAAATCGATTTGGATAATACCAATTGGACACAAGTTGAGAATTGGATTTTATTTTATATATTTTACAATTTTAGTTTCAAAGTTATAAATTATTTTGCATTTTTGTCCCTCATTAATTTATACATCGCACTTGTGATCCAATTTTCTTAAAATATTTAGCATTTTTTGTCACTACAATAGTTTCAATTCAACAAATATGGCATTATGAAACTCTCAGTTTTTCACTTTTTATTTCACATGATGCGATCACGAGACCAAAAACAAGATACATTTAAAAAAGTATTAGGACAAAAATATGAATTTTTATAAAGCAATGAACCAAAAATGAGAGAATTGTATTTTTGGTACTGAGTTTTATGTCGATTTCTACTTCTGATATCAAACAAATGCAGGTCAACATATTTGGCACCAAAATTAGTGTCATAACTTATATTAGCTGATAATTCTATCAAAATATTATTTTTTTAACCTGAAAATGTTATAAGGTAAAATTGTCAGCTAGTATAAATTATGACACTAATTTTGCAATAATTAAAACAGACTTAACGGCCATGTCATCAATTTGACGATGATTTTTAAATTTATTTAACGGCGATATCAAATGTGGAACAATTTATTAAATTATAATACCAAACATGTTGGCCTGCATTTGTTTGATATTAAAAATAAAAATTGGCATAAACCTTAGTACCAAAAATGTAATTCTCTAACCAAAAATACTGAGGATCTGATATTCCTGTAGGACTAAGAGGGCAATTTTCCCCTTTTAAAAGAATTCCACGAGGATGAGTCCGACAAATTAACTAATTAATTAGCATTAAGATTATCTCTCCACATGAGAACCAATGAGCCATGCATTATTATAATTTATATTTGACTACTTTACAGTTTGCAAACAAAACTACAGGAAAGAATACTGAAATTCTTTCTTTCCTGGTGGCTGCTTGTAATCTATACTATTAAAAAAAAGTCATGTAATGGTGTATCAATTTTTCTGTAATTTAATTATATAAATTTTTGACTTTTTCCATTACATCCTTTAAATAAAATATATATTTATTTTCCCTTAAGAAAAAAGTTCTTATATGATTTTTGTGATTAAATGTTTTTAATGAATACGGGAACGTGTGTTGAACTAAAGCACACACACTACAAGAAAAATGAATTTTAATGACAAAATATTAAGTGACATTGTTGAAATTGTCACTTTTTTATGTAAGTAGTGATAAAAATATTAGTTTTATCACAATAATAATAGTGACATAATATTTTTTTTAAGTTGTCACTAATTATTATTAGTGACAAGTGTATGACGCTTAAATTGTCACTATTGATAATTAATGACACTATTTTAGTGACAACCTAGTGAGAATAAATATTGTCACTATAATTTAGTGACAAATTTTTAGTTGTCACTAAATGTCAATAGTGATAAGTTTTTCACATTTCTTGTCACTAATATTTCTAGATACATCATTTTAATGACAATATTTAAGTTCATGTCACTTTATTATTTAATATTTTGTCACTAAAATTTAAAAATTTTTGTAGTGGCGGGGACGCGTGCTAAGAATATGCTAGTATCATTTAATTTGAAAGCTTATAAATGATGAAGAGTACTAAGTAACATGCAGTTTCTTAAGAAAATATTACATTGATTAATTTTCCAAAATGAAAAAGGAAATGGGTTTTGAAGATTACAAGCCCACAATTATAATGATTGCATGTCAATGTATGAATGCAGGAGTGACTCTCACAGGTAGGGCAGCACTTTTAGAAGATATGAGCTCTAGGGTGTTTGTTGTTTATAGGCAATTCATAGCCTTCCTGTTTATTGCTCCTTTTGCCTATTTCACAAGGTACAAATTTAATTTCTACCAATAACTTCTATATGTATTTCATTTCATAATTAATTTTCTCCTTTAAAATTAAAAAGGTGGTATATATATATATATATATATATATATATATATATATGCGTAAATAATGGGAAAATTATTGTCTTGGGTGCAGGAGAGAAACAAAGAGATGTTTAGGATGGAGGAGCTTCTGGTTGATATTTTTGCTGTCGTTTGTTGGGCAAGTTACTATTCCATTTTCTTGAATTTACAGTCTTACAGATTTTGATTATTAAAATCATCTTTTACTAATTAATTCATGAAGTATAAAATATTAATTAATTAATCCTTTGATGGATTGGGCTAACAAATATAACTAAGCTTTTAGAGATATAATACAGGAGACATGTGTATTACAGTATTGGTAGCATACAATGGTGTGATTTGTAATTTTAGTATAGAGACATATCAAATTGTACAATTTGTACCATCATAATTAATAAATTATTTGGACGAAATTGGTCACGTGCGTCACACATGCATGGTCATTAACATGACATTTTGGAGGGATGTGTCACGTTTTTCTGATGGTATATCGAACTACATAATTTTTATGGAGTTTTGCTTGGATAAGAAAATATAAGAATATACCAATATATGAGACGAGTGTAAGTGATTTTTCCTCCAAAATGCCTAGTTAATTGCCACATACAAATTACGTGTTCAATTTTGTCGAAATATTAAAGACAGTATGAAAATGCAACCGTGTGTTAAAATGATGATATGGAATTTGTAAATTTATATAACTCGGTATCGTAATTAATCACAAACCACCTGTTTTTTTGGTTTTTTTTTTTTTTTGTGTGCAGTGTTACAATTAATCAGAACATTTATTTTGAGGGTTTGTTACTAGCATCTTCTTCAGCTGCAAGTGCACTGGGCAATTTAGTACCTGCCATCACATTTATTATGGTTTATGCTATGGGGTAAATAAATCAACACAAATTTATCAAATTCATTAAACGGGCATCAGTATATATATATATATATAATAAATAATTTCTCTTTAAAAATGTTATGTGTAAACTAGATTGGAAAAAATACATCTCCGAAGCTTGAGAACTGCAGCTAAGATAATTGGAACATTGTTATGTGTAACTGGTGCTGTTGCCATGGCATTATTTAAAGGCCCAAAATTGCTAAATAATGAATTTCTTCAAAGAAATTCACTTTTCCAACATGGAGAAAAAGACACGTGGCTACTAGGCTGTTTGTTTCTCCTAGGAAGTACTTGTTGCTGGTCACTTTGGTTAATTTTACAGGTATATATTACGACTAATTTCTTCAATTTTTTTAATTAAAGGGCAAAATTGCATTTTAGTCGGATCATGTGGGCGGTCAACATTTTTAGTTTTTCGATTCCTAAAATAGTACTTTTGATCCCAATTCAATTTCGTCATTTTCTCTCTCCCGGTCCAGTTTTTAAGATCTCATATGACAATCTCTATTTTAATCTTTGATCCCCAATTTTTGTCTATTGATTTCATGAAAATCTCTATTATCTTTGTTTTAGAGTACTGTTGGTCCAAAATTATATAGAAAAGAGGGGAACGGATCCAATATGCAAAGAAAATTAAAAGTTAGAACAAAAAATGTTGGTTTTGAAAGCTCGGGACCGAAAGTGTTGATTGTCCCCTAAGGCTAAAAACGTTACATCATTTCTCCCCATCCCATCCGTTTTTTGCACTTCTAGTTCCACATTACGATCATAGAATTTCACTTTTAATCGCATTATTGTCTCTGTTTTACACTTTTGGTCTTCAAACTAGACGAAAAAGGATAAAACGTGGAAAAAAAAAATGCTGAGACCAAAAGTACTGTTTTTACTGAAAATGTTGGATATTTAGCCGTGTGGTACTATGTCATTGTTAAACTGTCCAAATTAATCTTGTGCAATGCAGGCACATATATCTGCTGTGTACCCGGATCATCTTTCATTGACAGCATGGATGTGTCTCATTGCAGCATTGCAATCTGGAACTTTGACTTTAATCTTTGAACCTCACACACAAGCTTGGAAATTGAACTCACCTCTTCAACTAATTTGTTGCTTATATGCAGTGAGTGAATCAAATTACATATATATATAAAATGTTTTATTTAATTAATTACCATTAATTATGGTAAATTTTCTAAAATCTAATATTATATTTTTATATATAGGGTCTAGCATCCGCAGTTACTTTCTTTGGTCAAGCTTGGTGCATTTCAAGAAGAGGCCCTCTCTTTTCAGCTATGTTCAATCCTTTGTGTACTGTTATTGTGACAATATATGCTTGCGTTGTTATGAATGAAGAAATGTATACTGGAAGGTAATTAATTAATTAATTAATTAATGTTGCAGACATATTAATTAATTAATTACATTTTTTATTTTATTTCTCTGATGATTTCTTTTGTTTTTTCATATACTCCCATGTAAGTTTGGTGGGTGCATTGGCTGTGATTTTTGGACTATATTCTGTGTTATGGGGTAAAGCAAAAGACCATCAAGAAGTGAAGATGGGAAATAATGATGAAGCAACATTATTTAATGCTAAAGTTTCAGACAACATGAGCTGCAAAAATGATTTGGAAGATCCACTTTTGCCTGAAAAATTGGAGATGAAACAAGAAGCTATGACATAAAGTACATAACATAAAAATAATGGCTTCTATGCATTCTGCAACAAAAGTTTCTCTAGGATGTACAGTTTTGGCTCATAAAGAAAGTCTAATTCAAGGTATCAATAGATAAGGATGTCAAAAGTTCAGTTTATCTTGGATTGGCCCTTTTTGTCGTTAAATTGTTTATCTATCATGTAAAAGTCAATTCATCAATCTACCATTTTATTTAAATCATACAATTAGGTCTCATATCAATTACAAAGAGCATTCATAGTGACCCTAATAAGCAACCAAAATTAATATGGCTGAATTGACCACTTCCTACCTCAAACAGACAATCTACCAGCTATTAAAAGTGGCAAGAATGCTTTCGCTTAGTGGTTAAAGGTTAAAACAACAAGCAACTAATTGCACAAGTCGAATTATTACATGCAACGATTGTATAAAGTTTCACTAATTTAAATATTTCATACATTCAATATACATGAATATTGAATTATGAAAGTATATTATTTTTCCATATTATTCAGAAAACGAAATTATCTTGTACTGTAAATTTGTACAACACGAAATAGTTTCTAGCATTAGTATAAAAAAGCTAAAGTTAAGGGACAACTCATAACTGTTCATATTTTCATATATATTGTTTAGTAGCACTCCAACGATTTCCTAATTCAGTACTATGTGAGTGGTAATTTTATTGAATGTCCCGATTTGAAGTAAAATTCTTATAAGCAATAAGAATCTGGAAAAATATAATCAAATGGGCTACTAATTAACAAGAAAGATACAAACAAGAAATGTGGTAAAAAAATTAACTGTATATCTAACCAGCAGCAAGAATGCACACTACATATTTCTACTAAAAAAAGAAGGATCCATGTTACATTCAGCGGTACCGTTTCCAGCCATTATTATCCTCCCTGTTGTTTCTAAAAGCACAGCATCCAACCGAGTAAACAATAATGAGGAAGACGAGGAATACAGTGTTTATGATCGCCACCTTTTTCCAGTCACTCTTTATGTTATCCAGTAGCCCGGCCTTGCATGCTTCACAGTTATAGCAAAGGACATTTTGGTCATTGCTCCACGCACTGCAGTCGGGATTCCTCATGGATGATGTTGGGGTTTGAGTCCAGTTTGTCGGGTTAACGTACTGGAATTGGCAGTCATTTGATGGCTTACAACAACCAGACTGTGGAATCAATATTAGCATTTCAGTTAGTAAAGATATATAAGAAGTAATACTCCAATTGAAAAAAAGGAAAATAGGGGGATCCAAGCTAAATGAAAAGGATATATATATATACAAGTTGAAACTGTCAAAACTCAAAAGGGCAGAGTCAATAATAATATTCCTCAAAGAGCCCATTGTTTATTTGGTATTTTAAAAATTTACATTGTTTTGGGTACATGTCAACTTGCAAAAACGTCTTTAATAAAACACAAACCAAACACATTTATTCTAAAATGATTTCATAATTACCATGTCCCCTATTAAAAAACTAATCCAAACACACTACACGATTTCTAAAAAAGAAAAAATCCTCTTATTTCTCTCATTTGTGAAAATACTATCTAAAAAGCCCACCAAACGAGCCCCTAACATGTTTTAAACTCGACCAAACTGGAAAATTTGACGCACACAAAAAAGGGCACAATCTTTATGCAAATAAAATAGCAATAGAACAATCTTTATGCAAAAAGGAAATGGAACAGTATTTTACAA
Source organism: Penstemon eatonii (assembly GCA_038501285.1). Lineage (NCBI taxonomy): Eukaryota > Viridiplantae > Streptophyta > Magnoliopsida > Lamiales > Plantaginaceae > Penstemon > Penstemon eatonii. The sequence continues at coordinate 44,022,756 of CM076713.1, forward strand.
GCATATCAAAGTAGAACCAAGTTAAAGGCACTCAACTTTCTAAAAGTACCAGTAATCAACCAAACGCCACTACACAAAAAAGAAAACATAAAAGTATTCAATGCATGGTTCAAAACTTCCATTGTTTCTTTCCCAATAACAACAACATCTTGCAAAATTCAAACACATTCATATCAAACATGCAAATAACAGAAGCAGTAACACTAATTAATAAAATTTACAACCCGGGATCCAAATATATACCTGAAGAGCAGATAAATGTTCTCTGTAGAAATCTTCAACAGGGGTGTTATAATCATCAAGCAACCTCTGACAAATTCTACTATCAACCAAACAACTCCTAATCCTATTCCAATTACCATTAACCCTTTTCTGCAACCAATTCGAATAATCCCCAAGTCTATACTCCTTATACCCCCTCTCCGAAAGCACTTCACCCGCACCTTTATTCGTAACCACAAAAGCAAATATCGTAAAGCAGATCAACAAAACAATCAACAAAAACATAACCAATAGATACACCCATAAAACCCATGATACTCTACAACAAGATCCAATCAACCCCGCAATTGAAACTAGAAGAATGAACACGCCTAATGTGATTACTGGTCGATCGAGAAAACGCTCGCATTCTGTGTTGGCTTGATGAGAAAGCCACATTCCACAGCCTATGATTGGGATTGAGAGAAGTAGGGTTATGATGTTTAGAATGCCGACCAAACTGTTGCTCAGCCGCACCATTTTGTATATGGATTTATTATGGGTGTATGTATGTTTTATGTGTATATATAAATGGTGGGATTGGATTTGTTGTTTTGATGAGAAGTTACAGAGAAAGGGAAATGTTAAAACTGAAATCGGGGAATGTATGAGAATGGAAACGATGCGGAGCGTGTGAAGACCGCGTGGGTACTAGCTTTTGATTTGAATATCTTATCATTTGTTTGGTTGTCAAGTAAATTAGGGAAAATTGTGGAGAAAATAAAGGAAAAGAAAATCAATTTTCTTTACATGATTGGTTGTCATTTCTTAGAAAAATTATTATTTTCTTCTAGATGTTTGATTGTCAAGGAAGTTTAGGAAAATAATATTTTTGATAAATATGTTTGTTTGATTATGAATACTTTCAAAATTGTAAAATATATTAACTGTGAAATGAAAATTATCAATTTAATCTCTAGAACAAATTGAGTTATGAGAATCAAATAAAAACTAACAATAATGAAAGAAATAAAGTAAAATAGCTTAAAATGAATCATAAAAATCATTATTATTGTCATCAATGGTTTTGTTGATAGCAATGTTTAAACTAATACTTTGTTTATTTATTATTATTTTTTGTAAAGTTTCTTTATTAATTATGTACTCCAACATTTGTTGAGTAATTTCTTACTCAAAAATTTCGAACTTGACACAAGCTTGTAACGTCAATTCCTCAATCTATTACTCTAACTTCTATTATACATTTATTACTAGTCAAAAGTAGATTTAATACCAACACAAATCATTACCAAATAGTCTGAGCCGTGTCAAGTTTGTTAATATGATTTATTGTTACTTAATTTTATCAACTTTTAAGAAATTTAAACTCCTTTCTTTTGCTAATTTAAGAAATAATAAAAATTAAATTTAACCTAACTAATAATATATGTTTAAGATAATAAAAAAACCAAAATTTTAAAAGTTCATAATTTCTCACTCGAAATTAATAAATGTGATAAACAATAGCACTACTTTAACGACCAATAAAATTAATTTGATATAGTGATTGATATAATAATGTGTCAAAAAATATACAAAGTATACATATGAAGCACCGGGTGAGAAATAAATTCACCATTAAAAGAAAAATAAATTTCACCTACCTTATAAATCTATCCTATATTATACAAATTAAGTAGTTAATTTGTACCCAAATTCAATATATTTTTTGGTGATAGAAAAATACTTTTTGATATGATTGGATGAGTATGGCATGTTCGACTAAAATTTACCGTACAACTTATAAGATCAAACTCCCGTCACAAGATATTGTTTCATTTACATTATGATTGATGAGATCTCGAAATGAGTATATTATAATCATCATTTTGATACTTTGGATTTAGCCTTTCTTTACATGAAAACAAAGTGGACTCCATTACTGAAAAATTCCTGTCCAGACATTGCTTGATCAAACTCATTTACTTACATGACACGACAAGTGTATTGCACTTACTTTGTGATAGGTCACTTTCCTCAAATTTCAAAACAAGTGTATTGCAATTGTCATGTTATTAATTTGGTTTCGGCCGAATCCGATTTGGGTAAGAATTTATCTCCCATTACACTAACCTTGGGACCCATTTTTCCGTTATCTAATAGCTTGTTTGGTCATCAGGAAAGTGAGGGAAAAATAACTTTATTTTCTCACTTATTGTTTGGATAGCAAGGAAGGAAGTTATTATTTTACTTCAACTTTTCAGTAGGAAAATTTTATGCAGAAGAAATTTCCTTACTAATTTGATGCAGAAATCCTGGGAAAATCGGAGGAAAATTTTAGAATAAAATGCAAAAACACTCATTGTACTTTGTTTAACTTTCGAAAAACCTCATTTGTGATATTTATTTTTAACCAAAATCCCCCATGTGTGTAGTTATTTTAGCAAAAGAATACCCTCTCAAATTATAATGACAATTATAACCCAACCAAATGATGCAAAAGCACTTTTTGTCACCTAAAAATATCAATAATCTCCTGTTAACTTTAAAAATGGACAATAACCCCCTATTACAATAACCCCATTATTCACTTAAAAACTAACAAAACCTCCCTATAATTTATTAGTGAATTTGGTTACTGGATTTCAAATGATATATTTGAAATAGCATTGGACCTTGTGGTGACTTGGTGGCATTTCGAATTCCGCCGGACAAAGAAAAAGCTATTCCGGCGAAGGTTATCCCGACGAGACTAGGAGAAGCGAACCGTGGGAAATCTAGGGGGCGGAGTAGTAAGATCCGAAAACCGGGGCAAAGGTTCTGACTTTTCACTGGACTGGCGAAATCCGAGAAGGGAAAAACTAGAAATGGGGAGCCCTGGAATTGAGAAAGCTTGAAGACAATGATTTTGCAAAATCTATATATGGTTTATTACAATCTTAGACACGTGGCATAATATGGTATCTGTCACAGGGAATGTAACACCGTTTTGGTTCAGGGATCTGAAGCCTTGTTGGCTCAGCAGTAATTCATTGTTACGTGAAGTCAAAACGTGAAAGAAAGAAAAAAGAAGCGTTTCAACTTTCCACCACTACCTACCACCCTGTTCCATCCACTCAATCCCTCTTTCACAGCCACATAACATAACTTTCCGGCTGTGAAATGGAAAATTCAACCGAAATAATTTATTTTGTTTTTACACAATCAATCATTTTAATCTTGAAAACTGATGTGTGTATAATATCAGTCTTAACCCATAATAAATTAAATATTGAAGATTGTACAACAATTAACAAAATACATAATAATTAATCCACATTATTGAACATTAATGGTAAGATAATATTTACTTCCTAAAGGATCGATATCCTTTAGAGTAACATCAATTGTGTTAGAATTTTTTTGATATGGCTAAATAAACTAAAATAATCTTCTTCCATTAATCAAATCAAGTATTTGTATTACTAAGAATTTAAGAATATATATAAAATGGTTTACCTATAATTAAATAAAACAATCTAGCCACAAATTTCTAAAACAAGCACTCATAAGATGCTACGGACAGAGGATATGGACGAGTATTCTCATACGCAAATGCAATAACATGGCCATTAGGTATTGGATTTCCACCGTTAACAAGACAATCATTAAAATTTACGCGCTTAAATAACTTGGGGTTAACAACTTGAGCAGATGCAAACCAACCACATGAAAGATGTACTTGTGCAACTGAGCAGTTGTTTTTGCATATATTTACTATTTCCACCATATATCTAGGTATACCAATTAACGATTCCACCCCTTGATTGATTTGAATGCTTGCTTCTGTGCAGTGGGACGTTGAATTGTCGAGTGTTTGGTTTAAGAGTTTGGTTTGTGAATCGGTTGAAGTGAGTAGAAGTTGGACGAAAAATCTCGATTCGACAACACAAGATAGTGTTGCTAAGATTAAGAGAGTGACAAAAGTAGGAGAAGAAAAAGTATTCATTCTTGGCAGAGGGGATGGTGTCTTGCAGAAAAATTTATTCCTGGATTTTTAACCAATATAAATTGTGTTTTGATTCAATTTTTATATACCATCTAACATGATTTCGTGAATGGCATTTTTCCATATTAGTTGTTGATTCATATCTCCGCGGAAATTCTCTTCAGTTGTTATGTAGAATGGTACATTAAATTTAGGAGTGTTTATTTATGGTCGGAAAGATTAATTAGATTCAGCCATATGGGTGAGAAATCGAGTTCGGGAATTGTGTTTCCTATTGGGAGAAGTACTTTGATGTAGGAAGATTTTGAAAGAATTGTGTTTCCTATTGGGAGAAGTTCTTTGATGTAGGAAGATTTTGAAAGAATATTAAAGATGATTTTTGCAGAATATTTTTGTTATCTTTTTAGTTATTTTGTTTCTAGAAAAATCTTCAATGTTATTTTTAGCTTATTTTGTTTTATCTAGGAGTTTTATCTATTTAAAGTTAGTTAATTTGTTTAAACTATAAAAGTCCGACATATGGACTTATTTTCAAGGAGTTGATTATTGATATTAAAAAAATAAAAGAGATTTTTCTCTCTCGGGTTGTTACCCATCTTGAGTTCATTTTTATGCATTTTCAATTTGTAGATTTATGATGAAAACTCCCCTGCAGAATAATCATTATTAAGCCCGACTTCATACTTTGAATGGAATTTTCCTTCTAAATTTGGAAGAAATAAATATTGGAAGAACGTCATCGTCCAAAGATATTAATCCAACTTTTATTAGGCTTGAATAAAATGACGAAAAAATGGGAACAAACAATAATTAAAACTCATGTCCTATCATTCGTTGTTCGAAAACATTTTTTCAGTGTTAAACATCAAGAACCAGACACAGCGTAAATCAAGAGAGGAAAGAAATACTACTCGTATTAAACTCAAAATTGAATTACACAATCACAAGACATTGGCTATTCAAAGAACATAGTCATGAGTTCTTCAATTATTTAGATTGTACGATATATGTCAATATATCATAAAGGAAAACAAAAAAAGAGAAAGTTCCATTATATACACTCCAAAAAGGAAAGTACCAAATTATATAAATTTTCAGAACTCATGAATTTCAATTCAAAAATTTGAAATTACAGAAATTTCCTTATCTTAACTTCATGTGCAAGAATTTCAGGAAATAAACCATTGTCATCAAAGTAGTAAACATGGTTCTTGTGAAAGGTAAAAACTAGAATACAACATAACCATGGGAGACATGCCAATTTAACTAGAGTACATTTGTTGGATTTCAATGAATCCAATATTTCAGTGGATTTCTAATCCACGAGTTTGGTTAAAAAGTGGGTAAAAGAACTTGGAATCGAGCCAACAAACCACATGCATATCAAGTAACATACGGAAAATAATAAATCTAACAAAATGGCAGAAAGATCATTCAGCTGCTTCAGAAATAACAAAGATATATAAACAAGGTGTTATATACCAAAAGGAACAGATAATCAAGCAAAAGAAGAGCACAAAAGCTATTACTCCCAAGAAAACACATTGTTAATGTTAATTGGAACAAGATGCCAACGAACTTTCATAAAGCATCTGTTTGCTTCAGTAACTCTTTATAAGCAATGAAAGAGTACTTGAATTAAAATAATTGCAAAAGTGACTTATTAATTTCAACCAAACTGAAATGACTAGCTACAAACAAAAGGTAAATTGCAAATCCAAGTACCAACGAGAAACCCTGATTTGGTTTTAAATTAGAGAGGCCCTGGAAATGTTCCAGTCTCCCTCTGCTCATTCCACTTTTCAATCTGCAAAGAAAACATGATCCAAGGATAAGGACAGCTAAAATAGTAGAGATCCTAATAAAGTTTTCAGTAGATCATGCAAGTTCATAGACCAAAAAGAGGAAGACTTCCAAGAACACAGCATGAAGTTACTAACATTTTAGTATGAAATGTACAATTTCCAAATACACACTTGCTAGAAATTATTACCCCACACTAGCCTTTCGTTAACCATCCACTGGGACTGAAAAAAGTCTTACAGTACGCCCAAAAATTTAGACATCAAAGAGCATGAAGTATCCTGACCTGCTGTAGACTTATATATACTTTTCCCTTTGAAACTATAAAGTTGATTTTTTTCAAGAACAATGTACGGTTTAACATGGCCTTTCGACATTGGTCATGACACTTAAACATTAAAGTTTATAAAGGATTGTGGATCATTAATTAGGGAAGGTCACATAACAGGGTTATTGCGGCTTGAGGGACTCGTTGGGGAATGTTGGTCAAGCTTGTTGGGAAAATGGTGCTGCTGACGCTTGAATTTTGTATGGGTTATTGCAAGGTTACAACTGACGGCTACAGAGCCTGACTAGGGTTGGATGTTCTATGAATTACTTAGGTAAGCATAAATACATGATTCTTATACTCGGTTTTAACAGCAATAGTAGCTGGTAGAAGGGGGAACAGTGCAGCTCCAAAGGTTAAAAATGCCTAGGACAAAAATTTATACATCAATAGAACATTCTTCCATTATTTTTGTATCTTGATAATTATTTCAACATTTGAAACTAGAAAGATGCCCAAAATTACAAAATTATTTCAACATTTGAAATGCGTTGTCTTAAAAAAAGACATGCGTCTGAAAACCACGAAATCCTAGGGACCATATGACGCTAGACAAGCCAAATTGTCTAATAGCAGAACAATAACAAGGAAGACTGCGCTATAAAAGATTTATCTTCTACGAAGTTTCTTAATTTTGAGTCCTATTGATTTTCTTAATTGTTTATATTTTTCTTCACATCTTAGAATTGTCTTGTGTAATTCACAAACCTTAGGATGAAATCATAATGAGGTATTCATCACTAACCATTAGATCCTGTAACCCAAACAATTTTTCATGTTTCGAATATATATATTGCCTGATACTACAGATTTTAGAATAGAATAACTACTAAGTTGCCAGGATAAATGACATGTTCTCCATTTACGATAAGAGTACAGAAACAACAGTATCATTGCACATGCTTTACACATACACATACACTGAAATGGATACGATCTCAAATTAACACATTCAGGAGTCGGAAAATCAAATGCTTTTACCCATATGACAGATAAAGCACATAAAGATAAAGCTTTTCAACTGCTTGACAACAAACAATAACGAAATCATAATCCATTAGCAAAACAACTCACCCATTCTCCTGGGCAAAGGGAACGATAATATTTTGCAAATTTATCACAATCACCAGCCTCTTCACCCTTTGCTGCCACGCACCTGAAAAACAGACATGAATCTAATTATTATCAGACGATCAAATATGAAAGTGGCTCACAGTTTCAAGGTAAACTATATAAATATAACTTTAAAAGCACTGCATATATCATTTCATTTCGCCTCCCTATGTTGTTGAAACTTCAATCTATCACAACAGGTCAAACTCAAAAAAACCCTAACATAAATAAGATCCACAGAAACATCCCTCGACTCATACAATTATGTCATGAAACCCTAATTCCACCATGTAAACAAATAAACAAACATCAGGTGCAATTGAATTTTACCTGTGAAACTCAATGTAGCGGGTGAAACAATGCCGTGACTGGTTGGTAGTAGGGAAACGGAAATCAGCCGGCGCAGTTTTTAATTCAATTTCAGCCATTGGAGATGGGATCGACGAGAAAGCTCTTCGCTGAATCAAACAAAGAGAAAAGAATGGAAATTGTAGAAAATTGATCCGAGAAAGTATGAAAGTAAATAGTAATAACCAAACGATCCATCTTCCTGCGGTTCGTGCGGTAGCCAATGAGAAACGGCCACTTGGATCGTGGAATTTGGGTCGTGCTAATAGCAAGCTACCCCTAAGTTATTTTTTAAAAGACATTTTACACCCATGTGATAAATATAATTGCTAGATTCCCCTTGTGTTTTGTAAAAGAAACACGTTGGCTTCCTCTCAATTTTTACATTTTTACGGGACACATCGTTTGTTAGGCAATATCACAGGGGTAAAGTGCTCATTAGATAATATGATATGAGGTAAAGTACTCATTATACATATCACAGGAATAAAGTGAAAGAAATATATCGTCAAAATATGGTTAATTTATGCATTTTCCATGTTAAATTGAGATTTCAATTGCCTATAAAAATTGTGTACAATATCTCAACTGACTCAACAAGGAATGATATATCACAGGAGATCAACATCATATTGCCCGACTATATAGTACCTACCACTAAAATTCAATAAAAGTATATCATGTATCATATATATACTAATTTTCATAACATATAAGTATAATTTAAACATATAACAAGAATAACTTGTCAAAGATCCATTTGGTCCTCCCTTTTCTTCTTAATTTGTAATTCTTTTACTGTCATTTCCTGAAAATGTTTTATGTTGATTTGTTAAGGTTTCAAATTCAGTAATTAAAGGCTTTTCTACAAATTGTTTTCTGTTTAAATTAGTCAATCTATTTAGATGCTTATTATTTGACTATTTTATAAAGTAATGCTGTAAAATTATTTCATTAGATTTATATATTTAAACATAACTTTTCATCTATATAGGCTTTAATAGCTGATATTGTATATTGCAATTGGCTTTGGTGGAAAATCTCAATACATATTTAGTATGGTACCTAAACGTTACCTCTTATGTTAACACAATTGTCTGTTTCACTAGGAACGTCAATCTACTTATAATATATTTCACAGCGGTCTTTGACTTCAATTAATTTGTTTGACCAAAATACTATTTTCTCCTTATTTTGATTTATTTTATTTTACTTAATTACCTAATACATGTTATAACCACCTTCAAACCCACTATATAGTCCCTAACCCATGTTTTTCTCCTTATTTTATTTTACTTAATAATATAACTACCTCCAAAATCACGTACAATCCCAACCCACTTACAATTAAATTTTTCCCATCTTCTTCTCAAAATATTTTACTCCTTTTTCTTCCATATTCTTCTCAAATTTTTATGGCTTCTTCCTCATTTACATAACTTATCATATAACAAACTCGATTTTGTGCGATTTCGGTACGGTACGATTTTGCGGTTTTTTCGAACAAACTTTTTCGTGCAATTTTTATTATATAATTGATTACATAGTTGACAATTATATATAAAATTAATAATATAACATCTTACAAACTATTTTTTACATTAAATAAAGCATCGGAAAAGAAAATGTTCACAAATTTGACACTATAGTTCGACCTAATTGAATAAAATTAATTGATTAATTATTTGATCATTGTTTTTTATTATGTGAATAAACTTTTTTTTTAGAAATTGTTTTTATTATGTGAATAAACTTATTATTTGGTATTTGTTGTCCAGAATTTTTGAATTTTAAGTTTTCAACTGTTTTTATTATGTGAATAAACTTATTATTTGGTATTTGTTGTCCAGAATTTTTTAATTTTTAGTTTTCAACATATAACAAGTTTAATTTTGTTAAATTAGAGCATATCTTTTTTTAATTGAACGCTAGCAATGTAGTAATTATTAACTATGATGGACTATAATATAAATTATAAATAATATAGTATTCAATAATATTTGAATTATAAATTTATAAAATTTAGTTGTAAATATAAAAAAATTGAATAGTTAATTCATGTTTCTTTTCAATTTCGATACGGTACGATTTTAAACGGTTTGAGAAGTCTAAAACCAAAACCATACCAAAATACTCGATACGGTTTTCATCAAAATAGTACTTTTTATTTAACACTTAGGTGACCAAAGATATGAACTTTCTTCTGATACTAAATCATGTTCCAAATTCTCAAACAAACTGCCTACCTAAGATTTGTTTATAGTTAAAATTTGTCTCATTGTGTTATTTTTCTTAAAATTTGTAAGTAGTATTTTTATTTAATACTTGGGTGACCAAACCAAAAAGTGGCACCAAATAATCACATCACGAGGGTGTATGTTATTCCTCTCATTTTTCGTTGTAATCATAGTTCAATATAATTGTTTTGACATTTCTCAATGCAGATGAAATAATTTCGGATCATTGCACGTATTCAAAGTATTGATGTTAACGACATTTGAGAAGCACATTGCGTTAATTGTAGAGGTTCATGCGTATCTTCGTTTGACAAAGTGGTTTTTCTTACGTGTGAAGATGTGGTCAAGACTAATTTAAAGTATTAAATTTTTTCTTTTCATAAACTAATTTTTTTATATCCAACTAGAAGAAGGTTTGTACAAAATTTCAGATATTGATTTTTTAGATACATCCTTTTTTTAACTATTTATTCTTACATTTACACAAATGTATTTCTTTTTTGTATTTCTTTTAGATTTCATGTTCGTCTTACAGTAGCAGATGGCAGTGGAACTATGAACTTGAAATTATACGATGACCAATCAAAATATATGTTTCCCAATAAAGTTGTATATGTTTTCCAATATATGTTTCCCAAGAAATTTGTATATATGTTTTGAAGTATATCTTAAAAAACTTCAAAACCAGGTATAAATATAATTTTGATATTAGTTTTAGATTTAACACTAATCATTATGCTACTCTGACTTAAATATATGTATTACTCAGCAAAATGGCATCAAAATGTTAAGGGAGAGAGTCTTTTCATTACTGCATCGTGCATTTACTTTTATCATCCCAGTGCCATCGAAGTTTGTAAGGCCACATATTTGTGCGGTGAAATTTGTTTTAACTGTTGACTGGTCTGAAGAATGCTCGCATCTTCCAAAGGGACGACCTATTTTAGGCTAAAAAAAGTAAGTCATAATTCATTTTCTTACATCAAATCCAAAAAATGCTTATATTGAGAATAAGTAAATTATTACATGCATAAATCGGTTATATTAAACTATTATTAACATAGTTTTTGCTCATTATGCATGTATTACTTTAACATTGATGGTGTGTAAATATTCCTATGTAACTTAGATGTCTAGACTCTAAGGTGATATATTTTTAAAGAATATAATTCCATCCTCTATCCTTTTTTGTTAAAATTTAACAATTTATTTTTCTTTGTATATAAATATTGTTATTTCATTTTATATATTTTAATCATGTCTTACAATAGAACAAGGTACTTAACATATATATTTTTTAAATTCCCGTGCATAGCACGGGACGTATACTAGTTTGTTTTATTTCATGTGATTTGCATAATGTTCAATTTACACGTTATTTCAATTCAAATTCAATATGTTTAGATTAGATGTGACTTTTTCTTTCAACTGCATTTTCAACAATCTGTTTAGATGTGACTTTATCTTTTTCAACTGCATTTCCTAGAATCTCTCAATTTGAGATATTATAGCAAATGTGATCATTCTTACGAAATACAAACTACATAGGTTTGAACTTTTAAATACACTCAAAACTCCAATCACAAACATTTAGAACGAAATTTCATCAAATTCTATCATGGCTGAAAACAACAACAATAATCCTACAGAAACAGTACTAGTTACAATCACAGAAGAAAACAACAATGATTCTAAACAAGTACAAGTCCCATATTCCAAAAAGAAAATGTCCTTCAAATCACTTAAAATGAAGAAAATCAAGCTCCTATTAGCACTAATCACTTTCATCCTCTCAATCCCACTCCTTTTTGAAGCAATATGGTTGTTTTGCGTGCAACAATACGACTGCGAAGAGCTATTGAAAGGCCTACCAATGTTGCAAATCGCGATAGCTATCGGCCTAATCCTTCTTTTCTTTGTCACCAATGGTGTTGTGTACATGTACTCGAGGGCTCGATTTCAAGCTCCTGGGCTAATCATAGTAATGTTGCCACTAATTGTGATGTTCATTTTGGGACTTAGCCTTAAGGGAAGTTTTAAGACGGAAACTAGAACAATTGCGGCTTCACCTAGGTTGCTCGAGATGAAAGTGCATAACAAAAACAATTGGAACAATATCAAATCTTGTTTGTATGATAGGATGATATGCATGGATTTCATGTTTAGGTCATACTCTCTCAAGCCTTATGATTTCACTACAAGTAAATTTTCTCCACTTGAGGTACAAATGTTTCGTCCTTCAATTTAGCCCTATAATTAGTCTATGTATATGAAGTTTAACATTAAAGTTGAATAATTAAACGCGATAATTAACTTTTTTTGTTAGTCCGGATGCTGCAAGCCACCCTCAATATGTGAGATGGAGTACGTAAACGCGACTTATTGGAGAAAAAGCAATAGAGAAATGGACATTGATAAACCATATGATGAAGATTGTGATTTATGGCAAAATGATAAGTCAATGTTGTGCTATGATTGTCATGCTTGCAAAGAAGGGTTTATAAAAACATTAGAGGGTAAATGGTTAAAAATTGGGAATTTTCTTATATCGGTTTCTGTGTTACTTATGTTATTTCACCTATTTCTTTTTGTTGCTACAATGTGGGAGCAGCATAGAGGCTAGAAAATTTTCTTTATGCTTAACTTTTGGGATCCATGTTTAATTTGCAGTTAGTTTTATTTGTTTTTTTGTTAATTTTGATTTTCTGTTTGTTGTTTATTGTCAGTAATTGTATAGGTTCAGTGTCTCTTTAATTTGCATTTTGTGAGTTAATCAATAAGTGCAGATTTTTCTTCTATTTATGTTGTTGAAAATTCAAATGCATTTTCCCCTCAATCAGGAGTAACTCTGTCTTTTCACTATAATCCATTTAATCCCCCCCCCCCCCGATCAAAATTCGAAAACATTGAAACATTTCAGCTTTTGAATCAATGAAAACAAAAATAATACTCCGTACAAATTTAATTTCAAAAGTCTGAGATTTTATCGTGAGTAGTATGCATGGAAATCCATTTAATTTTGATCCAAACATGTAATTATATAAACACCCTTGAACTAGATGTAATTACATATTCACCTCTTACGTTTCAGTAATTACCAAAACACCCTCTGCCTTTAGATGTAAAAAAAAAAACTCATTTCATGGACGCTCAAGAGGGTACATTTAATTCGTCTAGTATTACAGACAAAACACGACTCTGTTGTCTCTCACAACAAACAGAAGATACCAATGAACACCACACAGAATTATCCGGGATCTTAGCTTGGGTAAACATCTCCTCCAACCACATAATAGCTTTATATGGCTTTCCTATAACACAAAGGCCTCTTATAAGTTTAGCATATACTTCATCCCCAGGCCAGTACGAGTTTAGTACCATCGTTTCCAAAACTCGACTAGCTTCCACATATTTACTATCATCACATAATCCATCAACAAGGTTAGCATATGTGTCTTTATCGGGAACACGACCAACTTGCTTAGCCATCTTCTGGAAGTATCTCATAGCCAAATCAGATTCTCTTACATTGCACAGTCCTTTTATTACAATATTATGTAAACGAACATTTGGAACACAATTCTTCTCAATCATTTCCTTTTCAACAACATCCACTGCTTCATTAACCTTTCCTGAAGTAAGCAATGCTGTTACCTTAGCTTCATAAATCGACAAAGATGGTCTAAAGCCCTTTTGGTACATTTTTTCTAGTATCTCATTACCTTCAGCAATCCTTCCTTCAGAGTAAAGATCAAAAGCCATTGCTTTATAACCATCTACACTTGGAACTCCACCTCTTACCAGAGCCTCGTTTATCAAAGCCTTTGCGTAATAAATACCCACTTCATTTTTAAGAGAAATTTGGCTTAAATCTGGTATCTTGTGGCTTTTCTTTGGAGCTTTGAGACCTTTCTTTAAGACCTTTTCGAGAATTTCCACAGCCTCATCGACTTCACCATTTTCACATAGAGCATCTAAGAGTGTTCTATATATAGAAACATCAGCACCACAACCCTTTTGAGAAATTCTCCAAAACATTGCGTATAACAAATGTGTGGCCTCGGTTAGCCTTTTATCTTCACACAAACCTCTCATTAAAGTTTTATAAGTTTCCCTATCTGGATAGCACAATTGATAGCCCATTTCTTGGAAAATGTTCAAGGCAAGATCAGAGCGTTTTATTTGACAAAGTGCACCAATGAGTAAATTCAAAGAACGGGTACGATATTTGATTTCCCACCCTTGAAAATTCTCCACAAAGAAGTGATAACAAGTTTCCAGTTTGGATTCTTTAACCATTATCTCTAAAAGGGTGTTAAAAGATTGTGTGTAGTTCACACAATTGAATTCAGAAAGACTGTTAAATAGAGAGATTGCTTCATCCAATAAACCAGCATTGGTGTAAGTTTTGATCACATCAGTAAAGAGTGAGTCTTGACACTCACACGAGTCTTTTTTCATTCGGTTTATAATTTCTTTCATATCGGACACTCGCCCCGAGCTTCCAAGGATCCTGATCATTGTAGCATATACAGGACCATTGTGGCGGTAACTCGGGTACCGAGTTTTAGCTTCATTGAAGATTTCCAAAGCCTTTAATGGGTTTTTCTGGGTGCGAATCATCTGTGACAGATGAGTAGGTGTTAAAAGCCTTGGCCACCTTATGCTCATCCTGTGAAAAAGATATACATAGAATATGCTTAAATGTTAAGACCAAACATTTACAGGAACAAACAAATGAACCCAAAAGTATACTAGAATAGCATAATACCATAAAATCATAAGAGAGATCCAAGTTTTAGCATAATAAACAATATTTGAGACAGAATTGTGATAAACTAGCATTCATTTATTTTTTTCAGACATTTCATCAAACAGCTTCAGTGCATTGATTAAAACTGCCGTAAAGAACAATCTTGATTAAAAAATTAAAACCTTTTTCCAGATGATTATTTTCGTTCAGATAATTTAAAAGGTTCATATTAGAGATGGGAATATCAGACCTGAATTTGTACAGTGATTTTTGCCGCCAGAAAAAGAGTAGATGCTTGTTAGTTGGTGTATTACTTTTGAGTTTCAGCAAACCAATGAAATGCTCATAGGAACCCAATGGATAGCCCACTAAGACCAACTCCAAGAGGCCATTTAAAACTCAAATTATAAGAAATTTTTTAAGAATTCTTAAAATGTGTTGCTCCAAGAGACCATTTATAATTTAGAGACCTCTTATATTTTTAAGTTTGGACTCTCATATTTGAGAGTCCAAACTCAAAATTTATCCTTGCCAAAGTTGTACTTTCCCACAAAAAGTCACCTCCTCCAAATAATTTACTTCCTCCAACTCCAAATTCCCCAACCAACAAAATTAAATCAAAATAAATGAAGAATGCAAATACAAATTTACCTCTATAAAATTAATCTTTACCACAATAATTTTACTACATCAAAAAAGTAAAGAATAATTTTTACAAATCTGAAAATTAAGAAATCAAGGTTTGTCGAATAATTAAAAGAAGGTATGTTTTTTTCAAGTTAATGCAAAAACAGAGACAAACACGACCTTAAATATTTTTCCCAAAATAAAAAAAATACAATTTTTTCAAAATGAATTTATGAGATAATAATATTTTTAATTTTTCAAATTATTATATATTATATCATTATTATTTCTATATTAATAAATATTAAAAGTAGTTTGTTAAAATATAAATGAATTGTTGGAGTGATGTGATGTGATTGTTTAAAAGTGAACTCTTAAAATATAAACTAGCTGTTGGAGTGCAAAATAAAAAGTGGGAATGTATAACACTGTTCACCATTTAAATTTTAAGATAAGAGGCCTGAATTTAAACGGACTGTTGGAGATGGTCTAACTTGGAAAAGGGCCGAGCTCAATAATAATTAATTTAATTATCGCTTGATCACAAATAGATCTTAATTCTAATTTAAATATCTACCGGATACAAATAACATCGAATAGTCCAAGTAAGATCCGATATTATTTACTACTCCCTCCATTTCATATTTATTGGCACATTTATTAAATTTTTTATTTCAAATTAATTGACATGTTTAAATTTTTAAAGTATTTTTTTTCTAATTTTACTCCTTTTTCACATTTAAATTGAAAAATTCAATGATCACTTGTCATTACATTAATAAAAAAAATTAAAAAATAATTATTATTATAAAGAATATTTAAGATATTTTATCATAAAAAATATATAATAATAAAGTTTCTTGAGTGAAAACAACAAATGTGCCAATTAATATGAAACGGAAAGAGTACCATTTAGTCATTTCTAAATATGAAAAAGTTATAGTTGAAAATCATGATTCATATATAGATTGTGCGGAGCTTGTCTATAAAACTTTAAGTTCACTCAATAAATTTTTTTTTTTTTTTATATTAAAAGAAATATCATAAAATTAGCAAAAAGAGTTGTTCCAGTCAACATGAGGGTAACCCTCATGACAAAAAATCGAAATAGGTAAAAATGAAGGTAAAAAAGGATCAACAAAATTCGAACGAAAAGCCCAAGCGGCCAAATTGTGAGCTGCCTTAATATATACATTATTGTCCTTGGGATTATCTAGAACGTACAATCTATACCTTCTAGATTTATCAACCACTAGTTTATAAGGTTCTTACTTTAGATCTCTTACAAGATGATACCCGCAATTTCAAGAGATTTCTAGATGAATTCGAACCTAAAATCTTTAAAAACTAAGTAAAATATCTCATTTTTTTAACACAGGTTCCTGTGGGGGTGGCGCAAGTTCAGAAGCGGGTTTTTATGCTGGATCGCGAGCTAGGTCGGGTGCAGGAGGTAGTCATGGAAGAGCATCGGGCGGTGATAGTGGCGACGGCTCAGGGCATGGTGGAGGATCCGATGAGGATATGGAACATATTATGTGTTGTATTAATCATAAGAGGAAAATTAATCAAATAACTATGGAGTAACTATCCTCTACGAAATATTTAATTATCATAAAGTATTCTCTAATGTATATTATCAATTACGTAGTTCCTTTTGTGTTTGATTGTTTCTGAATATATATTAGTAAATTAGATAAATCGTCCAAAAGTATTTGGAGGTCGTTTGATTTAATTTAGGAACTCGATCGAGGAATTTGGTCTTTACAAAGTGTTTATAATTGATAATGTCATCAATTTTAGTTTTCTTTCATATATATTATCAATAATAATTGTTTTAATCGTGATAAAGCTACTAAGATTTAATATTGCGTAAAAATATTTTAAATTAATTAGTTACATGTATCATTGGGTGGAATCAAGCAAAGGCATATATCACAAAGTTCTTTTGGCCATTTTTCTTTCTTGCTAAACAAGGGTTATGGCAAGGGTGAATAGAAACTTGATCAGTTAAAGATGTTAACAAAAGAAATTACACACGCTAATTAGTAATTACACCCAGGAATATTCTACCTATACGCATATTCTCAATGCCAATTGCAAATTATAATTTCTAAATATTTAGTAAATGATAATGTAACTTTCTTTATACGGTAATATATCGTTACATCAAACACTATATCACGAAATTTATTTGATTTTATTCTATTGGTATTATAGTACAGAGATAAACAAATTATAAAGATTAGCATTAATCTAAAGAAAAATCCACAAAAGTGGTAGTTGAATTCATGGCCTATTAATTATAGAGCCTCAACTTTAGCCAACAAGTTACTGCCTCATCAGCAAATGACAATTTAAATTGTTCATAAAAATAAATATTATCAATACGAGTTTATATACATGTATAATACTAGGCCACGACTTTCATATTCCATTTAGCAATATAGACTTAATTAATGATTTGTCGCTAAGTTTATTATTTATAACTCTTTGTGTTTGAGCAATTATTAAAATGATTGATGATAAATATATATATATTTTTTTTTAAAATCAGTAAACAATCTAACTAATGCCCACATGTTGTCCGTGTAACAAATGTGGAGTTGGTATGATTAAAGAATTCTGTTATTGAAGAAAATAAGTATAATAATAGAGAAGAGAGAGATTGTAATCTAGCTCCAATTTCAATAGTGGAATTATGGGTCGGCACTATACCCTAACATGAGATCAGAATTCTGCAGTCTTTTCACTGCACGCCTTAATTAGATCATTTTTCATCCACCAAATATTTCATTGCTTCATACATACGCACTCCCATCTTCCTTTCCTATGATCAGATCAGTGCGTTTTGTTGAAAATAAATAAAAGTTGATAAGATGATCAATTTCTTGGATTTATTTATCAGGGCATTTTAATTAGATGCATGTAGTCATGATATATTCACAAATTAAACTATTCTCTTCAGCTCATGTGGCATAACCTCTCTCTCATATTTTCTTTCTTTTTCTTTCTTTTTTTATTTGACTTTCATATATAGTTTGTTTCTTGTTCACACCATGTATTAATTAACTTCCGATCGAATAAATGTAAAAGAGAACATTATTATAGCATTATATAAGATCATGTGATGAAATATTATTTGACAATATGAAGATATATCCTTACTTATTTATTTAGCATAAATGGGAGAGATAAGTAATTATATATCTCAAGAAAATTAAATTAAAGAGCCCGCTTAATCAACCATTAAACATGAGTTTTTTTATTATATAAATTCATATCTAATTTCATCTAAGCCCACACTGCAAATTAAACAAGGTACTCAAACTCATGACCTTCATTTAATTACTATTAAATTTTATTTTATTTTTTGGGAAAAAAATATTATAGCCATTGATGATTATCCCTTTTATTTAATCTCCCATTGGTTGGGTTGGCAACAATTACATATATAAATCTCCCATGATGATAATGGCCAACTCAACATGATCGGAGTCCAACAAACATTCCATTGCATGCCTTACCTTACCTTAATATGTGGTGCACAAATTCTTCATGTGCTGCTTCATTCTTACTTCACTATTTCCCATTAATAATTAAAAAAACCCAAAAAATAAATGCCCCACTCCCCATTTCCAATTTCACTGATTTAATTTTGGCACTATTAATGTCTTACCAACTTTATCTTCTCCAACTATAAATAGTACCACATTTTCACATCATTTCCACAAAAACTCCCAACACTTGTAGCCAATAAACTTGTGTCAAAAATCTAGTTTTTACTCCTTCAAGCATTATATTTAAGTAAGTAGTACTCTTCAAAATGGTGAAACAGAAAGCATATGTTCTTCTTGCTTTGCTTGTTTTGTCAACCCTAGCTATAGCTTCCGAAGGCCGGATTGCAAGAAAGGACCTTGGTCTGAACTTGGGTGGTTTGGGCGGCTTAGGAGTCGGCATTGGCACGGGGATTGGCATTGGTCTAGGAGGCGGTGGAAGTGGGTCTGGAGCTGGTGCCGGTGCCGGGTCCGGATCAGGGTCTAGCTCGAGTTCTAGTTCGAGCTCCAGTTCAAGTTCAAGTGCAGGTTGTTAGGTTTAAGATTAAATTGGATTACTCGTAAAATTCATATCAACTTAATATTTTTAATATTTATTTTTTCTATTTAAACGAAAGAGGGTGATTTTTTAGTTGAATTTTTTATTCATCAATAAAATTCACTCAACATTAATTTGACTAGTATATAGACTTATACATTATTGTCCTAGGAATTATCTAGACAAGATGTTACATATATACTTCTCGTACAATTTATACTTTCTAGATTTATCAATCAAATAGTTTAGTTTTTACTCTACATCTCTTACAAGATGTACCATATATCAATTTCAAGAAATTTCTAGAAACTAAACAAAATATCTCATTTTTCAACGCAGGTTCAGGTGGTGGTGACGCAGGTTCAGAAGCGGGTTCTTCCGCTGGATCGCATGCTGGGTCGAGCGCAGGTGGTAGTCATGGAGGAGCATCGGGCGGTGGTAGAGGTGGTGGTGGTGGTGGCGGTGGCGGTGGCGGTGGTGGTGGCGGTGGCGGCCGTGGCTCAGGCCGTGATGGAGGATCCGGTGAGGGGTCAGGTGAAGGTTCAGGGCACGGGTCCGGTTATGGTGGAGGAAATGGAAATTAATTAAGTGCATGCATGTTGTGTAGTATTTAATCATCAGAGGAAAATTAATCAAATAATTATGGAGTAACTATCCTATAAGAAATATTTAATTATCGTAAAGTATTCTCTGATGTAATATTGTGTATCGATGGTAATTCCTTTTGCGTTTGATTGTTTCTGTAATATATATTAGTAAATTAAATAAATCGTCGACCAAAAATATTTGGAGGTCATTTAATTTTATTTGAGGGAAAAACACTTTTGGTCCCAAACTTTACCCCAAAAAACACTTTTGGTACCATAAAACGCAGAAAAACACATTTGGTACCACAATTTTCATGATTTTGACACATTTAGTCATTCCGTTAAATTTTGGACGGAAATTTCGCGCGTGACCGTCACACTCGGGTCAAGCGCGTCAAGTTCAAATCGGTCACGAGTTTTGCACGTGAGAAATTCGGTCAAAACACTTTTGGTCCCAAACTTTACCCCAGAAAACACATTTGGTACCATGCTTTGCAGAAAAACAGATTTGGTACCACAATTTACATACTCTTGACACATTTAGTGTCCTTGTTAAATTGATAAAAATCACATATAATGAACAGACAACAGTTTCTCTAAAAATTTTGATAAAAATCACAAAATATACTTAAATCATTAAAAATATTCTTAATAAAAGTACCTTGGATACCTGAATTGGTGCCCTTTGACTTGCACTTGTATTCCAATGTTGATACAAGCACCAATCATAAGTTTCATCTTTTCCATCGAAAACATCGAAAAATTTCCATTTTTGAATCAGGCGAAACGAAAACATGTAATTCCGAAACTATTTATTTGCCTTAAACTCAATTATTTTCCTAAATTTAGTAATTTTTTTTACAAATTTTCCTTAGTGTTTCTGAAATATTTCCGAATAGTCTCGAAAAGTTTTCAATATTTGGCTCTCTGAAACATACATTCGAAATGAGTTTTTGATCCATGGATACAAGTGCAAGTCAAAGTGCACCAATTCAGGTATCCAATATACTTTTGTTAAGAATATTTTCAAAGATTTAAGTACACTTTGAGATTTTTATCAAATCTTTTAGAGAAATTGTTGTATGTTCATTATATGTGATTTTTATCAAAATAACGGCGACACTAAATGTGTGAAGAGTATGTAAATTGTGGTACCAAATCTGTTTTTCTGCAAAGCATGGTACCAAATGTGTTTTCTGGGGTAAAGTTTGGGACCAAAAGTGTTTTGACCGATTTGTCACGTGCAAAACTCGTGAACTTAACGGGCGCGTGACGGTCACGCGCGAAATTTCCGTCCAAAATTTAACGGAATGACTAAATGTGTCAAAATCATGAAAATTGTGGTACCAAATGTGTTTTTCTGCGTTTTATGGTACCAAAAGTGTTTTTTGGGGTAAAGTTTGGGACCAAAAGTGTTTTTCCCTCAATTTTATTTAAGAATTTGGTCTTTACAACGTGTTTATAATTGAAAATGTCATGAATTTTACTTTTTTTAATATATAATTATCAAAATTAATTGTTTTGATCATGGTAAAGTTACTAAGATTTAATACTGCGTATAAATATTTAAAATTAATTAGTTACATGCATCATGCATGTAACATTCAGTGGAATCAAGCAATGGTCTCAAAAAGTTCTTTTGGCTGTTTTTCTTTATTACTAAGGGTTATGGCATGGGTGAATAGAAACTTCAGTTAAAGATGTTAACAGAAGGAGTGTGTATTGGCCGGATCGGAATACTTTGATATTTAAACTTCCCCTTAGTCCCGAAGCTGCCCTTCGTGCGATTGAACTTGGTCATGCCGTGGGTTGGAATCACTTAATTCTTGAAGGAGATTGTCTTACGGTCATGAAGGGAATCTCGAACCCATTAGCTTCAAATGGTGTTCTTGGCCATATTTTGTAAGATATTTCGAACTTGGCTTCTCAATTGGAATTTTTTTGAGCTTTACATGTAGTGCGCGAATGCAACATGGCAGCTCATCATCTTGCCAAACTAGCTGTCTCGGGCTTTTCTTTTTCTTTTGATCTTGCGTCTGTTATTCATAACATTTTAATATCTGATCTTTCGTGAGTGTTATCATTTTCTTGCCTCCTCAAAAAGAAAAAAGAAAAAAAAACCAGGAATATATATTCTATCTATTCGCATCTTCTGAATGCCAATTGCAAATTATAAAACTATTTGTCATTTTAGGATTATATGTCAAATTATATTTCATTTTAGAGAAGTTTTTTTTCACAAACTATTTGTCGTTTTAGGATTTCAAAACAATTTTAATTTCATATTTTTCCTATTTTGCCCTTAAGAGAGAGAAAGTATAAAACTTGAATAAAGTATAAATAATTAATGATGAGACAAATAGAGAATAAGAGGATTATAGGTATATAATTTATTTATTTTCTAAAATTAAGGCTATTTATTAGGTAACTTACGACAGATAATTTGAGACAAAGGGTAATTTGTCTCAAACAAACAATCTAAACAAACCCCAAAAAAATAATATTACGCAAATCGAAATTATTTTACAAATCTCCACTACTTTCCTAAACACCAAACAAACAAGCCCTGAGTGTTTGAAAGGCTAATGAGCGAAGAACTTCGAGATTTTTAACCTTTTTTTTTTTTTATTTACTTGCTTGAATTGCCTAGTCAAATCAAACTATAAAGAAACAATCAAACATAGATAGTCAAAGTTAATCTGCTTAGCACTTGACTAACATTATATAAATAAATGTAACTATTTCCCTTCTAGACTTTCCAATTGACCAAGTACAACAGTAAACCAATTCAAGATCCAAAATCCAAATAATTGAAATATAAATAGATGGTGCACGAAAATAAAGCCATTCCAAATTAATTAATTTACTGCAATGGATTTCTACCAAGCCTTCGGTTTCCTAATAATCCTAAAGCAATCCATGAAACTTATTTTCAAAAATGGAAAGCTAATGCTTTCATTAACCACCCTTTCACTACTCCTCTCTTCAATTTTTTTCATTATTTTTGACTTCTCATCTTTTTCCCTTATGCGCGACATGCTCGTCAAAGAATCCTTATTCCCAATTTCAAGCTTGAACAGTTCTGAATTCTCTAACCATTTTGCTAAAATCAAAGAAAATTTCGCACTTCTCCTAACAGCATACTTTTCATTCGTTCTTTCGTACTTAATCGTGACACTTTTCTCCACAATTGCGACGGTTTTAGTATCATCCGAATCATATATAGGCAAGAATATGTCCTTCAAAGACTTTTCTTTAAGGATAGTGAATTCGTGCACAAGGGTATTGGTCACGGGCTTTTACACGACAGTTCTTGTTATAGGCTACGTTTTCTTGGTCATTTCTTTAGCTACACCTTTACTTATGTCGTCTAAAATGTCCATCCTTGGATTATCCATCTTGTTTGGTTTTGGGTGTTATATTATTTATATGTATTTATCTAGTGTTTGGATTTTAAGTTTAGTGGTTGCAGTGATGGCAATAGATCCTCTGTACCACAATTTTGTGTACCACAATTGTGCCACAAATGAGTAATTGCCACATGTATTTATGACAATTATAATAATTGTCATAAATACATGTGGCAATTACTCATTTGTGGCACAATTGTGGTACACAAAATTGTGGTACAGAGGATCTTGAGCCTGCAGTGATTGATGAAGAAAGTTGTGGGCTTGTAGCACTTGGGAAATCTGTCGCAATTATTAAGAGGCAGAGGATTAATGGATTTATTCTGAACATTTTCTTCAGTTTGGTAACTTTGGGTGTGTATTTGGGATCAAATTGGATTAAATGTGACAAATTAGGGATATTATCAAAGAAGATGATTATTGGGTTGTTTGTTGTGAATTGTTCTTGTTTGGTGAGGATTTTGACATTTGTGGCGTACACGGTTTTGTACTATAAGAGCAAGGATGGATATAGTCAAGAGATTGAATTAAATGGGAATAGTCTAGAGTATACCAAACTGTCCTTTGTTAATGATCTGCCAGCTTGAAGGTTTGTATAATTAATAATAGTGTCTTATTAATGTTGTAATAAACTCGATCTTTTTCTTAAGATGTATAATATAATAATGTAATTATATTAAAAATTATTATTTTATGCCTAAAGAATTATTGGGAGTTCTTTGTAATGAAAGAAAGATTATGAGGACTCATTCCCAAAGATTACACGGACCCTCGACGTTTTCTTTTCTCAACATTTCTTATGCCTAGTAATAATTGATGACCAATTTAAAAATTATTTTACTGAATGTTCAAAGTGTGACAGATCGAGTGTGAAATAGAAAACTTGTCCCACCTTCACACTTAGTCATTGTATTTGATTGGACGCATCAATCAGGAATCAAATGATTATTAGGATTATGGATCATGTGTTTGCACAAATTTCTCGTGCGGAACTAATAAATATATCAAGAACTTCGATGATTTGAGATTTGTTTAAAACGATATATTTAAAGTGATATTTGTTCCATTCAATTGAGTTTGTTAATTAATTTTAAGTAGCAAATCACTCACAGGATACAACAAAATCATTTAGAAAGATAGATAACAATTATAAACTTCCTCTCTAAATTTCTTTAATAATTAAATTATGTGCTTTAGGAGAGGGAATAAAATAGAAGAGTAGTTCATACTTTATTTTTTTGTTATATATTTTCTAAACTACTATTCACTATTTATAATATTTAATGGTTGCAATAAACCATTGTGCCTATACGCAGAATTACACTTTTTCACTCTTTAGCAAAGAGTTACATTGTTTCGGATATGTTGTAACTTTTAAATAAAAGTTACGCTTCATTATAATTTCAGATTGAGTTGCAAAGCATTGCAATTATATTGTTCGAGAAGGTGCCATAATTATGTTTGCTTAATACATCTACCATTATATTATAAGGCCCACTTATATTATATAATCACATTATATAATATATTATATAATAATATATATTTCTAACTTTCTAATCTATTTATCTTTAATTTTCAACGAATTCAACATCATGTGATTGAGCTCCTTGAATCAAAATTTTGAATATATTTTGATCAATTGAATATAAAAAGATTAAAAATATTAGATGCAAAAATATGTTAAATATTCTTTATATTTTCGTTTTGATTGTTCCAAATATAAAGGGCCTGTTTGTCTCGCCTTTCGGAGAGTGGATTGGGAAAGTGGTAGAAGTTTGAGAAATAATATCGATTTGCGTAATGTTGTTTGTTTGAGTTTTGGGAGAGTTGTTTGGGAAAGTAGCCGCAATTTTTGACTTTTCTAATATAGAGAGAAATAGAAATAGAGCAGAAAAGTGGCCTGTTTGTTTGGCCTTTCGAAGAGTGGTTTGAGAAAAAAATTACTGTAGCTAATTAATTGGGAAAGTGGTTGTATTGTTTGTTTGGCCTTTCCGAAAATCGAATTTTTTTTCGGAAAAGCGAGACAAACAGGCTCAAAGGCTTCGCCACTAATTAAGTGGCAATCAAGAGGTTCTGGATGGCTATAGGTAATGCAGATTTGTGTCAAATGAAAAGTCATGCTTATATTCGGACCTGGCCCGACCCACTTAATCGACGAGTCTTATCTTAATTATTACGTATGTTTATTTACTAGTCTCATTATTTATTTGGTTGGTTTCAAATTTATTCCCCGGCCCCTAATTGCCTCAAAATTCAGCACTAGATAAGACTAGGGACGGGTAGAGTCTATACATGGGCCGTAAGTCCACGCAAATGCTATCTTTTCTTATTTTTTTCATTTGGCTTGTAAATAAAAGCTCAATAATTCTCTCCCAAAGAAAAGATGGCTCGGGTCATGTCAATTACAAATGGTGCTTGGAGTATAGGGGCCACAAGGCCTTTTTAACCTAGAAGAAATCCATACTTCATGATCCCAAAATAATTAGGGCTGAAAATTAAATTAAATTAAATTATTAGATGCTTGGTTTGAGCTCATTCGATAAAAAATTGTTCGAGCTCGGTTCATCAAATAAAGCTCGACTCGATAACTTATAAATTGAAAAAATACATGTAAAATACTGATCTACTTGATATTCGGCTCGAGCTCGTTCATTAAAAGCTCGTTTGAGCTCGATAAAATTCAAATCAAGTTTGAACACGTAACATTCGACAGTACTCAACTCATTTACACCTCTAAAAATAATATCTACACCCTCTCACCAATAGTATTCGTATATGATACATCTAGTATTTTATTTATTTATATATTTTCTAATAATAAAACATGTGTTCTAATTGTTTTCTTCTAAAATTGATGCAGTAAGCTTTTTGAACTTTAGAGTAACTGACAGTAATTAATAGTAATTGTTATGATTAAAGTATGCTGATTTTTATTTATTTATTTATTTATTTTGAGATCTTTTAGTATGCAGATTAAGATATAGCAAAAAGGTGTTTATGTACACTTTACTTCCAAGCAAATACATAATCAAGTTCATATTTTCAACCTTGTTTAATAAGGTTTGTATTTAAATCTCACTTTACCCACCAACACTTACATTGTTATGAAAATATATACATATTAATTTTTCAATTTGATGAGGAATCATGTTGGTCAAAAGGAAAGGCCCTAGAAGCTTCTGTCCCATTTTATAAATTGTACTGTACTGCATAATTCTTTATTTCTATCTGCGAACAACGTTGGAATCCATTAGTGGTCGGTTTCATATTTAAATAACTGTTGAGATTGAAAGCACTAGCTAGTACGATGTAAGGAAAATAAATAAGCATCGATATTTAACTTCTTCGAATTAATTCATAAGGATAAAAGTTTTGCATTGAACTTTTTATATTTTACAGTATATGATTTTGTATATAATTGAAAAAAGAGTAAAAAAGTAGTTTCATCATTTTTTTTTTATTTATACAGCTTTTGTTAAAGTAGGCTATATAATACATTCAACAAATCTACTAGTAAATACAATTTGCTCGACAGAGTGTTTATGCATGTAATTATATTATTATACCTTTAATAATTTTTATTTTATAATATTCCTTTAATCATTTGTATGACAACAAAAAAGCAAAGATGTCATTTTATCCTGAACGTATACGCTTCAACTAATTAACTATCACATCCAAAGACACTTTGACAAAGCATTTTGAATGCAACTCTCTCTTTTCTTTTCTTTTCTTTTACTTTTTAATTTTTTTTTTAATCCAATTCAAGATTTTATAACAACATGAATTTGATATTTACGTTAAAATTCGAATTCTACTACTTTATCTTTTAGGGGAATAAAGCGGCAGAATATTTGATAATGTGTATACATAAAAATCAAATAAAAAAACTTATTTATTTTCAGTGATATTAATAAAATGTATGTGATCTAAGTTCATTATACACATTTGAATTAAACTTCCCAATATGTTTCATAACTTCAAAACTCTCGATTCAATAAAATAAAACAAGATTCTATAACAATACCACGAGGGGTCTCACGGTCTCGACATTGAGGTACTTAGGCAACTGTAAGATTTATCTAAAAGCCCTATCATAATCTTGCATGATCTGCACGATGGGATCATATTTCACTAGAATCATATCAACCTAGTTCACTTTTGTCTATTTTGCAGACTTTGTTTCCACCTAAAAGTCGATCAACCATCGGATCAACTCATAATCAGAGACCATATATAAATCAAGACTCATAAATATAATTCATATCAAATATACTTTTAAATATCAAAGTATTCAAATTTGACTTATGTCCAAGTGAATTTTAAGATGGATATGTAAATCAAATTCCAGTATAACATGAAATTACATTCAAAATCTTAAAATTGAGACAATTATGTAACTAAAGCTCGCTTATAGGAGTATTTAAAGCCAATTTTTTAGTATATCAATTGATCATGGAACATGGAATATGTAACTAAAGATCACTTGAATGTGAACATGGAAATTAAGTCAATAAGGTGCAGTACTGGTAACATTGTGAAAAATGGATGAAGTCATGGATATTGGTAATGAATTTAACCAAAAAGGGGTACCAAATCTTGGCTTTGTAATAACTGCAGACATTAATCATCAAAAAGAAAAAAGAAATAACTGCAGACAAACAAAGCTGGCAAACACAGAGGGTCTGCCAATGGGAAGAGGATAAGGGCAGTCAGTAAAATTAATCAATGAGCACCGCCCACATATTTCCAAAGGGTAAAATCGGAAAAAACGTTGGGGGGACCAGCCGACTTATTTACCGGCTTCGCTGGCGACAGACGGTCATTTTTTCTGCATATACGGAGTTCAAATTAAATTAATGTGACCGGTTCAACCATTAGACGGGTAGACGGACGGAGAATGACGTGTACGGTACACCTATGATAAGTACTGCACCTAGGGTAGTCTTTAGTCTTTACTATGATGTACTGAGTCGTGGTCCCACTTCCGCGACTACACGTCTACCTGTCATGATAGTCGACTTGAACCGTTTTTATTTACTAAAATCAATTCTAGAAACATGAATTGTCGACTTGAATTCCAAAAATAAGTTCTTTTACTTTTCTAATCATTGTTTTAATCTTTACTCTAAATTTTTGTCTACATTAATTAACGTGTAGGCTTACAAGGAAGAAATGATAAAATTGAAAAGAAAAAAAAATACATTAAGAATCAAATGTGACAATTAATTTAAAAAATAATTTTTTTACAAATGTGATAATAATTAAAATGAAATCGAAAGAGTACTTGATTATATTCATAACTCATGTTGAAATTTTTTAAATGTGATCAAGTTTGAGATATGTAAGATGCATGCAAATTATAGCACATGAAGTTAGGTAGAAGTAATTACAAAAAAAGGTCATGTAATATCCAAGCAATGTTCGTTGGGTTAAGAAGCAAATTATGAACAAAGATTGGAGAATAAATTTTCTGTTAGGTATGTGTTTGCTCGTACAATATTAGTGAAGATATATTCGATAATGTTAGGACGTGAGGTTAGAGTTTTTGCCTCTCACATGCTCTTAATTACCCATTTAAACAAATTGTCCAATTATCTAGTCTTTACCGTAATGCGATGACCAATTTTGGGGTCCTAATTTGGGTCGACTCTTTTTTTTTTTTTCTAATAATCAATTTAGATATTTCAAACTATAATAAACAATTAACAATAAGACTAATAGTAATAGATTAAAAGAATAGCCACGTTTATTGGAATTGAACCAAATACCTACATGACATATGGCATCAACATTACCACTGGTCTACAAACTCCAGAGTCCAATTATAGTTTCCCATAAGTTCAAATGTGAGTTGATATGGCCACTATATATACAAACTCGAATAATGTAATATATTTTTTTTACTGATAGGGTTGAAAATCAAAATAAATTACTCAATACTATACTCGAGTTCGTTCGATAAGGTTTATTTGAGCTTGGTTAATCACAAATTTAAACAAGCTTGAACATCATTTTTCGTTTGATAACTTTTTAAACTCGGTTCGAATTCAATTAGATAAGTTTAAAATTGACAAAATACGTATAAAAATATCAAGTTATTCGATACGCAGCTTGAGCTTATATAATAAAAACTCGGGTCGTTAAACAATAAAACCAAGTTCGCACAAAATTTGAAGCTCTATAAAATTCAAAACAAGCTTAAATAGTGTGTCGTTCGATACGACACGACTTGTTTACACCCTACTTAGATTTAAATGTTGTCGCATAATGAATACTAGCTTAATCCCGTGCTATGCACAAAATTATAAGCTTTATTTTTTTATTTAGTTAGTTACTTTAAGTAAGGAGAGATAAAACACGTTACCCACTTATGTTATACGAAACTTGTCCCAATCCCCTTGTGTTTTAGAAATGTTGAATATAATCTAATTTAAATGTTGTCGCATAATGAATATTGTCGAAGTTAATGATTGATCTTAATCAAGTTTCATTAATTAAATAAACAGAATCAATAAAAATCAAATTTTGAATAGTTTTAATTATATTATCAACGTTAATGAGAACTATGAAAGTGGACCACTACTTTACATATCTTGGAATTATACAATATGAATAGGTAAAATTGCAGAAAACGTCCCAAACTAATTACTGATTTTGGATTTTCGTCCCGAACTATTTAACTTGGCAAATTTCGTCCCATAATTTAATATTTTTTTGGAATATCGTCCCAAACTATACTAATTTTGATTTTTCGTCCCAAACTATATCAACTCGCCAAATTTCGTCTCATAATTTACCATTTTGTATGAATTTGGTCCCAATATTAAATTTCTAATTTAATGAAAATGACGTTCAATCATGTAATTAATTTGGGACGAACTCTGTAATATTATATAATTATTCATGTTAAAATTTACCATGTCATGACACTTAAGCAGCCATGTGATAATTCATCGGCAAATACGCAATTCCGTCTTATAAATTATGGTGGGACGATATTCCAAAAAAATATTAAATTACGGGACGAAATTCGCCAAATTAAATAGTTTTGGACGAAAATCCAAAATCAGTGATTAGTTTGGGACGATTTTTGCAATTTTGCCATATGAATATGGTTTTCTGTCATGTCACCATGGGAGCATGTTGATGGGTTTTGACTTTGTCTCGCGGGTTTCGCGAGATCGGACTAAAACTCTTTCAAATGAGTTTTCATCATCACAAATATAATTAGAAATTTATACTTCAAACTCTGGAAATCTATAAAAATTTGAATTGATATCAACAAACTATTTCCTCCCCTCCCCCTCCCCCTCCCCAAAAAAAATAAACGAATTAAAAAAATATTGATTTTTCACCTATTTTATTTAAATCCCAACATAAAAAATCTGACCAAATGGAAGTTCAAAGGTTTAACCAAAATAACATAAACCATACCTAAAAAATAGAGAGAATTGTATTTTTGGTACACAGCTATATGTCAATTCCCACTTTTGGTACACAGTTTTATGTGTCTAACACATTTGGTACACCTCTTTAACAAAGTTCGACACATTTGGTACAACCGTTAAATAAATTGCAAAATCACCGTTAATTCCGTTAGTTCGACACATTTGGTACACCCCTTTTACAAAATTGGCATACGCGCGACATATGGCTGTCCAGAAAAAAAAAAAAAAAAAAAAAAAAAAAAGCCTGAAACTTGATAAACTTTTTTATTATATTTTATTCTTCTTCCAATTTTAAACTATAAATGACATTATAGTTTATTATATTTTACATGTCATATAAATAATAAATACATATTTTTTTAATAATTTTTATAAATATGATAAATTAAAGTAACTTGTTTATTATATTTTATTCTTCTTGCAATATTAAACTATAAATGACATTATATAGCTTATTATATTTTACATGTCATATAAATAATTAATAAATATTTTTTAATAATTTTATAAATAATAAACTATAAAAACAATAAACTATTTTTATAAATAATTTTTAAAAATTGAAACTTGATAAACTTTTTTATTATATTTTATTCTTCTTCCAATATTAAACTATAAATGACATTATATAGTTTATTATATTTTACATGTCATATAAATAATAAAGACATATTTTTAATAATTTTTATAAATAATAAACTATTTTTATAAATAATTTTTAAAAATTGAAACTTGATAAACTTGTTTATTATATTTTATTCTTCTTCAAGTATTAAACTATAAATGACATTATATAGTTTATTATATTTTACATGTCATATAAATAATAAATAAATATTTTTTTTTATCATTATGTAAATATGATATGATAAATATAATAAATACATATGATAATTTTTATAAAAGTTTATCAAGTTTAATTTTTTTTTTGGCAGCCATTTTGTAAAAGAGTTGTACCAAATGTGTCGAACTAACGGAATTAACGGTGATTTTGCAATTTATTTAACAGTTGTACCAAATGTGTCGAACTTTGTTAAAGAGGTGTACCAAATGTATTGGACTCATAAAGCTGTGTATCAAAAGTGGGAATTGGCCTATAGCTAAGTACCAAAAATGCAATTCTCTCCTAAAAAATAAGTCAAAACCCTTTCAAATACGGCCTATTTTCCTGAAATAATTCGCTAAATTAAACAGAGGTTCTAGGTAGAGTACATTTATCAAATTCTACGTGATTAAAAGCTTTATTATTATTATTATTATTATTATTATAACATTTTGATATAATAAAGGGCACGTCTAAGTGAAGGGTTGTTGATTGTGACTATAATATACCAATTTTGACCCATTATAATATCTCATAGTATCTTTGATCGATTATCACAACATAAATTTTTTCTAGTGGAATTGGTACAATCATGAGTCAACATATTTAAATAGTTATAAACTATTTGTCAAATTAAATGAATGGACCGGAACTGGACAACCATCACATTTGATATAACGATTAGCAGTACTTCTTAACTTTATAAGAAGTTTCCATACGCTTTGATTTTTATTTGTAAGTCAATTTCTACAACAAAATCCAACGATAATATATTCTATCTACTGTAACACATAAATATTACATATATTTTATATTCATCCCGAGAGATTATATTTATAGGGTTGGATGATAAATATAAATGCATAAAATAATAAAAAATTATCATCTCGTAAATATTTGTCGCTCATTCAACGCCTTGATGAATTGAATCCACCAAGATAGGAACATAATTTTCCATGCTAATAATCACTAATCTAACAAGTTTGTTATTTTCTTAATTAATCACAAATCTGACTTGTATACAAATGACGATGAAAGAATTTTAAACGAAACGTGTGGAATACTATCCAAGTCCTTGTATATATATTTTTGTCTAGAGCTACAATTTATGTAATTCCAAATATGTTCAGAGTACAAAATTAATATTTCATTGTCAGGATTACTATATTTATTATGCACAAATAATGAACTTTATTCTAAATAAACAAAATTGGTAGTCGAAATATAGCGTTTATATATTAAATTATAAACACCATAAAGCATAATTATCTTTTATAAATAGAGAATGATTAGCAAGTCTAAATAATTTTCTCCTAAACAAAATATATAATATAATTAATATAATCATCATGCACTATATATTAGATTATCAGCATAACATTAAACACACTAATTTATATGAAGCTGGAAAGTATAAATTTGTTCATTTGATGTACTCAAGACGATATATTCGGGTTGTTTTTATGCAAATAGTTTAATCTTGACAATCCCCCAAATATATGACAATCTTAATGATTAAATAGTAAATTTTGAACAAAATAATAATCACACAATAATCTGAAGCAAAATGAAAAATTGAACAAAAATTAGAAGTAATTAAGAAGAAGAGAGAGGACTTATATTTAATGTGCTGTGAAAAAAAGAAAAGAAATTGGTGCGCAGAAGATCGGATGTCTATCACCTACTAGAGTTGCATTGTTTGTGTTAGACTCATTTGGTTTGGTTTGAATCGGATGCACTAGTTTGATACTGAAAAGACTAGGTGATGTATGTTCACATAAATTTCAAATTTGGGAGTCAAGGGCAATATGTACATATTATGTCAAAATATTAATGAAAGTACCAAAGTTGCTAACATTAGTTAAAATTAAATTTGTCTTATTAACGACGACCCCTTTTAATTTGATACCAAAATACAATTTTTTTCAATTTCTACGGAATACTATAAATTGCTAGAAACGTGGAATTGTTATCAAATGATTCATATCCATAAAATTTACCAAAATATTGTCACAAGTTCTATGTTTGGACAAGAACTCCATGACAAATCTTGTTTTACCGCAATTACTTTTAGTTCATTAGAGTTCACAAATGTCATAGCTGGAACGTATTTGCTTAATTATATATCAAACTCATCAATATCAACGTCGAGAAAATCATAGCTGGGATTTTTCACTTTTTTCGTATTTGACGAATAAACAGACTAACATATCCAGTTTTTCTTTTTTCTTTTCTTCCGAGAATACATTCACAAACATGTCTAGGTAACTAATTATATGTTTTTTACTGTTTTTTTTTCTGCATTTTTACAATATCCAAGCTTGAGAACAGGAAGATTCTTTCTTTCCAATTACTACCATGCAAAATCTCACTTCATTTAGTAGTCCTGCTATATAAGGATAGACAGTAAAAAGGTTAATTAATAAGGCTTTTTTCAAAATACTAGTTCGGGTGGAAAACGAAATTTTGTTCTGTATTTTTCCCTCTATATTAAGGAGGAGCAAAAATGAGTACTCAAATATGTATTTTTCCAGTCTTTTACATGTATTTCTCACAAACTAAATATTCTCCCATCCCCCAATTTTTGTGGCGGATGGTAGAAAACAAACTTCTCTTTTTCAAATGTAACTCAATTTTATTTTCTTAAGGATAAGAAGTTATACACACATTAATTGTATTTTAATGTATTGTATCACCAACATATTTACAGAAATATTTTCAAACGTCAAATAAGGATAAGAAGGTACATACATACATACATAAAAAAAGTCAAAGATAACAAACCATACCGTACATTACAAAATGCCCAAAATCAATGGTACAAATTTAGTATCCCCCCACCACATATATTTCTCTTAACCCAAAAACAAAAAAAAAAGTCAAAAACTAATTCATGATATATTGAAGATCTCCAGTATCCAGTCATTTGTTAGTTGTCTACTACCTTTTCCTCTCTCCTCAATTTTTTTTCTTCCCTATTCTCTTTTCATTTAATTTAATTTAAAAAATTAATAAATAATCTTTTTCCACCCTGGCCGTCCTTTCAACGCGTTCACGCGTCTTCATCCCCTGTTCTTCTCTGTCTCTTTACTATATATTCCCCTCTCCCCCTTCATCTTCTTTAGCAGGTGCAAAATTCATTTTACATCTGCATCTGTTTAATTATACATTACATACATACATATATATAAAAATATAATTTATTATATATATTATATATATAATATATCCTCAAAAAATTCAGTGCAATCTTTTCTTATAACTTTTCTCAAAATCCAAAAAGAAAAATGCCTTCTCTAGCGGAAGAGGAATTGTTTCTACCATCAACGCCGGGGAAATTTAAAGATAAATCACATTCAATGCACCGGCAATTCCACCGTTGCTTCGCGTCGACGAGTACGATGTTTCTATGGGCTCTTTTCTTAGTCGCCTTAACGGCGACGTATCTAAGTTTTCAATCGTTTGTCGATTCCGGTAGCAAGTATTTCTCCACCGCTTGGGGCGGCATCCATTGGGAGAAACAGGTACGCACCTCCGCTGAGATCCACCGACACAACGGCTTTTCAGTCCTCATCACCGGCGCAGCCGGTTTCGTAGGTAGCCACGTGTCACTAGCCCTAAAGAAACGAGGGGATGGTGTCGTCGGATTAGATAATTTCAACAATTACTACGATCCGTCCTTAAAAAAGGCACGCAAAAATCTGTTGAGCCAACAAAATATATTTATTGTGGAGGGTGATATTAACGACGCGCGCATGTTAGCAAAGCTCTTCGAAATCGTGCAATTTACACACGTGATGCATTTAGCTGCGCAGGCGGGTGTACGATACGCCATGGAGAATCCCCAATCGTATGTTCACAGTAATATTGCGGGTCTGGTTACTTTACTCGAGGCTTGTAAAAATGCCGACCGGCAACCCGCGATTGTTTGGGCGAGTTCGAGTTCGGTTTACGGGTTGAATGAGAAGGTGCCGTTTTCCGAATCGGATCGGACCGACCGACCCGCTTCACTGTACGCCGCAACGAAGAAAGCCGGTGAGGAAATTACTCATACTTATAATCACATTTACGGGTTGTCGATAACCGGGTTGAGATTCTTCACGGTTTATGGCCCGTGGGGAAGACCTGACATGGCGTATTTTTCGTTTACCCGGAATATTTTAAATGGTAAACCAATTACCGTTTATCGGGGAAAGAATCATGTGGATTTGGCCCGCGATTTTACATACATTGATGATATTGTGAAGGGTTGCGTGGGTTCATTGGATACGGCAAAGAAGAGTACCGGGTCGGGTGGGAAGAAACGGGGTCCGGCCCAGTATCGGATCTTTAATTTGGGTAATACATCTCCTGTTACAGTGCCTATGATGGTTAATATGTTGGAGAAACATTTGAAAGTTAAGGCGAAAAAGAATGTGATTGAAATGCCTGGAAACGGTGACGTTCCATATACCCATGCGAATATTAGTTCGGCCCGGAGGGAATTAGGGTATAAACCCACAACCGACTTGCAAACCGGGTTGAAAAAGTTTGTTAGATGGTACTTATCTTATTATGGATACAATCCCGGCAAATCTGTTAAGTGATTGAATCTTTTGTACCTTCTTCTTTTTTTGCTGGTTCTTTAGTGGTAATTTTTTTTTAAATTTAATTTCACGAGGTAAAAATGGGAAAAGGAAAATGAAAAGAAAAGTTGGATACATTCTTTTCGTGAAGAAGAGGGGTGGAAAAAAGATTTTGACTCCTTATCTTCAGTTCAGAATTTTGTTGTTTCTCTTTGTAAAGGATAAAAGAAATTTCATCAATTTGGACCACTGGGTTTTTTTTCATTTTCATTTTATTTACTTTGTACCCCTAATACATAATTTGTATCTCATTAGGGTAATTTTATTTTACTTACTGTGGTTAATCACTTATGGATTTTGCACTCAATT
The DNA here is from genome assembly GCA_038501285.1 of Penstemon eatonii. Taxonomy (NCBI): domain Eukaryota; kingdom Viridiplantae; phylum Streptophyta; class Magnoliopsida; order Lamiales; family Plantaginaceae; genus Penstemon; species Penstemon eatonii. Next base: position 44,059,454 of record CM076713.1, read on the forward strand.
ATTATGGCTGTAACTTGCTCTTAATCTTAATTTTGGTTTTTGTCCATATGAAATTGAAAACTACAGTTGTTTGACTCTAAAAGAAGTCAGTTTTCCGTTACCATTTATTGGTTTTAATATATGTGTTTAGGTTGTGATTCTTGAAGAATTTTCAAGTAACTGATTTGTATTGCCAAAGATTTTGCATTTAAATTTTCAATCATATGTATTAGACATAATTACAGATTATTACAATATATCAAAAAAAAATTACAGATATTTAGATGAGAGTTACAAATTTATACTATAAAGTAATTGCAAATAATTAGCGATATTGTAACATTACTTTATGTCATAATTGCTTAATGTTATAGAATAATTTTGAAGAAAAAGTTGTTTTGGAAAGATTAATTTTGTATTAAAAGAGATGTCTATTTAGTGTGTCGAGTGTGAATTGACTATTAAATCTCATCTAAATTTAAAATTTAAATATATGTCTATTGAGAACAACACAAATTTTCCACATTTTATAAAAAAAAAAAAAAAAAAGACTAGAAACAACATTTTTTACAATTAATATTTTTTAGATGCTTAAAGAAAATTTTAGTAATCTCTTAAGAATTTTTATTATTTAAATGACCCAAAATTTACTAAGAAAATAAACTTTTAAGAACAAAAAAGTTGGAAGTACATAAATGTAACGAACTAAAGACCCAAATCATCATTGTTAAAGTCGTTATTTTATTTTTAGTAGAGGTGTTGAGATCACATGAATTTAGGCTGAAATCATGGTAACCCCATAAATAATTGAGTCATCAAAATTTATTTATTGAGTTATTATATTATAATATCTACACGATTAGATTTTAATAAATGTGAATCTGTTTTAAAGGATGTCAATATCGACAGCTAAGCTTTGATTGCACAAACGCGGAGGGACAGCTGAGAACAATAAAATTGGTGGGCCCTATCTTCAGTAGAACTCTGCATCGTAGCCGTTCGATTGGGCTTTAATTAATTTGGGTTTTGGCGAATATTTGTTCTTGGCTTTTTCCTGCCGACACTTTCTTTTTACTGTGGGCTTCATGTTCTTTCGGATTTGGGCCTGACTCTGGGCCTACTTGACACTGACTATTTTCCCCTTTTGTAGGTGGCCAGTTGATAATTGAAAATTAATTGAAGCTCATAAATGCTGCTCCAAGCAAGAGGTAATTGTTTAATTTGTGTTGAATGTTGATCAGATGGATAAATTATTTTAGAGGCACAAAATTGTGTGCTTCTCCTACCTACGGCTGAGACAATTGTTTTGGCCACCGACAGTTTGTGCTTTGTGGGGTTCTTCTGGTGAAGAGGTTAGGATCCAATATGGATCTGTATGTTGTCCTATTTTGCTTGGTTTTAATTATTAAAAAAATGGTTTGTATGAAATCCATAAATCTGACTTGGGTTCAGTTAGATGTGTACATAAAATAATTTTATTTTGACAATAACTTAATTAATTTTACGATTAATAACATCCATGAACTCAACTCATTCTGTAACACCATACAGGAACTAAACAATATTAATTATTGGAAATAGTACTTAGTAAGAATTAATCATTGTACGGGGCGAATAATTTCAAAATAACTGAACATAGTACAACCTCAAAAATAATTAATTTAACTTCTCATTTCTGGTTTTGGTGGTGTATAATATTCAAATCCTTCAATATATATATTTAGGCTGTCAATGGGGCGGATTTCAATCCGGATTCGTCCGAATTCGGTCCGATTTATTAAGATAATTGTCCGATTAGAGATTCGATGGACCTGATCCGATTATAAAGATCCGAAATCCGAAACTCATGGAGCGAATATGAATTTAGGTCGATCCGATCCATTAAAGATCCGTATCCGACAATAAATAAAAGAAAGATATATATACAAAATGATTTATAAAAATAAGTATCATTAATAATATTTCAACGTCAATTTAAGAAGACTGTAATTTATAATTCGTTTATAAATTTATTTAAACCAATATATTCATTCTATAAATATGAATATAGTAAAGAAACTTTGAAAATGTGAGCTAAAATTAAATAAAATTGAAAAGATAATAAACTTGTTTTAGGAAAAAAATATTAATTTAACTTTTTAAATACAAATTTATTGGATCCGAAAAATATCCGATATCCGGCCAAATTCGACCAAGATCCGTTGGATTCAAAAAATCTAGATCCGAGCACAATCCGAGCAAGATCCAAATTCAACAGGATTCGATCCGATATAAATGGAACCGGATCCGGACGAGCCTGATCCGACCAGAATCCAACCCATTGACAGTAATATATTTATTACTCTCTAAGTTTTTTCCAAAACTATTCAAAATAAATGATAATTATAATTTATTTTAGCCAATATTAAGTATTAATATTATGCAAGTGTTTAATAAGCAACAATCATTAGCAAATAGACATTTGCGACGAAAGTTCCCATGATGAATTTTGATTGTCTAAACAGACAGAGAGAGAAAAAATATGGCAAAATAAGTATGATCATTCATGTCCTAATTGGGTTTGATCTAACTCATATTGATCAAAGACAAATACAATACACATAAGAGAATGACCAGTTACATCGAAAATCAGATTTGGGTATGAACAACGATCAATATTTCCTAAGTGAACTTGAAAGTTCGTTTTCTAGTTACATGAGTATGAGTAATAGATCTACGAATGTGAATTTTTTTATTGCACCATGTCATTCATGCATCGATGCTCATCATAATTATTACGGCACATGAATTTGTGTAGCCCCAGGTCTTGCTCACGGGCCAAGACACTTTTTTGTCGAGACTCTCGGCATGCCAAATCAAAACTGAATTCCAATTCATCTCTTATATATTTTCATTTTATTGAAAACAGCAAACATATAAGTATCTTGGGAAAAAATATTTTAGGTCATTTAAATTTAAGGTTCGTGGGATTAGGATATTTTATTTTTCAGCGAGCAAATTACATCTATGTCTTCTTTTGTACCCGCAATTTTGATCTATTTAATTGCAATTTCAATCACTGTTTCGCCATAATTTATAAAAATGTCGTAAACGTTGCAAACTTATTTACTCCTAAAGATTCAATAACCTCATCTATACAAATTATTTGCATGGTGCAATTTAAAAACATTGATGTAATTTCCAACAAAATAGGAACTGAAATTGCTGCTACAAAAAACGATAAAGTATGTATTTTGCTCGTTGGAAAATCAAGTGTCCTGATCCCGAGTCTCTTTAAAGTTAAGAAACTTAAAAAAAAAAATTCCAAATATCTTATATTTTTCCCATCTGATATATTATTCATTTATCTTTATATAATTCTGACCATATGCTCAAAATAAAAAATGCCATGTTTAGACGTCTGTAAAAAACCATAACCTTTATCTACGTTAAATTGCATCAACTCTGTTGATTTGTCATATTTAATATCAAACTTCTTGAAAAGTTTTTATCGTACTGTATATTTTCAAGTTAAAGATTCCAATGATAATTATTCAATTTATGTAGTTAACTTTTTAAATGCATAATTTTCCTAAAGCTATATTAGTATATTTCATTTTCAGGATTAATACAATATTTAAGTTATTGGGCCCAGACTTTATTTTATAACGTACAACTTTACAAAATATTATTGGGCTCAAACTAAGAACATACATAATATATTGCTGCAGCCTGTAGTCCGAAGATAACTAAAGATTATTTTCACTAAGATATGGGCCAAATGGTAACTTGCGCCATTTGGACTGCCCTGAAAATTATACTCCTATATATTTTCACTAGGGCGGGCAGATTTCAATCCGGATTCGAAAGAATTCAATTCAATTTATTAGGATAATTATATGATTAGAGATTTGATGGATCTGATCCGATTATAAAGATCCGTAGTCTGAAACACAATGAACGAATATATATTTAGGTCGATTCGATCCGCTAAAGATCTATATCCGTTTAAAATATAAAAAGGATGTTTGAATATGAACTAAAATTATATAAAATTGTAAAGTTAATTAACTTATTTCAAGAAAATATATTAATGTAATTTTTTTAATAAAATTTTTATTGGATTAAAAAACAATTCAATATCCGACCAAGATTCATTGGGTTAACAAAATTTAAATCTGAACAATATCCAAAATCGACAGGATCCGATCTGATTTAAATGGAATCGAATCTGAACAAACATTATCCGACCAAAATTCGACCCATTAACAACACTAATATTGCCACACAAAGATTCATAGTTCGAGTATTTTTTGAGTAATGGCATAATGGGTTGAATTGCAAAGTACATGGAGTAATTATATATATATATATATATATATATATATATATATATATATATATATATATATATATTACACCTATATAAATCTCAGTTTTAAATTGTTAAAGATGGGATCCTCTGAAAAATGAGTTTCACACTGCATTAATATAGAGGATCCCATCTTTAACAATTTAAAACTGAGATTTATATAAGTGTAATTTAAAGGTTGAGAAAGTTTAAGGGCTTGTTTGTTTGGTATTTGGGAAAGTAATTTGGGAGAGTAGTAGATGTTTGTGAAATAATCTCGATTTGCGTAATATTGTTTATTTGAGTTTTGATAGAGTGGTTTGAGAAATAAAGTAGATGTAGTTTTTTTTAAAGAGTTAGGTTGTAGGTGTAAGATGTGTAAAACTTTATGTCAAATCATGCATGTTGTGAGATAAATTGTGGAATAAATAGATTACTTTATGTTAAATCAAATAGAGTTTATATATGTTTTGTTTAAAGATAAGAAAATTATTGCTTGTTTGGATTTAGAGAAAGCCCCTCAAGAAAATTGAGAGATTTAAATTTTATTTGAAAAAATAGGAAACATGTTTATTTGGCATTTGAAAATTTTATTTGAAAAAATAGGAAACATGTTTGTTTCCCAAACACAAATTTTTTTTCGAAAACCAAACAAACTGGCCTTGACCCTCTAATTTATATAACTATTTTCGCACATGACCTCTTAAAAATACAATTTTTGATCTTAACCCTCTAATATTACTAACAATTGTACATATTCAATAACATTTAATTAGGATATATTTTTGATGATATATAATTATAATATTATTTAATCATATAGTAAATTTGCTATTTTTGAAGTTGATTTTGTAGAAGTTTGAGACATCCCATTAGATCATTTATTTTTCATGTTTGAAATTGTTAAGAAAATGTTAAAAAAAATCTTAAACATTTTAAACACACCATTAAAAATGCTTTAATAGCTCATGATCCATACTAAACATTTAAAAAGACAATTTTTTATTCCTTTGTTTTTTGGTTTTATTTCCATTTTCTGAATTCCCGAACAGAAACAGATATCAGATAAGAGAAAAAGAATGAGTAGAGCGATATGCAAATCAATATTATTATCTCCCTCCTTCACTTCCACTCACCTCCGATTCATACCCTTCAGAGCCGCCGCTTCAAGGTCTTCAAAAATGGCTGCCACTGAATCTTCTTTGTCATCATCATCGTCTTCATCTTCTTCATCTTCAGCTTCTCCTTCCCCTTCATCCGCCATTGATTTTCTCTCTCTTTGTCACCGTCTCAAGGTATGGATTCAACCTGTTTGTGTGTATGTCTGTATGAATAATCGTCTTCATTTTTTTGCGTTCGTGCATCTAGTAATTGCCTAGTGGTATGTGCCATTTATACCATTGATCTATTTATAATTTAACTTTTATTTGTGCTCCCGTGAATATAAGTTTGGGGGAAATGAAATGATTTTCTTTAACCAGATGATTTGGTTGGGAAAGCTCTATAGAGAAATTAGATGTGAGAATTACATAGAACCAGTACTCGTTACCTGGATATATAGTTGAGGATGATCTGTATTCATATATTTTTTATTTGTTTTAGCGAAAATTGGACAATGGTAGAATAACTTTTGTGATAATTACTAAACCGTTGGCAAAGTTGATTTAGATATAAGATAGTAACGTCTGAGTAGTATGTAGTATCTGCATTGCCTTTCCACTCTTATTTCATATGCTAACAAGGGTCTAAACAATTGCTAGTCTAATTAACCTCATATGAAGTTATCCTTTTTTTTTTTTTTTTTTTGAAATAATTGGAATCAGACTTTTGTTTAAGATAAGTAATTCATATAGACTTATTGGGCTCTGTTATACTGGTAGACAACAAAGAGAGCAGGATGGATACGTAAAGATGTTCAAGAACCAGAATCAATCGCTGACCACATGTATCGGATGGGATTAATGGCTCTTATTGCTTCTGATGTTCCTGGTGTCAACCGTGAAAAGTCAGTGTTTTTCTTGTACATCACTAGTCTAGTTCTTTTCCAATTTTGGTTATAATGTTATTTCAGTTGCTCAATACACATAATCTAGTGCACGGTATAAATGATTTTTTTGTGATTTCTTCCTTGTATCGAAATTTTTCCTTTTGAATTTCAGGTGTATAAAAATGGCAATTGTGCATGACATTGCGGAAGGTGAGGATAATTAACAGTGATCCTATTTTGTTACTTTCTCTTCTTTCCAAGTTCTTTATGCAAATTGCAGCTCAGGTTCTTTCTAACTGATAACTTAGCGAGGGAGTAGACTAGTGATTTCACATTTTGAGCAAAAAACCACAAATCTAAGGAAATTATAGAATTTAAGAAATTGACTCTCAATTTTTCGGCAAGTCAGTACATGGCTACGGATCAATTACCTATCAGATGGTGAGAAAGAAATATTGGTTAGCCTAGTCATACATAGAAATCCATTATAAAGAAAGAACAGCTGTATTATAAACCTAAAATAAAATTTAAGTTTGATACTGATTTTGGTTGTCAATGATGCCCATTACTATATGTTTTCACATTCTTGTTCCCTCTGTTCTTCCCCAGTGGGAGTAGAAGAGAACTTTTTCTTAAATGTATTTATATTTACTTTGAAAAAATATTCAGGCACATGTCAAATTTAGCGCACAAGTGTTTTACCATCTAGATGTTTGAGGTTCTTTCTTATGAAAATATCTGAAGCATGCTTATTATATACATGATCATTCTGTAAATTAGTTCTAACTTATCGTTTTTGCTTCCTCTTGATAGCAATTGTTGGTGACATTACTCCTTCTGATGGGGTCCCAAAGCAGGAAAAGAGTCGAATGGAGCAAGAAGCACTAAAGAACATGTGTGAACTACTTGGTGGAGGAGCACGAGGTATTATTATGTTTCTGTGATGCTTCAGTATTCTGTATGGTGAACTGAGAATTCATAATATGGTTTATGGTGTTTTTTTTACCAGTTTCTTGATTCATAATTGATGTTGATGCAGCTAAGGAGATCAGTGAGTTGTGGATGGAGTATGAAGAGAATTCTTCATTGGAAGCTAAGGTTGTCAAGGACTTTGACAAGGTAATCAAAATTTACACATATTTCATTTCTTATCAAAGTTCATCAAAGTTAGTCTCATATGATGCTGAAGATGCAGAATTTGACTGGGTTTTTCAAGAACTTTCCAATCAAAGGTTTATCCAAATCTGTGAATGATATCAATGCCCTATTCACTTACGTGTTTTAATTTCATCAAAAAGAAAAGGAAACAAAAGGAACTTACTCAGGATAAGTAATGAGGTTATCAAATCATTATTCGATTTTCCATTTTAAATCTTTTGTTCCGAAGAAACCCCCATTGTCGTGGCTTTCATAACTAAGTAAAAGAGTTTTACTTGTGTGGATGAGTGGGAACTCTATCAAGTACCTTTATGGTCATTTGGCTTCAAGTTAGATTACCTTCATCAACTTGTGCTAGGATTGCTCCTTACCCTAAGCATGTTTTATAAAGATGACACCTGACATTTGGTTGATAGTCATTGCATAAAGCTCAATTGGATTTACGATTTTCAGCTTTAATTTAACTCTCAAATTTGAATCCGTTTTCAGGTTGAGATGATACTTCAAGCATTGGAATATGAAAACGGTAAACGGGCATCTTCTATATTGTTTCAAGTATTTGATACCGTGATTCTAGGCTTCTAGCCTAGTTATATGATAGAGCCTAACAATTACCTTTTGGCCTTCCGTTAAAAAAAATAAAAATAAGAACAATGGAACTAAAAGAAGTTGCGGAAACCCTTGTATGAAGTACTTGTATTACAACCTTTCTTTGTTAGAAAAACAATAGGACTAATGGTTTCCCTTCCTTTATAGCGGTCCGTTTGAAATACTTTCTTGCTTTCTTAAATCTCGACTTTTAAGTGGTAGATGCAGACACACCAAGGAAGAAACTAAAAATATTTTATTGTTTGTAAGAGAGTGCAACTGAACAAACGAATTTGAAATCTTGCATGGTCTTTAAGTATTTTTCTAGAATATTATTCTCATATATATTGATGGTTAAGATGACATATATGGTTTGTGGTTGTTATGTTTCTCATTCTTGTATGATATATTGCTCTTCTAAAACAAACTTCTGTAGGAAGATAAAACAAAAATGACAAGGTGTGAGCAATGTAAGAGAATATATCTAAATTCTTTGTCCTGCAAGGAGACAGCATTGGATATGATCATTGTTACATATCCGTCTTGGCATTTGAAGATGAACCAAATAATTTCACCAGATTTTTTTACTATTGAACCTTCTTGATGTCTTTGTTCTATTTATCTTTCTTAGCTATTTCGCTAAATGTGCACTTCTATTTCGGTAACTTATGATCTCCATTTGAATTCATGCATGCAGAGCAAGGAAAAGATTTGGACGAGTTTTTCGTATCAACTGCAGGTACACAATATAACCATATATTTATATTCAGCAGTTCTTTATATATTCTGTACACAGTTTACCTTATTAATCACATCAAATAAAAGTATGCAGCAGAACATCAAGAACAGTGGAATTATAAAGTTCTCTGAGAAAGAATATTTTATTGCTAATTCTTATTAAGTTCCATGAGTAGGATTGAATGCTAAATTAAATATATTATGTCCATTATAAGAATTGAGCTAGGGATAACAAGAATATTAAATCCAGGATGATTATTGGTTCACAATTTGACATTACATTATCTGCATCTATTCTAGTCCTTTGTATAATGGAATGAATCTCAACTTATAAATATATTTACGTATATCTTCTCCCCATTTAAAATGATTGTTTACAGGAAAATTCCAAACTGATTTAGGTAGGGCTTGGGCTTCTGAGGTTGCATCAAGGAGAAGAAAACAGCAATAATTAACATTCTAACTAAAAGAGTACTGATAGTTAGGTTTATATATAATATATGATATCTTTCTCCCCCAAAGAGCATCATTACCACTAATTGGCTTCAAAATTGCAATTGTTTAGGTGCTAATATGATTCTTCTTTATAATTAAGTACTTTGTTGCTGGTTTCTTAAGTTTTTTAAAAGCGTTGCAAATGTCACTTTTGGTGCTGATCCATTTTTTTTTGGAACCTTCTCGTTTGTGTGATTTTGATTCTATTTTGGAGAAAAATAATTCTGATATCAGCATCTTGGAATTTTGCAGTAGGTTGCTACCCATCATGTAGCATCTCCTAAATCGTGAACTATATGTCCTGTTTGGATCATTTTTATCTTAATGTATTTTCGTTTTTATTACTATATTTTTGGGCTTTAGAGCTATAAACTGTGGTCCAAAATAGATTCAACGCTGAGTTTGGACAGGAACCAGACCTTCAAATGAACTACGATTACAGTATGTTAGCACAAGTGAAATCAATCAACACTTGTTCATAAGATTTTTAAAGATCACTTAGTTTTTCTGTAAAATTTAAAACATATATTGAATATAAATAAGAAGCTAACCAGTAACCAGGAACATCTTAAGAGGTGTTATGGTCACATCCAACAATTCTTGAAGTATGAATTACATCTTCATAATCTTAAATTTTACAATCACTGTTGTTTTTAGATAAAATGATTGATTCACTTCATTTATTTGTGATATAGTAGATCGTAGCTATTATTTTATTAATTTTAATATTGTAGAGCACATTTTAGTATAATTTTGTAACTTTTAGCTTGATCAATGATTAACTAATCCATAATTTATTCATAAACTGTTGGTAATCATATATATGCTACAAAAGAAATCCCACCAATTTATCATAATGGGTGAACGTGTATATTATATACATATATAAAAAATAGATAACATATCGAATTAGAAGACATAGATATTCATAACATAGGGTGTAATTATTTAATTTATTTTACTCTGAACCAAAAATACAATTCTGCCACATTACATTAATTAATATGAGAACTTCTTCTTAGCTGCTCCTCAAATTAATTAGGTTGCCGAGTTTCGTGTTTCTTAATCTCTCAGTCTTTGTTTCACTATCTTCACAAGCATAACTGCAAGAAGTCCAAATGAATTATCCTATTCTATTTTTATGTCTTCAAATTTGGAGAAGAAAACTTTAAATACAACATAGAACAAAAACAACTAAACTATTTTCATAAGGTTGCTTGTATTCTTCATACCTGGATGGTATTGAAATCAAAGGACTCAATCTTTCTACGAGTTTCATACTTTCCAACTCCGAATTTACGATTCGATCAAAACAAAAGTATCTTCCACTCGCTGAACTATCTTCAAAAGCTCGAATATGAACATCAGCTAGAAACTTTACATTCACATAAGCTAGTACTCCATTCTCATACATTTGCTCTGCACCTATACGATTTTATTTTTAAATTTATGGGAATTTTTCAAATCGGGCAAAAATTATGTACACGATTTTTATTTATTTTTAGTTTGTACCTTTGAGATAAGACATTGTGATTTGAGGATTCAATTGAGCAACATCAGGTCCTATTACTAGTCCAGCATTGATGGATACCATATCGAGCATTCGATCCATTGCTAACGCCCAAGCAGCCTTCTCGGAAAGTGTCTTTGCCAAAGCATACCACAACTATATACCCAAGTAATTTTCAAGAGAAATAAGTCATTAGTAATTACGAAGTTGATCTTTCTTCTATTTCCTTCTATTGCGTAAAATTGTACCTTCATTTTCTTGCAAAATTCTTGATCACTCCATGATCTTTCGTCGACATTCTTCTGAGAACATATATTTTGCTTCCAAACTGCTGCAGTTAAAGATGAGCCGAATACAATCTTTGTTATACTTTCTGTCTGTGCACATGCCTCCACTGCATTGATTGTACCCCTAACCTCGAAATCCACCGTTATAGACTGCAAATTAATTGTTTGAATAGTTAATAAAGACTTATTTTGCTCCTACCTGTCAACATGTTGTTAAACATTTTGGGTTAGCCCAACAATGTTATTTTGATAGGGCGGCAGTGGGTCGGAGTCTTTTGCATGAACTCTTCGAATTTTCATGTAAAAAGTAATTGACTTACATCGTATTTATCCGAGGAATCCAAACAGCAGAACAAAGCAGAGCAGGACTTGAGGGCTTCAAGTATGCTGTGATAATCCAACATATCCACCATAAATATTGTAAGTTTACTTTCTGTCCTCTCTTTTATGACTTCTATTTTCTTGATCATCTCTTTTTCTCCTGAATAAGTAAGCCACGAATGAATGGAGAATTAGTAATAAAGTAATGGGTTCTTAATCTAAATAAATGCAGGCTTCAAAACACAAAGGGAGTAGAACATTACCATTTTTCCTTACAGCGGCATGGACTTTATATCCTCTGTTTAGTAGTTTCTTGAGAATCCAAAATCCCACATAAGTTGATGCATCAAGAACACAAACTGTCAGTTTCTCGTGGGATTCGACCATCGTGTATAATTTTCTGTCTTTTTTTTTTTTTTTTTTTTTTTTTGTGATTCTTAACTATTTCAAGTTTCAGTTATGCTTTCTTTTTATGTTTTCTGTTAATTGTGTAGTTCACTTTGATCCTTTATAATGGCATTTGTGGCAGAGAATGATTCATAAATGGAAACGTATGCTATTTCAAGATGTGTTGGTGAACTATACAAGTTCACATTTCCAACTACTCACAAAATTAATGCTCACTTGGGTAACCAATTTAATATTCAAGGCTTCATTTGTAGGAAAAAGTAGGTTCTATTTTCGTTTTATTGCGAATTATCAAGTGGAAAAGATTTTGTCATTTTGCACCTAAAAGTGTGTGCAAGACACCTTTTAATCATGTTAATTAGATATTTGGCACCCCAACGTAATTTATTTCCCTTTATTCTCTATGGGCATTTTGAGTTCAATTATTACTCATGTAATCAATAAACCTTGGAAAAAAAAATCAAATTAGAGGCCAAATGTACATTTTTCTTTTACATAAATCACAATATGTATCTTGATCAAATTAGAGACTTGTGGATTCCCCACAAAACGAATTCCTCATCACTTTTGTATATATGCATTATTTGGTTCCAAAATTGTTCAAATTAGAGGCCAAGGAATTTTGTGAGCCTCACAGCCAAATTAATCTTTCATTTCTAGGAGAAACAAGGATTCTAATATTTTCACTTAGATAAATAAATTAAAGAAAAACAAGTCATGAATGAGAAATGAAGGTTTGGCCGAATGTAAACTTTTTCTTGCGTGATAGTTTTGCAATTTTTTTTAATCAAAAAAATAGCATGAACCACAAAAATGCACCATGTGGCAAATAGAGGCTATTCAGGAAAAGGAAGAAGACACAATTAATGTCTAATGGCCCCCAAAACCAAATGAAAAGGACACTCCTTTACTCAATATAGAGGAAAAAAAAACGTTTCAAAAGAATTCTACATAAAAGAATTAATATCCAAACTTCCAAAATTCCACGACTCAGCAACAGATGTATGGCTCATATTGATTAAATTATACTTTTGCCTGTAAATGAAATTAATAATGAATAAACTATCATAGACGAACGTAAAACCAAAATAGTAAGCATAGATAATCTTCTGGCGAAGAAAAAGATACGAAATACTACAAAAGAATTATCGTAAATCTGAATCTATATAAACTTTGAGAGTGAAAAGGGTATTGTTGCTAATCTGGATCACGTTCAATGGCAAGCTTTGGCGAAGGACATTAGTCAGCTTTTTGTATTCTGTACGATTACAACGCAACCAAATAATGCAGAGATGTTTAGCACCCCAAAAATTAAAAAAAATACAAAATAATGATAAGCTAATCCTAGTCACATTATACACGAGCTACCAAATAGGTACACTGACATGCTTCAACAAATGTTCAATAAAAATAAAAGGAAGTGATAGGACATAAAATGAAGGTAGGGGATGAAGGTGCTCCGTTTCTCAACTAGACTATTTTCACAGGAGCCTTTATCATATCTAATTCCATAAAGAATTAGTATCTGATACATACGCTTCTGTGTCACTGTAAAGAATTGCCTACTATTTAGTTTGCCAAGATAAAGTGTCTATTCACTCCATTCTGATTCATATCACATTTCATGACCCACTGAAAAATAATGAGTCGATGGAAAGAATATAGATCACAGTGACTTACAATTTGTCCAACACATCCTGTAAGTCATGCCCAATGGATTGTTTGCTTGACAATAATATCTTGGATCGGAAGAGCATGGCCATATGATAATGAGTCAAGTTTCTACATGCAAACTCTGCAGTCCCAATATTATGACGGATGGTATAATGGAAGTTATTTTACTCTATTTACCCTCAGTCGTGGAATAAGTAATCAAGTCCTGAACAAGCTTGAAGAAACCTGTAAAGAAAAAATATATATCTAATTAGAAAACATAAGATGCATGAGATAAGAAACTTACATGTTTGTTAAGTTTTAAATAGCAAAATTCGTATCACATACATATAAGGCAATAAAAAAATGCAAGTCGTAATGAACCTTCAACATAATTCACACACTATGGTGGTCAGATGCACACTATCTTTTATTGAAAGAAACTGATGTTTCCCAAAGGGGCAAGCAAAGCAGGAACATAGGTCATATCCTTTATAAGAACCCTAACTCCATCTGCAGCTGAATAAACTTCCGGGTTTTAAATTTTTGTCCATCCTTATTGTAACAAAAGTAGGTTTCTTTACCTTCAGCTCTCTCTGATTGACTAATACCACGCAAAATATGGTGGCCAGTTATAAAGATAGTGGTACATAAGCACAAATTGTCTTGCAAAGCAAAAGAAAGCACGATACAAGTCTATCAAGTAGTAAACAAAAAATTACTGGAAAAACCAAATCTACCTTCAAGTGGTGCGGCATGATTTTTATATCAAAAGGTACGTGAAGCCATGCTTCTGACGGATAAAATAAGAAGTTCTCCGGCTTGCTTGTATAAACATCAGCATATTGATGGATGTGATATGCAAATGCAGATTCTTGACCAGAGTCAGTCAGGAATGTAGCTCCAAATGACCTATTAAACATGCCTTTCATCATTTCGCGTGCTTTCTGCCTCTCTTCATTTAGCTCCCCTAGAAGAGACTTATAGGCTTCACTTCTCTCACCAATAGCAACAGTAGAATGCAATTTCCCAAGGAGTTCTTGTATAATATGAAACTTCGCCTGTTGCAGAAGAGGTACTTTGAGAACGAAGACCACTTAAGCAGAGTTACATACTTACATTTGCCAATATAATAGTGTACGTGTACTAGAACATTGGGCAACATATTTCCTCTATATTGTGGGAAGTTTTATATCTACATAGTACATCTTACACAGAATATCTTAGGAATTCAACCATTGAAAGCATTACCTGTTCAAAACGATAACTATCCTCATTCTGGATCTGTATTTCGTTCTGTACATGACATAGGAAAAAATAATTATTGAGCATCAAAGCGGGTATGTATATGTACATAATGTCGCATATTTTTTTACAGGAATGGAATCTCATTTGCATACTGCTTTTAGCATCACCAAAAGGTTGTGTGACCTTAGTTGTTATAGGTTCCATTAACATGTCGATTTAATTTAGTCAGTATACACACATTAGTCAAAAATCATTAAATTAGAAATAAAGGAAAATTATAAACCGAAATAGCATAATCAAAGAATGTGTTATCTTACTATAGATATACAATTATGTGTAGCTTTCACTGTCTAATATTTAATGACAAAGTGACATGGACCTCCATCTTTCATTCCAAGGAAAATCACTGATGTCCAGGCACATTCTAGAGCACAATGGGACAGAATAATTTGCCAATCCAAGTCTAGTGTCTTGCAAATTTATTCTTTTCATTTAGTATAGCAACTACAACTAATGAAATGTATAAGTGCGTGATATAGAGATACTCTACACTGAAGATTGCAAAACCTCTTAAAGTAACTTCAGCTGTGATAACGTTGAATTCAAATGTTGTGTTTTCTGCCCATGCAATTTTCTAGAAGGTTCAAGATTAAAAAGGTCAAATTTGAATATATTTATTTATATTCTTTACTGCCTTTAGCACAAGTACAGAACTCAAGGCGTATAGAAAGACCCGACATCAGAGAGTTGCTTTGGTATAGAGTTTCTTTTCACTCCACTTAGGCCTGTCATTGCATTCTGTTCCCATTTTCTAAATAAGAACATACAGCAGAAACTAAAAGTCATGTCTGACAGCTCACTTGCCATGATTGAGCGCATATTTTCAGGTCTGACATAGATGCTACATGTATTATTCTTCTAAATTTTAATATCTGAGATACGATAGACAGTGTTGCTCTTTAACATGTGAAAAATTTGAAATGCGATGAACTATGACATACTTCTAATTCATGGATGATAGCAGCTGTACGCCAGCCCGCTTTTGACGGCCCTCTTAGATCACTAAACAGGTGATCCCCGAAATATATAACCTAACCATAGTCATAGAAAACAATATCAATATCAATTGACAGCAAATACATAAAATAATAAATAATCAGGAGTCTGCAATCACAGATTGTTAAAACCAAAAACCAGCGAAATAAATGCATATTGTGTAATATACCTCAGGACCATTCCACTTAGTTATTTCCAAGAAAGTCTTCAGGCATCCATGGTAGTAAATTTTGTTTGGAAGAAAAGCATCCACCTTGGAAAAAGCCAACGTGTCTTTCTCTTCATTATAACAGCTATTAAAACGTTCCAGAAATATGAAACAAAGAAAGGGAAAAAAAATTAGTATATATAATAACAAAAACAAAAAAAAAATCATATTCAGTCCCCAAAGAGCTCAAGAAACAAGACTAGAAATTAAGCTCCTCTCCATGACTGAACTGGAAATGAGTAACTCATACAGATAACAAGTTCTCTCGTTCATGCACTGAAACATATAAAAGTATGAGCTAGACCACAGATGCATAATTGGTTCCTACATCAATAACCCTAAAGAATAAATTGATTCATAGTTTAATTTTATGTAACATCTACAGTATATAGTTTAATAGCGACCAAGATTTCTTTAATCTTATGACAATAGAGTTACACAAACATCAGACATCACATGATCTTTTCCATAAACATTTAATCAAACTGTTTATGCGTGGGTGATGTTTTTTCCATAAGCATTTACTCAAACTGTTTATGCATATGAGTTAGATAATAGTTATTCAGTAGCAGCAAGCACATTTTGTACCTCTATTTCTCAGCCAAGTCCAACTACTCATAATAATATAGCAGTCAGCATGACATTCTCTGCCAAGGTCGAAGGCAAGATAATACCAAACAATCATATGCATAGCCTCAACTTTTCTGCTATAGATAACACCAGATCTCAACTAACATGAAGTAACTAAATAAACGATAAATACTTCAAAACTCATCAGTATAACGAGTACTGGAAGAAACTTGTGAACTCATCTCTTAAACACAGCAATCGACTTCTTGAATATGTCAGTTTAAATGCCATTTTTTCTTTATATTCGACTTAATAAATTAAGCAGTACTAATAATGACTTCTACTTATTTGGTTACTCATGTAAACGTGTAACTGAAGAAAGGATGTATATTCCACGATGTTGATACAGGTGCTGCTAGTTCCAATGTGGATTGATTAAACGACTAAATGGAGAACAATAAAGCTAAGTTTATGGTAGATGAAGTCAAGAAAAGAGTACTTATGAAATGATAACATAATCGAGGGTAGAAGAGAGAACCGAAAAGGATGCTCAGATGTGTAAAACTCTGGTTTGTTGGCTTTAGCTATCACGACGTCAAAAAGTTCCCTCCAGGAGTCACGGGTCCCCAGTGAATCCTAGTTAAAAAGGGACAACAAACACTTAGAGTCTACTTTTAATATTTTATCCAGGCAACGGAAATGGAAACAAACTAAGTTTGTGCTTTATGTTCTCAAGTAAGACGAGACTGATAACTCAACTTATCAAAGCTAAAAAAAAGTTGCTCTACATGAAAATGCATATGAGATAAACATACAGAAGTTGGTTAACATGAAAAGTCAAAAAGATTATACAATTACCTCCAACATAAAGCGCATTCCTCCATCCACAAAATAATAGGGAGAGTTGGTTAACATGAAAAGTTTCTTTCCGTTTTCTCTTAGCTTTCTTAGAAAGCGTAATAGCTGACCCTGGAACAGTATAACACCCAAATATGTGAGACAACGGTACAAATTTCCTACTTAAATGGTTAAATAAGGGGCAAAAATAATTAAAAGATGTTTGAGATTTTTTTATATTTGAAAAAAGAGCTTAGCTCAACGTACATTTTTCAGAAGGTACTTCTTTGGATCAGAAAGAATTCCTCTGTGCACTAATCCACTTCGATGTACATGTTGAATTGCTCGATTCACATCTTGATAGACATAAGAAGGGTCAAATTCCAGCTTAGCATCAACAAAATGTTGAACAATATCAGCAATAAGGCAAGCCTGCAAAATAACAACTAATAAATTCTTACACTGCTCTGTGATGCCCTTAAGACAGATTCAACAGTTCATATATGTAGACGTGGAATCATATTTTAGGAATCAGTTGTACTATAAAATTTATCAGAATTTGCATAGAAGCTTTGCTGATATACTGAATCTCGAAAGATTCATGATTATTCAATCAGATCCCTAATATTGTATATTGATTTTCAAATCTTTATCTTCAAGGAACCAACACTCTACTGTTTGAGAAGGAAATGATATTTATCCCAAGCCTTGAAATTATGAGAGAACTAGATCACAGGGTATAGCAACAATGGATAACCTCAAAGACGAACCTACTATTAAGAACTAAAAGTGGAAGAGAAAAAACTCACCAAATGCTATCCCCATGTGCTATTGACTAGCTATGTGAAATCAACTGTACTATTTAATCAATAGTTTTATGACTCTAATTTAGCTAATGTGAATAAACTCCTTTTTTCACTTTATGGTAGACAGGAAACAAGTATACATATTGTGTAAACAAAGGGAAAGGTTTATTTTTTCTCTCTTACCTTTGCATATTACCCATATAGGGCTTAGAATAAATACATTGCTGGAACTATAAAATAAGAAAACTTATCGAATCTCAAATAAATTCCTTGATTCGGGATTTTCAACATAATTCTTTGATGTTTCCTAGCAGATAATAAAATTCTTGAAATGACTGTGCACTACTAAAAATGTAAGAAGTTGAAAATATAGCACCTGGTCATTTCAAATAAAATATTGTCAAAACAGTTGTAGAAGTTATTCAAAAAGGGGAGAAATGTAACAGAAAAGCCACAAAGAATTATTCACAAAGTACTGCTAAATAAACAAACCTCGCTAAAGCAAAAGAAGTCCATCAGACCCACAAGTCCTCGTGCCTGATCCCGACCGATATGCCGCGAGCCATATAAGTCATTAATTTCTGATCGGCTAAGCTGCACTTGCATAGACGAAGAACATTTAATAATTAACCTTACAATTTTGTTTCAGATCCCTTTAACAAATGAACTCACTACCTATACATGAAACTTCATTCTTTCAGCAATCATGATTAAATAAGAACACTTTCCTTCAAATTTTAACTAATCATTTCATATGAGTGCCTTGAATGCTTGATACCGAAGAGCTGAAGGAACTTAGGTCCAAGATCAATCTTTTTCTATCAATGAACATAAGGAGTTTATCCATGTGCCTTAGACAAACATAGATGTTTTCTTAGACTAAATGGACTGGAGAAGAATATAGTGTATTGTAGCAAAACGAAAACTTCAATGACGATAACAGAACCCATGAAGAGAGTGCAGCATCCAAAAATCCCAGGAAGACTTATAAGAAAATATAATTTACCCAAGAGGATATCATGAAACTCCAGTAAATTGAACACTTCATTATATGTTATACATCTTTACAAAATCACTAGTTATATTTTCACCATTTGTCCTTCATATGATACTGTGGCAGGTTTTACTAGTCACTCAAAGAAGTTAAAAGTTTTTAACTTGTATTGTAGTATAATTAGTTTAAGCTTTGCCAGAGTCAGAAACAACATAAAAACCTGTTAGGATGCAAAATGCAAATGACTTTGTATGTTTACATTCTTTAATATGTGAGGAAGGTCTTAAAGTCGGCTTTTCTTGGTGTTAGTTACTCACTTTATCAAAAATAGTAAAAATTGCTTGTGTCAAAATTTTCAACTATTCACTATCTCAAGCATTATATTAGAGCTAAGAAAAACAAGATACCTTAATATGCTAAATTTCTAAGGCTGAGTATCTCCAAGCTTTAAGAATACAGAACAAATTTAAGAATCTACAACATCCAATTGAATGTGGTTCGGCTGAATTAAACTAAATAAAGGTAAATACGAAATTGTAGTTTATTTTTAGTCTGCAAGTCATACACATAAGAAGAATACCACCAAAAAGCAGTGTAAAACTGGTATTCTACACTCAAAGATCAATCTTGCTTTCCCTAATGCCTAATGTTTCAAAATAGTGCTTATCTGTCACATACCATCTGAGCATCAGACCCCTAAGACTGATTCATTAAATAATCTAGTTTTTCTTTCTTTTATACAAGCTTAATCCTTAAAAGCCTTTTCTCCTTTCACAAAATTCTACACTATAATTGTTCTGCGGGTGGGTGAGTGGTTGGGGAAAGATAAGGGTCTGCTGTTGGTAAACATATCTTCCATGGTATTCTCCCACGCAAACTTTGTTAGACTGAGATAAGATTAGGAATCGAAATCATATTTCAGTTTACAAATATCCCCTAAAATGGAAATAATGATAATTATGATGATGCAAAATTTCCAAATCTCTGCTACTAGCATTTCGATTTACTAAAATATTTTACACCAGAATAATCAGTTTAAGAAATATGTAGGGAATTATGAGAACTTTCAAATGTAATTATTGAATGCTTGATCTTTCACTAGTCATTTGTGTGCACCATAGTTAGAGCTTAGCTCGCCCACCCCAAACCACAAAATCAAGACTACCAAAATTAGATTACGTAAGAGAACTATGAATCCTGTAATATATTTTTCTTCACAGAAAATTAGACAGTAGGCAAACATTCAGAAAAAAAAATAAAAAAGTTTTTACCTTGTGCCTTCCAAAATAGCACCCATCTGGCTCAATTGATCCAAAGAAATCCAGCTTCATAAGGCATCCTTTTGACTTGTCATAATACAATCCTCTAATTGGAAATGAGTGATCATATTTGAACTCCAAGCAACTATCAGGATATCTTAACTGAAATACTCCAAAATTAAAGTCAATGACATAAAAGTGTTCCGATAAATTCCAGTATCGTCGAAGTGGAAGTATACAAATCCTGCATTTTATCTAACTAAAACTACCTCATTGACCAAGTGCTGTTTGGCAAGATCATATATTAGAGTCTGTAAATTGGCAGAGTAGTGGGCCAATGTATAGTCGTAATCAAACCCGTACACTTGTATATTGTCCAGCCTCAAGTTCTTATTTACATATATGCCTAAAATGCCAACCAAGTAGAACTATATCAGGGATTGCATATTAAATTTTTTTATAGTAAAGAATGAACTCGATACTCAGCTCGAGAAAGAAAGAGAATGTTTGTAACCTTTAGGATCCATTTTGGGCATTTTTCGTAATGCATCAGGCACTTTGAGAAATCTCTCTTTTGCAGCATCATATTCGTGCCTAATGTTGGCAATTTCATTATCCGAAATCTGATTCCCTTCCTCTTCTTCCAATTTTAGCACTCTTTGCTCAAAGGTAACAACTGTGCTATATGTTCGGAAAATGTTCCCTCCAATTCCTATATCCCAGCACACAAATTCAGAGATACAGAGCTTGTAAATCTTAAATATAAACTATTTAACAAAAAAAGAAATAGACCTTCCAGAAGTCCAGAATGAGACAAATTCGCGCTCTGCAGTTCAGATTATACGAAAAACAATCAGCAATAAACTCGAATATATAACATATGCGAATGCAATACAAGTTAAGTCTTTTCTTATTAACAAAATCAATCAGAATATAATGCTAAATTAATGAATTACGATATTATCGATATGTGAAAACACATATCCATATATATTTACATTTCCAATAAATGGGGAAGAAATCTAAATTTTTTCTTAGTACAGACTACTGAATTACCAGAAAAGACGGGACGAGCCTATTACGAAAATAGGCCATGAAATTATTCCTTCCTATTGGAGTATAGATTTTGGGAACATGGGATATTGAATTAGGGTTCTTAAGCAGAAATGAAGATGTTAGTGGGGAAAGCTGGAAGTGTATATTATGACAAAACTATATATACGTATATCCGCCAATTTCAGTCGGCTCAATCGCTTCACCCTCGAAATTGTGTATTTTTATTTTTAAATAAAAAGTCAACCAATAAAAGTTTTATTTGAATTTTGTTCACTCCTCGTCCTATAGTTTGGTTTGCCTGTGAACATACGGCCAAATCCAACATTTACTCAAAAACGTTTTTCAGATTTTAAAAAGTAATCTTATTTTATTATCTTTAGAATTTTTAATAAATAAATAATAGCATAAGGTACAATAATAGATTAACAGAAAAATGTGTTGGTTTATACACATATATAATTATTTTAATAGTTAATTATAAGATAAATATAAATAATATTCCATTATGAATCTAGAGAATATTAACTATATAAGGTATAACCGAACTACAGAATTAATTAATTAATCAACATTTAGTATACAACTTGCCTATTTCTATATTGATGGAAGCAAGATTTGACTGTCCTTGTTAGAAGATTAATTTTTTTTTATCAGGTTTGTATATTTTAGGCCATCTACAATTTTTTAATAATTTTGTCTCAGTTTGATCCGATTTTGACGCTTTAAATTTTAATTGGATATTTTTAAAACAGTTAAAAAATACTTTATTGGTTATCTTATCTTATCTTATCTTACTTACTATTATTTTAAGGGGGTGTTTTGGTCAAAGAGTTCAATTTTGACTGAAATTCTTTTTTCTCCTTTTTTTGAGTTTCTTTATTCATAAAAAATATTCAGTTTATGTAAAACAACTTCATAATATTCTTTCATACGTTCTTTTAATTTTCAGAAAAATTTATAACTGTACCCCCTTTTTTCTCACTTTCCAGAAACCATATCTCCCACTACATCTATATTTCAACTTTTGTAATTTCTAAATAAACTACCTATTCTCAAAAAAAAAAAAAAAAAAAAAAAACAAACTTCTAAACTACCTCTCCTCTGCATGAAGATCAACTCCAACTCTGCTACTAGCTTCAAGAGCATATCCAGGGAGACACTAGAATGCCTATAAATAATAATATATTTTACTATAATAATCATATAAATAAAAGACCCACTCTTCTTACATTGTCAAAGAAAATATATTATTAACTTAAAAAATTGATTAGTTTTTAAAAAAAAAAACCATCACAACCCACATCCTTCTCCCATGATAAGAAATATATCAATATAATTCATGATGCCCTGACCTTGATTCTTCTTGCTTCACCATTCTTGCTAGCTAAGGTAATTATTTGATATATTTCTTATCTTCACATCATTAATTTTCAGTTTTATAATGATTTGTACTCAAAGATTATTGGTTCCTTAACCCGCCATATTGGTGAAAATGATAGATAGGATATGTGTGCAGAGATCAGGTAAAGAACCCACTTCCTTTTATTATTACTCTAAAGTAATTAGAAGGTGAAATGTTGGATCAAATGCTGAGGCTGTAAAATGAAAATGATAAATTTATTTTTAAATCTTGAAGTGATTGATTATATATATATCTATCTATCTATCTAAAAAAGTAAAAATAACCCCATTGGTTTAATTCAAACTTTTTTGTTTTATGAACGAATTTTTGTTTGATCAGAAAGACTTAAATTGAATCATTAATCTAAAGATGGAAAGTATAGATTTTTATGTAGTACGTATATTTTAATTGTTGTTAATATCATTTTGAATATGATGATATTTCTTTATCTTTTTTCTATTTAGCATGGAACAAGAAGCTTGGCTCAGGTGTAGTACATTTGCTTGATTCATCAATATAGAAGAGTCATTTGTAAATATTGTTTGGGTGTATAGGCGGATGACATTGCTTGTCACTCCATAATATAGAATTGATAGATGTTTAGAAAATAGACTTTTTAATAATTACAAAACATAGACCGTGAGTAGAAGGTCACAAATTGAGAAAAAGATAACTCAAAATATTTTACAAACATAATTAATCTTTTACCTTAAAAGAAAAAATGGAATCTCCCAAAGAACCGTGAAGTAGTAAGTACATTATTTTTGTTTTTAATTCATGTTTATGTACAAAACAAAGAGATAATATTTGAATTAACCTTTATGATCTCATTCGTTAATAAGGGTTGTAGATAATTTTTTCTCATTTTAAGTCAGGTTACTAATTTGTCATATAATTAATTATACAAAATTATTTAATATAATTCCGTGCATAGCACGGGTTTAGGCTAGTAATCTTTATTTTTAATAATATTGAAATATATACAAACTATATAATGAAATTCAGAATATAAAATATAGTTTGAATGCATTTTGAATGTTATAGTTTAAAAAAGTATGTAATATATTTTAAATCAGACGAGATGAAGGGGTAGTGTACTAATGATAATTGATACATTTGTTGGCTTAAATATGTAACTGGGATTCGTAATTAGCATTTTCACTAGCTTGGGCTATTCAGGTACGATATCATGTTTTGGCCCATTGAAAACCCCCAAACAAATTCACCGAGATAGTTCCAACTTCCAAACATAATCCTATCAAATTACTTGATATTCGATTCAAGCTCATTCAGTAAATTTGATTTTTTTTTTATTGTTTGAGACTTTCAGCTCGACTAACAAAAAGTTCTTTGAAGATTCCAAACCCGAAGCGCTGGAAATTGCGGTATTCACACAAAAGTATCTAGAAGAGCTTCGGAAAGCTGAAGCCGAAGTTCCAAATGTCCTTACAATGAGTTCCAGACGTGCGGCTCGATGCACCCCGCCGAATGAGGATATGGTAAAAATAAATTTCGACGCAGTCATAAACAAGGCAACTAGCAGATGTGGTTTGGGAGCGATTGCTCGATCATCTCGGGTGAATGTATCAGATGAAAGTCCAAGTGCATTGAACAACCTCTTGATCCATCGGTTGTGGAAGCGAAAGCTGCATTATTGGCAGTAGAACTGGACCTTGAACATCAATGGAGAAAAGCAATAGCGGAAGGAGACTCACAAGTAATTATCACATCAATTGGATGTGAAATCAAGTCTTATTCGGATTTTGGAACTATTATTGAAGACATTAAGTTAACAACATGCTCCTTTGTTTTTTTTAGGCTCGACATATTTGGCTTGAAGGAAATAGTGCGGCACACGAAGTAGCTAAATTATCTAGCATAGAAACCTATTTATTGAACGTTCTTCTTACTTAATTCAAAATATTAATTATAAACATCGGATTGACTCATGAATGAAGATTCCCATTTTTCCAAAAAAAAAGAATTGACATAATATATGTAAGAATAGCAAGTTAATTGACAATCGACTCGAGTTTCTTCAAAAAATTCATTTTGTCAAATTAATTCTGATTGTATTAGAAATGATGTAAAATCCAGTCAATAAAATATAGTTTTTTCCTTATTTATACAGTCATAAAGTTAATTCCTTAAGATTGTGAACTTTAAGCTACGTCTTTATAATTAAATTGAAATAATTATGACCATATAAAATTAATTGTTGATTATGTCAAATTACTTTATTGGCTAGAAATTAAATCATTTCATTTTTCTATATAGTATAAGTGTATAACTGTATAATATACATCTGTTGATACTGTTCGAATGACTTTCCTGCACAGCCAATTTTTGTCCATATATTTGTACTTCTATTTCAGTTAATATCTTTGACTAGGTTGATTTCATTTTAAAAACTAGATATCCATATTACTAATTCTAAAACATACTGTATAAAATGTTTTTCCATGATATACACATGTTAATGTTAACTTTATTAGTCAGGCTAATTAATCACATATGAGCAAACATTGTATTTAAGTAATTAAATGGCTACGCTAATTATAATATAATTTATAAATGATAACCTAGTCATTTATAAAATATCAATATTTCGGTCAATATAGTAAATTTATAGAGAGATAGATATATAACTTTAATCTTATTAAGCATGCAATTAATCATTTGATAATTTTCTAATTAAGCAAAGTCACTTCGTATATTTAGTATTAATCCATAACCCCATCACACACCTATAATTCATACAACATTGACATAAGGTTCATCAATCACTACACGAAGATATTTAATAAGAAGAAAAATATAAATTCTTCTTTTCCAAACCCATTACACTACCATTGTTCCTAGTTCTACTCATCCTTGGGTGTGAAGCCTTTTTTGGAGGTACGAAGGATGTAGCTTTACTAGAAAAAATATGTGCACAACCTAAAGTGATATCGTTCCGTGAATTTTGCATTATCACTTAAAAATCACTACCTGATTCCCCCTTAACTCCCTCGAGCAATTGCTTGGCGCGCCATCGTAATCCAAACCGCCATTTACCAAGGACAAAGTACTAGAAAACTTATCAGGGGCATAGCTAGGAATCCTCATACAGATGCTACATTGAGAAACTATCTTAATAAGTGTTTAGATTTATACTCCAATGCCGTGTCCGACTTGCAAATAGCTTTAGAAGACGAGGGCCGTAACTACTTCGAAAGTGTCATAGAAAAAGCAAGTAATTCTAGATTGAAGGCACAAAGTTGTGAAGCTACGTTTAATGGTCCACCAACTCGAGCTTCGCCCATCACCTCAAATAACGACAATATCAATAAGCTTACTATCATTGTACTACAATTACTAATCCTATTGGAGCTTATTAATTATACCTACAATTGACCAATAAATTTTTAATTTCACTTACTTTTTGAAAATATTTGATATAATCAACTTTCTCGCGAAGTTTTGCATTAAGGGGAAAATTACATGTTTAGTTAATGCTATGAGACAAAAATTGCTAAATAAAGCCTATTCTATAGATAGATCAGTAGTTCAAATATTTTTCTAGAATTAGGACAAAAAGTAAAATTTTCTAAATCAAAATCACAAAATATATTAAAATTTGGGATAATAAATATAATTTTGTAATATGCAAGACCAAAACGCCAATTATCCAGTCATATGGGTTCAGAATGAAATTTTGCTGAATCTTATGAAGGAATAGGAAATACTAGATTCCACGAATGACCACGATTATTTGATACAATCAACTGAACCCTTGTTAAAACATTTTTCAAATCGATCGTATTTCCAGAAATCACCAAAAATCAAAATGAAATGAATCAATCAAAAACCGAATATCAGTTTCTTTTGCCAAACGGATTTCAAATCCAATCATCTTGAGCCACAAGTAACCTCTTCGTTGTGGACAATGACCAAATTGGTAAAGCAAGAAACTTACTAACACAGGAGAAAATAAATACTAACCGGAAATATCCAAGTCCTGCACATCAGAATGGGTAGAATTGGGTGCGTGTAAGGATGTAATTTTACTCTAATACCCACAAATTATAAGTTTGCAAAATGTAACCGTGAGGGCGAAAATGGAAACTATTTCATGTTGCTCAGGAGCGGATTTATTCAATGGGCACATGTCAGTTTAATTTATGATAGGAATAAAAGTTGGGCTTATTAACCGAAGACCGAAAATTGAATTGGGCTTATTATACTAAAGCACTTTTGAATGAGATTGAACAGATTAACTAACGTTGACATACCTTGATTCTCTTTTATTATGAATATTTGTCTGAAAATATTATAGTAATATAGTATATTAATTTATTTGTTATTTTTTTGGATTTTCTTTTATTTTTCTTTAGGATACGACTTAGTTATTAATTATTAATAATTAATATTGGAAAAACCAATTACCATAAATGCATTTTTCAAAAGAAATAATTTTCAAAATTTAATATTAAATTCTTGAATGCATTTTGGTTTAAATGTCGTTTCGGCTTGAAAGGTTTTTTTTTTCCTAATAGAAAAAGAACACAAGAGGTTTTTGTTAGTTTAAAATAACATGAATTTTTAGACAAAATACAAGGGGTATTTTTGCATTTCACTCCAACCGTTTGAATAGCCACAAACCAGTGTTGTGAACTATAATAATTTAAAAAGTTAAAAGGAGGAATTGTAAACGCAAAGAAGTTGGGGAATATTATAAAAGGGTAAAACGTCCCAAAACAACTCATTGATTTGTGAAATCTGCCTATTCTTGGAAAAGGCTGATGAGTATAAACTCACAACTCAACTACAAATTAATTAAACAATTTATCTTTGAACTGATCAAAAAAGGTCGGGGAATGCAAGAGAGACAGAAGATCGCTCGAAGTAGGAAAAAAAAAGTAATTAAAACGAAAATTTGAGTTGATAATGAATACTCATGGCCTTTTATTTTTGTAGACCCCCGAAATACTGTGGTAACTTTAGGTACCCCCAGGCCAATCGACACGTGTCCCATTTTTAACTTGTTACCTGTGAAACCGGCTTCCCAAAATTCTCAAATTTACCATTATGTCCTCTCATTCCAGAAATTGCGATATACTGAAGTTACCAAGAAAAACGTGAACACGACTTAAGTGCATTTACTACACTGTCCCTTAAGACTTACGTGCACTTACTACACTGTCCCTTAACCAATAAATCTGTAAAATAAATCTTTAAAATAATCGTAGCCCTAATTTCTTCCCTAAAATTTAATTTTTTTCTCCTAAAATTTAATTTCTTCACGAAGCAGGCAATCTCTTGAAGTTTTATTTGATTCATCGTATTTCATGTATATTGGGATTTCTCTTTCGAAGCAGGCCATCTTTTGAAGTGGCGGTGGCACAACTGGGGGTATCGTATATTAGAGAGAGCTTCCTTTAAGAATGATCTGATATGTTTGATTCAGCGTATTCCAGGTCCGGTATGTCCATCAATTTTTCAATTTTCATTTGTATTTTGCAACAGCCAATCTTTTGAAGTTTTCCATTCCCAATTTCCCAGTATAGGTCCTTGAAGTTTTGAAGATGTCAATAGCAAGGTATCTGTGATAAAATCATGAGTATTAGTAGTTCTTGGTTTTGCCTCTTTAATGCCTTCTTCTTAATTATGCCTTTTTAGTGCACTCTTGATGTATTTCTTTATTTACATTGCTTCAGACAAGTATGAATTTAATTATACCAAGACATCAAAAGCTGTTATGTTTGTTGAGTTTGGTTTTGTTTATGAAGCATATAAACGTAGTTCTAATGTACAACGAATTTAGGTATTCAGTTTTATTGGCGTGGCTGTTGTTTAATCATTGTTTAGTTGGGTTTTTTATATGAACCATAAGCATTCAATGACTGCTATTGTTGGGATTTGTATTTAAGCAAATGTGAAGATTTATTTGGATTAGGGTGATTACTGTTATCACTTTGTTTTTATAAATTTTGGAAGTGTAATAATGATAATTGATAAACGATCATTGTGCTTGTAGTAGCAAAATAGCCTAGTGATAATTGAAATGATAGGAAAAAATTACAAACCACCGTTGTATTCAAATGCATAGCAAAAAATTGTTCAGTATTCAAGATTAATCTTCCGATAGCAAAAGAGAAGATTAATTTTGAAAACAAACCATATTCAAAATATTGAAAATATGTTTATTCATAGCAAATCAGAAGAATCTGAGGGCTCCTTGTCCATATCATGATCTGTTGACTTCAATCTGCATCTCTCCAGGAATTCCACTTTTATATCCACCATATCGTTGCCTACGTCCGTGTAAGATTTAAGAAATTTCTTGAAGTCTCTGTCATCAGCTATTGGTATAAGATTTCTATCATCTACTTTTTTTTGGTGTCTGAGATCGTGTGGAATTCCCTTGACAGTTACCTCATAAAACTCTATGTGAGGTGGATTGCGGTATCTCATCTCGAATGCTCGATTTGTTATTGCTTCCAAATTTACATCCAAGGAGTCGTCATAGTAACCCAGATTGACACATGTTGTCTCTTCTAATATTCCTATGTTCACAGCATGCCTATGAACAAAATAAGCAACAAATTGTTTGTTAAACCATGTTATGTAAATGAATATTTCAATATAAACATTGAAATATTATTCTTAACGATACCCTTTTTCAGCTTTATTTTCTTTGCATGTGTGAAGCTTCACAGCCAACCTTTTGCGTAGTTCCTTAGACTCTTCCTACACAATTGCAAAACAATTATGACTAGACACACAAGAAATAGTTAATCTGAATTGTATTGATACCTTTGTGAATACACGATCAACAAGGTAAGGTTGTGATACCAGCATCATAAGGCACACATATAGGCCGCAATCGTAGCTGATTATAATACGTATAAAGCTTTAGATAGTAATTAATTATGAGAAAAACATATATGATGAAGAAGGAGCAGTTTACCTATTATCTTGTTGAATACTGTTGTAGTTTATGCATTTGAAGGATGTTGACCAATGCTTTTCTTTAAATTCATTAGCATCTTCTGAAACAGTAATTCTCTCCAAACGTTCCAGCTTTAGGCACCAAGTAATCAGAAATAAATCATCTAAGAATTTGTTGAAGGCCAATTTATTTATGGGTTATTTTCTTACCAATTTTTTTACCGTTGATTGCCTTCGTTCATCACTGGACGACGTACGTAGTGTATCATATATGGTGATTGTTTTTAAATCGATCCCAACGGTGACCATATACCAGTGTGATCCTTGGTCGTTGATGGGCATTGTAATGGTTCGACACTTTTCTGTTGGGCCCCGGAAACGATCACAATTACCAAATATTGCTTTATGAATCTCCTTGTCAGTGTATTGGTCAGAAGAAGCCATATTCTATAAGAATAACAAGTTACATGTGAGTAGATGATGTAGTTAAGTCTAAGTAAGACGTTTCCACTTATTAAAAAGCAATTCTTACACAAAACATAGCGGGGATAAACCAATTTTGAGAATCCTGGAAGAGTCTTATTCTTTCAGACCAACAAAGTAAAGCAACACAGTCAATCACCTGTAAATACAGGATCTGGTTGCGTCAAGTAAGGTAAGCCGAATTGAACTATGCAAGGGTTTTTTTTAATGTACTTACACATCCTGAAATCCATGATTTTTCATTTAAGCATAACATTTGCTCCCTAGTTATTGTCCAATCGCCAAAATCAACAATTATTTGTCTGTACAAAATAAATCCACATCCATGATCAATGATAAATTGTTTAAATTTAACGAGGAAATGATTTGTTGATATAGTACCTCGATCTGAAAAGTGGTTGAAATATGTATTTTTCTGCTTCTTTATCAGATTGAAGGAATTCACAAAGTAGCTCATAACAGTCAATTCTTCGTTGATTGTTATTCTCCTCTTCTTCAAATTCCATTACATGAGGTTTTACAATGCTTTCTAGGTCCCCTTCCACTCTAGAATTCGTAGTTGTGCTATTATTGCAGGGCACTTCACTAGCTTGTTTCTCATCTCCCCCCCGTTTTTGTGGGATGTCCAGATTGACCGAACTTATCAATGTCGTCAGTTGGGCTCTTATCATTTGCATCTCTTCAGTAATGACACCCAAATTACCAATGTTTCCGCTACTCGACAAGTTGATCATTAGGTTCTCCAAACTTGTGAGTCTTTGGTTCATTATCACAAATACCTTGCACAAAAATTGCATGACTCCTTCATTTTGCTTGCCGGTAGCATCATTAAAAGAGATATTTGATTTCTTTATAGGAACACTCCAATCCTAGATATGAAATATGTTAACTAAATCTGAAATTTGTTAAATTAATATTGGTTGATAATCTGTTGATAATCTATTAATCTATTTGATACGTACAGTTTTATTGAAGAAGCCGCCCTTGTCTGTGAACAATTTTATCATTTCACTTGTTTGTTGTTGATCCCACCTCTCTATGTACGAAATGTTGTGTAAATTGTTCCCGTCACGAACCAAGTACTTTTCCGACAAAATCGAAAGGAACACCAACTGCAATTGATAACATGTGAACATAATTTGTTAAATCTCATTATTAACTTCACTTATAATTAAAATTTGAAAAAACATCGAACTTACCTTCAACAATACGATGCATCCAGTTATATACTTCAAGTTCTTGTCTTTGTATGTTTTGACACCCTCAATAAGTTTCTCCAAAACATACTCTCCCCAGTTGTATGTTGACATGTTGTCCAAATCAGTTAGGAGTTCCAAATTTTCCATATCTAATTTGTTCCCATACCGGGGGAGAAATATTGTAGTAAATAAAAGCATCATGTAGAGTACTTTGAACTCACGGCCATGTGTAGTACATCTTGATATTCTCGATACTAATCCAGACAAGTCCATATGCTCTTCATTATCATTTTGTGCAAACAATATGCTGAACATTTTCTTACCCCCCTTTCCAATTTCCTTAATGGACATTCCAGTAATAGGGATTCCAAATGCATCACCAACCGTCTTAGTGTTGATGGGAATATCTCTACCAAACAAGCTCAATACACTTGTACTAGTGTCGAAGCTTCTAATTAAGAAGTGTAGTATATTCTTATCCACAGATTTTATACGAGTTTGGGTGAAGCTACCAAAGCCCATCAACCTAACTGCGTTTAATTGTCCCTGACTTAGCTTCTCATTAACCTCAACTAGTTTGGGGAGCGAGGTTCTGTGTTCAGCCTTTAAAACCTGATCATTTGAAATTAAGACACTAATTATGCATAGGGGAATCGAGAACAATATTTGTATGGTAAGGGGGCCAAAATGCAATGTCCCGAAATAGAGTCCGTGCCTATGGTCCTTACCTGTGGGTCCAAACCAACATTGTCTTGGGCATTGAATGTATAATTTTCTTTTGAGGGAGTTCCAGGTGTACTTGGCTGCTATTATAACAAATACAAACAAAAACAAATAAGTCTACGAATATTCATTTGAGGGAGTTCTTCACATCAATATAGTGCATTTAATCTAAAATTAAAACTGACTTCATGTGGGATGCAAGCGTTGGCCCTTAATCTTGATTTCCCGAAGCGTGAAGTACATCCTTCTTTATCAACATCCCATTTATTAGTATTAGGTGGTGACATTCCTTTACACATGGGTGGGGGCATTCCAAACATGGGTGGGGGCATCCCAAACATAGTAGGTTTCACTGATGGAGGGGAACATATAGGATCTTTCCATTTTACTCCAGCCCGTGCACTCCCACTTTTACATTTAATATCTGGGATTGGAGCATCCGACTTTCTTTTTTGATTGCTCTTATCCCTGTAATAAATCAATAAATGTGACTTGTACCAAAAAAAAATAAAATTTACATCCAATATTTAATACTACACATAAATGTGACTTACATCAATTTTAATGCTTTCTGGTAGCACTCCTATTATGTTTGAAGTGGTTGCTTGTGCTTCTTTAATGGCTTCTTTAATGGCTTCTTCTTCTCTTATTCTTTATTTTCAAATATTATGGTGGTTGTTTATATTCATCAAAAGAAGCCCCGACTGAATTATGAGTAGACAACTATGAACTTAATTAATTATACCAGTGTGTCAATGACATAAAAAGCAGCCCCGATTTGAGACATTTACTAAAGGTTTCTATTTCTGGTGTACTATAAAATATTGTAAAGTAAATATCATCGACAAAAATGGGAAGGTTTATTCAGCCTCTCCCCATTTCATGCAAACTTGAACAGACCTATTTTGGTGATTGACATTAATTGCAAAGTTAATAGCGGGAACTTAAAAAAACTGGCTTCATTCATTCGAATTACTTTGATACTACTACACCTTTGGATTGATCCCATCCTCTCTTTGGCCGACACCTGGCAAGTGGAAGCCAACTCGTTCTGTTCTAAACAGTGTATTTAATTTTTTTTTTTTTTAAATAAAATCTTGCATATGTGGCTATAAATTAGAATACATTTGGAACAAGTTTTAAATTCAAGAATAAAATAATATTTGGGTTTTGATGAATTAAATAATATTTGGGTTAATTTTTTTTAGTATAAGGTCATGTGACACTATGTCCTCCGTAACGTGAGAACACGTAACGATTTTTGAAAATTTTACGATTAAGTCCCTTTTTCGGTGAAACGGTCTAGTATAAGGTCATGTGACAATATGTCCTCCGTAACTTGAGAACACGTAACGATTCTTGAAAATTTTACGATTAAGTCCCTTTTTCGGTGAAACGGTCTAGTATAAGGTCATGTGACAATATGTCCTCCGTAACTTGAGAACACGTAACGATTCTTGAAAATTTTACGATTAAGTCCCTTTTTCGGTGAAACGGTCTAGTATAAGGTCATGTGACAATATGTCCTCCGTAACTTGAGAACACGTAACGATTCTTGAAAATTTTACGATTAAGTCCCTTTTTCGGTGAAACGGTCTAGTATAAGGTCATGTGACAATATGTCCTCCGTAACTTGAGAACACGTAACGATTCTTGAAAATTTTACGATTAAGTCCCTTTTTCGGTGAAACGGTCTAGTATAAGGTCATGTGACAATATGTCCTCCGTAACTTGAGAACACGTAACGATTCTTGAAAATTTTACGGTTAAGTCCCTTTTTCGGTGAAACGGTCTAGTATAAGGTCATGTGACAATATGTCCTCCGTAACTTGAGAACACGTAACGATTCTTGAAAATTTTACGGTTAAGTCCCTTTTTCGGTGAAACGGTCTAGTATAAGGTCATGTGACAATATGTCCTCCGTAACTTGAGAACACGTAACGATTCTTGAAAATTTTACGATTAAGTCCCTTTTTCGGTGAAACGGTCTAGTATAAGGTCATGTGACAATATGTCCTCCGTAACTTGAGAACACGTAACGATTCTTGAAAATTTTACGATTAAGTCCCTTTTTCGGTGAAACGGTCTAGTATAAGGTCATGTGACAATATGTCCTCCGTAACTTGAGAACACGTAACGATTCTTGAAAATTTTACGATTAAGTCCCTTTTTCGGTGAAACGGTCTAGTATAAGGTCATGTGACAATATGTCCTCCGTAACTTGAGAACACGTAACGATTCTTGAAAATTTTACGATTAAGTCCCTTTTTCGGTGAAACGGTCTAGTATAAGGTCATGTGACAATATGTCCTCCGTAACTTGAGAACACGTAACGATTCTTGAAAATTTTACGATTAAGTCCCTTTTTCGGTGAAACGGTCTAGTATAAGGTCATGTGACAATATGTCCTCCGTAACTTGAGAACACGTAACGATTCTTGAAAATTTTACGGTTAAGTCCCTTTTTCGGTGAAACGGTCTAGTATAAGGTCATGTGACAATATGTCCTCCGTAACTTGAGAACACGTAACGATTTTTGAAAATTTTACGATTAAGTCCCTTTTTCGGTGAAACGGTCTAGTATAAGGTCATGTGACAATATGTCCTCCGTAACTTGAGAACACGTAACGATTCTTGAAAATTTTACGATTAAGTCCCTTTTTCGGTGAAACGGTCTAGTATAAGGTCATGTGACACTATGTCCTCCGTAACTTGAGAACACGTAACGATTCTTGAAAATTTTACGATTAAGTCCCTTTTTAGGGTTTAGGGTTTAGGGTTAGGGTTTAGGGTTTAGGGTTTAGGGTTTAGGGTTTTACAGATTTAGGGTATTGTGGATATAAAGTCCGCCCGCTGCCACATTCTGAACTTTTTTTATATCTTCAAATCCATTCAACAGTCAATATTTTAACTCTTTACTCCTCTTTAGCACAAATTTGAGCCATATGTCTTCCAATAGCTCTTCCACATCCACAACATATTGGCACTATGGTGAGAGAATTCCAGTCGTGAGATGTGATTGTGGACATGCTTTAAAATTAGGTACCTACTGGGAGAAAGATGACCCCGGGAGAAGGTTTCACAGATGCCCAAACTATGGGGTAAGTTTCATCTTTTTTTCTGAAAATTGATATATTAAAAAATCACAATAGCCGTATCTAATTTTGATTCAATTTCAGACACCATCAGGTTGTGGTTTTTTTCAGTGGTATGATAGTAGCGTTTGTGAAAGAGCTAGAAAAATAATTCCTGGACTACTAAAAAAAATTAATAATCTTGAAGATGAAAAAGTGAAAGACACGAATATGCTCAGGCTTTTGGAGACAGAGAAGCGTAAGCATAAAGAGAAATTGCAGTTGTGGAAGATGAAGACTAATATTTACAAGACAAAATTGGAATTATGTGAATCTAGACTGAAGAAAGCAAGTTTGGCAAGTGCCCTATTTCTAATTGTTTTGGTATTCGTGTTCATGCATGGTACTGGTGTGATTTTGAATTCCAAACTTATGCAGCTTAATTGATGTTTGGAGTGTAATACAAATTGTGTCGAGTTTTTGGATTGTGTGTTTATGTTCTATGTCTAGCATAATTGCTTGATTTATAAAATTTGAATTATAAAATTTATGTTACTCGACTAATACATAGTTTTAATTCTAAAAAGCCAACACAAATTATTAATGTCACATTAAATATTTACATAATTAACGTTCGGAATAAAAATTCAACTGATACAAATTCCATAAGACTTTTTAAATAAAGAAGGCACTTATTAATAATTCTAGTTAGATCCATATGAAGAACCGGATGAAGAACCGGATGAAAAATCGGATGAAGAACAATCGGATGCAGAACCGGATGAACAATCGGATGAAGAACCGGATGAATAATGTTTACGCCGATAATAATTACGAGGTGGCTTATAGGGCTTGATTATGTCGGACGGTAAAATGGCGAATCCATTCGACGAGTCTTCATTGAGCTTCCTAATTGCCTTCCTGATTAGCATTTCGTCCCGGCGAATTTTTGGCTTTGGCACTCCTATGGGTAGATGTTTTATCTGGGATTGAGAGTAAATTTTTATTTCCCTTAACCCAGCTGACTGAAAAATGTCGAAGAGGGGCACAATATCTTCATCACCATTGATGCAGCGTAGTCCTTCACGTAAGTGTGTATTTGGTATGCGGTACCACATACCGGCCGGTACCGGAAGTTTCATCTTTAAATGTGCATCAACGAGGTGGTAGTAGTTGACGATGTCTCTATCAATTTCACGCACCCTACATTTCCTAAGCTTTTCATACTCAATGCCTCGTTTGCCTTCTACAAAGACTCCTCCGGCACTAATCAACAACGTGTACAGATTTTTCTCCATTATAGGGGTTATGGCACAAAAATAAGCCTTTTTTAGACAAAAAAGAAAGGTATGTAAGATGGGATGTAGGAGATGGGATGTAGGAAAAAAGGTATGAAAGACAATTTCTGCAGAGGACGTTTTAGTGATTAAAGGAAGAAGTTTTCCGAATAAGTGTTCTGTATCTATTTGCTATTCATATTTTTTGGGAACACGCGTTGCCCCCATTAACGTGATTGTGGATTTGTTTGTCAAACTTCTTGATTTGTATCAGACAATGAATCTACTCCCTCCGTTTCCCAATGCAGCCCTCTTAATTATAAAAATAACGTGTATATATATATATATATATAACTTATCTTATACTATATCTTATCTTATAAATTTAGAATTTTTTATTTGTATCTACAAGCTTAAAGTTAAAGGTTTTCAAATTTCAAATCGAATTTACTAGGTTGATTTCCTAAACTCATGCCCCCAAAATAATGTAATGATAAATTTATCTTAAAATTGTTAACTATGTTAACTGAATTTTATAATTATGTTAATGTTAATTAAATATTTGTTATGAATATATTCTTTTTTTCTAATACATATATATATCTGTGTGTGGGTGTTTGTATATATATAGGCCAGACTACCAAATCCCGAATAAAATATTATACACAATATCCGAAATATTTACTCAATCAAAATATTATAATGATACGGAGTAATGATGACATGAAGCGTGTGTAGCAATTTTCTGATTCCGGATTTCGTGTGAGAATATTTGCAGTCGGCTAGTCAAATCCAAATTCATGTGACAGTACGAGAGATAAAATCGGCTGCGCACGATTTTTTTTAATTTTGTTTTTTAAGCGACTGTATTCTAAAAAACTGAACCGTCGCTCCCAACAATATTAAATTGAACGCGGCTGTATATTGTTGAGTGACGGTTCATTTTATAAATTATAAAACTAAACCGTCGCTTATATTAACTGAACGGTTCATTTTATGGGTCGGTTTAACTGAACGGTTCATTTTATGGGTCGGTTTAATGAAGAGGTGGGTCGGTTTTTATACTCTTATAAATAGATTAATCTTTTTCATATCAACATGCACCTTTACCAAAATTATCCCATAAAAATGTTTACCAAAAAAAGACCATATGTTAGCCCCCTACAGTCTATGGAATATTCAGATAATGAAGAAATCGACCAAGAGGAATTTGATTTGGAATGTTCAGAGTTTTATCTTTATCTTCAAAAATATTTTGTATTGAAGATTGATGCAACTATACCTCGATGTCCGGACACCGCCTGTTTACGGAAGAAAGAAAAAAATTGGAGCTTTTCCGATTTTGAGCAGCATGTCAAGGGAAGCATGGTTGGTGATCATTTGAAACATGCTCGTCACCAAGCCATTTTTAAACTTATTGAGTCTGTAAAAGAAGCTGAGAAGGAGAAATCTCTTAGCATTCCGTGCTTTTCAACCACAATTGTCTACGTCTGGCCTCCTACTGCGATTCTATATTATTACGAAGGTGACTTAACAATTATGACATCTCCTATCGTCCAGGAAAATTTAAAAGAGAAAAATGTTGGCCCTGTCCACGT
Source organism: Penstemon eatonii (assembly GCA_038501285.1). Taxonomy (NCBI): domain Eukaryota; kingdom Viridiplantae; phylum Streptophyta; class Magnoliopsida; order Lamiales; family Plantaginaceae; genus Penstemon; species Penstemon eatonii. The sequence continues at coordinate 44,097,630 of CM076713.1, forward strand.
TAGGGAAGTTTGGGGACCCAAACAAACGGGCCGTACCGGTTTTCATTTGGTTGACTTTTCTGGAGACCTGGTTGGACTCCATAATGCCATGTTGATGAACCAATCTTTGAAGGACGTCTGCTGTGGGAGGGAGGACTTTATGAGGTTGTTCAAAGATTCTGGAGGAAAGGTGAGGGGTAAGTTGTATGGTTGGCTTGCAACCGTAACTGATACATTGGATCTTCCCGGATGTGTGATTGAGAAATTAATGCACCAGAAATCATGCCTTACCATCGCTGAGGCTCAAAAGAAGGGTTGGAAGGAGGTTGGCTGCTCGGTCGGGTCTTCAGGTGGTTGCCCGGGTGGATCTTATTAAGTTTGTGGTTGGGTTAGTGTCGGGTCGGTGTTGTTTCAAGGATACCTTTAATCTATTCTCTAATGTACTGGCTGCTATGTTTATTTTGCTAATTATGTTTTTTTATTTTGTTAATTATGTTTTTTATTTTGTTAATGTGAAGTTTTAAATCGTTTAATATAAGTTTTTGGTATTTTAATTATTGTTAATTTATTTAAGTTTTTATTTTGTTAATTTTTTTTAATAATTGTCTGTATTTAATTTGCCTTTTGTCAGTTTGTGATTATTATTAAAGAGATAAAAAATGCACCTAAAAAATTTATAAAAGCTAATTGTAAATTTGAAGTCAAGGAACACAGAGAGGACGAAACAGAGGAAAAAAAAATTGTAGTAGGAGATACTAAAAGCGGCAGCTTCAATTTATTTTAGTTGATTTGGTTAAGTTATATAATTATTTAAGGTTTTGTTTCAATTGTAGGAAAAAAAATAATTATTTAAGGTTTTGTTGTTTCTTTTTTTATTATAACTTACCTTAGTTAGTTGATTTGGTTAAATTAATGATGTATTATGTATAGTTAAATGGTCTTTAATTAATGTGATATTTTTGTTAGTTAGTTGCATAATTAATGTGTTACTTTAATTAATGTGATATGTTTTAGTTAATGTGTTATATGCTATATATAATTATGATATACTTATATACTAGATTATATCATATAAAAGTATAAGCTATTGCAATAGATTATATCACTCAGGAAATTTCGAGACATATTAGACATATGAGAACATCTTCGTATTTCAAACTACAAAATCCGATAACATTTCATAAAATATATAAATTTGATTTATTTGATCATGATTATCTAATCCGATAACATATATAAATCCGATAAGTTTTGAGTTTTCCAACTTCAGTCTCAAAGATTATTATCTAATTAAAAAGTCAATAAATCCGTTAAATTTACAATGACAAAATAAACTAATTCAAAGCTTTTGTAATAACATAAAATTGAAAATTATGACTTCAAAATTGTATTTATAAAAAACATAAAAAAAATATTAGACAGCAAAGAAGCACCGAATATTAATAAAACTAAACCAAATTAAGAATTTTGATGAATTAAACATTAAATATTTGAATTAAGCATAAATGAAACCTAAAAACTAAGCAAAAAAAAAAGGAAAATGTTTCTAAATAAAAATCTTAAAATCATATAGGTATATTATAAGAATATGAAAAAGAATAAACATATATATAAAAATAAACCAATAAATATGTTTAAAAATTATTGAAAAACATAAATAAATAAAAATAAACCAATAAATATAAAAATGGGATTTGATGTAGAAAGATCATCAAATGTGAAGTTCAAAACAACTTCAAAGTCGCCCTGCAATGAAGATGTAGAACAAATAATGTGAGATTTTTAGTTTAAACAATTGAATCAATAGAATAAAAAAATTCAACATGGACGATTCAAATTAATACTTTAAGTTTTGTAAAATTTAAGGGAACAATTGATATAAGAACCCTATTTTATTAATCAGCCTAATTTATTCATTAAGACTTATGGTAAGTAATAGCTAAATTTAAGGGGAACATATAATGAATTTATTAGGCTGATTTTTAGGAATTTAAAATTTTTAAAGTGAAATAACATTTTGATCTAATTAGGTCCGTTTATAACAACTCTGGAGGAAAGGTTGATCATTAGTTACATCCTTACTTAAATTACGTGACAAATAATAAAATTTTATAGGATTAAAAAAATCAAAACTCTAAGAAAAAATAGGATGTTGGTCAAATTAACCATATGGGTAAAAATCAATTGCTAATTACACCCGAAATTTTTGCCATCAAGCTTAGAATTAAAATTTTTACCTTATGTACAATTTATTACCTTGTAGGAAAAATTGTGGACCACATGGTCTAGGAGTTGGGAGTTATAACTCCTAGACCAGGTCCGTGCAAGACTCTCCCATATAAAGAGCTCAATTACTGTTTGATTTTGTTAGAAAATTTATGATAATTTTCAGTCTACTTTGGCAATCCTATAAAAATTATTCATCCCCTCAAAATGAATCCTTCAACAAAAATACCAAAATACGTAAGCCCACTTCAATCTCTTGTATATACTGAACTTGAAGAGATTCCCGATGAAGAGTTCAGATGCGAGACCAGAGGATTTCTAAAATATCTTGAAAAAAATTACAACTTAAATGTTGACCAAACCATCACCCACTGTCCTGATACTAAGTGTATGGCTGAAAAAGAAAAACGATGGGGTATCTTGGATTTTGAACAACATATTAAAGGCCAGATGAGAGGAAAGTTACTCACTAACGCCCGTCACCATGCTATAAGCATCTTCTTGGAACGGGAAAAATATGGTAGGAGACAAACTTCATTTACTGCCAGTTTATCAAACTCTGTCGCGTATATCTGGCCCCCAACGGGAATTGTTTATTATTGTGTTGATGATTTGTCCGATCAGACTTCTCTCACTGTGAAAGAATATCTTACTAAGAAGATGCTAGGCCCGGGTGATACCCGAGAGGTATTCACCCAGAACGACACTGTGAAAACTAGCTACCATCTTGTTGATTACACAGGAGATATGGTTGGCTTGCATGATGCCATGATGTTCAATCAGTTTTTTGTTAAAGAAGGGCGTGGTAAGGCTGAGTTGTTGGCTGAGTTAATGAGATGTAATGGAGTTCGTGCAAAAGGAATGTTTGGTTGGATTGCAACGAAGGAAGATCTTTTCTTAACGGATTCTATGTGTGAGAAATTGATGGACAAGCACACCATTCTCACGGTTGCTGCTGCCCAGTTATTTCCTTTCGGTGCCTGATGAGGGGTCACGAATTTAGGATGTTAAATTCTTCTATTTTATTTTATTTTCAAGTCAATTGGGTTTTAATTTGTAATTTTAATGTCGGATGTTTTTTTTGTTTTGAATGTTGAATGTTGAAAGTGCCTAACTGTTATTAAATTGCTAATTAGTAGCTTTAGCTTTATATAAATGATAGAGAATTTAAGAGAAATGACCATTTCATTTTTCTTGTATAAAATTTTCTTTTATTTTTTTAAATCTAATTTTTCTTACCTTATTTTCTTTTATTTTTGTTTTATTTTTTTAAATCAAATTTTTAATTAAAAACGTAAATCATGTTGTTTACGTGATTTGAAAATATATTTGACGTTAGATTAATTAATGAGGTTTAAACATTATGATAAGAAATAGGAGTAGTATTTAATAAATGGACCTGCTTTAATTAAATAAACATCCAAATTTGGTTACTATGTACATTTAAGGGGAATTGGGTTGCGTGTTCCATTCCAACCTAGGGTTTCATTAAAAAGAGGCAACTGGATCTAGTCTGAAAAGTTTAGGGCTTCAGAACTCACTCAGGATTAATGATGCCCAGCTGTCCAAGTCGTATTAATTGATGCCCAGCTGTCCAAGTCGTATTAATTGATCTGTCTTCTTCATATCCTTTTTCATATACTATACACAAAACAAAAACAAACCCTCTGTCTTCCGTGAATTTTCTGGATTTTTGCCCACTTCAAAACAAAACTAGACACTCTTTAATCTTGATTCTTCACGTAGAAGAGATCGGGCCAAGGCAACAAAGAAAAAAGGCAAGAAAGCAATTATGTTACATAATATTTGAAAATTTTATAAGCTGTTTTTTTTTTTATAAATTTATGTGATTTTGTGTTATATAAACGCAGATGACCAAAAGGATGGCTGTAGGCATGAGGTTTTTTATAAAAGGAATTGATTCTCGAGTTCAAAAGGTATGATATTTAGTCACGTTACCTATCTAGGGTTTAGGAAATATATCTACTGAAGATTTCTTATTGATGATTATATCAGGCATTGGATCTCCCTCAAGAGTTTGTTGAGTTGACGAGGAATGAAATTGTAATGAAGGCTTTATTTAGAACTACTGGTTTGACTCATACTAAAGCAGTAGAGGTTACTAAAGTTGGAATTGATTTGATAAAGAGAAAGTTCAAGTTTTGTGGAAGGGATTTTGAAAATTGGTTGCATATTTATTCTGTCGGACGAGATGATATACTTTTTTTTGAATATCTTGGTTATATGAAATTTAATGTAACTATTTTGGGACCTTCGAAAATTGATAAGTTTCTAAAGAGGATACCGATAAAGTTTTGTACAGGGATGTCTGAAGATTATGAATCAAAATTGGTAATTTTCGTCTCTTATTTTTTTTATACACCAATCAAGTACTTTGCTAATGTTGGCCCATGTGCAGATGTTGCCTGCTGAATTTTCTGGATTTTTGAATATCGAAGATGGCAGTGTTGTTAATGCCAAAGTTATTACACGTTGGGGGATTTGGAGGATAAATCTTCAAAAGAACAATAGTATAGCAGAATTTTTTGGACCTTGCTGGATCGATTTTGTGCAAGAACTATGGTTGGATGAGAACTCTGTACTTTTCTTTGAATATTGTGATAATTTGACATTTTTGGCTTTTGTGTTTGACGAATCTTGTTGCGAGCTTCGGTCCATGCTGAACGGAAAGGTTTTTATCAAAGGTAAACTAAATTATTTGATTTTTTTATTAAAGGTGAAGTAAATTATTTGATTTATTATCAAAAATGAAGTAAATTATAATAAATTTATGAAATTGTAGAAGAACCCGAGGAGATGGAGACAAAGGTTGTTTGCCCCTGTGAAACTGAAACTCCAGTTGAGACGATCGTGGAACTCCCACCCCAATCAGATGTTAGAGGAGGCATTACGAGTCCTTATCAATTTGAAAGAACCATCCAATATTACAACACCGAAGAATGTACGCATTGTATGTTTATTTAACATTTCAGTGTTTTACAAGTTCATTAATTTCCTTATATTATTAATTAATAAACTTTATATGCTTATCTATATTATCAATTAACATTTCACTTTTCATGCAGGTTATTCCCCCGACAACATGGAAGCCACTCAAGCTCCAAAACAAGAAAATAGCTGTTTTGTGTGTCTTTGGGTGTAGAGATATGTTTTGGGAAGCAGAAATCAAGTTTTACAAAAAGGGACAGCGGCGTGTGGCAATAACTCGTGGGTGGGATTCTTTTTGCAACGACAACAATATTGACCTAGAGGATCATTGTCAATTTGATATTTTAGATTTAGATTATGCTCATCAAGATGGTCGTGCTATACTAATTTCTGTCAAGACTTTGCATGTTTGTTAGATTTTATGATACATTTTGAAATCTGGTAGTTTATTTTCTAATGAGGTATTGTGGATATTTTGGCTGCTCAATTTTTTATCAATTGTGGATAACTTTAGTAATATTTTTTAGATGAATTTGTGAATAATTTGGATGTTAAATTATGCTGGGATTAGTCGATAATTTACTAATGAATTTTTGTGGATATTTTGCCTGATTAATTTTGATCAATTTGTGGTTAACTTTAGTAAGATGAATTTGTCGATGATTTCGATGTAGTTATCATCAACTTACATATTGTTATTATTGTCCCAATACATTAACAACAAACAACTGGAACTAGGATTAATAGAGAAGTATTTTCCCTAATATGGATCATTAAATCCTTGAAACCATATAAAGTCATTTAATTCGAAAGTACATGACATTATGAACTACGTGACATTAGGGCTTCTACTTTGTGTCCTTCGCCTTTTTATG